>OZ012738.1:650320848-651674506 GCA_963859935.3 Lathyrus sativus | reverse complement strand
TTTTTAAATATGTTATGGCTTTCCTACTTCCTAACTAAATCATTCACACGTACATGTCTTGTTAACATTAATACTAATGTCTTGCAAATCTGATTCACTTCTCCTGTTGAGTGATTTCTCTGCTATACTTTCCAAGATTGGTTTCCATGACTGCATTCTACAAGGGCTTCTTCTTCCTCCATTCATCATAACTTTCTCTTCCATCCCAACTCTACAAGGACTCGTTGAAGGTAAAAGAATAACTGTTGGAGACTTATTGTAATTACATGGTTTGTTTTTGGCTTTGGCTTTTGCAGAGAGCCTTTTGGCTAGGCAAGCCAAATCCACAGGAGACACATCAGCTTGGAGTACTGAGTATGGTAGCATGAAATACAGTTGACCAGGTTTGAGTTGACTATTATCTTGTTTCAATGGTTTGTAGGATGATGAAAGAAGCTGTATTGAAGTACAAACAAAGTGTTTTGGTTGATTTCCAATAACTTGGTATGCTGAAATTGGTTGATGAAAATCTTCCACAAAACCATCCAGATGAACTACTCTTATCATGTTTTTTAATATTGAGGATGCATTGCAAGAATAACAAACACCCATGTTCTCTCAATTTGTGGTAGTAGATTCTGAATGAATCAGATCTAGGTGTTATATATGCATGATGCATGTGAGTGTGTGTGCCAAGTAGGATTTGACATTTCATAACTTTATAGTCAAGTTGACACATATGTGGCTTTAAAAGGCTTTTTTTGCAAATGGTTCTGCTTGGAAAATATAGTGTGACACCTAACTGTGAGAATGTGAATAGGGAGTAACAAACAAAATAGAATTAATGAGGCTCTCTCCACATGTGTCTTTTGAAATAATTGGCAACTGTATATTCAATGCATATTTTTGTAAGACTTGTCTAAAACAGGTTTTGATTGGATGAGGATGAGACACTTTTTCAGCCAACATGTCTCTTAGTTGAATAAAGATGTAGACACTATTGATTTAATACTATATGCTTCATTATATCTTAATCATTGATATTTGTTGAACACTTTTTTTCTTTTTTGCCAATTGGCTTGGGCTGAAAATGAGTTGGTTGAACAAGTGTAATAAAGTGGACGTATGTAGCGGAGACCTCATGGTGAAGATATTAAAAGTATATTTTGAACTTTTGCCCCTTTGTTTTTATTCATTTTAGTCCTCACCATGTGTCATAAAGTTTGACATACTATCCCTAATTTATAATGGATTGTTTTTGATATCACATTGCCTCCTTGTGCTATTTTCTATCAATTTTATTCAATGAATTGCGTAAAAATTATGGTTGTCAAGATTTCGATTTAAATTTTAAAATTTTAAAATTTTACAATTTCATTCATCTTCAACGATCCAGATCTTAAGTAAAATTGGGTGTTATAGCCAAATTGTGAAAAAAACATTGTAAAATTATTGATTTTGTGCGATCTTTGCCAGCTTCGATCATGATTGACCGTTTTCCGGCCACCACCATTAAAAGGTGAGAAGGATGACAACATGTGAAGGCACAACGATTACAGTTCGGTGGAGATGAATGTGCGCCTTTTGAAATGAAGTTATAGATTTAGGGTTTATAGAATAAACTTCTCACTTGGGTTTTTTTTAACTACTTGACTTGTAATAATCCTAGTAATTGACCATATATGTCCATAATGTCTAAACTTTAACAAATGTTCAATAAAATCTCAATCATACATGTCTAAAGAATATGAAAGAGTCATTTTTTCAAAAATACACTTGTCTACTAACATATATCATGTAAAAATATTTTAAATGTATATTATTTTTTTCATTTAGTAGGATCTTACGATTTTTGTTGTGATCTTATGTTTTACGATCTTGTTATCCCCTTTTGATCTTACAAAATAATTGAGTAGGATCTTCCGATCTTGACTACGATTTTATATTTTATGATCTTTATATTCTCTCTTGACCTTATGTAAGATCTCGATCTTGACAACCTTGATAAAAATAACCAAAAGTATTTTACATGGCAAAAATATTTCTCAAGAAGCTATTGGCATAATTGATCATATAACACGATGCTTCCTTATAAGAATTGTTAGTTAGTTAATCTTTAAACATGTCCTTACATTGTTAGCGGCTTACACTACACCAAAAATGATTTTTGGCAGCACAGCAAAGACAACGCTTTTTATAAAACTGGTGCTAAAGATTTTTAAAAAAAGAAAAAAAGCGTTGGCTTTAGAAAGCGCTTTCTTAAAAGCGCTGCTAAAGGTTGTTGTTTTGCAATACAATAGAAAGCGCTGCTAATTGAAAAGGGGGGGGGGGGGGGGGGATACGAAAGTGCTTTCTAAAAGCGCTGCTATAGGGGGGATACGAAAGCGCTGATATAGGCCATGCCTTAGGCAGACTTTAGAGAGCGATTTCCTAAAGCGCTGGTAAAGGTGGGGGTTACGAAAGCGCTTTTAAGGAGAAAGCGCTGCTATAGGGGGGTTTACAAAAAAGCTTTCAAAAGCGCTGCTATAGGTGTTTAGTTTTTTAAAAATAAAACAACATTTTTATTTCAGACTACACAATATTCTTTCTTTCTCTCTTTCGTGTATTCTTTCCCTCTCTCGTGTATTTTCATTTCAGACGACAAAACCCTACTCCCTCGTCCGTCTCCGACCGTCATACTTCGTTCGTCGTACTCCCCCCGTTCGTCTGTCCGACCACCGCCTCCCTCCGTCGTACTCCCTCCGTCTGTCCGACCGCCGTATCCCTCTGTCTGTCCGACCACTTCCACCATTTTCAAGATATTTATGCATTTTCTTCATTTTCATGGTTATGGTTTGTTGAGTTTTTTTGTTGTGGAAATAATGAAGATAATATTGATGTTAAATATTATATGTTGATGTTAATATGTTAATGTTAATGTTGATATATGTTGTTGTTAAATGTTGATGTTAATGTTGATTGTTGTTGATGTTAATGTTAATGTTAATGTTGAATATGGTGATGTTGTTGATGTTAATGAAAACATGAAATAATTTTGTATGTTAATTTTGTATATATTTTAATGCTGTTGTTGTTGATGGAAAGTTGAATTAAGTAACGAGAATGTTGTTGTTGATGTTGTTAATGTTGATGTTGATGTTGATGTTGATGTTGTTGATGAAAACATAAATTAATTTTGTATATATGTTAATGTTGTTGTTGATGAAAACTTGAATTAATTGTTAAATATTGTTGATTGAATTAATTGTTGATGTTTGAATATTCGCGAACTAATTGTTGAATATTGTGATGTTGTTGTTGTTAATGAAAACATGTATTAATTTTGTATGTGAATTTTGTATATAGCTTAATGTTGTTGTTGTTGATGAAAACTTGAATTAAGTAACGAGAATGTTGTTGTTGATGTTGTTAATGTTGATGTTGTTTATGAAAACATGAATTAATTTTGTATGTGTATTTTGTATATAGGTTAATGTTGTTGTTGTTGATGGAAACTTGAATTAAGTAACGAGAATGTTGTTGTTGATGTTGTTAATGATGTTGATGTTGATGTTGTTGATGAAAACATGAATTAATTTTGTATGTTTATTTTGTATATATGTTAATATTGTTGTTGATGGAAACTTGAATTAATTGTTGAATATTGTTGATGTTGTTGATTGAATTAATTGTTGATGTTTGGATATTCGTCAAATACCTATGGATGAAGGTATTTTCAGTTTTGCTTATGCCGAAACAATTGCTAAAGAGGATTTGGATCAGATTTTCCAACATTCTGAATTAGGCATCGGTGTCATGCATTCATACATCAGGTACTGCGATCAATTTTAATTAAATAATTAAACAATTTATTTGCTCATTTCAACGAATATTCTAATGTTGATTATGTTTTTATTTAAGGTTATTGTATGACAAGTTGTTGGTCCCACGTCAATTGACAGAAAAATTCTCATTCTTATCTTCTAGCTGTATCAATGCACGGTTAATCGATCACACTCCAGATATAGTTAGAGATTACTTAGTCCAAACATTTATGGCCACAAATACAAAAAAGTTGTATTTTTTGCCATATAATACTGGTCATGGGTTAGATTTCATTCTAATTTCATTTATTATAATTATTCGTTTTTTTGACATTCTATATAACATTTCCATCTAAACTTTTGTCTTATTTTACAGTGGACACTGGTTGTTGGTTGTGATTAATCCGATAAAAGAAATAATGTATTATCTGGATTCATTGGATGTTGATCAAACAAAATATCCAGATATGAAGAAGATGGTTGATACGTAAGTGATGAGATTGTTCTGAATAATTATCTTTGTTTATTATGTGAGATTGTTCTAAATATTCGTTTATATTATGTTAGAGATATATCAATATTCCAATCACAAAGACAAGGAAGAGTATTAAAGAGTAAGGCTAACAACATTAGATGGATCAGAGTGCATGTATATTTTCACAATTTTGATTGTTATAGTGATGCTACTTGATAAAACTAGTTAAATTATATATCCTGATATATATTCGTATTTTTTTCATGTGCAATGTCCTCGTCAGCGTAATGGTATTGATTGCAGTTATTTTTGTATTGAAGTTTATGAAGGAAATTATTCATTCGAGTCAAATAGAGATTCCAAACATGATATGGATTTATAAGTTATATGATTTATTTTAATATTTAACCGATATTTCATCTGAGTAATTAGTTTTAACTAAATCATGCATATTATGTTATATTATGTAGTACTTTGATGAATTCAAGTGTGATACTTACTCGAAAGATGAATTGGAAAAAATTAAGGAGGAATGATGTCAATACATTCTTGAGATGAGAATTGTATAAGGTATATTGTGTTTCTATCTTTTGATTGGAGTTTATGGTCTTTAGAGATTTGTGTCGTTGTGATGTTATGTACATACTACTGGATAATTATAGTTCTGAAAGTCGTATATAGTTTTGGAATTTGTTGATATACTTCTAGAAGTTGTTGTGAGGATCCAGGAATATGGAATTTGTAATTATATGTATAGTGTATATATTTGTGAAGTTATCGATTTCGGAATATATTTTAGAATTATGGATCGTTTCTGTTGAATTATAATATATATATATATATATATATATATATATATATATATATATATATATATATATATATATATATATATATATATATATATATATATATATATATATATATATATATATATATATATATATATATATATATATATATATATATATATATATATATATATATATATATATATATATATATATATATATATATATATATAAGGCCTATGTGTTGAAAGAAAGGCTTGTGTTGAATTACAATGATTATAAGCAGGTTTATGTGTTGAATTGTTATGGTATATATAAGGCCTAAGTGTTGAAATAAAAACTTGTGTAAAATATAATTGTTATAAGTAGGTTTATGTGATAAATTATAAAGAATTGTGCAACAGTATTCAACAAAAGCACTTCATAAAAATATGCACAATAGACAACGCTTTTACCAAAAAAACGTTAGGAAAACAGTGATTTTTAAAATAAAAAAAAATCCATTGACGTGTAGAAAAGGCAACGCTTTTCTTGAAAAAGTGCTGCTAAAAGGGGGTGGGAGAAAGAGAGCAATTTTAAAAGCACTGCTAAAAGGGGAAAATGAGTGTTTTTCTTAAGAAAAGCGCTGCTAAATGTCTTCAGAAAATATACTTTAGAGAGCGCTTTTAAACGCACTGCTAAAAGGGGGAAAAGAGAGCACTTTTAATGAAAAATTGCTGCTAAAGGTCTTAAGAAAATATACTTTAGAGAGTGCTTTTGAAAGCGCTGTTAAAAAGGAAGAAGGGGGGGGGGGGAGAGCGCTTTTCTAGAAAAGCGCTGCTAAAAGGGGGCCTATAGCAGTACTTTTTCCTTAAAAAAACACTGCCTTTACCTACAACAGCGTCACTTTAGGTAGCGCTTTTAACCGTTGCTAAAGGCAAAAAAAAACGCTGCTAAAGGTCTTTTTTGGCATAGTGTTAATTAACTAATTAACTAATTAGTTAGTTAAGTTAGTTAAGACTATTACTAAACCAATAAGGCAAATATAAATCGTTGTAACTTCATTTGATCATTGTCACACCTTCATTTTCACCTTTAGCCTTTTATACCCTACATTCATTATATCATACATCGTTCTATTGCATATCGAGCATGTGGGTTCACGAGGTAAGGATTGGGTCGGTTCTTGGTTTTCCATTCCAAGTAAGATAATTTGCCAATCATTGGACTACATGGAAGATAAGGTACATCATCAAATATATTCCATTGGGTCAAATGTGAATCCAATTTGAGGTGGTTACCAAGAGAATTGAGACAGTGCAGAGCAAGAACCCTAATTAGGGTTTCCTGATTAAAAAGTCAACTACAACTTTGACTTTTGACTTAAAAGGTGTTACAAAGCTTGAATCATGGTCCATAAGGTTCATATGATCCAAATAATTCTACAGAAGAAGTTTCAAGGACTCAGGGAACCCATAACAACAACAGTCGATCCGTTAGTCATCGATCAATCGTTTCGTTGACCAAAAAGTCAACTCTTCAACCATAAGGAATTTGACCTCAAGGTGTGAAGCAAAAATTTTCCTAATAACATATTACACCTGTCCATGAAGTTTCATGACCATTGGATCAAGGATTGAGGAGTAATCGGAAAAGTCGGGAATTAGGGTTTTGAAAAGGGCAATACCATAATTTCCTAACCACACATCCAATTGAGGTGGTTCAAAGCTTGTTGGAAAGTAATTTACAAGTCCTACAAAAGTCTTACAGTGGTCCATGTGCAAAAAATGCATAGATTTGGAGTTATGGTCAAAAGCATCACAAGAGGGAGAAAACACTTAGAAAAATTCTAAGTTTTTGGTCTTGTTAGGCACGTTTTCAGCCAACTTTGAGGGGATTTTTGACCTAGTTCCACTTGGAATCTGAAGATCATGTAAACATGAAAGTTACAGAGCTCCATGAGGAATTTCCAAAAAGTACTAGAACTCCTCCATATTTCTTGTGAGTTGAGAGTTATAAATCCAGCAAGTTGGGGTTTCAACACTTGAATGCACCATTTCAACTTTTCCACAAATTCACCTTTCAGCCACTTGAATCATTTTCAACCATTGGATCATATTTTGATCTGATAATTAGAGAGGTTGATGGTTTAAAATGCAGAAGAAAGAAGGATTTGGTAGGCATTGCAAGTTGGCCAAGCAAGTGGCATTATTTTAATCAAAAAAATAATAGGAAAGAGAAACTTTTGTGAAGAGAAGCTTGCAGCTGCAGTGCCCTACACACTAGCCTCACTTCAGTCACCTCATATCCTTCATTTTACTTGAGTTTTGTCTTGCATTGAGCCAAGGAACTGATATGCACAGCTGCCACATAATCTTGGATGGATTTTCTTCCAAAACTTCCTCCAAAGGCTAAATCCAAATCTGCCCCAAACTCTTCTCTTAGCCTATAAATAGAGGATTCATCCCATTGTATTCTAAACACCAGAGCTATCCAAGAAAATCATAAACTCATAGCTCTCTTCTTTCCCTCCTTACTTGTAAGTGAAGAGATTTCACAAAAACACCAAAATCCACCACTTTACACTTTTCACACCAGTCCTTATTCCAAACACTTAACCACCATAAAAACTATATACACACCCTTAAAATGACCATTTGAAGCTAATCCCATCATTAGTTTCACCCAAAAAACCTTGAATCAAAAAGTCAACTTTCACACCACTTAAGTTTGACCTTTATGCATATTATGGACCAAATCTCTACCTAGGTCCATTTCCACTACTTTAACACTCAAAACACCTCATATTTATGATATACTAGCTGTTCATAATCTCAAATCACAACTGGAAGTACAATTGCTCCAACTGTCCACAAAGTTGCCTTTTCTTCAAAAAGAGGTAACAATCTCACAACTTGCATATAAGGTTAAAAACCAAATTATGCATTTTCATGTGCATCATTTTAAAAAACTGGTAGTACCATCATGTTTCTCTTGAAAAAACAAGTGAGTTTGACTTAAATTTCACTAAAATTGGTTAAAAATTGGAAGAGTTATGATGAATTCATTTCCATTATTTTTCACTTGATTTTGCTATAAGGTTAAAAAAAACATTCTGCATTTTCTTTGAATTTTAATGTGTGTGCATCATTTTGAAAAACTAATGGTACCATCATATTCCTCTTGAAAAAACAAGCAAGTTTGACTTAAATTTCATCAAAATTGATCAAGATTTGAAGAAGTTATGATGAAATCACTTTCATGAGGCCAATGCATTTTAAACAAAAACCATATTATGCATTTTTTTGTCTAATTTTAATGTGTGCGCATCATTTTTAAAAATTAATGGTGCCATCATATTCCTCTCGAAAAAACAAGCAGGTTAGACTTAAATTTTACTGAAAATGATTGAGTTTTGACAAAGTTATGATCAAATCGTATTTTGAATTGTCACTTGGTTTTGCCTCAAACTTGCCCAGAAAATTGCCTTGTTTAAGTATATATTTAATTGGGGTGGCTGAATACATTGGATATATCGTCACCCCAGTGGTTGTCACCTTGCCCTTAAGTATCTTGTCATGTGTATGGTCTGTGGTTTGATCCTTTGTGAGGACACTTTTTTGGCTTTTCAGCATTTTTTTCATGTTCTATTACTTTTACCTCTCTTTCACTCCAAGTTCATACGCGCATGACTGGTTGAGTTGGCTAAATTTTAAGCCTACTACCCCAAGGTCTTGGGTTCAAGCCTTGAGGGAGTCCTTTCTTATTTTTTTAATTTTGGATTTATTTGATTTTTACTTAATTGTCATTAAATTTCAAAAAACTCATAACTTCTTTATTTTTAATCATTTTTAATTGATTCTTTTTGCTAAATTTTTGTATTAATGTATATTTTCATATAATGTTTAAAGAATTCTAAAATTCCTATTTTAGAAACACTTTATATTAAATGAAAATTGTAATTCATTTTTAGGGTTTTCACCCTCCTAACTCTCGATTTTATCGAGCCATTTTCAACCTTGTAAGTCGAATGTCTTGTGCGTCGCCATCGACCTTGTTCGCGTCACTTCAAATATTTTTACCAACAATAAAACCCTTAATCCAACATCAAGCGGTACTTTTCCTCATAAAAATCCAAAAATACAATAAATGTGTGATTAGGGTTATACACCATGAACTTTAAGGTGGTGGAGAAGGAATGGGAATGGAACCCTCCTACACTCGTTCCGAATGTTTTGAATACAAGGCACTCAACTTGGTTATTCGAAACATTCCTCTCTATCCAAAGTCTTTTTTGTGTAATCCTAGTCAAATAACAATTTCTCTTAAAAAACCTAAAAATAACATCAACTCATCAAACTTCTTTTCGCCTTAGTGCATCATCCGAAAATCCTTTTTCAAGGTATAAAGTTGACCAACAGACAACTATTTCACAAGCGGCTGAACTACGGCTGCTCTGATTTCTCACACATGTTGAGAATACGTAGGCATAGGATTGCGATGATCCTAGCGAGCACACGTTTCTTTCTTTCCCACCTTTAGTCATCCATACCTTTTAACCCAAGGACATGTTACGTCCGTTCTACCGCAAACAGGTAACGCCTATGTCTCCAATGAGCGAGCAGCAATACACATAACTGCTAGAATGCGCACATTAGCATCGTCTACCCAACATCCCATTTTCACCGTAGTCCCATGAACTACAAATGCTTTGATTCTTCACTTCCCACAAGTGAATATATGTAGGTACAAGGGCCCCAATCCTTGGCGAGCACTATAATAAAAAAAAACCAACCCCTCTTTCTTTTTAAAAAACAAGCAAACTTTTAGATTAAAAACACCCACTCAAGAGAAACAACCTAGAAGGTTCCTATCGAATACGATGGTGCGGGGGGTGCTAATACCTTCCCCTCGTATAACCGACCCTCGAACCCTAAGACTTAGTTGCGATGACAATGTTCTTTTCCCTAAAGGTTTTATCGCTATTTCCCTTTCCCTCCTTGGGATAAATAAAATCCGGTGGCGACTCTGTGTCATTTTTCGCGTAGCGACAACTGGCGACTCTGTTGGGGACACCTAAGCGAGTCAAGCCTAACCTAGGTTGTTTTCCACATGTTTAGGTGTTTTCTCTTTATTTGCTTATTTATCGCTTTCCTTCATTTGTTCAATTGTATCTCACCGTATTTGGTTTCATTCATCGTGGTATGGATTGGATACCCTGGTGGCAAACTTGAGGGAAAGACTCTACACACGAGTCTAGAGTGTTAAAATTAAGATAGGAGAGGTTGAGTAGTATGGGCTTCCGAGATGCTCATCTCGTGATAGTCGATACAAGAACCTCGCTTAGAGTAGATTCTTTTAGAATGATGCAAACCGTCAAGTTTTTGGCGTGTTTGATCAACGTTTTCTTGAGAATCCATTACTCTAAGGACCTTTTAGAAACCTAAACCATTGGCCAACTAATATTGATGGTCGCGTAGTATGGGTCCTCGAGAAGCTCTTCTCGTATGGATCGATACGAAGACCTCGTTCAGAAGAGACTTTCTTGATAGAGTTGTTTCCTGGCAATGACTGACATACGTAGCAAACAGTCAAGGAAGTCCATAACTCTGAAATCCTTGTCTAGAACCCAGGGTCGATGGTCTCGTAGTATGGGTCCCCGAGAAATTCTTCTCGCGTGGTTCGGTACGAGGACCTCACCCAAAAGAGGTTCATGTGATGGAGTCATCATCCGATATATCCATGTCGTGTATAATGGATAGTCATATGAATCCATGACTTTGGGATCCCTATTAAACCTTAGACCACACTTGGTGAGAACCTTGTGTTACGACCAATTAACTTTTATCCTCGATTTGTACCTTTGACCTGTGAATTGTGATCCTGTATACTAAAAATCATATTAAGAGCGTTGCATCCCAGTGCATTCAATCCATTGCATGTGCATTGCATCTGCATTCTGCGTACCATTCCCACGATAACCTCCTACCACCTTTTGTTTCTAACCAGGCTAGCCGATTTTCTGACACTCGCTCAGAACTGGAAACATGTCTCAGATCACTATGGAAGAGCTTCTTAAAGGCCAAGAATTGTTGAAAGAGGAGGTCAAGCAACTGAAAACTCAGGTGAACTTGATTATGGAGATCCTGCAAACACTGATGAGGAAGGAAAGTAACCGTGCACCAGTTGTTGTCACGAAAATGTTTGATCCTATGGAAGTGCTTAAGACCCCCTCAAGTTAATAGATGCCTTGTGAACATGACCTACCATTTGGACCTACAAAGCGTACCTATCGATGACCATTACCTGATCCTCAGTCAAGTCAGAGGAACCGACCGCAGAGTAAGAATCAATATCCAGATCATCGGCGAAACTCTACCCTACGAGGCCAGAACAAACCAAGGAGGCCAGAGAAACGCTTTGACCCAATTTCTATGTCATACAATCGACTCCTCCCTTTGTTGCTCAGTAACTCATTGGTCCAGCTAAGAGAACTTGGTCCTCCTCCAACACCACCTCCTCTAGGCTATGATGCAAATGCCAGGTGTGTATTCCACTCTGGGGCACCTGGACACACGATTGAGGATTGTAAAATTTTAAAGTACCAGGTACAAGGGTTGATTGAGTCCAGATCAATTTCATTTGCGCCTCAAGGCCTTCAAATCAACGTCAACCCTTCATCTGGTCAGGTAAGCTCATCAGTTTTGGTCATGGAAGAAGCTTTTAAGAGTGGGTGTGGGGATGGTTATCATCATGGTATCAATGAGCAAGAAGGCTAACCCAACTTCAAGTCAAGAAAGAAAAGTCCAGTACCAATGCTGGCAATTTTTAGATCTTGTCGTTTCTAGGCATTTGAAGTTTATTTCCTTTGTTGCGGTGAGAATCGTGATACCAAGCTATTGATTAAATTGAATCCTTAATTCTTAATTTCACAACCGGACTTTAATTTATCCAAAAAAGGAAAGGCTTAAAGCAAGGTTTAAAGCTAAGCAAAGAGAGATCTAAAGGTTCGGGGGTTGGTTATGCATAGGGTAGGTATTTCACATCCTAAACAACTGTAGTACTCTACAGGAACCTCTTATTAATATTTGTGTTTGCTAAAGTTTGCTTGCTAAAGGAAATGTGCTAAGGATAAAAATATAAAGTATATACAAAGTTTGGTAAAGTATGCTCGCGAAGACATCGCATCTCGTGCCTACGTATCCTGACGGGAATGGAATCAGAGCAATCGTAGTTTCCCTGGTTAGGGGGGAAGAACTCTTGATTGTGGTCAAGGTTCCAAAGGGAAAGTAAATGTCTGCGGCGAGACACTAACATAGAGTGCGGCGACTCTAAACTAAAGTTAAGTTAGAAAATAAGGGAATGTCCACTGCGGGACGACTAAATAGAGCACGATGACTCTAAATCCTAAGGTTAGGATAAAGGATGTCCACGGCGGGACGCTAAAAGTGAGTACGGCGACTCAAATCCTAAGGTTAGGGTAAAGGGTAAAAGATGTCCACGGTGGGATGCTAAATAGAGCACGTCGACTCCAATCCTAAGGTTAGGATAAAAGGGTAAAGAATGTCCACGGCGGGACACTAATAGAGCACGGCGACTCCAATCCTAAGGTTAGGATAAAAGGTAAAGAATGTCCACAGCGGGACGCTAAATAGAGCACGGTGACTCCAATCCTAAGGTTAGGATAAAGGGGTAAAGGTAAAGGATATCATATGTAAACCATCAATGTCACAACAATGTAAACAAAAGGTTCAAAACTTCATGGGGATAATCAAAAGTTTTTAAAGGTAAACCACCTAAATGTGTACAAGAAAAGTTGAAATTCAAACTTAAATGCCCAAGGAATCTAACAATCCAAGTTCATAATCTCAAATTAAAAACTCAAAGAGAATGAAATCCAAATGTTTGAAATAAAGAAGGAAAGATAGGAAGGTGAAAACCCTAAAATGGGTTATAACTTGCTCATAATACAAAATGTTTCTAAAATAGGATTTTTAGAATTATTTAAACATTATATAGAAATATGTTATAACACAAGAATTTTGCAAAAAGAACCACTTAAAAATGATTTAAAATGGAGAAGTTATGTGGTTTTTAAGTTTGTGAACAAAACATAAAAATCTAAATGATAAAAAGAATAAAATGCACATGGTAAGACAATGAATCAAACAAATTTGATTATTTAAAAATGTTAACGAACATGTATAAATAATACAAGATCAATATCACAAGAAAAATCAAGTTACAAGTTGAAAAAGTTTAAGAACATCATGGTAAAAACCCTAAAAACAGTCATGGAAAAAGTTCACATTTATGAGTTTTAGGTTTACCTCTTGAAGAAAGATTAAGCAGTAAGAAAACCAGAGATCTTGAAATCTCTTCCAAGATCTTCAAATGTTCCTAGGATGATGAATAGATGCTCCAAACAACCTCCAAGCAAGCTAGTGGACGAAATGCCTTGTAAATGAAGGAAAATCTCCAAAATCCAAAGATTTCAAAGACCAACTCACTAGAACCTTGTTACATGAATATGTAAGTGATTTGGATAGCTTCAATACATCATATTTCATGTGTTTGAAGTGTTTCTTGAGTTGGAAGAAGTTTGGAAATGGTTTTGAAAGGTATTTTGCAAAAGTAGATTTTGAGGAATTTTGGAAACTTAATGAAATTTTGCAAGAACTTGTGATTGTGTAAGGAATGGAGTTATAGCTAGTTTCTAGAATGAAACTTGTGTGTTTGTGATGTAGGAAGTGAGTTCTATTTATATCCAAAAGCTTTGGATCAAGGTATGGGTAAAAGTGAAGCAAATTGCCAATTTTAACTTTCCATCATGAAAATCTTTGAGTTTTCTAATGCAATCTTCATCTTTGTCTTTAAGCCACTCTACTAAGATATTCTCCATGTCCCATAGATTTTTTCATCATGCTTGATAGGATAGGAGGTGGCTTGTTGAATTAAAGTTGATGATTTGACAAGCGTAGCCACCTTTTTTCTCTTTCTTCACTGTTCACTTTTGCAACTTGCATTAAATAATGATTTCCTTTGATCTTTGTGCCATTTTTGTGGGAATTGATGTAAAAATGTTCATTATTAATATAAAAATCATAAATGAGGCTTAATCTTTGATTAGCATCGATTTGGAGAGGTTTTGGAATCAAAAAACTCATGCTGACCTGGTTTTGCCAATGCGAGTTTTTGCCAACGTGTGGACCTCGGTTCTCTCTAACCAGGAAGAGTTATGGAACCCACTTGTACTTTTTAGAAAGCCTCAATTAGGTACTACAATATTTATGTTTTTTTTAGGAACTCATTCCTCTTGAAACTAGGTCAAAAACCCTTGTGTGGTTAAGGAGTTATGACTTTGCCCTTTTCAAAACCTTAATTCCCCAACTTTTCGATTACTTCTCAATTCTTGATCAATTGGTCACAAAAATTAATTATTAGATATTAAATGATGTTGGGAACATATTTGGCTTCAATTTTGGGTTAAAACCCTATTGGTCAATGAGTTGACTTTTCAGTCAGACGAACGAACAATCGAAAACCTCTGAATCGACTGTTGGTGTCATGGGTCTTCTGAGGCCTTGAAACTTCTTGAGTGGACTTCCCTAATACATATGAGCTTCATGGACCATAACTCCATCATTGGAACACCTTTTAAATCAAAAGTCAAACTACAGTTGACTTTTCCTAAATAGAAACCCTAATCGGGTGTCCTGGATTGCAGTGTTCTTGATCTTTAGGTGACAAACTCAAATTGGACTCATACTTGACCCAATGTAGTATCTTTGATGATGCGGAGAATTGTTTTATGGAGAATAAATCCAATACATTGACTAATTAAACCATCGAAACCTCAATTCCTGACTGTACGGAACCCTAATTTACCTGTATCTTAACAAAGACAAACTTGAAATAGGTTATGGTTAGATAAACAAATGAATATGATCCTAAACTGATGATGAAGATCTAAGGGGTCAAAATTGGGGTGCAACAGATGCCCTTATTTAAATGTCTTCACCAGATGGCAATGAGAGATGATAATCCTCATAGAATCGTAGTGAGAGGTATTTAAATATAGCAAACCAAAAATTTTGTCCCTTAGATCCTATGGTATGCAAAAGGACCAATGCGAATATGCCATGAATCTAAATGATGCTTCATGATGCTTGAATGCAGACAAATGCAGACACACGAGCAAAAATTAAAGAACGACAATACGACGAGTAATTACTCACAGGGAACCCGACACACTAGGGAAACAATATACATCATCCATGAACGAAACTGGATGCAAAAAAGAGTCACAACATTCAAAATATCAATGAATAAGGTGAGGAGAAACCTGAGAAATAGAATAGTGACACAGAAACAAACATTAGAGACATTTGGAAGAACATCGAATGAACTCTGAAATATACCAGAGATACTCGGAAAAACATCGAATAAACTCCGGAACATATCCAAAGAAGCACATTGAAGACATATATTTTGAAGGTTTACCTGAAACATTTTAGAAAGGTATTTGAAGACATATCTGGGAGAACATCAGGTAAGCAACAAAGGAGTTCTGGAAGAACATTAGAACCAAAGATATATATATATATATATATATATATATATATATATATATATATATATATATATATATATATATATATATATATCAGAGAGAGAAACGTATCCGGAAAAACATCGAATAGATTTTGGAAAAACATCAGAATCAAGGTAAATATCTAGAAAACCATCAGATAAGTTCTGGAGGAACATCAGAACAAAGACTCAAACTGGAAAACATCAGAGAGAGAAACATATCCGGAAAAACATCGGATAGATTCTGAAAAAACATCAGAATTAAGGTAAATATCTGGAAAACCATCAGATAAGTTCTGGAAAAACATCAGAACAAAGACTCAATCTGGAAAAACATCAGAACAAAGACTCAATCTGGAAAAACATCAGAGAGAGAAACATATCCGGAAAAACATCGGATATATTCTGGAAAAACATCAGAATCAAGGTGAATATCTGGAAAACCATCAGATAAGTTCTGGAAAAACATCAGAGCAAAGGCTCAATCTGGAAAAACATCAGAGAGAGAAACATATCTGGAAATACATCAGATAGATTCTGGAAAAACATCAGAATCAAGGTAAGCATTTGGAAAACCATCAGATAAGTTTTGGAAAAACATCAGAACAAAGACTCAATCTGGAAAAACATCAGATAGAGACAAACAAAGGTGACATTCAAGAATAGCGTTGGATAAAAGGAAACCAGACACCCAATAATGGCTTTAAATGAAAGGTATAAACATAGTATCTGAGAATAGTATTGGATGTATATAGAACTAGACATATCCGGAAGAACAACCAGATAAGAAATGTTATATCTGGAAGAACATCAGATATACACGACACAAAAATCTGTTTGGTAGGTGCCAAGTGAGTTGGACTTTGACCATAAGGTAAGACGTGGATAAAACACGACCTCGGGAGAAATGCAAATGAGGATGAAACACTTATGATATGCATATGTATATGATCTATGCAGATGATATATGATCAAAATGCAAATGCAAACGCCGACGACAAGGCTCGACTCTTTTAGTGAGAAGACAAGACTAGAAGACTGATTCCACAACACAGAGATCACTTTCGTTCTGCTTAGGGACCAAAGATGCTACTGTTGAACATATCTCTGCCACACTGGTAAACTGTGTCAAATTGATGATCCTTGTAGGAAGGATGAAAAGCTGCTTGGGGATTCTTCAAGTAAACTTCCCCAGATTAGCTGTCTGTTGTAGGTAAACTGATAATCGCTTCAGCTTATTGAAGATGTTGAAAATGACTGATCTGTTGGGTGCTTGGAAGGCTTGCCCCAGTCTGAGTCTTGAAATATCTTCTGGATAAACTAAAATCTGAGAAGACCTTGCCTTGAACAAATATTGAACTGATTCTTCGACAGGATGTGAAAAGAACTTGCCCCTGATAGGATCACCGATCAAGTTTCTCAACTGTTTGAAAATTCCTTGAGAGGAAAGCCAGTTTGCAAACAAAAGTATGAAATCAAAATCATTTTTGAAAGATGCAACATAAATAGTCATTGGTCAGAACACGGTGGTTCAAAACACTTAAAAGTGAAAGGTAAAGCAAAAAGGTACGGTGCCAAAACAAATGATTCGCAAAGATCTTTTGGAGTCAGTTTACGCAACCTTCCTGTAGTATGCTTTCAAAATAACCTTGTTTCAGTTAGGTCTTTTGAAGGTTGTAACGTGGCCTAGTTCACGGTTTAAGAAACAAAGGATAAAGGCTCAAAGTTTATTTGTGCCCACCCAATCTACGTGATGATCTTCAGTCCCATGCTCAGTTAACTCAGAGTATACACTCAGGTTCCTATAGGAATTACGCTGATTATAGACATGATAATGGTCCAGAAGTCCAAGGACTCTTGAGACGTCAATCACTACTTCCTTATAACATCTGACATTGAGGATTTTCAGGGTAAAGATTTAAATATCTCCTCTTCTATTATCCCTAACTTTTGCCTGAACTGTTTTTTGCGAAGATTACAGTCAGCGGGATGCCCCAGTTTTGCCTAAGTCTCCTTCATAGATTTTGACTTAGAGGGCCTTTTTTCTTTTGATTTCTTTTGGAAAGAAAATGAATGCCTGGCTTA
The DNA here is from genome assembly GCA_963859935.3 of Lathyrus sativus. Lineage (NCBI taxonomy): Eukaryota > Viridiplantae > Streptophyta > Magnoliopsida > Fabales > Fabaceae > Lathyrus > Lathyrus sativus. Next base: position 651,656,801 of record OZ012738.1, on the reverse strand, counting down.
ATGATTACGGCAAACCATCATTGGCATTTTGGCTTGAAAAACATCTTCAACACTTGTTTGTTGCGTGCGAAGGAAAAGAAATTATGGTTGCGACCTTTATATGAAAGGTGTCTCGCATGAACATATAACTGAGTTAACTGAGAACTAACCACCCCAAGGTTAAGATTGCGGGTTTTTGTAAAGAAAGAAAACTCCTACTTCTAGGCTCGAAGGGTTAACGAGGGATTATCTTCCTTATTTCTCCAGTGTTTGGGAGTTGAAATAATGCCTTAAATCGTCAACAAAGTTTTTATTGAAAGCATACTACCAGCAGTTATGGGTATAGCGTTTTCATCATCCTCCCTCAAATATTTGCGTATCAAAAGTTTGAACAAAAGGTGCATATTTTTAAAAGATAAAGCATAAAGATGCAAATACTGGACAAAATGAATTGAATCAAAAGTTGCAATGCTCATTTCATTAATACAAAAGTACAAACATAATTTGAAGGCAAGTATCTAGTACAAAATAAGGAAAGTACAAACAACAAGAAACAAAAGGCCTAGTGAATAAATCAGGACAAGGATGAGTCGTCTTGTCTGAAACACTGGCCTTTAGGAAGACAACCTGCTGAAGTCAGTATAAAGCTTCACTTTTGATGTACTGGCAAGAGATTGTTTTGGACATTTGGATGACTATCCTTAAAATCAAGGATTCTAATTCTAACTAACTCACGTACTCTGGATTTCAGTGCATAACAATGCTCCAAGTCGTGGCCTGGGGCACCCTCATGAAAAACACAATGGAGATCAGCTCTAAATCCAGCTGGAGGGGGATTAGGAGGAGGTTGCAAAGTCTTTGTAGTGATCAGCCCTTGTTGAACCAGGTCAGGATAAAGTTCTGTGTATGTCATGGGAATATATAGGATCAAATTGATTCCTATTTCGATACTGGTTCTGTCCAACAGTTGGATGTTGAGGAATCTGAGCTGGTCGTGGAGCAGTGACAGCAGCAATAGTAGGGGTAACGGCAACAATAGCAGAGTGATTATACCTTGGTTGGGGACGAGGATTTCTCACTTCAACCATGACAACGTTGGTTTTCTCTTCTTTCTTCTTATGGAAGGTCCCAAAGGATTTCTTCGCACCACTAGAAGATTCAGCAGCTTTGGAGACTACCATTTTTCAGTCCTTCTTCTAACCTTTGCCCAATAGTCACCAGATCGGTAAGGCTTGAAGATACACTTCCAATCATCTTTTCCCAATAGGAAAGGGACAAATTATCCATGAACACTCCAGTTAGTTCCTTCTCTGCTAGAGGCGGTTCAACCTGAGAAGCCAATTCTCTCCATCGCTGAGCATACTCTTTGAATGACTCTTTCTCATTCTGAGACATATTTTGAAGTTGACGGAGATCAGGAGCCATGTGCAGGTTGTATTTATACTACTTCATAAAAGCGTTGGCGAGATCCTAGAAGCAGTGGATACTGTTATGCTCTAAGATCATATACCATTTGAGAGAAGCACCACTCAAGCTGTCCTGAAAGCAGAGGATGAGCAACTTCTGATTGTTGGTGTAGGCTGCCATCTTTCGGAAGTACATGATCAGGTGGGCTCTTGGACATGAGTGACCCTTATACTTCACAAACTCAGGAATCTTAAACTTAGCAGGCATAACGAGGCCAGAAACTAAGCACATGTTGTTTGCATCAACGTTGAAGAAGTCAGTACCCTCAACAGCTTTGAGTCTCTTGTCTATGTTCTGAAATTGTTCACGGACAATCTCAGGCTTAACAAAATCTTCATGGTCTTCCCCTTGGGAACTGGAAGCATTGTAGTCAAAGAAAGGAGTCTCAAAGGGAGCTCGGCCATTTTGGGCAACAGTGTGGACCACAGGTCTGGGCTCTGTATAGAAGGGAGCTTGAAAAACTGGTCTGACAGTCTGACCAATCAAAGCAGTAGATGCAATGGGTGGAGAGTAGTTGGGAGGTAAACCGAACTCTGGCCAAGTTAAAAGCGGTACTTGAACAGGAGCAGGATCAGCACTTGAAACTTCCTGAATGACGGTCCTTTGAGATTCTCCTCTGGCCATCAGGACTTGAAGCATCTCGGTGAGCTTAGTCACGCCTGATTTCAATTCATCGATCTCCATTCAGATTTCTGCATTGTGTACTTCTTGCTCTTACATCTTGCGTCTATAGTTAGCTCTAGTCCGATATCGGTGTCGAGGAATCAGCTTGACGACTCAAAGGCACATTGGGAGAGGGAGACAGCTGGACATGAGCGACTGGACAAACAGATGTATGCAATGAACCATGCAAAGATGCAAATGCAATGCAATGCGATGCAAGACAGGATACAAAATACACATAACAGGACCAAAGGTTCAAGATCACAGCATAAGGTCTGGGTAAAGAACTAACCACAGGGTGTGTACTAGGGGTAAAGCACCTGCACAACGAGTTCTATCAAAGTTCCCAGAGTCATAGTAAATCCTTCGGATATTGCCAACTAACGCAACTACTTACGTGAGTCAACAATATTCTCAAGATAAACTCGTCTGAATGTAGCATCGCGTGACAACTATTGAGGGACTACTCCCTAACAATTTCTGCGCTACGTCCTAAAAAGGCCAAGTGGGGTAAAAGTGTTACTAAAGGTCCTCAGCTTCACAGGCTCATATTGAAACAATTAGTGAATACACGACTACTCATGCATTACTAACCATTTCAAAGGATCTCCACTGAGCGTGATTACATTATATGTCAGACATATTGGGACTACTCCCAATAGCCAAACTATTGATCATATCACAATCCTATCTCACGTGTCACTCAAATCTGGGTTAGGATTTATCTCACCACTTAAGGCACCCAAAACAAACAGATATATTGACAAATATACACAAATATACAAGCGAGCAAACATATAGCAAACACAAATATAAACAAGGTGGGCTTAACCCTCTTAGGGGAGGTCCCGGTGAAGTCGCCATTTTTGTTGTGGTGAGAATCGTGATTTGGTAAAGTATGCTCGCGAAGACATCACATCTCGTTCCTACGTATCCTGACACTTGATGCTTGTATGGCCAAGAACTGAATGGTCACCATACTTAAAGAATGTCATCTCCGCCGTTGTGCTTGTGAGGTCAAATGATGTTCTAATACCCTATACAAGTTTCCTCTACCTTTTGCAAGAGGATGGTTATTACCCTTCACTTACCTTTTGTAAGTCTTTCCGTTTCTTTTTCACGAAGTATCTCCTCTCTGCCTTTCGCATAGGAGTCACCTTACCCTTCGTAATGGATTTCATTGCCTTTCGCGTGAAATCTTTTCCCTTTCGCTTTCCTTTTGTAAGCGTTTCTTCGCTGTCTTTTACATGCGACAAAAAAATTTTTTTGGGTATCTTCGATCAATTTGGATGCTTAATGCCTATGTGGCCAAGAACTGAATGGTTGCCATACTTAAAGAATGTCATCTCCGCCGTTGTGCTTGTGAGGTCAAATGATGTTCTGATACCCTTTTGTCTGAGGATGGTTATTTCCCTCAACTTACCTTTTGTGAGCCTTTCTGTGTCACCATCACGAAGTATCTCCACCTTGCCTTTCGCAACAGATTCAACTTACCTTTAGTAAGACTTGTCGTGCCTTTTGTACAGGTTATTGTCAGCTTACCTTTTGTAAGTATCCTCTCTACCTTTTGTAGAAGGAAATTTTCTCCTAACCTTTTGTTCAGGAGTCTGTTATGCTTTCCGCAGAAGAAAATATATTCGTCCTCTCCTAAGGGAGTCTCCTAACTACCTTTTGTAGGAGGAATTATCTCCAAACCTTTTGAGCGGAATCATATTCAGGAGAGCACGATCTTGAAGTATGAAGAAGTTCATTTACCCTTTAGTAAAAGAAGGAGCGGAATCATATTCAGGAGAGCACGATCTTGAAGTATGAAGAAGTTCATTTACCCTTTAGTAAAAGAAGGAGCGGAATCATATTCAGGAGAGCACGATCTTGAAGTATGAAGAAGTTCATTTACCCTTTAGTAAAAGAAGGAGCGGAATCATATTCAGGAGAGCACGATCTTGAAGTATGAAGAAGTTCATTTACCCTTTAGTAAAAGAAGGAGCGGAATCATATTCAGGAGAGCACGATCTTGAATTATGAAGAAGTTCATCTACCCTTTAGTAAAAGAAGGAGCGGAATCATATTCAGGATAGCACGATCTTGAAGTATGAAGAAGTTCATTTACCCTTTAGTAAAACAAGGAGCGGAATCATATTCAGGAGAGCACGATCTTGAAGTATGAAGAATTTCATTTACCCTTTAGTAAAAGAAGGAGCGGAATCATATTCAGGAGAGCACGATCTTGAATTATGAAGAAGTTCATTTACCCTTTAGTAAAAGAAGGAGCGGAATCATATTCAGGAGAGCACGATCTTGAGGTATGAGGAAGTTCAGTTTACCCTTTTCATATTCAGGAGAGCACGATCTTGAAGTATGAAGAAGTTCATTTATCCTTCAGTAAGAGAAGAATCAGAATCGTATTCCAGGCGCCGACCTTAAATACGAGAAGATTTATTTATCAGATAAGCAGCAACCTCTTTATTTGAGTGCTTATCCATTTTTGCATGTAAGTCCCTTCCAACGATAAGTGACAGTTCTCCCCCGAGAAGTTTATCAGGGCATTTCCCATTAAAGTCCATTTATTTTGGCATACAGCCGGTCTTTACCCTGTATATTTGATACGGATTCCCGAAAAGTCCGTTTGATCCTGTCACGAGGGATAGGTTACAGAAGCTTGGATGTTATTCTTTGCTCAATGCTCCAGCATTCTGTAATCGATCTTGCAGTCGTACATGATCCAATTTTACTTTTAGATTCCCTAGTGGAGGCCGTCTCATAGGTGCCATCTCCATTTGAGAATCTCATCCCAGACCTAAAAATGACAATTGGTCGTATTCACACCAGTTGACCATCATTTTTGGAATTCCCCAGTGTTGTGCTGTCGTCCCAGCGCGTCGCTTTCCCCAATGTGTTTTCTCTCGTAGCATCTGTCCCTGTGTCGTCGCATTCGTCAGCATTTTCGCAATTCATCATTCCAGCATACGCATCATATCATCTGCATTAATCTGTTCCCGCTTTATCCATAGCATTGCATATCGCCGCATATAAGGGCAAAATTTTCGGTTATCTATATTTAAACCTCTCCACCACGATTTCTCGAGTCTCTGTCACTCAAATCTTCCGGTGTAGCTATTTAAATAGGGGCAACTGTAATACCCCAAATTTTACCCTTATATTTAGTCAGTCATTTCGCATAGCATCTCATCTGTGCATCTGCTAACCACTAACCAGTCATAAAGTGCGTTTTGTTTTGCAGGAACTACCCCAGGGGTGTTTTGGTCATTTTGAAGCATAATTCGTAATTTTGGGCCCAATGAGGTTTTATTCCTGAGGCATTTATTTACGTGGGTTTGATTATGTTAAGATATCAATTTGGGTTGGAAAATCTGATCTGTGGAACAGGGTTTTAACAAGAAATCGTTCTTCTGTCTCCCAGTTCATTTTAGAGGGAAAACAGTGAAAACTTCGACTGATTAATGGAACTTATTCATGTTGAAGGTATTAAGCTTATTATGCAAGATTGGATCGAATTAATTCAAGGATATTTGACTAGTGAGGTTTAATCGGATGTTGAGATGTTTGCAAATCTAAATCATGGAAAAGAAATTGGGAAATGATTTTAATAGAATATGTGAATTTTATTCATAATATTTTATTATTATTATTACAATTTGTAAAGTGAATTTGGATAGAAATTTGAAGTTTATTCATAATATTTTGTCATGATCTACAAAGAGGGAATAATTTGGATAAAGAATGTTATTGAATTTATTCATAACATTTTTTGTTACAAGTTACAAAAGAATTGTATATCCTAAAAATCCTAAGTCCTAAACATCCATAAGTGTTCTTCATGATGTTCATCCCTTGGACATTTCTCCATGCTCCTCCGATTAACCTGCACAAAAAGAAACGAAGAGACAACACAAACAAAGTAGAAAAAATTGTTAGAGGTTGTTTGACACTCTCAGAACAGCGTCATCATCGAGTGCCGGGAGTGGCACAACCGAAGCTGCGTCCTACCCCCATTACCGATCCGCGCCGTTGGCGTCAGATCAGGTAACACCTGTTCTTATCATTACGGGACATCCGAGAGATAGAAGTGATAAAAGAAGCGGGACTGATTCGCTCTTGCCGCAATTGGATTTCCAAACTGATACAAAGGTAAATTTGGACTCAGACCCGGATGCCGGCAGGTCTGAGTCGTTTTGTTTTCGAAATTTCCAACACCTGAAAATCTACAACAGCATCAGTACCAGGTTCAGAATTCAGAACTCAAAGCCAAAATAGTTCATAAGCTGCATAAACAAAACAGCCATAGGTGATTGGAAATTCAAACTGAAGCTCAACCGAACAATCCATGAAACCAGTGCATTCACAGCATCTGCCAAAAAGAATCAAACAGTATCAGAAGTTGGCATACAATAGATATTCCAAAATTGCATCAACTCTGAATCACATAAATAAACCCATGAAAATCAAATGCCGAATCTGAACAGAAATACACCATGACAGCACTCGTAACAGCACAAGTTCGATTACACCATCAAAATCACAACAGCAGCCATGTAATGGACCAAATGCAAACTCAGCTCACAGAGCATCATGGAATTCATATGTCATTGGAACAGCAGACGCAAGGATAAGCTGGCCCGCAATTGAAATCCAAGCCAGCACATGTGTTATCGCAAATGCGGAAAGCCGGGCTCAGTGCGGAAAACATCATTGCCCAACAAACAAGTCACGAAAATCACAGTTCAAAGTTACGAGGGTAAACCATATCATTCGCAGTATATCAGCCAACAATCAGTCACTATCTTACTCGCAACACCAATAGCAGCCCATAACTCATGTTCTGAACCCAACCAAGCATCGAAAACAACCAATCTCGAAGGCAACCGCGGCGTCAAAACCAGAAGTAGCACCAGAGGGTTCAGACTTAAAGTCATCATCACCATGTGACCATCCTCGGCGGCGTTTAAACTCGACCAAAGCATAGTACCGATTCTGAAAAAAGAAGAAGAAAAGTCGTGAAGATCAAACCAGATGGATATCCAAAACAAAATCTGTATCAGAAAGGAAAGAAGATCAAATATGAATCTACAAAGCCACAATTCCAATAATATCAGCAGCAAATCGTATCAGAGACAAATCACGGGCCCAAAATCGTATCAAAAAAATCCCAATCAAATCCTAAGAGATGAAACAAGATTCAATCAGTATCAGATGAATCCAATCCGTATCAGGAATCGTATCCGATTTGAATCCAATCAGTATTTGAAAATCAATAACCAAACAAATCAGACAAAATCAAATCAACACGAAATCATCAAATCAGAAAGTAACGCAAATCCAACATCCAAAAAGCCCATAAGAGAATCAGAGTATATAAAAAGGAGAAATACCACCTGTGAGGGAGGACGGAAAATCGCGAAAGCCCTAGACAACAACGGCGGAGAAGCGAACAAGATCGCAAGCGAAACCCTAGCGCTAGTGGCCGCGAAGGGAGAGAGATCGAAACAAGAGCCTCCACCGTGAAACACCGACGGAGAAGATTCACCAGCGCCTATTCCTAGACGAGCAAATCCTCTCGAGCCTCAGTCGATCCATCACTGGCCACGAACATCCCCCATTCTTACCGGAGATTCACACACAAACGTAAGTGCGAACATCGAATTGGTTTACATCTGATGTTTTGGAGTTTTGATTTCAGAAAATTCAACATGCAATGAGAGAGACGAAGGACGAAGAAAATCGCCGCAAGGAAGAAAGAAGAGGAAGCAAAACGGCGTCGCGAAGGGAAAGAATGGGGTTCTGAAACCCTAATTCTACAAGTCCCTCATTTACACCATACGGGTTGGGTCCGGAAGTGATTACCGGCCCAACCCATCATTTTTTAAGTTGTTTTTTTTATTTATTTTGTTTTAAATAATAGATTTTCTTTTTTATATAAAAATTAAATAAACTAACATTTTTAAAATAAAAATTAAAAACATTTTTTAAAAGAATAAACAAAAAACTCTTTTTTAAAATAAAATAAGAAAACTTTTCTTAAAAATATAAAAAAAAATAAAACTCTTTTTAAAAAATTAAAACATTTTTTAATTAAAATTAAATCTTTTTTTTTGCAAGTTAATATTAAATTCTTTTTTTAAAAACTTAAATCAAGATTTTTTTAAAAAAAACAATAATAAAAATCTCAAATTTGCATCTTTTTCTTCATTGTCTCATAATTCATTTGATTGCCGCCTAACTCTGCCCACTAACGTCGTTTGTTCATTTTGCAGCTCATTACGTTTACCGTTATTTATTTCATCTTATTTTTTTCCACTCAAAGTTCATTATCATATTGTATTGTTTCTCGGTTGTAACCTCGCGAATCCTAATAATCGCGCTTTAATTACTGCCCTTTAAATTTCTGCTTGCATAGTTAAATTAGGTCATTATTTTCTGTTTGCATGATTCAATTTCTCACGCTTCCATCACTATTATTCTGTCACACTACACACATCCAAAGGTTAGGTCTAGCTTTTGGTCGCCGCGCCAATAGTCCTCAACTTCAAACCCTTACAAACCCTAATTTTCACAAACGCCTCGCCGCAGGCTAAATTACAAAACTACCCCTAGCATTAGGTCAAAGAGCCGCCGCGCTCATTTTAGGGTTTCCCGCCGTGGAATCCCTAATTTAACCCTAATTACAACTTAACAATTCAACGTAGAGATTTGGAGTTTCTACACTCCACGTAAGCGTGTCCTTAAGATACGTTTATTCCCCATTGAAACCTTGGCCACAGTCAAGACATTTCTAACCTCCCTTTTGAGGGGAACTACGATTACTCTGATTCCATTCCCGTAAGGATACGTAGGCATAAGATGCGATGTCTTGCCGAGTAAACTTAGAATTAACCCCTTAGGTCTCTTTTCTCACTGTTAATCCCTTTGTACATATACCTTAAGCAAATAATAAAGCAAATAGTAGACATTTGAACAAAAGGTTCCTGTAGAGTACTACAGAAGTTTAGGGTGCTAATACCTTCCCTAAATTTAATCAACCCCCGAACCCTAGATCTTTCCCCACATTGTGTTTACGATGCAAAAATAGGTTTTCCCTCTTTTGACCTTTTCCCTCGGATAAATCAAAGAGCGGTTGTGAATTAAATTGCGATTCAAACTCATTAATAGTTTGTGATCCTATTTCCACCGCAACAGAAAATGGCGACTTCACTGGGGACTTTCTAAATTTTTTTAGGGTTATCCCTAACTTGTTCATATTTATTACTATCTATGTTATTATTCATTTACATGTATATATTTGTGCTTTGATTGTGGGACTGTTCCTTGTGCTGTGAGATAAGTCCTACGCCCGGACTAGTGACATTATTATAGGATGGGGATATATTCGATGAGGCTTATAGGGAGTGAATCCCGCTCAAGCTGATTCGAGAATCACCGCTCAGTTGAGACCTTTTCGAAAATGGTTCGGTTGAACGAGTAATCGTTGAAAACTTTTTCCATGGTCGATTGGAGTCTGTGATATTGGGAACCGTAGTACCTTTACACCACCTCGGCCTTATTTAGGACGTAGTGCGGGAACTATGTGGGAGTAGTCCTACAATGGTTGCTACGCGATACTACACTCAAAAGAGGTTCTCTTGAGAATATTATTAACCCCCGAGTCAATCGGAAGGTTGATAATATCCGAAAGATGGGCTGATGACTTTGGGCACTTTTTAGAACCTTGTTCTGCAGGTATAATTAACCTATAGTACACTCCTTTTGGGGATGGGTAGACCTTAACTCCACTCACGTTCCTTTAACCTAGGACTTTGTGTGTTTTCATGCATTGCATCCATAAAACATCATATCGCATTAAGATTTCATGGAATTCAAACTCTATTTATGAACATTGCAGGATACCATGGATCACTCTAGAAGGCATACTTTGAAATTTACTTTTAAGGGTTTTAATTTGGAAGTCCTAGAGAAGCTAAGAGATTTGGTTCAAGATCAAGAAAAGTTCCAAAACAGACATGGAAGGCTATTGTCTTTGTTGAAGATTCAAGTAAACGAAGGACTTCTTGCAACTTTGCTACAGTTTTATGATCCAGATTATCACTGCTTCACCTTTCCAGATTATCAGCTTTTACCTACATTAGAAGAGTGCTCTCAGTTGGTGGGATTACCTATCTTGGATAAGTCTCCATTCCCTTTCTTGGAGGAAGACCCTAAAGAACGAGATATTGCTAAAGCCATTTGTCTAAGGATATCCGATGTCAAAAACAATATGATCACCAAAGGGGGGACCTCCGGTTTTCTCAGGGACTTCCTAATTAAGAAGGCCCAATTTTATGCCGATCATAAAGACATGTTTGCCTTTGAGACAATATTTGCTTTGCTCATTTATGGGTTGCTGCTTTTTCCTAGTTTTGAGGGGTTTGTGGACCTTAATGCAATCAAGACCTTCATGAGGAGAAATCCAGTTCCAACGCTATTGGGTAATACTTATCATTCAGTACATCTTCGAAACTTTCATGGTGGAGGAATGATTACATGTTGTGTGCCATTACTATACAAGTGGTTTACTTCTCACTTACCCAAGTCCGGTCCGTTCTAGAGACCTAATCAAGAACGTTGGTCGCAAAAAGATATGGCTTTAACTCACTCTGATATTGATTGGTATAATCGCATGTACGATGGGATATCGATCATTGATAGTTGTGGAAAATTCAACAATGTGCCTTTGCTCAGTTTCAATGAAGGAATTAGCTACAATCCAGTCCTAGCTCACCGACAGTTGGGATACCCCTTGAAGGAACCGCCTAAAGGTATTCAGGTGGAGAAAATCTTTTTCAAAGACGACAAAAAGCTTCAAGATCAGATTTTGTCTTCTTGGAATCATCTGCATAGGAAAGACAAAGAAAGTTTGGGCAGACCTAATTGTGTGTCCATGGAACCATACCTTCAATGGGTCCGAGGAAGAGCTATTGAGTTGAAGATGCCCTACTCTCGCCAAGATCCTTTACCTAAAGGAGAAGAACCTGTCCAGTATTTCATGACTGAAGCTGAGACTTTGAAGATCGCTTTGAAGAGATCACAACGCGAAACAGAAGCATGGAAGAACAAATACCATGTGATGGTCAGCGAGTACGAAGAACTTCAAAAGCAGATTCAGTCGAAGAATGATGAGATACAATCCTACAAGAAGAGAAGGCTCTACGAATATTTATTTTCCTCCGGATCTCCGTCTGCTCACTGAAGTTGAGGAAGATGCTTCTCTAGGACTTTCTAGGCTTTTATTTAGCTATTTTGGTTGCAAGAATATTATTTGAAATCTGTCTTCAATAAATTAAAAGTTTCTTTGGTATTCCGCAATATTCGTAAATATTTGAATTCCATGAAATCTTCATTTGCATTCACATTTTAGCATCTTACTTTTGCATTGCATGTGTCTCCCGATTTCTCATACTCGGTTCTCTCACCTTCCAGTTTTGTCACCCTGAGTTCTCTGCATCAAATACGACCCTTCAAAAGGATGGAAGATCAAAACCAAGAGATCAACCGTGTCAGCCGTGAACTCGAAGATCTTTGAGGAAGTGTAGGGCAGATTATGGAGATGCTACGAGCTCTTAGTGTGAAGGTGGATGCTCAGTCTACTGTTGCTTCTGAGACTACTAATATCGTTATGGAATCTCAACCAGCTGTTACTGTCGAGAATGTACCTCCTCATGGTCTTCAATCCGGTTTGGTGCCTCCTAGTGCTCAACCATTTCGAAGAGCTACCCCTCCAAAGTGAAAAATTCCTAACTCCGACCATGGTAAAGGGCCTACACGTTCGAGGAACCGCAAAACGGCTACCCCTCAACCTTGGCAACATCACCAGAGTTATGTTCAAGGTTATCCGATTCAATATGGCCAGCAACCCTATGTAGCTACTGTTGCACCTCCTTTCGACCAGCAGTTTCCTACATACCAGCCTGTGCAGTCAGCTCCGGTATATCAAGCACCGGTTTATCAACAACCTTTCGGTTATCCGCCTATGCAAGTTCCTGTCAACAGTCAACGAGTGCCCAACGCTCCTGTTCGTCAACAGTCACAGGATCAGGTTCCTTCTCTCCGTAAGAGTCAGTATAAGCCTTGTCCTCCAATTCCGATGGCTTTCACTGGGTTATACCCTCACTTGGTACAACAAGGTCTGATTACCACCCGTGCTTTGGGTCCTCCACCTAATCCGTTACCTGCAAGCTACAACGCTGCCGCTCATTGTTTATTTCATGAGGGTGCGCCCGGTCATGATCTAGAGAATTGCTACGCTCTTAAGAAAGTTGTCAGAAATTTGCTAGAAACGAAGAAGTTGTCCTTTAGCGATGCTCAGATGAAGATCGAGACTCCTCTCGGGATCCCTCAATTGTCGAGTTCGAATTCTGCAAGGCATGCTACTCTTGTGGCAAATCAGCCGAATCCAATAATTATTCAAAGGCCTGGCTCGCTTCACTTCAGTAACCCTCAGGATGATATGACCGGGATCAACAAAGAATCTGGGAAAGTTATTTTGAAGCAACGGCTGAAAACTGTTGAAGATGTGACCAGCGTAACTGGGGCAAGCCATGACGACTAGCAGGGACCATAAGCCAGACGACCTTTCCGTTGAGGCTCCGCCAAAGGAAACTGTTACTTTTGAATGCAAGATCTCATGAACATTTAGAAGGATTTTTCCGACAGTTCATTTGTTTATTTATATGTATTTCTCTTTGATAAGCATATTTAGCATGTACGAACTTGTTTATCTTTGATTAATGCAACGCATATGTTTGTCTTGAATAAGTCCATTCGTTTCACTCATTCAAAATATATTTTTTTCATAAATTATAATGCCAACTTTACCCGATCTCTTGTTCTGATGGAGAATTGGGAGGAGGATGACGAACCCAAAACGGCAGATTTCTTGTCGTATGCTTTCGATTGAAACCCGCTGATGATGTAAGGCATTGTTTCAAATCCCATACACTGGAGATATAAGGATGTTAATCCCTCGTTAACCTCTTTGAGCCTTGAAGTAGGAGTTTTTTTTTAAAAACCCTCATCTTAACCTGGGGCAGGGTAGGCTTCAGTTAAACCGATCGAGCACTTAGACTCTAAAAAAGGGAATAGCAAACCTTCAAGAATTTATCATTAGCATCTTAAGAAGTCCAATACAATGACTATCCCTCGGTTACCTAAGGAGTAGGGCAGTCACGAGCCTCTCAAAAGATTTACACGACTTGTGCAAAAATAAGAGCCCGCTAAGTCAACACCTATGAAGGAGACTTAGGCAAAACTGGGGCATCCCGCTGGACTCCAAAGTCAGATCAAAAGACGTTGTCCAGGCAAAAGTTAGGGAATAAGAACAACAAACCAGTAGTTTTTTTAGAATCCCTATAAAGAACAAAATCGTGTGACCAATTGCCATTAGGAATAGGTGAGTGACTGCCATGTCCAAAGCTTTGATAAGTTCTCGACCATAGCAAATCCGCTTGAGATATGAGCGTTCGTATCCGATTAACTGAATTAGGATTGGAGAACATCACGAAGAAGGGTAGGTACAAATATAACTCTGAGCCTTTATCCTCTTGTTTCTTAAACCGTGAACCGAGCCACGATACAACCTTTAAAAGACCTAATTGAAGTAGGACTTCGGTTGAAAGCATACTCGACAAGATCACGTTTCCTGACTCCTACGAGCTATGCTCAAAAAAAATTCATGTTGGCATTATAATTAAAACTTATATCCTGACTAGTGATTTCGGTCACAAGTTATTGCGATATCTTTTTCAAAACAAAATTCAAGACAAATATATGTGTAATTGACAAGCTCAGGATAGGCATTTCAGGCATGATGACTTTGCTTGATATCTTAGAGATTTATATATGGACATAACCCATGGAACTTGAAGATCCTGCTAAACAGGGGCAGGCGGTTTCCCAGTTCGCTTACCAACGCGAGTCTGAAGTTCTTAAGAGCTATTTCTCAAAAATTTCGTCGTAACACGATTAATTTGTGCCAGTTACGTCGAGACCTGACAAACCTCTCAAAGAGTTTGAAAATAGTGGGGCAACCAGACTCCGTGTTCTCTATAAAATCCTCTTGAGATGACCATACCTCACAACGCAAGTATCCTGGGGCACCATGTTTTTTTTAAGAAACAAATGGCGACTACTATAGGGTCCTTCAAGATCAAAACCATGTGGTTTCACAACTTTCTTCATGCACCCGATGGATTTTACTCACAGCGGCCTTCATTCCCCAGTAAATCTCAGTGTTGCAACAGGCTCCTAAACTATTGCCTCATCACAGTCCCCAGAGAGACTATAAGCTGACAACTTTTTCTGGGGTAACTCGAAAGTGTCCCTCAGGTTTTCTTCTCCCCATGTGAAGACATGATACTGTGCATCCAAGCAGATTACCTTCTCCCCAAAGAAGCCAGAATTCTGAAACCAGATGTGGTCCTACCATTTTTTCCCATGTTTGACGTATTGGTTGCAGAGAATGCAGGGTATCTCCGTCGAGATGTTTATTTCATCTCTCGTCCCGCCTCTAGTCTGTTTCGTCAGCATACGCAGGGGCATAAGCATCACATGCCTATTTCATACACATACTCATTACATACTCATTCCATTACATCCTGCATATTTAACTACATAGACATTAACATACATTCATATTAATATATGCATTAACATTCACAGGTTCATTATGTCTCGCCATCATTGGTTGTTACCGCCGAGTAACTGGGTCGGTCTATTCTCTCCAAATAGATTGTCAGCCCTAAGCATAAAATATTTACTTGTTTCCAGTTTCCCCACAGAGCTCGATCCTCGTGGATACCGGTTACTTCAGCTATCTTTCCTCGCCAGGATAAGATATTTACCCTTCGAGATCATTCCCTCGATGGAGTCTTGATTACCAGTCTTCTTTCTAGCTCGACCCTAGATTGAGTCTCAGTCTTGTCGGTCGACGAGCCCAACCGGACGTGCATTTATTTTGCACCATCTAAAGATTTTCACCATACCATGACGGATACGCGACTGTTCTCGCCCGAGAAGGTTATCACTGTACCCGGACGTGCATTTATTTTGCACTATCTTTCAACCACAATCCTTTACAAATACACGCCAGTTCACGCCTGGAAAATTTATCAGTACAACACTTTACAATCCTACATCTTACAGCATCGGTATGCGACATTTCTCACCTAAGAAGCCGATCCTATCTTCGTTATGACTCGCAGCAAATGGCCATCTCCATTGAGCAGTTGGGCTTCCATTTTCCCTGTCGTCTTGAAGTATAGGGAGGGTTGAACCAAATCGTATTCAGGAGAGCACGATCTTGAGATACGGGGAGGTTTGAGCGGAATCATATTCAGGAGAGCACGATCTTGAAGTATGAAGAAGTTCATTTACCCTTTAGTAAAAGAAGGAGCGGAATCATATTCAGGAGAGCACGATCTTGAAGTATGAAGAAGTTCATTTACCCTTTAGTAAAAGAAGGAGCGGAATCATATTCAGGAGAGCACGATCTTGAAGTATGAAGAAGTTCATTTACCCTTTAGTAAAAGAAGGAGCGGAATCATATTCAGGAGAGCACGATCTTGAAGTATGAAGAAGTTCATTTACCCTTTAGTAAAAGAAGGAGCGGAATCATATTCAGGAGAGCACGATCTTGAATTATGAAGAAGTTCATCTACCCTTTAGTAAAAGAAGGAGCGAAATCATATTCAGGATAGCACGATCTTGAAGTATGAAGAAGTTCATTTACCCTTTAGTAAAAGAAGGAGCGGAATCATATTCAGGAGAGCACGATCTTGAAGTATGAAGAAGTTCATTTACCCTTTAGTAAAAGAAGGAGCGGAATCATATTCAGGAGAGCACGATCTTGAATTATGAAGAAGTTCATTTACCCTTTAGTAAAAGAAGGAGCGGAATCATATTCAGGAGAGCACGATCTTGAGGTATGAGGAAGTTCAGTTTACCCTTTTCATATTCAGGAGAGCACGATCTTGAAGTATGAAGAAGTTCATTTATCCTTCAGTAAGAGAAGAATCAGAATCGTATTCCAGGCGCCGACCTTAAATACGAGAAGATTTATTTATCAGATAAGCAGCAGCCTCTTTATTTGAGTGCTTATCCATTTTTGCATGTAAGTCCCTTCCAACGATAAGTGACAGTTCTCCCTCGAGAAGTTTATCAGGGCATTTCCCATTAAAGTCCATTTATTTTGGCATACAGCCGGTCTTTACCCTGTATATTTGATACGGATTCCCGAAAAGTCCGTTTGATCCTGTCACGAGGGATAGGTTACAGAAGCTTGGATGTTATTCTTTGCTCAATGCTCCAGCATTCTGTAATCGATCTTGCAGTCGTACATGATCCAGTTTTACTTTTAGATTCCCTAGTGGAGGCCGTCTCATAGGTGCCATCTCCATTTGAGAATCTCATCCCAGACCTAAAAATGACAATTGGTCGTATTCACACCAGTTGACCATCATTTTTGGAATTCCCCAGTGTTGTGCTGTCGTCCCAGCGCGTCGCTTTCCCCAGTGTGTTTTCTCTCGTAGCATCTGTCCCTGTGTCGTCGCATTCGTCAGCATTTTCGCAATTCATCATTCCAGCATACGCATCATATCATCTGCATTAATCTGTTCCCGCTTTATCCATAGCATTGCATATCGCCGCATATAAGGGCAAAATTTTCGGTTATCTATATTTAAACCTCTCCACCACGATTTCTCGAGTCTCTGTCACTCAAATCGTCCGGTGTAGCTATTTAAATAGGGGCAACTGTAATACCCCAAATTTTACCCTTATATTTAGTCAGTCATTTCGCATAGCATCTCATCTGTGCATCTGCTAACCACTAACCAGTCATAAAGTGCGTTTTGTTTTGCAGGAACTACCCCAGGGGTGTTTTGGTCATTTTGAAGCATAATTCGTAATTTTGGGCCCAATGAGGTTTTATTCCTGAGGCATTTATTTACGTGGGTTTGATTATGTTAAGATATCAATTTGGGTTGGAAAATATGATCTGTGGAACAGGGTTTTAACAAGAAATCATTCTTCTGTCTCCCAGTTCATTTTAGAGGGAAAACAGTGAAAACTTCGACTGATTAATGGAACTTATTCATGTTGAAGGTATTAAGCTTATTATGCAAGATTGGATCGAATTAATTCAAGGATATTTGACTAGTGAGGTTTAATCGGATGTTGAGGTGTTTGGAAATCTAAATCATGGAAAAGAAATTGGGAAATGATTTTAATAGAATATGTGAATTTTATTCATAATATATTTTATTATTATTATTACAATTTGTAAAGTGAATTTGGATAGAAATTTGAAGTTTATTCATAATATTTTGTCATGATCTACAAAGAGGGAATAATTTGGATAAAGAATGTTATTGAATTTATTCATAACATTTTTTGTTACAAGTTACAAAAGAATTGTATATCCTAAAAATCCTAAGTCCTAAACATCCATAAGTGTTCTTCATGATGTTCATCCCTTGGACATTTCTCCATGCTCCTCCGATTAACCTGCACAAAAAGAAACGAAGACACAACACAAACAAAGTAGAAAAAATTGTTAGAGGTTGTTTGACACTCTCAGAACAGCGTCATCATCGAGTGCCGGGAGTGGCACAACCGAAGCTGCGTCCTACCCCCATTACCGATCCGCGCCGTTGGCGTCAGATCAGGTAACACCTGTTCTTATCATTACGGGACATCCGAGAGATAGAAGTGATAAAAGAAGCGGGACTGATTCGCTCTTGCCGCAATTGGATTTCCAAACTGATACAAAGGTAAATTTGGACTCAGACCCGGATGCCGGCAGGTCTGAGTCGTTTTGTTTTCGAAATTTCCAACACCTGAAAATCCACAACAGCATCAGTACCAGGTTCAGAATTCAGAACTCAAAGCCAAAATAGTTCATAAGCTGCATAAACAAAACAGCCATAGGTGATTGGAAATTCAAACTGAAGCTCAACCGAACAATCCATGAAACCAGTGCATTCACAGCATCTGCCAAAAAGAATCAAACAGTATCAGAAGTTGGCATACAATAGATATTCCAAAATTGCATCAACTCTGAATCACATAAATAAACCCATGAAAATCAAATGCCGAATCTGAACAGAAATACACCATGACAGCACTCGTAACAGCACAAGTTCGATTACACCATCAAAATCACAACAGCAGCCATGTAATGGACCAAATGCAAACTCAGCTCACAGAGCATCATGGAATTCATATGTCATTGGAACAGCAGACGCAAGGATAAGCTGGCCCGCAATTGAAATCCAAGCCAGCACATGTGTTATCGCAAATGCGGAAAGCCGGGCTCAGTGCGGAAAACATCATTGCCCAACAAACAAGTCACGAAAATCACAGTTCAAAGTTACGAGGGTAAACCATATCATTCGCAGTATATCAGCCAACAATCAGTCACTATCTTACTCGCAACACCAATAGCAGCCCAGAACTCATGTTCTGAACCCAACCAAGCATCGAAAACAACCAATCTCGAAGGCAACCGCGGCGTCAAAACCAGAAGTAGCACCAGAGGGTTCAGACTTAAAGTCATCATCACCATGTGACCATCCTCGGCGGCGTTTAAACTCGACCAAAGCATAGTACCGATTCTGAAAAAAGAAGAAGAAAAGTCGTGAAGATCAAACCAGATGGATATCCAAAACAAAATCTGTATCAGAAAGGAAAGAAGATCAAATATGAATCTACAAAGCCACAATTCCAATAATATCAGCAGCAAATCGTATCAGAGACAAATCACGGGCCCAGAATCGTATCAAAAAAATCCCAATCAAATCCTAAGAGATGAAACAAGATTCAATCAGTATCAGATGAATCCAATCCGTATCAGGAATCGTATCCGATTTGAATCCAATCAGTATTTGAAAATCAATAACCAAACAAATCAGACAAAATCAAATCAACACGAAATCATCAAATCAGAAAGTAACGCAAATCCAACATCCAAAAAGCCCATAAGAGAATCAGAGTATATAAAAAGGAGAAATACCACCTGTGAGGGAGGACGGAAAATCGCGAAAGCCCTAGACAACAACGGCGGAGAAGCGAACAAGATCGCAAGCGAAACCCTAGCGCTAGTGGCCGCGAAGGGAGAGAGATCGAAACAAGAGCCTCCACCGTGAAACACCGACGGAGAAGATTCACCAGCGCCTATTCCTAGACGAGCAAATCCTCTCGAGCCTCAGTCGATCCATCACTGGCCACGAACATCCCCCATTCTTACCGGAGATTCACACACAAACGTAAGTGCGAACATCGAATTGGTTTACATCTGATGTTTTGGAGTTTTGATTTCAGAAAATTCAACATGCAATGAGAGAGACGAAGGACGAAGAAAATCGCCGCAAGGAAGAAAGAAGAGGAAGCGAAACGGCGTCGCGAAGGGAAAGAATGGGGTTCTGAAACCCTAATTCTACAAGTCCCTCATTTACACCATACGGGTTGGGTCCGGAAGTGATTACCGGCCCAACCCATCATTTTTTAAGTTGTTTTTTTTATTTATTTTGTTTTAAATAATAGATTTTCTTTTTTATATAAAAATTAAATAAACTAACATTTTTAAAATAAAAATTAAAAACATTTTTTAAAAGAATAAACAAAAAACTCTTTTTTAAAATAAAATAAGAAAACTTTTCTTAAAAATATAAAAAAAAATAAAACTCTTTTTAAAAAATTAAAACATTTTTTAATTAAAATTAAATCTTTTTTTTGCAAGTTAATATTAAATTCTTTTTTTAAAAACTTAAATCAAGATTTTTTTTAAAAAAACAATAATAAAAATCTCAAATTTGCATCTTTTTCTTCATTGTCTCATAATTCATTTGATTGCCGCCTAACTCTGCCCACTAACGTCGTTTGTTCATTTTGCAGCTCATTACGTTTACCGTTATTTATTTCATCTTATTTTTTTTCACTCAAAGTTCATTATCATATTGTATTGTTTCTCGGTTGTAACCTCGCGAATCCTAATAATCGCGCTTTAATTACTGCCCTTTAAATTTCTGCTTGCATAGTTAAATTAGGTTATTATTTTCTGTTTGCATGATTCAATTTCTCACGCTTCCATCACTATTATTCTGTCACACTACACACATCCAAAGGTTAGGTCTAACTTTTGGTCGCCGCGCCAATAGTCCTCAACTTCAAACCCTTACAAACCCTAATTTTCACAAACGCCTCGCCGCAGGCTAAATTACAAAACTACCCCTAGCATTAGGTCAAAGAGCCGCCGCGCTCATTTTAGGGTTTCCCGCCGTGAAATCCCTAATTTAACCCTAATTACAACTTAACAATTCAACGTAGAGATTTGGAGTTTCTACACTCCACGTAAGCGTGTCCTTAAGATACGTTTATTCCCCATTGAAACCTTGGCCACAGTCAAGACGTTTCTAACCTCCCTTTTGAGGGGAACTACGATTACTCTGATTCCATTCCCGTAAGGATACGTAGGCACAAGATGCGATGTCTTGCCGAGTAAACTTAGAATTAACCCCTTAGGTCTCTTTTCTCACTTTTAATCCCTTTGTACATATACCTTAAGCAAATAATAAAGCAAATAGTAGACATTTGAACAAAAGGTTCCTGTAGAGTACTACAGAAGTTTAGGGTGCTAATACCTTCCCTAAATTTAATCAACCCCCGAACCCTAGATCTTTCCCCACATTGTGTTTACGATGCAAAAATAGGTTTTCCCTCTTTTGACCTTTTCCCTCGGATAAATCAAAGAGCGGTTGTGAATTGAATTGCGATTCAAACTCATTAATAGTTTGTGATCCTATTTCCACCGCAACATTAGGGTATTCACCAAACTCGAAAATCCACTAAATCATGAGTATTATATGGGTTTTCTTCCTACATAAACTTCTACGCATTCACCATTAATCCACAATTTCAAATCTAGGGTTTTCTCCCTACATAAACTTCTACTCATTCATCTATCCTCTGCCCTATCATTACTACAACTATCACACACTACTCTAATCAATTGTTCCTCAAACTTTCTCTCCATAACCAATACTCATGGTCATTACCAAAACCACAGAAGTTACACAGAACCTCACACCAAACTTACAACATATGCACCAATTTCATACAACATATGCCCAATCCATCAATGGCAGCAACAATCATAAACACATCAAGATACAAATCATAATCATAGAATCCCTACGGGGTTAAGGAATCCCCTCTACCCAATTCATGTAATATACCAATCCCAATCAGTTTCTCCCCCCTTACCTCGGTTAATTGCTCAGATTGTTGAGGAATCTTGAAGAATTTGGCAGCCCTAGCCTTCCTCTCTTCCTCCTTGCCCTTCCTCTTTACTCTTTCTCCCCAAACTGTTTATCGTGTTTTCCTTCTCTTCTTCTCTCAAAATCCCCTTTTATTACTTATTCCAATAATAATAATAATAATAATAATAATAATATTACTATTAATTATTAAATTATCACCACTATTAATTATATTCTATTACTATCAAATTCTATAGTTATCAAATAATCCTTACAGTCTAAGAGCACCCACCAACGCACTCAGACACACCCCCACATAAGGACACACCAAAATAAAATAATACCAAAAAGACTAAATAATTAAAATGGGTGTTACAAGTCTCCCCCACTTTAATTATTTTCGTCCTCGAAAATTACCTGATGGAAACAATTCCAGATACGCTTCCCGCATCCTGCTTTCCAATTCCCAGGTCACACTGCCTCCTGCAGCACCTCACCAAGCCACTTTCACCAAGGATATCTCCTTCCCTCGGAGTTGTTTCTCGTTCAACAATTCGCACTAGTAGTGCCTCAACAATCAAATTATCTCTCACTTACACACCATCCATTTGAATCAATGTACTTCCTCGACTTAAACACATAAACACATCATGCAATTTCCACAAGCGACAGTGGTAAAACAGCCTAACATGCTATTTTCCCCACATTTCCGCTGCGCCACTCTGATACAGACAATCCAAACACAGTGTGTGCTTCCGAGACTTCAAAGCTCGACCAATACCAGTTACCATCGTAACTCTCAAAACACGTCTTTTCTTGAGTCCTTTTGATCCTTTCCGTCGCCTCTTGCACAATCTCCGGTCCGAGTATCACACTCTCGCCGGACACACATCAGCATAAAGGAGTCCTACACTTCCTATCATACAAAGCCTCATACGATGTCATTCCACTACTATAATGACAGCGACAATCGTAGGTAAACTCAATCAACGATAATGAACTACCCCATGATCCAACTTGATCCAACACACAAGCTCTCAACAAATCTTCTACATACTAGATAGTTCTCTCTGTCTGTCCATCCGTCCGCAGATGCTAAACAGAGTTCAACTTCAACATGGTACTCAAGGCGTCTGCAACTCTCCAAAAATCTCATTGAGAATTCAGATTCCCATCTGACCCAATATTCGACGGTGTCTCATACTACTTCGCAACTTCCTCATTATACATCTTAGCTAGCTTCAGCATAGAATGATTCATCCTCATTGGTAGGAAATGAGTTAATCTTGTCAATCTATTCTTAACCACCCAAATCGAATCATATCCCTTCAAATTCTTCAGAAAACCCGACACAAAGTCCATGGAAACACCATCCTATTCCACTCAGAAATATTCAATAGTTGCATCAGGTCCAACAGTCTCTGATGTTCAAACTCTGACATTCAACAAGTCTAATCAGCATATACGACTTTAACCACTTATCTTTCCATCTATGGCCACCAAAACAATTCCTCAAATTCGGTCACATCTTCATATCACCTGGATGAACACTCGATCTACCTCAATGTCCTTCTTCCAGAGTACTCTTATCCAACTCACAATATTGGAACACAAACTCTATCACGACATCTCACGGTACCATTTCTATCAATCCGAAAGTCAGCCCCTCGACTTAATTCCTTAAATTCAATCAATCTACTAACTCAAATTAGAATTCCGACCTCCTCAAATCTCATCAAGAATACCAATGGTCAGCCTCAACATACAAAGCTTAACTCCATAAGAAGCCTCTTCACAGACTAAACTCATATCTCAAATTTTCTTAATCAATGCTAACTCCTTTACCCTCATCATAGGTATATACCCAAAAATTCCTAAAATCAATACATCAGCTACCACGTTGTCTCGCCCAAATGGAAATTCAACCCAAAACCATACTCCTCCAGAAGTCCCAATTATTTCCTCTGTCTTAAATTCAACTCTTTCAAATCAAACAAATACCTTAAGCTCTTAAAATCACCAACCATCTCACATCTCAACTAAACAATAGAGGCCTCCAAACTCCGGCACAAACACTCAACAACAACCAACTATAAACCACTTGTCCGATAATTCCTCTTATGTACTTTAAGTTGCCTTAAAGCATAACTAAAACTCGCTGATGTTGCGCTTAAAATATCTCCCAATCATACCAACAAAGCATCACAAAACACAACAAATAGTTCTGTCGGATTCAGAAAAACCAACACACGAACTATTGACAGCTCTCCCGAAACTCTTTGAACCTTCCTCACAGAGGCCTATCACTGCTTCTTCTCCAACACCGATAACTCAAGTTCCCGATGCTCAACATAATTCTATATACTCTTCGAATATATCAAAATATCATCAGTTAACGCAACCATTGACTTGCTCAATTAAGTGTGGAAAATCCCATGCCAACGGACATTCAATTCGCGAGCTATGGCGGAAACCCGAACCGCACTTTCCGCACTTACTACAACATCCAAACATATTCCATCAATAAATATCTTAATCCTATGTCACTACGCCGCCATCACATAGAGCATTGTAATAACTTCCCACGCTTTGAACCGTGCGTCATTCCGAGTTACGGTCCTCCCGTCACGTCAAAAATACAAAAACATTTTCACCCTTAAAAGGCCATTCAACGCATCTTCAACTCTTGAAATGTTTACCGGTCTAATTATATCAATATCATATTCCACATCTTACTTTCTTTAATAATCACCAGAAGTCACTATCCACCCTTTACCTACTCAACCTCATAATCTGTCGCCGTAGCACACACACCAGACACAAGTCTCCAACTACTCACTCAATTTAATTCCTTGACCGTCCAAACAGACACACAATATGGAGCTCTCAACATCAGCTAGCTTCCACAACTAAGTCGATCACAACTCCACTTCACGTCCTGACTGTATATCACTGTCTTGTCAGGATAACTTCCAGACAACCACACTTAATCGGCAACCCGCCAACTTCTCTACTTTCATTAACACTCAAAATTCCCCTCAAAATCAAACATCTCAACACTGTCCTGCACCGACTCGCCAACATAACTCTTAAGCATTTGGCTTAACTCCAAACAATTCACTGTACACACCATCTAAGCTCGCAAGACACATTTATTCCCTCCAACATGATCCCGTCAAACTATAGTAGCGTTTAACAACACATTGAGCCATCACTCCACACTTGAAGCATCTGGGAGAAGCACAACTTTCTCCCCCACTTATTTCAATCCTACTCCTGCAGTCTCTAGTCTCAGGCGACTGTTGTCCCACCAAGCCTCAGTTTCACCTTCCAACATGTGAGTACCAAACTTCACTTTTTGCTCATCACTACAACCCACCGTTCTGAAAATTTTCTCAATTACCTTCAGCCACCTCTGTGCAGCTTCAGGATCTAGAATTCCTCCTTCAAATGCCGGCGGCTTATTATTCTGAAATTGTGCCAAATCGCCAAATTGCGCACCCGCAGCTTGGTTCTGATTAGCAACCACCTGCGCTATTGCTTGCATAGCGGCAGCCAAAGCAGCATCATCCCTTCCTGCTATACCGCTTAATAATAACAACACAAGGTTAAAAGATACACAACCTCTATCCTAAGGACAGACTCAACTACTACACTGGCCGGACGGACCGACCTGCTCTGATACCAATTGTAACACTCCACTTCCCAAAATTAAATAAAATACAAATATTTCAATTAAACATCAGAGTTTCCTTTCAAAAGTGGGATATCACATCCAAATAATTCAACATACTCATCATTAGATGGTTATCAAAATAAAATAGCGGAAATTATCCTTAGTCAACATTCACGGCCATCCGCCAAATCACACAAAAACATTCATTAAAAGGTTCACCAAACTTGATACGTCACAGGAATTAAAACAATTCAACATGAAGCAATTAAATGCCCAGATCCCATGTTACGTATCAGATCATCCTACGACTCGACTCGCTTACCACTATCCAAGCTAGCTAAGTACTTGGATTGTCTGTACCTCTGAAGAAGCACAGACCACAACAACAACAAAGGGGTGAGAAAACATTATCAAAATTATCAGTAATATAGTACATGAAATAAAGGTAGTAATCATGTAATTCATCACCCAACATTCATCAAACACGACCTACTGTCCAACATCAACACAACACACCATAATGCAATTATGCAACTCAACACCATGCATGCGGTACCGACTCATTGGTTCATTCAATCGAACCTCAGATAGATCATATACACCCGTCCTTAGCCATGATCTATCCCCACCATTCTCCGCAATGGTGTACGGATGAATCACATACACTCCTCTTGAGCAATGATTCATCCCACCAAACACCATGATATGCATAACACCAAATGCACAATAAATGAACTCAAGCAAACTAAGTGCACACGATCCTCTGATCACATCACCATAAAATATATACATATTACACACCAATTTAATCATTTCAATATCCTAACATAAACCATTTCATAATCAAATCAAATCATACACACCAATGTACAACAACTAAATCCAAGCACACTAAGTGCACACGATCCATTGATCACATCACCATACATCATACATACATATTGTTCATCAATTAATCATTTTAATTAAAGTCACACGATCCTACTGATCACATCACCGTACCTCATACATATATCACACCACCAATTTAATTATTTCAATTAATATTCAATACTACACAATTTCCCCTTTTAGCACCAAGTAAATAAGCAGTAAATCATCTCAATTAATCCATGTTTTAGTTAAGATTTAATTAAACAATGACTCCCCAACATATTGGATATAAAAATATTTGGCAACTAATTATATTATCTATACTATGTTATAGATCTATTCATTAGCTTTCCAACGCTTCGAGCGGGAACTAAAACCGACTTACGGATTAAAAGTTATGGCCAAAATCGTCGGAATAGAAATTTCCAATTTTCAACTTTTATACAACATGCAATCGATTGCTGTATTAGTGCAATCGATTGCTTGACCCAAATTTTTCACATTTTAGCCTCTGTTTTGCTGTGCAATCGATTGCAATACTAGTGCAATCGATTGCTTACTGTGTGTTTGCGAAAAATTATGCAGAAAATGGTATTTTTCACCAACCCTTCCCTCTTTGCTACCACAATCAATCCCCACATGTTAGGGTATTCACCAAACTCGAAAATCCACTAAATCATGAGTATTCTATGGGTTTTCTTCCTACATAAACTTCTACACATTCACCATTAATCCACAATTTCAAATCTAGGATTTTCTCCCTACATAAACTTCTACTCATTCATCTATCCTCTGCCCTATCATTACTACAACTATCACACACTACTATAATCAATTGTTCCTCAAACTTTCTCTTCAGAACCAATACTCATGGTCATTACCAAAACCACAGAAGTTACACAGAACCTCACACCAAACTTACAACATATGCACCAATTTCATACAACATATGCCCAATCCATCAATGGCAGCAACAATCATCAACACATCAAGATACAAATCATAATCATAGAATCCTTACGGGGTTAAGGAATCCCCTCTACCCAATTCATGTAATATACCAATCCATTATCAGTTTCTCCCCCCTTACCTCGATTAATTGCTCAGATTGTTGAGGAATCTTGAAGAATTTGGCAGCCCTAGCCTTCCTCTCTTCCTCCTTGCTCTTGCTCTTTACTCTTTCTCCCCAAACTATTTATCGTGTTCTCCTTCTCTTCTTCTCCCAAAATCCCCTTTTATTACTTATTCCAATAATAATAATAATAATAATAATAATAATAATAATAATAATAATAATAATAATAATAATAATAATAATAATAATAATAATATTACTATTAATTATTAAATTATCACCACTATTAATTATATTCTATTACTATCAAATTCTATAGTTATTAAATAATCCTTACAGTCTAAGGGCACCCACCAACGCACTCAGACACACCTTCACATAAGGACACACCAAAATAAAATAATACCAAAAAGGCTAAATAATTAAAATGGGAGTTAATTTTGGATTTATTTTATTTTTACTTAATTGTCATTAAATTTCAAAAAACTCATAACTTCTTCATTTTTAATCATTTTCAATTGATTCTTTTTGCTAAATTTTTATATTAATGTATATTTTCATATAATGTTTAAAGAATTCTAAAATTCCTATTTTAGAACAACTTTATATTAAATAAAAATTGTAATTCATTTTTAGGGTTTTCACCCTCCTAACTCTCGATTTTATCGAGCCATTTTCAACCTTATAAGTCGAATGCCTTGTGCGTCACCATCGACCTTGTTCGCGCCACTTCAAATATTTTTACCAACAATAAAACCCTTAATCCAACATCAACAGGTACTTTTCCTCATAAAAATCCAAAAATAAAATAAATGTGTGATTAGGGTTATACACCATGAACTTTAAGGTGGTGGAGAAGGAGTGAGAATGGAACCCTCCTACACTCGTTCCAAATATTTTGAATACAAGGTGCTCGACTTGGTTATTCGAAACATTCCTCTCTATCCAAAGTATTTTTTGTGTAATCCTAGTCAAAAAACAATTTCTCTTAAAAAACCTAAAAATAACATCAACTCATCAAACTTCTTTTCGCCTTAGCGCA
The DNA here is from genome assembly GCA_963859935.3 of Lathyrus sativus. Taxonomy (NCBI): domain Eukaryota; kingdom Viridiplantae; phylum Streptophyta; class Magnoliopsida; order Fabales; family Fabaceae; genus Lathyrus; species Lathyrus sativus. Next base: position 651,628,722 of record OZ012738.1, on the reverse strand, counting down.
TCATCCGAAAATCCTTTTTCAAGGTATAAAATCGACCAACAAACAACTATTTCACAAGCGGCTGAACTACGGCTGCTCTGATTTCTCACACATGTTGAGAATACGTAGGCATAGGATTGCGATGATCCTAGCGAGCACACGTTTCTTTCTTTCCCACCTTTAGTCATCCATACCTTTTAACCCAAGGACATGTTACGTCCGTTCTACCGCAAACAGGTAACGCCTAAGATATTTTACTTATTTGTCATTAAATTTCAAAAAACTCATAACTTCTTCAATTTTAATCATTTTTAATTGATTCTTTTTGCTAAATTTTTGTATTAATGTATATTTTCATATAATGTTTAAAGAATTCTAAAATTCCTATTTTAGAAACACTTTATATTAAATGAAAATTGTAATTCATTTTTAGGGTTTTCACCCTCCTAACTCTCGATTTTATCGAGCCATTTTCAACCTTGTAAGTCGAATGCCTTGTGCATCGCCATCGACCTTGTTCGCGTCACTTCAAATATTTTTACCAACAATAAAACCCTTAATCCAACATCAAGAGGTACTTTTCCTCATAAAAATCCAAAAATACAATAAATGTGTGATTAGGGTTATACACCATGAACTTTAAGGTGGTGGAGAAGGAATGAGAATGGAACCCTCCTACACTCGTTCCGAATGTTTTGAATACAAGGCGCTCGACTTGGTTATTCAAAACATTCCTCTCTATCCAAAGTCTTTTTTGTGTAATCCTAGTCAAAAAACAATTTCTCTTAAAAAACCTAAAAATAACATCAACTCATCAAACTTCTTTTCGCCTTAGCGCATCATTCGAAAATCCTTTTTCAAGGTATAAAATCAACCAATAAACAACTATTTCACAAGCGGCAGAACTACGGCTGCTCTGATTTCTCACACATGTTGAGAATACGTAGGCATAGGATTGCAATGATCCTAGCGAGCACACTTTTCTTTCTTTCCCACCTTTAGTCATCCATACTTTTTAACCCAAGGACAAGTTACGTCCGTTCTACGCAAACAGGTAACGCCTAAGACATTTTACTTAATTGTCATTAAATTTCAAAAAACTCATAACTTCTTCATTTTTAATCATTTTTAATTGATTCTTTTTGCTAAATTTTTGTATTAATGTATATTTTCATATAATGTTTAAAGAATTCTAAACTTCATGTCTAGCTAAGACCGCATTGATCGGTATGTAATGAACTAGTAGAACGAGGTTCGATAATAACTGGTGTAAAATTCCTTTTTCAAATTTGTTTCTGGCTCTAGTTTTTAAATCAAATTTGTTAAACTAAACTTCGTCGCAACAGCGAGAATTTATTTAAAGCAATCTCTCCACGACAGTGGGAGATTCACTAAGGTATGAACCGACATGCGAAAGCTTAGGCTAGGATCAGATAGTAAAAACAGAGCATCTATTTTAAACATAGCGAAAGCATTTTAAGAGAGATTTGAACTCAAATCAACGGATTTCGACAGAAAGATGCTGAATCTCTCTACGAAGCATGAGAAAGATTTAAAGATATGATGAGAGCATGTCCTTACCACGATTTAGAAGACTAGGTGACAATTCATACTTTCTACAATGGGCTTCTGTATAACACCAGATTAACAGTAGACGCCGCCACGGGCGGTGCACTTATGGATAAGCCATACAATGAAGCCTATCAACTTATCGAAAACATGTCTCAGAACCATTGCCAATGAGGAGGTGAAAGAACTCCATCAGAGAAACCCGCAGTGAAAGGTGGGATGTACAAGATCAGCAGTCTTGAAAAGTTCAACGCTAAAGTGGATGCTTTAACGCAGAAAATCGACAGTTTAACTGTAACACCACCTACAACCGTAGCTGCTGTAACTCCAAATAGCGAGTTATGTGGAATCGCCACTCATAATGCGTCCGAGTGCCCATTATTGGCAGGAATTCCACCATACCAAGTAAACTATGCTCAAGGTAACCCTTACGCGAATACCTACAACCCAGGATGGAGGAACCACCCAAACGTTTCCTACAAAGGTGATAATGCCTTGCAAGCACCTGCTGCTCCGCCAGGATATCAGAAACCAGCCATGGCTGCCCCGACTGCCCCTAGAAAATCAAATCTTGAACTGATGATGGAAAAATTCATAGCTACTCAAGCTCAAACGAACAAAGAATTCCTGAATCAAAACATACACACTAGCGAGCAGATTAAACAGCTAACCAGCAAAGTAGACGCTTTAGCCACCCATCACAAAATGCTCGAAACGCAGATATCACAAGTGGCTCAACAACAAGCTCCTGCAGCCGCACCAGCTGGTATATTTCCTGGTCATCCAGAACCTAATTCAAAAGGTCATGCAAACACTGTCATATTAAGAAGTGGAAAAGAACTGGACGGACCAACTGATCCTAGGAGTGAAAATTCAGCCATGCATCAGAAAACTGATAAACAGCAGAAAAGGAGTCTGAAACCGAAAAGAAAGATGATAACGAGCAAAAGGACGCCAAAGATGAAAACTCATATGTGCCTCCACCGCCATATAAGCCACCGATTCCTTATCCTCAAAGATTCATAAATTCCAAAACGTCAGGACAATTTAAGAAATTCGTAGAACTTCTGAAACAACTGAATATCACCATTCCTTTCACAGAAGCTATAACTCAAATGTTGTCATACGCTAAATTTCTTAAAGAAATCTTGTCTAACAAAAGAAAAATCGAGGATAATGAAACAGTTACACTTACTGCCGAGTGTAGCGCGATCATTCAAAATAACATACCTCCTATACTAAAAGACCCAGGTAGCTTTTCCATACCTTGCGTCATAGGAAAATTCGTCATAGACAAAGCTTTATGCGATCTAGGAGCCAATATAAGTGTTATGCCCCTATCTATATGCAAAAAGCTGAATATGGGAAAACTAAGGCCAACTAAAATGTCCATGCAATTGGCTGACCGGTCAGTCAAATATCCCTTCGGTATACTGGAAAACGTTCCAGTACGCATAGGTCAATTTTACATTCCAACTGACTTCATAATCATGGATATTAAGGAGGACTCTGTTACCCCAATTATCTTAGGAAGATCCTTCCTAGCAACAGCCGGAGCTATTATAGACGTGAAGAAAGGTAGGTTAACATTCGAAGTAGGAGAAGAAAAGATAGAATTCATCCTCACCAAGTTCTTAAAAGTACCGGCCATAGATGACACGTGCTACCTAGTAGATGTCATTGACGAATGCATACGAGAACTGGAAAAGGAAGAAACTAAATATTCTGAAATTATGAAGATCCAAATCTCTGATATTCATGAAGACGATAATTGGCGTGTGCCATACAAAGACAATAGTCTAAGCGAAATCTTAGCACTAACTCCTAATCACATGCCAGGTCCGAAAAACCTAGCTTTAGAACTTAAAGAATTGCCTAAGACCCTCAGGTACGAATTCTTAGATACAGAATTCAAAAGATCAGTAATAGTCAACGCCGATTTAGGACAGTTAGAAACTAAGAAACTATTAGAAGTCCTAAGGAAATACCCAACCGCGTTAGGCTATAATATAAGCGATCTCAAAGGTATAAGTCCTTCCATCTGTATGCATCGAATCATGCTAGGGGATGACTGCAAAACTTCTAGAGAACATCAGAGAAGGATAAATCATATCCTAAGCACTGTAGTCAAAGATGAAGTGAAGAAGTTACTTGACGCAGGAATCATATATCCGATCTCCGACAGCCAATGGGTTAGCCCAGTGCACGTCGTACCAAAGAAAGGAGGCGTCACTGTAGTAAAGAACGCGAAAGGTGAATCGATAACCCAAAGAGTTGTAACCGGAAGCAGGATGTGTATCGATTACAGAAAACTGAATAAGGCAACTCAGAAAGATCATTTTCCTTTACCTTTCATAGACCAGATGTTGGAGAGACTAGCGAAACATTCGCGCTTCTGCTATCTAGATGGTTATTCGGGATTCTTCCAAATTCCTATTCACCCTGATGACCAAGAAAAGACTACATTCACATGTCCTTATGGTACTTTTGCTTATCGCCGAATGCCGTTTGGACTCTGCAATGCTCCAGCAACATTCCAAAGATGCATGATGGCAGTCTTCGCGGATTTCATAGATGACATCATAGAAGTGTTCATGGATGACTTCTCTGTATGCGAACAAAGTTTTGAAGGCTGTTTGTCGAACTTAGAAATGGTACTCAAAAGATGCGCAAAAGTGAACCTTGTTCTCAATTGGGAGAAATGTCATTTCATGGTCCGACAAGGCATAGTTTTAGGACATGTCATATCTGAAAAAGGGATTGAGGTTGACAAAGCAAAAATAGAAATTATAAAGAATCTTCAACCTCCGAAAACCATACGAGAAATACGAAGCTTTTTAGGACACGCCGGATTCTACCGACGATTCATAAAGGATTTCTCGAAAATCATAAAACCTCTGACATGTCTGTTGATGAAAGATGTTGAGTTCGTTTTCGACAAGGACTGCTTGGAAGCATTCGAAACTCTAAAAACAGAACTCATTACCATACCAATCATGCAACCACCAGATTGGCAACTACCATTCGAAATCATGTGCGATGCGAGTGATTATGTCGTGGGTGCAGTTCTAGGACAAAGGAAAGACAAGAAGCTTCACGTAATCTACTATGCCAGTAGAACTTTAGATCCTGCCCAAATGAACTACGCCACAACTGAGAAGGAACTTCTAGCAATTTTGTTCGCCCTTGACAAATTCCGTTCTTACTTGGTAGGAGCGAAAATCATCATCTACACAGACCATTCCGCCATTAGGTGCCTAATAATCAAAAAGGATGCCAAGCCAAGATTGTTGTGATGGATCCTATTACTACAAGAGTTTGATCTAGAAATAAAAGATAAAAAAGGAACCAAGAATGTAGTGGCCGATCACCTATCCCGAATAGAAGGCGTTAAGCCAGAATCAATGCCTATCAACGACGATTTCCCTTATGAACGCCTGATAGCCAGATTGGAAAGTGATATGCCACCATTAACCTCGGAAGAACCAGAATTAAAGAAAGCCGCGGAAGCCGTCTATGCACAAGTCACCCTGCCTTGGTATGCTGATATTGTAAACTACTTAGCCGCATGCGTGCTCCCACCGGATTTCAGCTATCAGTAAAAGAAGAAATTCTTCCACGACTTAAAGCATTACTATTGGGACGAACCTCTGTTTTTCAAGAGAGGAGCCGAAAATATATATCGTCGATGCGTCCTAGAGGAAGAAACTGAAGACGTCATTTCTCAGTGTCACTCCGCACCTTATGGAGGACATGCCAGCACTTCAAAGACATGCGCGAAAATCCTGCAATCTGGCTTATTCTGGCCCAGTATCTGGAAAGATGTCCATGCTGCTATATTAAGATGCGACCGGTGTCAACGCACATGAAATATCTCAAGGCGCGACGAGATGCCCCAAAAAGGTATCTTGGAAGTGGAAGTCTTTGACGTATGGGGAATCGACTTCATGGGTCCATTCCCATCTTCTTTTGGTAACAAGTACATACTCGTCGCTGTCGACTACGTATCGAAATGGATTGAGGTCGTTGCCGCTCCAACTAACGACACACGAGTAGTTCTCAAACTCTTTAAGAATACCATCTTTCCTAGATTCGGTGTGCCCAGACTAGTCATTAGTGGCGGTGGTTCACACTTCATAGCGCGAATTTTTGACAAAATGCTATCGAAATATGGAGTAAAACACCGTGTCGCAACACCGTATCACCCGCAGACCAACGGCCAAGTGGAAGTCTCTAACAGAGAAATAAAGCAGATCTTGGAAAAGACAGTCGCCACCTCCAGGAAAGATTGGTCATCAAAGCCAACGATGTTTTATGGGCCTATAGGACAGCTTACAAGACACCGATAGGAACTACACCGTTTAAATTAGTTTATGGGAAATCATGTCACCTACCAGTGGAACTTGAGCACAAAGCCTTTTGGGCTATTAAGACGCTTAACCTCAACTACACTGAAGCAGGCGAGAAACGGATTTTGAATCTGCATGAATTGGAAGAACTTAGATTAGACGCATATGAGAATGCCCGCATATACAAAGAAAGAACCAATAAGTGGCATGATAAGTGTTTAGTCCGTAAACAGTTCAGTGTGGGAGACGTCGTGCTCCTATTCAACTCAAGATTGAAACTCTTCCCAGGAAAACTAAAGTCAAGATGGTCAGGTCCATTTGAGATAACTAGAATCCTTCACAGTGGAGCTGTTGAAATTTGCGATAAAGTCAATACACCGCTCATAGTCAACGAACAACGTCTAAAGCATTACAATCGAAATGACGACAGTAACCACGTGAGCAGACTGAAACTGCAAGAGCTCCCTGCTCAACATCCCGAATATCTTGTCACCACGCTATCGTCAGGCTTTCGACGTTAAAAACATCGCTGAATGGGAGGCAACCCATTTTCCATCGTTTTTCCCTTTGAAATTATTTACAGTATGTTTTTCATCTGATTTACACTTTTATTTTCTTTATTTTTTTATCACCTTCTGTTTCTAAAATCTAATTTGAGAAAAATGTGTTTTCAACTATTTACAGGATTTTAAAGCCTTCCTACTTATCTCCTTTTTGTCGGATTAACTAGCGAGAATGGCTAACATCGACTACACGGTTACTGTTTTTAGAGGACCAGCTCAGCAAGCCCGATTTGAGGCTTTGACTCAGAGAGGCATCACTTTGACACATTACTATGATGGATCCACTATGGATCAGTTAGGCATTCATGATAGCATCCACTACCTGTTTAACCAACTAGACTAGGAGCGAACTGCTCTAAAAACCCGTTGTGTTACCTTTCGCGAACTCACGTTTGAATTCCTTAGCTCCCTAGGCTACAGACCCGAATATGGCTATGGATCCACCAAGGAGCTGATACATTTTAGACTGTTTGGGACTGAGTTCACATATAACCGTAAGTCATTAGCTGATCTTTTAGGCTTCCCTAGTGGACCTTTCTCATATACTGACACTCAAGAAGAAGATATGGATATCGAGTTAGACTACTTTTGGGGTACTATTTCAGGTAACTATCACCCTGAGCCAAATGACATGGACTCTAACGAGATACATAATCCTGCACTCCGCTACTTCCATAGGATACTAGCACATACCCTTTTTGGGAAGGAGGAAAACATTACCGCTGTCTCAAAAGAAGAATTGTTTATCCTGTACTGTACGTCACAAGGTCGTCCAGTCAATGTCATGCCATTCATGATGAGAACCTTTGAAAGGATTAACCAAGAACAAAATTCACCTATCATTGTAGGAGGCCTAGTCACTATGATTGCACATGCAATAGGACTTAGGTACCAGCTGAACAGAATCAAAGTCTTTGGCAAAATCAGACCTATGGATATACCATTCTGCTTCGACCAACGTATTATAGGTAACTTAGGCCCTGACACTTATGAGTACCTCATTGCTGGCCGACCTGTCCACCTTTTTACACTACCTAACCATGAGAGGACGAGTGTCCACAACCGAAACAACTGGCTGTACGAATTGGATGAACCTATGGGACCTGCCTCACCTCATTCCACACCTCAGGATTACATGTATGATAGTGACCATATTTCAGAAGCTCAAGATTTTATGTACTATGAAGACTATGTGTCGGAAGCTGAGACTGACCCTGAGACTCCTTCAAATTACCATAATTTCCCTGACCTCATCCCTGACCAATAAACAGACAAGCTGAACACCATTCTGAAAACAGTGGACGATGTCAAGTTGGAAATTACCACAATCAAGGAAGAGCTAACAACATTGTAAATGGAAGTCACGACCTTCATGGATGTAGTGTGTGAACAGTTCGATTGCCTTACTAAACAGCTCGACAACTTGAAGCAACAGAAGGACTGATTAACTTTAGTTTTAGTTTTAATTTTTACTGCATTTCTGAACAATTTACAGTTTTATGTTTTACAATTTGAACCACATTTCAATTCTTGTACTTCAGTCTTAAATTAATGAATTTCGTTGCAAATTTTAGTTTAATCATGACTTCTTTATTTTCAATTTATTGTTTGGTTGATATACTGGTCTGAAATGAGACTTACTGCTATTACACAAAGCCTGTACGAACCAAACAGCACAAATTCTGCATCTGCAAAATTTGCTGCCATGACGATCGTCACGGCCTTGTTACGCTCGTCACGAGCCTCACGATCGTGACGCCCCTCACGATTGTCACGAGATTACGTATTCTGCTAAATAGCATAATACGACCGTTGGGCATTCTTTCTCTCTTCCAATTCATAACCCCCACTCTTTCACGTTCCACATACCCCCATAAATCCTCAACTCTCTCATTCATTCCATTCAACCCTATTCTCATCCAATCCAACCGTTCATTCCCAAATTTCACATTATAAAGTCCCGGTCCATTCCTCACTCCATCCCACAGAAAGAACCTCTCTTCCAAAACACTCTCTCTGTTTCGCAAAATCATCCAAAGAAATGGCACGCCAAGGAGAACTCCCAGACATGTCCAACATCACCTTCAGAAACGGCGAAAGAGGAGATCAGCAGCGAACAAATTATGTTCAATTTTACCAGCACTCCATCCAACCCACTCGATATGTCGATGTCGCCTGCATAACAGAATTGGGCATTCGTGAAGGCGTCCAATGGATGCTACAGAATGTCGGGCTGTGGTTCCTCTGCACAACCCTGCAACCTACCTACGAGCAGTTAACTCTGGAGTTCCTAAGCTCGTTCACATACATGACCCCCACCGGCGAAACCAATCAACTCACCGGTGTTGCATGCTTCAAATTATTCGGCCGAGAATATCAGCTAAACCAGAATCAGCTGGCTCAGATGCTTTAATTCCACCATGGTGCTGATGCTCACTGCCGTGTTCCCTCGGAACAATTCTTTCTGGAAGCATTTGCACTTTGGAACAAACTCACCGGCACCACCGCCGATAGCTGGGACAACCTTAATGCTACATTCATCCACCATCCCGCTATCCGCTACTTTCACAGGGTGCTCGGTAACACTATCTTTGCCAGAGATAGTAACCATAAGGTAAACTCTAAGGAACTGTTCTTTCTAAAATGCGTCTTTGCGCCGGAACCCATCAACGCCGCCCCATTTTTGTTGGCTCACATCAGGGCAAATTGTGGTCGAGGCTCCAAGCCTTTTTACTTCGGAGGTATCATCACTTCCATTGCCTTATCACTCGACCTCGGCGATCGCCTCCAGGCCCTCCCGTCCTCACCTCCTGTTTTCCTGGATATCGACTACTGTCGTTCTTCTCACCTTATCAAGGTACGAGCCAACGGACGTTATCATCCGGTGGTTCCTAACCGCACCATCCGCAGCATCATCCTTCCTTTCCGTGACCGTGCTCATCCTCAGAACAGAGCCAACTGGCTTTTTGACCCAGCGGCACCCGAAGCTAATGCTGCAGAACCTCAACTGAATGATCAAATGCCTATTGATGAGGTACAGGATGAACTGGACCGCGCTGCTCAGGCTGAAGCTCCTCAGCAACCACCTCCTGTTGGTCCTTCTTCCCGCCGTCGCCCCCGTCCTCAAACCGAGTCTACCATCGAAGATGTCCTTCACGCTATTTGGCAACAGAACAAGACCACCGTCCTACTTGAACGGTGTTGCACCCCAAAATTTGACCAACAATTATTCATTCATTGAGTGTTTGAAAGTTGATATCTCCATCAGAGAGTTCAAGAGATCCTCAGAGGAGTGGTTTGAAACCAGGGTTGTGTGCCTCATAGCTTGAGAGTTGTGGGTACCCCTCAGATGATTCTGAGACTATGAAGATGGACTTGGAGCTTTTAGAAAGCTTATGAGATGTCTTGATAGCCATCATGAGGCCTAGAGAAGTCATTGTGTAAGAGTTCAGAAGATTCAACCATGAATGGTAGAATTAGGGTTTTGACTGGGTCAACCCTAGATCAACTGAAGATTTGGAGAAGGTTGAGACCTAATCCAAGGGCCATGAGATCATGGAATGATGTATAGAGATGTTATAAAGATGATTCCTAGACCAACTCATCATGATTGAGGAGTTTGAGAAGTTTCAAGTTAGGGTTTCTGAGGATTGTCAGTGGAAAAACCCTAATTTGATCCCTATTTTCCAGGCAGTTTTATCCCTAGATGTGATGGATATCTCATCTTCCCCACAACATGAATGTTGTAGAGCTTGTTCTTAGCTTTAATTTGAGTGGTGGAAGTCCTTGATAGGAGTTACAGAGCTCAAGTTATGGTCTTGACAAATTACAGGTCAGCTGAGGTGCGTGAATCTGGGTCCTTGAAAGTCACCCAACTTGCAGACAACTTTTGCTCTAGTAGGATGATTCCTATGATTTCTTGGTCAACATGAATGTTGAAGAGGATCTTCTTAGCTTTAATTTGAGTGGTAGAAGTCCTTGATTGGATTTGTGGAACTCAACTTATGGTTTGAACAAGGCAAGGGTATTTTGGTCATTTGTCAGTTATAGGTCATTTTATCCAATGCCTAAAACTCCTATTTCCAAGCCTCAAATGAAAAAACTCAAAACATGAAAGTTGCTCAAAATGTGATTTTAAGTCTAGAAAGAAGGTCACAAATTGTTGAAAAGGCTCATAGCACAAGATTCCATGATTGGTCAAAAATGAACTAAAAATGACTTATAACTTTGAAAAGTTGAAATTGAAAAGTGTTTTGGAAGATCTACAAATCCAAAATAGGTCATCCAATATATCATTTTGATTGGAAAAAACATTTTGAGAAGATTGGTTTAAGTAGAATTTTCATTTGAGGCTTAAAAAATGAGGTTCCTTTGGAAATTAGTTACTTGAAAAAGAAGGCAATGTTAAAAAACCCTACATAAGCAACAAATGCACTTGTTTTTCACTTATCCTCATTCAATAACTCATGTAAGGAGAATTTGAGACCAAAATAACAAGGCATGGCATATGAGATGAGATGACCATTATGGAATATCATGGAACTTTCATGAAACTTCCACATCATTCTAGATGAATCTAGAGACTTCCATGGATTGTTATAAAAAGAGTGCATCAAGGAGTGTTAGAGGTTGGTGAAAGTGAAGCCAAGTCAGAGGAGAGAGAAGGATACATAGCCATTGGAGAGATTTCTTCAAGTTGAAGCAAGTTGAGATATCTTGCACTACCAGCCATCTCCTTCATCACCATTGCAAACAGAATACTGAGAATCATTCAAGGACCATCTGCAAGCAATTCCAAGGCTGGGAACCACCTCTACACCACTGCACCATAACCCTTTGACAGGTTTCTTCTTCACTTTATACCTCCTTAATTATGCAGCTTCAATTAGTTTCTTAGGCATAGACATGATGTACTAGGCTAGATGATTCTTCCCTATGAGTTACAGCCTGTTCCATGAGGTTCCATGGCAGGTGTTTGATTCTTTAAGTTTCAAGAACTATCTGTTTAGGAGGTTTTAGGTACCAAGAAATAGGTTAAAACGATCAGGATAACATCAAGAATAAGTTCGTAGCTTTGGTTTTGTGTTTAGTGAGGATTGACATCAGGTTAAAATTCTGAACCATGGCTGTACCAAGACCTTTAATCTCTCTGTTAGACTAACCTAGGAAGAATCAAGAGAAACCACTCGTCCCATCTTGTTCTCCATGGTGAGAGGATCATTGTTCGTTTTTGGATCAAGGAGTTTCATCGCGTGAGGTGAGAGAACGAGGGAGATGAAGTTAGGTGCATGAAGCTCGTGTTCAGCAAACCCTAGATGTCCAACGAAGAAGACACAATCGTGTCCGTTGATTTGTTTCAAAATGGTTGAACAAGTCTCACGATCTGACGGTTCTCGTTCGAACGAAAATGTGGAGGGAAAGGCTGTGAATGAAACGCATCGTTTCATTAAGATGCATCAGCTTGGGCCTAACCAATTTGATAAGTGAACCCCCCCCCAGCGAGCCCAATTGGATTTCCACATGAACTTGTTTCTATTTTGACCTCCCTGCGTTTTTTTTAATTGTTATTGTTTCTGAATTCACTTGGGCCTTGGCCAATTCGTTAAGTGCGCCCCCCTATTAAGCCCAACCCTGGAAATTGAACTGAGCGAAGTTACTAACCTCACCCCCTCCCCTTATTTCTTTTATTTTAATTTTCATTCCTTTTCAATTTCATTTTCTGTTCTTGTTAAATTCATTAAAAATAGTTAAAAAATGATTTTTAATTTCTTCTTTTTTCTATGAGTAGATTAAAATGTATAGAAAATTATAAAAATAAAATTGAGATTTTATTTTTAGGTTTAATATTTTTAGTAGATTTTCCAATTAAATAGCTTTTTAATTGTTTCATTTTGATATTTGATTTTGTAGGAATTATTTTAGTACTTTCCATTAATCTTTTTTTACCCATTCTTTTTGGTGCAATTAGATGATGAGTCATACTTCCCCATAAGATTTTTTCTAGATTTTTTAGAATTAATCTTGATTAGTTTGATTAGGGTTGACTTAGGATAGTCTAATTAGGGTTTAGAATTGTGCATAGGTGATGATTCATTTTCTTTGAGCAAGTTTTATCTTGATTTTTAGGTAGAAACCTTTATAGATGTTATGAGAAGGTGTTGAGGACCCTTGTGATTATTTGTTAGATTTTTCCCCATTAGTTTAGTATTTTTAGGCATTATCTGAAGATTGCCTGATGATGTGGTTTGTTCAGTGGGTTATCTGTTCATCTGTGGGGTTCTTTCTGAGGAATTTGATGAAGGGCTTGTGTTGCCTTGAGGATATTGATGGAGAGCATCATGAGGAGAAGCCTGTAGACCAAGATGCAGAGACCCAGAGCTTGTCTCATCTCCTGTCTGTGAGGTTTGAGAGCCTGAAGTTTGAAGGAAGTTCATGGTACTTTCCTGAGGAAGGCACTATGAATGACTTTCATTCTTCCTTCTCACCTCTTTCTTAAGTATCCAATGATGTTGGAGCCAACTTGTGAGTTTAATTTCTCCTGAGGAGGAATGTAAACTGATCACATGTTGTTGAGCCACATGGGATACAACTCCTAAGTGGAAGCCTCCTAGTACTTTCCTGAGGAAAGTCCTATGGGTCTATTCACTTAGTTCCACTAGTTGATCTAGGATTTCTTAAGTATCCAATGATGTTGGAGCCAACTTGTGAGTTTAATTTCTCCTGAGGAGGAATGTAAACTGATCACATGTTGTTGAGCCACATGGGATACAACTCCTAAGTGGAAGCCTCCTAGTACTTTCCTGAGGAAGGTCCTATGGGTCTATTCACTTAGCTCCACTAGCTTAAATAGGATTTCTTAAATATCCAGTGATGTTGGAGCCTGCTTGTGAGTTTAATCTCTCCTGAGGAGGGATGTAAACTGATCACAGTGGTTGAGCCACATAGGGTATGACTCCTGAGTATACACCTCTTAGTGCTTTCCTGAGGAAGACACTATGAGTCTGATTGCTTAGCTCCCTTTCTTTGGTAAGCTTATTGTGAAGCTTGAAGACTGGGAATGATTTCTCCTGCTTAGAGTTTTGCTTGAGAGCTTTGCTTAGATTTGTTTAGATTCTGTGATTAGGATTTTGGTTAGAGAATAGATGATTCTTTCTCATGTATTTTGTTTGCCTGATGGCACTTCATTCCTTTTATCTGTTCATTGCTTGATAGCATGTTGTTTATTTTTCAGTATGATTACTGTTATTTCATGACTGGCTTGAGGTTGAGACGAGCTTGTGGAGGCTGAAGCCCCACACACATTTCCTCCCTCACTTGCATTGCATGCATTTTACTGTTAAAGCTGATGTTTTTTTCTGTATTCTATGTATCATTGACATGATCCCTTAGGACTCTCATTTCTTCTGATGAGGATTTGATGATAGACTTTTAGGTTGAAACCTATGCATGACAACATCTAGGAGTTCCCTGTTCAAACCTCAACCATAGGATGAATCCAGGGCATGATAACAGTAGGACTTGATAGTCTACCTCCTAATTGAGCCATATTTTCAGTAGTTTCCCGAACTACGTTTGCTCTGATCTTTCATATCAGATGAAAGTACGTAGGCATAGGATGCGATGTCCTAGCGAGCAACCTTCCCCCAATCTTCCCCCGTAGTTAGCCGAACTACGTTGACTCTGATTTCTCATTCTCTGATGAGAATACGTAGGCATAAAGTGCGACGCTTTGCCGAGTCATTTTTCTTTTCTTTTTCAGCCAGCCTTGATAGGTAGATAGATTATAACCAACCCGTCCAAGTAAACAAACAAGCGAGGATCCCGTCGAGTACGACGGACGTGAGGGGTGCTAATACCTTCCCCTTGCGTAACCGACTCCCGAACCCAGACAATGGTTGCGACGACCTTGTCTTACCCTTTTTCGTCAGGTTTTTCCGATCGTTTCCTTTCCCGCTCCGAGGGATAAATAACGAAAGGTGGCGACTCTTCTGTCATGCCGGCACCTTATTTTTCGCGCAAGCGACAGCTGGCGACTCTGCTGGGGACAATAGCATCTAGGGACTTTTCCCATCCCTTATGTTGGGACCGTTTCCCATCCCCTACGCGAGTCAATCCTATCGTTTGTGTGTTTGCTTGTTGGGTTGCGTTTATTTATCGCATTTTTACTTCCCGCATCTTTACTTCCCGCATTTTATTTCCCGCATTTTATTTCCAGTTCGATATGATTATCTGTGCTGCTGTGGGAGAGGGATGTTACTGTGAGTGAAAAGCCGGACCTGGGCTTGAGTACACACCTAGATATAGTTGCGGAGAAGTAGTAGACGAACCTGTCTGCTGAGCAGGCACAGTTCCCTACGAAAATCTGCGCTCAGACGAGATTCTTGCAGAGGTGCTCCTTTCCGGTCCTGAGGATCTGAGGGGAGTCCAGACGGAAGGATTGTCGACTCTGGGGACCGATCATTTGGAAGTCAGCTAAGTGAGGCCTCTTCATGGCTTGATGATGCCACTCCTTCTGGGAATCGTATCATCACTCATGAAAGTCTGTGACGCTGACGACCGCATAGGATGCCGTACCTTTGTCCGTGGATTAGGTCCATACCTGTGAGTGGGATTGGGATATTGCAGGAAACTCTGACCTCCAGACTACCTGGTTTTCTTGACAGTGAATCAGTTATGTTGGGTTCTCAGTTGCAGATATGTTCTTGATAGAGCAAAGGTTTGATCAGAGGATCTTATCATCGGGTGTTTGTCTGTTCTTGATAGAGCAGGTTTCGATCAGAGTATTATCACCAGAGGTTTGTTCCGGATAGAGCAGATTTTGAGTGGGGTCTGAAGATCTCATCAGCAGCTGTGCATTTGTTCTTGAGGGGGCAAATTTTTGATTTGGGGTCTGAAGACTTCATCAGCGGACGCTTTTTGATCATACATCCCGGGGTCCTTATTATCAGGCACTTACTCTTGACAGAGCAGAATTTTGATCTCGATCCTATCAGATGGTTGTTCTCAGCAGATCAGATCAGTGATTTTACACCGGGGTCTCCTTCTCATCAGTGACTGTTGATACCGAACCTCCACAGCAGTCACCTGGATATATTGTTGCATCCCTGCATTTTGCATTAGCTCGCATATTCATGTTTGCATTCCATTAGCATGTGTCTGTGCTACAGGCACGTTTCGTACCCTGAGTCTGGTGCCCCGAGCAATATGAGATATTTTCTTCCATGAATGGATCCAGTCTTATCACTGCATTGACACTATGTTGGCACGTTGACACCAGAATTAGGGGTGATCTCCTAAACGTACAGACACCCATGGCATTAGCATAATTCATCTTGCATGGCAGAGGCCGGGACTTGTCTTCTAACCCTTGTGTTTGCAGGTTTGACTCAGAATCGAGCAACTCGGACTAATGGAGCAGGTACAAGCTGAACTGGGGAAAATCCAAAGCCAGCTGGGGCAGGTCTTGAGTGATATACAGGCAGTGCGCTTGGACCAGCAAGTACTCAGAGAAGAGAATCAGCAGCTGCAGAATCAGTTGAGCTTTCTCATGGGAGTGGTGAGAAGTATGCTAAATAAGGAGAGTGGTCAAGCACCCAAGGAGGAGACCAAAGTGCTTCCCCCATTGCCGTCATTGCCACCTAGTGGACCTCATGGACCCTCTACACAGCATGAAGCTCGAGGCCTGTCTCGTCAGCAGCCGCGCCAAGCATCTCAGAATAACCCTGAAGGTTATAGTCAAAAGAAGAAGCTACTTGATAGAGCTGTGGACCCACTACCTGTGAGTTATGCCCAGCTGCTGCCGCTGTTGGTTCAGAACCGTGTTCTCAAGCTTCGGACCTCAAATCCACCAGATGACGTGTCATCAGACGTTGATCTAAGCATGCGTTGTGATTTCCACTCAGGAGCACCAGGGCACCATGTTGAAACATGTAAGGCTCTCCGGAATAAGATTCAGGACCTGATCGACTCGAGGACAATTAGGCTTGTGCCGGGCGGCATGAGAGCATCGGGAAAGTTCATCCCGTACCCCGCAGAAGAGGTGAATGATTTCACTCCTTTGCCCGAAGCTAAGAAAGGTCTGGAATACGTCCCGCGACCTTTGGTGACTGAATCGCCTCGCTCACAGTTCCTACCTGGATCAAGTTCAAGGACGCAAGCGCCTAAACAAGGGACCTTAGCCACTCAGAAACGACGACCTCTTGCTCCTGGGCGGAAGGAATACCAGCACCAGGATCACAAGAGACCTCGCAACCACTTGGAACAAAGGAATGCTTCTTCCCATCCAGTGCCTGTGCCTTATAGCCAGATTCTTCCACTGTTGATTCAGAACTATTTGGTGGAACCGAAAGCTCTCAAGCCCGTACCAGAGCCTTACCCTCCAGGGTACGATCCTCATGCTCAGTGTGGCTACCATGGTGGATCTCTGGGGCATTCAACTGAAGATTGCAAGGCTTTCCAGGCGAAAGTGCAACAATTGATCGACCGAGGGTGTATTTCCTTTCCAGACGGAGTTTTGGTTGTACGTGACAACCTCTCAGCTGTTTGAGCTCGCAAATTCAGAGGGTTATTTCCAGAAGCCAGTGATCCAGACAGGCAGACGTCCTCAACATTGGCAGTCCTCGGACTTTTTACCATTTGCATTTGTAGTTTCTTTTCTGTTAGTTACTACTTGCTGTTAAAACATTGTATGTTTCGAATGGTGATGTTAATAAAGTGACTATGCATTTTTTCTGAACTAATTATGTCGTTGTCACTCATTTACTGCATTGCACTGACACTTGCATTTTATTTACTCCACTTTATTACTATGATTAGCGATGAGTGGAGGGAGGATGATGAAACTGAATACTCATAGCCAATGATCGTATTGCTTTCTGATAAAACCTAGCCGATGACGTACAAGGCATTGTTTCAAATCCCCTAAACACCGGAGAGATAAGGAAGAGAATCCCTTGTTAACCACTTCGAGCCGAGAAGTAGGAGTTTCTTTCGGACTTTTGAACCCTCACATCTTAACCCGGGGCAGGGTAGTTGTCAGTTAGCTTGATCGAGCGTTCAAGTCTTATAGAGGAGTGTTGTCCTTCGAGGACCAATCACATCATATTCCTCTCCAGAGGTCGTACCTCATCAACCACAATGGTTAAACCTCACCAATCAGGAGTGAGACAGTTATAAGCCTTTCGAAGCAATCAAGACAACCAGTGTCGCACGACTTGTTCCAAAAGAAAAAGGAATAAGAAAGCCCGCTAAGTAAAAAAGAAAAAAGCTAGAAAGCAAATACTTAGGCAAAAATCAGGGCATCCCGCTGGACTTCAAAAGAAAAAATCGAAAAGAACTCAAAAGGAGTCAGTCCAGGCAAAAGTTAGGGAATCAAAAGAATGAAAAGAAAGGATATAAAAAAGAAAAATCCTCGAACAAGGACGAAGTCGTGTAGACACAGACGCCGAAAACGAAAAAGGAGTAACTGTCACTCCGAAACACCTTGCGAATTCTTTAACCAGTTGTTCTCAATGTTCAACATACCTCTCGAAGAGGCGAGCGCTCGAGCTAAGTTAACTGGACTTTAGGATCGGAGATCATCACGTAGAAGGGGTGGGTACAAACCATAATTTGAGCCAAATATCCTTTGTTTCACTAGCCGTGAACCCGACCGCGATACAACCCTTAAAAGACCTAATTGAGGCAGGGCTTATTCTGAAAGCGCATTACGATAAGGTTGAGTAACCTGACTCCTTCATGATCTGCTAATCATATCCTTATTGCATTTTTCACTGATTATATCAGCACTACGTTTGAACTCTTGAGTTCATTCGTCACTCACTAGCATGACACGTAAATGAGTGACAGTACAACATTTTTTCGAAATTTGCATGAACACTGCATTAAAATTACTATTCGTGAATAAACAATTTTAATTGCAGGTCAGTAGCTGATGCGGAGGAACTTCAACAGGGAATAGTCAATCAGGACTGAATCGTCAGAGGTCTGGGTCAGAATGGTATGCTGTGAAACCCTGTGAATCTGGGGCATCGACTTCCAGTGAGTTTGGAACCGGTTTGTCTGAGGACAAGTCCCGGAGCATCAGTTGATTATGGGGCAGTTCAGGCAAGAAGCAGTTGGCCGGAAGTGAATCTTCTCGAGACCCAATCAGGGGCAGTTATCCAGAATTCTTGCGGTTTAAGGGCAGATCCCTCCAGTGTTCGATCCGAGCATGTTGAGTCGCTCATCGCTCGTTCAGGGGCAAACTACTTCAGAGGTATTGAAGCCGACCATGCTGAGAGTTGATTAGTGGAGGATGAATCCTTCTGTTGTGCAAATGTTGGGGCAAGCCCTCTGAAAATTGTCTTGTTGCCAGTTGTTTTCGGCTCAGAGTGAATTATTCCCAAAGGTCGGATTGGGGCAAGTTGAATTGCGTTGGGGCAAGTTGTTCACATGAGTTTGTTCACCCTAGCAAGAATTGAGTATCGGGGAATCGTGTCATTACCCCGCCAAAACCTGAACCTTCTGAAGAAGCCTTGCGATCATTGGATTGCTATCCTACAGCATAACCTGTTACTTGACTCCATGATTGGTAGCCTGTATTTCCTGTGTTGACGCTGTTAAACCAGGATTGTTTCTCAGCAGAGACGTACAGTTTGAGATTGTTTCCCCTGTGCAGTTTGAGACTGCAGCAAACTGAGATGGCGTTTATCCCTTATCAGATTAGGGTCAAGATTACCCTCAGCGGACCAGGATTGATATCCCCGAAGCAGGGCGAGTCCTCCTTCTCCATCAGAGCTCAGTAGTCTCTCCTCCGCAGAATCTGAACGCAAGATAGTGAGCATTGATATGTCTTCCCCAGGCAGAGATGATTCTCTTTCCCAAGCAGACGCATCCTGAAGGAATGTCACCTCATCGGCTGAGTCAAGCACCGAAGAATGATGTCGTTATCCCCCGCACCGGGTCACAAGTGCAGATTTCAGAGAAGTGTTCGGGTGCCGAAGCTCGTGTCTTCCCCAGTAAAGTCACCGAAGCAGGTGTCTCCCCCGCACCGGGTCACAAGTGCAGGATTCACAAGAAGCTAGTCGCATACCGAAGTATGCAGTAACCGATGGTGCCAGACTGAAGTCTCCTGCGGAATTGAGATTCCCCACCAGAGCCGTATTCTCTCCTGAAGTTGGATGATTCCCTCTTCCCCAGTAGAGTGTTGGAACAGCTGATGTTGTATTCCCTTGCAGAGATGTACTCTCCCCGAAGTCAGATGATTTTTTCTCCCCCAGTGGAATCGAATTCCCCACCAGAGTCGTACTCTCCAATGCAGTAGAATGATTTCTCTCCCCGGCTGAGTCCGCAGAATAGCAGAATCCTTGGAAGTTGATCAGATCATGATCAATTTTCCCCAGCAGGGCATTGAGCAGCCGATGCTGTATTTCCCCAAGAGTCGTACTCTATCCAGCAAAGCAGAATGATTTCTCCTTCCTCAGCCGAATTTGCAGATGTCCAAAAGATCCGAATCCTTGGAAGTGGATCAAATCATGATTGGTTTTTCCCCAGCGGAGTGTGGAGCAGCTGAAGTTGGTTCCCCACAGAGTGGTCATCCCCAGAGGAGCAGCCGAGACGGCCGCGCAATCCATTCTCGCGATTGATATCAGCAGATCCAAGTTCTCGTAGAGCTTCGTCCCCTGCAGCAGTCAGCTGAAGTTGTCCCCCTGCAGCGGTTCGCGGAAGATCAATTCCCCAAACAGAGCCTAATTGATATGGGCGTGTTCGCATTCTCCCCAGCAGGATGATTCCTCTACCTGAATGGTTCTCTCTCCTTGACAGGAGGATTTCCCCCTCGGCATTTATTTTGCTGACGGGATCGCATTATTGTGCATGATTGCATAGCATTGGACATGATTGCATATCATTGAGCATGATTGCATAGCATTGAGCATGATTGCATAACATCGTGCATGATTGCATGGCATTTAGCATAAATGCATATCACTCCCACCGGGTGGGGCGTAGCGCAGAAGCGTATGCATCATAAGCATGACCTAGGTTATTATCATCCTTATTGTACAGGTGTACTACCGAAAGACCAGTTGCTCAGGACGATTTCTGATGTTCTCCCCAGCAAGGTTGTTTTCTTAGATGATTCTAAAGACCCCGGTGTGATCCCCGCGGTCGCTCGCTCAAGATGATTTTTGAGATCCCCAGCGAAGTCTTCAGTTCGAGATGATTCTCGAATCCCTCAGCAGGGCCGTTTGCTTAAGACGATTCTTAAGACCTCAGTACAGCTTCCCGAGCTGTTCGCCGAGTATGATACTTGAGCTCCCCAATAGCACCTCCAGCAACGATGTCTAATCTAAAGATTGACTGCGTAAGCGCCTGAAGGCGATATCAGAAAGTTCCTGTGAGTTCAGATTTCCGTGTTGATGAATCAACGGGTGGCTGAAGACAAGGTTCCAGAGGTTGTAGATACAACAGAGTGGTTCGTGTGAGTCTGAAGACCAAGTCAGTTATCCTGAGGTGATGATTGAGTGCGATCAAGTGAATAGTGTTTCTTCCGACTGAAGTCGAAGATGTTTCTCCAGCTGAAGCGGAGTTTTGCCTGAAGGCAAAGTGTTTGAATCCCCGTAGAGTCATGAATGGCTCAGGATACCATTTCCCTGACTGAAGTCACAATTTTCCTAAGCTGAAGCAAAGGTGCCTAAGGGCAAGGTTATCCCCCAAGGTCATGAAGGACCTAGGATTCATTGTTCGGACTGAAGGCCGAAGTATACCCCTGACTGAAGTCTCGGGCGCTCTATAGCAGAGGTGGAGTTGCCTGAAGGCAGATTCATGTATCCTTAAGGACCAAGGATCATTTTCTTCAGACTGAAGTCAGGGATGCCTCCTGCAGAGTTGCCATCCTTGGAGGCCAAGGATGCTTATCTTCAGAAGTACTTGAAGATCTTGTCTAGCTGAAGCTGGAATGGCCAGGGGCCAGGGTTCCATCTATCTTCAGAAGTACTTGAAGATCTTTTCTAGCTGAAGCTGGAAGTGGCCAGGGGCCACGGTTTCATATAGTTCTAATATTGAAGTTCTACGGTGGGCAGTGTGCAGTAGTATTCCGATGTTCGTTATGGTTCTGAGGGTGAACCCCAGATCAGAGTGTGCTCGGTTAAGTCTCTCATTCCCAGCGGGGTAGTTTCAGATACGCAAGGGTACCTTTTGTTCCAGTTACCAGGGGTGAACCCCAGGTCCGAATTGTTCAGTGATATAGTTGTCCTGCAGTAAGGTTAGGTATTTTGATTATCCGACGGCGAGGTCAGATTATGTTTGTTCGACGGCGAGGTCAGACTCTTTAAATTCCCAGTAGAGATGATGTTGGTACGACGGCGATGTCGAGTGTCTCTTAGAATGATGTTTGTTTCCGGCGGCGATGTCAGATCAGTATCTCTCCAGCTAGTTGTTGAGCAGCTAGTGTTGCAGTATTCGAAGATTTGTTCTCCACAGAGTATCATGTGGTCGTGCAGTTGGCAAATTTTCGGGTTTACCGATATTCAACCGTCTCGTACCTTGATTGGTTGAGAGCCGTTCGCTTCTCACCCAGTCAGGTTCAAGCCGCTTGAATAGGGGCAGCTGTTGCACCCCAAAATTTGACCAACAATTATTCATTCATTGAGTGTTTGAAAGTTGATATCTCCATCAGAGAGTTCAAGAGATCCTCAGAGGAGTGGTTTGAAACCAGGGTTGTGTGCCTCATAGCTTGAGAGTTGTGGGTACCCCTCAGATGATTCTGAGACTATGAAGATGGACTTGGAGCTTTTAGAAAGCTTATGAGATGTCTTGATAGCCATCATGAGGCCTAGAGAAGTCATTGTGTAAGAGTTCAGAAGATTCAACCATGAATGGTAGAATTAGGGTTTTGACTGGGTCAACCCTAGATCAACTGAAGATTTGGAGAAGGTTGAGACCTAATCCAAGGGCCATGAGATCATGGAATGATGTATAGAGATGTTATAAAGATGATTCCTAGACCAACTCATCATGATTGAGGAGTTTGAGAAGTTTCAAGTTAGGGTTTCTGAGGATTGTCAGTGGAAAAACCCTAATTTGATCCCTATTTTCCAGGCAGTTTTATCCCTAGATGTGATGGATATCTCATCTTCCCCACAACATGAATGTTGTAGAGCTTGTTCTTAGCTTTAATTTGAGTGGTGGAAGTCCTTGATAGGAGTTACAGAGCTCAAGTTATGGTCTTGACAAATTACAGGTCAGCTGAGGTGCGTGAATCTGGGTCCTTGAAAGTCACCCAACTTGCAGACAACTTTTGCTCTAGTAGGATGATTCCTATGATTTCTTGGTCAACATGAATGTTGAAGAGGATCTTCTTAGCTTTAATTTGAGTGGTAGAAGTCCTTGATTGGATTTGTGGAACTCAACTTATGGTTTGAACAAGGCAAGGGTATTTTGGTCATTTGTCAGTTATAGGTCATTTTATCCAATGCCTAAAACTCCTATTTCCAAGCCTCAAATGAAAAAACTCAAAACATGAAAGTTGCTCAAAATGTGATTTTAAGTCTAGAAAGAAGGTCACAAATTGTTGAAAAGGCTCATAGCACAAGATTCCATGATTGGTCAAAAATGAACTAAAAATGACTTATAACTTTGAAAAGTTGAAATTGAAAAGTGTTTTGGAAGATCTACAAATCCAAAATAGGTCATCCAATATATCATTTTGATTGGAAAAAACATTTTGAGAAGATTGGTTTAAGTAGAATTTTCATTTGAGGCTTAAAAAATGAGGTTCCTTTGGAAATTAGTTACTTGAAAAAGAAGGCAATGTTAAAAAACCCTACATAAGCAACAAATGCACTTGTTTTTCACTTATCCTCATTCAATAACTCATGTAAGGAGAATTTGAGACCAAAATAACAAGGCATGGCATATGAGATGAGATGACCATTATGGAATATCATGGAACTTTCATGAAACTTCCACATCATTCTAGATGAATCTAGAGACTTCCATGGATTGTTATAAAAAGAGTGCATCAAGGAGTGTTAGAGGTTGGTGAAAGTGAAGCCAAGTCAGAGGAGAGAGAAGGATACATAGCCATTGGAGAGATTTCTTCAAGTTGAAGCAAGTTGAGATATCTTGCACTACCAGCCATCTCCTTCATCACCATTGCAAACAGAATACTGAGAATCATTCAAGGACCATCTGCAAGCAATTCCAAGGCTGGGAACCACCTCTACACCACTGCACCATAACCCTTTGACAGGTTTCTTCTTCACTTTATACCTCCTTAATTATGCAGCTTCAATTAGTTTCTTAGGCATAGACATGATGTACTAGGCTAGATGATTCTTCCCTATGAGTTACAGCCTGTTCCATGAGGTTCCATGGCAGGTGTTTGATTCTTTAAGTTTCAAGAACTATCTGTTTAGGAGGTTTTAGGTACCAAGAAATAGGTTAAAACGATCAGGATAACATCAAGAATAAGTTCGTAGCTTTGGTTTTGTGTTTAGTGAGGATTGACATCAGGTTAAAATTCTGAACCATGGCTGTACCAAGACCTTTAATCTCTCTGTTAGACTAACCTAGGAAGAATCAAGAGAAACCACTCGTCCCATCTTGTTCTCCATGGTGAGAGGATCATTTTTCGTTTTTGGATCAAGGAGTTTCATCGCGTGAGGTGAGAGAACGAGGGAGATGAAGTTAGGTGCATGAAGCTCGTGTTCAGCAAACCCTAGATGTCCAACGAAGAAGACACAATCGTGTCCGTTGATTTGTTTCAAAATGGTTGAACAAGTCTCACGATCTGACGGTTCTCGTTCGAACGAAAATGTGGAGGGAAAGGCTGTGAATGAAACGCATCGTTTCATTAAGATGCATCAGCTTGGGCCTAACCAATTTGATAAGTGAACCCCCCCCAGCGAGCCCAATTGGATTTCCACATGAACTTGTTTCTATTTTGACCTCCCTGCGTTTTTTTTAATTGTTATTGTTTCTGAATTCACTTGGGCCTTGGCCAATTCGTTAAGTGCGCCCCCCTATTAAGCCCAACCCTGGAAATTGAACTGAGCGAAGTTACTAACCTCACCCCCTCCCCTTATTTCTTTTATTTTAATTTTCATTCCTTTTCAATTTCATTTTCTGTTCTTGTTAAATTCATTAAAAATAGTTAAAAAATGATTTTTAATTTCTTCTTTTTTCTATGAGTAGATTAAAATGTATAGAAAATTATAAAAATAAAATTGAGATTTTATTTTTAGGTTTAATATTTTTAGTAGATTTTCCAATTAAATAGCTTTTTAATTGTTTCATTTTGATATTTGATTTTGTAGGAATTATTTTAGTACTTTCCATTAATCTTTTTTTACCCATTCTTTTTGGTGCAATTAGATGATGAGTCATACTTCCCCATAAGATTTTTTCTAGATTTTTTAGAATTAATCTTGATTAGTTTGATTAGGGTTGACTTAGGATAGTCTAATTAGGGTTTAGAATTGTGCATAGGTGATGATTCATTTTCTTTGAGCAAGTTTTATCTTGATTTTTAGGTAGAAACCTTTATAGATGTTATGAGAAGGTGTTGAGGACCCTTGTGATTATTTGTTAGATTTTTCCCCATTAGTTTAGTATTTTTAGGCATTATCTGAAGATTGCCTGATGATGTGGTTTGTTCAGTGGGTTATCTGTTCATCTGTGGGGTTCTTTCTGAGGAATTTGATGAAGGGCTTGTGTTGCCTTGAGGATATTGATGGAGAGCATCATGAGGAGAAGCCTGTAGACCAAGATGCAGAGACCCAGAGCTTGTCTCATCTCCTGTCTGTGAGGTTTGAGAGCCTGAAGTTTGAAGGAAGTTCATGGTACTTTCCTGAGGAAGGCACTATGAATGACTTTCATTCTTCCTTCTCACCTCTTTCTTAAGTATCCAATGATGTTGGAGCCAACTTGTGAGTTTAATTTCTCCTGAGGAGGAATGTAAACTGATCACATGTTGTTGAGCCACATGGGATACAACTCCTAAGTGGAAGCCTCCTAGTACTTTCCTGAGGAAAGTCCTATGGGTCTATTCACTTAGTTCCACTAGTTGATCTAGGATTTCTTAAGTATCCAATGATGTTGGAGCCAACTTGTGAGTTTAATTTCTCCTGAGGAGGAATGTAAACTGATCACATGTTGTTGAGCCACATGGGATACAACTCCTAAGTGGAAGCCTCCTAGTACTTTCCTGAGGAAGGTCCTATGGGTCTATTCACTTAGCTCCACTAGCTTAAATAGGATTTCTTAAATATCCAGTGATGTTGGAGCCTGCTTGTGAGTTTAATCTCTCCTGAGGAGGGATGTAAACTGATCACAGTGGTTGAGCCACATAGGGTATGACTCCTGAGTATACACCTCTTAGTGCTTTCCTGAGGAAGACACTATGAGTCTGATTGCTTAGCTCCCTTTCTTTGGTAAGCTTATTGTGAAGCTTGAAGATTGGGAATGATTTCTCCTGCTTAGAGTTTTGCTTGAGAGCTTTGCTTAGATTTGTTTAGATTCTGTGATTAGGATTTTGGTTAGAGAATAGATGATTCTTTCTCATGTATTTTGTTTGCCTGATGGCACTTCATTCCTTTTATCTGTTCATTGCTTGATAGCATGTTGTTTATTTTTCAGTATGATTACTGTTATTTCATGACTGGCTTGAGGTTGAGACGAGCTTGTGGAGGCTGAAGCCCCACACACATTTCCTCCCTCACTTGCATTGCATGCATTTTACTGTTAAAGCTGATGTTTTTTTCTGTATTCTATGTATCATTGACATGATCCCTTAGGACTCTCATTTCTTCTGATGAGGATTTGATGATAGACTTTTAGGTTGAAACCTATGCATGACAACATCTAGGAGTTCCCTGTTCAAACCTCAACCATAGGATGAATCCAGGGCATGATAACAGTAGGACTTGATAGTCTACCTCCTAATTGAGCCATATTTTCAGTAGTTTCCCGAACTACGTTTGCTCTGATCTTTCATATCAGATGAAAGTACGTAGGCATAGGATGCGATGTCCTAGCGAGCAACCTTCCCCCAATCTTCCCCCGTAGTTAGCCGAACTACGTTGACTCTGATTTCTCATTCTCTGATGAGAATACGTAGGCATAAAGTGCGACGCTTTGCCGAGTCATTTTTCTTTTCTTTTTCAGCCAGCCTTGATAGGTAGATAGATTATAACCAACCCGTCCAAGTAAACAAACAAGCGAGGATCCCGTCGAGTACGACGGACGTGAGGGGTGCTAATACCTTCCCCTTGCGTAACCGACTCCCGAACCCAGACAATGGTTGCGACGACCTTGTCTTACCCTTTTTCGTCAGGTTTTTCCGATCGTTTCCTTTCCCGCTCCGAGGGATAAATAACGAAAGGTGGCGACTCTTCTGTCATGCCGGCACCTTATTTTTCGCGCAAGCGACAAACGGCATTAGCAAGAACAACATCATCAGGTGATAGATTTGTTGGTCGCCCATGGGGAACGCCTCATCAATGTAGTAGATGAAATGGCCGCTTTAAACGTCCATGTGGACGACTTACACGACTCCATTTTTCACACCGGCGTTCTACGCCCCACGACCAGAGGAGGACGACATCGAGGAAGAGGGCGCGACAGAGAGTAGTGTTCTTCTTTTTATTTTCTCTGCATTTTTCTTGTTTTCATTGTTGTACACCTTCCACTATCGTTTCAAAGCAGTGAGGACACTGTTTGAGATGGTGTGGAAGCGGCACTTTATTATGTACTCCATTTCCCTTTCAAAGTAATTTCAATTCAGTAATTTCAATTCAGTTCTATTTCAATTCAATAAAGCGCATATTTTTATATTCTTTTCCGTTAAAAGAACTTCCCCAGCTTAATCGGCTTTACTCGAGCTATACGAAAACTTTTTCGATGCAAACATCCGGTGCGCCAAGATTAAGGCCAAGTTAAGGAAACTCGAAAACGATTACTAACGCTATCCATACCGACTTGACACCTTAGACCTCCGGTTAATGCGAGTCAGTTCCACTACCTACTGTACCGAAGCCTCAAGTTCGAGCACCAAGCGGAGCCCTTAGTAGTTTATAAAAGCAGTCAGCACCGCCTTAAGCGCGTACCACGTGGTAAGCCGATGCAAATAAGTGATCGGTAAGATCGTAAAGAAAAGAATTGCTCCGCAGCCATGTAGTGTTTATCTACCTCTGACGTTTCGGAATAGGAAAAAAAAAGAAAAGAAAAAGTGAGCTCATAAAAGAAAAGAAGTTCCTTGTCAGTTGGTCCGTAGGTCTCTGGTTATGGACTCGGTAGGGCGAATCACGGTTCGATCCCCCACAACTTACAAAGTGAACATGTCATAGGGTACCGCACTCGTGCAGCAGACCCCGTAGAAAGAAAAGACTGAAGTCACTAACAGGCTATTCCACTACGTGCGCGAAAAGAGGTAAAGGGCTTAATGTGATTGCGCTGGAACGAAACTGGGTAGAACTTAGTACGATGAACTTAACGCCGAGCTACAGCAGCATGATTGGAACCGACTCGTATAAGGAGAAGGCCTTCGAGAGCATTTCCGCTTAGTGTCAAGTTCGTATGCGTGTTGTTATGAATCATCTCCGAATTCCCGACTCAGCGCCTCTGAAGCGACTTTGAAAACACAAAAGAACGCATCGTGTGGCTGCATCGTCTTAGCTCTTAGGCTTTTTGCTTGAGGACAAGCAAAGATTCAAGTTTAGGGGAGTTTGATAACGCGAAAACTTATATATTAAAATGCCATAATTTCATGCTATTAACGGTCGATTTCGCCCCAATTTTGTACCACATTCGCATTGTTTGTTAAGTGTTTTGCAGGTTTATGAAGTCAATACTCAAATGAAGCAAGATAAGGAAAACAAGCACTAAAAGACATATAACAGAAGAAAAAGAACGAGAAAAGTAGCAGAAATAAACTTTTCTAATATGACGGTCGTCACAAGCCCCTTACGACCGTCACAAGCGTGACGACCGTCATGACTGTCACGACCGTCATGACCTTCACGAGCGTCATGGCTCCCTGACGACCGTCACACCCACAATTTCTGCATAACGTCCACTTACCAGAACGTGCAACAGAAGCCCAAAACAAATGCACGACCCCCTGGATTTTCTGACCCTCAATTGCACTTTCAAAAGCAGTTCACGTACAATTCATTCACTATAAAAAGAGAGCTTTCGGACTGAAAAATGGGAGCCGCATTGAAGACCATGAAGTCTGTCGGATTTAATACCAGATATATTTTCTAGTTTTTGTTTCTTTTCTACTTGCTTCCTTTCCCTTGTTTCCTTTCCAGAATTCAGTTGTAATTTATGTTCTTTACTTTTTGCATACAATTAATCGCCACAAGAGTAATCCTACCAACATTGTGGAGGATTATCCAAGTGCCGAACTAGAATTATTTACAGGTTCCGTTATTATCAATTAATTATATTTGCTTTAATATGTATGTTTACAAGTTCTGCTATTTTAATTTAATTATGCATGCTTTAAACTTCATGTCTAGCTAAGACCGCATTGATCGGTATGTAATGAACTAGTAGAACGAGGTTCGATAATAACTGGTGTAAAATTCCTTTTTCAAACTTGTTTCTGGATCTAGTTTTTAAATCAAATTTGTTAAACTAAACTTCGTCGCGACAACGAGAATTTATTTAAAGCAATATCGCCACGACAGTGGGAGATTCACTAAGGTATGAACCGACATGCGAAAGCTGAGGTTAGGACTAGATAGTAAAAACTGAGCATCTATTTTAAACATAGCGAAAGCATTTTAAAAGAGATTTGAACTCAATGGTTTTCAAAAATCAATTTTAACCCCGAACGAGATAGCGAAAGCATACGTTCCGCCTTAGAGTTGCGACTAGCGTCAACAACCATCGTGAGACAAAAGTCTTTAAACTGTTATTTTCTTCTGAAAACCATTTTGAAATTATTGAACCGTGCCGGTAACTTGTCGAATCCTCGGAGCACTATGTCATTGCATACCGATTACCCGCATTATTATTCTAAGAAACCTTTTAGCCTTTCTTTAGTTTAGCCTTTACTTTTGCATATTTCCCCTTAAACCATTAACAACCTAGCTGAACACAGTAACGTCCGATTATACTAGATTGATTACGAGTCCCTGTGGGATCGATATCTTTATTACTACGCGATAGACTGTACACTTGCAGTTAATTCAATTAGACTCGAATGTCAGAATATCTTTATCAAATGTCAGAATAACCGAGGATGCTTTTCCCTACATGTTCGATGGAAGCTCCAATAGAGCTTGGGTTGCTTCTCACGATGCATAATACGTAACAAAGCCAGTTGTTGCAGTTTCCTGAGCAATAAGAAGTCAAAACCAACACAAAGCAATATCGAAAAACTCTGCAATAATCTTGTGCAAGGTTCTTTGTCAACTTACTTTAAGTCACTGCCAATACAAGATAATACTGAATTAATGTCCAAGTTGTCGTCAGAAAACATTTGATGACAGAATTTTGAACAACGATGAAGCGATTTCGGTATTTTTTGGAGTTAGCTGGAAAAGGTTTGGATGAACTTTCACTTAATAGCATTAACAAAGTTTGCCTTTTGACATCCTTGTTACTTGTAAAGAATGGCCGAAATTTGCATACCTTAGATCTATCATGGTGCCGAAATTTGTCTGACAATGAGCTCGGTTTAATGTCGATAGCTACTTGTTGTTGAGGTCACTTAAAAATTTCAGATGCACGCCTCCCTTGCAAATAGTTGAAAAGACAGATAAAACCATTAAATCATCAACGACACAACATGTGAATTCCATTTTCTCTCGACACAACGAAAAAGATGCGCAACCCATAGCCTATAAGCTTTGATTTTTTCAGGGTATCCCATGAACATTCATTTCAGAGCTCTAGATTCGACATTGTCTTGCCTAACGTGAGTATAGGCCACACAACAAAATACTTTAAGTCTGTCGAGGTTATGTGGATGTTTGGCTCAGACTTCTTCAGTTGTCTTCATATCTAACACAATCGAAGGACATCTGTTTATCATATATGTAGCTGTCGAAACAGCCTTAGCCCAAATCACCTTCTTTAACCCAACACTAGTCAACATGCATCTAACTCTTTTCAAACTAGTTCGATTAAACCTTTCCGCCAAACCATTTTGTTGTGGAGTACTTGTAGTAGTTTTGTGCCTTGCAATATCTGAGACAACACAAAAGTTGTCGAACGCCTCATTGCAAAATTTAAGGCCATTGTCGGTTCTCAACCTCTTGACCTTTCTACTAGTCTGATTTTCGACCAGAGTCTTCCAACCTTTGAAATTCTCAAAAATTTCATCCTTAGTCTTCTGGATGAATACCCATAACTTTCTAGAAAAATCATCGACTATGGATAAAAAATACCTTGCTCCTGAATGTGATGGACACCATGCAGGCCCTCCAAAGTTCAGCATGGATGTAATCAAGGAATCCATGTGTTCTTTGTTTTCCTTTATTGAACTTCACTCTGCAAGATTTTCCAAGTACACAGGGTTCACAAAATTTTAGCTTTTCGACTTTGTCTCCACCAAGTAGATTTTGTTTCACCAATTCGACTAGACCCTTTTCACTGACATGGCCCAGTCTCCTGTGCCAAATTTCTGTCTTCAACAAAGGTTTCGTGGATGCAACATTTGTCGAACCACTTACAACTTCAACCTCAAGGGTATACAAGCCATGTTTCTTCACGCCTCTCAAGACTTCCTTCGACCCCTTCATGACTCTTAGGATACTTTTCTCTCCTTGAAAAACATATCTCTTCTTGTCGAATTCACCAAGAAAAATCAAAATTTTCTTCAAATCAGGTACATACCTGACTTCAGTCAATAAACTTATTAACTCATCATGGAGCTTGAATCTCATAGATCCAATACCTGTAATTTTTTAAGCTTTTTTGTTTCGCAGCAACACTGATCCACTATCTTGATCACATAGCTCCTCGAACAATTCTCTGTTTGGAGTCATGTGCCAAGTGCAACCTGAATCCATAATCCACTCCTTTCTTGAGTCGCTGCTTGAAACCACAAGAATATCAAATGAGTCAAAGCATCCTGAACAATGACCGCGTTTCCATTATCCTTACCTCCATGATCTTTCAGGAGTTCAGGGTACACCTTTCTTGTGTGACCCTCCTTCTTATAGTGATAACATCGAATACCAGATGCCTCACCACTATAAGACTTCTATTGACTTTTACCTTTCTTCTTGTCGAACTTACCATCCTTTCGCAAGAATTTTCCTCTAACGGCCAAACCTTCACCAACCGTCGAAGGTTTATGCTCCTTTCATTCGTTCAGATCCTTAGAATATAAGTCTGATTGAACTTCTTCAAAGCTCAGGGACACCCTTTCATACATGAGAGTTTCTTTGAAGTGAGCACGTGTTATGGGCAAAGCGCACAACAACAACAACAGTGCTTGATCTTCACCATTGATCGTCACATCAATATTTTCAAGATCAAGAATCAGCTTGTTGAACATATCCAACTTCTAAGCCAATACTTTGTCTTTACTCATCTTGAATGAATACAAAGCTTGCTTCAGGTAAAGTCGATTCACCAAATATTTGGTCATGTACAAAATTTCAAGTTTCAACCATAACCCCGATGTTGTAGTCTCCTTTGATACCTGTCGAAGAACCTTATCACCAAGGCTCAACAATATTGCGCTATGGATTTTCTATATCATGGTTGTCTTTTATTTTTTCGTTAACATGACACCCATGGCTGCATCTCTCTTCAACGCTTCCAAACAACCTTGCTGAACCAGTAGGACTTTCATCTTCAAGCGCCATAGACCGAAGTCGTTCAATCCGGTGAACTTTTTAATCTCATACTTTGTTGAAGGCATCTTTCTCCTCCACGCTCACCGCACCAATTTATTGTGAAAAACAATGTCTTGAAACAAAGTAATAACAGTTTCTTTATGATCAAGAAACACACAAGAGTTGGGGTTAAAGGAAAAACAAGAAGAAGAATAACAAGGATTGGTTATAACTCATATTCTTTACTTTCTCTTTGAATCAGATTACAAGTATTCGAGAATAACAAATAACCCTCTCACCCTAATTAGGAATTGCCACGCTTAAGATGAGAGACTAGTATACTATTTATAATAAACCTAACATACTAAACAAATGAGTTTTTTTAACAATTATTAATTACAAGCTAACTTAGGGTACAAGTTAATTTAAACAATATGGCATAACAAACAAGACACAACTTGACAACTACATACTAGAACACATTTCGACTATAACATGTAGGTCTTTGACAACATCATGTGAGCAGACTTCGACGGTATACTAAACCTTTGTTGATAATACTACAGTTCGATCTAATATCTCACAATATATATGTGTGTGTGTGTGTGTGTGTGTGTGTGTGTGTGTGTGTGTGTGTAACTAATATTTTTATTAATGTAAATTAAGATCATGTCTTATGCGCAATATTGTTGATATTCACATTTTAAAAAAAGATGTGTTGATTTTGCTTTATTATTGAGTAAAAAAAATCTCTATATGTTAAGATGAAAAGTGCTAATAAATATAGCGTTTTTATATTAAGTGCTATTAAAGCCTGTTAAATTTAAAGGAAAAATGTTGGCTTTGATAGCGCTTTTGGATAAGAGCTATTTTAAGTGGCACTTTTAATAACGCTTAAAAACGATATTATAGACAATCAATCTATAATAGCGAAAGCTTTAATAGCTGTATCAAATGCTAAAGAAAGTGCTATTAAATTTATTTTTTTGGTGCAGTGTAAATTAGAATATTGAAAATTAAGTAGTAATCCTAAGAGAGTTATTTATATGGTTATGGTACTCATTTGTAGAATACTATGAATATGATTTATCAGGTTTTCTCTCTTGATCCTTGTACATTTCGGAATTCCCAAGATCGAGTTATTGAAGCCGAGTATGAGGGGACAATTTTGTCGATTTGCATAAATATGGACAAGCCAGATCTCGATCATTGGAGTGTTAATATATGATAGGAGCAAGTCCAGCCCGGTCCCATGGGAGCGATGGTGGACAACATGAGTAGGTCGGGTCTATTTTTTTTAGGGCGCTAGTAGACAACATGAACAATCACGCATAACGATTGTTATACCCTAATTTTTAACACTAAGATCCCATCCTCTTTTTTGCATTTTTGCATATAAACAAGATCACAAGCTTGGTTGCTTTCCTAGCCCTCTCACCTTTTGGGTTTGTCTTTTGCAGAGATCATTAAACACCTCTTTGTGTATCATTTTCCTTTATGTTTATATGCTTTTTATTTCACTAAATACTAATCAAAATACCAAAAAAAAGTCTTGTGTCTTTTTGTTTTTTTGCAATGTAGGGTGCTATATCAAGAACACCAAGCATGGTTCATCACCTAGGGGTTAGCTCCCTCAAGGTTAAAGTATGATCAACCATGGATTCTCAAGGGCTATCTCATCAAACCATGACTTCTAATATCAAAGTACAAAGCTTCAAACTTCATTCAATTCAATTTTTATCAAAGATATCTCAAGGTTTAGTAGCTTGTTCCTCAAGAAAAGTCAAAGGTTCATGTGTTTATTTCCATGCCTTCATCAATATGTTACCTCAAGATTTGGTCAATATAATCAAAGGACACTCAAGGGAACATTATTTTGAGTTCATATAATGATCTATATGCTTTAAAATGCAAGGAAAGTTCAAGTGTGCAAGTTGATTCAAGGAAGTTTGACCTAAAAGTCAACATTTTCAAGTCAAAGTTCAAAAGATCACAACTCCTTCAATTCTCAAGACTTTTGAATGCTTATTTTTGCATGACTCTTCTCAACATCTTATTAAACTTCTCTTTATATGAAAAGAGCCAATTATGCTTGGAGGATCATCACAAGTTTAGAGACATTATAGGTCATTTGTGGACTCGGTGAAATTTTGCCTATTTTCAAGTGACTTTTTTTATCAACTTTCAAGGATCACAACTTCTTCAATTTTAAACATATGAAGCTCATTCTTTTTTCACAATATCATTTGAGATACTCTCTACAAGACTTCTGCAAAGGTCAAAGTTAAATTTTAATTGGAAGACCATGGAATTCATTGATACATTATAGGTCATTTTCAACCATTTGGAATCAGATTTTGCTTCAACTAATATTCAATTACAAGTCAAATTAGCACGTGATATACATCTAAACATGATTAAACAAGTTTCCTAAAGTTAAATGAATCACAAAACGCATAGTTTAGTTGAGTTTTGAGGCATTTTCAAGTCAAACTTTTGCCATGATGAGGGTGCACACAATTACACTGAATTTCCACTTAATTCACCCCTCTCAACACTCAATCATCTTCATCTATAAATAGAGGACCTTACTACCTTCATTTCCAAGATTTTGAGAGCCATAAAACCCCTTCCCCACCTTCAAATTTTCTTCAAAAAAGTGAGTTGTGTTTTAATTTCCAGCCACTCTCAACTCCATTTTTGCAATCGTGTTCCTCTGAAGCTTCTGCAACAAGTTCCAAGCTCTAAGAGTCCCTGAATTGTTCCAACCAAATCCAGTTTCAGAGCTTCTCAGATTATTTTTGGACAAGGTAGTTTGAAACTCAATTTTCAATCAAACAAGTTACCACAATCTAGTCATTTTCTTTCTGAATGTTTCCCCTAACCTAGCTGGTGTTGATTGTTCATGTTCATCATTTAATTTTTGTTTTCTTGTTTTTCATTCTTCTGTGTTATCTCTGAAATTCTATCTACTCCCTTTTAATAAATGAAAATAAAGAGTGAGTTTGAGTTCCCCTTGATGAGACGCTTGCAATGATGGTGGTCTCATGCATTAATGTTATCATTTAACAATCTCTGGTGAGAATCTCACAAGAAAAGATGACTGAAGAGGTTGGAACGACGATCCTAGTCAGAAGCACGTTGACACTTTGAAATGTTTTGATTGGTACAATTTGAATTCATTCATGTGTTATTTCTGAGCTATTTACATCATACATCCTCATCTTAGGAGTGTCAGATCTGCCACGTCAGTTAATGAGGCAATATCTGACACACCTTGTTTTTTCTCCTTTTATTTTATTTTTCTGATTTTCATTTTAAATTTCCTTTTCTTTAAAAATTCATAGTAATTTCATTTTTAATCTAAAAAATACCAAAGTAATTGCTGATCATGCCATGCTTGTGTTGCACGGCAATATTGAAGTCCAGCAGCCTAGCAAAGGATTTAGGTTCATAAACTGTTGCGCAAACTTGGATAATTTCCAGGAAGTTGTCAAGAACAGTTGGGACATCCCGTTAGAAGGAAGACCAATATTTATTGTATGGAAGAAATTGCAAAGACTACAACCCCACATCAGGAAATTGAGCAAACCGCTGGCTGAGATTCACAAGGAAATTGCACGAGCTCATGATGATCTGAACAAGGCGCAGGATAAGTTAATGACAGATAGATTGGATGGAGACAAGATTAATATGGTGAAAAGATGTTCTAAAAATCTTATTAATTTGCAGGAATTGGATGATAGTATGGTGAGGCAACGAGCAAAAATTGATTGGCTGCGACTTAGTGACGGTAACAACAAATATTTCCATGCCTCTATAAAGATGCGACAACAGCTTCAAAACATGACAAAACTTCAAAGAGAAGATGGAACCATTGTTACAGATCAACAAGGAATGGAAAATAAAGTAATATCATTCTACAGGAATCTGATGGGTACAACACTGAACCAACTTGAAGGTATTGATATAGAAGCAATGAGGAAAGGCATGCAATTGGAAGCTGCACAGAGAGATATGCTGACGAGTCATATAACCGAAGGCGAAATCACCATAGCTCTAAAAGGCATTGGTAATGATAAGGCACCTGGAATTGATGAGTTTGGAGCTTATTTTTATAAGAAAGCCTGGAATATCATTAAATTAGATGTTATAGCAGTTGTGCAGGATTTTTTCAAGCATAACCATATGTACAGAGCTGTTAACTGCTCTGTTGTCACTCTTATTTCTAACCAAAAGGGAGCGAAAGAGATACGAGACTATCGACCTATTGCATGTTGTAGTACCCTGTACAAAATCATATCCAAGATTTTGGCCAACTGACTCAGCAAAGTGCTAGGTACGATAATAGGTGCGAATCAAGCAGTGTTTGTCAAAGGGCAGAGAATTCACAACCATATTCTAATCACGTATGAATTGATTAAGGGATACGAAAGGAGGAATATTCCTCCCTGGAGTTTAATGCAAATGGACATTCAAAAAGCGTATGATACGGTTGATTGGAATGCGCTTGAAAAGATTTTGAATGAGGTGGGCTGCCCACAACAGTTCACTAAATGGGTGATGACAATGGTATCAACTGTTTCTTATAGATTTAACGTTAACAGCTATCAAGCTGACATCATGGAAGCGAAACGGGGGCTTAGACAAGGCGATCCGATATCACCTATGTTGTTTGTCATTGTAATGAATGCTTGAACAAATACTTATACAAGATGCAGGAAGATTGTGACTTCAATTATCACCCTAAATGCGATAAATTGAAAATCACAAGCCTTTGATTTGCAGACGACTTACTTATGTTTTCCAGGGGAGATAAGGTCTCGATTGAAATGATGATGAAGACTTATGGGAAGTTTTCGAAGGCTACAGGGCTTGAAGTGAATCCATACAAGTGTCGAATTTATTGTGCTGGCATGGACGAGTTGACAAAGCAGAATATTATTAAAGCCTCGGGGTTCCAAGAAGGGCGGCTGCCTTTTAAGTATCTGGGGGTTCCGGTTACAGGTAAAAAACTCTCTGTGCGCCATTATGCACCGTTAATAGACAAAATCGTGGGCAAGATAAAACATTGGACTGCTCAATTATTGACCTATGCTGGGAGGCTTCAACTCATTAACTGTGTTATGTTTGCGATAACAAATTACTGGCTCACTTGTTTCCCCTTCCCTAAAACTGTAATTCAAAAAATTGAATCGATTTGTCGCATTTTCCTCTGGACAGGAGATTTTGAGGGGAGCCGTAAAGCACCCGTAGCGTGGAAACAAATTTGTAGTCCACAAAGTCATGGCGGGCTGAATGTCGTATACATTGAAGTTTGGAATAAAATAACTCTTATGAAGCTGCTTTGGAACTTGAGTGGGAAGGAAGATTCTCTTTGGGTTAAATGAATACAAACGTATTACATCAAAACCAATGATCTGATGGAGATCTAGTGTAAAAAGAGTGATTCCTGGATAATGAAAGGTATTCTCAATCTAAGGGAGGAGTTTAATAACTTGAGAAATCTGGAAGAACTCAAGATGGGGGGGGGGGAATTAGAATGAGCAGACTGTATGCGAAACTACACGATTGTGGGCAGCCGGTAGAGTGGAAGAATTTGGTTTATGGGAATAACGTGAGATCGAGAGTCAATTTCATTTTGTGGCTTGCTTGACATGGGAGATTAGCAACGAAAGACATATTGCATAAGTACGGTATAATGGATGATAATGAGTGTTGCTTCTGTGCGAAGAAAGAAACATTAAACCATTTATTTTTTGAATATGAAAGTCTAAAGAACGTATGGAAAGAGATCCTAAGATGGGGCACAAATTAACCATATCCCTAGAAGTTGGCATAACGAGATGAAGTGGCTTATTTAGCAAACCAAAGGTAAAGGAGTCTGAGCTGCAGTCATAAAAATGGCAATACCTGAGACCATCTATGAGATCTAGAAAGCTAGAAATAACAAAAATTTTGGAGAGAAGAATGAGATCACTACAATAGGAAGGAAAGTAATAGATACTTTGGTGTCTAGAGGATGTAATACTAAAAACTCAGAAAGTATATAGCTATCTTAATGATATAGGGGGGATAGATAGATAGTTAGTTGTTCTTCCCTTTTGTCCTAGAATGTCTTGTTTTGTAGCTGGATCTACTGGGATCGCTTGTATCTAGAGACAATTTTTGATTAATAAAGTATTTTATTTATAAAAAAAAAAAGAAATTAGTTAAAGTTAGTCTTTTGATTCATTTAAAATCTAAAATGAAATAATCACATTTTTTGCATCATTCAAAATCCATTTCATTCGTTCACTCGTCATATTAATCAAAATCAAGATAGAAAAAATGCAAAATGTCATGTCACTCACTAGCATATTACAACTCATTACATCATGCAATTCTACATGATAATAAGAAAAAAAAATAAAACAAAAGAGAATATCATTTTTATTACATTACTAATCCAATTATCATGTACATGAACCATTTCCATACATCAAACAAAATAGAAAATACATATGAGACAAAATTTGAGAAAGAGAAGTAGCAACATATCAACAGAGAATTTGAAGAAGAAACTGAGAAGGAGAAGAATGAGTCAGAGTGAATTACAAGGAGCAGAAGAAGACGGTGAAAGAGGGAAGAAGAGGAGTTAAAATCATGTTACTTGGAAATTTGACCTCATCGGAAGGAAAAGTACTTTGCGTGGAGAAGCCATTATCTCTGATTTGGTAGCTCTATCTCTTTTACATGCGTTTTCCCCGTGATTCATGTTTATGCAGTGTTTTAAACATTTTCCCTAAGATAATTTGGACTGTATGTTGTTAAATTGTTCAGATCGAATTTTTTTGTATGTTTAGGGTTTAGGCTCTGAAGCTTTGATTTCACATGATTGGTGTATGATTTGTTGTTTTTTATATTGCATATTCGTTTTTAAGAAATACTGTGAGGTTAGGGTTTTATTTTTGGTGTTTTTGGGGGAAAAAATCATAGTTTTCATCAAGAACACTATGAACATGATGAAGTTTGAAGGTTGTTTTGCCCAGATTTTAGTTTTGGTTGTTGATTGGTGTTTGTAGTTGTTTGGGCTAGTTTGTTTAGGCTTTTTTTTAAAATGATTTTTATAGTGTAACAAAATTTTGTGTACAAAAAATTACAAAGAAACGTTTTATAAAAGCTTCAAATGAAAATTTGGTTTGAATAGTTATTCTAAAAATGTTATTTTAGATATTTCATCATTTTATTAAAAAAAATTGGATATCAAAATTTTAAAAATCACTTAAATGATTTTTATGAAAAGCTATTTGAAATAGCTTCAAAATTAAGTTTGTTTATGTTATAGGATGTCAAAATTAATCTTTCAATAAAAAATTGTTGGATGATGACAATGATCTAGAAAGGGGGTTGAATAGATCACTAATTTATTAAACGAGTCGGCACTTAAATTATGGTTTTAAAAAATTTGCGCGGAAGCGGCTGAGGAACCAAGACGTCTAAACGAACCGCTACAGGAAATATCGGATATGCGATAAGCCAAATGGAACAACGATTCTAATAAGACACCGAATCAATAGCTTGTTGATTAATCAATATGAATAACAACACTTTAGAGTGTCCAATTTACAATGACTTGTAAAATGTAAAGTTAAATTGACAATAAGGAAAATAGTTTGTGTGCGATCAATTTGTCGAGCACTTGGTGTGCAAAACACCCCAAGTGTTGTTTCCTACGTAATATGAGTGAAGAAATTTTGCAGTTACAATCCAAGTAATTGCATCGAGTTTTGAAATCAAATTCTCAACACTATATTACAGTAGAGTTTTATCGATCAATTGATATTACAAAAACATTAACGATTCAATTTAAAGAGATATAGAAAGAGAGAACAACACCAAATTTGTTTAGGCAGTTCCCCTTTCGTCTACGCTTACCAATTCTAAAATTAGAATTGAGATATGTATTATCTTGTTGCAAAGGTTTATACAAGAGAATCAATAGATACCACACATTCAAACCCAGTTGTTGATGTTGATACTATATCTTCTCTCCCCTTGATTCAAGATGAATCAAGTGCCTCGAACGTGTTGAACAAAACCCTGGTTAACGCTACTTGTCTGAACAACCCCACCGGTTTTCAAACCTTTAACTCAGCTGATTTCGATCACACACTGATTGAACCCAAATCTTCCTTGCACAATCCTTCGGTTAACGCTACTTGATTGAACGAACCCTCTGTTCTTCAATGCCCTTCGCTCAGTTGAATTTGTGAAGACAAGATATGTGCAAAAACCCCAAATCCTTAAGATCTTAGAGGACAAAAGCCTAACGGTTTTATTCAAGAAAAACCCACAAAAATCTCAACCCAAAACGAGAAACACAATCCTACGTTTAGACGTTATCATTTCAATGATGCAAAGGATCAACAAAAATTATTATGTGTAGTTGTTGAGAAAATGCGAGAATGAGGATGAAGATGATGAAAACAATTTTGGTGTATATCTCTCACTTTTCTTGTTGTATATGAAAATAATGAGACAAAATGTATATATATATATTTATATATATATATATATATATATATATATATATATATATATATATATATATATATATATATATATATATATATATATATATATATATATATATATATATATATATAATATATATATATATATATATATATATATATATATATATATATATATATATATATATATATATATATATATATATATATATATATATATATATATATTGCTATAACCAATAAATTAACATAACAACAATTTGACACAAGACAGATCAGAAAAATTACATGATTTTAGCGAGTGGTCGACCTAAGCTTGCAGGGGGTCGACCAGAGCACACCCGAGAGCAAAAATATGCAAAAATTGAAGTTGTGCGTCGACCGAAATAGGGTCCATGCGTCGACGCAAAACTTGCCCAAAATGGACAAATACAAACACAAACAGTATGAGTCGACCAGATGGTCAACACGAGCACTCTTGAGAGCAAAAGACTGAAATCAACTTACATGAGTCGACCTAAGCAAGGCTTTGAGTCGACTCAAACACTCTAAACTTGCAAAATCGAATATTTGTTTATAGTTTGGTCTCCCTAGGCTATATTTAGGCATACCTAAGACTCTTAACATGATCAGGTATACACAAAACATATATGAGATGCTTCCATATGTATAGGCAAGCTAAGACTCGATGATACCGTCCAAATTACAAGCTACGAGCTAGATACGTTTTGACATCATTAAAATAAGGACTGAGGCACATTGCCCTCACAAAAACTAATATAAAAAAACTTGTAGTATTTTGGAAAACGATTTTACAAAATCCAATTTTGAAAATACAAAGAAAAATTCATTTTTTAAAGCTAAAACAAACAAGCCCTTTGTTTAGTGTGAGAGGTGAGGTTTTGGTTACGTTTTGATTGATTTCTGTTATTTATGGATTCAAAATTCATAATGTCCAGAGTCCCCTTTTCAACCCTTCTACTTCTCCCTTCCCTTGTGATTACTTTTTGGGCCTTCCTGTTTGGGCCCATAGTCCCTTTTTTGAACTCACACCCTATCTACTTTTGCATCCCTCCTGCTTTTGTTTGTTTTTATTATTTTCTTTCATGTTGGGCCATAAGCCCATTTAGGTTTTTAATTTCATTCAATCATTGTATTACTAGTGCACCATCTCCCTTTTATCTTGTGTTTTTATTTTTATTGGTTGTTAGTTTAATTAATAATTGTTATTTCAAAGTCATAAAAATGCCAAATAAAATTAGTCTTTTTCATCATTCTTTCATTTTATTTCAAAACCATTTCACTGTTCTTTCATTTTATTTCAAAACCATTTCACCATCATCATCAAATCAATTTCAAATCAAATATGAATCAAACCCTCGGTACATATCAAGTCTTTTTCAAACTCAATCAAAAACGCGTCAAAATCTCTTTCTCAATAAAACTAGTTGAAAAAGGAATGGGGGATGCACATCCTTCTGCTCCTCGAATAAACAAATGGTTTATGTACGCTTCATTGCTCAAATATTCATCTTCCGAATAAAATACTTTAATCAAACTTGGATGCAAAGGGAAATGGGGGTGCACATCCTTCTATTCGAATAAATGAGTGGTTGACGTGCGCTTCATTGCTCGAATATTCTTCTTTC
Organism: Lathyrus sativus; assembly: GCA_963859935.3. Taxonomy (NCBI): domain Eukaryota; kingdom Viridiplantae; phylum Streptophyta; class Magnoliopsida; order Fabales; family Fabaceae; genus Lathyrus; species Lathyrus sativus. The sequence goes on along the minus strand of OZ012738.1, from coordinate 651,586,316 downwards.
CCCAAAAATTTTCAAAATTATAAATTTTGACGAAAAGGGAATGGGGGGATGCACATCCTTCCACTCCTCGAATAAACAAGAAGTTGACATACACTTCATTGCTCGAGTATTCGTCATCCATTTAAGACAATCTCAACCAATCAAATCATTTTCCGCCATAGCATGACTGCAAACTTTTTCACAAATAAATGATATTTTATCCATTCTTTTACGATACAAACAAACTCTTAAGCCTCCCACGCGCAAGCATACAAGAAACACTTAATTACTAGAATACAATCAAACAAGATCCCTTCTACCGCGATACAAACAAACGCTAAAGCCTCTCACACGTGAGCATACAAGCAACGTTTAACCGCTAGAATGTGACATATACATCATTCACTAAAATCAACCAACAAACACTCATTTTCTAAACATGACTACGTAGATTTGAATTCCTCATCACACTAGATGATACATAGGAGTGAGATTCAACGTCTCGTCAAACACTTGCTCCTCTTTTAACTCCTCTACCTAATCCATTCTTGCTCAACATCCGTTCTGCCATTTCCACGATTGAACTTGCACTAAGATGCAAAGTGGCTAAAGTTTCTACAATTAAAACATTATATTTTATTCTTATCGACTTTTTTCTTTTTCTTCATCAAATTATGATCATGCCCGTGAGATTCATCTTTTTGTGAGAAAGATGAACTCATGTCTTGTCTGGTTCCCTCATAGTTTTTTGTCTATCATTTTTCTATTTACCTTTTCTTTTATTTGCATTTTCTTTGTCTATAGAACCTTCTATTCGAGTGGGCCTGTAGAGCTTGATCATAATTCTTGTCAGAATTCCTCTCCTTAATCCTATGTTCACGTGCCTTTAAGAAATTATGTAGTTTCTCAATCTGGAGGTACTCAGGGTCCTTTGACTCCTTTATCGCTACCACAATATGATAGAATTTAGAAGTTAATTTTCGAAGCATTTTCTCAACCACCGACTAATCCTTCATTGCCTATCCGCATCATTTCATTTGGTTTGTCAAGGATCGAATCCTGGGGAAGTAATTAGATATGGTAACACTTTCCACCATCTGCAAAATTTCATATTGCCTTCGCATCATCTAGACCTTCACCTTCTTGATCTTCTCGACTCTTTTATAGCTTTTCTCCAAGCCATCACAAGCCTCCTTGGAAGTTGCTCCACCAGAAATCTTCTCAAAGTTCTCTTCATCAACATATTGATGAATCATGAACAATGTCATACAATCCTTCTTCTTGGTTTCTCAGAAGGTAGATTTATGGACTTCTGACGCATTGTCTCTGACAATTCAATAGTCATTTTGCACAACTTCATAGACCTCCTGGTAATCGAAGATCACTTTCATTTGGATAAACCACCTATCATAATTCTTGTCGTTAAGAATCGACAATGACATAGCAAACTCATTATTGTTGGTCATAATTTCCAACCAACACTCCTTTTCTCTCCCAAGTTTGGGATCTAAGAACCTTACTCTAGATACCACTTTTGAAATTAACTCTCCACAATAAAACTAATTACTCACCATCATACATACAAAGTGATCAAATTCGAAACTATAAAAAAAAACTAAAGTAAAAAAATATGAGTATTTTTTATTACTGAATGAAGAATGTGTAACAACCTTATATAGCTATTAATGTTACAACTAACAATAGAAAAACTTATTATCGCAACAAAACAATGATAACCCAACAATTAGGGTAAAACATCAAACTAAAACCCTGAAATAGAAACTCATTGACTAATTCAACACCCACTATATATGTCCACTTTACTACACTTGTCAAACCAACTCATTACCCTATCCAAACCGGCAAGAAAGAAAAAAGTGTTCACAAAATAAATAGTGTCAACATCTCCATTCAACTCAGAGACATGTTGGCTGAAAAAGTGTCTCATCTCATCCAATCAAACTTGTTATAGAAAAGTCTTACAAAACATGCATTAAATATACAGTTACCAGTTATTTCAAAAGACACAAGTGGAGGGAGCATCATTATTTCTATTTTGTTTGTTACTTCCTATTGATATTCTCACTGTTAGGTGTCATACTGTATTTTCCAAGCAGAACCATTTGCAAGTTCACACTTATAATTTGATTTCCAAAAAGAGCCTTTTAAAATCCACATGTCAACTTGACCATAAAATTATGAAATGTCAAACCCCACTTGCCACTCACAATCACATGCATCATGCATATAATACTTAGATCGGATTCATTTAGAATCTACTTCACACACAAATTGAGAGAACCATGGGTGTTTGTTATTCTTGCAATACATCCTCAATATTAAAAAACATGATAAGAGTAGTTCATCTGGATGGTTTTGTGGAAGATTTTCATCAACCAATTTCAGCATACCAAGTTATTGGAAATCAACCAAAACACTTTGTTTGTACTTCAATACAGCTTCTTTCTTCATCCTACAAACCATTGAAACGAGATGATAGTCAACTCCAATCTGGTCAACTGTATTTCATGCTACCATACTCAGTACTCCAAGCTGATGTTTCTCCTGTGGATTTGGCTTGCCTAGCCAAAAGGCTCGCTGCAAAAGCTAAAAACAAACCATGTGATTACAATAAGTCTCCAAAGGCTATTCCATTACTTTTAAGGAGTCCTTGTAGAGTTGGGATGGAAGAGAAAGTTATGATGAATGGAGGAAGAAGAAGCCCTTGTAGAATGCAGTCATGGAAACCTATCTTGGAAAGTATAGCAGAGAAATCACTCAACAGGAGAAGTGAATCAGATTTGCAGGACATTATTATTAATGCTTATTAGTTAGGAAGTAGGAAGCCATAATATATTTTAGAATTTCCATGTATCTCTAAGCTTTCATTGGATGTTTCAACTTTGAGGATACTCAATAATTGGTGATATGGTTAAAAGAATATTCATAATTTCTATATTTTTGTTTTCATTGTCATTAGTCTCCACTTTATACGTAATATGTTCATATCCCTTAACCGGCCCACATACTTATTTCGGTATTTGAAATGTTTGAACAAAACTATCTGATTTCAATTCAAGCAGAATTGTTCGCAAGTTATCCTGATAATCATTCATTTCAAATTTTCAATACTTGTTAAAACAACTATAAGAAGAATAAAACTAGGTATTGGATGTGATGTGATAAATTTCATATCCAAAACATATTAATTGTTTTGGAAGTGAGTTATGTTTTAGCTAATTATTGTTTGTGATATCAGTTATTCCAAACTTGTCGATAAGTAGGATGTAATTATCAACTCACTATTCAAATTTTCTAAACTTGTTTATAAGTAGGATGTAATTATCAACTCACTATTCAAATTTTCTGTAATGAAATGCCGGTCATTTCAATCTGTTTTCTCATATCATGCTAAAAAAATTATGTACAATACTAATACTTGATTTATTATCATAAAACTAATTTATGGAGTCTTCACATTGTATCGTCCAAATATTCTAATAATTGTTTCATTCACAATGGTTTATAAATTTTTTGTATCATTGCTCTAAGTTCAACGTTTCATCGAGCTAACTATACTTTGTTTCTTATTTCTCCGTGCAATTGGATCCTCACACAAAAAAGTATAATAGTATGAAGTAAATCTTATATCTTTCATTGAACCTACCTAATCTATATTAATGTAAGCTTCCACAGTTAAACTACCATCTCTTTTAAACTAGGGTCACTTCTTAGATTGAATTTGACATATTATAGAACATGTTCTATAACTTGCAAGTGTTTCTCTCTAAGATTATGTTATATTGGTTCACCAAACTAATTACATATGCCAAATTTGGCTTAGCTTGTGGCACCAACTTTTCCACTAATCTCTGATACTAATCCTTGTCAATTTTAGAAATTTTCTCATCAACATTTATCTTATGATTTTGGTCAATGGGGTACTTGTCGTTTAGCATCCAAGTTTTCCTATTTCTTGCAATAAATCAGACACACATTTCTTATGAGAGATAAAGATGTCTTGTTTTGAATGGGCTATTTAGACTCCCATAAATATTTGATTTGTCTAGATATTTGTGAGATATTGGATCAAACTCTAGTTAGCATGTCGTCGAAGTTTTCTCACATGTTGTTGTCGAAGACCTACATGTTGTAGTCGAATTGTGTTCTAGTATGTAGTTGTCGAATTGAGCTTTGTATTAAGAATCCAATTGTTTAAGTTAGCTTGTACCATAAGTTAGCTTGTAATGGATAATTGTTAAAAAGCTCATTAGTTCAATATGTTAGATTTTATTATAAATAGCATACTAGTCTCTCATCTTGGTGTGACAAAACTAAATTAGGGTGAGAGGGTTATTTGTTATTCTTGAGTTCTTGTAATCTGTTTTATAGAGAAAGTAAAGAATAACAGTTATAACCAATCTTTGTTGTTCTCTTTATTTTTCCTTAACCCTAACCCTTATGTGTTTCTTAATCATAAAGAAATCGAGTATATTTTATTTTAAGACATCACAATTCACAACAAATTGGTGCGGTGAGCGTGGAGAAGATGCCTTCAACAAAGTATGAGACTGTAGGTACTCCACAATAAAATGGTTTAGCATAAAGGTTTAATTGAACTATTTTGGAAAGAGTTAGATGCATGTTGACTAGTGTTGGATTAATGAGGGTGTTTTGGGTTGAGGTTGTTTTGACAACAACATATCCAATAAACAGATGTCTTTCAACTGTGTTAGATATGATGACACCTGGAGAAGTTTAGTCGGGATATCCACCTAGTCTTGACATACTGGGAGTATTTGACTGTGTGGCCTATGCTCACATTAGGCAAGACAAGGTCGAACCTAGAGCTCTGAAATGCATGTTCATGGGATACCCTGAAGGAGTTAAAGCTTATAGGCTATGGTGCCTAGAACCAGGTCACATGAGATGTATCACCAGTCGATATGTAGTTTTCAATGAAGATGGGATGCCTTTCAAGAAAACTAATGATGTTGACGAATATTTGTAACAATGAGATATTTCTGTTGAGGTGGAGCATGTTGATGCTGAATTGTGTATCCAATACGAAGTCGAAGAAGAAGCAGAAGCTATTGTTGAAGATGAGAAGACTGATAATGACTACTTGCTAGCAAGAGACAGGTTGAGAAGAGTTATCGCGTCACCTCAAAGACTTGAGTATGTAGATCTGGTAGCTTATGCTTTAATATCTGCAAGTGAGGTTCTCGACAAAGAACCTATAGACTATAAGGAAGTTATGATGAGTCGAAAGATGACTTAATGACTGAAGGCCATAGATGATGAAATGAAATCTCTTCATGATAACAACACCTGGGAATTGATCAAGAAACCTGTTGAAGCCAGGTTAGTCAGCTATAAATGGATTTTCAAAGTTAAGGAAGGAATCGAAGGAGTGGTGTCGAAGAGATACAAGGCAAGATTGGTCACTAGGGGGTTCACTCAGAAAGAAGGTGTCGACTTCAATGATGTATTTTCATCTGTTGTAAAGCGTAGATCCATTCAAATGTTACTTGCCACACTGGAACAATTTGACCTTGAATTGGAATAGATGGATGTAAAGATTGTGTTCTTGCATGGTTATCTAGATGAAACAATCCTGATGAGGCAACTTGAAGGGTATGTCGAAAAGGGGAATGAAGATTATGTGTGCAAGCTGAAGAGATCTTTATATGGACTGAAAAAATCTCCTCGATAGTGTAATAGGATATTCGACAAGTTCATGGCATGCATAAGTTTCATTAGAAGTCTGTTCGACCATTGTGTTTACTTCGGATTTTGACCTGGTAATTCATTTGTTATTTTGTTGCTTTATGTGGATGATATTCTAATAGCAAGCAACAATGTCGAAGATGTAATGAGGGTGAAGGCTGAACTCAATAAGGAGTTTGACATAAAGGATCTGGGAGCTGCATCCAAAATTCTTGAGATTGACATCCGAAGAGATAGAAAGCAGTCGAAATTATGCTTATCTCAAGAGGCATACCTATGAAAGATTCTCGAGAAGTATGGTATATCGAATTCAAAGCCTATTGTGACTCCGACAAACCCTCAATTTAATCTAAGTATAGATCAGTGTCCCATTACTAATGTTAAAAGAGCTTATATAAATAGCATTCCATATACTAATATAGTAAGTTCTTTGATGTATGTTATGGTCAATACTAGACCTTTCATAGCATATGCCGTAAGTTTTGTAAGCAGGTACATGGCGAATTCTTAAAAGGCTCACTACCAAGCATTAAAGTGGATTCTAAGGTACATAAGTGAGTCTCTGAATAGAGTTCTAATTTATGGTAGAGCCTTGGGTGAAGCTAGTAAAGCAGCAATCGAAGGATATGTCGACTCTGGTTATGCAGGGTGTATGGACTCCAAAAAATCTATTTTTAGATATGTGTTCACTATGTTTGAGACAACAATCAGTTAGAAAGCAACACTTCAGAAGGTTGTTGCCTTATCAACCACTGAAGCAGCATATATTGGCCTAATTGAAGCTGTGAAGGAAGCATTGTGGCTTGAAGGTTTTACAAAGGAGCTAAAACTTCAAGGTCGAGTTGTCACTGTTAAATGTGATAGCCAAAGTGCAATACACTTGTTGAAGAATTCAGCCTATCATGAGCGAACCAAGCAAATTAATGTGAGGCTGCATTTCTTCAGAGGGGTAATCGAGCATGGAGAAGTCCAAGTGCTTTTGACAAATCATAATGTTGCTGATATGATCACCAAGATGTTGCCCAGTTACAAGTTTTTCCACTGTATGCAGTTGATAAAGTTGCATGAAGAAAACTAGTTTGTTTCTTGATAGTAAAGTTAGATCCAAGGTGGAGATTTGTGAGATATTGGATCAAACTCTAGTTAGCATGCCATCAAAGTTTGCTCATATGTTGTTGTCGAAGATCTACATGTTGTAGTCGAATTGTGTTCTAGTATGTAGTTGTCGAATTGGGCCTTGTGTTAAGGATCCAATTTTTAAAGTTAGCTTGTACTCTAAGTTAGCTTGTAATGGATAATTGTTAAAAAGCTCATTAGTTTAGTATGTTATATTTTATTATAATTAGCATACTAGTCTCTCATCTTGGTGTGACAAAACCAAATTAGGGTGAGAGGGTTATTTGTTATTCTTGAGTACTTGTAATCTATTTTTTAGAGAAAGTAAAGAATAGCAGTTATAATCAATCCTTGTTGTTCTCCTTGTTTTTCCATAACCCTAACCCTTGTGTGTTTCTTGATGATAAAGAAACCGAGTATATTTTGTTTTAAGGCATCATAATTCACAACAGTATTTCATCTCAAATTATACTGATAACTTTTCTTTGAGTATGTAGTTATCTCTCAATCAAATCCTCACCTATAGTAATAATATCATCAGTATAACCAAGAAATATAGGTATTTTTCTTCCTGGTGAATGTTTGAAGAAAAATGTATGGTCTCTTCGAATTTGCTTATATCCCAAGCACACCGTGGCCTTTGTGAATCTTTCAAATGAGACCCATGGTGATTACTTTAATCCTTATAATGTCGTTTTCAATCGACACACATTTTTGGTTTCACAAAGACCAAAACCAGATGGAATCTCCATATACATCTCATCCTTTAAGTACATATGTAAAAAAAAACATTTTTACATCAAATTGACGTAATTCCAAGTTAGAGTGGACAATAAGAGATAATAATATCCAAACAGTGTTCATCTTTGCAACTGGAATAAAAGTATTTTCATTATCAATGGAATATGTCTGAGTGTATCCTATAGTTTGGCTTTATAACGATCAAGAGAATCATATTCCTTATGTTTCCCAATAAAGATCCATCTGCAACAGACTGACTTTTTACCTCTTTGTCTTTCTTCAATTTTTCAAATTCCATTTTTTTCAAGTACTTTCATTTTCTCAATCATAACTTAAATCCAATTTTTACTTTTCAATACCTCTTGAATATATGATGGAATTATCATAGTGTCAACATATGAAATAAAACTCTGATGTTATGGAAATAGTTGCTTAGAAAAGATAAATTTTAAAATATTATATATATATATATATATATATATATATATATATATATATATATATATATATATATATATATATATATATATATATATATATATATATATATATATATATATATATATATATATATATATATATATATATATATATATATATATATATATATATATATAAAATCTTTTATATCTTCTTAAATTAATAGTTAAACCATTTGGATCAATATCAAAATTTTCAGAAATATGAGAATCATCAATAGAATAATCTTTTTTAGTATTTACCTCCAGTTCAGATGATTAAATTTGTTTCTTGAGTGGGTCAGATTTACTTCTTCTCTAATACACTAGAGTTGGTGATAGACACATTGATTACTATAAAATAGGATCTATTAAAGGGTGAATTGGGATAACCTTTAGAATCGATTACAGAGGTATGTACTCTCTAGGGAGGCTAAGACCAATGGTAAAGTAAATTGGACAAAGATTTAGGTCATTTATGTTCACTTCCTGAGACTGAGAACGAGTTAAGTATGACACATTTTCATGAAAGATGATATATTTAGAGACCAAAAATGATTGAATATGAGGATGATAACATTTTGTACCCTCTTTCGATAGGTGTTGTCGCTACTCGAAAAAAATCAACGACGGATAGGCGAGAAAAGAAAGACAAAAGAGTCGCCACCGAACTTTATTTATCCCATGAGGGGAAGGGAAAACATCGAGAAAACCCTAAGAAAGAAAATGGATAAGGTGGTCTCGTAACCAAGAACGGGTTTGGAAGCCGGTTATGCGAAGGAAAGGTATTAGCACCCCTCGCATCAATCGTACTCGATGGGACCCATTTGTTTGTCTTGCTAAAGGTTATTATTATAAAGATTGTTCCAAGGGATAAAGAGAAAGGTTAGAAATAGGGAAAGAGAGGTAAAGGGGAACAAGAGACTCGGTATGACTTCGCGGTCCTAGGCTTACGTATTCTCAACTGATATGAGAAAGTCAGAGTCAACGTAGTTCGGGGAACTACGGATATAGAGGGAAATGTGCTCGACAAGTATCGGGGTCATCATGCCTACATATCTTTACTTAAAGGGAGTAAAGAATCAGAGCAGTCGTAGTTCGGCCTACGGTTGACTGGAAAGTTCTGGTAGACGATGCTAACATATGCATTCTAGAAGTTTAGGTGTATTACTGCTCACTCATTGGAGACTTAGGCGCTACCTGTTTGCGGTAGAACGGACGTAACATGTCTTTTCGGGGAAAGAGGTGGAAAAGAAAGAAGAGTGCTCGCCAAGACACCGTCGTCTTGTGCCTACGTATTCTCATCTGATATGAGAAATCAGAGCAACGTAGTTCGTGGTACTACGGGTAAAGGAAAAAAAAAGGTTTGCTCGCTAAGACATCACCGTCTTATGCCTACGTATTCTCATCTGGTTTGAGAAATCAGAGCAATGTAGTTCGTGGAACTTGTTAACCGGTGTTTTTGTGGATGATGTTATCGTGCGCATTCTAGCAGTTTAGGTGTATTGCTGCTCGCTCGTTGGAGACTCAGATGTTACCTGTTTGCGGTAGAACGGACGTAACATATCCTTTTTGAAAAGATTAATTTTCTCCTATTGAGGCAAGGTGTCACGTTTGATTTGTGGGAGTTGTTTTTAGGGGTGAAATAGGTCCTCGGATAGTAACCCCTTGCAGGTAGTACCCAATTCTTTATCTCAAAGTTTTGTTATGAAAAGGTGTGGCGAATATAGTCACGTCTTCGTATTGAAAGACGAGTATTGAGACCACACACTCTACAATGAGTATCCTGACACTCGGAGAGGAAGAAGTCTACACTCAATCCTCTCTCTTTAGTTCAATACGAAGAGAACTTTATTCTCTTATTAAAAGGTTTTTTCCGATCTTGAATGGTAAGCGCTTAGCGACAGTGAACCCTAAAGGTAATGTTAAGCACTGGGGATAGGAGAAGGCCTACGCCTAACCACTCCACAACCATTCAAATTTTATCGTGAAATTTTTTTGAAAATGCACTCGGTACGGGACCGAGGTTTTAAGAGAAAAGGTTTCGAAAAGAAGTTTTGAAAAGATGTGGAAAAGATAAGAGGTGAATACGAATATATACAGGATACATATAATATACAGGATATATAACCAACAGTCCACCAATTTAGTGTTTTATAGTTTTGATAATTTATTAGGTGTTTTGAAAGAATGTACAAGTCAGTTTGAATATTTACAAGATATGGATAATATACAGAATATAACAATATGTACAAGAGAAATATTGACAAGTATATGGACTAAAAAATAAAACAGTGTACATTTGACAAAACGTAAAGCAGTTGTATATTGACAGAAAACAAAGTTAGTCGTTAGTTTGTTAGTGAATTGAATCGGGACGAAATGTGACGCTAAACCGTCGTAGCTCGACTTATGATGGAAGTCAAACTATAGGAGGTCGCATAAATTAATATCCGTGTTATGGACAAGATAGAGAAATGATATTGAGAATCATTCTCCGATTAAATCGTGTCGCACGGACCAAAAGGCAGGATCTCGTCTTAATCGCAAATATTATGTCGATTAATCGAATGTAGCCTATCACGATCCCAAAGTAAAGAAAATGACCCAAATGATCATTTTTCGTAGATTTGAAATCGAGAAGGTATCGACTTCGATAAACGGCGCTTACGAATAGAAAGACATCATAGATCGGGGAAAATAAAATGAAATCGAAAAGAAGAAGAAATTGAAAGAGAAAAGGAAGGTGGTCTCAGGAAAATCGTCATCTATCAATAATTTGACCGAGAATGGATTTGCGGTCTCGTCATCGACCGAAGAAGGTAAAAGTGAAATAAAATCGAAAAATAAGAAGTTGAAAAGAAAATTGGTCTCGGACTTGTTGCTATTCGTCAATAATTTGACGAACAACTTAGAGGTCTCTTCATCGACCGAAATGAGGAAATATGAAAATAAATCCTCGAAAGTAAATAAAAATATTAAAAATTTCTAAAAAAAATTAAAATTAGGAAAATAACATATTAAACTTTCTAAAAAAACTAAATAGGAAATATATTTACAATTAAAAACAAGATTTAGAAAGTGCATTAATAATCTAAAAAAAATTTAAAAAATATATTACAAATCTAAAAATTAATTTATAACAAAACATTAAAACTATAAGACATATTAACAAATCCTTTTTTAAAAACTAATTAGGAAAAATATTTACAATTCTTAAAAAACTATTTAGAAAAAATCTAAAATTAAATTTAAAAAAAGTTTACATAATCTAAAAACTTATTTAAAAATATATATATATACAATCTTAAAAAACTATTTTACTAAAATATGCCAAAACTCTAAAACTAAATTATTAAAACTCTTAAAAAAATATTACATAAAAGAAAAAAAGAAAACTAAATTTTGGTGGAATCACTTGACACCCTTTTTTAGAAACCGCAATGACAAAAGTATCACCAATACTGCTTAGATCTTTGCAAATTCTAGCAAACTCAGTCGATGGCATCCTAACAATGGCATGGTATTCAGCTTCCGGAATCCCAAGGTGTTCACTATCAATGTCCATCAACTTCATCTCAAAATCAGAAATCTTATCTTGGGTAGGACTTTCAAACATGAAGGTAACAGTGTCACCATGGAAAGGTTCCTGTCACGCCGATAATGCTTAAACCCCTCCAATCTGAGAAGCAGTGCCACCAGAGCAACATGGCTGGAATCCATAGCTTGAAGAGAGAAACCAGTAGAAGAACAGTCGAAGTTCGCATTGTTCACCAACTCCTTGGTTGATTCCAGAACATTCTTGAGAAGTGAACCTTGAACGAGACGGAGTTCCAACATCTTGACAGTGGGTCTGAAAAATCAAGGTTTTGACAGTTAGGGTTTTTGAAGAGAATGGGTGGAATGTTGCAAAAATCGGAGGAAGAAGAGGGTTTTGAGGTTTTCAGTTTGGGATTTACGGTTGAAAACGAAGATGGAGGTCGAGGGTGGAGGAGTCGGGAGGAAGAGAAATCGGGAAGGAGGCGGAAGAGGCGGTTGTTTCTGGGTTTGTTCAAAGCTGGGAGAAGATGATGATTGGTGGATATGGGTTCGCGGCGGAAGGAGAGAGGAGAAGAGGAGACGGCGACTTGGGTTTGTTCAAAGCTGGGAAAGATGATGATTGATGGATATGGGTTCGCGGCAGAAGGAGAGAGGAGAAGAGGAGACGACGGCTTGGGTGTTTGTGGTTTTTAATAATGAAGAAGAAGTTTAAGGGTGAGGATTATGGTGGTGCGACCGCTGTTTTTGCTGAGAGAGGAAGAAGATCGATGGCTGGCTAGGTTAAACATGGGGGAGGAAGACAAATAAGACAAACAGTATCTTTTTATACGTGTCACTCTTTATGCTTTTCTTTTTAATTAATTTTTTTCTTTTAGTTTAATAATAAACCTAATTTCTAATCTATTAATATAAATAAAATTTTGACTAAGTTCTAATCTAAATTATAAAAAAAATCTAACCTAATTATAATAATAATTCTAACTTTATTCATAATTAATTATCTAATTCGATTTATAATTAAAATCTATTCCTAATTCTAATTAATTAAATCAAAATCTAATTCTATCTTCTAAATTAATTAATTAATTTAAATAAATACTAATTCCAATTAATTAAAATTCTATTCTAAATTATTTTCTAAATTAAAATCCTAATTTAAAATCTAATCTAATTCTAATTAAAATTCTAAATTCTAATTTCTAATTAAAAAACCTAATATAAATTCTAAATCAATTTTCTAAATTAAAAATCTAATTTCTATTAACAAACAATATATGTACAAAATATTAGTATTTGAAAAGAAAAAAGTTAGGAACTAAAAAAGGAATTAATACTTACAAAAATACCATCCTTAGGCCATGTGTCACACTCTCATTGGGCAAAATAACAGAGATTCGGAAAATTACCCAATTGGGTGGACACTTGTCTAAATGGCATGAAACTCGATGATTTGATTCAAAAAAAACTCATGATCCCGTGTCTTAAAAAAACCAATGCAAAATATGATCACGAACTATGACCTAATCACTACGCCAAATAAGACCTTTAGCAGCACTTTTTTGGCTTTTAGCAACGCTTAAAAGCGTTGCCTAAAGTGGCGCTGCTAAAGGTAAAGGCAACGTTTTTTTTATGGATAAAGCGCTACTATAAGCCCCCTTTAGCAGCACTTTTAGCAGCGATTTTCCCTCCCCCCCCCCCCCCCCCTTTTAGCAGCGCTTTTCATAAGCCCTGCATATTCCCCCCCCCCCCTCCCCCTTTAGCAGCGCTTTTCAAAAGCGCTGCCTATTCCCCCTTCTCTCCCCCCCTTTTAGCAGCGCTTCTGAAAACCGCTGTCTATTCCCCCCCCCCCCCTCTTTAGTAGCGCTTTTACTTAAAAGCGTTGTCTATTCTACACGTTTTTAAATTTTTTTTAAAAATAATCACTTTTTTTATGTTTTTTTCCGATAAACATGCTTATAACAATTACATTCACCTGTTTATAATTCAGGCCTTTAATTCAACACTTTGGCCTTATATATACATTGTAATTCAACACTTTGGCCTTATATATACATTGTAATTCAACACTTTGGCCATAATCATTATAATTCAAATAAATCTGCTTATATATAATTCAACACAAGTCGATCCTCAGAACAACTTCACAAATACAGTTACTTTACATATAATTACAAAACCGATAACTTTACAAATATATACGACTTCTATAAATATTATTATCCCGCATCAATACTTGACGATACATATACCTTATACAATTCTCAACTCAAGAATGTATTGACACCATTCCTCCTTAATTTCTTCCAATCCTGCTTTCGAGTAAGTACCACACTTGAATTCATCAAAGTACTACATAATATAACAGAACATGCACGATTTAGTTTTAAAATTAATTACTCAGATGAAATATCGGTTAATTATTAAAATAAATCATATAACTTATGAATTTATCCATACCATGATTGGAATATCTATTTGTCCCGAGTGAATAATTTTTTTCACAAAGCGCAATACAAAATATCCGCAATCAATCTCATTGCGCTGACGAGGACACTGTAATATATATATATATATATATATATATATATATATATATATATATATATATATATATATATATATATATATATATATATATATATATATATATATATATATATATATATATATATATATATATATATATATATATATATATATATATATATATATATATATATATATATATATATATATATATATATATATATATATATATATATATATATAAATAAGAAAAACATATATATAATTTTATTGAATGACATAATATGTAATTTTATTGAATGAGACAATATATAATTTTACAAGTACCTTTGTCACTAACATCTCTTTCTTTTCTTCGTTGGAACGTAATTTACTTGTCTCTTAACAACACAGACGGATGGATTGATCCAAATTCCCTCGTTATGATCATTTCTAATATATGATTTGTTCGCTCTAATATGCTCATCTTGATCATCTATAATATAAGATTCCTTCTCAACATCAACATCAACCTGATCTCCAATGTTATCATCGATTAATTTGTTGTAAAAAAGAACTATAGACCATTTTGTACTTGTTGGATCAGTGACATAGAACACTTGTTTAGCTTGTGTGACTAGAATAAAAGGCTCATCTTTGTACCCCATCTTATTAAGATTCACTTGCAAAAATCCAGAGTTATCCATTCGTATCCCGAGTTAACAATCATACACAAACATAGTTCAACAATTTTTTAAAATAATCAGAAATACTTTAGGTAGTAATACACAAAGCTTAGAATAAATTACAACTCTATCAATCATGATTTTTCAGAATCAAACTGGCATAAAGCTGATTAAGTTGTCATCATAGCCAAATGTTAGAAAAAATTGAAACCTAATTTCAGTAAATTAAATAAAATACAAAAATACAGAGAATAGTCTTATGAAATTAAATTTGGCTCATATCAAGAAATTCAACCATTTTTTCCGATATACTTCATGGTGAAAACTCAGAAGCGCGGATAATATGTAATCATAGCCGAATTTAATCAAAAATACGAATGATGCATAAAAAAATGAGACAAATTTTTTTAGAGGCATAAACATTGAAAAGTGAAAGCACCACGTGAAAACCTTTAACATCAATGTATTGTACAGACTACACATTAGAAGAAGAACAACAACAATAATGTTTCCATCAACATTGTCATTTTAACATCAACAACAACACTAACATGCAACAACATTATTTGTTTTCATCAAAAAAAAATTTAAAAAACTTGAAATACCTTAAAAATGGTGGAAATATGCTGACAGTGGAGGTGGAGGACAAAGATGACGGTCAAAACGGATGGACGGAGGCGGAGGACGAAGATGACGGTCAAAACGGACAAACGGTGATGGAAGGAGGTGGTCGGACGGAAGCAATGCACGTATGTTGTCTGTGACTAAGGTTCTATGCGCGAGCGGGGAAAGAAAGCAAAACCACGACTGTTCTGTTTTATGAAAAATTCTGGGATTTTTTAATTTTATGCTACTTAAACCTATAGCAGCGCTTTTTCATGGCCTTTAGCAGCGCTTTAAAAAAGCGCTCTCTAAGGTCTGCCTTAGGCAGGACCTATAGCAGCGCTTTTATAAAAGCGCTTTCTTTTGTACCCCCTTTAACAGCACTTTTGTAAAAACGCTTTCTTTTGTACCCCCTTTAGTAGCACTTTTGTAAAAGAGCTCTCTAAGGTCTGCCTTAGGCAGGACCTATAACAGCGCTTTCAAAAAGCGCTTTCGTAGGTTACACCTATAGCAGTGCTTTCTAAAAGCACTTTCGTAGGGCCTACTTTTAGCAGCGCTTTTTGTAAAGCGCTTTCTATTGTTAACCGTAGCTGCCACCTTTAGCAGCGCTTTTCTAAAAGCGATGTCTAAAGTCTTTTTTTTTCTTTTTTTTTCTGACTCTTTAGCAGCGCTTTTTCAAAAAGCGTTGTCTTTTCTGCGCTGCCAAAAATCATTTTTGTAGTAGTGAATGGAAATGCATATGAGTGTGAAGCAAAAGTTAGTCAAAGTTAGAAAACGCGAAGGAAAATTTTGGGGTGCAACAGATGCATAACCATTAAAAATACACCTGATAGCAAGAGGATTCAACTTGTTGCGATTTTCTTATTAACATGAACAACTGCAACACACCCAGATACGCTAGACTCAAGGTATCATAATATGGAACAAAGGGAAAACGTGAGAGCATAAATTGAATAGTACTTACATTACCTAAGATGCGAGATGGGGCCCGATTATTCAGGTAGGCAGCAAAACAGCAAAACGAACCACCTCTCCCCCTAAAAGAGTTGGAAATGGACTTTTAAATAGGAGAGATCGAGAAGCTTATAGTAAGTAACAATTTTTTTATTTCGGAAATCCCATTTATTTTGAGAGGTGTTGACACATGTGAATTCATAGATATTACCATATTCATTAATGAAGTTGGAAAAATGCATTATTCACTTATTCTTTACCATGGTATGGTCAAATTCTTTTTATACCTTTTCTAAATTTTGTTTGTACCATATTATAAAAATGGATAAATAATTAGGGTACTTTTAATTTAGTATTCACAAAATAAAAATAAAGGCTACTTAAGTACAACCATCAATAAATGAAACAACCCATTTTGCATGCACCAAAAATATTAGAGTATGAAGAGACCCCAAAACATCCAAGTGAATAATATTAAATGGTTCAAAACTTTTATTAAAATTGAAAGGAAAAGAAATATGATTGTGTTTTGGTAACTTACAAACATCACACTAAAAAACTCAACGGTAAAAACAAAGATAGAAACATAAGCTTAATTATATAAAATGAAAGATGTCTAAGATTGCTTAAGCCAAATTTATGATGCAAAAAAGGAAGACTCGAATGGGAGACAAGAGAGCAACACCTTTTTATCACCTGACTCTTTAAAGAAGTGGTATAACATGTCATTTTCTTTTGCAAATCTAACCATCTCCATCATGGTAAGGTCCTGAAAAAACACAATGAGATTTTTTTTTACTATTCATAATCACATGTAAACTCGTTGATGGAAATTAAATTGTTGGAAATTGTGGGAGCATGAAGCACATATTGTAGCTTGAAAGATGTTTGAAAATCAATATTTCTAATGTCAACAACACGAGCATGAGACCTTTCAACAACAGTTATAAGAAATATTTGAAGGTGAAGTATAACATTAGAGTATTAAGGAATCAAAAGGCATATGGCTAGTAACCCTAGTGTCAAAATTCTAACCATTCTTAAATATATCACTACAAACAGTAAAAGATCGGGAGCACAAACTCTTAATAGTAATTTCTAGTAATCCACTTCCAGCAGGCTTATTAATGGAGTTAAGAACTTCAATCATTCAATGTAGTTATGACTAGAAGAAGCAAGATTATTGTCCCCCTTAGCTTTTAGTATCAAGGGCATGTGCAACTACATGTTCGTGATTTTGATGCATATGTCGAGAGCCTCCTCCTCAACTAAGAACCTGCTCGGTTTCATGTAGTTTGAAATACTTGTCATTTGTATGTCCGGTTCATTTGCAGTTTTCATAGTAGTATTTTTCATGACCATTCTTGAACGAGGATGATTGTGTTCCCTGTATTTCTGTTTTTTCGAATACTAGTGCTAACACATCAAAAGGATGCTCAATAAGCATAGCAAGATGACGGATCTCCTAACTGCAAACCGTGTAAAAAAAGATCATAGAGTTGATGGTTTTTTCTTTCTCAAAATCTACACCAGGATGGGATCAAATTCTACATTCAGTCTAGCCATGAAATCGAAGATATAATCACTCTCAATGATATAAATATAAGTGTAGTGATATTTTGACTTCACGACATCTTTAAATTCTAATAATGATCTGTTCAAGATAAAGATCACTTAGAGAACCTCAAAATAATCACCACTGAAATATCTCTTTGCTTAGTGTTGAAGTTTTTCTATTTTAAATCATAACAAGAAATCATGTCTTGTTTCATAGAATAACTACAACAAAGGTGATTCCAAATTGCTCGTACGTATAGGAAAGAACGAACAATTTATACTAATAAACGAGAATAAAACCCGCACGTGAGTTACATTTTCCATCTCCTTCACAACTTTGAAGAGGTTACTTTCAAGCATGTGTATCGAGAATCCAACATGTGTACTGATTTTATAGCCAAGTTGGATAGGCTTGTTGCCTTGCTTCTCTGTCTTTTGGGCTTTTAGCCCTCTTGTTTTACTTAAAAAAATTTATATTATAATAATTTTTTTTTGAATTATAATTGAGACAATTATATGAATTAATCACATATAAGTAGAAACAATTTATTTTAAAGAAAAATAAATGTTTGTAAATTGAGGATGACATTTGTAAATTGTAATTGGTTTTGCAAATTTAAATAATTATAAAATAAATTTTATTTTGTTTTGGTTCTCATGTCTTTTTAGTAATTATTTTTGATTTGTATAATTAATTTAAAGTTGCTAAAGGTGTGTATTGTTAATGTAAAAAAAAAAAGTAAGTCTGTTTGTAAATATTATCAAATAAAACTTTATTAACTTTATAAAATTGATATTTATTTTTGTCACACTTTAATTATCTAACAATAAATGGTTGTAAATGCTAGTTTCTAAAGTAGCTTAATTTGATTAATGTGATTGTAAAAATTTATCTAATTCTTCTTTAATATCAATTGAAATTTGAGTGTAATTTTTTAAAACATTATTCTCAATATTATATTATACTCTCTATGGTCAATGTCTATTTTAAATTTAAAATTTAGAGAAATAAAGATAGTTGGTATAGTGATTGTTTTATTAGATCATTTTTATTAAAAATGAGAATATTTTTCGTTTTTTTCAAGGTTCGAACCTGTGAACTCCAATAGAGAATAAATATTGTATTTTTCTATATGAAAAGTGAAAATAAAATTTTGGAGGTACCACATAGAACTATGGAATGATGTGGCACGAATGAAATATAATTGTAAGCATGTGTCGTAACATAACGCGTCGCTTTAGATTTAATATATTATATAGATTTATGAACGGGTGGAGTTTTAAAGACGAGTCATACTAACATAATCATTTACTACTGTTATTATTAATAGTTCATATTTTTTACCAACTTCTGTCTGTAATTAATCTAAATCGTAATTGCTAATGTTCATTGGTCTTACCGAATCAGATAGGGATCAGCGGAAACCGACACATCGTGAGCTTCTTAATTTATCGATGGTAGAGAAGAGGAGGGGATGTACCTGCAAGATACTCTAATGTCAAAGTGAGAAACAAAGTAAGAGAAAGGTAAGTACATAGAGCTAGATTGTGAATAGAATACCTTACCCTCTAGTGAAAGAGGGTATTTATAATGTGCCACTAGCGTGGGACTAACGGTTACTTTGCATTGGCGTAGGGAAGACCAATACATGATTTTTGCCCTGAGTCAACTGTTTCGTGATCTTTGGAAGGTGGGTAGTTGTTTGATGATGTGTCATCGCGTGAGGGACACGTAGAGTCCGTGGAAGAGACGCGTGAGCACTCCCCGTGTGATGTAATAAGCCGGACCCTAATTGGATCCTTCCCGACGGAAAGATGGATTAGACTGTGCTCGATAGTGGGACAGCCTCTGTCACAATCCAGAACATCCATCATACTTCTGTACAATAAAATATTAGTAGTTGATGATGTTTACAAACATCTACCCACAATAAATCTAAATCCTAATTGTTAATGTCCCTCAAATTTATGGGTAGCAAACAGATTTAAATTTATTCTACAAAAACCCGTTAACGCAAAAAAAATGCGGACAGACGGGGCAAATTCGTGGATATTGTATCTTTTAAGTTTAAAATTTACAAAATTTTATATAAACAACCGCGCTCGTAAAAAATAGAGCAGGACGAAGCAAATATATTAAAGATGCGTGCCTAAAATCTTAACCGACTCTTAAAAAATACTGACAAAACAAACATATCCGACGGACCGTATCCGTTTTACAACCCCAACCTATATATTCTTTTCACTTTCTTCATATTCAACTTTCTTTAGAAAGCGTTTCTTTTGGATTATGATAACTCAAATGTTTTATGTCTTTGGAATCTTTATATTATAAAATAAATCAATAGATTAGTGTTAAAAAAACAATAAAAGGTCATAAAAAAACTTTGAAAAATGTTGATGTGTTACTTTATTTAACTATATTATATCAAGTGACACGGTTGCACAGTCGCTTGACATGCAGATCAGATTACAATTCTAACATAAGCACACAGTTACACCTAGTAAACAATCTCGGTTGTAAATAATCAGAGGGTGACTATAGGGGCATCTGGGACCCACTTTTGAATTGGTGAACAATTCCAGCCATCTTCATTGCTTTGAGACACTATAAAGTGTTTAGGGATCCAAGTTTCCCCATTTGACTCTCTTTCTCTTTGTAGAACCCTCTGTGTTTCCTCCACTGTTTTCTTTGCTTCTCTTGCTTTTTCCCAATCATTGCTTATGATGGCTTGGCTTAACTCACCCCAAACAAGAGCTGATTCTGTTGGCCACACTTTCTGATACAATAAAAACATGCTTTAGTACTGAGTTACATATGCATAAAATATATAGTCCAGATATATTGATTCTGAGATAATATTACCTCTGGATCCTTAACAAAAGGAGTATGAAGCCCTGATATAACTTGTTTTGCATCATATATCACTCTTACTTCTGCATTACTTGCATCCTTCAATGTTACAGTGCTGCAACATTACTTCATATATCAACCAACATTATTTTTCTATGTACAACTGACACTTCATATTAAATACGTGTCTCTGTGTGTGTCTGTGTCTGATACTGATAGAACATCGACACAAGAAACCTTTAAGATCACATATAGGCAGATAAAACGTTAGAGTGATACTAAGATGGATACCTATCCCAGTGACCATCAACTTTATAAAGAACATTCATTGTGAGTGAATCAAAGATCTTCCCTTTTATCCGTCTTCGATTTCCTCCAAATCCAAAGAAAGATTGTCTTATGTAGCTCAATTCTGCCACAAGGCCGGTCTCTTGGCACCGAATAGTGACATCGCCAACCCAATCAATCCCAGGAACTGGAAGAAATCTGAATAAGAAATTAGGACAGTTCATTTCATATGTTTCTCCGTGATTGTGGAGACGCAGTTTTCGTTTTCCATGCATGATAGCTTCTACTCCACTACCTACATATACATTTTTGTTTTAATATGTAAAAGAGCACAACATAACATAACATACTAATTGTTCAAGTTTTTTTACCAACAAACTTCGGAGCAGGAAAGTGGCACAAAATAATTTCTATGTTTTCTTTCTGATCAGTGGCATGAAATGCAGATACTTGAGGATGGTGTGAAACCTGCAAAATATAAAGATCAAAACTAATCAGTAAAATTTCAGCGAATACAAGAAATGAAATAATAAGGTACCTGTTCGACTAAGACGTTAAGGTTTCCTTTGGAAACATGGTGAGTTTCACCAAGAATTGGATTGTAAGGAGCAACTCCAAAACTCTGTGGTCTTGTAGTGGAAATGGTCCATGCAACTACTGATATGAGTCTTTCCAATGCTGTTTTTCCATTGTTGATGTTGTTTAACAAGTCTACTCCTGTGGCTGTGGAATATACACATTCACCATACCATCGAAGCTGTGACTTTGGCATGTTGAAGATAGGTGGTAGCTGTCAAGTATATACACACACATTCAAATTCAATTGATACTATTAGGTCCTTGGTGTGAAAATATTGTTTATTTTTATTTGCAAAATCCTCATTTTCCAGATGAAGGTTTTCATCTATTTCGTGATGACTGGTTCTTCGCATACGATCTTGACTAAGAAGCCCTTGAGAATGACATTACTAAAGATCTCTAAAAACCCTGTGTTTCATTAAAGCTCAAGACATTGAGTCATATCCTACGCAACATATTCGTTCATACCATTATCCATCGAGCTGGATGGTTTGAAAAAGTTAGTGAACAAGACCTGCTAGTTATCTTTCACCTCTTATATAAAAAACCTCATAACCTAGGATATCTTATCTTGAACTTTATGGAGAATGTTGGACTTGTTTGAAGAAGTGCTCCATATATATGGAATGATCCTCACGTGAATCTTCATACCATTTCACATCCTTTTGAGTTTGAACTTATGAAACACGGACTCCGACAAGAACGTTGGAACACGATACTACACTCCGACATGGATAATGTTAAAATATAAGATACCGACACGGCGACACCTATATATATATATATATATATATATATATATATATATATATATATATATATATATATATATATATATATATATATATATATATATAAAAGGGAATATTTAACCTTTATTTATCCATCTATGATTAAATAACTTGAAAATATTCTAATCAAAATTAATGTCTTTAATAATACACAATTAACAATTTTAAATTTGTATAAAAATGTGTTGAAGAAAAAAAAAACAAGTTTTTGTTTAAAACATTTGTCTGAATTGTCAAACATGTGTTATAAGTGTCGCATATGTGTCAACTATTGATTCGATGAGTGTTGAAACAAAAAAAAACATTTTTTGTAGTGGACACTTGTCTGACTTTTCCGACATTTCTTTGATTTTTCTGATACGTGTCGTACGTGTGTCATACAAGTGTCGGAAACCGACGCATGTTAGACACCGCGACACACTTACTCTTAAAGGTGTCCGTACTTCATAGATGTGAACTCAATGAAAAAGTTAAACACTTTATTCATGGATCTATATTAGGTCGTATGTGTAGCACCCTAAACCCCAATAAAAATTTATAAAAAAATATTGTTGAATATATTAAGATGAAAATAAAGTGATTCAAACTTTCGAGAATACTTCTATATCTGAGGACAAACATCTCCCTAAGGATATATTATATTCCATCTTTTCTGAACCAATGCACTCCTCTAAGAACATACCTCCTCTCCATCTACTAAGAATTTAAGCCAAAATATTCCACCCTAACCTAATCATCCTCTTGACATGTCAATACTCCAAGTTGAAGTTCATCCATATTCAGTTTCAGATAACCAAGTCCTCAAAGTGACATTTATATTTGAAGTATGAATACAATTCAGTAGACGGTCATGGCCTACAACCAACACTACTAGAAATATGATACAGAGGAACTGATTCCACAGTTTTGTCCAGATATCTCTCCTCTAGACGCCCCTGGCATCCAATTTCCTCTACTTCCTTTATCCTCGGGGGGCACCTCTGACGATGAAGCTCCACCTGCTTAGCATGTCTTGTCGCTACTCTCTTGCCCCTTCTTTTTGCTTGTTGATAAAGGGGAAAAAAGCTATGTTTATTGTGTAGTGTTGCCTATGTCCTTATCTTTCTTCATTTTATTTAGTTTCATTATATGTCATTTAGTTTGGAATAGTGTGTCTTTTGTACCAAAAAGTTGATGATTATTTTATATTATTTGACCCTCAAACATTCCAATTACTAAATTTAATATCTTGAGTTCTTTATCAAAATGATTTAATCTTTTATATACTTACCGGCTCCAAAAATTAAGGGTGAGCATATGTCTATTATATATGCATCAATTCAAGGGGAGCTTTTTTACTCACTACTCAACAAATCTTTCAAATAGTTTGTCACCAAAAAAAAATGGAGAGAATGTTGAAACATACTATTTTTGTTTAGAAACTAACAAACTATTTTAGATTCTTAAAACATTTCTAAAAACTTCAATGCATATTGCACAAGCGGATAAGTTATACCATCAATCAACAAGGCATAGAAAATTAACTCATAAGGATTCACATCACAAAAAGTGCAATATTAACACGATGACTCAAATCTAATCCGAAGTACAAAGCATCACAACAATGCTATAAGACAAAAATAAGGATTTTTTTGCCTAAATGACAAGAAGTTCAAATGAAAAACTATTGATATCTTTCAAAGAAACAAATTTTCAAGTATGCTTTGAAACCTTTGTTGACGAAGAGAAAAAAAACATATTTTGAAGATTGCATTTACCGTGAAAATCGAAAGTTTTAAAAAGTCGGACGAAAAATCGAGAAAAAAAATCGGTCGGTGAATAGTGTCATTCATACGGATGAATAGTGACGTCCGTACGGTAAATAATGTTGTCCGTACGGTGAATAGTGTTTTCAAATTTTCGGGTTTTTTCGATTCGGTCTATGGATCCATGTGATTTTGGGTTTTGTTTGTTGGGTATTTATTATTATAAATATGTATCTCTTATATGCTTGGTGTGTGACTATCTTAGAGTTTTCACCAACAAGGGAGACCAAGAGTTTAAAGGTATAGCATAGGCTTTCAGCTATGCACAAAGAAAACATTGGATTACACCTTGGGTTTGAGTGATTCATATATTGAGAGTTGGAGAGGTAAGGAAACACTTGGTAGAAAATAGGGTTGTTTTTGGGCGCCTTCAGGATTGTATTTGGGAACCTGAAGGCAAAGACTATTTTCTTGTAACCAATCTGTAATCTCTTGTAATAACTTTCTGAGTATAGTGAATTGGAGAGTTGCTCTCTCCCCCAGAGTAGATCGTTTGATCGAACTGGGTAAACAAACCTTCGATTTTTTCTTGCCTTATTTTGTTATATTATCTGTGTATATATTATTATTACTGAAAACCATTTATTTTAGTTGCTATTGTTCTTTGCCTCACAAGTTGATATTGAATTTTGTCGTAATTCACAACAAGATTCACAACAGATATCTTTCAAGGAAACAAGTTCCCAAGTATGTCATCATAAGATCCTAGGAACCACTCTTCTTTTATGGCCATCACGTAATTATTAAAGGTTGTCAAGGATGTTATTACCATAAATGTATCAATAGTCTCTTTTCTCTCTATAAAAGGAAGACTCTCACTTATTGAAAGATAGAGATTTTCAAAGAAGAATATAATAAGATCAAAAAGGAAAACATCAATCTCTCTCCACCACAAAATAAAATAACCTATCATCATATTAGTGCATGTAAAAAATTATTTCATATGATCACTGCCACATAGTGGGTGTGTAGAGTCGTTGTAATGACTTACCGCATCATATATCAAAGTATATCCTCACTTAATATACAACTCAGGTAAAAAATATTGTAATCTCACTGAAAGCATTAGCATTCAGGAGTGTAAGCTTGGTGAAGCTAAGAATACATAGTTGAAAGGATATTCGAAGAAGAATTAAGTAAAGGAAGATCTCACAAGGTGTGAGGACTGAACTAACCACATTAATGAACTAGAATAAGCCCTTACATTGTATATATCTTAAACTCTACTCTATTTTATCCATGTATTGATAATCACATCCTCGCACACATAACACTAAATATCATCTAATACTCATTCTAACTTTTCTTCTCCAAAAATTTCTTGAGAGACTTTGTGTAAGATGTTGGATCGAACTCTAGTATGGTCGAATGGTAGCTTCTGGTTCGACAGGAATTAAGCAAGAGGTCGAAGTTTGTTCGCATGCTGTTGTCAAAGATAATGTGTGTTGTAATCGAAGTTTGTTCTAACATGCATTATTCAATATTGCTAGGTTGTTAGCATATTGGATTGGGTCTTGCTTGTAAGCCCAATTGTTTAAGTTAGCTTGTACCCTAAGTTAGTTTGTAATGGGTAATTGTTAAAAAGCTCATTAGATTAGTGTGTTATTTCTCTTATAAATAGGATGCTAGTTTCTCAATCTTGATATAAGGAAAAATAGGAAGATAAAATCCTAATTTCAAGAGAGAGAGGTTATTTTGTTATTCTTGTATACTTGTAATCTTGTTCTAAGAGAAAGGAAAGAATAGCAATTTAATAACTAATCCTTGGTGTTCCTTGTTGTTTTACCTTGTTTTCTTTGTTAAACCCTAACCCTTGTGTATTTCTTGATAAGGAAGAAACCATTTATACTTTGTTTAAAGGTATCTGATTCACGACAAATTGGTGCGGTGAGCGTAGAAAAGATGCCTTCAACAAAGTATGACATCGAAAAGTTCACCGAAGTGAACGACTTCGGTCAGTGGCGCTTGAAGATGAAAGCTCTACTGGTTCAGTAGAGTTGTTTGAAAGCGTTGAAGGGTGAGGCAGCCATGGATGGTGCGTTAATAGCAAAAGAAAAGACGGGCATGATCGAGAAATCCCACAGTGCAATATTATTAAGTCTTGGCGATAAGGTTCTTCGACAGGTATCAAAGGAGACTACATCATTGGGATTACGGGTGAAACTTGAAAGTTTGTACATGACCAAATCTATGGTGAATCGACTCTACTTGAAACAAGATTTGTATTCATTCAAGATGAGTGAAGACAAAGTGTTGGCTGGGAAGTTGGATATGTTCAACAAGATGATTCTTGATTTTGAAAATATTGATGTGAAGATCGATGATGAAGATCAAGCACTGTTGCTGCTGTGTGTTTTACCCAAAACACATGCTCACTTCAAAGAAACTCTCTTGCATGGAAGGGAGTCTCTGACCTTTGAAGATGTTCAATCAGCCTTGTATTCTAAGGACTTTAATGAACGAAAGGAGCATAAACCTTCGACGGTGGGCGAAGGTTTGGCCGTTAAGGGAAAATTCTTGCGAAAGAATTGTAAGTTCGACAAGAAGAAAGGTAAAAGTCAACAGAAATCTTATAGTGGTGACACATCTGGTATTCGATGTTAACACTGTAAGAAGGAGGATCACACAAGAAAGGTGTGCCCTGAACTCTTGAAAGATCATAGAGGTAATGGCAATGCAACCATTGTTCAAGATGACTTCGACTCATCTTATGTTCTTATGGTTTCAAGTGGCGACTCGAGAAAAGAGTGGATCATGGATTCAGGTTGCACTTGGCACATAACTCTAAACAGAGAATTGTTTGAGGAGCTATGTGATTAAGATGGTGGATCTGTGTTGCTGGGAAACAACAAATCTTTCAAAATTGCAGATATTGGATCTGTGAGATTCAAGCTCTATGATGAGTCAATAAGGTTATTGACTGAAGTCAGGTATGTACTGAAGCTGAGAAAAACACTTAGAAGGGGGGGTTGAATAAGGGTTTTGAAATAAATATGGCAATAAAAACAACACAATATTTTTATCCTGGTTCGTTGAACTCAGCTAATCCAGTCCACCCTACCAAGGTGATTTGCCTTTCTCAACAAGGACTTAATCCACTATATTCAAACAGATTATAGTGTCAACTACTAAGAACAACTGTCTTAGTCTTCTCAAGAAATCCTGACCACAACTTGGTCTTCTTAAGGAACCTTTTACAAATAAATGTAAACTAACAAGTGTTTAAGATGCTTCTAAAAAGATATATCACAACTGTGATTTTTACACTTAGATTAAGAACGAATAAAACTATTCAGCTTATGAAAAATATTGTATGAGAGCTTGAGAGTAGTTTTCAATTTGATTGCTCAATTTGTCAAGATGAATCGTTAAAATGCGTCAACTTTGAAATGTTGTTGAAGACATCCTTTTATAGAGCAGAAAGTCCAATGCTTGAAGACAGTGCGTAGCAGAGTAGCTGTATCCTTTTTGTCTTCTATTGACTTTAGCTTTCCCAAAAGAGGAATGTTCAGACAAATCCCTTTTGTCTGATTTCCTGTGCCATACATGAATAAGGAAAGAGTCGTTTGGAATATGCCAATGGATATATCTTTGAATAATATCTTCTTCAACAATGCTTATGTCTCAAAGTTATCAACATCAGAGTCTTGAAGTGATCAGAGTTAAATGATATCAGAGTCTTGATGTTATCAAAGTTTTGCAGCCAATGTGCTTCAGCGTGAATATCAATCAGAGCAGAGTTTAAATAACAGAGCCTCTGTACTTGCAGCGAAAAGTACTTTCAGAGTCTTCTTGAAACAATGCTTGAAACTCTTCATACAAATTCTTCAACTACGCTTCAGAGTCTTCTGCAGCTTCTGCTTCAGAGTCTCTTCTGGCAGCGCTCAGAGTCTTCTATTGACTTGCTTCTGATACTTCAGAGCTTTGCGTAGAGTAATGTTCAGATGCATTTTTTCTTCCATAAGAATATTTATTTAATATCTAAAACAAAAATACTTGAACAAAACTAGAGTATATATTTTCTTAATACAAAATTTCATTAGTGTTATCATCAAAACATAGAGATATATTAAACATCAATCTGTGTTCTAACAATCTCCCCTTTTTTGATGATGACAAAAACATAAGAAATTTTGTTCAATAAAAGGATAAATATATAACTCCCCCTGAGATAAAGAATCTCCCCCTGAAATGAATACTCTAATAGAAGAAAATACTTCCCTTTTTGCATGAGTATACTTTTCAGATTAAGAGCCTGGTTAGAATCCTGGTTAAAATATACTTTCCAGAATCAGAGCTTGATTTACTTTCCAGAAACAGAGCCTAGTTTATTTTCCAAAAACATAGCCTGGTAATCAGAACCTGGTTTGAATTAAGGTCTGGGGATTCTCAGGGTAACTTCAATGAATTTTGTCAGATGATACGTTATAGTTCTGAAAGACTAAAATTCAATGTTAGTTATAATTTATTATGTCTAAATTCCATTTTAGTAACTGTTTATTTTTGAACAATCAGAATCTCTTTTTCTCCCCCTTTTTGTCATAATCAAAAAGAAAAAAAAAATTTAAGACAGAAAATAAAAACAGAGAAAATAATATAAAAACAGATAAAGAAACAGTCAACTTCATTGATTAACCGATATTCAGAAACCATTCAGATAAACAACAAAATAATAGCAACAACAAAAAACAGCAAACAAGTACACAAACATAACAGAAAAAACAACTAAGGTTGGCGAGAGGCTATCATCTTCAAAAGGTCTGTAATTTGAGCAGTAGATTCCTCTTGTCTAGTCATCCAATTTTTAATCTCATATGTGGTTTGTTCTTGCTTGACCATCCATGTTTTGATCTCTTTGTTGTTGGCTTCTAGTTGAGCAAACTTTTCTTCTAAATCTGGATTTTCTGTCTTGATTTCAAAAGAAGCAGGAGCAGATGCAGATGCAGGAGCTGGAGCATTATCAATGACCATAGCAGATGCAGATGTATTCTCTTGAAGTACTGAGTCAGAAGCTTGATTAAGAACCACCTGGGCAGACTGATTAGGCACAAGAGTTTCTTCAGCAACATACGTTTCTGGAGGAGCATCTTCAGACATAGGTTCTTCAACAGGTGCATTTTCCAGAGGAAGAACTGGAGATCTACTGATGTTCAGAAGAGTCTGTCTGATAACTTCAGCAAATTTCACCTTTGCATCATCAGAGAAAATGGTGCGAAGATTTGAAGCTACAGAGTTGAATCTTGAGATGAATTTGTTCCAAGTGGCTTCAGAAGCATCTGGATTCACACTAGACAAACATTCCTTCTTTACAGAAGATATCCACATGTTCAGTTCCTTCTTGAAGCCATCAAATAACGTACTAACATCCATTCTAGGTTTTGTTTTCAGAAAGTGTTCTAGAGATGGTGTTTTGGTGGTTTCAGATGAGGATGATATTGAAAAGGTTGGGATAATGAACAGAGGACGAGGATAAGGTGGAGAGGGTTTAGCAGGTAAGATGCACATAAATGGTTTGAATCTGTGTATAGATGGAATGACAGCAGAGGGCAAAGGATGATATGGAATAAAAGCTGATGATCTTGGTTTTGGATAAAAGTCTTTAAGTTTGAGTCTAGAGGGAAGGGCATCAGATGGAAAAGGTTTTTAATGAAGCAAAGGAAACAAAATCAGATGATCTTGGTTTTGGTTTAGGAGTGGGTTGAGAAAGGATAATATCAGATGAAATAGATATATCTGGTTGTCTTGGTTCATAGCCACAAAGTGAGGGGGTGAGGTTACTTCTGGGGGTAAATCAGATTCAGTAGAATCAGATGATGCAGAAGAATGACAAGATGTGGAAGGAACATTAAACAGAGTTTTCAAAGGTTGAATATCAAGAACCTCAGAATCAAATATGAATGATTCATAAGGTTTAGGTTGTTCTGGTTGAGGAACAGAGGGAATGGGTTCTTTTGGTTGTGGGTTAGAAGTTTGTGGTTTTGGTGGGGGAATTTCAGATGGTTATTTTTTAGATGGAGTTGGTTGTTGTTGGGGTACAAAATGAGTTGTTTCAGAAGGTTGTGATTGAGATTGTGTTGGTTCAGATTGAATTGGTTTATGAGGAGGAGAAGGTGAAGGTATGGGTTCATAGACAGGGGGATCAGATGTTAGTACCTCTTTGACAGTTTCCAAGATTGAATCTAAACTGGCCTCGGGAGGATTAGCTTTTTGCTTCTTGACCCTCTTGGGTTTAACAAAAGTTGCTTCTCCAGAAGCTTTCCCCTTTGGTTTTAAAGATCCTTCTTCAGAAACTTTCCTCTTCTTCTTGTGTCTCGCACCATAAAGATCTGGTTCAGGTTCGCCTGCTTTCTAAATCAGATGTTCTGGTAGAGGAGTTCCATCTGCCAGACACGTTGCTATATACTGCAGAATAATTTCCCTAGGTTCATTAGCGTAGAACAGAGGAAAATCGTCCACTGGTATCCTTCTTTTGCCGACCTCTTCAGAGTTTATCTGTTTTGGTGCAGAAGTGAGTTCTTCTACAACCTTCATCCTCTGAAGACTTTTCCCATTCAGAGGTTTCCCTACCACAGAAGCTAACTCTTCCTTCAATCCTGCTTCTATCAGATGTCCAACAAGACCATTCTCAGTTAGAATGTCTGAAATGAGTCTTCCCATTGGAATCCAATTCCTCATCTTCTGATGTTTAGTTCTGACTTCTTCCCTTGATTGTTTCACGTGAGTCCATAGATGATTGAAAAGTAGATAAGGCAGATCCACCTTTGTGCTCTGACTCAGACAGTACATGAAGTACATCTGATCAGTATTAACATAATCAGGAGAGTTTGAAGACTTCCTGTGATGAATACATCCCATAAAGATCTTAGCCCAGATCATGTAGATTGGCTTCAGATCTTTCTCTTTGTTAGAAGCTTCTCTAGATGAGCAAACTTCACTATAAACTTCTGTCATGTCAACAGGCCCAGCTGGCAGATTGTTAACACCATCATTTTCTTCATAACCTATGAGCTTCCTGATCAGATCCTCAGTTATGATGATTTCCTTCCCCATAATTGATGAAACTATGGACTTAGGGTAAGTAGTATCATGGATCCAAAATTCCTTCACCAAACATGGATAAACTGGTCCCATCAACCTATCAAAGAACTTAGTCCAACTTTGAGCATCAACAATGGGACGAAGATCAAACCCATTTTCAGCAATTGATTCAAAGTTCACAATAGATTCACACAAAACCTCAAGTTTGTCAACTGCTGTGAGTAGGGTTCTAACTGGTTCCTTGAAAGCAACAGTTCCCATATTTGCAGAAGAGACAGCAGCCATTGTTGATTGAAACTGAGCAGAAGTTGATGAAGAAGTAGCCATTGTTGTTCTTGAGAGAGATTTAGGGTTACAAATGGTTTTGGGTTTGGGAGAGAGATGAAAGCAGTGAAACAGATAGAAATGTATACAAGAGTGTGAGAGAGTGAAAAGTGTGAGAAGTGAAGTGTTGTGGTATTTATAGAAGAAATTAGGGCACACAAGAGTCACACGTTAAACACGTTTACACTTAGCATTTAATAAAAAGAATATAATCATTTCAAGCAATTAATGATTATAGTGAAGTTTATAGTCATAACTAACCTGTTGTAAAAAGACAGAAGTTCTGTCATGGCTAACGTTTCATTTCTCAAAGAAGTTTCAGAAGCACATGCAAGCAAACACGTGTAACTCTAAATCTGAAAAGGTGGAGTGCGCATTACTGAAATGACGTTTGAGGTACTGTTTTTGAATATTGAGTTTCTCGTTTTCCCCCCAAATTGTCAGAATCATTAATTGCTTGAAATGATTATATTCTTTTTATTAAATGCTAAGTGTAAACGTGTTGAACGTGTGACTCTTGTGTGCCCTAATTTCTTCTATAAATACCATAACACTTCACTTCTCACACTTTTCACTCTCTCACACTCTTGTATGCATTTCTATCTGTTTCACTGCTTTCATCTCTCTCCCAAACCCAAAACCGTTTGTAACCCTAAATCTCTCTCAAGAACAACAATGGCTACTTCTTCATCAACTTCTGCTCAGTTTCAATCGACAATGGCTGTTGTCTCTTCTGCAAATATGGGAACTGTTGCTTTCAAGGAACCAGTTAGAACCCTACTCACACCAGTTGACAAACTTGAGGTTTTGTGTGAATCTATTGTGAACTTTGAATCAATTGCTGAAAATGGGTTTGATCTTCGTCCCATTGTTGATGCTCAAAGTTGGACTAAGTTCTTTGATAGGCTGATGGGACCAGTTTATCCATGTTTGGTGAAGGAATTTTGGATCCATGCTACTACTTACCCTAAGTTCATAGTTTCATCAGTTCTGGGGAAGGAAATCATCATAACTGAGGATCTGATCAGGAAGCTCATAGGTTATGAAGAAACTGATGGTGTTACCAATCTGCCAGCTGGGCGTGTTGACATGACAGAAGTTTATAGTGAAGTTTGCTCATCTGGAGACAGAAGTTTATAGTGAAGTTTATAGTCAAAACAAACCTGTTGTAAAAAGACAGAAGTTCAAACAAACTTTTAAGGCAACTAACCCAAAAGGACCCAAAAAGATCTGGGTACCTAAGGATAAGATAATACCTGTTGCAGATGTATTTAGCAGCAAAGTCAAGACGCCAGTCATGGTACCTGGACTCTGGCTGCTCACATCACATGACGGGGAAAAGGTTTATGTTCCAAAGCCTGGAGCTTAAATCTGGAGGAGACGTCAAGTTTGGAGGGAATCAGAAGGGCAAGATAATTGGCTCTGGTACTATTGGCAATGGTAACCTTCCCTCTATATCTAATGTTTTACTTGTAGAAGGATTAAAACATAATCTATTGTCCATAAGTCAATTAAGTGACAATGGTTATGACATAATCTTTAATTAAAAATGTTGTAAAGCTATCAGTCAAAAGGATGGCTCAATCCTATTTAATGGAAAGAGGAAGAACAACATTTACAAAATCAATCTTTCAGAACTTAAGGTTCAGAACGTAAAATGCCTTATGTCTGTTAATGATGAGCAATGGGTCTGGCACAGAAGATTGGGGCATATTAATATGAGACGTATATCTCAGATTAATAAACTCAATCTGGTCAGAGGACTTCCTAAGTTGAAGTTCAACTCAGATGCTCTTTGTGAAGCATGTCAAAAAGGAAAATTTTCAAAATCTTCTTTTAAAACTAAGAATGTTGTTTCAACTTCAAGACCATTAGAGTTACTTCACATTGATCTATTTGGACCAGTGAAAACTGCATCCATCAGAGGCAAGAAGTATGGTCTAGTCATTGTTGATGACTACAGCAGATGGATATGGGTGAAATTCCTAAAACAAAAGGATGAGTCACATTCTGTGCTCTTTGACTTCTGCAAACAAGTCCAGAATGAAAAAGATTTTAAAATTGTTAAAGTCAGAAGTGATCATGGTGGAGAATTTGAAAACAAATATTTTGAAAAATATTTTAATGAAAATGGCATTGCTCATGATTTCTCCTGCTCTAGAACTCCACAACAGAATGGAGTTATAGAGAGGGAAAATAGAACATTGCAAGAAATGGCCAGAACCATGATCAACAAGACTAATCTGGCAAAGCATTTTTGGGCAGAAGCAATAAACACAGCTTGTTATATTCAGAACAGAGTGTCTGTAAGACCTCTTCTGGAAAAGACTCCCTATGAATTGTGTAGGAACAGAAAACCCAACATTGCTTATTTTCATCCTTTTGGATGTATTTGTTATATGTTGAACACTAAAGAGAATCTGAACAAGTTTGATTCTAAAGCATAGAAGTGTTTCATGCTTGGCTATTTTAAACTCTTTAAAGGCTACAGAGTATACAATACTAAAACACAGATTGTGGAGGAATCTATACATGTTAGATTTGATGATAAGCTTGGCATTCAAAAGCCAAAGCAGTTTGATAGTTCTGCAGATAGAGAAGTAATTCTCACAGACTCTGAAGGCTCAGAGGCAGAAAAGGTTCAAGTGAAAGAGCTAGAAGCAACACCAGATGCAACTCCTTTAGTTGCTCAGATGAATAATCTGAATATTTCTGAAGAACTTAATGTTAGAGGATCATCTTCCAGAATCAAGGCCTCTCACCCAGAGGATGTGATCATCGGAAAGAAGGATGACCCTATAAGAACAAGATCCTACCTCAGATCATCTGAAGCGTCATTATTTGGGTTGGTGTCAGTTATTGAACCAACTTTTATGGATGAAGCTCTGCAAGACAATGACTGGATAATTTCCATGCAAGAAGAGCTCAACCAATTCACAAGAAATGACATTTGGGATTTGGTTCCAAGACCAAAAGGATTCAACATTATTGAAACTAAATGGGTCTTCAAAAACAAGTTGAATGAAAGAGAAGTTGAAAGAAACAAAGCAAGGCTTGTTGCTCAAGGTTATAGCCAGCAAGAAGGAATTGACTACACAGAGACTTATGCTCCTGTGGCCAGGTTAGAGTCTATTCGTTTACTCATTTCTTTTGCGGCACAAAATAACATCACTCTATATCAGATGGATGTTAAGAGTGCCTTCTTAAATAGGATTATAGAAGAAGTGTATGTTCACCAACCTCCTGGTTTTGAAAGTGATAAATTTCCAGAACATGTTTTTAAACTTAAGAAATCTCTTTATGGTTTAAAACAAGCTCCCAGAGCTTGGTATGAGAGATTAAGTAATTTTCTTCTGGAGAAAATTTTTATCAGAGGCAAAGTGGACACAACTCTCTTCTGTAAAACATTTAAGAAAGATTTATTAATTTTTCAAATATATGTAGATGATATTATATTTGGATCTACCAATGTTACGCTGGGAAAGGAGTTTGCTCAATGTATGCAGGCTGAATTTGAGATGAGCATGATGGGAGAATTGAGATTCTTTCTGGGAATTCAAGTCAACCAAACTCCAGATTGCACTTACATTCATCAGACTAAATATGTAAAAGAGCTTCTGAAGAAGTTCAACATGACTGATAGTAAGTTAGCAAAGACTCCTATGCATCCAACAAGCACTCTTGGTAAGGAAGAGGTAAGTAAGAAAGTAGATCAGAAACTCTACAGAGGTATGATTGGATCTCTTCTCTACTTAACTGCTTCTAGACCTGACATTTTATTCAGTGTATGCTTGTGTGCAAGATTCCAATCAGATTCCAATCAGATCCCAGAGAATCACACTTAACTGTTGTTAAGAGGATTTTAAGGTATCTGAAAGGTACTACTAATGTGGGTTTGTGTTACAGAAAATCTGATGAATTTAAACTAGTTGGGTTTTGTGACGCTGATTACGCTGGAGATAGAGTTGGAAAAAAAAAGTACTTCTGGAAGTTTTCAATTTCTAGGAAGTAATTTAATCTCCTGATACAACAAGAAACAACCTACAATTGCTCCATCAACTACAGAAGCAGAATATATTGTTGCTGCTGGATGTAGCACACAGATGCTCTGGATGAAAAGTCAGCTAGAAGACTATCAGATCTTTGAGAGTAATATTTCTATATTCTGTGATAATACTTCTGCTATATGCTTATCTAAAAATCCAATTTTACACTCTAAAGCTAAGCATATAGAAATTAAACATCACTTCATTAGAGACTATGTTCAGAAGGATATTATAAACTTAGACTTTGTTGATACAGATCATCAATGGGCTGATATTTTCACAAAACCCCTTGCTGAAGATAGGTTTAAGTTTATTCTGAAAAATATTGGTATGGAATTCTGTCCAGAATAATATTTATCAGAAGCAACTCTCTCAGATGCAAAATGTTTAAACTCTGAAGTATTTCATCTGTCATTTATTTAATTTCTTGAATTATTAATTCTGTGTGTATCTGAACTAACAAGTCTCAGAGGATCTGAACGTTGGCTAACGTTTCATTTCTCAAAGAGTTTTTAGAAGCACATGCAAGCAAACACGTGTAACTCATAATCTAAAAAGATGGAGTGCACAATACTGAAGAGACGTTTGAGGTACTGTTTGAATATTTGGTTTCTCGTTTTCCCCCCAATTGTCAGAATCATTAATTGTTTGAAATGATTAATTTCTTTTTATTAAATGTCATTAAATGTTAAATGTGTACGTGCTGAACTTGTGACCTTTTGTGTGCCCTAAATTTCTTCTATAAATTCCACAAATCTCAACATTTCACACTTTTCACTCTCACAAACACTTATATGCATTTTTGCTTGTTCTTTTGCCTTCATCTAAACCCAAAACCCAAATTTGTTCATAAACCTAACTGTTCAACATCTTCAACAATGGCTACTTCATCTTCAACCTCAGCTCAGTCCCAATCTACAATGGTTGTTGTTTCTTCATCAAACATGGGTGTTGTTGCATTTAAGGAATCTATCAGAACATTACTCACACTTGTTGACAAGTTGGAAGTCTTGTGTGAATCTATTGTCCACTTTGATTTGTTTGCTGAAAATGGGTATGATTTTCGTCCCATTGTTGATGCACAGTGTTGGACCAAGTTTTTTGACAGGCTAATGGGACCAGTTTACCCTCGTCTGGTAAAGGAATTTTGGATACATGCTTCTTGTTGCCCTAAGTTCATAGTTTCATTTGTTCTAGGTAAAGAAATTATTATTACTGAAGCTTTGATAAGGAAACTCATAGGATATGAGGAGACTGATGGAGTCACTAATCTACCATTTGGGCGTGTGGATATGAATGATGTGTATAAAGAAGTTTGCTCATCTGGAGTAGCTTCCAACAAGGTTAAGGATCTGAAGCCAGTTTACAGGATCTGGGCTAAGATTTTCATGAGCTGCATTCACCATAGAAAATCTTCAAACTCTCCAGATTATGTTAACACTAATCAGCTATACTTCATGTATTGTCTGAGTCAGAGCACTAAGGTGGATCTGCCATATCTTCTGTTTAATCATCTGTGGACGCATGTTAAACAGTCAAGGGAAGAGGTCAGAACCAAGCATCAAAAGCTGAGGAACTGGATTCCAATGGGAAGACTTATCTCAGACATTCTGACTGAGAATGGTCTTGTTGGTCATCTGGTTGAAGCTGGAATGAAGGAAGAATTAGCCTTTGTAGTTGGAAAAACTCTGAACGGGAAGAGTCTTCAGAGGATGAAAGTTGTAGAAGAAGTTACTTATGCTCCAAAGAAATTCAACACTAAAGAGGTTTCTCAAAGAAGAATTCCAGCTGAAAATTTTCCTATGTTCTTTGCTAATGAACCAAGGGAGATCATTCTAGATTACATTACAGATTGTCTGAATGAGGGAATTCCACTACCAGCAAATCTGGTTCAAAAGGCAGGTGAACCTGCTCTAGATCTCTATGAGGCTAGACACAAGAAGAAGAGAAAGGTTGCTATAGAAGAACCTTCTAAACCCAAGAGGAAGGCTACTGGTGAAGATGTTGTTGTCAAGCCTAAAAGAGTCAAGAGGCAAGAGATCAATCCTCCAAAGGCAAGTCTAAACGAGATTCTGGAAACTGTCAAAGAGGTATTAACATCTGATCAAACTCTTCATGAACCTATATCATCACCATCACCCTCTCCTCCTCGTGTTCCTAAACCTAAGAAACCTTCTATTACAGCTTCTTCTGTACCCCTAACTTATAGCAACTCCATCTGAAAATTATACATTTGAACCAAAACATCCTAAACCATCTGATATTCCCCCATTTGTCAAACAAACTCCTGCACCACAATCATCTGTAATTCCCCCACCAGAACCACCAATTTCAACACCACCAGAACCAACTCCAGCAGAACCAATATCACAGGTACCTTCTCCATAACAACCTGAATCTCAACAACCTGAACCACTACCCTCTGAACCTATTGTATCTGAATAACCAAAAACTATCTCTTATAATCCACAACCTACTCCTCAACCAGAACAACCCAAACCTATTGAATCATACATATCTGATTCTGAGGTTCTGGACGTCCAACCCCTCAAAACTTTGTTTGACGTATCTTCCACTTCTTGTCCTTCTTCTACCTCATCTGATTCATCTGAATCTGATGTTCATCCAGAAGTAAACTCACCACCATCTCTTCATGGCTATGAACCTAAACAACCAGATCCATCTGTTTCATCTGATGCTATCATTCCTAAACCCACTCCAAAACCTAAACCAAGAACATCTGAGTTTGTTTCATTTGCATCCTTGAAACCTTCTCCATCTGATCCCCTTCCCTATGGACTCAAACTCAAACACTTCTTTCTCAAACCAAAATAATCAGCTTTTGTTCCATACTTTGATGATCCAAGAGCTGTTATTCCATCCATACGTAGAATCAAACCATTCTTTCACCTCATGCCCGCTCAAAAGAAACCATCTTATCCCAGTCCTCTGATCATTAGTCCAACTTTTACTATACCATCCTCATCTGACCAACCTCAACCACCCACTCTGGAAACCTACCTGAAACCTAAATCTAGATTGGATGTTAATACTTTGTTTGCTAGTTTCAAAAAGGAAATTAGAATGAGTCTAAACTCTATGGAGGAGAAATGTCTCTCAAGCATCAATCCAGAAGCTTCTGAAGAATGCCGGAACAAGTTCATTTCCAGATTCAACATTGTTGCTTCAAATTTGAAGAGTGTCTGCTCTGATGATGCGAAGATCAGATTCGCTGAGCTTACCAGAATAATGCTTTGGAATGTGACTAGATCTCTTACATTGCTTCTTGAGAATGCACCTTCATCTTCTGGAGTGTCTGCTACTTCTGAGACTATTGAAGGATCTGCTTTTGAAGTCATTCTGGAAGACAATCCTTTAGCTCTGATGATTATGGACAAATCATCTGAATCTGTGCTTCCTGAATTCTGCAACTCCAATGGATATTGACTCTGCTCCTACTCTTGCATCAGAATCTGCTCAGTCTACTTCTTCTGAGATTAAGAAAGAGAAACCATACTTAGAAGATAAGATTGATGTGCTGGAAGCTGGTCAATCTGAGATAAAGTCCTGGATGGCAAGGCAAGATCAGAAGACTGACAATATTGAGAAATGGATGACCAAGCAAGAAGAATCTTCATCTGAGATCACCCACCTTCTGAAGATGCTTCTCTCCAAACAATCTTAAATTTATGTTTTCTTTATCTGATGTTTGAGCACTTTTTTGAATTTCTCATCTGATGTTTTGTCTGTTCTATCTGAATATTTGAATGAATGAATCTGAATGTTTTCTCTATATGATTGTATCTTTTCTCTCTGTTACTTGTTATTTGTCTTTAAAAGTTTCTTTTTGATTATGACAAAAAGGGGGAGAAAATGAAATTCTGACTGTTCAAATAAACTTTACCTGAATGGAATTCAAACATATCAAATCATAACTAACATGAATTTTTAGTCTTTCAGAACTATAATGATAAATCTGACAAAATTCATTAAAGTAACTCTGAGATCCCCAGATCAAGCTCTAACCAATCAGGCTCTGATTCTGAAACGTTCATCCAAATCAAGCTCTAATTTTAAACATTCAGGCTCTGATTCTGAAAAGAATACTTATGCAAAAAGGGAAGTTTCTATTCTTTCTTAGTATTCAATTCAGGGGGAGATACATAATCTCAGGGGGAGTTATAATTTATCTCTTTATTGAACAAAATTTCCTATGTTTTTGTCATCATCAAAAAGGGGGAGATTGTTAGAACACAGATTGGTTCTTAGTTATATCTCTATGTTTTGATGATAACACTAATGAAATTTTGTATTAAGAAATTATATACTCTAAATTTGTTCAAGTATTTTTGCGGCAGATATTAAATTTAATATTCTTATGAAGGCAAAAATGGATCTGAACATTGAACTACGCAAGGCTCTGAGCGTCAGAAGCATCTCATTAGAAGACTCTGAGCGCTGCCTACAGAAAACTCTGAGCACTGCCTACAGAAGACTCTGAAGCAGAAGCATCTGAAGCGTAAACTGAAGACTTTGTATGAAGAGTTTCAAGCACTGTTTTTCAGAAGACTCTGATAGTACTGTTCGCTGCAAGTACTGAGGATCTGATCTTCAAACTCTGTTCTAACTGTTACTCATGTTGAAGCACACTTGCTGCAACACTCTGATACAGCAAACTCTGATGACATCAAGACTCTGATCACTCAAGGCTCTAATGTTGATTGCTGTGAAATAGAAACTTGTTGAAGAAGATTATTCAAAGTTATATTCGTTGGTATTTTCCAAACGTCTTTTTCCTCTTCTATGCTAGACACAAGAACTCAGGCAAAAAGGATTTCTCTGAACGTTCTACTTCTAGGAAAGGTCAAGTCATGTGAAGACAAAAGGCTACAACTACTTTGCAGTACACGGTCTTCAAGCTTGCAACGTCTTGGACTTCTTTGCCTATAAAATCAAGCGTTCAAAAACTTTCTACAGTTGACGAAAATTGAAAAAACTATTGAAAACTCTCTCAAAGCTCTCATACAAATTATTATTCTTTGTTGAATAGTTTCATAAGCTCTTAATCTTAAGTGTATAAATCACAGTTGTGATATAGCTTTCTTAGAAGCATTTTAAACACGTGTTTAGTTTACATTTGATTGTAAAAGTTCCTTAAGAAGACCAAGTTGTGGTCAGTAGTTCTTGAGAAGACTAAGAAAGTTGTTCTTAGTGGTTGACGTTGTAATCCGTTTGATTATAGTGGATTAAGTCCTTGCGGAGAAAGGCAAATCACTCTTGATAGGGTGGACTGGATTAGTCATGTTCAACGAACCAGGATAAAAATCATTGTGTTTTTATTGCCATAATATTTTTTGAAAACCCTTATTCAACCCCCCCCCCCCCCCCCTTTTAAGTATTTTATCAAAAATGTTTGGCCAGAAACATGATCAACGAGACTAATCTGGCAAAACATTTTTGGGCAGAAGCAGTGAATACAGCTTGTATTCAGAACAGAGTGTTTGTTAGACCTCTTCTGGAGAAGACTCCTTATGAACTGTGGAGGAATAGAAAACTTAACATTTCTTATTTCCATCCCTTTGGATGTGTATGTTTTATGTTAAATACTAAAGAGAATCTGAACAAGTTTGATTCTAAAGCACATAAGTGTTTCATGCTTGGGTATTCTGAACGCTCTAAAGGCTACAGAGTATACAATACTGAACACAGATTTTGGAGGAATCAATTCATGTTAGATTTGATGATAAGCTTGGCAATCAAAAGCCAAAGCAGCTTGAAAATTCTGCAGATAGAGAAGTCATTCTCACAGACTCTGAAGACTCAGAGGCAGATAAAGCTCAAGAAGAAGCACCAGAAGCAATGCCAGATGCAACTCCATTGGCTACTTAGATGAACAATCTGAATATTTCTGAAGAACCTAATGTTAAAGGATCATCTAGAATCAAAGCCTTTCATCCAGAGGATATGATTATTGGAAAGAAGGATGACCCTATCAGAATAAGGTCATTTCTCAGATCATCTGGAACGTCACTTTTTAGGTTGGTGTCTATTATTGAACCAACTTCTATGGATGAGGCTCTGAACGATAATTATTGGATACTTGTTATGCAAGAAGAGCTTAAC
Source organism: Lathyrus sativus (assembly GCA_963859935.3). NCBI lineage: Eukaryota > Viridiplantae > Streptophyta > Magnoliopsida > Fabales > Fabaceae > Lathyrus > Lathyrus sativus. The sequence continues at coordinate 651,544,599 of OZ012738.1, read as the reverse complement.
CAATTCACCAGAAATGATGTTTGGGATCTGGTTCCAAGACCAAAAGGATTCAATATTATTGGAACTAAATGGGTCTTCAGAAACAAACTGAATGAGCAAGGAGAAGTTGTAAGAAACAAAGCAAGGCTAGTTGCTCAAGGATATAGTCAGCAAGAAGGAATTGACTACACAAAGACTTATGCTCCTGTGGCCAGGTTAGAGTCTACACGCCTACTCATTTCTTTTACTGCACAAAATAACATCACTTTGTATCAGATGGATGTTAAGAGTGTCTTCTTTAATGGTATTATAGAAATCACTTTATGGTTTAAAACAGCTCCCAGAGCTTGGTATGAGAGATTAAGTAATTTTTTCCTGGAAAAGAATTTTATCAGAGGCAAAGTGGATACAACTCTCTTCTGTAAATCATTTAAGAAAGACTTGTTAATTTGTCAAATTTACGTAGATGATATTATATTTGGATCTACCAATATTATGCTTGGAAAGGAGTTTGCTCTATCTATGCAGGCTGAATTTGAGATGAGCATGATGGGAGAACTCAGATTCTTTCTGGGAATTCAAGTCAACCAAACTCCAGAAATCAATTACATACATCAGACTAAGTATGTGAAGGAGCTTCTGAAAACGTTTAACATGACTGAAAGAAAATTAGCAAAGACTCCAATGCATCCTACAAGCACTCTTGGTAAGGAAGAGGTAAGTAAAAAGGTAGACCAGAAGCTCTACAGAGGTATGATTGACTCTCTTCTGTATTTGACTGCTTCTAGACCTGATATTCTATTCAGTGTCTTTCTGTGTGCTAGATTCCAATCAGATCCTAGAGAATCTCACTTAACAGCTTTTAAGAGGATTCTAAGGTATCTGAAAGGTACTACTAATGTGGGTTTGTGTTACAGAAAATCTGATGAATTTAAGTTAGTTGGATTTTGTGATGCTGACTATGCTGGAGACAGAGTAGAGCGTAAGAGTACTTCTGGATGCTGTCAGTTTCTTGGAAGTCATCTAATCTCTTGGTTCAGCAAGAAGCAACCTACAATAGCTCTTTCAACAACAGAAGCAGAATACATTGTTGCTTCTAGTTGTAGCACTCAGATGCTCTGGATGAAGAGTCAACTAGAAGATTATCATATTCATGAGAGTAACATTTTAATCTTCTGTGATAATACTTCTGTTATATGCTTATCTAAAAATCCTATTTTACACTCTAATGCTAAGCATATAGAAATTAAACATCACTTCATTAGAGACTATATTCAGAAGGGAATTTTAAGCTTAAATTTTGTTGATACAGACCATCAATGGGCTGATATCTTTACTAAACCCCTTGCTGAAGATAGGTTTAAATTTATTCTGAAAAATATAAGTATGAATTTCTGTCCAGAATAAAATGTTTATCAGAAGCAAATTTACTCAGATGCAAAATGCTTAAACTCTGAAGTATTACTTCTGTTAATTTCTTTGTTTATTCATTTGTGTGTATCTGAACTAACAAGCCTCAGAGGATCTGAACGTTGGCTAACATTTCATTTCTCAAAGAAGTTTCAGAAGCACATGCAAGCAAACACGTGTAACTCTGAATCTGAAAAGGTGGAGTGCACATTACTGAAATGAAGTTTGAGGTACTGTTTTGAATTTTGAGTTTCTCGTTTTCCCCCCAAATTGTCATAATCATTAAATGCTTGAAATGATTATATTCTTTTTATTAAATGCAATTAAATGCTAACTGTAAACGTGTTGAACGTGTGACTCTATGTGTGCCCTAATTTCTTATATATATTCCACAACACTTCACTTCTCACACTTTTCACTCTCTCACACTCTTGTACACATTTTTGTCTGCTTCATTGCTTTCATCTCTCTCTCAAACCCAAAACCATTTGTAACCCTAAATCTCTCTCAAGAACAACAATGGCTACTTCTTCATCAACTTCTGCTCAGTTTCAATCAACTATGGCTGTCGTCTCTTTTGCAAATGTGGGTACTGTTGCTTTCAAGGAACCAGTTAGAACCATACTCACACCAGTTGACAAACTTGAAGTATTGTGTGAATCTATTGTGAACTTTGAATCAATTGCTGAAAATGAGTTTGATCTTCGTCCCATTGTTGATGCTCAAAGTTGGACAAAGTTCTTTGATAGGCTGATGGGACCAGTTTATCCATGTTTGGTGAAGGGATTTTGGATCCATGCAACCACATACCCTAAGTTCATTGTTTCATCAATTCTGGGGAAGGAAATCATCATAACTAAGGATCTGATCAGGAAGTTCATTAGTTATGAAGAAACTGATGGTGTTACAAATCTGCCAGCTGGGCGTTTAGATATGTCTGAAGTTTACAGTGAAGTTTTCTCATCTTGAAAAGCTTCTAACAAAGTGAAAGATCTGAAGCCAAACTACAGGATCTGGGCTAAGATCTTTATGGGATGTATTCATCACAGGAAGTCTTCAAACTCTCCTGATTATGTAAATACTGATCAGATGTACTTCATGTACTGTCTGAGTCAGAGCACAAAAGTGGATCTGCCTTATCTACTTTTCAATCATCTATGGACTCATGTGAAACAATCAAGGGAAGAAGTCAGAAATAAACATCAGAAGATGAGGAATTGAATTCCAATGGGAAGACTCATTTCATACATTCTGACTGAGAATGGTATGGTTAGACATCTGATAGAAGTTGGTATGTAGGAAGAGTTAGCTTCTGTGGTAGGCAAACCTCTGAATGGGAAAAGTCTTCAGAGGATGAAGGTTGTAGAAGAACTTGCTTCTACACGAAAACAGATCAACTCTGACGAGGTCAGCAAGAGAAGGATACCTGTAGATGATTTTCCTCTGTTTTACGCTAATGAACCAAGGGAAATTATTCTGAAGTATATAGCAACGTGTCTGGAAGATGGAACTCCTCTACCAGAACATCTGATTCAGCGGGCAGGCGAACCTGAACCAGACTTCCCTAGAGACAGACATAGGAAGAAAAGGAAAGTTTCTAAAGAAGGAGCGTCTAAACCAAAGAGGAAAGCTTCTGGTGAAGCAGCTTCTGTTAAACCAAAGAGGGTCAAGAAGCAAAAAGGTAATCCTCCTGAAGCTAGTTTAGATTCCATATTAGAAACTGTCAAAAGGGTTACTAACATCTGATCCCCCTGTCTATGAACCCATACCTTCACCCACACTTTCTCCTCCTCATGCACCAGAAACATCTGAACATGTTCCTCCTACTCCTAAACCAAAACAACCTTCTGTATCTCAACCACACCTATCTGAAAAACAACCCTCTGAAATTCCCCCACCAGAAACACAAACTTCTACCCCACAACCAAAAGAACCCATTCCCTCTATTCCTCAACCAGAACAACCTAAACCTTCTGAATCATTCATATCTGATTATGAGGTTCTTGATATTCAACCTTTGAAAATTATGTTTGATGTCTCTTCCACATATTGTCATTCTTCTGCATCATCTGATTCTACTGAATCTGATTTACCTCCAGAAGTAACCTCACCCCCTTCACTTCGTGGCTATGAACCAAAACAACCAGATGTATCTATTCCATCTGAATCTATCCTTTCTCAACCTACTCCAAAACCAAAACCAAGATCATTTGATTTTGTTTCTTTTGCTTCATTAAAACCTTTTCCATCTGATGACCTTCCCTCTGGACTCAAACTTAAAAACTTTTATCCAAAACCTACATCAGCTTTTGTTCCATATCATCTTTTGCCCTCTACTGTTATTCCATCTATACGCAGATTCAAACCTTTTATGTGCATCATACCTGCTAAACCCTCTCCACCATATCCTCGTCCTCTTTTCACCATTCCTACTTTTTCCATACCATCCTCATCTGAAACCACCAAAACACCCTCTTTAGAACACTTTCTGAAACCAAAACCTAGAATGAATGTTAATACGTTATTTGGTGGCTTCAAAAAGGAACTAAACATGTGGATATCTTCTGTAAAGAAGGAGTGCTTGTCTAGTGTGAATCTAGATGCTTCTGAAGCCACTTGGAAGATATTTATCTCAAGATTTAACTCTGTAGCTTCAAACCATCGTACCATTTGCTCTGATGATGCAAAGGTGGGATTTGTGAAGTTATCAGACAGACTCTTCTGAATGAGAGTAGATCTCCAGTTCTTCCTCTAGATAATGCACCTGCTGAAGAACCTCAGTCTGAAGATGCTCCTCCAGAAGCGGTTGTTGCTGAAGAAACTTTTGTGTCAAACCAGTATGCTCTGATGGTTCTGAATCAAGCGTCTGACTAAGTGATTTAAGAGACTGCATCTGCATGGTCATTGATAGTGCTCCAGCTTCTGCATCTGCATCTGCTCCTGCTTCTTCTGAAATCAAGACAGAAAATCCATATTTAGAAGAAAAGTTTGCTCAACTAGAAGCCAGCAGCAAAGAGATCAGAACATGGATGGTCAAGCAAGAACAAACCACAGATGAGATTAAAACTTGGATGGCTAGGCAAGAAGAACCCACTTCTGAGATTACCAACCTTCTGAAGATGATAGCCTCTCGCCAACCTTAGTTGTTTTTCTGATTGTTTGTGCATATTTTGTTTGTTCTGACTTTGGTTGTTATCCTCTGAATATTGTGTTTGATCAATGCATCTATTTGGTTTTTGTTTCTATCTGGTTTATCTTATTCGTTTTTCTCTGTTATTCTTTTATGCCTTAAAAAGTTTTTCTTTTTGATTATGACAAAAAGGGGGAGAAAAAGAAATTCTGATTGTTCAAAAATAAACAGTTACTAAAATGGAATTCAGACATAATAAAGTATAACGTATCATCTGACAAAATTCATTGAAGTTACCCTGAGAATCCCCAAACCAGACCTTAATTCAAACCAGGTTTTGTTTACCAGGCTCTGATTCTGGAAAGTAAATCAAGCTCTGATTCTGGAAAGTAAATCAAGATCTGATTCTGGAAAGTATATTCTAACTAGGATTCTAACCATGCTCTTGATCTGAAAAGTATACTCATGCAAAAAGGGAAGTATTTTCTTCTATTAGAGTATTCATTTCAGGGGGAGATTCTTTATCTCAGGGGGGGTTATATATATTTATCCTTTTATTGAACAAAATTTCCTATGTTTTTGTCATCATCAAAAAGGGGGAGATTGTTAGAACACAGATTGGTGTTTAATATATCTCTATGTTTTGATGATAACACTAATGAAATTTTGTATTAAGAATATATATACTCTAATTTTTTTCAAGTGTTTTTGTTTCAGATATTAAATTAAATATTCTTATGGAAGCAAAAATGCATCTGAACATTACTCTACGCAAAGCTCTGAAGCATCAGAAGCAAGTCATCAGAAGACTCTGAGCGCTGCCAGAAGAGACTCTGAAGCAGAAGCTGCAGAAGACTCTGAAGCGTAGTTGAAGAATTTGTATGAAGAGTTTCAAGCATTGTTTCAAGAAGACTTTGAAAGTACTTTTCGTTGCAAGTACAGAGGCTCTGTTATTCAAACTCTGCTCTGATTGATATTCACGCTGAAGCATATTGGCTGCAAAACTCTGATAACATCAAGATTCTGATGTTGATAACTTTGAGATAGAAGCTTATTGAAGAAGATATTATTCAAAGATATATCCGTTGGCATATTCCAAACAACTCTTTCCTTATTCATGTATGGCACAGGAAATCAGACAAAAGGGATTTGTCTGAACATTCCTCTTTTGGGAAAGCTAAAGTCAATAGAAGACAAAAAGGATACAGCTACTCTGCTACGCACAGTCTTCAAGCATTGTAATTTCTGCTCTATAAAAGGATGTCTTCAACAACATTTCAAAGTTAACGAATTATTGAGAAATCAAATTGAAAACTACTCTCAAGCTCTCATACAATATTTTTTTCATAAGCTGAAAAGTTTTTATTCGTTCTTAATTTAAGTGTAAAAATCACAGTTGTGATATAGCTTTTTAGAAGCATCTTAAACACTTGTTAGTTTACATTTATTTGTAAAAGGTTCCTTAAGAAGACCAAGTTGTGGTCAGGATTTCTTGAGAAGACTAAGATAGTTGTTCTTAGTGGTTGACACTGTAATCTGTTTGAATATAGTGGATTAAGTCCTTGTTGAGAAAGGCAAATCACCTTGGTAGGGTGGACTAGATTAGTTGAGTTCAACGAACCAGGATAAAAATACTGTGTTGTTTTTATTGCCATAATTATTTAAAAACCCTTATTCAACTCCCCTTCTAAGAGTTTTTCTCACCTTCAGATACAAGGCAAGATTGGTTGCTAGGGTGTTCACTCAGAAAGAAGGTATCGACTTTAATGATGTGTTCTCTCCTGTTGTGAAGCACGGATCCATTTGAATGTTGCTTTCCATAATGGCACAGTTCGATCTTGGACGGGAACAGTTGGATGTGAAGACTGTGTTCTTGTATGGTGACTTAGATGAAACAATCCTAATGAGGCAACCTAAAGGGTATATCGAAAAAGGGAAGGAAGATTATGTGTGCAAGCTGAATAGATCCTTATATGGACTGAAACAATCTCCTCGACAGTGGAATAGGAGATTCGACAAGTTCATGGCACGCATAAGTTTTATCATAAGTCAGTTCGACCACTGAGTTTACTTCAGATTTCGACCGGGTAATTCATTTGTTATTTTGTTTCTATATGTGGATGATATTCTAATAGCAAGCAACAATGTCAAAGAGGTAATGAGGGAGAAGGCTGAACTCAATATGGATTTCGACATGAAAGATCTGGGAGTTGCGTCCAGGATTTTTGGGATTGACATTCGAAGAGATAGAAAGCAGTTGAAATTATGCTTATCTCAAGAGGCATACCTACGGAAGGTTCTCGAAAAGTATGGTATGTCGAATTCAAAGCCTGTTGTGACTCCGACAAACCCTCAATTCAAGTTGAGTATAGATCAGTGTCCCAACACTAATGTTGAAAGAACTTATATTAATAGCATTCTATATGCTAATATAGTGGGTTCTTTGATGTATGCTATGGTTTGTACTAGGCATGACATAGCATATGCAGTAAGTCGTTTAAGCAGGTACATGGCGAATCCTGGAAAGGCTCACTGGCAAGCATTGAAGTGGATTTTAAGGTACATAAATGAGTCTCTGAATAGAGTCCTAATTTATGGTGGAGCCTTGGGTGAAGATAGTAAAGCAGCAATCGAAGGATATGTCGACTCTGATTATGCAGGTTGTACAGATTCCAGAAAATCTATTTCTGGATATGTGTTCACTATGTTTGGGACAATAATCAGTTGGAAAGCAACACTTCAGGAGGTCGCTGCTTTATCAACCACTGAAGCGGAGTATATTGCCATACCTGAAGCTGTGAAGGAAGCATTGTGGCTTGAAGGTTTTGCAAAGGAGCTGAAACTTCAAGGTCGAGTTATCACTGTTAAATTTGACAGTCAAAGTGCAATACACCTGTCGAAGAATTCAGTCTATCATGAGTGAACCAAGCACATTGATGTGAGGCTGCATTTCTTCATAGGGGTAATCGAGCGTGGAGAAGTCCAAGTGCTAAAGGTTTTGATAAATCATAATGCTGCTGATATGATCACCAAGACGTTGTCCAGTTGCAAGTTTTTCCACTGTATGCAGTTGATAAAGCTGCATGAAGAAAGCTAGTTCCTTGATCTTATAGAGTTAGATCCAAGGTGGAGATTTGTGAAATCTTGGATCGAACTCTAGTATGGTCGAAGGGTAGCTTCTGGTTCAACATGAATTAAGCATGAGGTTGAAGTTTGTTCGCATGTTGATGTCGAAGATAATGTGTGTTGTAGTCGAAGTTTATTCTAACATGCATTATTCAATATTGCTAGGTTATTAGCATATTGAATTGGGCCTTGCTTGTAAGCCCAATTATTTAAGTTAGCTTGTACCCTAAGTTAACTTGTAATGGTTAATTGTTAAAAAGTCCATTAGGTTAGTGTGTTATTTCTCTTATAAATAGGATGCTAGTTTCTCAATCTTGATATAGGGAAAAATAGGAAGATAAAATCCTAATTTCAAGAGAGAGAGTTTATTTTGTTATTCTTGTATACTTGTAATCTTGTTCTAAGAGAAAGGAAAGGATAGAAGTTTAATAACTAATCATTGTTGTTCCTTGTTGTTTTACCTTGTTTACTTTGTTAAACCTTAACCCTTGTGTGTTTCTTGATAAGGAAGAAACCGTTTTACTTTATTTAAAGGTATTCGATTCACAATACTTTGTTATTAAAATTGTTAAATTTTCATAAGGTCGAAATCCAACCCCCCATTGTTGTAACACTCATTTTTCCAACATCTACCACCAAAAGTAAGAGGAATGGGGGAAAAGGTCATCTTTCTTAAAACCCTTATTGTCGCTACTCAAAAAATGCAACAACGGGGAGGAGAAAAGAAAGACAGAAGAGTCGCCACCGAACTTTATTTATTTTAGGGTCACCCTTTCAAGGCAAGATGTCACGTTTGATTGTATAAGTTGTTTTAGGGTCGAAATAGGTCCTCGGATAGTAACCCCAATTAGGGCTAGAAAAGGGAGGGCAAATTTTGGGGTGCAACAGGTACTACCCGCAAGGGGTTACTATCCGAGGACCTATTTCGACCCTAAAACAACTTCCACAAATCAAACGTGACATCTTACCTCGAAAGGAGAAAATTAATATTTTCAAAAAGGATATGTCACGTCCGTTCTACCGCAAAAAGGTAACACCTAAGATTCCATGAGCGAGCTGCAATACACCTAACTGCCAGAATGTGTACGATAGCATCATCCAACAAAAACACCAGTTAACCGTAGGCCGAACTACGGCTTCTCTGATTCTTTACTTCTTTTAAGTAAAGATACGTAGGCACGAGGGCCCCAATCCTTGCCGAGCACACTTCTATATTTTACCTGTAGTTTCCCGAACTACGTTGACTCTAACTTTCTCATATTTGTTGAGAATATGTAGGCCTAGGACCGTGAAGTCCTACCGAGTCCCTTCTTCCCCTTTATCCATTGTTTCCCCATTTCTAAACCTTTCTCTTTATCCCTTGGAACACTCTTAGAAATAAATAACCTTTAGCATATATCTTCACACTTAGACAAACAAATGGTTCCCATCGAGTACGATGGATGCGAGGGGTGCTAATACCTTCCTTTCGCATAACTGGCTTCGGAACCCGTTCTTGGGTCGCGAGACCATCTTATCTGTTTCCTTCTTAAGGTTTTCTCAATATTTTCCTTTCCCTTCATGAGATAAATAAATTTTGGTGGAGACTCTTCTGTCTTTCTTGTTGCCTCCCCGTCGTTGCATTTTTCGAGTAGCGACAGCTGGCGACTCTACTGGGGAAACCTAGCAAGCTAAACCTAGTTTGTTTGTTGCATTTGTGTTTTATTTGCCTTATTGTTTATTGTTGTGATTTTTCTAATCTGTTGGGTTATGGGGTTGGTTTGTAAGGAAAAAAGCTTTCTAGTACACACTAGGATTAAGAGGTGGATTCTTTCTGATTTGCGAGACTTAAGACTCGTTGAGTTGGTTTGAATTCCACCGTTCAGATGAGGCCCCTTTGGGATGATTATGTCTTACGAGTAGTCGTAATGGCGTCTTTATTTCCGATATGGGAGTCCGTGATTCTGAGGACCTTTTTAGAACCCAATTCCAAAGGTTATTAAACCATAACTTTGTGTTCTTCCTTTGAAGGGATCACCGTCTTATGAATCGTCGTTATGATGGAAAACTTTTAAGGGTTAATACATAGGACTTTGTTTAAAGCCTTTGGGATGCCCTTTTATAAACCAATAGATTGCCCACCCGAGGTGAGGGATATCTTGTTGTGATACCTTGCAGGACCTGTGACCTTGAGTCGTGTGTTGTTGTTCTCATATGCATTCATAAAGCATTGCGTTGTATATCATTATTACATATCAAGGGACTTAAGAGACTATGATTATCTCAGGTATTGCTGAACAAAATGACTGATCAAAGAAAAAGAAGCACAAATTCCTTAAAATTCAGAGAACCAAAGTTGGGATTGATACAAGATCTTTTGATTGGCGTGCCGAAGACTATCAAAATCAACTTTTAAGGGGAGCATGGGAAATTGCTCGATCTTCTCTATTCTAGGGTGGACACTTGGGCCTTGTTTGCTATGGCTCAATTTTATGATGCTCCGCTCAAATGCTTTACCTTCCAAAATTATCAGTGTGCTCCTACTCTTGAAGAATATTCTCACTTGTTGAATATCAAGATTAAGGATCAACCCCTTTACACCGGTCTGGAAGAAGAACCAAAGCCTCTTGCTATTGCTTTTGCTCTCCACATGACTAAGGAAGAAGTTGAGGCTGGTCTAGCCAATAAGGGAGGTACTCAAGGATTTCCTTTGAAGTTTCTACTCGACAAAGCCACCCAGTACAAAACCGTTGGGGATTGGGAAAGATTTGGTGGTGGTGTTGCTTTGATGATCTATGGGATTGATCTATGGGATTGATCTCCACATCGTAGTATTCATGGGAATACCATGCAATAGATCAATCCCATAGATCATCAAAGCAACAACAACACCAAATCTTTCCCAATCCCCAACGGTTTTGTACTGGGCGGCTTTGTCGAGTAGAAACTTCAAAGGAAATCCTTGAGTACCTCCCTTATTGGCTAGACCAGCCTTAACTTCTTCCTTAGTCATGTGGAGAGCAAAAGCAATAGCAAGAGGCTTCGGTTCTTCTTCCAGACCGGTCTAAAGGGGTTGATCCTTAATCTTGATATTCAACAAGTGAGAATATTCTTCAAGAGTAGAAGCCAACTGATAATTTTGGAAGGTAAAGCATCTGAGCGAAGCATCATAAAATTGAGTCATAGCAAACAAGGCCCAAATGTCCACCCTAGAATAGAGAAGATCGAGCAATTTCCCATGCTTCCCTTGAAAGTTAATTTTTATAGTCTTCAGCACGTCAATCAAAAGATCTTGTATCAATCCCAACTTTGGTTCTCTGAATTTTAAGGAATTTGTGCTTCATTTTCTTTGATCAGGTATTTTGTTCAGCAATACCTGAGATAATCATAGTCTCTTAAGTCCCTTGATATGTAATAATGCTATACAATGCAATGCTTTATGAATGCATATGAGAATAACAACACACGGATCAAGGTCACAGGTCCTGCAAGGTATTGCAACAAGATATCCCTCACCTCGGGTGGGCAATCTATTGGTTTATAAAAGGGCATCCCAAAGGCTTTAAACAAAGTCCTATGTACTAACCCTCAAAAGTTGTCCATCATGACGACGATTCGTAAGATGGTAATCCCTTCAAAGGATGAACACAGAGTTATGTTTTAGTAACCTTTGGAATTGGGTTCTAAAAAGGTCCTCAGAATCACGGACTCCCAAGTCAGAAATAGCCATTATGACTACTCGTAAGACATAATCATCCCAAAGGGGCCTCATCTGAGCAGTGGAATTCAAACCAACTCAACGAGTCCTAAGTCTCACAAATCAGAAAGAATCCACCTCCTAATCTTAGTGTATACTAGAAAGCTCGGGTAGAAAGCTTTTATCCTTACAAACCAACCCCATAACCCAATAGATTAGAAAAATCAAAACAATAAACAATAAGGCAAATAAAGCACAAATGCGACAAATAAACTAGGTTTGGCTTGCTAGGTGTCCCCAGCAGAGTCGCCATTACGACTACTCATAAGACATAATCATCCCAAAGGGGCCTCATCTGAGCGGTGGAATTCAAACCAACTCAACGAGTCCCAAGTCTCGCAAATCAGAAAGAATCCACCTCCTAATCTTAGTGTATACTAGAAAGCTCGGGTAGAAAGCTTTTATCCTTACAAACCAACCCCATAACCCAATAGATTAGAAAAATCACAACAATAAACAATAAAGCAAATAAAACACAAATGCGACAAACAAACTAGGTTTGGCTTGCTAGGTGTCCCGAGCAAAGTTGCCAGCTGTCACTACTCGAAAAATGCAATGACAAGGAGGCGAAAAGAAATACATAAGAGTCACCATCGAACTTTATTTATCCCATGAGGGGAAAGGAAAATATCGAGAAAACCTTAAGAAAATCCGCTTGACGTTGGATCAAGGGTTTAACAGTTGTTTGAGAAAATCCGCTTGACGTTGGATCAAGGGTTTGATTGTTTAAAAAAAGTTTAAGGTGATGCAAATAAGGTTGATGGTGAAGCACAAGGCAATCGACTTACAAGGTCAAAAATGGCTCGATAAGAATTGAGAGTTTGTTTTAAAAATAGTTTTTCGGAACCAAAAGTCAAGGATGATCGTAATCTTATCCACATACAATGGTCGTACAACCACATCGGGTTAATCGGCTCAAGAAAAAAAAAACATGAAAAAAAACAAAAACAAAATTGGAAAAGTATGAAAAGTTCTTTGTACAAACCTTGCAGCGAAGCTGCCCAGAAACAACAAGAAGTTCGTTGTGCGAACTTCCTAGCGAACATGCCTATTCACAAATAGAGGCGAAAGATACTGAATTTCGCTGTGCAAACCTTGCAGCGAAGCTGTCCAGAAAAAACAACAAGAAGTTTGTTGTGCGAACTTCCTAGCGAACACAAACAGAGGCAAAAGGTGCCAAAGTTCGCAGTGCGAAGGTGCCAGCGAACAACTCGCTAGCTAAAAACAAGGGAAAACTGACTGTCCAGTGGCCTTTATAGTACCACGAAGGCATGTTCGCTAGGCGAAGAAAGCTTCGCAGTGCGAACACGACAGTAAAGATGAGTATTTTTCAACTCATTTCACTATGAGCACTACACTATGTTCTTTCTTCTTTCTTACTTTTTTACAACAGTTCTTGGTCATTCTTAAGACCTTACTACACTATGTACAACACAAATATTACTTTAAAAAAAAGAAAATAAAAACATGCAAAATATGAAAAGATATAAGGGTTTGAAAGGAAATATACCCAAGAGCTATTATTCTCCTTCTAATCACCAATGGCTTTTGTTGGCTGTGCTTTATGGTTCACCTCCTTTTTCTGGTTTTCTATCACTCTCTTGTTCTCTCAATTTTTTTTTCTTTCTCTTTTTTCAATCTCCTTTTTTCTGATTTTTTTCAATGCCTCTTGCTCTCACTCTCTCCCCTTTAGTCAATGTTCTCCCTCTCCTTTTAAAACTCAGCACCTTAGGGTTTTCACTTGTTTCAAAACTTCAGATTTTCATTGAGAAATGCCTCTTACCACTTTCTTGATGTCACACTCTTTCTTTCCATTTTCATGAATCCTACTTTGTTGTATTTTTGCTGCTACACTTGCCTAGGCTGTCTTTTTCTGCTGCACTTTGTATTGCTCTCAAATCTTGAACCCATTTGTTTACTTATGCTTGGAATGCCCTTGTGGTCCAAGTTTCTACCTTTGACAACATTTTTAAAATTCTGATATTTGATATGTAGATGCATCACCATGAGTTTATTCCCTTGGTTTTGTGACATGAATTGTTTGGTTATGAGGCAATTTGTCACTTCTTGCATGAGACTGTTTTAGATTAAAATTACCCATGATTAAGCATGCATAGTCTTGATTTTGAAATGTTCCAATGCTAAGTTGAATCTTAATTATTTTCCTTGGATGTTTGTAAGCATAATAAGGAACATGTGGGCTTGACGAGGCATGAAGGGTACCATAGCATGAAGTTGGTTAGAAACTTGAATTAAGATTAGAAATAGCTTAAATTTATAAGCATTACTTAGAGTTAGAAACTTTGTAACAAATGTGACATTCTTGCAATGTCATGACATTTCCCTTTGTAATATTCTTGAATCTAATCTTAAATTCATGAAACTTGAATTTGGAATGATGGATCTCCCTTATGTCATTGAAATGAATGAAGTCTTGAACTATGAACTTGTGATCTTTTGAATCCCACTTGAACATAGAATTTGAAACAAAGTTGGATGATGAAACCTTGAATTAAGCCTTGCACTTCATGTTCATTAGGAATATTGATCTTGAATATCCTAATATTCTTCAAGTAATTTCTCCTTGAAGGAATCTGCATGAGTAGACTTTCCAACTTGAACCCAACTTTGGACGATGAACATTTTCTTCCATGTAGCCCATGATAAGCAATTTATCTTATTTGAAATGGAAAACAACGAACCGACCCAATCCTTACCTTGTGAACCCACATGCTTGATATGCAATAGAACGGTGTATGATATGATGAAAGTAGGACATGAAAGGCTAATGGTGAAAATCTTTGGCTCTTGATATCTGATAAATTCTTGAAGAGATTAAACTTGATACCTGAGGGATTGATTCACAGAAACTCCTGATCCCATGCAAAGTATGATCATGAATTACAACCTGATGATGATGTAGATGAACGTAAAGCAAAAGCCATTTAGGGTTAGAAAAGGGAGGGAAAATTTTGGGGTGCAACACTTATGAATATTTATCTCCTTTGTCGGGAACTCACTCACCATAACAAAGAGGCTTTTAGAAAACCCACAGGCACATATCTAAAGCCCATATTTTCTTAAATGTCAAATTTATTTTGCATATAGTCTAGAAAAACTCAACTAATATAAACATAGGTCTTTTTAAAACTAACCTTAAAGATTGACACTCCCTCTTAGACTTCCTATCAAGATCAATAATCTCATTCACCACTATAACTCCATTAACAATTTGTCTTCCTCTAACAAAAATTAACTGATTAGGAGATATTAAATGATCAATAACTTTAGCAAGCATGCATATCAAGAGCTCTACAACCAACTTTTTTAGAAAGTCAATAAGGGAGATAAGTATGAAATCCCATAAACACTAAGGATATGAGCCTTTCAGAAGAAGAGTGATAAAGTAGGAAGAAGAAATCATGTAAAGTTATTACAACCACCATTACGATACCATGATATAATATAATAAGGGAGATAAGTTTGAAATCCCCAAACATCCAACCACCCTTCAGATGTCGTGATATAGTCTAATAGGATCATAGTTTATCAATGTTGTTGCTGCTCATCATTGATCACTATATATATATATATATATATATATATATATATATATATATATATATATATATATATATATATATATATATATATATATATATATAGAGAGAGAGAGAGAGAGAGAGAGAGAGTGAGAGAATGCAACTTCTTTCTAACTTTTGTTGAAACCCTAGTCATCTTGTCATCTTTATGATAGTTCCACTTGAGAAAAAAGAAATGAAAGATCAAGAATGGAAGAAAGTCCAAAACATGAGGGTAGGCAAAGGGTTGAAGGTCAAAAGGTTGGATCAATTATGGGAAGCTCGAGACATAGAAATGAGGTTGGGTCTAACTCAACCCTACAAAACCAGTTGGTAAGGTGAGGATTTTCCTCCACTTATAAAGACATGTTCATGTCATATATTATCTAATGTGTGACTCTTAACACACCCCCTTATGCTCATAATTAAACAACTGGAGCATGGAAATAAATGGTGGGTGGCCCGATAGCGGAAACCATAGATGGTGGCCCACCGAATCTTAAACGAGGCTCTTGATACCATGTTAAAAAATGTGGTTGGGCCTAACTCGACCCTACAAAACCGGTTGGTAGAGTGAGGATTCCATCAATGAATTTATCTTTGTTCTTGGAAATCAATGTAATTTACATTGATCTTGCCCAAGTATGATAATTATTCTCATCAAGTAATGGTGAAAAAAGAACAAGAGAGGGATTTTTGTTTGGATGCAAATAGTAAAGATTCGATGAATTTGTGGAAAAATTGGTGAAGCTCTGGTTAGCCATAGGTAAAGATAAAGAAGAGTGAAAGAAAAAATAGTTTCAACAACAAAGAAGAAAAGAGGAGCGATTGAACGAAACGATTGAAGAATGAGACCAAGAACGATTGAAGAATGAAAAACAATGGCTACCAGAGCTTATTAAGCTCTAATACCATGAGAGAGAGAGAGAGAGAGAGAAAGAGAGAGACTTCTCTCTCACTTTTGTTGAAACCCTGGTCATCTTTATAATAGTTTCACTTGAGAAAAAAGAAATGAAAGATCAAGAATGGAAGCAAGTCCAGAACATGAGGGTAGGCAAAGAGTTGAAGGCAAAAAAGTTGGATCAAATGGGAAGCTTGAGACGTAGAAATGAGGAGGATCTAACAACAAAATTCTTTTTTACTCAAATACCCGATGAGTTTGGAGAAAAAGATATGTTCTTTGAATGTAAGGAGTATAGGGATGTAAATGAGGTAGTGATTCCAAACCAGAAGGATAGTAGAGAAAATAGATATGGTTTCACTCGGTTTTTGAACGTTCAAAATGAGAGGATTTTAGCAACTAAGTTAGATAATATTTTTCTCAGCAAGAATATTTTTTTTAAAAACCTACCCAGTTTTAAAAGGAATGTACAACATGGTGGTATGTGTAAATCTAAGAAAGAAGAATAAGCTAAAGGGGAAATTTTGCACAGGGGTAATGAGCAGGAGAGAACTAACAACTTTAATTAGAAAAGAGATTGCAAGGTTGGAGAGACAAACTCAAGAGTAAATCTAGAGAATAGATCATATGTCAATGCTATGAAGATCAAAGGGAAAAAATTGTATCCTAGAAAATTGTTAATTATTTGTTTTTGGACTGCATTAAGTTTTTTATTTATTATTATTGTTTCAGTTTTGTTTTAGTCAATTAGTGGATCCTAAATTTTAGGAGCAAGTCTAGTCAGTTACCCCATGTTCCTAATGTGGTGGTGGTTAGTTTTACTTTTGAAAACACTATAAGTGTTTTGGCTGTAACGAATAAAAATATAGTAATTCCCATTTTCTCAGATGTATTTTACAATTTGCAGATGACACACATTAACAACCTCTAGAGCATTAAGAAAATTTTACGAGGTTTTGAATTAGTTTTAGGATCGTATATCATCTTTTATAAGAGTAAGCTTATCTGTTTTAATCTGAAGAATGATTTTATTCGAGAAAGCGCACATTTAAATCGGTGGAAGAGAGATTTGGATTTTTAAATTTAAAAATTAAAAAATGAAAAAAATTGGTAAAAAAATATGGTATATTTAGTGTCAAAATAATATTATTGTTAAAAATGTAGAAATTGAATTGAAGGTAAATGTGAACTTGCCTTGAAGCGTGAGAGATCAGATCCTAACCGCACATTCTTAAAGAGATTTAGTACTTGCTGCAACATATTTGGAGCTTTATAACTCCCTTCAGAATTTGATGTTTGGTTGTCTATTGTTGTGAATGGCTTTGTGAGCACAATCTTCTTTCTCTCCTACACCACAAATACCCCAAACAAGATTTGGTGCTATGCTTAGTTTAGTTATCTCATAATCCAAAAATAAATAAATAAATAAATAATAATAATATATTTACATCAAAATTTCAATGTAAAATATAATATTATTTCATATTTGATTTTTATGTTTATTTTTTAAATGCCTAGTATATTTTAATGTGAATAATAAAATTAAAAATAAAAACATTGGCTAATAAAATGGACTTTCATTTGATAGGCTACAAAATGAAGCGGCTTATTTTATTTTATTTTTTCCATTTATTCAATGTGATTAAATGCTGGAAAGTGGCCAAAATAAATAAACATTTTCTTATACAACAAGATATTTTAATTAGGAAAAATACACCCCAATGCAAATTGCAATGCATTAAAAGATATATGTTATATTAAAGAAGCCTATTTGAAAAAGTACTAACTAAATTAATTTTGTATATATATCTTTCAGCTTTTTTTTTTTAAATTATTTTTTTAATATTATATAATTTTGTTAAAAAGAAGTTTACATTTAAAAAAATTAAATAAAAATCGTTTGAGTATTTATTTTTAAAATTTTATTTTAAGTATTTATCTTTTTGCTATAACTTTTTCAGATATTGAAATTTTAAAAAATAAATTAAATTTAAAACTATTTTAAGTTTTAATATAAGAAAATTATAATAAACATATATAATACTTAAAATAACAAATAATTATTTAAACCAATTTTTTATTTGAAGTTTTTTCAATAAATAATTGTAAAAAAAAATTAAACAAAAATATATTAATACTATAAAAATAATTTAAACAAAAATAGTGAAAGAAATAAGCTCTTGTTTCTCCTACACCAAATGACCAAAATACTAGCTAGCCTTGAAGAAACTCTTAAAGAACTAGCCCAATAATATAATAGTCTCTAAACAACATATGCATTCCAATGTCTCTTCCAATATCCAAAACTAAGAGTTAAAAATAAAATGTATGCAACGTTCAATCCATTCACACCATATGAAATAATGTAGATGAAAGAAATGGAATGGAGAGGCAAAGAAAACTTACCATTCTTATAAAGAAGCGGTAGATAGATGAAGAAGTCTTATCCTCGCTCACAACAACACAGAATTTAAGGCTTTATAAATACTTTCATAGTTGGCAATGACAATAATTTAGATTGTTGGAGGTTGGTGTTATTATCACGTGTCGCATTAAATCGTTTAACTTGAGACAAGTGTTACTTCTTCCATTTCATTAAAAGCTTTGTACGGTCTCATATTATTTTATCACTTTTTATCACCAATCAATTATTAAAGGTGATAAAGGTAAAAGTATAACAAGTAAGGTCAAGGATATTATGTGTTTTTACCACGCAATCCTCTGTTCGGTGATAGAGTGTATCAACTTATAAATTATTTTGTCAAAAAAATTATTTTTAATTATAATTTATTTTATATTTTTAATATAATATTAATGACATTTTTTTTAATAAATCTTTAAATATTTATTATTATATATTTTTAAATTTCTCTCTTTTATTTAATTACAAAGGAGAGACATTACTGTAAAGTTATATGTAATTTGTCTTTTAAATAAAATAACAGTTAAATTTTTTAATTCGTGTGAAATGTCCAAAACATCTTACAATTTGAGACGAAGAGAGTAATTTAGATTTGACTTAATTGCAACTTTGGTCCCTCTATTTTACATTTTTTGGATTTTGATTCCTCCATTTTAAAAACCACTATTTATATTCTCATTTTAAGTTTTGAGTTTGATTTTAGTTTCCTTTCCATTTCAAATCCTATTTTTAATGATGTGGCACGTTCAAAGATTACGTAGCAATTCCATGTCATTTATAAATTTATCCTCTTTATTTTTTAATTTGATATATATTTAATGTATTTTGATTTTATTTTTAGAAATAATAATTTAATATTAATCTTATAAAATCCTAATATTTCCTTAAATCAATTCACGGCCTTTTTTCCATTTCTTCCGCGCAGCTTTTATTGTCTTTCCTAACCCAAGCGTAGGTAAAGTCTTGCTTCATTATGTTCATCACAAACTCATTCACAGGTTTCATCTTTGTTCATACTCTTCTTCACAAACTCATCGTGTCTCCTACATCCAAACATGTCTAAAACGATTTTTTTTCCTCAACAAACCAGTCCGATATAAGAAGAAGAGGGAGTAAATGTTGGTGTGAGCTTGAGTCACCATTGATGACGTCATGGACATACGATAATACCGGAAGAAGATTTCATAGTTGTGGTAATTTTATGGTGATGAAGAAAAAAGGATGTAATTATTTTCCGTGATTTGATGAAGACATGAGCAGTCGTGCAAAAGATGTGATTAGATCTTTGAAAGACAAGAATAAAGAGCATATGAATGTGATTAAGATCGTCAAGAAAAATGAAGGTTTGTTGAACATGGAGATTAGGTTTATGTCTTATTTTATGGGTTTATCTGTGATATTTGTGTTGATTGTATTTGCATTAGTTGCAACACATGTACTCAAATGATGTAATTTCAAATGATGTAATTTCTATGATGTTTATGTATTTTCAAATGAAGTAGTTTTCTATGTATTTGGATAAATGGTTGTTTGTGTTAGATTTGTCTATGTTATAATTCAGCATAATGTTATAACTCAACATAATGTTACAATTCAGTTTAGCATAATGTTACAATTTATGTATTTTCAAATGAAGTAGTTTTCTTCGAGTATTTTCATAATGTTACAATTCAGCATAATGTTACAAATGAAGTAGTTTTCTATGTATTTGGATAACCCTAAAGTAATTATATGCCAGATTTGTCTATAGGGATGACAATTTGACTCATCCTCAATAGCCACCCGCAAAATTATCCATAATGTGTAGGGTAAAAACCTGCAAAACTGAGTACGAGTACGAGCTCAGATAATTACCCACAAAAATAAGTGGGTATGGGTGCGGGTACGGACACCTTCGTACTCACCCCGCCTCATACCCGCATAATATATTTATGTATTTTAATTTATATTTATATATTTTAATTTATATTATTATATAAAAATATATGACTATCAATTTTAATAAGTATATTAATGTTAAATCATTACATGTTTAACATGAGTGTTCATTTATTTCAATAATAAATTTTTTTGAAAATTTTTTAATGCTTTTAAAAACTTAAAATGATATGATATTTTATAATTGATATATTTATTTTTAATAAGAATGTGGGTAACAGGTACGGGTATGGGTACTTACATATCCATAGGGTTAGGGTACGGGTGCTAACTTTGGTGTCCAAGCTTGTATAGGCTCGGATACAAGGATTTTTTCAAATCGCAAGTATGGGGATGGGTACTATAGTACCCTGCCCAAACACTGGTCATTTCCATCCCTATTTGTCTATATTATATCAAATGAAATAATGTTACAATTCAACATAAATACAAGTAAAAAATTTAACATAACAATGAAGTAATTTTCTTGTCATACAATTCAGCGTAACTACAAGTCAACAAAACCTTGAGTGTTTTGGTCATTACATAAGCTTCAACCGCATAACAAAACAAGCAACATAAGAAAACAAGCAGCATAACTAAACCAAAAAGACCTTGAGTGTTTTGGTCATTACAGATGCTACAAGCAACATAACTAAGTCAAAAAGACCTCGAGTGTTTTGGTCATTACATATGCTACACTAGCATAACAAAACAAGCAGACATTTAGTGTTTGGTCAGTACATAAACAAAATGACCTTAAGTGTTTGGTCATTACAAACTTCATCAACATAACAAAAAGCAAACTTAAACATAGAACTATTCTTGAGTTGGTGGCGGTGCTTGCGACCATCCATCTATAATAATTTGTCTCACTTCTTTGCTCGACTTATCACCATTTTTTCCCACTTTTTTGTTGCCATCTTTAGGAATCACTCTCTCCGCAGATCGCTTCCCTTTACACGTTCGCTTGTTATGGCCAAAATTATTGCATTTCTTGCACTTGATAGTTTGAAGAGTTCTAGACAGTGTATTTCTTGTCCTCGGTCCATCATTCACCTTGTTACGATTATTCTTTAGATGACCGATAGATCTTCCCATAACTGGAGGGTTGATTGGGTGAGCAACATTAATAGGCTATAGTTGTGGGCCATTGGTTGGTATAATAATATGGCTATAAGTAGCCAGCATAGTAGACTTCTTATACAAAATAACATGATGCTTTAGTAAGTGTGCAAAATAGTTGTTAGTAAGTGAACATAATATATGAGTAGGTGATACCTATAGTATAATGAAACATAATTTTCGGGCTCCTTCTTGTTAATCCATATGCATGCAATAGCATGACAACATGGTATTCCACTTAAATCTCACTCCCTCCACATGGCGCCAAAATTGACATTTTTTGAATATGGTAATCGATTACTGCATATAGGATAACCGGTTACTTCAAGCGCAGTTTGCCAAGAAATTCAAATTTTCAGCATGTGCAATTTCCAATCATTCTCAACCATTGATTTCACTTGACCATATTTGGAAGGATCTAGAATTGCTTCAATTTTCACCATTTCCCTCCAAATTTCAAACACTTCATTCCTAATTCCACTCCTAATTTTCATTCCAAATGCTAATCCACACTCCTAACCACATTTTGATTCCAAACCTAGATCTTATTTAAGTGAATTTTCTCCAAACCTCACACAAATTACCTTCATTTTTCAGATTTCACTCTCATTCTTGAGAATTTGCTCTCGTTTTTCTCTCCACTTTTTCACTCCCAAAACCTCCATTAAAGCTTTTTCACTTGAGTTCTTTGATTCTTCCTTGGAATCATAGAATTCTAGAGCTAAATCTCCATCATTCATCTTCATTATCTTCAATTCACCATTCAATTTTCGTTCGGTTTTGGATCTAAATTTGGAAGCTAGATTGGAAGTGATTTTTTTGGATTGTTTTGTTTGATCTTGCTTGATCTTCATTTCTACCACAAGGAAGCTCTTGGATCTTGAAGAATCTCTGGGTTTCTTGCTTGGATCTGCTAATTTTAAGTGAATCAACACATACCAAAGCAAATCTCAGCTTTGAAGGTTGGTGAATTCTAGATCTAATCCAATTTTGAGCTTATTTGAATAATCACAATGTAGATTCATGACTTTTGTTACTTTTTGATCCATTTTGATGATTTGGATCTTGGTGATTTGTGATTTTAATGTGTGATTGTGTTTACATGATGCTTGATCACTATTTCTTGATGATAATTTCGTGCTCGATTGATATCATGTTCATATGAGTGATTGGATAAGTTGTTTGATGCTGAAAACTGATTTTCTGGTTTCTGCTCAGTGGTAATCGGTTACCTTATATAGGGTAACCGGTTAACTTATCAAATTTCACGTTACTAGGCTATTTTTCATGAAGTAACTGGTTATCTTATATAGGGTAACCGGTTACCGTATCCCATCAGATAACTCGTAATCTTATATAGGGTAACCCATTACTCTAGGCAGATTGCCTATTTTTTGCATTTTTTGCATTTTTTGTTTGTTTGAGCTCCTTTTCACATGTAAACCTCATGGATTGATATGATGCATTTATTTGATTTGTTTTTGACGTATTTCATCATTCTTGAATGTTCGATCTCGATTCTTCGGCGCGTAACTTTTGGTTTCTATTTTGAGCGCTTAACATGTTAATGTTGTTTCCTTGATGAATGATTCTTGTATGATACATTGTTGATTGATTATGTTTGATTGGTGAAGCATGTTCATACTTGTGTGATGTCTATCCATGATTTTTATTTGCATTTGATTAATTTCATTCAAGTTTACTTGCTCCATACTTTCCACAGTTGTCCATTTTTTGAACTTGCATGCTGTTTTTGCCTTACTTGCTTGCTGCCTGACTTTTCACACTTGGTTTTGTGCTGAAACATGTGATGTTATATGTTGTCTTGCTTGTGTGCTGGATTTTATTGTTGTCTTATGCAAGAGGCGTTGTTGTAGCTGTTGTTTTTACCTTGTTTTCTTGCTTTTTGCCTTGTCTTTGCATGCTCCCTTAGGATTCTTATTCCAATTAAATTTCCAATTAAATTTGGAGTAGGATACACATTAAAAGCTTAATCCATGCATGATAACAAGTAGGCTAGTCCCTTTAAATCTCAACCTTAGATCCATCTCTTGCATGCTAACATTAAGATAGAATCTTCTTTCGCATCCCGACCTTAGGACCACTTTATATGACAACGTTAGGATCGTGTTTCCCTTAGACCTTCCGTGCGTCTCTCTTCTCATCTCAAAACACCTTCTAACTCATGTAATAAATACGACGAACGTTGTGCGCTACGAGCATTAAGTACGTGGGAAATGATGAGTGGGGGGTTTCTTCTCACTTGTCTAATGTGTTTAGTGTATGCCCTTTGGGCGATATGCGACACATTCGCTCTTATGTCATAGTCTTTAGTGCAACGTGAATCACAAATCAAACTCAATTCACTTCACTAAAACTCACAAACAAAACTCAAACCCTTTTATCCTTCGGGATTTGTGTTTCGAATTCATTTTCAGAAAAGAGTACGTTACTTTTTCGTTCTACCGCAAACAGACATCGTCCCTAACTGCTGTAATGGGAACTTAACGTCACTCGTAAAAAACACTTAACCAACTTGTGGTTTCGTTGGTCCGAACTACGTTTGCTCTGATTTCTCGTACCAAATGAGAATATGTAGGCATAAGACGACGATGTCTTGGCGAGCAACCTTCCCCCATCACCCGTAGTTTTCCGAATTACGTTGACTTTGACTTTTCCATTGCATGAGGGAATACGTAGGCATAGGGCGACAATGTCCTATCGAGTTTCTTTCTTTTTTCTTTTGTTCTTGTTTCCGTTTAGTAGTAGCTTATAGATAAACACACCCTTTGATTAGACAACAAGCATGTATTCCGTTGAGTACAACGCACGTGAGGGGTGCTAATACCTTCCCCTTGCGTAACCGACTCCCGAACCCAAGATTTGGTTGCGATGACCTTGTCTTCTCCTGTTCTTTTAGGTTTTCTTCTATCGTTTCCTTTCTCTCTCTTCGAGATAAATAACGTTCGGTGGCGACTCTTCTGTTTTTCCGCCGGATGTTTTTCGCAGTTGCGGCAGATACTAACTTATGAATTAAAGATTTAGAGTACCTCTAATACTTTTTGAATTGAGATAACCATATTCACCCAAAGAATATCCCTATGTCAATGAAAGTACACTCTCAACTCATGTAACAAAAATCAACATTCACTCTCATGGATCCTGTCATTAGGAGAATGGTGAAACTTCTGATCCAACCATATTCAAAAGCATGATTGATAAGCTCTTGTGGTTAACTCATTCACGCCCCCCATATTAACTTCTACTATGCAGGTTAAGTCAGATTTTATCAAAACCAACTTACTCACATTTTCAAGCAGCTCTGAGAATATTGAGATGTCTAAATAATGCATTTTGACTGGTTTCATTGATTTAGACTGGTTTCAATATTTGTACATTTTTTGTTATATTGCTGATGTGTTGTTACTTGTTTAGGTGGTATGTTATCATTGAGATTGTACTGTCCTTTGTGTTATAGCAATTCAAAGAAACTATTTTACTCTAAGAAAATATAATTGAACTTTCATGTGTATCAATTATTAAAAAGTAATCCCCAAGCTAAGTACACAATTAAAGGGCTGTGATAGGAGCAGGAGGGACCCATTTGTTAATGGGTGAACAATCACACTCCAACCCACTTTCATTACTATAAGACACCACAAAATTCTTAGGAGTCCAACTTTCCCCTTTGCTCTCTCTTTCTTTCAACATCTTCTTTTGTCTTTCCTCCACACCTTGCTTTGCTTCTTTTGCTTTCTCCCAATCATTGCTTATAATGGCTTGGGTCAACTCACCCCAAATAAGGGCTGATTCAGTTTCCCACACACCCTAAAGAACAAAAGAATCTCAGCTCATTACAATTTACAACAAAACATATATCAATTTTGTTGTTTTAACAATATAAATGTTAACCCCAAGAGTTGCCTTGTTGGTCAAGGACCCGAGAGTGTGCTCCTTTCAAGATTTCAAGTCTCGTGAACGAATTCCACTAAATATAAATAATTCTTATGTTGAGTCAGTCCATGCTCTGTCTTTAAATGGACTCCGGCTAATGGACAGTAGAAAGTCTCATGACCAGATACCAAGTTTTAAAAAACAAACAAAAAAATCAAAAATATTCTTTGTTTGTTAATTACCTCTGCATCTTTGACAATAGGAGCTTTGAGCCCTGAAATTACTTCTTTTGCATCATATATCACTTTGACTTTCCCACTGTTTGTATCCTTTACTTTGACAGTCCTAATACACATGAAATTTCATAAGAAAAATGACTCTAAAACTTGTAGCATAAGTAAAATGAAAAGTGAATGAAAAGTATGTACCTATCCCATTGACCATCAATTTCATATAGCACACTAAATGATGAGGAATCAAGGATCTTCCCTTGGACCAACTTACTATTCCCTCCAAGTCCAAGAAAAGAAAAGGATGATTTGTAGGACAATTCAGCCACAAGACCTGTCTCTTTGCACAGTATATTAACATTGCCAACCCAACTAACTCCGGGAAACGGAAGAATTCTAATAGAGAGGCGAGGACAGTTCATTTCGTATGTTTCCCCGTGATTTCTAAGCTTTAGCACCCGTTTTCCATGCACTTCAGCTTCAATGCTTGTACCTGAAGCAACAGAATGATATTTACAATATCAAATTTACTCAAAGGATTAAAACCTTATCGTATAATTATTCTTCTTAGATTAGGATTGTGTTGTGATTTTGGAGATACCGCGAAACTTTGGAGCAGGTTGTTGTGACCATATCATTTCAATGTTTTCCTTTTCATCTGTTGCGTGAAGAGCAGATACCGGAGGATTGATGGAAACTTGCTCAAGTAGTACATTAAGGTTGCCCTTTGAAACATGGTGTGTCTCTCCAAGAATGGGATTATACGGAGCAACACCAAAAGACGTAGGACGCGTGGTAGATATGCTCCATGCTACGACAGATGTGAGCCTTTCCAATGGACTTTGCTCGTTGTTGCATTTGGCCAGCAAGTTTGAATTTGAAGTTGTGCTATATACTGATTCACCATAGCATTGAAGTTGTGATTTTGGGAAATAAAATAGAGGCGGAAGCTGCACATAAAAACGAGCTAAAACACTTTAATCAATTATCTATGAAAATATGATCACCAAAACAAACAAAAAAAATCGATCTATGTGATACTCCATGTAGTCAGAAATATTAATGTATCGACACCTCCAAACAAAGATGTGTCCGGTGTCCAACACGTGTCAGCGTTTCATAGGACTATATGCACGAAATCACAGTATGACCGCAAAATTCACTGTAAATCCGAACATACACTTGTATGTTAAAGAGGGAAGTAGTAGTTACCTGTAAGTTAGTGAGATCTGCTCCGGGCCGTATATTCTTAAATAAACTTAACAAGCGGCGTACAATATTAGGGGCTCTGTAACTGTAACTCGGCTCAGAATCCGATTCAATTTCCAATGAGAATGGCTTGGTCAAAACAATTATTGGTTGCTTCTTTCCTTCTGCTGCCTTTTACAATGTAACAGCCAGCTTAAATTAGTTTCTACAGCTTCTTATCATGTAATTAAAAAAAATATGGATTTTCACTTCAAGAAAAGTATTATTGAAGATTCTACCCAAAAAAAAAAAAACCCAATAGAACAGTAATAGTTTATATCATTATATCATAAATGAATCCCCTCGTCGACCCACAATGCGAATAAAATAAATGTGATACGGAATTAAAAATAAAAATAGAACGTGTGTAATATTCGATGTTCACGTGTGCCACGAGGAGTAGTATAAAACTAGTTAGAAACAAAGAAACACGTATATATTTTATTATAATGCGTGCTTAGCTGGCACGTTCACATACAATAAAAAAATAAAGTAGTAAAGTATCCACTTATTTGGCCGTGACAAAACTGAAACCACCCTAACTTGCCGCCGGAAACAACCGCCACAAGAATCAAGTTCATAAATTGACACAAAACAAGCATGAATCATCATGGTATTGGACAGATACACGCGTACCGAGAGACTAAAAGAGATGAGAAACAGAGAACATACCATAGGAGAGTTGAAGAAGAAGAAGAAGAAACAGAGTCCACCGAGAAATTGGAGAGAGAAAGTAAGAAGAAGAGGTGGGTGAGTGATAGCGCCTCTTGTACTCTAACTTATTAACAACTTTACGTAATAATAATGATAATAAAAAAAACATTTAAGGTCACAACGAGACAATATAGTATTATGTATATGTAGTATTACCATGGTCCATCCACGAGTTTAATACTAATGAATAATCTTCGTCATACTATAAATAACTAATAATTTTTGGATCAAGAGCCACGTAGATACAAGATACAGCAACTACAAGCAGCTACTGCCATTTGTTCAAGAGTATCCTTTTAATTTATTATTATATTCACATTTTTGTTTTAGAATTTTGAAAAATTAAAATTATCGGATCGAGGCAGATTAAGTCTATCTTTAAAATGTTTTAATGTCCTATTTAAATTTGTGGAAATAAATCACTCAATCACAATACCTCTAAGATAAATTTAGTTTTATATTACATGATTATTATTTCCATAGTAGAAAATCAATTTAGAAACTCAAATATGATATAAATATATCTAGTATTTAGTAGATAGACTAATCGTAATATTTTCTCAAATAATGAAAAATTTAAATAATTCTAAAAGAAATTTTAATAAAGATCACTTGATCATTCAATAATTTATTAATCAAGAAGAAATTCAAATAATTCTACACAAATAATCTAAAAAGTAATATTTGATAATTTCTCAACTCAAATAAGAAAAATTTTAAATAATTTTTTAAAGAGAATTAAAAATATATTCGAAAAATTCAACGATTAAAAAGAAATGAGAAAAGTTAACACTTTGACAATTCAAAAAAACGCAGAGTTAAGAGAGTCAAGAAAAAAAAACTCAAAACAACTTTTATTTTTGTGTATTTTGCAATGAAACATGTGCCTTCCTTATATAATAAAGCATGTTAGGAAAG
The DNA here is from genome assembly GCA_963859935.3 of Lathyrus sativus. Taxonomy (NCBI): domain Eukaryota; kingdom Viridiplantae; phylum Streptophyta; class Magnoliopsida; order Fabales; family Fabaceae; genus Lathyrus; species Lathyrus sativus. The sequence continues at coordinate 651,516,268 of OZ012738.1, read as the reverse complement.
ATATGTAATATAAGCATTGTGGGACTTAGAGTTTTCTAACAATGTGAGACTTTGAAAAATTTTAAATTCATCTCCATATTGAAATATTGACATGTTCCAACAATCCCTCATTGAATTTAAAAGAAGTATTTTAGAAGTAACATTAAACGTTTCTAAGATTGTGTATAAACACAAGTGTCTACAACTTGAACCTTTTCGTAGCATGTAGGATTTTAATTCAACAAGAGTGACACAATTGTCTTGAACTCTGTCTCTGACATCAAATATGAAATAAACATGTGGTTTAATGGACAGCACGTCTATCACAGTTTAGTGAAGGCTCTAGAAAACTTGTCTCAAAATTCCATAGAAATTGCCTTAATCACACAAGAGAGTCTATCAAGACTACACCTATAGCTAGGTACTCCCTCATACAATATAGATCTCATTAAGAGTTATAATTATCTCATCTTCGTATCGCTTTAAGATTCATGCTTCTCTTATTTGTACTAGCATGATTGTCTCATATTACTCGTAATTTGTTATTACTCATTAAACCTATTTTTTAGGATCTCTAGTCTATTAGGCCTAGTTACCATAATGAGAAACACACTTCTCTAAGGGCATTAATCACATATTTTTGGATGTATTATGAACTTTCTCTTTACCTAATCCTTTCGTCAAACGATTTGTGAAATTTCTATCAGTGCTTATATGGCCCACTCTTACAAATCCTTTAGAGATATCGTCTCTAACAGTGTTGCACTTTCTTATTATTTGACATCTCTTATTGTTATCATAATGGTTCTCAATTTTTTGAAATAGTCGCGGTACTATCGTTGTGGATCAACACAACTGACATAAGTTTTTTTCATACAGAAATCTCATATAGCAAGCATCTTAGCCAACTTACTTCTTCACTAACAGTTGCTAATGTTATTATTTCAGACTCCATTGTGGACTAAGCCATGATAGTCTATTTCTTTGATTTCTAAAATACAAGTCATCCAGCCATATCGAATATATATCCGTTACTTACTTTGGAATCATTTGATAAAGTGTTCCAATTTCCATCAGTGTACCCATCAAGTACGTTAGGAAATCTCTAATAATGTAGGCCAAAATTCATGGTCCTTTTAAGGTATCACGTGACTCTATCAATGGCTTGCCAATGATTATTACTTGGTATACTCGTAAACCTATATAAGAATTCTACGACATATGCAATGTTGGATCTAATACAATCAGTGACATATCTATGACTGCCAATGATAATCTCATACTCATTTTCATTAACAGTGTTCTTAAATAGTTTAATACTAGAATTGTAATGTGCAAGAAGGTATAAAGTCAAAATAAATATATTTCTTTAAGATCTTCTCTACATATTGAAATTGATCCAAAGACATTTCCTTCTCAGAACTAGTGATCTTAGTTCCAAGAATCACAATGGCTACTCTAATGTTCTTCATATCAAAGTTGTTGCAAAATAGTGATTTCACATCATAAATGACATGAAGATTTAATCCAAATATGAGCACGTCATCTACATCGAGACATATGATAGTGCAAATGTCATTTTTTAGATTTGTAGTAAACACATTTGTCACTTTTATTTTCTTTGTACCCATTCGATATTATTAAGTTATCAAACTTTCAGGTTATTGCTTTGGAGCTTATTTTAGACCATAATAGTAACAACTAGTTCAACAAGAGTTTTATTCTTTCTTTATGCTTTATCATTCATTTCAAGATAATACGGTGCAGTTGTTTCATGTACAATTTCATGTTGGTTATAAAATCTATTATAATAATAGTGATCATATAGAGTTTAATAAAAATAACAATAATAATGTTTGAAAAAAGAACACTCATAGTTCAAGTGATATCAATGACAAAATCAAATAAATTTTTTCTTCCAATTAATAAAAAATAAAATAATTAATTAATAACACAATTAAGTTAATATAGCAAATAGCATTTTTAACCCTTATTCATGAGATAACTAAATTTTGATAATAAATACATATAAAATTTTAATTTTATTTAACACTAAAAACTAATACATATTTTTAACAACTTAACATTAAATATCTAAATCAAAGATAAGTATTCAAAAATATATGAGAATCAAAATTAAACAATGTCAATCTTAGTTTACAAGAATGTATTTTCCTTTTGTATTAAAATATATCATTTTAGATGTTATTAATTCATATTATTGTCTCAATTATAATTTACAATAAATTATTGTAATATAAATTTATTAATTATATTTTGTCAAAACAAATTTTTAATATATTTAAAATTTAATAATAAACTAATAAATTAATTTACAACCGCGCATCACACGGGTCTTCATCTAGTTTATTAAATAAACTAGAATCATAATAAGTTCTTCTATCACTACGAAACTTCTTAAATTTTTTACAAAATTGATTTTTAATTTTATTCACTAAATTCTTAATATGTCAATTTTTATTCACAAAAAATATCATTTTTAGTGATGGTGCACAAATTTATCTCATTAGACTGACTAAACTCTTCCTTATATAGAAGAAACATAAACAAGATTCTTTATAATCCCATGAGTATGCATGACATCCTTTAAGATTAAAGTATTTTTGGAGGTGGTATTCAACTCCACTTCTCCAATACTTGCAATATTAGTGGTGTGAGCAACTCTCAATAACAATTTTTTTTCCAGTATTCGCGTATGTTTTGAACATTGCCGAGAGGAGCCAATGTTTATCCACCAACCATTAGATCCATCAATCATGTTGATTTTAGTGATCATAACAATAAATTTCTTATCATTTTGGTTAACATGTGCATTAGGGACAACATCAGGTTTAGGCATGCTCTTATATTTCTTAGTCGTATGATCAGGTTTTTCAAAGTTGAAACGGAAAAAGTTTCAGTGTCATTTCTTTGAGGTGGTGATTGTTGCTTAGAAATTGGAGCAATTGAATGGTTCTTATTCTTAATTCGGTTTACAATATTGTAAATCTGTTTTTTTAATGGTTTGTCAAATGGTTTCAGAACCGCACTGAATTTCTTTTTGTTGTTTAGAACAACCAATACTTTTCTTTTTGATCTTGTTTCTGAGATTCTTCTTCAACTAAAAGGTCAATAATCAGACTCTCAATTGAAAATTCTTTTATTTTGTGATAAAACAAAATTTCAAAAAACTATCAAACTAGAGGTATTTAGTCATTTATAAAAGCAATTTAAAATTGTTCATCTAAATTCATACCTCCATTGATGATCTCGTGAGCTATTTTTTGAAGTTCGTGAGATTAACCTTTGTAGTTGAATATTTCTACTATCTGATTATTTTGTTGCTTGCCTTATCGCTTTCATCTATGTCTTTGTTTCGATTTGTTGAGTCTCCTTCATAATTGCATTTCTGATGTTTAGCATGCATACAACTTTAGTTAGATTTGATTTTGGTTTTAATGCTATTTGATCAATAGTATATGATAGTGAAATAAAATCCCTTTGTGTTTTTGAACAAATTTGATTCAAGATAAAATCTCAAAAAGCTTTTGAAGATTTGAAGACCTGAGATTTTACAAGATTGATTCAAATTAGACAGTTTTACACTGGATTCGTGATTCTAATAAAATTGGACATTAGCTCAACTCAGCAATTTGATCCTAGTCAGATTTTTCACTTGATCCTGATCACTTTTCTAGAAATAGATTTTGTCTGATTTGATTCGAATCAAAATTTGTGCATGATTCGAATCAATTTTATTTTTCATAAATCATGTTTGATTATGTTTGACTTGATTCGAATCAAACTTTCAACATGATCTGAGTCAAATTATTTTGTCCAAAAATCCTGTCAGTTTTTGGCGATTTGATTAAAATTATTTTTTGTTCTTGATTCGAATTAGAAGGCTTGTGATCCAAATCACGTATTCCTTGATTCGAATCAACTAGCATATTTTTCAAAATTTGGGTGTTTCTTGATTCAAATCTAACTACCTTTTTTCAACCATTTTGTGTGTTTCATCTCAAGCACGTATAATTCATTTCCTGTCATCATTTCCTGTCATCATTCAAACAACACATATAACATTCTGTTAAGATTTTTCAGTGTGATTTTGTGTAAAAATTAATTTCCTTTATTTTGAGTGTTCAAATTCTTGCTACAAATTTCTCATATCTTTAATTTCAATTAATTTGGATCTTGATAACGAGATTTTTGAGATTGATTGAAGGAGTCGCGTACTTGAAACTAACTGTTCTTGGAGATCTTGTTGAGTTTTCAGGTTGTTAGCAAGAAAGAGGGATTGTCAACGGTGGTGAAATTTTTTATTGAAAAGAAGTAGGTTCTTCTCTCCAGCATTGCCTTAGTAGTAACTGTGTGGAAGACTATAGATAGGACGAAGTTCTTTTCAGATCCTCGGACAATATCACCTCTCAAGAAATCAGTAGGATCAAGGGGTTGATAGCTACACATGAATGCTTAAAGAAAAATTGGTGTTATTGGAAGGTTCAAGAAACGTATTCGAGTAATGATTATGTAGAAGAGTTTGACAAGTTTGTTAGATACAAGTCAAGATCTAAATTAGGAAATTTATTTTCTCAGTTGTAAATTGTGGATTGGTTATTGTATGAACTCTTGAAAATATTTGTCAATTAACAAGGAACTATGCAGGTTTCAATAGATAACCGTTGAAGAGTGCATATAGGTTAAACGAGGACGAACGCCGAAGTATTGTAAATCTCGGTGTCATCTCTCTAACTCTACTCTTGCATTTATATTTCATAGTGATTGCATGCTAGGTTTTTCAATTCCGTCGTATTATATCGTTTTGTTGTTGATAACGATTAATTACGTAAAGCTTAGTATTTTTTTTTGGAATTGGACAACTAGTCAAGCTAGTATTGTGATTGATAAATCTGAAAACAAATTGAATTTAGTAATCCACATTAAATCAATTGTATACACTTCTTGTGACTATACAACTTGAATCAATTCATATCAAACGTTTAATTATGTACATTCTTGGATATTTGTGAAATGAAATGTGTGTTTGCTTGATCATAATCGATTGTATAATTTTCATTTTCACTTCAAACCTTCTGAGCAACTCATTTTAAAAATACTCTGATTTTGGAAAACGACAGTTAATTTTTTAATTTGGGTCTATTCAGTCCCCTCTAGACTTTTTTTCTACTTTCATATTCACACCCAACAAATTTATGTGGAACTTTCATCTACCATCTAATACTTGAGGTAGTAGCTAATGACATACATCTTTGCTTCGACTTCTTCTATGTCATACTTCTTTTTTCAGAACCTCCCAAACTTTTTTTGCAGTATTTCAGTTACATTAATAATTATATGTATCATCTGCGAGTTCATTCAAAATGTGATTTTTGTAGAGATAGTCATTCTCTTTCCATATAGCGATTTCTTTCCAGAGATGTAAATTGTTCGCTTTAATATGTGCATCATATTTAGTTTTAGTATAATTAATAGTTCTATCTAAATTCTTAAATTTCTTTTCATTAGTTTGCTCGGTTGATCCAGAATTATCAATAGAAATGTCTTCGGTCAAACGCTTGAAGTGACTTCTCTCAAACTTAAACGGTTTTTCAGAGATAGGAGTTGTAGAAATACCAATAATTTCTTCGGTAGTTATGACAGTTTGAAAACGTCTTAAAACTGTTTTACGGTTTTGAAAAATTATCACTGAAGAAATTATCGAGTCGAGTCGCGGACTAGGTTGCTCTCTTAAACTAGAGAAATTCAAATATTTATTCAAAGAGAATTTAATAATTATCGTTTAATCACTCAATAATTTTAAAATTCAAATAATTCTCTAAAGAGAATCTAAAAAAAATTGTAATTTCTCATCTCAAATAAAAAAAAATTCAAATAAATCTCTAAAAAAAATTTCAAGAAAATACTTAAAAATTCATTAAAAAAGAGAGAGAAGTTGGCACATTGGAAAAAATATATATTTAAAAGAGTGAAGAAGGAAAAATTCATGAAATAAAACGTCTGTATTCCTTATATAATGAAATTGTCTAGAGAAGATATGTAATATAAGGAACGTGAGACTTATTTTTCTAACAATGTAACTTAAAAAAATTTAAATTCATCTCTATATCAAAGTATTGACTTGTTCCACTAAATTCTTATAGAGTTTTACCATTTGGATTAACATTATGCAATCAATTAATAGATAATATAATAGATGTAGTAATTATTTCATGTATTCATTATACTACATGCTGTAACCAAGTAACTGTTGTTGAATGGGGACAGATACAAGTAAAAACTTCTCGTAAAGAAGCATTTAACAAATCACTAGACAATAATACAACCAAAACTTTATACGTGGAATGCAAGAAACTACCCTTCACCCCTCTTACTATTTATAATTCAATGTCATATATATTATACTATAATTTTTGGATGAACAAAACTAGCGCCATATCTTAACTTATTCCCCATAACATACAAAGAATATTACATTACAAACCTTTGTTAACAAACCAAACAAGTTCTATCGTTGGAACCCTTTAGCCACCACAGGGATCCTCACTTTATGCCCTCTGCTTCCTTTCAGTAAAACCTCTCCAAAACTATAACTTCCTGTCACAGAGCGAGACGTCAGTGTCACTGTAAACTGACGTGACGCGCCTGCGTTGACAGTCATTGCAGGAGGGTTTACTTCAATGGCAACTGCTGGTTCCATTCTAGCTGTGATCACATAGGTTTCTTCCTCAGCGACATTGGTTACAGTGCGGTGGACATCTTGAGTTCCGACGAGATGGGAAATTGTGATTGATGGAGTGTTTAAATTGGATGGCTTGCCCATAGTACTGTTGCATGGAACATGGGTGTAGTTCCTTATCTCGTGGACATCGATACCGGGTGTTGTGCATAAGAAGCCTAGATAATCCTCGTATCCTGCCAAAACGAATAACCAAAATAATGAGATAAAGTACTTATTCGTGTATTTTTATAGATGTTCTAAGAACGAGAAAGTGTTTATATATTGAAGAAGAAATGAGACCTGCGTCAAAGATAAGGCCAGGATCCAACGCAGCTGTTGGATCAACATGTCCACTCCCATAATCAAAAGGTGTAGCTTTGACAAATTTAATAGCTTCTGTTTCGGAAGTTTGTTGTGCTAGAAGAGGATTCCCTGCTCTGTCTAGAGTTGTTGATGTTGTCATCAAGGCTGATTTAATTGCAGCAGGGCTCCAATGTGGATGCTTCTGCTTTATGAGAGCAGCAATTCCAGCTATATGTGGTGCAGACATGCTAGTTCCAGATATCATCGCAAATCCTTCACCTGCACAAGCAAATAATCGCTTAAATGTTTCACGCAGCAACTACAATGAAGTTACAGCTTAGTGAAGCTATTACTTACCAACATAATTTGCCTCATCAGTTCCATTTGGACTCCAAGCAGCCCAAATCAATGAACCGGGAGCTAATATATCTGGTTTGAGAAGATCTGCCTCGTTGAAGCTGAAGTCCTTTATATTTGGCCCTCTAGCAGAGAATAATGCCACCTGCGGTGCAGATTTATGTAGAATAGGCATCAAACCGTCACCGATTTTACCTAATCCTTTGAAGCTCTTCACTCGTCCGGTCCAGTCTCTTGGTGTCGAGATATTATAATAGTCTATAAGTTTCTGAAAATATAAACATTTGCATTACAAAACAATGAAAAAGTAGAACAAGGAGAGGTAAAACAATGGTGGCTAAGACAAGTAGGTGATTATGGAATTATGGGCTAAGAAAAAACAGATTAAGCTTTTGTGATATTCAATTTACCAATGAATAAATATATCGGTAAGGATGAATCTGAGTACCTTTGAATTGCTGATATCTGAGATAAGAATCCCGGGAAGGCCAACAGGGACAGGATCAAATTTAGCTCCAGGGGAAACATTTTCAACACAGAGAACAAATCCAGCAGCACCAAGTGACTTCGCTGTTTCTGATACTTTCTTGATCGACGAAGTACCAACAACAAAGTTGAAAGAATATCCACAGAGAAGAATATTTCCCTCTATCAATTTCTTGTTAAAAACTTCCGGTCTCTGGCAATCTGTGGGGCTGTACTTCATAACTGAAGAATCTAGCAGCACATCGTTTGCAGCAACCAATGTGTATGTTTGGTTTAAATGTGTAGAAGCTGTACAACAAGCCATTATGCATATTATAGAAACATAAAAATAGTGACATAAAAATCTGTATATAAACTATATTAGAAGAAACATAGTAGGAAGTTGGAAAACTTACGAGATAACCCGACTCCAGCTAAGATATTTCCATTTCCAAGCGTTAAATGGTTTTTGTATCTACGATCATCAATTGCAGCTGCAACAGTTGCTATCCATGGACTATATGAAACCATTGTCTTGGGGAAAGGACCGCCATTTCCAGCAGCCTGTGCCACAAATACACCAGCTTTCACAGCTCCAAGAAGTGTTGCATCAAATGGGTTCAAAAATGTAGTTTTGGCGGCTGCTGGAGGACTGTTTGGTCCAACTGAAAGACTGAGTATATCCACTCCATCATATACAGCCTGTTGTCTCAAATATAAAAAATTAGATATTTTGAGATAGAATGCTAATAGCAAAAACAATGAGATTGCGGAAATATATCATATACTTGCATACCTGATCAATTGCAGCAACTACATCTGCAACAAACCCACCAAAGAGTCTATAGAGTGCCTTGTATACAGCAATCCTGAACATAAATGCACCAGATATATAACGCAACAGAAAGGTCTGTAGTTCCGAATTGTTTATCAATCAAGGGTATAAGTTCTCACCTTGCACGAGGAGCCATGCCGCTTGCTTTCCCAAATTCATGGCCATGCATCCTCACAGGAATTCCATTATTTCCTGCTGCAATAGAAGCTGTATGACTGCCAGAGAAAGGAAAATAGGAGGATTGTTATAAGTTGTTTCCATAAGCTTTCTCAAACAATCTCAGAAGTATTTATGTCAGTAGATAAGCTCAAATAAGTCCAACAAACAGACTCTAAGTTCTAATGACTTGCTCTAACCTGCCATGTCCATCCCCATCTAAAGGAGAAGCAAAATCAATTGAAGGGTTGAATGATCCAGAAGCTATAGCAGCTTGTGCAAAATGTTGTGCTCCAACAATCTTCCCATTGCAAAAACTTCTTTTAGTATCTGGATCAACTTCACATTTTCCTCTATACCTTGGAACTGGCTCATACGGTTCAGTATTATGAGTTGCGAAGCTCGGGTGATGAGGAAAAATCCCCGAGTCCACAAATCCAATCACAATATCTTCTCCAGCTCTATCAAAGCCACCTCCAGTCGGCCATACCCCAGTTGGAAGCCCTAAAAATTGCGGCGTATGTGTTGTGAGTCTCTTCACTTTCCAGTCCCTATCAACTGATTTCACTCCAGGAGCACGTCGTAGAGTTTCTGCCTACTAATATAAGACGACACCATAAGGAAATTAGATTGAAGAAGCGTAACGTTAACCACACAATACTAAAAAGATAACTAACAACAGAAAACTTCACCTGTTCCGGTGAAATATGGACAGCAAACCCGTTTATAAGATGCCGATAACTATAGAGTTTCTTATATGTTCCTTGCTCAAACAACATCCCTAGAAGCATATCATGTCGTTTCTCAAGATGACGACCATATGAAGTAACTAATTCACTGGAAAAAGTTCAAAAATAGTATAAAAGTTAAGTTACCACATTTGCCAAAATCCATTTCTTGATTCATTATATACTAAAACAGAAAAAACACATTAATTCTATGTACATAAAAAACTTAGGTAATGATTATAACACTATTTTCCCCAACAACAAAAATCAACTCAATCATGAAGTGAATAAGCTTCTTCAAAAATCGATTAACATGTTCTTATAGTGTCTAAATTTACACAGAAACTAACTACCTGGTAGTATCAATCTTCTCATCGGATTCCACAGCAGTAGCTTCAAACTCATCAATACCACCAGTATAACTTATAATAGGTTCCCCTTCAACAGTAACTATGTAAATCTCACCTTTCACAAAAACCAGAAAAGCCAATAGTACAATCAACAACACAAACCCAAACTCCAAAAATCTCATTTTCACCAATTGATCACCAAATCCAGTAGCTTCCAAGATCTGCTCCACATTCAAAAAATAGTAATTAACAAAGCACAAGTAAAAAAACTGAAGCAACCCATTTGAAAAATTAGCTTAAAGTAACAAACTTTACCAATATTGTCCACTGAGTTGGATCCAAGTGGCAAGTGTTTGTTTTTCAGCCAGAAAAACTGAAAGCAGAAAAAACAAAAACAGAAAATGAAACTATAAAGAAATACTAAAAAGGAAGCAAAGAATCGTAGTGAAGAAGAAAAGCAGAAAAATGGTGTAAAAGAGAAAAGTGAAAAGTTAAAACTGAACTAACACATTCATTCACTCACATTAGAGTGATCAAAGATCTAATGGTAATGGTTAAACCAGAAAGCCATGGTAGTGAGTGAAGCACAAGTAGTAGAGAGAGAAAGAGAGGTTTTAATTTAGCATTATGGTTGTTGATCTTGAATCTTGATGCAGTGAATTGTTCTTTTTTTATATATTTTTTTATGTTTTTTTCACAGAAAAATGTTTTAATAATTCAGAATTTGGCATTAAAGATTATAAATCTGATTATATTATTTCTATCCGAAATCAAATTCGATATTTTTTAAACCTTCGTTTTTTTTATCAGAAACTTTTTTATCACTCAAGGCCAAACAGTTGATTTCCGTAGGACTGTTATTGATATTGAAATGGTTTTGCTTTTGTGATATAAGATTTAATGATGTACTATTATTGTTGCTTTTGAAGGAAATAAATATATTCTTTTTTTTTCATGTTAAACTTTTAGGATTACTTTTTTTTTCAGAGTTTGGGATTTTTTTGTTTGTTCAGAGTTTTAACAGTAAAATAAAAAAGGTGGGAAGGGAAACATTTGCGCGCAGGCTGTCAGGGAGAGTGATAGCAGAAAGACGATAATGCCCTTTAGTTTTATGTCGACAACGCGTTTCCGAAATTTCAGGGACTGGGAAAAAGGGAACTAACTTCTTATCATTAGAATGATTACTCTTATTATTAATACTAGTAGCTACCTAGTAGAAAAATACTGTTGAATTTATAACAACAGAAGCTTTTATATTTTGGATTCAATTTGTGGGTATATCAAAAATGGGAAAAGTGCACCATTTGGGATCATCTTTATCATTTAAATTTTCTCATTAATTCTGTGTTGAAGTGCTAATTTTGGGGATTAGATTTAAATATATATTTATTATCAAATTTAGTAAATAAAAACAAGTTTAATTTTAGCTAAGAGATTATTATACTCGAAAAAATTTCAAAATAGATTGTACAAAAATTATGAGTTTGAAACACATTTACCATTAAAAGTCAAAAACAAAATTTAAAAAACTCAAAAACAATTTTTAATGCAGTAAATTATTTGGAAAAAAAAATTAATTCATGAAGTGGAATGCAAATTCATACATTTTCATATCATTTTTTTTCATTAAACACTCGGGTACTTCGAGTTTGTAGAATTTGTGTGAAATTGGGGACCTCTAAAACTACAAACAAGCATTGCTTACATACTAGTTCTAATGTAACTGCCTACAACAGTTGACTCAGCAAACTGTGCCACGTTTCCAACGCCATGCAAGCTTTACACTTTTTATTAGACAACCGTCTAATATTATTTGTTTGTACCTTGTTTGACAACGTGCAGTTAGTAATATCAACATTGGAAATCCCAAATTTCACTAAGTCTAAAACTTGTGTATCCTTGATCTTTAAAACTAATTGCTTGAAAGTTCGACCAAGGCTACCATCACCCTTCGACAGGACGAATTCCCTAAAATGCATATCTGATTCCATAGTTGTAACTGACCACTTCGACCTAGATAAAATCCAAGTCATCAAACAATCTTTCAAAATTGTCAAATCCCCACATCCAAAGTTTATGTCAAAAATCCGAGGTAAAAAATCCCCCCCCCCCTCCAAAATACCATTTACGAGTTTTTCATTAATCAAAATGTTGTGAATCGGATACCTTTAAACAAAGTATAAACAGTTTCTTAGCAAGAAACACACAAGGGTTAGGGTTAATAAAGAAGAAAACAACAAGGATTGGTTATTAAACTACTATTCTTTCTTTTCTCTTAGAACAAGATTACAAGTATACAAGAATAACAAACAACCTCTCTCTCTTGAAATTAGGATTTTATCTTCCTATTTTTCCTTATGTCAAGATTGAGAAACTAGCATCCTATTTATAATAAAATAGCACACTAACCTAATGGGCTTTTTAACAATTACCCATTACAAGCCAACTTAGGGTACAAGCTAACTTAAACAATTGGGCTTACAAGCAAGGCCCAATTCAACATGCTAACAACCCTAGCAATATTGACTAATGCATGTTAGAACAGACTTCGACTACAACACGCATTACTCGCGAACAGACTTCGACCATACTAGAGTTCGATCCAACATCTCACAAATCTCCACCTTAGATCTAACTCTATAACATCAAGAAACTAGCTTTCTTCATGCAGCTTTATTAACTGCATACAGTGGAAAAACTTGCAACTGGGCAACATCTTGGTGATCATATCAGCAGCATTATGATCTGTCGAAACCTTCAGCACTTGGACTTCTCCACGCTCCATTACCCCTCTGATGAAATGCAGCCTCACATCAATGTGTTTGGTTCGCTCATGATAGGCTGAATTCTTCGACAGGTGTATTTCACTTTGACTATCACATTTAACAGTGATAACTCGACCTTGAAGTTTTAGCTCCATTGCAAAACTTTCAAGCCACAATGCTTCCTTCACAGCTTTAGTTAGGGCAATATACTCCGCTTTAGTGGTTGATAAGGCAACGACCTTCTAAAGTGTTGCTTTCCAACTGATTGTTGTTCCAAACATAGTGAACACATATCCAGAGATAGATTTTCTAGAATCCATACAACCTGCATAATTAGAGTCGACATATTCTTCGATTGCTGCTTTACTATCTTCACCCAAGGCTCCACCATAAATTAGGACTCTATTCAGAGCCCCATTTATGTACCTTAAAATCCACTTTAATGCTTGCCAGTGAGCCTTTCCAGAATTCTCCATGTACCTGCTTACAAGACTTACTGCATATGCTATGTCGGGTATAGTACAAACCATAGCATACATCAAAGAACCTACTATGTTAGCATATGGAATACTAACATAGCATATGGAATACTCAGCTTAAATTAAGGGTTTGTCGGAGTCATAACAGGCTTTGAATTCGACATACCAAACTTTTCGAGAATCTTTTGTAGGTATGCCTCTTGAGATAAACATAATTTCGACTGCTTTCTATCTCTCCGAATGTCAATACCAAGAATCCTGGACGTAGCTCCCAGATCCTTCATGTCAAACTCTTTATTGAATTCAGCCTTCACCCTCATTACCTCTCCGACATTCTTGCTTGCTATTAGAATATCATCCACATAGAGCAACAAAATAACAAATGAATTACCCGGTCGAAATCTGAAGTAAACACAGTGGTCGAACTGGCTTCTGATGAAACTTATGTGTGCCATGAACTTGTCGAATCTCTTATTCCACTGTCGAGGAGATTGTTTCAGTCCATATAAAGATCTATTCAGTTTGCACACATAATCTTCCTTCCCCCTTTAGACATACCCTTCAGGTTGCCTCATCAGGATTGTTTCATCTATATTACCATACAAGAACGCAGTCTTCACATCCATCTGTTCTAGTTCAAGGTCGAAATGGGCCACCATGGGAAGCAACATTCGAATGGATATGTGCTTCACAACAGGAGAGAACACATCATTGAAGTCGATACCTTCTTTCTGAGTGAACCCCCTAGCAACCAATCTTGCCTTGTATCTCTTCGACGTCACTCCTTCGATTCCTTCCTTAACTTTGAAAATCCATTTACAGCTGACTAACCTGGCTCCAACAGGTTTCTTGATCAGTTCCCAGGTGTTGTTATCATGAAGAGATTTCATCTCATCATCCATGGCTTTCAGCCATTCAGTCTTCTTTCGACTCCTCGTAACTTCCTTATAGTCTATAAGTTCTTCATCTAGAACCTCACTAGAAGAGATTAAGGCATAAGCTATAAGATCTGCATACCCAAGTCTCTGAGGTGGCTTGATGACTCTCCTCAACCTGTCTCTTACTAACAGGTAGTCATTATGAGTCTCCTCATCTTCGACAACATCTTATGCGTCTTCTTCGACTTCATCTGGGGTAAGTAATTCAGCATCAACATGCTTCACCTCAACAGGAATCTCTCCCTGTTCCAGCTCTTCGTCAGCATCATCATTTTTCTTGAAAGCCATCTCTGCTTCATTGAAAACTACATCTCGAATGGTGATACACCTCTTGTGACCTGGTGTCGCTACTGCGAAAATCGGCGCCGACAATACAGAAGAGTCGCCACCGTGCGTTATTTATCCCAACGGAGGGAAAGGAAACACTCGAAGTAAACCTCGCAAAACACGGGAAAAGGTATGGTCATCGCAACCAAAACCTGGATTCGGGAGTCGGTTACGCAAGGGGAAGGTATTAGCACCCCTCACGTCCGTCGTACTCGACGGGATCCACGCTTAGTGTTTATAAGGAAAAGGGTGTGTTTATCTATCTACGCTAATGGTCAGTCTGAAAAGAAAAGAAAAGGACAGGACTCGACAGAACATACGGTGTTCTGGGCCTACGTACTCCCTCGTGCAATGGGAAAGTCAGAGTCAACGTAGTTCGACTACCTACGTCTAGACGGGGGAAAGGTTGCTCGCCAGGACATCGCGTCCTGTGCCTACGTACTTCCACACTGCATGGAAGATCAGAGCAAACGTAGTTCGACTAACTACGGCTAAACTGGGCGTTCTCACACAGCAGTGAGAAATCAAACTGGTTCTAAAGGTTCGGGAACCTAAAACTACGGTCTGGTCTCAAATGCACTCGGGCAAGAGAAAAGGGTAATATCAGTCGTCAGCGGGAAAGTCTCGATCGCACAGCAGCGAGTGAACAAAAGAGTTAGTTGTTAGTGTGCTCGCTAGGATATCGCATCCTATGCCTACATATTCTCGTCTGATACGAGAAATCAGAGCAGCTGTAGTTCGGCTAACTACGGCACAAGCTATTCAAGTGCTTTCTATTAAGAAAGGAAAAGACACCCTAAAACTATGGTTGAAAAGGGAAATCTACCTACTGTTATCATGCCTGGTTGACCCACCTAATGTCTATCATAACCCCTCCGCAACCGAGAAGTTAGAGCTCCTAAGGGATCATGGCAACAGGACTGAACAGGAAACAGGAATCAACTGCGAAGTAAAGAAATACTGGAGATATGCATGAATGCAACAACCAAACAAACAAGGCGCAAAGGCCGCAAACCACAGAGGTAAGGGAGCTCAGCTCTACCAAATACCAGCAAGCAAAGCCACTCAATAACAAAACAAGCAGAAGGAGGCCCACCTCAACTTCTCATGCACACAAAGCCTACCTCTAAGATGCACCTACCTCCGAAATATCTAGATGAACCCCTAAGTCTAATGCAGCACAGCACCACACAAGTCAAACAACATAAAGAGAAGGCGAACCAGCCTGACAAACTCCTATCCAAAGCTTAAACCAAAACCCTGAGCAGGACCCCTAATAAAAAAACCCTAATCAAATCTCTAAGCAAGACCCTAAGCAAAACACCAATCAAAACCTCAATCAAAGCCCCTAAAGCAACACCCTACACAAGAGAAATCAATCCCAGTCTCCAAGCTTCAAAACAAGCTTACCAAAGAAAGGGAGCTAAGCAGACAAACCCATAGTGCCTTCCTCAGGAAAGTACCAGGAGGTTACCACTCAGGAATCGTATCCCATGCGGCTCAACAACTGTGAATGGTTTACATTCCTCCTCAGGAGAAACTAAACTCACATGAAGGCTCCAGCATCATTGGATACTTGGGAAATCCTACCTGAACTAAGGGAACTAAGTGAACAGACCCATAGTGCCTTCCTCAGGAAAGTGCTAGGAGGCTTCCACTTAGGAATCGTATCCCATGTGGCTCAACAACTGTGAACGGTTTATATTCCTCCTCAGGAGAAACTAAACTCACATGAAGGCTCCAACATCATTGGATACTTTGAGAAATTCTACATGAACTAAGGGAACTAAGTGAACAGGCCCATAGTGCCTTCCTCAGGAAAATACTAGGGGACTTCCACTTAGGAATCATATCCCATGCGGCTCAACAACTGTGATCAGTTTACATTCCTCCTCAGGAGAAACTAAACTCACATGAAGGCTCCAACATCATTGGATACTTGAGAAAGAGGTGAGAAGAAAGAATGAAAGGCATTCATAGTGCCTTCCTCAGGAAAGTACCATAAACTCCCTTCAAACTTCAGGATCTCAAACCCCACAAACAGAGAACAAGCTCCTAGACTCGGCCTTCAATCTTCTCCTCATCATGCTCCTTGCAAGCTCTCCAAAACAAGCCAAGCCCCCAAAGCAATTCCCCAAAGGAACCCCACAAGCAGACAAACATCACAAAGGCATACCTCACAACCAAGCAATTCAGAAAATACCCTAAAAATACTAAAACAAGGGGGGAAAATCTAATGCTTATTCACAAGGGTCTATTATACTTACCCATAATATCCCTATATGCCCATACCCCAAAAATCAAAACAAAACTCTCAAAAGGAAATGATTTACTTCACCTATGTCAAACCTAAAACCCTAATTTTAATCACTCTAGTCTCACCTAATCAAACCATCTAAAAATTAATCCTAAAATTATGAATTAAATCCTATGAGGAAGCTAAAGTCCTAAGTTAATCACCCTAAAAAGAATGGACCCTAAATCTAAGGGGAGCTAATTGAACTAAAATCAACAAAATGGGGCATCAACTAAATCATCTAAAAAAGCTATTTAAATGAAAAATATCCTAAAAGTATCAAACTAAAAATAAAATGGAATTTTTATTTTTATTAATTTTCTACACAGAAGTATGAACCTAATTCAAAAACAAGAAATGAAAAATATCAATTTTCTGATTTTATATGATTTTTTAAAGATGCAAGAAAATTAAAGAAAATAAAATCAAAGAATTAAAATAAATGGGGAGGGGGTGTGAAAATGAACTACGCCTAGTGCAATTATTCAGATGGGCCAGGGAATGGGGGTGTAAGTAGCGAGGGGTGCTGGGTCCAAGTATCATCAGAAATCAATTAAAAATAAAAAGGAAAATGAAATGGCGCACGGTGTGAATAGCAAGCTTTTATAGGCATTTTCGTTGGGCTTTGGCAAAGGGGGGTTTGGATAGAAAGACTGATCAGGCCCAGGGTTGAGTCTTTAGTGAAACGTCGCGTTTCACTTTGGACTTTCCCTCCGTTTCTTAAGTTGAATTGGGGCCGTTAGATGAGTCTAATGAGTCAAATAAAATGGAATGATCCAACAGCCAGGAGTCATCGTCCCCAAATGGAAGATTAGGGTTTCAGTTTTGCCATGCTCATGCACGTAATTTCTTCTCACTCGTGCTCTCTCCTCTCTCAACGAAAATGAAAGATTCCAAGACCAAAAACGATCTACTAATTACCAGGAACCTAGCCATGTCTTTGGTTTCACCTAACACTTCCTAGATCTTCCAAACAGAATGCACGAAGATTATGGTTCCACCATACTTCACTGATATCAACTATGATAAACCCTAATTCTAATGGTACTATTCTCTTCCCTAGGTTACACCAATCATATTAAACCATAACACGGGCATTAACAATCAATAAACAGCCTATTCTTGAATTTCAAAGATTCATCACCCTGCCATGAAACCTTATAGAATCCTCTCTAATCTTGTGGACATGATCATCTAACCTATCTTATCAGTTCTACACCTAGAAATCTAATGAAATGGACATAAATAAAGAGATGTGAGAAAGAAATCAAACCTGTCAAGCTTATATGGCAGAGGTATGTGGAGCTGGTTGTAGAGCTTGATCTTGCTTCCAAGTGTTCCTTTGATGAAGTATAGCTTTCTGTTTGCAAGAGTTGTGATGAATAAAGCCTCTAGAGATGAATTTGTGGCTTTGCTTGTGTTTGAAGAAAACCTTGAATACTCCTTTCTCCCTCACTCTTCACCAATGAATTCACCAACCTCTAATCTCATTGTGAGCTCCTCAATATATAACAGTCATTGGAACAATCTAGAAACTTCTAGAATGTAGTGGAAAGCCTTGGAATTTCTCATGATATGACATATTGGATATATCTTATCTCATGCATTAAGCTCCTCTTTTTTTTGTGCCAAAATCTCTCCTTGTGAGATATTGAGATGGTATGTGCCAAAAACAAGCTAATCTTTTCCTTTGGTTGAGTTTCTCCAAGTTACCTTATTATGCAAGTAACAACTTTACAAAGCAAGTCCAATTTCTAGGCCTCAAATCAAAATTGTGGCTAAACCATTGTTTTTAAAATGTTGTTTAGACTCAAAATGATATATTACATGACCTATTTTGTATTTGTAGATCTCCCAAACCAAATTTCCATTTCAACTTTTTCAACTTATATGCCATTTTTAAAGTCATTTTTACCAACTTTTATCAATTTGAGTTCTATGCATTTCCAAACTTCCATGACCTCTTTTCTAGACTTAAAATGACATTTTGAGCAACTTTGATGTTGTGAAGTTTTTCATTTGAAGCTTCCTTGTATGAGTTTTGGGCATAGGCCAAGAATGACCTGTAATTCTCAAATGACCAAAATACCCTTTGCTTGCCAAGGACATAAGTAGAGTTCCACAAATCATATGAAGGCATACCATACCTTCCTAGAAATCTAAGACAATGAGGAACAACTCTCATGTTGGCCAGAAATCCATTTGAAATCTCCTTGAAGGTCAAAAGTTGCTTGGAAGACAGACAACTTTCACAGACAAATTTCAGTGCCCTCAAATGACCTGTAACTTGCAAGAGCTATAACTTGAGTTCTATAAATCATATTGATGACTTCCACCACTCAAATTAAAGCTATGAATATACTCTACAAGTTTCATGTGGACCATAAATTCATATGAAGCTTGCATCTTGAGTTACACTGCTTTGAAGTTTGACCTAAATCAGGGGATTTTACACTGAAACCCTAATTTGGTAACTCCCTTTCTCCTTGACTCCTTCTGATTTTTCTTTGGCACAACACCATATCCATATCCATATAGCAAATAATGAATCCCACCTTCTTCAAATGATCCTTGATGCCTTTCAAAACAAGTCTTTGACCTAGGGTTGACCTAGATAAGACCCTAGTTGACTGACTTCAACTGAGGCTCTTGCAATCATTCCAATGACCTGGTTACTCCTCAAGAATGATCATCTAGGCTCTTCATAACATCCATACACACCTCATTCTCTTGGCTCATGGCTCACACTTCCTCTGATGATCCCCAAATGACCTCAAGATAGGGGAGAACTCACTGATCAACCTGTCAACTCTTTAAAGTTCAAATTCTTCTATGATGACCTGAGCAGTCTTGAATATGAATGAAACCCCTTGAATATGCCTCTTGAAACAATAATGGCACTTGATCCCCTGATTAAGATATCTTGCCTATGCTATGCAATGCAGATGAATGCACTATGTACATGATGCCAATGCAAATGACTATGCAATTGAAACATAAACCTAGGTTAGAAAAGGTTGGGCAAATTTTAGGGTGCAACAGCTGCCCCTATTCAAGCGGCTTGGACCCAACTGGATGAAGAGCAAACGGCCTTCAAACAGTCGAGGTACGAGACGGTTGAATACTAAGAACCCGAAAATTTGCCAACCGCAGAAATGAACTGCACGACTGTTTGGGGAACATTATCTACAAATCTGATTTCGTCATTATCTTGTCAATACTTGAATAACCTGGACGACTTCACTGGGGAAGTACTTCAGTCAACACAACATGACCCTTCCAACGATACAGGAAAATCACTCTATCACCATTACAGAAAAATAACACCTTCATCACTCCGCCACCACTGCGGGAAGATAATCGGGAAAAATAACAACACCGCCATCGCTACGGGTACTACTTTATCATTACTACAGGAAATAACTCCGCCACCACTGCGGGAAATAACTCCATCAACCAGGGTAATAACTCCGTCACCACTACGGGAAAATAACTCCGTCACCACTACGGGAAAATAACTCCGTCACGACTACGGGAAAATAACTCCTTCAACCAGGGTGACAACTCCCTCAACTAGGGTAATAACTCCTTCAACCAGGGCAACAACTCCTTCAACCAGGGTAATAACTCCTTCAACCAGGGTAATAACTCCTTCAACCAGGGTAATAACTCCGTCAACCAGGGTATAACTCCTTCAACCAGGGTATAACTCCTTCAACCAGGGTATAACTCCTACGGGAAAATAACTCCTTCAACCAGGGTGACAACTCCCTCAACTAGGGTAATAACTCCTTCAACCAGGGCAACAACTCCTTCAACCAGGGTATAACTCCATCAACCAGGGTAATAACTCCTTCAACTAGGGTATAACTCCTTCAACCAGGGTAAGAACTCCTTCAACCAGGGTAATAACTCCTTCAACCAGGGTATAACTCCTTCAACCAGGGTATAACTCTGACGACAACCGTCAAACACCTACTTCGACGGCAGGTGGTAATTTCAAGATTTTCAATACTGACGTGACAACAGTCTGAAGAAAACTTCGCTGGGGAAGAAGAGAAGCTCAACCAAGCAACTCTGATGGGGAAGAAAACTCTACTGGGGAAATCACGACGATAACTCCCAAAAATCTGAACTATGAAATCTTGTAATGCCGACATAACAGCGACCTGAGAAGGACTCAGCTGGGGAAAAGAGAAACTCAACCAAGCAACTCTGCTAGGGGTCCACATGATAGGACGAACACGATCACTGCTCGCCTTGCACCACAAATCCGACTATCCGAACATCTTCCTGAATTATAATCTCAATTATCTGCAGGGGCAAACAAACATCTGAAACCAACGAGGTAACCAACCTGGTTTATGTTTCCGAATACGTATGCTCGAATCTTTCTATGGCGTAATGCTCCATTCAGGATGGAAATGCTACGCATCTTGAAAATGAAACGCAAGTATGATGCAAATATGATGATATGCAACATGCTAATGCAGGCTCGGGCTGCTGGAGAAAGTCGGGTACAGAAAACCACTTCAGCAAAATAAATGCTGAAGACGAAGCCAACTCCGCTGGGGATAAACCGGGTATCACAGAATCATTCCAGCAAAATAAATGCTGGAAGAGTGAAGTCAACTCCGCTGGGGAATTTGGGAACTTAACCAACACCTCGTTGAAGTAACACCCTGCTGGGGAATATAACTCTGCTGGGGAATAGCAGATGTGCCAAGTATGATTGGACTTCTCTGGGGATAGCTCACCCGTGCCACTGAAAAACTGGACTTTTGTTGGAGAAAATAGACGGAGTCTTCCTGCGCTGATGACGATTGGATTTGGAAACTGATGCGCCAACACGGATGGGCCTCACAGTGATCGCCAACATGGGTTTGGGTGAAGAAACGGAAGACAGTAACATGGATTCCCGACATTCGTCTCACACTTTAAGATTGATTGAATCTGCTCGAATCGCTCTGAGTAGCTCTGATGATACGGAGAAGAACAATTCCTTCGCTTCTGATATGCCCCGGCCTGTGGGACCTCTGTGGGGATAGTCCTCGAAAGGAAATCTGAAAATCTGCACCCTGATAGTCTGATATGAAATGCCCCAGCGTTCTGAACTTCGGAGAGATACTTCACATCAAACGCTTCTCGAATAAAGAATAACTTCTGCGCTCTTAAGATGGCCTGCCCCTGATTGCAATGACTTTGCCCCTGACTAGCTGATCCAGAGCAGTACCTCTAACTACGAGGGATTTACCGAATCTCGACCTGATTGCCCCAGAGTAACTGACTTTGAATGGCTGACCTGACTGGGGATTACGATAATAGCTTGCCCTGGCTTGCGGAGCGTTCGGGCGTTCTGTATTCTATCCTGACCGTACCTTCCATTGTAGAAAACTTTTCCTGCTGTCAAGCGCTTACTCGCAAGTAAAACAAGTTGTTCTGCGTAAAAGACGTATTAATGCAACACATATGATAGTTTTGACATCCAATCTGTTCACTGGGAAAAGGGAAAAACAGTTTATAGCATATAATGCACGAAACGTTTATCAACATCAGTACCAACATGGTAAGAGGAACCCTTTCAGGAGTCAGAATCGACGCGACCTTTACCGAAGTATGCTTTCGAAACAACCTGCTTCAATTAGGACTTTTGAAGGTTATAACGTGGTCAGGTTCACGGTTTTGAAGGAAAGGATAAAGGCTCAAAGTTTATTTTAACCCACCCACTCGCCTTGATGTTCTCCCATTCTACGTTCAGCTAATTCGACCTTAGCGCTCACCTCTCAGAGGCTGAAAGATAGGAGTGATAGTTCGAGAACCCATGAGTTTTTAGAGTGACAGCCACTCACTTTTCGTCTTTGACACTTAGGGTCACACGACTCGCATTTGATTTGAGGATTTTTCTTTTTGTCCTCCTTTCATCTTTTTTCTTATCCCTAACTTTTGCCTGGACTGACTCCTTTTGAGTTTCTTTTGATTTTTTTAAGTCCAGCGGGATGCCCTCATTTTTGCCTAAGTCATTTGTCTTGAAGTTTTGACTTAGCGGGCTTTTGATTCTCTTTGCTTTCTTTTTTTTCGAACAAGTCGTGTGACACTGGTTGTCTGACTCATTGGAGAATGATGTGACTGTCTCACTCTTGATTTAACCACTGCGGCTTTTTAGGCACGACCTCTAGAGGTGTGATTGATCCTCGAACGGGCACTCCTTTTTGTAATTTGGGCGTTCGGTCAAATTAGCTAACGCCTACCCTGCCCCAGGTTAAGATTGAGGGTTTTTCGTTTTCAGAAAGAACTCCTACTACTAGGCTCAAAGAGGTTGACAAGGGATTATCTTCCTTATAACTCCGGTATTTAGGGATTTGAAACAATGCCTGTACATCATCAACAGGTTTTATTTCAAAAGCATACAATCAGAAGCTGCATGTCGTTCATTTTCGTCATCCTCCCCGGATTCCTCTTAACCAGGCATTGGACATTTGTAAAAACAATTAGTGAACACGAATGGATTTAATCAAAACATGCATATTTATTTCATTATCATCAATTGAATGGAAACAACAAGTTTTACAAACAAGATTGCATTTTAACAGGAAAGAAACTACAAACGTAAAGAAATGACAAGATAAAACAAAGGAAAAATGCCAGCTTCCTAGAACCGGGCTTTCACATCTGTCCTGCTGCTGAACCAGCTATCTTCACAATCAGTTATTAGAGGCAGCCTGCCACTGTTCTGATCTACTTTTAACGGCCCACCCGAACTATAGAACTCCTCTTTGTCCACCATACTCCAGCCTATTCATGGTTTGGCATTGGTTGCTGTGTAATATTAGGCCCTTCCGTACCAAAATTAATAGCAGTGCTATCAAGCAAATCTTGCACTTTATGCTTGAAAGCGTGGCAGTTTTCGATATTATGGCCGGGTGCCCCAGAGTGGAATTCACAATGC
This sequence comes from Lathyrus sativus, assembly GCA_963859935.3. Lineage (NCBI taxonomy): Eukaryota > Viridiplantae > Streptophyta > Magnoliopsida > Fabales > Fabaceae > Lathyrus > Lathyrus sativus. Next base: position 651,492,602 of record OZ012738.1, on the reverse strand, counting down.
TCATTAGCGTTATAACTGGGTGGGGGTATCCCTGTCGGAGGAGCCATCGTTCTTTTCTCGACCAACTGTAACCGTAACAAATTCTGAAGAAGCTCAGCGTACGATACTGGCGGCGGATCAAATACCCTTTTCGGCTTCCCGTTCTGAATTCTTCGTTGAGCCGGATGTTGTTGCCCCTGCTGCTGCGGCTGTTGCTGATGTTGCGCGGGGATTGTCACACTTTCAACTTGTTGCGGTTGGTATTGCCTCCATCCCCTATTTCTTCCCCGAGAGCTACATACCGAATTGGCATCTTCCTGTCTTCTACCCCCGAACGTCTTCTTATTGCTTCCAGCTGAAGCAGACTCTCCCGCTTGAATCTTACCGATTTTTATCCCGTTTTCTATACGCTCCCCCATCAAGATCAACTCAGAGAAAGTACTCATCGAAAAATTGAGCAACCGGTCATAGTACATTCCAGAAAAAGTTCCTATGAACAAGTCCATCATTTCACGCTCCACCATAGGAGGTTGTACTCTGGCAGCCAAATCACGCCATCTCTGGGCGTATTCTTTGAAGCTTTCACTGGGCTTCTGAGAGAGGCTTTGCAGCTGAACCCGGTTAGGGGCGAGATCGCTGTTGTATTGGTAATGCTTCACGAAAGCTTCCGCTAGCTCTTTCCAGCTTTTTATCTGTGTTGGCTCTAGGCTCATATACCATTCCAGCGACGGCCCTGACAAGCTGTCCTGGAAGAAATGCATGAGCATCTTTTCGTCGTCTGAATACGCGGACATCCTCCTGTAAAATGAACGAACATGTACCCTCGGGCACGTGTCCCCTTTATATTTATCAAAAGATGGCGCTTTGAATTTCAGAGGTACCCTCAGCCCTGGTACCAATCCCATATTGGACATATCCAGCCCCACAGCGTTCTGGCTAGCCAAACCGTTTACCTTCTCTTCTAGCAATCTCATCCGATGGTTGTCACCCCTAGCTCTTTCATAACCCTCATTCTGACCAGAGAACACATCCTCCTGACGATCCTCCCAGCGAGGTACTGCATCATATCCAACATAATCTGCATCACGGCCCGGACCCGTTTGGAAATACCTGGGGTCATACCTCAGATTGCCCATATCCTGAGCGTTGTACACACCAGTTCCATATCCAAGATTGCCATAACCATAGTCACCAAACCCAGCTTTGGCGCCAGCAGTGTTGCCATACCCCATGTTCACACCATTGAAGCCCTGGTTACCATTAATACCATTCATTCCGACATTCTCAACGCCCCCATTGAAACCCTGATTGACATTACCCACAAATACCCCATCAATATCTGTATTGGCATTCATATTACCGGAGTTCCCACCTCCACCTACAGGACCAGTTTCTCCAGCGTTCATACCAGTTACGGGAATAGCATCGACACTTTGACGATTCTCAACTCGGGGAGAAGCAGCAATATTTTCACCATGTGGTGTCCCATTGTTTTCAGCCCGTGCAACTATCGGTTGAACTAGATTCTGCAGCTGCTCTTGTCCTTTGGCGATGGTCTCCATGGTTTGCATGAGCAGGGCCATCCTGTCACGCATCTCTTGCATTTCACCCTGCACGTTGTCCATGATCTTCTTGTGATTAGTTCTTGTGGAATAACGATGGATTCGTTGATCTGCAATCCTGAAAGTACCTGTAATGCAAATATGAGTATGTATGCAAAATGCAATGATAAATGGTTGTGCAAACAATGCAATGCAAGTAGCTGCAACAGGGGATCAAGTGCCCTGACTGAGAAGCCCAAATCACACCAAGAACAGGTCTCAGACAGATCCTCCAATACTCATCAAACCCTGGTCTCAGACAAACCTCACAAAGAACTCCAGCCTGGTCTCGGATAGACCCAATAATATAACCCACACCTGGTCTCTGACAGACCTGATAACAGCCCATAAAATATCCATAATCCTGTATCTCATAAGAAATAAACCGGTATTCTGAAGGTCAAGTTACCTGCATGCCCCAAATCCCTCTCACAGGTATGAACCTAATCCACGGACAAAGGTACGACATCCTATGCGGTCATCAGCGTCACAGACTTTCATGAGTGACGATACGATTCCCAGAAGGAGTGGCATCATCCAGTCATGAAGAGGCCTCACTTAGCTGACTTCCAAATGATCGGTCCCCAGAGTCAACAATCCTCACGTCTGGACTCCCCTCAGATCCTCAGGACCGGAAAGGAGCACCTTGGAGAGAACCTCGTCTGAGCGCGGATTTCGTAGGGAACTGTGCCTGCTCAGCAGACAGGTCCGTCTACTACTCTCCGCAACTATGTCTAGGTGCATACTCAAGCCCAGGTCCGGCTTCTCACTCACAGTAACCTCCCTTTCCCACAGCAATAGTCACAATAATATAGTACTGAAAGTAAATGCGGAAAGGTAAAGGTGCGGGAAAGTAAAGTGCGGAAAGATAAAACACATATGCACAACACCCAACAGATAAACACCCAAGCGCTAGGATTGACTCGCGTAGGGGATGGGAAACGGTCCCAGCATAAGGGATGGGAAAAGTCCCTAGATGCTATAAGTCCCCAGCAGAGTCGCCAGCTGTCGCTACTGCGAAAATCGGCGCCGGCAATACAGAAGAGTCGCCACCATGCGTTATTTATCCCAACGGAGGGAAAGGAAATGCTCGAAGTAAACCTCGCAAAACACGGGAAAAGGTATGGTCATCGCAACCAAAACCTGGATTCGGGAGTCGGTTACGCAAGGGGAAGGTATTAGCACCCCTCACGTCCGTCGTACTCGACGGGATCCACGCTTAGTGTTTATAAGGAAAAGGGTGTGTTTATCTATCTACGCTAATGGTCAGTCTGAAAAGAAAAGAAAAGGACAGGACTCGACAGAACATACGGTGTTCTGGGCCTACGTACTCCCTCGTGCAATGGGAAAGTCAGAGTCAACGTAGTTCGACTACCTACGTCTAGACGGGGGAAAGGTTGCTCGCCAGGACATCGCGTCCTGTGCCTACGTACTTCCACACTGCATGGAAGATCAGAGCAAACGTAGTTCGACTAACTACGGCTAAACTGGGCGTTCTCACACAGCAGTGAGAAATCAAACTGGTTCTAAAGGTTCGGGAACCTAAAACTACGGTCTGGTCTCAAATGCACTCGGGCAAGAGAAAAGGGTAATATCAGTCGTCAGCGGGAAAGTCTCGATCGCACAGCAGCGAGAGAACAAAAGAGTTAGTTGTTAGTGTGCTCGCTAGGATATCGCATCCTATGCCTACATATTCTCGTCTAGTACGAGAAATCAGAGCAGTTGTAGTTCGGCTAACTACGGCACAAGCTATTCAAGTGCTTTCTATTAAGAAAGGAAAAGACACCCTAAAACTATGGTTGAAAAGGGGAATCTACCTACTGTTATCATGCCTGGTTGACCCACCTAATGTCTATCATAACCCCTCCGCAACCGAGAAGTTAGAGCTCCTAAGGGATCATGGCAACAGGACTGAACAGGAAACAGGAATCAACTGCGAAGTAAATAAATACTGGAGATATGCATGAATGCAACAACCAAACAAACAAGGCGCAAAGGCCGCAAACCACAGAGGTAAGGGAGCTCAGCTCTACCAAATACCAACAAGCAAAGCCACTCAATAACAAAACAAGCAGAAGGAGGCCCACCTCAACTTCTCATGCACACAAAGCCTACCTCTAAGATGCACCTACCTCCGAAATATCTAGATGAACCCCTAAGTCTAATGCAGCACAGCACCACACAAGTCAAACAACATAAAGAGAAGGCGAACCAGCCTGACAAACTCCTATCCAAAGCTTAAACCAAAACCCTGAGCAGGACCCCTAATCAAAAAACCCTAATCAAATCTCTAAGCAAGACCCTAAGCAAAACCCCAATCAAAACCTCAATCAAAGCCCCTAAAGCAACACCCTACACAAGAGAAATCAATCCCAGTCTCCAAGCTTCAAAACAAGCTTACCAAAGAAAGGGAGCTAAGCAGACAAACCCATAGTGCCTTCCTCAGGAAAGTACCAGGAGGTTACCACTCAGGAATCGTATCCCATGCGGCTCAACAACTGTGAATGGTTTACATTCCTCCTCAGGAGAAACTAAACTCACATGAAGGCTCCAGCATCATTGGATACTTGGGAAATCCTACCTGAACTAAGGGAACTAAGTGAACAGACCCATAGTGCCTTCCTCAGGAAAGTGCTAGGAGGCTTCCACTTAGGAATCGTATCCCATGTGGCTCAACAACTGTGAACGGTTTATATTCCTCCTCAGGAGAAACTAAACTCACATGAAGGCTCCAACATCATTGGATACTTTGAGAAATTCTACATGAACTAAGGGAACTAAGTGAACAGGCCCATAGTGCCTTCCTCAGGAAAATACTAGGGGACTTCCACTTAGGAATCATATCCCATGCGGCTCAACAACTGTGATCAGTTTACATTCCTCCTCAGGAGAAACTAAACTCACATGAAGGCTCCAACATCATTGGATACTTGAGAAAGAGGTGAGAAGAAAGAATGAAAGGCATTCATAGTGCCTTCCTCAGGAAAGTACCATAAACTCCCTTCAAACTTCAGGATCTCAAACCCCACAAACAGAGAACAAGCTCCTAGACTCGGCCTTCAATCTTCTCCTCATCATGCTCCTTGCAAGCTCTCCAAAACAAGCCAAACCCCCAAAGCAATTCCCCAAAGGAACCCCACAAGCAGACAAACATCACAAAGGCATACCTCACAACCAAGCAATTCAGAAAATACCCTAAAAATACTAAAACAAGGGGGGAAAATCTAATGCTTATTCACAAGGGTCTATTATACTTACCCATAATATCCCTATATGCCCATACCCCAAAAATCAAAACAAAACTCTCAAAAGGAAATGATTTACTTCACCTATGTCAAACCTAAAACCCTAATTTTAATCACTCTAGTCTCACCTAATCAAACCATCTAAAAATTAATCCTAAAATTATGAATTAAATCCTATGAGGAAACTAAAGTCCTAAGTTAATCACCCTAAAAAGAATGGACCCTAAATCTAAGGGGAGCTAATTGAACTAAAATCAACAAAATGGGGCATCAACTAAATCATCTAAAAAAGCTATTTAAATGAAAAATATCCTAAAAATATCAAACTAAAAATAAAATGGCATTTTTATTTTTATTAATTTTCTACACAGAAGTATGAACCTAATGCAAAAACAAGAAATGAAAAATATCAATTTTCTGATTTTATATAATTTTTTAAAGATGCAAGAAAATTAAAGAAAATAAAATCAAAGAATTAAAATAAATGGGGAGGGGGTGTGAAAATGAACTACGCCTAGTGCAATTATTCAGATGGGCCAGGGAATGGGGGTGTAAGTAGCGAGGGGTGTTGGGCCCAAGTATCATCAGAAATCAATTAAAAATAAAAAGGAAAATGAAATGGCGCACGGTGTGAATAACAAGCTTTTATAGGCATTTTCGTTGGGCTTTGGCAAAGAGGGGGTTTGGATAGAAAGACTGATCAGGCTCAGGGTTGAGTCTTTAGTGAAACGCCGCGTTTCACTTTGGACTTTCCCTCCGTTTCTTAAGTTGAATTGGGGCCGTTAGATGAGTCTAATGAGTCAAATAAAATGGAATGATCCAACAGCCAGGAGTCATCGTCCCCAAATGGAAGATTAGGGTTTCAGTTTTGCCATGCTCATGCACGTAATTTCTTCTCACTCGTGCTCTCTCCTCTCTCAACGAAAATGAAAGATTCCAAGACCAAAAACGATCTACTAATTACCAGGAACCTAGCCATGTCTTTGGTTTCACCTAACACTTCCTAGATCTTCCAAACAGAATGCACGAAGATTATGGTTCCACCATACTTCACTGATATCAACTATGATAAACCCTAATTCTAATGGTACTATTCTCTTCCCTAGGTTACACCAATCATATTAAACCATAACACGGGCATTAACAATCAATAAACAGCCTATTCTTGAATTTCAAAGATTCATCACCCTGCCATGAAACCTTATAGAATCCTCTCTAATCTTGTGGACATGATCATCTAACCTATCTTATCAGTTCTACACCTAGAAATCTAATGAAATGGACATAAATAAAGAGATGTGAGAAAGAAATCAAACCTGTCAAGCTTCTATGGCAGAGGTATGTGGAGCTGGTTGTAGAGCTTGATCTTGCTTCCAAGTGTTCCTTTGATGAAGTATAGCTTTCTGTTTGCAAGAGTTGTGATGAATAAAGCCTCTAGAGATGAATTTGTGGCTTTGCTTGTGTTTGAAGAAAACCTTGAATACTCCTTTCTCCCTCACTCTTCACCAATGAATTCACCAACCTCTAATCTCATTGTGAGCTCCTCAATATATAACAGTCATTGGAACAATCTAGAAACTTCTAGAATGTAGTGGAAAGCCTTGGAATTTCTCATGATATGACATATTGGATATATCTTATCTCATGCATTAAGCTCCTCTTTTTTTTGTGCCAAAATCTCTCCTTGTGAGATATTGAGATGGTATGTGCCAAAAACAAGCTAATCTTTTCCTTTGGTTGAGTTTCTCCAAGTTACCTTATTATGCAAGTAACAACTTTACAAAGCAAGTCCAATTTCTAGGCCTCAAATCAAAATTGTGGCTAAACCATTGTTTTTAAAATGTTGTTTAGACTCAAAATGATATATTACATGACCTATTTTGGATTTGTAGATCTCCCAAACCAAATTTCCATTTCAACTTTTTCAACTTATATGCCATTTTTAAAGTCATTTTTACCAACTTTTATCAATTTGAGTTCTATGCATTTCCAAACTTCCATGACCTCTTTTCTAGACTTAAAATGACATTTTGAGAAACTTTGATGTTGTGAAGTTTTTCATTTGAAGCTTCCTTGTATGAGTTTTAGGCATAGGCCAAGAATGACCTGTAATTCTCAAATGACCAAAATAGCCTTTGCTTGCCAAGGACATAAGTAGAGTTCCACAAATCATATGAAGGCATACCATACCTTCCTAGAAATCTAAGACAATGAGGAACAACTCTCATGTTGGCCAGAAATCCATTTGAAATCTCCATGAAGGTCAAAAGTTGCTTGGAAGACAGACAACTTTCACAGACAAATTTCAGTGCCCTCAGATGACCTGTAACTTGCAAGAGCTATAACTTGAGTTCTATAAATCATATTGATAACTTCCACCACTCAAATTAAAGCTATGAAGATACTCTACAAGTTTCATGTGGACCATAAATTCATATGAAGCTTTCATCTTGAGTTACACTACTTTGAAGTTTGACCTAAATTAGGGGATTTTACACTGAAACCCTAATTTGGTAACTCCCTTTCTCCTTGACTCCTTCTGATTTTTATTTGGTACAACACCATATCCATATCCATATAGCAAATAATGAATCCCACCTTCTTCAAATGATCCTTGATGCCTTTCAAAACAAGTCTTTGACCTAGGGTTGACCTAGATAAGACCCTAGTTGACTGACTTCAACTGAGGCTCTTGCAATCATTCCAATGACCTGGTTACTCCTCAAGAATGATCATCTAGGCTCTTAATAACATCCATACACACCTCATGCTCTTGGCTCATGGCTCACACTTCCTCTGATGATCCCCAAATGACCTCAAGATAGGGGAGAACTCACTGATCAACCTGTCAACTCTTTAAAGTTCAAATTCTTCTATGATGACCTGAGCAGTCTTGAATATGAATGAAACCCCTTGAATATGCCTCTTGAAACAAGAATGGCACTTGATCCCCTGATTAAGATATCTTGCCTATGCTATGCAATGCAGATGAATGCACTATGTACATGATGCCAATGCAAATGACTATGCAATTGAAACATAAACCTAGGTTAGAAAAGGTTGGGCAAATTTTAGGGTGCAACACCTGGCTCTAGGCACCATAGCCTATAAGCTTTGACTCCTTCAGGGTATCCCATGAACATGCATTTCAGAGCTCTAGGTTCGACCTTGTTTTGCCTAATATGAGCATAGGCCACACAACCAAATACTCTTAGTTTTTCGAGACTAGGTGGATGTCCCGACCAAACTTCTTCAGGTATATTCATTCCCAAGGCAGTCGAGGGACATCTATTTATCAGGTAAGCTGCTGTCGAAACAGCTTCCGCGCAAAACACCTTCTTCAATCCAGCACTAACCAACATGCATCTAACCCTTTCAAGGATTGTTCGATTGAATCTCTCAGCTAAGCCATTTTGTTGAGGAGTACCTGCTACAGTCTTATGCCTTGCAATCCCAAACTCAACACAGTAACTGTTGAACACTTCGTTGCAGAATTCAAGGCCATTGTCGGTTCTTAACCTCTTAACCTTTCTGCCAGTTTGAGTTTCGACCAGAATCTTCCAACTTTTGAAATTCTCAAAAGTTTCATCCTTCGTCTTCTGAATGAATAGCCATAGCTTTCTGGAATAGTCATCAACGATGGATAGAAAATACCTTGCACCTGAGTGTGAAGGATTCCTTGAGGCCTCCAAAGATCAGCATGAATGTAATCCAGGGGTCCATGTGTTCTTCACTTGCCTTTGTTAAACTTCGCCTTACAGGATTTACCAAATACACAAGATTCACAAAATTCCAACTTTTCGACTTTGTCACCTCCTAACAGGTTCTGCTTCCCCAATTCGACCAGACCTCTTTCGCTAACATGGCTCAATCTCATGTGCCATAATTATGTCTTCGACATAGATTTCGTGGATGCAACATTTGTCGAACCACTTACAACCTCAGCCTCAAGGGTATACAAGCCTTGTTTCTTCATGCCTCTAAAGACTTCCTTCGACCCCTTCATGACTCTTAGGATACTTTTCTCTCCTTGAAAAATGTATCATTTTCTGTCGAATTCACCAAGAGAAATCAAATTTCTCTTCAAGTCAGGTACGTACCTGACTTCAGTCAATAACCTTATTGACTCATCATGGAGCTTGAATCTCACAGATCCAATACCTGCAATTTTGCAAGATTTGTTGTTTCCCAGCAGCACAGATCCACCATCTTAATCACATAGCTCCTCGAACAAATCTCTGTTTGGAGTCATGTGCCAAGTGCAACCTGAATCCATAATCCACTTTTTCCTCAAGTCGCCACTTGAAACCACAAGAACATCAGATGAGTCAAAGTCATCTTGAACAATGGCTGCATTGCCATTACCTTCATGATCTTTCAGGCGTTCAGGGCACACCTTTCTTATGTGACCCTCCTTCTTACAGTGATAACATCGAATACTAGATATTTCGTCACTATAAGACTTCTGTTGACTTTTACCTTTCTTCTTGTCGAACTTACCATCCTTTCGCAAGAATTTTCCCTTAACGACCAAACCTTCACCCACTGTCGAAGGTTTATGCTCCTTTCATTCGTTCAAGTCCTTAGAATACAAGGCTATTTGAACTTCTTCAAAGGTCAAGGACTCCCTTCCATACAAGAGAGTTTCTTTAAAGTGAGCATGTGTTCTGGGCAAAGCACACAGCAGCAACAGTGCTTGATCTTCATCATCGATCTTCACATCAATATTTTCAAGATCAATAATCAGCTTGTTGAACATATCCAACTACTCAGCCAACACTTTGTCTTCACTCATCTTGAATGAATATAAAGCTTGCTTCAGGTAGAGTCGATTCACTAAAGATTTGGTCATGTACAAACTTTCAAGTTTCACCCATAATCCCGATGATGTAGTCTCCTTTGATACCTGTCGAAGAACCTTATCACCAAGGCTCAACAATATTGCGTTGTGGGCTTTCTCGATCATGCCCTTCTTTTCTTTTGCCGTTAGCGCAACGTCCATGGCTGCCTCACCCTTCAATGCTTCCAAACAACCCTGCTGAACCAATAGGGCTTTCATCTTCAAGCGCCACAGACCGAAGTCGTTCACTCTAGTGAACTTTTCAATCTCATACTTTGTTGAAGGCATCTTCTCCACGCTTACCGCACCAATTTGTTGTGAATCGGATACCTTTAAACAAAGTATAAACGGTTTCTTAGCAAGAAACACACAAGAGTTAGGGTTAATAAAGAAAAAAACAACAAGGATTGGTTATTAAACTACTATTCTTTCCTTTCTCTTAGAACAAGATTACAAGTATACAAGAATAAAAAAAAACCTCTCTCTCTTGAAATTAGGATTTTATCTTCCTATTTTTCCTTATGTCAAGATTGAGAAACTAGCATCCTATTTATAATAAAATAGCACACTAGTCTAATGGGCTTTTTAACAATTACCCATTACAATCCAACTTAGGGTACAAGCTAACTTAAACAATTGGCTTACAAGCAAGGCCCAATTCAACATGCTAACAACCCTAGCAATATTGACTAATACATGTTAGAACAGACTTCGACTACAACATGCATTACTCGCGAACAGACTTCGATCATACTAGAGTTCGATCCAACATCTCACACAAAAGAAGAAAGGTGGCATTTTTTAACTGACTTTCAACACTATTCAAACATTTTTGCTGCATCAATGTCATTATTACAACTTTAATGTAAGTTGTCATTTGCAATGGATTTTTGCATAAAAATATCATTATTACTCTTATTTTCTAGGAGATCATGGGTTTGCCACAATTATTAACTTCCATGAACTCCCACTTTCTGAAAAAACAAAAAGTTTTGGCTTGATATGCGTTCGCCACATGTCCATGTTTTGAGGATAATTACTTCTATAAATACTCATTTCGAGACCTTCTTCAATCTTCTTCACTTGTGCTTCATAGCCAAATCGTTTTCACACAAAGAAAAAAGAAAAAATAACATTTTTTATGCATCAAGCTTTCTTCAAAAACTCAACCATGACAACTTCTAATTCAACTCTCAAGGCGGATACCAGAAAAAATCCTCTGAAATTTTCTATCCAGGAATCGGAGGGAGGACAAAGCTTCATCCCTGAACCACCATAAGAAAAGGAGAAAGTTTTTATCTGGAGATCTCATGTACTCATACCCTTCTCCATCTCTGATAAATTATTAGCATTCTTAGGTCTATATCCTTCCCCTAAATCGCGCTCTGAGAAAGTAAAGGATTTATTTCCTTGTTACATCTCCACCATGCCTTATGCATTTGAAGAGTGTGCACTTAGTTTAAAATCCATGGATCCTTCTGAGCGCGCTTTTTTGATCAGCCCCTACGCCTAACAACAAAGACTATATCGCGTGGCTCGACAAAGTGTAAGGCCAACAAAAAGAACAATGGAAAAACTTAGGCATTTTTTACATAGTCCAACTTTCTAGGATTGGTCCTAAGTATAACCAATTCATGTTGTTTGCTTCAATCTTCTTTTGGGAAGGATCGACAAATACATTTCAACTTCCTTGTGGAATGATTACGCCGACTCTGTTTGATGTAGCAACTATAATCGGACTTTCACCTATAGAAGAAATCTTTGATCCCATGCTAAATATTGATATTGAATTCAACTTCGACAATCTCAGTTTTAAACAATACATCATCGACCATCATGAAAAAACCAACACAAAAGTTTCTGACCTGGAACATATTGCCTTTTTAACCCTTTGGCTTTCTCATTATTTGTTATACTCAAGCTCTTTGTAAATAGCTAAAGGATACATCCATTTAACAATTCATCTTCATGAGGGTCAAAAAATATCCCTAGGAAAATTACTACTGGAAGATCTGTACTGGTTACTAGGTAATGCATCTCACAAATTAAAACATCTTCCTGAGGTAAAAAAAGAAATACCTCTTTTCTGGGCCTTTGTGGCTCTTACAACTTTGATTAAATGCCACTTTGGAGCCAAAACTACAAATTACTATATCGAGGGAACTTATGGTAGAAACAAATGCTTGACACATCAAGGTACCAGGCTTGCCTTGACTACCCCCAAAGACAACTTCAACAATCAAGTCTTCATGAGGTATATCTCTTTATTTCTTGACACATAAGTTTCTGTTTCGACCATGGAACCCTTCGTGGATCGAAATTTCGATCCAATTTGGTTTAGGAATAGGTTCTCTGGTGTTTCCCTTGGTGTTGCTATTGTGTTAAATGCCGCTTAGGTAGGTTTTTAAACTCCAACACTTTTATCCACCAGACTCAAAATAGGAAGCCCCGACTTAGGTTTTACAATTTACCAACCAAACTTAGTGGCGAGACAATTTAGGTTTAGCCAAATAGTGCTAAATTCCCTATACACATGGGCAAACGACATCAGTTGGTCGAAGCAAAAAAAAATCCACAAGAGTATCTGGACTGTGAGTGTATTCTTCCATCTAGTCATGTTTTGAATGATGTCAAAACTAGGAGAGTTCTTTAGCGTTTTTCTATATTGAGTGGTACCAACGAAAGTTTAGATGTGCATTGATCATTTTAGCCTTAAGATGAATACAAATGTTTTTGAAAATAGTTGGAAAATTCTTAAAAATGCTACATGCATCAAAAACAAAGTTTTATGTGTTAACATTGTTGCATAGGCTGACACATACGACTTTAGGTCGACCTATAGAAGCTTTTGCTTCAGTATAGGTCGACACATAGTTGGACAGGTCGACCTCCACGCATCAATATTAAAGCTTGTAGGCTCTGCCCAAAGGCCGTCTCACTTAGGTCGACCTGAGTATCTTGACAAGCCGACCTATTGCTTTCATAGGTCGACCTGTAGCTTTCAAAAACTTAAAATTTGTTTTGCATATTATTTTTTCGTGCATTCTTTTTTGTCTATTTCCACACACACATATATACTCATACATGCATCTTTTTCTAGTAAGGTACTAGTGTAAATCCTAAATGAAACCAGAATTACAACGTTTTCCCATCGTCTCCAACCTGTCTTCTAGTGCAAATCAAAAAAACAAATTAAATTTCCAATCGTTATCGATCGCACACAAAGTGTTCGATAAATTGCCTTTGAGTATTTTAATTGATTTGTGTTCATTGAAAATAAGCTTTACGAATAGCTTTGCATTTAATTGATTCGTGAATTAATCGTTATTGAATAATTTGTGTTTATTATTATCCTAATTGGTTTATGTTATGCATATTCGAGCCTTTCAATAGTAGGTTTGGTTAGGTGATTCAATTCGGGTTGTTTTCGCTGTGCCATAAAACTTGTGAAAATATTTTTTTCCAAAAGTTTTGTTTTTAAATTTGTGATCTATTCACCCCTCCTCTAGATCAAAGTCTATCGTATAACAAGTGGTATCACAAGCTCTGGTTTATTTCATGCTTAAGATTTACTTTTTAGAAGAATGGCTACCGAACCTAAGGGAGCGTACAATAGAGCACCAATTTTCCCCGGCAAAAGTTATGGCTATTGGAAAGCTCTTTTGCATATTCATGTCATCTCCATAGAAAAAGGTATATGGGATGCCATCAAAAATGGTCCGAATGAAATAACAATGAACGAATAATGTGTTATCGTACCTAAATCGGAATCACAATGGGATGCTTATGATTAGAAATTACGGTCGCATGATTGGAAGGCGGAAAATATTCTCACATCCGCTTTGGGTATTGATGAGTTTTATCGCGTTTCTTATTGTGAAACCGCCAATGCTATGTGGGACGTATTAAAGATTGCCATGAGGGTAATGATGATGTCAAACAAACTAATACCAACATATTACATCAAGAGTTTGAGTTGTTTCATATTAAGCATGATGAAACCATTGCGGATATGCAAAAATGGTTCACACATCTTATCAATCGATTAAATGCACTAGGTATTCTCGTTTTCAGAACTTGCTACTAACAAAGTGTTGAGGTGTTTAAGCAGGGAATGGCAACTCAAGGTCACCTCTATCAAAGAGGCAAATGATCTTAATTTGCTTGATCTCATGGCTTTGTTTGGTAAGTTGGAAGAGCATGAGCAAGAGATCACTTGCTTAGCAAAATACGAAAAATAATGTGAAAAGAAAGTGAAGAAGGAGAAAGGAAAAGACAAAGAAGAACGAAAGAAGTCCATAGCTCTAAAGACTTCTAGTTCAAGTCCTTTTCATAATGAGCTTAAGGATTGTGAATCTAAAGATGACAATGATTCAGACGAAGAAGATATGGGACTGTTTATAAAGAGGGTCAATAAATAAATGTTGAAACATGGTGACAAGTATCTCAAAAACAACCGTGGAAAATCAAGAAGGTTATTAAGTTCCTCAAAAGAGTATGAGAATAGAAAAGGGAAGTCTAGAAGTACGAGTTACAATTGTGGCAAACCGGGTCAGTATAAGCCGAAGTGTCCTACAATCAACAAAGATAAATAAAGAGGCCATCATAAGAAATCTAGAAAGTCTAGAAGAGCTTACGCAGCTTGGGAAAGCGAAAGTGATTCGTCAAGCGGTGATAGCTCTACTTCAAGCGTTGAATCGGCCAAGTTTTACTATATGGCAAACAAAGGAAAGAAAAAGGTTGTAAATCACTCTAAACTTCAAGCTTTTAATGACTTATCTTTTTCTCAACTTCAAGAATCTTTTGAAAATCTACAAAGATAAGCCATAAATGCTTTCAAAAGATTAGCTTCAAACAATAGGATTATTTCTCACTTGGAAGCTAATATTCTATAAAATGAAAAGAATTTTGAAGCTCTAAGGAAGTTTATACTAGAAATTCCAAAAGATCAAAATGAAGTCACTAAACCTTCATGGTTTGGTTGTAATACTTATCACATTTAGAAAAAGGAGTCAAGGAATCTTAAAGCTAAATTAGATAAGGCTTTTTAACCCAAGGTTACTTTTGTTGTAGATATCTCCTAATATGACTTGCCATCTCATAATCCTTATAGAAGGTATAATTATGTTAAAAAGGAGCCAAATAGCAAAAGATTATCCTCTCTTTATTTGTATTGTCACTATTGTTGCAAAAAGGGTCACACCATTGCAAAGTCCAAATTTAGGAAACTTTTTGTTCCTAAAGGTGCCTTTCAATGGTTGCCTATATGCAACCAAATTTTTACTAATCTCCAAGAACCCAATGAAGATTGGGTACTTAGCACTATTTGTTAATCATGTAGGAAAAATGTCTTAACTCTTTGAAGAGAGTATGGGATCTTGTTTATGGAGCATCAAGGCATAACACGGTGACATGTCCTTATTATTTTGATATATGTGACTAACAAGGTGGATTTTGTAACTAATCAGGTTAACTCTTAGTGTTTCTTTAAGTGGTAAAAGTGTATGAGTGATTACTAATATTCAATCCTAGAAGCTTCAGAAAGGTATTATGTTCAATGATGTAGGTTTATCTTCAACAAGACATACTCAAGTATATTAAATTAAGAGTGATCAACCTAAGACGATGAAAACTTGAGGAGGAGAAATATAACCATCATGATTGAATAATATTGAGAGTCTAACATCAAGGATAATCATCAAGTCAATCACCTTTTAGATACATTAACAGTCACACTTTCAAATACTTATAGAAGAAGAAAAGTGGTAAGAGCGTTTTAGTCTCAATTGTGTTTTGTCGCACGTGTTTCATTTATTTCAACTTTCATTTGAAAGTTCTTCGTGGAATGCAAGTGCATCCTCCATCATGTGTACGGTGATGTAATATCGTTTCAATCATTTTCTTGTTTCGTAAGTAAGTATTTTGTTTATCTGTTTATTTCTCAAAGGTATGTAATGGATTATGTGTATGAAGTTTGTGATATACGTTTACTTCCAAAAATCTCAAATGTGACTGTTGTGTGTTGCATTTTATATGCTTACAGTAACTATATTCAAATATTGACACATTTTGATCTATATCTTCAACCAAGTCATTCTTGAATTTTTCATGATTGCATGATTCCAGCAAACAAACCATAAAAATCCATCATATGCATGTGTCTCTCATCAAGTTAGTGTGCATGAGTCAACTTGAGTCATTTTTGGTCTCTACAAACTGAATTTGAGTCAACCCTAAAATTTTGCGCTACTTAGGTCGACCTATCTTAATTGTGTTCTAGTATTTGTTCAAACTGGTACAGTAGAGGTCAACACAGTCTTGTATAGGTCACCCTACGAAAATTAATTTTGCATTTTTTATAAAAGTTAAAGTATAGGCCGACACATCTTCGTATAGGTCAACACGTAATAAATTTCTTTTAATTCTTTTGAATTCTTCTAAAGCATGTGTTGACTCGTATCGCGTTAGGCCAGCCTATGACAGTGAATGGATGAATTAATTCATATTTGACCAGAATGCTTCATTTCTCTACATTCATGGTTGATTCGTGAATCTGTTTCAATTTCCATTTAACTTCCAGTCAGTCATTGTAACTCCTTCAAGGATCTTTAATTATCCATTATTGATATTCAACTTATCACATTAATCTTTCAACCTTAAATTTTCCAATGACTCATCAATGTCTATCATTCATTACTCTATGTAAAGCCTTGCTCTCTTCATGACTCATATCACATCATAGTCTCGTTTTCTCTTTCGTTCAAATCCATTGTGTACAAAATCTGTTTGAATTTAGGAAATAACAGCCATAATCGTGAAAAAACAAAAGTGATAAGGGAAAAATTTCACATCTTCAACCGCTCCAAAAACTGTGTTTTCCCTGGTTTCGGATGATTGCGTTGCAGAATTCAAAGAAAAGCATTAGAATTTTCTTGTCATGGAGCAGTACGTGTGGAAGCCAGCAAAGGTTGAATGCCTGGAGATTACATAGGTTATTTGACTTGTCGAGTACTAGCAGATAAACTATTTTCTGCAGTTGTCACAAGATTATAATGAAGACCTTGTCTTGGTGTTCTATTTTGGCCTACATGACTGGGACATAACATATTTCAAATTCACAATTGGAAATAGAGTTTATGTGGTTACTGATGATATATGGAAGAGGTTGTTTGATATTTCCATAATTGATCCTGATGTTGATGGAAAGCTCGATCTGTTGGTAATGGACTTCGACATTCATAGGGATTTCAAATGGAATACACATCTGAATAAAATGCTCAAAGCTCCTAGGTCAGAGGACTATCATAACACTCTAGCCTTCAGTCAACTGAAGATGGTTCCAGGGATTCTGTTAGGGTTCATTTCACACATTTTGCACCCAAAGAAAGGAGGGTACTCAAGAGTAGATAGTGCATAAATCCATCTGGTGTATATTGTTCTGCACAAGATACCCATCAACTGGCCAAATTACTTCTTCTATCAAATGTTCACTATCAAGGAGTGTAATAAAGGTAGATCTTTCTGTTACACGTCTATGATTTCCAAAGTTCTCAACTTCTTCAATATTGGCGTGCCAAACTTGCCGCTCATATCGTCTAGCCCAGTTCAAGAATTTTCCCAATGTACCTTAACAAATATGGGGTATTTTTAGGATGATGAACGTCAAGCATATTACCTTAGGATGCACAAGTATGGATGGAAGGTGTACAACTTTGATGATACTTTAGAATTTGCTGACTCCATTACCGAGCCACATGTTGGCGATGATGAACCTACGCACGATGTGGACCATGAAGTTGGTCGAAGGAATGAAGATAGTCATGGACTAACCAACATATCTTCTTTGCCATTCATAATTACTAGTTTATCTCCTACCATATATTTTATTTTCTAATGAAGTGTGGAGGTGGCAACACCAACAACATGGATCTAAGGTCGCCCCAAAAGACAACTGTAGCTAGGATGTATGTCCATTACTTGAAAATTAGTCATCACATATAAGGTCCGGCCGTCATTGGCATATCAACTTCTCCAATCACCATTCTTCTTAACCCATCAAAGGCTTTGACCACCAATGTGCATGCTTTCATGAAGTTCCTTTCAATCTTCAGTTTCATAAGAGTAGTTTTGGGCATGATGTTTAAGGATGAACCAGTGTCAATTAATTCTTTTTAGAGGATATTATCTTGACATTTTAATTTTATATGCAAGGTTTTATTGTGGTTCTGACCTTATATGAGTAACTTCTCGCTGTTGAAACCCAGACAACTAGTAGCAGTAATGTTGCCTAGCACTCCATCGAATTGGTCGATGGTTATGTCTTTTATGACATGATCCTCATACATGATATTCAATAGAGACTCTTTGTGTGCCTCAGAGCTTAATAACAGGGATAACATGGAAATTTTGGAAGTTGTTAGACTTAGTTGGTCCACCACCTTGTAGTCACTCTTTTTGATTATTTTCAAAAATTTATCGGCCTCCTCTTGGGGTATTATTTTCTTTGAAAGCACCGTCTCTGGGTTTAACTTGAGACCTCCTTGGCTTTCGAAGTCACGAGAATCTTCCTTTTTTGCTGTCTTGGATTGAATACCATACCACTATGAGTCATGCCCCCGATGCCAGCTATATTTATGACATTAGGTTCTAACACCAATGGCTTATCTCCCACATAAGTCATGGCACCATAGTTCCATGGTACCGCCTTAGTACTTTCGAAAGGAAATGGAACAGGAAAACAGATGACTAGAGGAGATTCTTGAGTATCTTGTCTTGAATATGGGATATCAAAAGGCTCGAGTGTGGTGACACTCTCATCACTTTTTGCACAGTGTCATACCCCAAATTTTACCCTTGGATTCTTTGATATTTTACATATCATTCTAGGTCAATCATATTGCATAACTAACCATTTATCAACTTTAATTTGCTTTGTTTAACCTTTGAAATCAAGGTTTAGTTCAGGAGACTTCAAGGGTCAGTGAATTAGGGTTTTGGATAGGTCATCCACTATTTAAGCTCAGAAGATGTGGGGTTGGAGGTTTTCTGTTGTATTGAACTCCCTTTGTTCAGAGTTGGTATCCTTCAGTTATTGGTACTCAAGGTTGAGGCAGAGGTGTTGAGTTTTCAATCGGCATGAGCAGTGCCTATCATAGGTTTATCAAGGCACGATGTCAGTTTCTCTGAATTGCCACAAAGGTGTAGTTTGTTTAGGGTTTCATCAGTAGTTTGACTGGAAAGACTTTGAATCAAAATCTTGGTTCTCATCAAATCATTGTGATAGTATACACTCAAGGTGAAGATTAGGGTTTGTCACCCTTCGGGTTTAAGTCAGGAAATTATCGTTTAATCAAATTTATCCTAAGGATAGTAGTTGAGATGTGTGTGTAGTATGGTTCAGTTCTGTTGATGTGAATTGATCTTGTTTGAAAAATAGGATTCTTTCATTCTCAAGTTGGATGTGGCTCAGATCAGTGACGTACATATGAAGATCATCAAATTAGAGTTCCAATGTGAGGTTTAAGTCATCTGATGAAGTCAAATTGCAGAATCAATAAAGCTCAAAGCAGTTGAATTATTTTCAAGTATTAATGGTGTGGGTCAGGTTCTCGTCATTGATCCAAGGATTTGTTAAACTTGTGGTCCGATTAAACATCTTGCTAGGTTGGTCTAGGGTTGTGTTGTTATTCAAGAATTGTGACATGTCAGATTCAATTATCAAGGTTCTAAATATTGTTCAGGCATGGAGGTGCATTACCATTACTGTATCCATTCCCATAACATTTTGTCCATCTTGTTAATTACCTATACTTTAGCCATCCTTTTAAAACTACCCATAAAAGGTTTCTAAACCATTTATGTTCATTTTAAAATCATTTTAAGATATCCACATCCATTTACAACCCATTTCCATATCCGATCCAAATTCAATTCATGAATTCATTCTCACAACTATTTTCATCCATTTTATTTATCCATTTTTTTAATCTAACATGCATATATCCATTGTTAGACTCATATCCATTTCTCATCCACTTCAATAGTTATCTTTTATTTATTTTATTTTATCTTTATATTCATAATTATCCTTTTTTATTTTATCCATTTTCTCATTTTTATTTCATCACAAAAATCTACAAATCATTCAAAAAAAAACACTATCCATCAATTCACAAAAAGCCCATTTACTTTTGGCCCACTTTCATCTTACAACAATTACCATATTACAAAAATCAAGAAGTTAAAGTGAATGAAATAAAAGGGCCCCATGAAGCTGTTCAACCTTTGACAAAAAAACTTGTAACCAAAACTTGCTTCATAACCAAGGTAAACATGTACCGCTTCCTTCACTACAAGCCAAATCCCTGCATTTCAAATACTGCAGCACCTGCATAACCGTACCAGCCGAGGCATGAACATCATGTTGCTGCAAAGTTTAAACAACACTTCAAAAAAACTGCCACACCCTGCTGTCGCATCGCTGCGAAGAGGGGCCGGCAAGGACAGAAGAGTCACCACTGTTTGATATTTATCCCAAAGAGAGGGAAAGGAAACAATCATAGAAAACCTACGAAAAAGGGAAAAGACAGGTCATCGCAACCAAATCTTGGGTTCGGGAGTCGGTTACGCAAGGGGAAGGTATGAGCACCCATCACGTCCGTTGTACTCAATGGGATCCATGATTGTTGTCTATCTAAAAGGGTGTTACACTATCAAAGAACTGGTTCACAGGGACAAAAGAAAAGAAAAGAGACTCGATAGAGTATCACCGCTATATGCCTACGTATTCCCTCGTGCAATGGGAAAGTCAGAGTCAACGTAGTTCGGAAAACTACGGGTGAAAGAGGGAAGGTTGCTCGCCAAGACATCGCCGTCTTGTGCCTACGTATCCTCATCTAGTATGAGAAATCAGAGAAAACGTAGTTTGGGCTAACACGACCACAGATTGGTTCAAGTGTTTTAACTGAGTAGGGTTAAACCTTCATTCTAGCAGTTAGGTGTATTGTTGCTCGACCATTGGAGACTTAGGCGTTACCTGTTTGTGGTAGAACCAAGAGTTAACACACTCTTTCTGAAAATGGTTTTCAATTAATCCAGAAGGATAAAAAGGTTTGATGTTTTGTTTTTGTATTTTTTAAACAAGAAGTGAATTGAGTTAAGTTTGTAACTCATGTTGCACTAAAGACTATGACTTGAGAGGGAATGCGTCACATATCGCCCAAAGGGCATACGCTAAACACTCTAAACAGTTGAGATGAGGCCCCCCAACCACCATTCCTCAAGTACTTAAGGCTCGTAGCGTACAACACATGTTATCCTTTATTAGTTGTTTTGAAGTGTTTAGGAGATGAGAAGAGAAAGACACATACTAAGAGGAAACTGAACCCTAATGTTATCATACACAATGCTCCTAAAGTTGGGATAAAAGGGAAGAAACTATCCTAATGTTATCATGCAAAGGATTGAACACCTAACGTCTCTCCTACTCGTATCTTAAACAGAGGGACTAGGAATCCTAAGGGGATCATGGCAAAAGGCCAAGTAAACAATAAATAATTCAATCACAGATGAGGTGGAAAATGAAAAGAAGTTGACTTAAACAAGTAAAAGGCAATGCAAACATGAGATGTAATATGCAAAGAAGAAATACAAGACTCAAAAGATGCAACATAGATGAAGCAAAACGTTCAAACAAAAGGACTTAAACAAGTCAAAAAAAGTGAGATGAAATGGGAGAAGTTACAACTTCTACAATCATTCAACCATCAATCACTATAACCAAAGTTAAACACAAAGCAAGACCAAAAGGCCATGATCAAAAAGAGAGGTGGGAGAAATAGGCTTGGGCAGCAAGCAACATACAAAACATCTCAAGCAAACCACACAAGTTGACCATGTAAGAGAAAGAAGCAAAACCAGGCAAGAAACAATGCATCATTCAAGGCAAACTCAAAGTATGAATATGAACCAAATCACCTCGAATGATGATCAAACCTCAAAGGGCAGGAGTGAAACACAATGTAAACTGCCCAAATCAAAGTTGAAAACAAAGTACGAACATCAACCAAGTCATGGCAAGTGGTGGAAACAAAGTTTCATCACCAATTCAACACTTAGAAACAAAGTGGAAATGCCTAACTTCTAGGTAGCTTGTGAAGCAAGTTAAACAAATTTATGACCTAACAAATAGAAATCCAGCACCTTGATCAAGTTATAAACAAGTAACAACACTCACAAGATGCATATGGGATCATTAGGAATCATTTCCCAAAGAAACTAGGTCAAGCTATCTTGTATGAACACCTTCAAAAGTGACTTCACTTGCAAGGTTCACCAAAAATGGAAAGATTGTTCAATAAATGCCAAATGAAATACACAAAGTAGCTAAGACCAAAGGCAAACAGAAGCCAAAGTTTCAAAATGAAACTCACCTCAAGGCATCACCAAACAATTCCATTGTTAAGGGTGCTCCACCTTATCGAGGGTTTATCGAGGGACATAAAAAACCAATTTAAAATCAATTTCAAAATAATAAAACATGGACCAAAACCACCCTCAAAGAAGCCTCAATCCCTCACCTAAGTGAGGGAGAAACTATGGTTATAGGGGATAATTGTTTGAGGTCCAAATGAACAAGACATTACAATGTGCACACCATAAAACCCTTTGACTTTTAAAATTCAAATAAAATAATAAAATTAAATGAAAAATAAAATTAAAAAAAAGGGAAAAAATAAATAACATGCTAAATTGTTAGAAAAATATTTTTGGGAATTTTTAGAAGTTAAAGAACTATTTTTAAATAAATAAAATGGAAACTAGAAATAAAAGGAAATAAAAATGAGGAATAAACAAGGAGGGGTGTGATAGCAAAAATGGTATGAAATGAATCTAGTGTAAACACACTTGGGCCCAGAAATGTGGGTGTGTGAATAAAAAAATGTGCAAGGCCCACTACCCAAGTATGATGCCATGTGTACTCATTAATTGACATGGAAGCCTTGTCACATGCGCAGGCCAATGGAAACAGCACAACACATCTCATTCAAATTTAAAAAGAGGCGCCAAAGGCCAGGTCAGTTCGTCCCTAACATTCAGATGCTGAAACCCTAGTTCCGGTCGTCTTCTCCAGCGAGAAGCCACTAGAGCAAGGTTCAACATGCCCAAAAATGAAAATGGAAGGTACCTCTCAACTCAAAATTTCACGAGGATTCCAAATATGAGCTTGCATTTTGAAAATAAAGTCGTTCTCATGGTGAATCGAAGGCAAACAGTTGAGATATCAAAAATCAAAACTTCATAAAACTCAATCAAAACAATATGAAAACATTGCCTACTTCAGTAGGACTTCAGATGTACTCAGCATGCTCCTAGAATATGCCTAAAATGGAAGGAAAAAGCTCAAGAAAATACCTAGTGGAGTATGTCCATTGCTTATTCTATGCTTGCTAAAACACGACCAACAACTGCAGAATGACTCCTTGATACTTGAGAGAGCTGAAGCTGAGTTTTAATGGCCTTGAAAACTCTTCTAAACCTCCAAACCAGTTTGATCAGTTGTGGATCTAAGGGCACACAGTTGGATTTTCTTACAAGCAGATGGTAGAGAAGGTTATGGTGAAGATGGTTTGAGAAAAATCTTGATGAAATACTCAAAGGATCGTGTGTTTCGAAGGAAAAATCAGAGAAGAGCAAAGTTGACAAGTTCTGATTTTTACTCAAATGGAGGCTCTCTCTCTCTGCTAGGGTTTTCCTCTTGGCTTATATATGAAGTAAAAATGGAATTTGATGGTTTAACTGTGGTAAAACTTCAATGGTGCAGATGTTATGATCAAATGATTTTTCTTCATTCAATGGTTGATGATGAACCTCACGAATTGCCTTGCATTTTAAGCTGTTTTGCTTTAGTGGAATGGGAAGAGCAGAAGGAGTGTGCAAGGATCAGAGTAGTGGCTGTTAGTCCCTTTCCTTCTTTGGCAAGAATTTTCAAAATCATGTCAACATAGTACATGCCTTGTTGGTCTCACTTTGGTAATGTTTTGGAGTGCAAAGTTTGACACTTTATGCGCATGACTTGGAAATGAGGCTAATGCTGCATGGATGATTGGAGAAACATGCCAAAATGACTTATGAATCATGCTTTAAAATATTGTCCAAACCACCATCTTTGAGCCATTGTAGCTTGATGCACAAGTCTCCTCTTGATTGGAACTTGGACTCAAATGAAAGCTTGCATGCCAAGGAACAACTTTGATGTTGACAAAAGTTTGATTTGGATATTGGAAGATCATGGAAATTGATATTGAAAGTCATGACATAAAATCTGCCTTGAAGTAACTTAGAAAAATTCTAAGTTATGAGTTTGATCCACTTGAAACCTCAACTTTGAACCTTCATATCTTGAGCTTCAAACATCACATGAGAGACTTCTAGTAATGGGTGGAAAGCTTGGAACAAGGCCTACAACTCTCATGTGGGACAAAATTCCATTTGACAACAAGAACTTGACGAAACCTGGCTTGGAAAATTGGTCCAAAAATCTGTCCAAACTTGCTAAAATGAATGTCTTTGAAAACCCTAACTTTGAATCATCATAAATTGAGCTTCAAACATCACAGATGATGAATTGGTACTCAAAAGAAAGCTCAAAATATGAGGAACAAATTTGATGTTGAACAAAAGTTCATTTGAAACCTTGAACATGAGGCAAAATGGCTTGGAAAGTGGCTGGTTTACACATGAAACTTTCCATAAATGGAAAGTTTCTAAAACCCTAATTTCCCCAAAATGGCAAACTTCACACTTCTTGATTTTTCATGATACCCTTGACATTTCTTGGTCAAATTTCACCCATTAGCCATATTTAACTTAAGGAACATGATTTTGACCTTAAAAAGTCAGGAGATGACTTTTTCACTGTACAATTGACTTTTTCCCCAAATCTCCTGATTTGTAATTGACTGACCAATTGAAGCTCTTCTTGTTAAAGTTGATGATCAATTTTGTACCTCAAAACACCTTGGGACATATGAAAGATCATGGAAACAAGTTTTGCTCCAAGAAATAAGTCTAGACTGATTATCTATGAAACCCTAATTTCATGCCTTTTGTTTAGGCCCTTTTGCAGATGAATTGAATGACCATTCCAAATCCACAATAGCCTTTAAGGTACTCAACATATCTCTAACCCATGCTCACACCAATGATAAGAGCCTCATGAAATCCAGACAAATCCTCTGGTGATCCTCAGACAAGGAGCTATAGCACACCTCTTCTCTCAAGGAGCTTTGACAACTTCATAATGATACCACACACTTAATGACCTCTACCAATGCCTTTGCTTGCACAAGAAGCCAATCAAATTCTCCTCTTGGATGACACACAAACAATCACTTGATCCCCTGTAAGAACAATGTTATACAAATGCAAGATGCTAAAATGGAAATGAAACATAAGCCAAGTACAAGAAATGGTTGGTCAAATGTTTGGGTACAACACCTGCTCCTTGCTGCAACATTTGAAGACAACCACTATACTCCAAAATTTGAGGATACTAGCTGCCAAATCAATATCCTACACCATTTTTCATTCCAACAACAAGCCTTCCAAATAAGGAGCCTTATTCTACTACACCACTGCCATTACACAACAAGAAAAGCTTTAAAAAATGCATAACATGACAAATAAGTTATAATCTGTATACATTGAAAACAACATTTCATAACTTGTGCTCATGAAGGTGACTACACAATCACCACAAGACAAACTCTCTGATTTGAAAAAAGGAATTGAGAAGTTCAAAGGTTTTAAAAACAGAAAGAGAGAACAGAGGAAATGGGGGGGGGGGGGGGGGGGGGGGAAGAACCAGACAATAACATTGTGAAAAAAAATACATACTTTCAACTTCTCCAAAATCATCGAAAAATCCAAAACCAACAAAACCTTCATTTTTTCCTTTCACTCGAAACCAATGACAACTTCCCTCATTCATCTGCAACACTTCCCCACAACCTGCGTTGATCCTTTCTTCCATCACTCACTCAACTCCCCTGTTCCCTCAACATAATAACCAAAATTATCTTCTATCACTCACTAATGCAATACCTCATCAGTAAAAAACCTTCATCACCTTCTTTTCATCAACACTCATTATCCACCACCAATTTCACTTTTCTTCAATCATTAAGTCCAATCTCAGTGGAGAGGCAGAATGAGGATTCACCATAACAGAGTGTAAGGAAATGAGATGTTACCTGAAGCATTCGGTTTTCTTAAGAGTAAGATGTTTCTCCTGCAATGTAGAGCCTCTTACTGATAACTTTGTTCATTTATTTCAATTTACTATGCTGCTTGTTGTTGGTATTTTCGTTTCATTTGTTGTTGTTTTGGTGCGATCTATTTCATGAGTTTGATCTGATATGTCCAATACAATTTTCAGTCCGAAAGATCTTCTTTTTTTTCCTCTCTTCTCCTTGGCGTCTTGTTTGAACGTAGGTTCCAAGAATAAAGGAAAAGATAAACACGAATAAGGAGAAGGAGAGGTGAACTAGGGTTTGTTTCCTCTCAAACCCGTTTCTTCGTCTTATGTCCAAAGTGGGGTCAACCTGGACCTTCAAACCGGGTTTATGACTCGACCCGTGTTGAGCTTGGGTACCCAACTCATTTCATGGGCTTAAGGCATTTGGGCCGGTACACTAATGAATTCTCATATTGCCATCTCACCATGTTCAACCATCATCTTTTCTTTTTTGATTTTTACTTCAATCTTTTTTTAGTTTGTTTTGTTTCGTTTAAACAAATAAAAAGCCAAAAATATTCAATTAATTATATTTTTGTTATTTTATCCCTATTTATTATTTATTTCCTATTTTAAATTAGTTTAGAATCTATCTTGTCAAATATTTAAAAATCTAAAAAATATGTTCATTTCCTACGCATTATACAAAATCAAGGAAATAAATATATTTTATCTAAAATGTTAAAAAGTTTCAAAAAAAGAAGGCTTTTATTCTAGGTTTGTTAGGCCATTTTATTTCGAATTTCTCTGGTTAGTTCATTTGCTTTTGGTTGACATGATTTTTTATGATGCCTGATAGTTGACCTTTTTTTTTGTCTTCGACCTAAATTGTTGAGTTGCCATCTCACTTAAGAGTCATTGTTGGCAGATTCCAAAGGAAAGGATCCCCTCATGTTGACTGCCGTGTCATATTTAGGAAACTTTAGGTCCTTACCCTTTATTCTAGCCTTAGGATTAGAGTGGTCGTACTCTATATGAGTGTCCTGCCATGGACACTTCCTTTCCTGTTTAACCTAGCCTTAGCTTTAGAGTCGCTGCACTCTATGTAGGTGTCTCACCGTAGACACTTACTTTTCCCTTTGGAACCTTGAGCATAGTCAAGAGTTCCTCACCCCCTATTGAGGAGAACTACGGTTGCTCTGATTCCATTTCTGTCAGGATACATTGGCACGAGATGCAATGTCTTGGCGATCATACTTTGTATATACTTTAGATCTTTACCTTGGCAAAGTTCCTTTAGCAAGTACACTTTAGTATAACACAAATACTAATAAGAGGTTCTTGTAGAATACTACATATATTTAGGATGCTAACACCTTTCCTAGGTATAACCAATCCCTGAATGTTAGATCTCTTAAATGTGTTGTTACATAGCGCACTTAGGATTTTCTTCGATATTTACCCTTTCCTTTGGATAAATCAAAGCTTGGTGGTGAACTTCATGATTTGTGATTCAAGTTAATTCAATAGCTTGATATCTGATTCTCACCATAACACACAGCTTATATGTATCATTCCTTAACTTATCAACTCTTGCAGCCACCTTTTCAGTTCCTCACATTCATCAGGGGAGGATGGGCATACTTCATAAATGCCATGAACTGCTTGAGTTGTCCTTGCTTTAGTCAATTTTTCATGGATGATCAGCATGAGACTCTTCACAACCTTTACTTCTTTTACCAAAGCAGTTTCATGGAATTCCTCCAAGGCATTGACGATGGACTAGGGTGTTGAGGAAATGGATTACTTTTCACATTCGGACCCAATTCCTTGAAGGTCAGTAGTTTGGCGTCAATAAACTTTTGTACTTTATATTTCAGGGCCTTACAGTTGTCGGTGGTATGCCCTGTCAATCTATTGTGATACCCACATCTAGCGTTCTCATCAAAATTGGGTGGATATGATGGTATCATAGGTTTGAGGGCCTTATATGTAATGTGTCATTTATGAACCAGGTATGGTAGAATCTGGTTGTATGACATAGGCATCGGGTCAACTTCTAGAGGCCTTCTCTCATAATTGTTTCTTAGCCTCATTTGATTCCTTGGTAGATACCCATTTTGTTGCTGATGTTGATTTTGCTAAGGTATCATTAGGGGTTATTGGGGTGGGTCCGTAGGAAATTCCCTTGGTGGATATTGTCCAGAGGCCACATCTGATACATACAAATATGGGTAGTAAGGCACCTCAGTTGAGGGTGCTTGAATAGACTTTCTTCTTCTTTGAGTATCACCTTCCTTCTTCTCTGAGTTGAAGTTAAAGAATTTCTTTGTACCAGTTTAACACTGGATGCCCATTGTATCTTACCACTTTTCAAGCCTTCTTCAATTCGTTCTTCTATTATTACTAAATCGAGAAACCCATATAAGACGCTTCTTAGAATCCTTTCATAATATTGACATTGTAGAGTACCCATAAATATATCCACTAGTTCTCTTTCTAGTAGTGGCATTTGCACGAGAGCATCCATTTCCCTTCATCTCTGTGCATACTCCTTGGAAGACTTATGATTCTTCTATGCATTATTCTACAACTGCATGCGATTAGGAGCCATATCCAAATTGTATTTGTATTGTCTCAGGAAAGCATTAGCGAGGTCTTCTCATGTTCGGATGTGAGCCCGATCTAGTTGCATGTACCCGTCCAAGGATGCCCCACTAAGGCTATCTTGGAAACAATTAATCATTAGCTTCTCATCATAGGCATAAGCAACCATCTTTCTATAGGACATCCTCAGGTGGTTCCTCTGACATTTGAGACCTTTGTATTTTTCAAAGTCATGTACTTTAAATTTTGGTGGTATAACCTTATCAAAAACCAAACACAAGTCGAGAGCATCAATGCCGAATACATTTAAACCTTCCACGACCTTTAACCTTTCAATAAGTATCTTGTAATTGTCAACTACCCTATTTTTTTCAACAATGCCCCTCAAGTGCACCCCTATCTTTGGCGCATGTTTTATGTTTCCCATATATTAGTCTCCATATTTCGAACCCAAGTCCATATAAATTGTCATCAGCAGGAGGATTAATGACTAGTATTTGTAGAGGGCGAGGTACCTCAATATTCATAGGAGGTGGGATGATCCCTTCAAGAGGCGGCAAGCTTGTTTCTATATGAGGTATGTTGGCCTCGGTAGATATGTAACTATGAATGAACCCTAGTAGGGGTTAGTATCCACAGAAGTGGCAATAGTCTTGTTGTGGACAGTTTCTTTGAGTAAGGCTTTGTGCTTCTTATTCTGCCTTGCTAACAAATTGTTTAAGGTGTGCATCACTTTCTCCATATTTCCTTTCACCTCGTCAATGTTTTGCTTCATCGAGTTTATGTCTTCTCTAAGGGCTGCTTGGTTCTTCTCTATTTAATCCATTTCCTTTTTGTGTCAAGCTCTTGTCAACAGAGGCCATGAAGTTAGCTTAATTTATTCAACAAGTTTGAAAGGAAGATGGGAAAAATGAATTTTTTTATGCAAGGGATGTAAACGAATGTGGGTGCATTGTTAGAACAAGATTTGTTCATGACATATATTCCTTGGGTTTTGATGATAACAAAGTATTAAAATAACAATGGTGTTATCTAATATGTATTCCAAGTATGCAGATTCTAATTCTTAACGTTATATATTCAGAATCTGATATCTAAGGATGCACTTGAGAGAAGTTGAATTTTTGGGTTTTGATGGTGCATAATCGGAAGAACACTCTCTAAGTGATGTACTGCCAAAGAAAACCTTAAAGAGGTTGGATACTCAAGGGTTGATTTTCACACCAAGCAACTTAGTTGTGAGGGCTTTTGATGGTTCTAAGAGGTCGGTGTTTGGTTAGATCATTATGCCCATATAGGTGGGGCTGGAGATTTTTGATACAACATTTTATATCATGGATATCCAGCCAGCTTACAGTTGTTTGCTCGGCCGACCTTGAATACACTCTGTTGGGGAAGTTACTTTCATGTTGCATTAGAAATTGAAATATATGATGGAGGGGAAAGTGGTTACTGTTTGCAGAGAGGAATACATTATAGTCAATCAGTTATCATCCTTTAAGTATGTGGAAGTGGACGGTGAAATTCACGAGACGCTTTGCCAAGCTTTTGAAATTGTGCAGATTCGGGAGAAACCTCTTGTAGAAGCTAAGGGTCCAGAGGTCTCAATGTATTCAAGGAAGCCCGTGCTATAGTGGAATGTGGGTCTTCCCAGAAATGGGGCCAGGTACTTGATGTTCCTGCTAAATACGACAAGTTCGGTTTGGGATATAGTCCATTTTCTTCTTCAAGGGATCCTCCAAAATATAAAGGACCTGTTCGGTTTACCAACGGTGGGGTTATATTTGACAAGATAAATGCTATTGAAGATGACGAAGGAGACAACGATTATGATATGGATGCTTGGATTCGTCCGTGTGTCCCTGGGAAGAAGCTTTGCAACTGAAATATGGAGGAAATCATCTAAGTTACATCAGAAGAGTAATTTTCGTTTGTTTTTTATTATGTCTAGTCCTACTTTTTTCCCAAGACGTAGCGACTTTTTCTTGTAGGACCCCTTTGTTTATTTTCAAACTTCTATCATGAATGAAAAGACATCCTTTTTGCATTCAAATATTTTGACCGTTGTTTTTCTTTTGTTTTTCATACGTTTTTAATTAAAACAGAAAAATGGCAATGTGTTTGTGTCTATTTGCATATCATAATAAGCATAAAACATCAATCATGTAGGTTTCACATATCAGATACCATCGATCCAGATTCGGCTATGGCTCGATATGACTTTGATAACCCTATTTACCAAGCTGAAGAAGAGACTGATGAAGATTGTGACCTACCTGTAGAACTGGCCAAACTTTTGAAACAAGAGGAAATGGTTATTCTGCCTCATCAGGAGGACATTGAAGTCGTCAACTTGGATACTGAAGACGACAAGAAGGAAGTCAGAGTTGGGGCTGCATTAGAAGACAATGTCAAGGGAAGATTGGTAGAGATTTCTTCGCTTGGTCTTATGAGAATATTCCAGGGTTGGATATCGATATAGTGGTGCACCGTCTACCTCTTCGAGAAGAATGTCCGCCTGTGAAACAGAAGTTGAGAAGGACCAGGCCTGATATGGCAGTCAAGATCAAAGAGGAAGTCCAAAAGCAGTTGGACGTTAGTTTTCTTGCTGTCACTAATTACCCTCTGTGGGTCGCCAATATCGTTCCTGTACCTAAAAAAGATGGGAAGGTCAGGATGTGTGTCGATTATCGAGATTTGAATAGAGCAAGCCCAAAAGACGATTTCCCGCTCCCCCACATTGATGTTTTAGTTGATAACACTGCTCAATACTCTGTGTTTTCCTTTATGGATGGCTTCTCTGGGTATAACCAAATTAAAATGGCCCCAGAGGACATGGAGAAAACTACTTTTATCACACTGTGGGGGACATTTTGCTATGAAGTTATGCCTTTTGGATTGAAAAATGCTGGGGCAACTTATCAGCGGGCAATATTGACTCTCTTTCATGATATGATTCATCATGAGATCAAAGTATATGTTGATGATATGATTGCGAAGTCACAGACGGAGGAAGGACATCTGGTCAATATTCTAAAGTTGTTTGAATGGCTAAGGAAGTTTAAGCTTAGGTTGAATCCTAACAAATGCACCTTCGGGGTGAGATCAGGGAAGTTGCTAGGTTTCATTGCCAGTGAAAGAGGAATTGAGGTGGATCTTGCAAAGATAAAAGCTATACAAGAAATTCCCGAGCGAGAACAGAAAAATAGGTTCGTGGTTTCCTTGGGAGATTTAATTAAATTGCAAGGTTCATTTCTGACCTTACAACCACTTGTGAGCCTATTTCCAAATTGTTAAGAAAGGATCAAGCGGTTGTTTGGAATGAAAACTGTCAGAGGGCTTTCGAGAAGATAAAAAAGTATTTGCAGGAACCTCTGATATTGATGCCTCCAGTTGTAGGAAGACCTATGATTATGTATTTGACGGTTCTTGAGAATTTGATGGGTTGTGTGCTCGATCAACATGACGAGACAGGTAGGAAAGAGCATGCTATTTACTACCTGAGTAAGAAGTTCACTAATTGTGAGTCAAGATACTCGATGCTATAAAAAACATGTTGTTCACTTACTTGAGCAGCTAAACGCTTAAGGCAATACATGTTAAACCATACAACCATGTTGATTTCGAAGATGGATCTGATCATATATGTGTTTGAGAAACAGGCGCTTTCCGGAAGAATTGCTAGATGGTACATGGTGCTGACAGAGTACGGCATTCAGTACGTTTCTCAAAAAGCCATTAAAGGAAGTGTTTTGTCAGAATATCTTGTCGAACATCCAGTTGAAGATTATCAACCGATGAGATTTGAATTTCCTGATGAAGGTATAATGTTTTTGAGGATGAAGGACTGTGATGAACCTTTACCTGACGAGGGTACCGATATTGGGTCTCAGTGGATGTTGGTTTTCGATGATGCTGTTAATTCATATGGAAAAGGAATCGGGGCAATTATTACAACTCCTCACGGTTCTCACATACCATTCACTGCCCAATTAACATTCGCTTGCACCAATAATGAAGCTGAGTATGAAGCATGCATCATGGGTCTAAAAGAACCTATTGATTTGAGAATCAAGAACCTGGATGTGTATGGTGATTCAGCTTTAGTCGTTAATCAAATCAAAGGAGAGTTAGAAACCCATTAGGCCAACCTTGTGCCTTATAAGAACTATGCAAGAAGATTGTTTCCTTTCTTCGACAGGGTTGAATTCCATCATGTACCTAGGGTTGAAAATCAGATGGCAGACGCTTTGGCAATGTTATCATCAATTTTGGAATGAAACTCCAGCAATCACTATCACACGTCTTGATAGACCTGCTTTTGTATTCGCAGTTGAAGAAGCGTCAGATGGGAAGCCCTGGTATTTTGACATCAGACATTTTCTCAAGACTCAAGAGTATCCACCTGGGGCATCAAGTAAAGACAAGAAGACTCTGAGGAGGCTGTCGGGTAATTTCTACTTGAATAAGGATGATGTGTTGTACAAAAGAAACTTTGATATGGTGTTGTTGCATTGTATGGATGAAAATGAAGCAAGTTTGCTGATGGAAGAGGTCCACAAAGGTTATTTTGGTACTCATGTTGGTGGGCATGCAATGTCTAGAAAATTGTTGAGAATGAGGTATTACTGGATGACCATGGAGTCCGACTGTTTTAAGTATGCCAAGAAATGCCATAAGTGTCAAATTTATGCTGATAAAATGCATATGCCACCAAGCCCTCTAAATGTATTAACATCTCCTTGGCCCTTTACAATGTGGGGCATCGATATGATTGGGAAAATTAAGTCGACCGCTTCTAATGGGCATCTCTTTATCTTGGTAGAAATTAATTATTTCACCAAGTAGGTAGAGGCAGCTTCTTTTGCCAATGTCACCAGGCAAGTGGTTGCTCGTTTTATAAAGAAAGACATCATCTTCCGTTACGGAATACCAGAATGAATCATTATTGGCAATGGTTCGAATTTGAATAATAAAATGATGAAGGAGTTGTGCCAGAGTTTCCAAATTGAACACCGCAACTCTTCTCTCTACTGTCCAAAGATGAATGGTGTTGTTGAGGCAACAAATAAGAATATCAAGAGGATTGTGAAGAAAATGGTGGTGACTTATAAAGATTGGCATGAGATGTTGCCCCTTTGATTTACATGGTTATCGTACTTCAGTGCGTACATCGACTGGGGCAACACCTTTCTCGTTGGTATATGGTACAGAAATTGTCTTACCATTAGGAGTTGAGATTCCTTCTTTAAGGGTATTGTCTGATGTGAGGCTGGATGGAGCAGATTGGGTAAAGGCTAGGTTGAATTAGCTTAGTATGATCGATGAAAAGAGATTGGCAGCTATCGCCCATGGTCGGCTGTACAAGAGCAGAATGAAGAAGGCATTTGATCAGAAGGTGCACCCTCTGTATTTCCAGGTATGTGACTTGTTGTTGAAGAGGATCCTCCTACCACAAACAGATCACAGGGGAAAATGGACTCCCAATTATGAAGATCCATACGTAGTAAGGAAGTTTTTCCCTGGTGGAGCCTTATTACTATCAACCATGGACGGTGAAGATTTTACGTCCCTTGTGAATACAGACGTAGTCACAAAATATTTTGCTTAAAAAGACCCGCTGGACATAAAAAGAAATTCCACGCAAAAATGGGGCATCCCGACGAACCATAAAAGAAAAGGTTCGGGCAAAAATTAGGGATAAAAAGAAAAAGAATAAACCTGCAAAGTTAAAAACCTGAAAAGGTAACTTTGGCAAAAATGGGTATCCCGGTGGATTGAAAACCCGCAAGGGCGATCCAGGCAAAAGTTAGGGATTTTAAAAGCAAATGACTACGGTCTGTGTTCGATCTGCGAATGCATTTTGACACATGAAGATCCCGAAGGGTAAAAATCAGTCCAATCAGTCCCTTCAGAAGGCGGGACATTGGTGGAACATCGAAGACATGCAGGTCATAGCCGAATCGACATGTGGTGGTTGTCTGTTTCCACATTGCCGACATTTGTATATTTTATTGTCTTACTTTTTACACAATTACCTCTTTTCATGAATTGCATTTGTTGTAATTTTCCTACTGACAGACCTTTTCAATCAATAAAGTACTATTCATTTAAAGAGCTTTCCATTTCCTGTTTTTACTTTTACTGTTTTGTTTGCAAAAAGGGCATCCGATATTTTTGATAAATTTTGCATGTGACAACTTTGGGGCTTTGTGAATCGTATTGGAAACAATAACTTACTTGAATGATGTCATGAATGGTAACCGAAATAGCCATTTTGCATATAAGACATTTTATTTGTTTATTTGTTGTTTACATGATGACTGGTCCTTTTCCCAGTAGGGCTTTCCCCATAGAGGAATGTTGTTGAGTCAGAATTTTCTCCTCAACAAGTTAATTTGGGCTTATTCCCCAGCATTAAAGTATAAGTGCAGGCTATTCTCCTACAAGATCTATGTCATTGATCTCCTTCCCTAAGCAGAGATTGATGTTAATTCCCTCGGCAAGTAATTCAGTGATGGTTGATATCTTCAACAAAGTCCAATGGTCCTTGGCATTCTTCAAAGTCAGATCTTTGGGACAATTTCCCGAAAGATGTCTTTCTCAATTCCCAGTAGAGTGGAAATTATTTTAATGGAAGCCATTCACTGGGCCCTCCACATTAGAGTTTGTTTGTTGATTTTTTCAGTGCCTTTCTTGGTGGTGCCCTTTTGCATATCATTTGCATTGCATCGTCCCAAACGCATAGCATTTCCATTTCACATGGAGCATTACGCCATATTCAAATATATGCATCTGAAACATAAGCCAAGTTTGATACTTTTATTGTCAGACGTCTCTCCAGCAGATAACGACATAATTCATGGGGCTTTGTGGTACCTTACCCCTAGAAAAAATTATTGATAGATGTTTTCATCTTACTTTTACTCCTAGCAGAGTTTGTTTATTTAAACTTCTCTTGCCCCATGCGGAGTATTCTTTTTAGGTCGTAAGTCGATTGATTCTACTTCCTGCCTATCCCAAGTGTTGCGTTCCAACTTAAGGTTGGTAATCCCCAACTTAGCCATTTTGTGGATGTTATACCAACTTTTGGTTGGTAACCCTTGGTTTCTTGGGCATTATTCCAACTTTTGGTTGGTAGTCTTCTTTTATTCCCCGCGGAGTTGTTATCCCAACTTTTGGTTGGTAAGCCTCTCTTTGGGTAGGTTCGCCTTCGGTCGGTGTCCCGGTGATTCCAACTTTTGGTTGGTAGAGATCTTCTTGCTTGGATGTTATCCCAACTTTTGGTTGGTAGTCTGTTGTTTATTTGGATGTTATCCCAACTTTTAGTTGGTAGACCGTTGTTTATTTGGATGTTATCCCAACTTTTGGTTAGTAGTCTGTCGTTATTTGGATGTTATCCTAACTTTTGGTTGGTAGTCTATTGTTTATTTGGATGTTATCCCAATTTTTGTTTGGTTGTCCGTTGTTTATTTGGATGTTATCCTAACTTTTGGTTGGTAGTCTTCCTTTTGGTATGCTCTCCCTTGGTCGGTGTTCCGGTGATCCTAACTTTTGGTTAGTAACTTTCATTCCAACTTTTGGTTGGTAAGCTTTTGGTCGATAGTCTCTATTATTCGTGTATTCGCCTTCGATCGGTGTCGGGGTGATCCTAACTCTTGGTTAGTAGCCTCTCTCTCTCTCATAACTTTTGGATATTACCCTTTGGTGATCCTAAGTTTTGGTTAGTAACCATTGTTATCTTTTTGATCAGTTACCTTTTCGGTTATCCCAACTTTTGGTTGGTACCTGCTATTTTTAAGTCCACCTTTGGCTGGAAATCTTTGCAGCGTGAATATCCTCACAGTTTGCAAATTCCCGGGTTCTTTTGGTACTCAATCACCTTTTACCTTGAATGTTTGAAAGCAGTTGTTTTTCATAACTTCAGGTCCAAGTTGTTTGAATAAGGGCAGTTGTAGCACCCCAAAATTTGCCCTCACTTTTTCTAACCTTAACTAGATGTTGTTTCGCGTTCATCTGCATCTCATTTAGGTCACAACCTCATAATCATACTTTGCATGGTCGTCTAGGACATGGGATCGAAGGATTTTCCTGTTATTAGTGTTTACCCTATTCAGAGGTGATTCAGTTGGTTCCTACTTCAGTCAAATGGAAGCAAGAGGTTGAATTCTGTTCATTGTAATCTTCTTGTCAAAATATAGTTAAGTATCAACCTTACATTCTTCAAGAGTTGTCAGGCATCGAAGGCCTAGGGTTTCATCACTTCCTTGGTTCGAATTTGTTGGCAAGCTTATGATTGAGGTTAGGTTTTGCCTCTCATCATGGATGGAGCTCAGATTCATCAGGGATGATGGAACAGCTTCAAGTCAAGTGTAATTATTTAGTCGTGATCAAGAGTTTGCTTCAAATGCAAGTTATATGTGTCAATGGTTTATTTCTCAGGCAGTGTGCATCGAAGGTCAATTTGTCATGTGTTGGGGGTTAGCAGGTTATTAGGAAAGGATTCATGAGAAGTTTAATTCAATGTTCGGGTTCATCAAGATCATAGGCTAAACAGTGTTCAGGCTGTGGATATATTTTCCCAAAGAATGATTCAGACGAATTTGAAGTGATTCAACTATTATTGATCAGAGAGTCATAAATTAAAGGAAATGGTTGTTGCTTCAGATACTAGTTATTCAATGATCCAAGTTTTGTTCATATGCATTTTGGGAGAAGTTCAAGTTGGTTTTGAATCAAGATCAAGATTTCGTATCCACTTCCTTTCTAAACCGTATCCATTTTCTAATCCATTCTTTTTAACCATATTCATTAACCAATTTCCAATTCTCCATTTTTCTAACCAAATTCACATTTCCAATTCATATTTCAAATCCATTTACATCTATATTCCAAATTTCTCTTTATTGTCAAAAAGTCATAATCCAAATTTAAATTTCAGCTCACTAAATATCATAAACCCATCATAGGCCCATCTCCACTTTTCTTACAACAACACAAATTTCATTGACAATATACATTCATTCATACAAAAATGGTAGAATAAATAAAGGCCCACTTTGGTTTTATTACAATACTCCAAACAAAAAAGAAAAGGTACTAGTCTTATGTGCTATCACTATCCAAACCGTACATCAAGCTACACAACCTTCAGCAAGTTTGTACCGCAACCATTACCTGCTAGAAAACCACACCATACAAACCATATTAGCACACTAGACAAAATTCTGCTCCACACAAGGACGTGCACGCAGCAACAATAGCCTAAACAAAACCTGCAATAAAACGACAACAATCTTGCACAATCATAACAAGATAAAACAAATTTGTACCATAAACTTAAGGAAGTAGTTGTTTCATGGATTTAAAGAGAGAAAGAAATCACAACAAGGGGGGATATGGAGTGAGAACAGAAAAAAGGAGGAGAGAAAGAATACCACACAACACAAAAGAATTCTTCAACAAATTTTCTTCACATCTTCAATCCACCAAAACTGCAACAGATCTTCTTCAACTGTATTTTTCTATCAACTTAAAACACCAACCCAACAACTCCTTCACACTATAACAATAACTCAACTCTGTTGCTTTGATTCATAAACAATGTTACTCTGCTCTTCAAGAAAACAAATCCTCACAAACCTTTGAACCCACAAATCACCTTCCAAATCATTTAAACTGAATAAAAAACAAGAAGAGATAGAAAACTTGTTGCAGAACAAACTCAAATTCAAAAAGAAAAGAAGAAATATAAGGAGTTCAGTAATATCACAACAACAATCATAAAAGTAGCATCGAAAGAAAAGAGAAGAGATTCAAATTCGAATTCAGATGCATACCTCTAGGCAGCTCTTTCTGTAGTTTTAGTTCGTTCATCTTCCTCTTCACCCAGACCAATCACATTTCCGCAAGTACTCATGTTATTCGCCCCTTTTGTTTGTGCTTTATGTTTCAATTGAATGTCATCCAGTTTCGCTCGTATACATGAGAAATGAACACCTTGTGTCGGTTGCGTGAGAGAGCGAGTTGAGTTGAGGGAAGAAGCAGGATTGAGGTTCGTTTGTTGGATTTGAAGCGAGAGGAAGGAACGTGATGGATTTGTATTTCCAGGTGGGTATAGTATTTTTCTCTGTGTTCGGTTTGTTTCCATCGAGAAGGAGAAGGATGAAGTATGATAGGTCACAATGCAGATGAAGAAGGGAGTTGCGAGCGCAACGGTCGGCGTTGTGAAAGGACGAAGTTTGAAGCCGACGGTGGCAAAATTTTGAAAGGAGAATGTCAGACTCACGTATGACTTAAGTTAGTGTTTAGGTTAAGCTATTGTTTTCACCTGGGCCGGGTTTTTAAGCCCATACGCCCAATTTTTTTCTTTTTTTCTTCTTCACCACATCCTGGTTTCTCTCGCCTCACCCTTCCTTGGCTTCTCGAAGACCTTGGGCGTAAGATTTCAGGCCCATGTGGTTTTCTTCCTGCACCCTCTATTTCAATTGTACACCCCCTGTTCACGCTACAAAAGTTATTGGGCTTGAACCTGATGCCCGTGTGCTCATCTTCTCTTGTTACCACCTATTATTACTTGATGCACCCCTTTTAAATTTAGTTACATTTTAATTAGGTTTTTATTATTTTAGATTTTTATTTTCTAATTAGAATTTAATTTTGATTTAACTAACTGTTATTCTATGATTAGATAATTAATTTTAGAATTAGTTATTTATTTTAATTCTATTTTCTTTCGGATTAATTTCTAATTCTATTAACTTGATTTTAATTTTAATTTATTTAGAACTAGTTTTTAATTTTAGTTTAAAATTAATTTTATTTTTTTAAACTCTTTTTTATTTTAGTTTAATTTATGTTAGAATTAGATTTTTTTTTAGTTTTAATTTTGAATTAACTTAGGATTAATTTTAATTAAAACTTAGTTAATTTTAACTTAAATAAATTTTGTTTTTATTTGAATTTACTTTTGAGATAATTTTAATTCTTAACATTAACCTTGATAATTTCGGGTTTAGTTTCGATTAATCCTCGCATACGTTTATGAATATTTCTTTCACAACACTTGTATATATTTGCTTTAACGATTGATATTGACTTTGTTCTTGAATATTTACTTGAGTTTCGATACTCGATGTTGTTTGTGATTGCGATGCTTCGTATTTACCTGTTGATTACCTCTGTATTCACATGATCCCTTAGGATTCCTAGCTCGACTTAATTTCCTATTAAGTTCGAGGTAGGAGAGACATTAGGCTCTCAATCCAAGCATGACAGCATTAGGTTAGCTTCTCTCCTAATCTTGATCTTAGGACCACTTTGTATGACAACAGTTAGGATTCAGTTTCCCCTAGACCTTCTGTGCGTCTCTTTCTTCTTTCTCAAAACAATAATCAAAACACTTAATGAATACGATGAGTATTATGCGCCACGAGCCTTAAGCACATGAGAAATGACGAGTGAGGGGTCACTCCTTACTTGTCTAGAGTGTTTAGCGTATGCCTCGTGGGCGATATGCGATGCATTTGCTCCTATGTCATAGACTTTAGTGCGATACACATCTCAACCAAAGTCAATTCACTTTTGTTAAGGCGTTTTAGGCCCAACATCTTTTCTCTCGCCCCCGTGCGGTCGAGATCCCATTTTCCTGTAGTTCTGTGAACTACGTCTACTCTGATTCCTTATTACCTAATGAGGATATGTAGGCACGAGGATTCCTATTCTTGGCGAGCATGCTAACAACTAACTCCCTTTTTCTCTCGCCCTAGTGTGATCGAGATCAACCTGTTTATTTGAACCTTTTCTCTCGCCCCAGTGTGATCTAGACCTTTGTCCCGTAGTTACCCGAACTACGTTTTCTCTGATTTCTCATACCAGATGAGGATACGTAGGCACAAGATGGTGATGTCTTGGCGAGCAACCTTTCCCCCATCACCCGTAGTTTACTGATCTACGTTGAATCTGACTTTCCCATTGCACGAGGGAATACGTAGGCATGAGGCAGCGACGTCCTATCGAGTCTCCTTTTTGTTTTCCCATCTCCTATTTAGCAGTAACTTTTAGATAACTCACCCCTTTTGATAAACAACAAGCATGGATCCCGCTGAGTACAACAGACATGAGGGTTGCTCATACCTTCCCCTTGTGTAACCGAATCCCGAACCCAAGATTTGGTTGCGATGACCTTGTCTTCTCCTTTCTTTTAGGTTTTCTTCGATCGTTTCCTTTCCCTCTCTTTGGGATAAATAACGTTAGGTGGCGACTCTTCTGTTTGTTTTGCCGGCCCTTTTTGCAGTATGCGACACCTTGGTCTGACCAAGATGAAATAATATTATTTGAGGACTCAAGTGAAGATGACCATACACCGATGCAGGGTATGGGCTCAAAAAATACTCAGTCAAATGAAAAATAGTAGGCAAAATTTGGGGTATGATACCTACTAGAGTGATTTTGGAAACATTTTCTTTCGTCGAGAACTTTAAGAGTGTTACCTTCAACAACACTTTAAAATACTTTAAAAGAAGAAGAAAAATACTTGTAAAATTTTAAATAATAAATATTATACAAAAATGAAAGGCAAACAAGCAAAAAGCTCTGTTATTACCTATTTTTGAATGGTAAAATTAATCTTCTTAAACACTACATCCATTGACCTAGGAGACACAATATTTCAGTGGACTTTTCTCTATACTCTCTGTAAAAGATTCAACACCTCTAATGTTAGGAAATCAAAAGTTTCAAAGTCAAAAGGTATGAAAAAATGCTGATTGTTAGAACATGTGTTCTCATATTTGAAAACTTTACTTGAGGCAACTTTGAGGGTTGTCTATCCCATGGTAAAACCTCCAGTCCTCAGTACCAATAGTGGGAACCCTTATTCAATTTCACACATGTATGTTTCCCTTCCATCCATTCGTACACCAACACATATGCTAGAGTAA
Source organism: Lathyrus sativus (assembly GCA_963859935.3). Lineage (NCBI taxonomy): Eukaryota > Viridiplantae > Streptophyta > Magnoliopsida > Fabales > Fabaceae > Lathyrus > Lathyrus sativus. Next base: position 651,451,152 of record OZ012738.1, on the reverse strand, counting down.
GTTTAGATCTCCCCTTATATGGTCCAGACAAGAAATTCACGTGTGCTTCTTATTGAGATGAATTTGGTTCATACCATGTATCCTCCAAGACTTTGATGATAACAAAGTATTTGAAGAACAATTAGGATTTCTAACTAGCTGGTTTTTGTGTATAGAATTATATTTACTTGATGAAACTGGTATGTCACGAAAGAAGCTATGGTTCGACTTTGATTGTGTACTCGTGAGAAAACCTTATCAGAAAGTTATCAATAGTACATTTTAGAGTCAGAGGTGTGATATACTTGCCTCTGAAATTGAGTAATGTCAACTTATGCTTAGTAATCACGGGACTCGAGAATAGTTGACATTATCTTCAAAAAATCATGTTGCAGTTGTTTCACATAAGAGTTCTTTAGACAAAGGATTTGTTTAGCGGATACTTCTTCGACTACGAGTTCCAACACCTGCTTTATTGGAAAAGAAGATGTAAAAAAAGATTTGATCTGAATATAGTCGTTGAGTTGCTTCAACTACTCTATTTCTTCAGCAATAAAAGGAGCAGAAGAATTGAAGATCAACTAAGAGAATAACACAACAACTACAACTGAAATATACACGCACTTCACACAACTTGTAACAACTCAAGAAAAGTTAATTCGTTAGGAGTTATTATTCTTATATAAATTAAGAATCTTTAGTAATAACATGTGTTATATTATATTTGAACACCTTTGATTATTAATCAAGTGTTGTTATAAGTTATTCCTTCTCTAAACAGTTAGTTTAGATAAAAGTCTCTTGCCTTAGACTTGAGCAGTGAAGTATTGGAATTGTGGAATCTGAGCAGGAAGTTTTGAATCCAAGGGTTTTAAGCAAGAAGTATTAGGCTGGAGGTTTATGCAAGGAAGTCTTGAACTTAGGGTGTTTAAGAAAGAAAGTCTTAGGATCTGAGGATCTAAGCAAGGAGTCTTGATTAGGTGTTGATTAAGCAAGGAAGTCTTGGGTTGCGGGTCGGAGCAAGAAAGTCTTATTCTTGAGTGTATAAGCAGTTGTAATCTAATTGATTATAGTGGAAGTCTCTTGTGTTGCAAGGGGATTGGACTACTCTCAGTTGGAGAAGAACCAAGTTAAATTTTGTCTGTTCTGTGCCCATTTATTTACTTCTTTCTTTCTATCCACTGCGTTTATTAATCAGAGTCTGAACTTCTGTTTAGATTTTGAACTCTGATCAGAAGTATAATAGAATTGGCAAACACAATTTAACCCCCCTTCTTATGTATTTTTCTCACCTTTAGTTGGCATCAGAGCAAGGTATATGCTTAACACTTAACAGTGGTACATATAAACATCCAACGAGAAAAATATGTCTATGAGGATCCTACTGCTAGTACCTCAAGAAGAGGATTTTCCCATGATTACAATGGTTCTTTGAGAAATCACTACTCTGTTAAACCTCATGTATTCAGTGGAGACTCCAGTGAGTTTGAATGGTGGAAAAGCAAGATGTACACGTATATCATTGGACTTGATGATGAGTTATAGGATATACTCTAAGATGATATTAAGAACACTGTTGAAAGTGTTGGTATGATATCTGACAGGAAAACCTTGGCTCTAGCTCAAAAGAAAATTTATAGAAAATATCACAGAGTCCGAGTTATTCTGAGTGATGCTCTACCACATGTTGAGTATCTAAAAATCATTAATAAGTCTTCTGCAATGACTATCTATGAGTCATTGTGCTCTACCTATGAAGGGAATCAACAAGTTAGAGAAGCAAAAGCTAACTTGTTGGTATATAAGTATGAGTTATTCAAAATGAAGGATGATGAAGATATTGAAACCATGTTTTCCAAGTTTCAAATCCTTGTATCAGGCCTTCAAGCATCAAACAAGAGTTACTCTACTTTAAAACATGTCAAAAAGATTCTAAGAAGTCTCCCTTTAAAATTTAGATCTAAAGTAACAACTAATCAAAAAGCTTAAGATCTGAATATGTTGTCTCTTGAAAGTCTAATCAGCAATCTTCAGAGGCTTGAGATGGAACTGAATAGAGATAAGTCTTCAAAGAAACTTAAAATTATTTTCCTGATATCTTCTTCTGAAAAATCTGGTGAAAAATCCAAAACTCTTTCAAAGATCAGTAAACCTGATGAAACTTATGAAGAAGATTATGATGGTAGATCTGATGATTATGATACAGCCAGCTTCATCAGAGGATTTCAAAAAATGGTCAAGAGGAACAAAATATTTTCTAAAATCAATGGCTTTAGGAGATCTAACTTCAAACATAAAGATGAGGATAAGGTATGTTATAACTGCAACAAACTTGGTCACTTCAGAAATGATTTTCCTGATCTTTAGAAAGATAGTCAAAAGAAAGGAAGTCATCAAAAGGATAACTTCAGGAATAGATTTAAGAAAAACTTTATGGCAACATGGGAAGAGTTAGATGATGAAGATTCAAAAAAAGAAGATGAAGCCAATCTGGCGTTGATGGCTCGCAAATATGAAAAAGGATTTTTTTTCATCAAAAACAGAGTCTGAAGACAATGATGATTTATATTCTTATTCTAACTTTATTTTATGCATGAATGATCTCATGAGTCACTGCAAAGATCAAGCCAATCACATTAAGATTTTGAAAAGAGACAACTTTATTTTGAAAGAAGAATTAAAGAAATCAATACATCTCAAAATGAATATTCCACTTTAGGTAACCATGATCTAGCATTTCATAAATTCATCACATCTGGAATTGATAGAACTAAAATTGCATCTATGATTTTTGGAATTATCAAAAACAAAAGAGAAGGTTTGGGGTACAACGAAGACTGTTATAATTCTAATATGTCATCATATAAAGTGTCCCTAAATATTTGTTCCTCTAGCATTGCTCAAACAATGTTAAGAACCTATTTTGTTCCTGCTGCTGATTATGAAAAGTTTATGAATCTAACAAAACCTATTGATCAGAAGTTAAAAGGTACTGCAATATCATAATCTGATAGTTCGTAAGTTCTAATTACATTCGTATCTAGATCATCTGAATCACAGGTTAAGAAAGTTTCAGAAACTAAGGTTGAAAATAACTTCAGTCAAAAATTTTGGAAACAGAAAACTTGGAGTGAAGCTAAACCTTTCTACATGGAAAAAGGGAATGATAGGAAATAACCTTTTAAAACTAACATGAAAGGACCCATATGTCTATGGGTACCTAAATCTTAAATTGTCTTTGGTGCAGATATGCCTAAAGTAAAAGATGGGAAGCCAATCGTGTAATCTGGACAATAGCTGCTCACGTCATATGACGGAAGAAAGGCATATGTTCCAAACCCTGAATATGAAAGAGGAAGGATGCATGGGTTTTGGAGGAGGCCAAAAAGGAAAGATCATTGGTACAGGCACCATTGGTAACTCTCTAACCCTTATCAATAAAGTTTGGATGGTAGATGGCTTAAAGCATAATCTACTAAACATAAGTCAATTGTGTGATAGTGGTTGTGAAGTAATATTTAATAAGAATTTATATTCAGTTATTAATGCTAACAAAACCATTGTATTTAAAGGGAAAAGGAAGGGAAATGTTTATAAAATAAATCTTTCTGAGTTGGCTGATCAGAAGGTGGTTTGCCTAATGACAATGAGTGATGAGAAATGGATCTGGAACAAAAGGTTAGGTCATGCTAACTGGAGATTAACCTTCAAACTTAGCAAGCAAAAACTTGTTAAAGGGCTTCCAGATCTTGACTATCACTTAGATGCTCTCTGCGGGTCATGTCAAGTTGGAAAGATTGTGAAAACCTTTTTAAAACTAAAAACGTTGTCTTTACCTCTAGACCCGTAGAATTACTTCACATTGATCTGTTTAGTCTTATTGGAACTGCTTCGATCAATAGGAAGAAATATGGTTTGGTCATTTTTGATGATTTTAGCATATGGACTTGAGTAAAATTTATTCGATCTAAAGATGAAACATACAAAGTGTTTAGCATCTTCTGCATTCAAGTACAATATTAAATGGAAGTAAAGATCATAAAAAGTTAGAAGCGATCATAGTGGAGAATTTGAAAATGAGCCATTTGAATATTTTTGTAAAAGATATGGACTTATCCATGAGTTCTCTTATCCTAGAACTCCATAGCAAAATGGGGTTGTAGAAAGAAAGAACAAATCTTTACAAGAGATGGATAGAACCATGATTCATGAAAACAAACTTCCAAAGTACTTGTGCGCAGAAGATGTTAATACATCCTGTTATATTCAGAACAGAATCTATATTAGACCAATTAAGAATAAAACATCGTCTGAATTTTTTAAGGGTAGAAGACCAAGCATCTCTTATTTTCATCAATTTGGATGTACCTGTTACATTTTGAATAATAAGGTCTACCTAAAGAAATTTGATGCTAAAGCTCAAAAGGGTGTCTTTTTCGGATACTCTGAACGCTCAAAAGCATACATAGTGTACAACTCAAAAATTGAAATGGTTGAAGAGTTTATGCACGTTAAATTCGATGACAAAATACCTGACTACGAAAAGTAAGAGTCCATGGTTCAAGATGATAATCTTGTAGTAATTCAAAATTCTTGAAGAACAACTTGTAATATGCATTCCAAAGGAAAAAAGTATAGAGGATGATATATCAGAATCTAATACTACAACTGAAGATATACCAGAAGTTGCAGAAATTAAAGCTACTCCATCTGGTCCCATTGCTACAGATTCAATAATTTTCCAAAATGATTCTAAAGCCTCTATTCCACCCAGAAGGGAAAATTATTAGGAATACAAGATGAGCCATTGAGAAGCCTTTTGTAACAAACTAAACAAACAGTGAGAAGTCATGAAGAACAAAGTCAGACTTGTAACTCAGGGCTATAGTCAGCAAGAAGGAATTGACTTCTTTGAAACCTTTGCTCCTATGGTAAGGTTAAAAGCTATAAAAAATTTTCTTTTTTATGTTATTAATCACAACATTATGCTTTATCAGATGGACGTCAAAAGTGCCTTTCTGAATGGAGTTATTTCCGAAGAAGTGTATGTTAAGTGACCTCCTGCATTTGAAGATCCAAACCATCCAGACTTTATCTACATGCTTAAGTAATCTCACTATGGGCTCAAACAAGCTCCAAGGGATTATGTGACAGCTACCCATCAAGTCAATATTTTCAAAAAGATTCATATATTAGAGCGTATATACGATAAGAATTCTTATTTTATCAGAGCTCATGATTAGTCCAATTATTAATTCAAAGCACAAAACATAAAATTAATCATTTATTGTCTGCCTAAATAATCATTTACTGTTTGAAGCACATAATCTTGATGATAAGCTAGTTGGATTATGTGATGCTGACTATGTCAGAGATAGAATTGAGAGCAAACCTACAAGTGGAAACTGTCAATTTTTAGGTGAAAACCTTATATCCTGGGCTAGCCAACGACAAGCAACGGTTTCCCTGTCTACAACAGAAGCAGAATACATCTCAGTTACTAAGTGTTACACTCCACTACTATGGATGAAGTATTAGATAGAAGATTTTCATATTTTTGGAAACAATATTCTTATCTATTATGATAACACTGCTGTTATTTGTCTAGCGAAGAATCCTATTCAACATTCTAGAACTAAGCATATCGAAATCAAACATCATTTTATTAGGGACTATGTTCAAAAGGTGATAATAAATATTCAGCTTATTGATACTGACCATCAGTGGGATGATATATTTACAAAACCCTTAGCTATCGTAAGATTTGATTTTATTTATAAAAATTTGAACATGGTTTTTGTTGATGGATAATGCTTAGGCTCTAAATGGGGCATCAATAAGAAACTTAAATTCTGATAGCACTCAGTTGGAATATCATATATCATGAAGTATGGAAACTTTCTAAGCAGGGTCTATAAGTTTTGATTATATAGTTTATTGAATCTCTTTCATCCTTGATTGCTTCATTATTTAGGCAGACAGTAAATGATTAATTTTATACTTTGTGCTTTGAATTAATAATTGGACTAATCATGAGCTCTGATAAAATAAGAATCCTTATCGTATATATGCTCTAATATATGAATTTTTTAGAAAATATTGACTTGATGGGCAGCTGTCTATGAAACTCTTTCTTTGGTAAGACTATTAAAAACTTTCGACAAGGCTAATTCTTTACATACTTTCTCTTCAAGAAAACATACAGTGAGTATTCAACCTTGGTTGTTGTGTTTTCTCATAAGTAACTATCCTTGAGACTGACGGGGCATTTCTATCTCTCTTATATTCAAAATCTGCTATGAAATTTGGTTCTTAAAAGGAGTGTACTAACAAAGATTATGATTCATTTTTATTCAGACTCATTATCCTCCAAACATTTAATACATGCTTGCTCATTTATTATAAATCAGCACTCTATGTATTATATTGTTGTATCTGTATTTTACCTGATTTTATGTGTTATCTTCTATATAAGATTATATTGTGAAATCATTGTTCTATACTAGAATTTATTTTCTTCTCAATATGTCTTCAAAGACCATCAAAGGAGAGATCTATGATCTAGATGTTCTAAAGGAATGTGTGGTGAACCTAAATGAATTGACGATGGTTAATCTTTCTCAGATAGTTTCAGATATTCATTTTCAGACATGGGATGGATATTTTGCAATGCTTAGTGGACAAACCTATTCAGATCTTGTGAAAGATTTTTAGGCGAATGCTCATGTTCATAAGAATGAGTTGGATATTTGTCAGATTCTATCTGTTGTTTATGGTTTTCTTGTTGTGATCAACTCTAAACTCATCACTCAAGAAATAAATTATAAAGAGGATGGAGTTATTGTTAAAGACTACAGACATGACAATAGGTTTATAAATCTTATTCACAACATCTATGATAATGAAGGCCCTACCGCAAGCCCTTCTACTCTTACTCTAACGGAAAAAGTATGGTACCATATTATGGGAACCAATCTAAGGCCTAGAGAAAAAGGATTATGATGGATTTATCGTGATGATAAATATTTCATTTTGTTCCTAGTCTCAAGAACTAAAATCAATCTGCCTCAAACAATATTCAATTATCTGAAAGAAGAGATACTTGCATCTCGTGAGGAATTATCTTTTCTCATTCCTTTTGGTAGGGTATTTCTATGATTCTTGTTCAATAAGGTGTTGTTACACATATGCAACAAGCTGGGTTGAAACAAATTTGTTTCATACCATATATCCTCCAAGGTCTTGATGATAACAAAGTATTTGAAGAATAATTAGGATTTCTAACTAACTAGTTTTTGTGTACAAAATTATATTCACTTCATGAAACTGTTTCTGTCACGAAAGAAGCCATGGTTCGACTCTAATTGTATACTCGTGAGAAATCCTGATCAGATAGTTATATATAGTACATTTCAGAGTCAGAGGTGTGCTATACTTGCCTCTGAAACTAAGTAATTTCAACTCATGCTCAAAAATCATGAGACTCGAGAATAGTTGACATTATCTTCAAAATATCATGTTGTATTTATTTCACAGAAGAGTTCTCTGGACAAAAGCCTTGTTCAGCAGATAATTATTTGACTACGAGTTCCAACACCTGCTTTATTGGAAAAGAAGATGTACAAGAAGATTTGATCTAAATATAGTCGTTGAGTTGTGTTGCGGTGGAAATAGGATCACAAACTATTAATGAGTTTGAATCGCAATTCAATTCACAACCGCTCTTTGATTTATCCGAAGGAAAATGTCAAAAGAGGGAAAACCTATTTTGCATCGTAAACACAATGCGGGGAAAGATCTAGGGTTCGGGGGTTGGTTAAATTTAGGGAAGGTATTAGCACCCTAAACTTCTGTAGTACTCTACAGGAACCTTTTGTTCAAATGTTTACTATTTTGCTTTATTCATTTGCTTAAAGTATATGTACAAAGGATTAAAAGTGAGAAAAAAGACCTAGGGGTTGATTCTAAGTTTACTCGGCAAGACATCGCATCTTGTGCCTACGTATCCTTACGGGAGTGGAATCAGAGTAATCGTAGTTCCCCTCAATAGGGAGGTTAGAAACTTCTTGACTGTGGTCAAGGTCTCAAGGGGAATAAACGCATCTTAAGGACACGCTTACATGGAGTGTAGAAACTCCAAATCTCTACGTTGAATTGTTAAGTTGCAATTAGGGTTAAATTAGGGATTCCACGGCGGGAAACCCTAAAATGAGCGCGGCGGCTCTTTGACCTAATGCTAGGGGTAAAATTGTAACTTTGTCTGCGGCGAGACATTTATGGAAATTAGGGTTTGTAGTTTGTAGTTTTGAGGATTTGAAATTGAGGACTATTGACACGGCGGTCAAATGCTAGACCTAATTCCTTCGGATGCGTAAGGTGACAGAAATATTGCGATACATCAGCAGAAATTTAAATCATACATCAGCAGAAATTAAATGCGAAAAGTAAACGCGATTATTAGGTTCGCGAGATTACAATTGAGATACAGATACAAATATGAATGAAACTTAAATGAAAACTCAAAACACTAAATGTGAACTGCAAAAAAATGAACACCCGTTAGTAGGCATGGTCAACCAGTTATCAGATGAATTACGAGGCAATGAGATACAAACTCGAGATTGTTTTATTTGATATTTCATGATTTAACTTACAAAAGAAATTTTTTTATAAAAAAAGATTTTATTTTTCATTATTTTTTAAAAAGAGTTTTTTCATTTTTTATATTTACAAAAAACTTTAATTTTACATTAAAAAATTTAATTTATTATTTTTTTAAAAGGGTTTTTTTTTATTATATTAAAAAAAAGTTTTATTTATTTATAATATCTTCACAAAAGGTTTTTTTAATAAAAAACATAAATTTTAAAAACAAAATAAATAATAATATAAGAAAATAAAAAAATAAAAAAGGATAAAACAAAAAAGAGAGGTTGGGCCGGTCATCACACCCGGACCCAACCCAGTTGTTGTGAATACGCCCCAAAGTTCCATTTTAGGGTTTCAGAACCCTCGTACTCGCGGCGCCGTTTCTCCTGCGTTTCTCTCCTCTCTCTCGCGGCCATGTACCTCTCCTTGTTTGATCACGACCGGATCTTCTTCTTCCTATATGAGCAAAACACCAAACATGCATGAATTAGTGATCTCCTTACCCAGATTCCGACGATGATTTTTTTTTGACGGCGATGAAGGCGATGATGATGCTATGATCTGAGCCTCGAAGGTTTGCCCGTTGTTGTTCGAAACGGCGCTGGTGAACCTTCTTTTTTTGGGTTGCTTTTGATCTCTCTCTTTCACGATTGCTAGGGTTTGCTCTTCGCCGTTTTTCGTCTCTCTCCGTCTAGGGTTTCAACTCTCCCTCGCATCAGGTTGTATTCCCCTATTTATAATCTCTTTTATCTCTCTTTTTGGGCCTTAAACTGAGATTTGATTTTATGGTGATATTATTTGATTCTGATTCTTCCAGATTGGTCTCCAATACGATGCTTTTTGATACGATTGGGATCTCAATTCATTTTTCTGGTATGAATTTGATTGATTCAAAATGAGTTCTAATGGGATACGATTTGGTTCCATCTGATACAATCCCCTTTTAGGATTTGATTGGTATTCGATTTAATCACCTGAAATGATTTATTTTGATCTGCTTTGGGATTGACATTGAATCAAAATCTCTATTATTTTCTGATATGATTTGCCTTCAGATTGGGTTGATTGGCCTCTGATATTAGTCCACGGGATTTCTTGATGGATTCATTTTGATTTGTTTCTATTTTTCCTAGATTGAGTTCCAATGGGGCATGATTTGGACCTGACTCGAAACTTTCCATTCGCGAATTGGATTGCTTTTAGATACTGATTTGATTCCTGCTGCGCTTTGTTTTGATTCAATCCTGATCATTAGCACTTACTTTTCTTTTTCTTCTTTCAGGGTGGACATTTTGCCTTGATCTTTGCCGCCGAGACGGGTACGTGGTAGTGATGACACTTAGTCTGAACCACTTGGAGCAGGATACTACATCCTGGCTTCTGAACATATTGCTGCTTCTGATTGACTTGGTGATGATTATTGGCTATCATGTTGAGCTGAGCCATGTATTTGTTCGTTTGTTCGTTTCATGAACTGAGTATGATTTGATAACTTGTTTTGGTGACTTATTCGTTGGGGCAATGATGCTCATGACTGAGCCCCATTCTACCTCTTCGATTTTCCACTGTGGTATTCTGATGTTCATGAATTGAGTTGGCTTTTTTTTATCTTAGACATGATTATGTGCTTTTGACCTATCCTGGCGAACGGGGATTTTATGAATCCTCTTCTGACTTTTGTTACGGCCTCTAGTTCACCATTTGGATTATGAGCTTGCTTGATATATGTAATCTGATACGATTTGCTGATGTTTGGTTTGATTACAGGGTAAAGCCTTTGAATGGTACCATGCTGATATCCCAATATTTTTGGTGCAGTTTATGGTTTGTTGGTTGAACTGATATGTTGTCCTGTCACGTGAACAACCATGCTGTTTTCTGAACTGAACTGCTGTCTCTTCTCCTGAGTCGAGCCTAAACTGATTTCACAGATTTTTCCTGAACAGAACTGGCTCTACCCTTTTTCTAAGCATGAATTTGTTTCTTTGCTTATGAACATGTGTTGTTGTACATATGGTGAATTGACTTATCTGCTCATGTTTTGTGGAGCTTATGACTTCTGTTTGGTAACTGACTTGTTTCTTTGGTGGCTATTCATACCTGTATTGGCGCGAGCCCCTTCCTGGTTTTGTTTATGCTGATGATGCTTGTGGCTTTTCAGGTGTTGGAAGTTTTGAAACCAAAGAGGCTCAGACCTGCCGGCATCCGGGTCTGAGTCAAAACTTGACTATGTTGCCTTATTCTCGTATCAGTTTGGAAATCCAATCGCGGCAAAACGAATCAGTCCCACTTCATTTATTTTTTCCTATCTCTCGGATGTCCCATATTGATAAGAACATGTATTACCTGATCTGACGCCCACAGTGCGGATCGGTAACGGGGGTAGGACGCAGCTTCGGTTGTGCCACTCCCGGCACTCGATGATGACATTGTTCTGAGAGTGTCGAAAAAAACTTCTAACATTTTTCTGTACTGTTTGTTTTCTTTTGATGTGCAGATTAGCTGAGGATTCATGGAGAAGTTCAAATACAACATGAAGACCTTTAGATGCTCTTAGGATTTAGGATAGATGCTTTAATGTAATCCCTTAGGATTGAGAATTTTAATGTACTTCCTTGTAACAGCACTTTATAAAATATGAAGCAACATCCACTTCTTGTATGATGACATTATTTATGAAATAAAATTCTCAAAGTTTTGAATTTATTTATATTTTATTCTTAGTTAAAAAATATAAACAATTGTGAATAAATCCACAAGTATTTAAATTCATTAACATAGGCATAAAACATAAATATTCCCAAGTGGTATTCTTATTGGTGCACTCGTCTCATTTGTAATCCTAATCTCATCATCCGATTAAAATGTTAACCAATTGTTTCATAACCAAACACATATGGGCACCGTAATCACAACATTTTCAGCATCAACAGCAAAACTAATCGTAATTAAATTCCAACTGACCAAACTGCTAAAACCTCAGTATGATCAGAACTGGTGATATATAAATGCCTCAAAACCATAACGTATCAAATGCCTCAGAATTTTAATAACAGCCCGTCTTTAAGGAATTGGTAGAATTTGTGTAAAATGACCAAAATACCCCTGGGACCCAATATGCAAAACAAACACCTTCATAACTTGTTAGTGGTTAGCAAATGTACATATGAGATGATATGCGAAATACCTGACTAAATGTAAGGGTAAAATTTGGGGTATTACAGTTGCCCCTATTTAAATAGCTACACCGGACGATTTGAGTGACAGAGACTCGAGGAAATCGTGGTGGAGCGATTTAAATATAGATAACCGAAAATTTTGCCCTTATATGCGATGATACGCAATGCTATGGACAAAGCGAGGACCGCTTAATGCAGATGATATGAATATGATATGATACGTATGCTGGAATGATGAATATGAAAATGATGACAAGCGCTACGAGGCAGACGCTACGAGAAGAACACAATGGGGAAAACGACGTGCTGAGACACAGTACAACACTGGGGGATCCTAAAATGATGGTCAACTGGTGCGAACACGACCAATTGTCATTTGGGGACGAGATTCTTAAATGGAGATGACACCTGTGAGACGGCCTCCACCGGGGAATCTAAAAGTAAAACTGGATCATGTATGACTGCAAGATCGATTACAGAATACTGGAGCATTGAGCAAAGAATAACATCCAAACTTCTGTAAACTATCTCTCGCGACAGGATCAAACGGACCTTTCGGAAATCCGTATCAAATATACAGGGTAAAGACCGGCTGTATGCCAAAATAAATGGACTTTGATGGGAAATGCCCTGATAAGCTTCTCGAGGGAGAACCGTTACTCATCGTTGGGAGGGACTTATATGCCAAAATGGATAAGCACTCAAATAAAGAGGCTGCTGCTTATCTGATAAATAAATCTTCTCGCATTTAGGGTCGATGCCTGGAATACGATTCTGATTTTTTCTCTTACTGAAGGATAAATAAACTTCTCTATGCTTCAAGATCGTGCTCTCCTGAACATAAAAAGGGTAAACTGAACTTCATCATACCTCAGAATCGTGCTCTCCTGAATATGATTCGGCTTTCTCGTGTAAATGAAACTCTCCATACTTCAGAATCGTGCTCTCCTGAATATGAAAAGGGTGAACTGACCTCCTCATACTTCAGAATCGTGCTCTCCTGAATATGATTTGGTTGTAAATGAATTTTTCCATACTTCAGAATCGTGCTCTCCTGAATATGAAAATGGCTAATTGAACTTCCTCATAACTCAGAATCGTGCTCTCCTGAATATGATTCGGTTGTTTCTTGTAAATGAAATTCTTCATAAATTCAGAATCGTGCTCTCCTGAATATGAGATGGATAATTGAACTTCCTCATAACTCAGAATCGTGCTCTCCTGAATATGATTCGGCTCTTGAAATTTCTTCATTCTTCAGAATCGTGGCGCCTGAAAAATGGCCAATTGAACTTCCTCATAACTCAGAATCGTGCTCTCCTGAATATGATTCCGCTCCTTCTTTTACTAAAGGATAAATGAACTTCTTCATAACCTCAGAATCGTGCTCTCCTGAATATGATTCCGCTCAAAACCTCCACGTACTTCAAGATCGTGCTCTCCTGAATACGATTTGGTTCATACCTCAAGACGGCAGGTAAATGGAAGCCCAACTGCTCCATGGAGATGGCCATTTGCTGCGAGTCATAACGAGGATAGGATCGACTTCTTAGGTGAGAAATGTCGTATATTGATGCTGTAAGATGTAAAGTGTAAAGGGTTGTTGTAACATGTAGGATTGTAAAGATTTTCCAGGCGTGAACTGGCGTGTATCTGTAAATGATTGTAGTTGATTTTCTTGAAAGATAGTGCAAAATAAATGCACGTTCGGGTACAGTGATAAACTTCTCGGGCGAGAGCAGTCGCGTATCTGTCATGGTATGGTGCAAATCTTCAGAAGGTGCAAAATAAATGCACGTTCGGTTGGGCTCGACGACCGACAATACTGAAATTCAATCTAGGATCGAGCTAGAAAGAAGACTGGTAATCAAGACTCCGTCGAGGGAATGATCTCGAAGGGTAGATATCTTATCCTAGTGAGGAAAGATAGCTGAAGTAACCGTCATCCACGAGGATCGAGCTCCGTGGGGAAACTGGAAACACATATGCATTTTATGCTTAGGGCTGACAATCTATTTGGAGAGAATGGGCGACCCAGTTACTCGGCGGTAACAACCAATGATGGTGAAACACAATGAACCTGTGAATGCTAATGCATATGTTAATGCGTATGTTAATATGAATGTATGTTGATGTCTATGTACGTAAATATGCAGGATGTTATGAAATGAGTATGTAATGAGTATGTAATGAATATGTAATGAATATGTAATGAATATGTAATGAAATAGGCATGTGATGCTTATGCCCTTGCGTATGCTGACGAAACAGACTAGAGACGGGACGAGAGATGAAATAAACATCTCGACGGAAATACCCTGCGTTCTCTGCAACCAATACGTCAATCATGGGAGAGAATGGTAGGATCAACTCTGGCGTCAAAATTCTGAACTCTCTGGGGAGGAAATAAATTGCTTAGGTACACAGTATCACGTCTTCACATGGGGAGAAGAAAACCTGAGGGACACTTTCGAGTTACCCAGGAAAAGGTTGTCAGCTTATAGTCTCTCTGGGGACTGTGTCATAGCAATGGTTTGAAAGTGTTTCTGCAATAATGATATTTCCGGGGAGTGAAAAGATCCTTCTGAAATTTCCACTAGTCAAAGTAATTTATTACATTTTGAATTTGTTGTTTTTTGAAAAAACAGTTTTGAAAAATCTACAATGCACCTTTTATTTTCAAATTTTAAGAATAAACGCATTTTGCATAACAATAGAAAACAAAGAGCAATGCACCAAGGAATGTAAGTAACGAGATGGTTTCTTTTATTTAAAGGGCGGTAGCTCGCTGAAGGCATAGCTCCACAGATGATTATGTCTTGAAATTGGCAACATGGGAAAGGTTACATCGAATCCAATGACACCTACTGATACTAATAACTAAGACTAATCCAGAATCCTGCTTTGGGCAAGGATGAAAGAACTGAAACATGGCTCTCATGCGGAAAGGGTGTTCGAGATGATCAGTGTCCTCTGATGCAATGAAGTTCCTTTGTCCCTAACTTTTGCCTGGACCGCCCTCTCGGGTTTTCAATCCACCGGGACGCTCTTTTTTGCCTAAGCCGCCCTTTCGGGTTTTCAACTTAGCGAGCTTTTTATGATTTTTTTTTTCAACCCTTACTTTTGCCTAAGTCGCCTTTTGCAGGTTTTCGACTTAGCGGGTTTTTAGGCATAATATTTTCGGACTGCATCAGAATTCACGGGATGTGCTAGTTCTTCACCGTCCATTGTCGTAAGTATCAGGGACCCTCCGGAGAAAACGGTCTTTACAACAAATGGGCCTTCATAATTGGGCATCCACTTTCCACGCATATCTTTATGTACTGGTAAGATCTTTTTGAGTACGAGCTCTCCTTGACGGAACTCACGGATACGGATCTTCTTATCAAACGCTCTTTTCATCCGTTTCTGATATAACTGCCCATGGCACATGGCTGTCAAACGCTTCTCGTCAATGAGATTCAACTGATCCAGTCTGTCTTGAACCCACTCAGCTTCCTCAAGTTCAGCCTCCATTAACACTCTTAACGAAGGTATCTCTACTTCGATGGGGAGCACGGCGTCCATTCCATACACCAATGAGAAAGGTGTTGCCCTTGTCGAAGTTCTCACTGAGGTTCTGTATCCATGCAAAGCAAACGGTAACATCTCATGCCAATCTTTGTAAGTCACAACCATCTTTTGCAGGATCTTCTTGATATTCTTATTTGCAGCTTCAACGGCTCCATTCATCTTAGGACGGTACGGAGAAGAATTGTGGTGAGTGATCTTGAAACTATCACACAGCTCTTTCATAGTCTTATTATTCAGATTGGTGCCATTGTCAGTTATTATCCGGCTTGGGACTCCATAACGGCAGATGATCTCTTTCCTGATGAATCGGGCAACCACTTGCTTGGTCACGTTGGTGTAGGAGGCAGCCTCTACCCACTTGGTGAAATAATCAATGGCAACAAGGATAAAACGATGACCATTAGAAGCTTTCGGCTCGATTGCCCCAATCATGTCAATGCCCCACATAGAGAACGGCCATGGTGAAGACAACACATTCAACGGTGACGGAGGTACGTGCATTTTATCAGCATAAATTTGGCACTTATGGCATTTTCTAGCGTATTGGATGCAGTCGGCTTCCATGGTTAACCAATAATACCCAGCCCTTAACATCTTCTTGGACATAGCATAGCCATTGGCATGAGTTCCGAAGGTTCCCTCATGAATTTCCTGTAGTAACATGTCCGCTTCCCGTTTATCAACACATCTGAGCAGAACCATGTCGTGATTTCTCTTGTATAACACACCATTACTGATAAAGAATTTGGACGCCAGTCTTCTCAATGTCTTTTTGTCCAGACCAGTAGCACCATCGGGATACTCCTGCTTGACGAGATAGTTCTTGATATCATGAAACCAAGGCTTTTCATCCACCTCAACTTCTTCGACCATCTGACAATAAGCGGGCTCAACCTTGCGCTCAATATGGATAAGAGGTGCTTCATTAACGAATTTAACTTTCCACATGGATGCTAACATGGCTAAAGCATCAGCTACGTGATTCTCGAATCTAGGAACATGCTCGAACTCTATCTCGTCGAAATACTTGATCAGCTCAATAATATAGTCCTTATAAGGGATCAGCTTCTCATTCTTCGTTTCCCATTTTCCTTGTACCTGGTAAATAACCAAGGCTGAGTCACCACTTACTTTAAGAAGTTTGATTCGGAGGTGAATCGCCGCTTCGAGGCCAAGAATACATGCTTCATATTCTGCGACGTTGTTAGTGCACTCAAAGTCCAACCTCGCTGTAAATGGAGTGAATCCGCCCTTTGGGTTCATCAAAACGGCGCCTATACCATGCCCATTGAAATTCGAGGAGCCATCAAACATCATCTTCCACCAAAGACCTGGTTCTGGACCTTCGCTCGGATCTGGCTCTTCACAATCTCTTTTAATCAACAAAATATCCTCATCAGGAAAGTCGAGCTTAAGAGGTTCATAATCTTCAACTGGCTGGTCTGTAAGATAATCAGATAAGATACTACCCTTAATCGCCTTCTGGGGTACATACTGGATGTCATATTCGGATAACAACATGTGCCAACGGGCTAGCCTCCCGGTTTGAGCAGGTTTTTCGAAAATATACTTGATCGGATCCATTTTAGAAATCAACAATGTGGTATGACAGACCATATATTGCCGAAGGCGCTTAGCGGCCCATGCCAATGCACAACAAGTTTTCTCCAATGGTGAGTATCTGTTTTCGCAATCGGTAAACTTCTTGCTCAGGTAATAAATCGCATGTTCCTTTTTCCCAGTCTCATCATGTTGTCCAAGCACACAACCCATAGACTTCTCAAGAACAGTAAGGTACATAAACAACGGTCTTCCAGGTACGGGCGGGATCAGAATAGGGGGATCTTGCAAATAACCCTTAATCTTATCAAACGCTTTCTGACAATCAGGGTTCCACTCAACTGTCTGCCCCTTGCAAAGTAACTTGAATATCGGCTCACAAGTAGCGGTCATATTGAAGATAAACCTGGAAATATAATTCAACCGTCCCAGAAAACCTCTAACTTGCGTCTCGGTTCGCGGAGCCGGCATATCTTGAATGGCTCGGACTTTGTCAGGATCCACCTCAATCCCTCGCTGGCTAACAATGAAACCAAGCAATTTGCCAGATCTGACACCGAAGGTACATTTAGCAGGGTTCAATTTCAACTGATATTTCCTGAGTCGTTCAAACAATTTCACCAAATGGTCTAGATGCTCCTCTTCACTCTGAGATTTGGCTATCATATCGTCCACATACACTTCAATCTCTTTGTGCATCATATCATGAAAAAGAGTGGTCATAGCGCGTTGGTAAGTTGCCCCTGCATTCTTTAAACCGAAGGGCATGACTTTGTAGCAGAAGGTTCCCCAAGGAGTAATGAAAGTAGTCTTCTCTCGATCATCTGGATCCATCTTGATCTGATTATAACCAGAGAAACCATCCATAAATGAGAACAACGCAAAACTGGCTGTATTGTCTACCAGTGTGTCAATATGTGGCAGTGGGAAGTCGTCTTTCGGACTCGCTTTGTTCAGATCCCTGTAGTCTACACACATCCTAACTTTACCGTCCTTCTTAGGCACTGGCACGATGTTGGCAACCCAATCTGGATATTTTGCGACTGCCAAGAAACCTGCATCCAACTGCTTTTTAACCTCATCTCGAATCTTCAAAGCCATGTCGGGTCTCGTTCTTCGGAGTTTCTGCTTGATAGGTGGACAATCTGGCTTAAGTGGTAACTTGTGAACAACAATATCTGTGTTCAGGCCCGGCATATCTTGATACGACCACGCAAACACATCAATATACTCTTTTAACAACTCAATCAACCTCGGCCTAATCTCCGTCCCAAGCATTGCACCAATCTTGACCTCTTTCTTGCTCTCATCTATACCGAGATTAATTAGGTCCACCTGCTCTTTATGCGGTTGAAGCTCTGTGTACTCGTACTCAATCAATCTTGTCAGTTCCGCGGGTACTTCGAAATCTTCTTCACCCTCGTCCTCAGCTTGATTGATGGGTGCATCCCAGTCAGGAGTGTCAGTAAAGTCGTTGGATCCAACAAGGTTTACGATATCTCTGCATGATGGAAGGCTTACTTAATTAAAATGCTCGAAGATATGTAAGAATGAAATGCTGTTTTTTATTATTATTTTTTTTGAAAAAGGTTGCCAATTTCATTTTTAAAGGTGAAAACGAAAAACGCAAATGAAACAAAGTGGAATTGAACAAAATGCTTTTATTAATATCTTCTTAGGAATGAAAGGTGGCCCAATAAAAGATCCTATAGCCTTGGGCAGAGCTACGGATTTTTATTTGTAAATGTAAATGAAACTTTTTAAAAGAATTACTTCGACAAGGGAAAAATAACAGGGATCTCTACGGCCTCCCAGTTGTTCAGAACTGCATCACCCTTAAACACCAGGTTGCTCAGCTCTTCATGTTCCTCACAGTCGCTGATGGCGTTGACTTGGAAACCTCCGCTGACAAATACCTCTTGGATAACCTTCGGACGCCCTTCGACAGTTGTGGTAGCTCCATTCTGAGTTGGTTTGTAACCCAACCCAGAGCGATCAGTCTTGGTCTTGACATCGATTACCTCTCCCCAACCTTCAGGAATACCCCTGTCAATTGTTGATCTGGTACTCTTCAGTGATGCGAAAGATGGATTACCCGGACCCACTGTCTCTTCGACTTCTAGCAGAACGGCATTGGCGATCTCAAGTGCTTGAAAGGAGATTTCTAAAGCATTCTCATCGGCCTCGATGTAACGGAACGAAGACAGGTTACTGACCATCAGATCCTCCTCACCGTGTATAATAACCAACTTTCCATCGATCACGAATTTCATCTTTTGATGTAACGTTGAGGTCACTGCCCCAGCGGCATGGATCCACGGCCTTCCAAGTAAACAACTGTAATTGGGATTAATATCCATGACTTGAAACGTGATATTAAAAACTTGCGGACCAATCAGGATAGGAAGCTCAACCTCCCCCATTACCGACCGGCGAGAGCCATCGAAAGCCTTGACGACTAAAGGGGTAGGTTTCAACACAGTCTCTTTACAAGCCAACTTATCAAGAACCCTCTTGGGTAGAACATTCAGAGAAGACCCGGTGTCTACTAACACTCTCGCTAAGTTGTCCTCCTGACATTTCACCGATATATGTAAAGCACGATTATGGTTCGGACCCTCCTTCGGTAACTCTTCATTGCTGAAACTGAGGGTGTTACAGGCGGTCAAATTGGCAATCACACTATCAAACCGACTGGTGCTAATATCTTGATCCACATGTGCTTGAGTCAAAACCTTCTGCAAGGCCATCCTATGGGCGGGTGAACTCATCAACAGTGATAGAATCGAAATCTTGGAGGGAGTCTGATGAAGCTGATCGATAACTTTATAGTCACTTTTCTTGATGATCCTCAAAAATTCGGCATCTTCATCATTCGTGACGGCTCCTTTACCTTTGTCTTTGGCAGGCACTGGGATACTAGTTGTTTCCTTAGGTGGGACCTCGTTGGAATGGGGAGTATACACACGGCCACTGCGAGTCATCCTGCTTACCTCTGCGATATTGGTCACCGCACCCTTAGCCTCTTCATTTGGAATAACCTTCCCAGACTCCTTGTCAATCATCGTCACGTCATATTTCCAAGGCACAGCTTTAGGATCACTGAAAGGAAACGGCCTTGGTCTTCGAATAACTATAGGCTTAGGCTGATTCACCTCAGGGATATACGACTTCGGTATATCGAACACGAGATTGGCAGAACCTGCCCTTGATAGATTAAACACTGGTACCTTACCCTTTGATTCAGGCTGATGGAAGACATGCTCAACTACAGCGACCTCATCTTTCTTGTATTGGCTTGTCACTTGTAAAACACCCTCATTAATTAACCTCTGAACATCATTCTGAACCAACATGCAACCCTTAATACTGGCTTCACAACTTACGCATGCAACATGGGAAGTATCTACCAAACCAGCTTCAAACAGTTTTGAATGGAACATCTTGAGAGGAGTCTTAATCTGTTCAACGTCAAGGGCGTAACCTTCTCCCGAACCAGCACTAATGGCATTGACACTCTCATGGTTAGGAAAAGGGTTCTTCTTAACATTCGGTTGAGGATCTTCAAATGACAAAATCTTCTTTTCCAATAAATCCCTGACAATATTTTTGAGAGCATAAAAATTCTCCAGATCATGACCAGGCGCACCCTCATGAAATAAACAATGAGCGGCGGCGTTGTAATTGGCGGGTAGAGGATTAGGAGGCGGACCCAAAGCCCGAGTAGTGATGAGACCCTGCTTGACCAAAGAGGGATACAACTCGGTAAAAGTCATCGGAATCGGCGGACAAGGTTTATACGTTCTTCTGTTCGGCATATTCTGGCGAGGAGCCGGACTCTTTGGCTGTTGAGGAGCAGGAGTATTGGGCGCCTGTAGGTAGTTGACAGGAGGCGGATAAACAGGAGGTTGTTGCATAGGTTGATACATGGGAACCTGTTGATTGAAAGAAGGTGTAATAGCCGCCACATAGGGTTGTTGAGCATATTGGACTGGGTACCCTTGAGGTTGAGCATAACCTTGCGGGTGTCGATAAAAGCGTTCTCTTGGTCTACCAGAGGATATAGCATTAGTCTCACCCTCCTTCTTTTTCTGGGAGTTATACGGAGGTTTCTTCGGCTGATCCTTAGAAGCACCATGATTATTTGTCATTTTACCACTTTTCATACCCAATTCAATCTTGACACCCACAGCAACGATGTCGGAGAAATTGGAAGTCACACTACCCACCATTCTCTCGTAAAATTCTGGACGGACCGTGTCGACAAACCAATCTGCTAACTCTTTCTCGGTCAAAGGAGGTTCTACCTGCGAAGCAGTCTCTCTCCACCTTTGGGCATACTCTTTGAATGACTCAGAATTTTTTTGTGACATACTCAGCAACTGTCTTCTGTCAGGAGCCAGATCCATATTGTACTTGTAGTGTTTGATGAAAGCGTCAGATAAATCTTAAAAACTCTTGATGCGGGACTGGTCTAAAGTTAAATACCACTTGGAGGAAGCACCCTTCAAACTATCTTGGAAGCAATGAATCATCAGTTTATCATTCTCAACATGGGCAGCCATTTTGCGATAATACATGATCAGATGACTCTTAGGACAGGTGGCACCTTCATAACGATCGAAATTCGGAGTTTTGAACTTCGGGGGAATAACCAAACCCGAGACCAAACAAACATCCCTTGCAGCAGTCCCAAAAATTTGATCACCCTCTACCTTTTTCAATCTCTGGACGATGGTGTTTACTTCCTCACGAAGCTTATCGTGTTTCTCATAGCCCTCAACATTCTCATCAAGATTATCAAAAAACTGTCTCATTGAAGTACGGTTGCGCACGAGTGTGTACAACAGGTGGTGCAAAGATAGGAGCCCCCCTAGAAACTTCAGAAAATAAAGGCACGGCTTGCTGAACAGGTTGATTAATTGGAACAGTGGCTTGAGGAGGCACAAAACCGGGAGCGAGACCATAAGGTGGGTCCCTTGCTACGGTCACACTTGGTGGAGGGTCCACAGTAACGCCGGTAATCTCAGAAACAACAGTGGGCTGGGTATCCATCTTGGCATTCATGACATGTAACAATTCCATCATACGCCCCATACCCCCTCGAAGGTCTTCAAGTTCATTGCTAAGGCGATCAATCTCTTTTGCCTGATCCTCCATTCTTTTCCGAGTTTGAGCTCTGGTGTTGTACTGGTGCCAAGAACTCAGGGTGACGACACTGGAAGGCGAGAGAACCGAACATGAGAAAACGGAAGACACATGCAATGCAAAAGTATGATGCTAAAATGCAAATGAAGATTTCATGGAATTCAAACATTTACGAATGTCGTGGGGTACCAAGGAAATCTTTTTCTTGTTTTTTTTTTTTTTTTTTTTATTCATGGTATCCCGCGCTATCCATAAATGACGTTTGAACTCCATGAGATACAATGCAATGAGATGCTTTATGGATGCAATGCATGAAAACACACAAAGTCCTAGGTTAAAGGAACGTGAGCGGAGTCAAGGTCTACCCATCCCAAAAGGAGTGTACTATAGGTTAGTTGTACCTGCCGAACAAGGTTCTACAAAGTGCCCAAAGTCATCAGCCCATCTTTCGGATATTATCAACCTTCCAATTGACTCGGGGGTTAATAATATTCTCAAGAGAACCTCTTTTGAGTGTAGTATCGCGTAGCAGCCATTGTAAGATTACTCCCACATAGCTCCCGCACTACGTCCTAAATAAGGCCAAGGTGGTGTTAAGGTACTACGGTCCTCAATATCACAGACTCCAATCGACCATGGAAAAAGTTTTCGCGATTACTCGTTCAACCGAACCATTTTCGAAAGGGTCTCAACTGAGCGGAGATTCTCGAATCAGCTTGGTCGGGATTCAACTCCCTATAAGCCTCATCGAATATATCCCCATCCTATAATAATGTCACTAGTCCGGGCGTAGGACTTATCTCACAGCACAAGGAACCATCCCAAAATCAGAGTACAATATATACATGCAAAATAACAAACAAGTAGCAATAGATATGAACAAATTAGGGATAACCCTCAAAAATTAAGAACACTCCCCAGTGAAGTCGCCATTTTCTGTTGCGGTGGAAATAGGATCACAAACTATTAATGAGTTTGAATCGCAATTCAATTCACAACCGCTCTTTGATTTATCCGAAGGAAAAGGTCAAAAGAGGGAAAACCTATTTTGCATCGTAAACACAATGCGGGGAAAGATCTAGGGTTCGGGGGTTGGTTAAATTTAGGGAAGGTATTAGCACCCTAAACTTCTGTAGTACTCTACAGGAACCTTTTGTTCAAATGTTTACTATTTTGCTTTATTCATTTGCTTAAAGTATATGTACAAAGGATTAAAAGTGAGAAAAAAGACCTAGGGGTTAATTCTAAGTTTACTCGGCAAGACATCGCATCTTGTGCCTACGTATCCTTACGGGAGTGGAATCAGAGTAATCGTAGTTCCCCTCAATAGGGAGGTTAGAAACTTCTTGATTGTGGTCAAGGTCTCAAGGGGAATAAACGCATCTTAAGGACACGCTTACATGGAGTGTAGAAACTCCAAATCTCTACGTTGAATTGTTAAGTTGCAATTAGGGTTAAATTAGGGATTCCACGGCGGGAAACCCTAAAATGAGCGCGGCGGCTCTTTGACCTAATGCTAGGGGTAAAATTGTAACTTTGTCTGCGGCGAGACATTTATGGAAATTAGGGTTTGTAGTTTGTAGTTTTGAGGATTTGAAATTGAGGACTATTGACACGGCGGTCAAATGCTAGACCTAATTCCTTCGGATGCGTAAGGTGACAGAAATATTGCGATACATCAGCAGAAATTTAAATCATACGTCAGCAGAAATTAAATGCGAAAAGTAAACGCGATTATTAGGTTCGCGAGATTACAATTGAGATACAGATACAAATATGAATGAAACTTAAATGAAAACTCAAAACACTAAATGTGAACTGCAAAAAAATGAACACCCGTTAGTAGGCATGGTCAACCAGTTATCAGATGAATTACGAGGCAATGAGATACAAACTCGAGATTGTTTTATTTGATATTTCATGATTTAACTTACAAAAGAAATTTTTTTATAAAAAAAGATTTTATTTTTCATTATTTTTTAAAAAGAGTTTTTTCATTTTTTATATTTACAAAAAACTTTAATTTTACATTAAAAAATTTAATTTATTATTTTTTTAAAAGGGTTTTTTTTTTATTATATTAAAAAAAAGTTTTATTTATTTATAATATCTTCACAAAAGGTTTTTTTAATAAAAAACATAAATTTTAAAAACAAAATAAATAATAATATAAGAAAATAAAAAAATAAAAAAGGATAAAACAAAAAAGAGAGGTTGGGCCGGTCATCACACCCGGACCCAACCCAGTTGTTGTGAATACGCCCCAAAGTTCCATTTTAGGGTTTCAGAACCCTCGTACTCGCGGCGCCGTTTCTCCTGCGTTTCTCTCGTCTCTCTCGCGGCCATGTACCTCTCCTTGTTTGATCACGACCGGATCTTCTTCTTCCTATATGAGCAAAACACCAAACATGCATGAATTAGTGATCTCCTTACCCAGATTCCGACGATGATTTTTTTTTGACGGTGATTTTGACGGCGATGAAGGCGATGATGATGCTATGATCTGAGCCTCGAAGGTTTGCCCGTTGTTGTTCGAAACGGCGCTGGTGAACCTTCTTTTTTTGGGTTGCTTTTGATCTCTCTCTTTCACGATTGCTAGGGTTTGCTCTTCGCCGTTTTTCGTCTCTCTCCGTCTAGGGTTTCAACTCTCCCTCGCATCAGGTTGTATTCCCCTATTTATAATCTCTTTTATCTCTCTTTTTGGGCCTTAAACTGAGATTTGATTTTATGGTGATATTATTTGATTCTGATTCTTCCAGATTGGTCTCCAATACGATGCTTTTTGATACGATTGGGATCTCAATTCATTTTTCTGGTATGAATTTGATTGATTCAAAATGAGTTCTAATGGGATACGATTTGGTTCCATCTGATACAATCCCCTTTTAGGATTTGATTGGTATTCGATTTAATCACCTGAAATGATTTGTTTTGATCTGCTTTGGGATTGACATTGAATCAAAATCTCTATTATTTTCTGATATGATTTGCCTTCAGATTGGGTTGATTGGCCTCTGATATTAGTCCATGGGATTTCTTGATGGATTCATTTTGATTTGTTTCTATTTTTCCTAGATTGAGTTCCAATGGGGCATGATTTGGACCTGACTCGAAACTTTCCATTCGCGAATTGGATTGCTTTTAGATACTGATTTGATTCCTGCTGCGCTTTGTTTTGATTCAATCCTGATCATTAGCACTTACTTTTCTTTTTCTTCTTTCAGGGTGGACATTTTGCCTTGATCTTTTCCGCCGAGACGGGTACGTGGTAGTGATGACACTTAGTCTGAACCACTTGGAGCAGGATACTACATCCTGGCTTCTGAACATATTGCTGCTTCTGATTGACTTGGTGATGATTATTGGCTATCATGTTGAGCTGAGCCATGTATTTGTTCGTTTGTTCGTTTCATGAACTGAGTATGATTTGATAACTTGTTTTGGTGACTTATTCGTTGGGGCAATGATGCTCATGACTGAGCCCCATTCTACCTTCTTCGATTTTCCACTGTGGTATTCTGATGTTCATGAATTGAGTTGGCTTTTTTTTATCTTAGACATGATTATGTGCTTTTGACCTATCATGGCGAACGGGGATTTTATGAATCCTCTTCTGACTTTTGTTACGGCCTCTAGTTCACCATTTGGATTATGAGCTTGCTTGATATATGTAATCTGATACGATTTGCTGATGTTTGGTTTGATTACAGGGTAAAGCCTTTGGATGGTACCATGCTGATATCCCAATATTTTTGGTGCAGTTTATGGTTTGTTGGTTGAACTGATATGTTGTCCTGTCACGTGAACAGCCATGCTGTTTTCTGAACTGAACTGCTGTCTCTTCTCCTGAGTCGAGCCTAAACTGATTTCACAGATTTTTCCTGAACAGAACTGGCTCTACCCTTTTTCTAAGCATGAATTTGTTTCTTTGCTTATGAACATGTGTTGTTGTACATATGGTGAATTGACTTATCTGCTCATGTTTTGTGGAGCTTATGACTTCTGTTTGGTAACTGACTTGTTTCTTTGGTGGCTATTCATACCTGTATTGGCGCGAGCCCCTTCCTGGTTTTGTTTATGCTGATGATGCTTGTGGCTTTTCAGGTGTTGGAAGTTTTGAAACCAAAGAGGCTCAGACCTGCCGGCATCCGGGTCTGAGTCAAAACTTGACTATGTTGCCTTATTCTCGTATCAGTTTGGAAATCCAATCACGGCAAAACGAATCAGTCCCACTTCATTTATTTTTTCCTATCTCTCGGATGTCCCATATTGATAAGAACATGTATTACCTGATCTGACGCCCACGGTGCGGATCGGTAACGGGGGTAGGACGCAGCTTCGGTTGTGCCACTCCCGGCACTCGATGATGACATTGTTCTGAGAGTGTCGAAAAAAACTTCTAACATTTT
This sequence comes from Lathyrus sativus, assembly GCA_963859935.3. Lineage (NCBI taxonomy): Eukaryota > Viridiplantae > Streptophyta > Magnoliopsida > Fabales > Fabaceae > Lathyrus > Lathyrus sativus. The sequence continues at coordinate 651,424,655 of OZ012738.1, read as the reverse complement.
TCTGTACTGTTTGTTTTCTTTTGATGTGCAGATTAGCTGAGGATTCATGGAGAAGTTCAAATACAACATGAAGACCTTTAGATGCTCTTAGGATTTAGGATAGATGCTTTAATGTAATCCCTTAGGATTGAGAATTTTAATGTACTTCCTTGTAACAACACTTTATAAAATATGAAGCAACATCCACTTCTTGTATGATGACATTATTTATGAAATAAAATTCTCAAAGTTTTGAATTTATTTATATTTTATTCTTAGTTAAAAAATATAAACAATTGTGAATAAATCCACAAGTATTTAAATTCATTAACATAGGCATAAAACATAAATATTCCCAAGTGGTATTCTTATTGGTGCACTCGTCTCATTTGTAATCCTAATCTCATCATCCGATTAAAATGTTAACCAATTGTTTCATAACCAAACACATATGGGCACCGTAATCACAACATTTTCAGCATCAACAGCAAAACTAATCGTAATTAAATTCCAACTGACCAAACTGCTAAAACCTCAGTATGATCAGAACTGGTGATATATAAATGCCTCAAAACCATAACGTATCAAATGCCTCAGAATTTTAATAACAGCCCGTCTTCAAGGAATTGGTAGAATTTGTGTAAAATGACCAAAATACCCCTGGGACCCAATCTGCAAAACAAACACCTTCATAACTTGTTAGTGGTTAGCAAATGTACATATGAGATGATATGCGAAATACCTGACTAAATGTAAGGGTAAAATTTGGGGTATTACAAGTTGCTTCAATGACTTTATTTCTTTAGCTATAAAAGGAGCATAAGAATTAAAGATCAACTAAGAGAATGTCATTGCAACTACAACTGAAATATACACGTACTTCACACAACTTGTAACAACTCAAGAGAAGTTAATCTGTTAGGAGTTATTATTCTTGTATATGTTAATAATCCTTAGTGATAAAGTGTGTTGTATTATATTTGAATACCTCTAATTGTTAATCAAGTGTTGTTGTAAGTTATTCCTTCTTTAAACAATTAGTTTAGATAAAAGTCTCTTACCTTGGGCTTGAGCAGTGAAGTCTTAGATTCGTGGAATCTGAGCAGAAATTCTTGAATCCAAGGGGTTTAAGTAGGAAGTTTGGAGTGGAAGTCTAAGCAAGGAAGTCTTCAACTTGAGAGGTTTAAGCAGGACAGTCTTAGGATTTAAGGATCTAAGCAAGAAGTCTTGATCAGGTGCTGATTAAGCGAAGAAGTCTCGGGCTGAGGGTCTGAGCAAAAAAGTCTTATACTTGAGTGTATAAGCAGTTGTAATCTGATTGATTATAGTGGAAATTTCTTGTGCTGCAAGAGGAATGGAATACTCTTAGTTGGAGAGAAACCAGGATAACTTTTGTGTGTTCTCTGCCCATTTATTTACTTTTTTCTTTCTATCTGATGCATTTATTAATCAGAGTCTAAACTTATATTTAGATACTGAACTCTGATCAGAAGTAGAATAGATTTGGCAAACACAATTTAACCCCATTTCTTGTGTATTTTTCTCACCTTCACTTCTTTCTTCATAGACGCTTCGGCCTGTCGAAATATATAAAATATGATATCTCTAACAAGGTCATGTTGGTATTTGAAGCTTGGAAGCTCTTTATAATAAATTGTGTATTCTCCAAATGTATCTAAACACGTCTTACGACAAAAGGACAAACCTCATCAATGAGAATTAAAGGAGTCATAAGATGACATCTAAGGATAGTTTGGTATTCTATTGGTGACATGTGATGGTATTCTCCACTAACCACAATGTCTTCGACCGTCCTTCACAACTCTTTATAAAAAAAAAAAACTTGCTTCCTCCATATGATTAGGTTGACATGTTCTTAGGCCAAAAAATAGTTTGGCAATACCCATGCTTGATCGAAGTAGAAAAAGCTCACTCTGAGAATCCCGTAGTTGTGGAAGAAGATGCATTAACTCAACAACCCTAACAACTTCTTCATGAGTGATCCCTCAACAAATCATTCATCTCGACTAACAACCCCTCCAAGTAACTTCATATCCAATATCAACCTCTCAATGTCTGAAGGGAATAACCACCTATGAAGTTTAGTACCATCACACGAAGGCCAAAAGATCTGAGTCTTGCGAATATTTAATTCGTAACCTAATCCTGGACTCGTCTCCCGAATAATATCAATCGCTTTAGCCATTCCCTCTGAATTCCCTATGACGGTTCCATCATATAGATATCAGGCATGATGAAGAAGCTTACAATTGTCTCTATTATTATAAATGAGTGAGTGTAACACAAGAGCAAAAATGAACGGTCTTAACGGGTCACCTTGTTGCACTCCAATGGTTGACATATGTGTCCACTCCCATGGCAGAACCTTGTGGCTTGACCATAAAAAAACTCAATCAACAAAGAAATAGATGAGCATTTTAGCCTCACCTCGAGCACAATGACTGATTGATTTACCATGTTAAAAGCATTCGAGAAATCTACCGTGAACATAACCAAAGAATCATTTCTATGACGCTTGCTTAACACTCTATTAACACTGTGCAAAATAACCTAAACACCACCTAATACTCCGACCTCAATCTAAAAGTCATTGAAAAATTATGCCACATCTTTACCAATCTCTTTCATAACAATTTTGAATAAATTTTTAAATGCTTTATCTTGATGTAGTAACATCATAAACATACATACTAACTATGGAATAATCAAACCAAACATTTCTAACTAGTCAACCCATCCCTTTTCGTTTTTCAAATGGGCTAAACGAGGTCAACAAATTTGATTGATTGAGTTCAAACTTTAAATCTTTCTATCTAAAATAACAAAGTTAAATGATACAAGGCCAAAAACTCGACCTATTTTTTCCACCTCTATATGCTTCGATATGTAGATTGATTGAATTCATACTTGGATTGATTGTGAATATTAACTTCAAGCCATTATATATACCAAATTTAATAACAAGTTAATAGAAATTTATAAAGACAACTTTACAAGTATACGTGAAAAAACCCTTAAACACACTTAGGTCAAAGTCATTTTCTTTTATAGCCTTTATGATCTATCCTTTCGAAAAATGGCATTGGCCCCTATAGGGTAAGGAAAAACTTATGTCATTTTCAATAATTATAGCTTCTTTATTAGCATGCATAGCCCCCACAACATACACACAACAAACATGCTCACAAATATATACCTTCCCATGGTTACTTTTTTACAAGATGGAACTTGTAAATTTTAAGAAAAAGGAAACTATAAGATGCAAAGACTCGTGAGTTCATCATGCATGAGATAGACGTGTTGTTTGGAATAGACAAACGGCGTCTCATGTGTTTTCTTTTTCTTTTGGCCATTTATATACTGTACGTGTACTGTGGCACATGTTGGGAGACCCACCAAACTTGTCTTAAAGCCAATACACAACACATGTGATCTGATGAGATGCCCTTATCGAAGGGAGAGAATTATTAAAACTGGAATGTGTACATGATTCTAAATTATGGACAAAATCATTCATACGTACATGAGCTCGTGAAATTTGTAGGGAAGTTTAGAATGGGAATAACCTATGGTGGAAAGTTGTGCATTTTTTCTATGGCCGGCAAAACAAGTTGGCCCCGTCGGACCGCCTCGTTTGATCCACCATTTTTAGTGGACTGGGTTAGGAATAATAATGGACAAAATTTGAGTAGAGAGTACTATAGTATTCGTTTCATAATTGCAATTAAAAAAATCTTTATATTTGACTTCATATTCATTTGGGTACCGACATTGTCACCCGAATCTATATCCTATGAGCATGTAAGTGTCCATACCCATATCCTTTATCCGCATTTTTGATAAAAATAAATATATCAAACATAAAATATCATATTATTTTAAGTTTTTAACAATATAAAAAAGTTTGTAAGAAAATTTACTGTTGGATTATGAAATAAATGATCACTTATATTAAATATGTATTATGCGGGTATGGAACGGGGTGCGTACTAAAGTGCTCATCCCCGCACCATCCCTGCTTATTTAAGTGGATAATTGCCTGAACTCATGTCCATATCCATTTTTGCGGATTTTTAACATACCTGTTGTGGATATATTTATGAATATTCACTAAGAATAAGACAAATTACTATCCTAGATTGAGTTAAGGTTCGACTCGTTACTTCAAATTGGTATGTCCCGTCTAACGTTTAAAATATAGGGTGGAGTAGAGCTGATTTTGCTAGTGAATTTTTTTTTTAAAACTTTTTTTTTTTATTTAGGAAGGAAATTGGTTAGTATATTGAGCACCTCAATCCATTAATTTTTCCTTCTCTTTATTGGTAAAAAATTGAACATTCTCTCTTATATAAATATAATCTTATTTCATTCTTTCAAAATTAAGTTTCCTTTCATTTGGTTCATCTGCCTCTCTGTTTATCCATCTCCTCCAATGACGTTCAATTTGATCATCCAAACCACACTTTTGTTTTGTTATTCTTTCTCTCGAGAGACACGCGTATTTAAGGTAAGTTTCAACTTAATCTCGAATTTTTCTCTTTCCTGTCATAGTTTTAGGGGTTAATTTCCAAAATACCATAGTTTCCAATTAATATACCAAATTGCCATGTTTCCAAAAAAATCTCATTTTTGGTTGAACGCTTCCGCCTTTTCAATGGGCGGCAAAGTGTAATAAAAAAGTCAACCGCACTTTGAATGGGCGGTTATGTACATAGCATATTTTTTTTTTCGTTTTATTTTTTAATTCTTTTTAAATATTATTACTAATTTATATTAATAATATTAATATTAATATTAATATTAATATTAATAATATTAATATTATTAATATTAATATTATTATTATATATTAATATTATTAATATTAATATTATTATTATATATTAATATTATTAATATTAATATATATATATATATATATATATATATATATATATATTAATAATATTAATATATATTATTATAATCAATTAACGTATAATATTAATTTATACTTTTTAATACATTGTTTATATTAATTGATATCATTAACTAATGTGGTCCGCGTATGAGATGAATTACGAAAAAACTCCGCATTGTGCTTCTGGGTATCGGACGTTCTTCGATCATTTTGAGGAAGATGATGTATTGTCTCTAATCCCATATTTTTCTACTAGCACTTTCCATTTTTTTTCTCTAATCCCTTTTTAATTATATTATAGTTTCTATGGAGACCCTATCTTGAACTTGAAGATGAAGATCCAACGGAAAGCGATATGTGGAGTTCTACAAATTTATATTGTCTTTCACTTATGTTGAAATGCATCATTCAGATAGGGTGAAACTCCAATTCGGAATTAAACAAGACATTCCTGGTCCACCAGAAATGTACAACCTCCTGCCTGTGGAACCACCACTTACGTCGACTGGGTCGAAATTAATTAAGGATGAACAGGAATTTTAATGCACATATTTAATTTCAAAAATTAATAACTATTTATTTTAGTTCTTTTATTGTATTTTATTTTATAAATATTATCATATATTTCAGTGTACTATTTTGTTTTAGTTAGTACTATTTTAAAATAATTTATTTTATTTTATTTTATTTTTACGTAATATTTTATTTTTTATTATTATTATCTTTTTTATAACTATTATTTCTAATTAAATTATTATTACTACTAATTTAATAATAATTATTAATAAATTAATTATTATTACTAATTTAATAATTATTATTATTAATTTACTAATATTATTAATATTAATATATAAATTAGTAATAATATTTAAGAAAATATAAAAAATAAAACAAAAAAGAAAAACATGGATTACACTCTGCCGCCCATTGAAAGGGTGGAAGTGTTCAACCAAAAATGAGATTTTTTTGGAAACATGGCAATTTGGTATATTAATTGGAAACTATGGCATTTTGGAAATTAACCCCTAAAACTATGGCAGGAATGAGAAAAATTCCTTAATCTCTCTATTTTTGATATTATATGTAGATTGAGACAAATATTTAAACACTTTATTGAGTTTTATAGAAATGACACATTTACAAATTAGTTTTAGATTTATTGCATTTTTAGTATTGTACATTGTACTATCATAATTTTAAGACAAACTTCACAAAAAACCCATGATTATTTTTTAGTAAATTTTTTGTATCTTTACTTTTTAATGTTTGGATATTAGGTTGATTATTGACCTAGGTATGTCTTATAGTTAAGTTCTTTTGTTTATCTTGAAGAATTTCACATTAACATTAAAATTTGTTGAAGTTCTAGTATGCATTATTAAAAAAATATCTTTTATCAGTCTTTTTGGTAATGATTAATTTTTTTTGTAAATTATGTAATAATAAAATTGTAAAAAAAAAAGGCTTGTAAAATAAACATAACAAGTTTGACGATTGACGTCGAACGCCTAAAGTTGTCAATTTTGCCCCGCTTTTGGACGAGCATAAACGGGACAGATTGCCCGTTTTGCTACCCATAATTTTTTTCTATGTGATATATAAAATGTGAATTACATGATTAATTCAAAAACTTGCATGCTCATATTTTATATTCAGTAATTTGCCTTCTCTTGTTTTATATCCACTCATTTGATTTCTCATATATGTTTCCTTTTTTAATAAAAAAAACATGTATTAACATACGTTTGCTTATAGTTGATAAAAATTAATTTCAAGTAAATTGATATTTTTCCAAACCGATTAAATGACTTAATAAGACCGATTCAACATCAAAGGCTCAGTTCAAAATTCTCTCACAAGAGAATGATGGACATGTAAACCTTCGTTATATGATCGCACATCAAATCTATACCACTTTCTCGTCATCTATCATCAAATCCAATCTGACAGTCTTTCGTATTCCGTGTCGGACTAATTGAGAGCAATTTTAATCAGCCGTCATATATAATATTGTCCCCATAACATAACATGTATTTTTCCATTCATTCTTGAAAAGTTACACCTCTCTGGCCTCACTGACTTATGTGTTGGAGTGCTAACTTTACAGTCACACTACGCTATGTTGTACAGAAAACCTACACCACCGCATTAGAGGAGCTACATACTTACACATAATCAATTTTATGTTCTACATTTTAATGGTGGTGATGTTTGTAGGTATCGTCTTCTGATTCTCAAATTTTCATGTAAAATTAGTCAAATCATTTATATTTCATTGTCGCAAGTGTTCTATTTCGCGGTCTAATCTTCATAAAATCTTTCCATCGATCATGGTCATACCCGATGCTATGAGTGAAGTCTCCTTTTTAATTTTAACCTTTGCATTATTACAACATCTCGGAGTTTCCTAGATTACCAGAGAAACGTTCAACATGGAGGAGCTAGTCAAGATATCTACGAAAAGAAATGCTTCAGAATCACAAACAAATGGTGAAAAATAAGTGTTGCGTGATGGTAGACCCATCATATGGTTCTGAGATTAAAAAAAAGAAGAAATTATTGTCAACTAAGTGTTTTAGTTAGTGATAACCGCCAAAGTAGAAATCCAGTAGCACCAAGGATTTTGATTAAGGGAAAAAGTTCATGTGACATCATGTATGACTGTCTCTTTGAGAAGCTGGGATTAGACAAGAGGGATTAACACCTTAAGAAGGCATACATATTTAGGTTTTTAACGATCCAGTCACTCATCCTTAGGGCATTATAGAGTACTCAATATCTTTTGGAGAAGGAAGGGACGTGAGAGAAGTAGACATGCAGTTCTTGGTAGTCCCATACGAAAACATCTACAACTGCATTTTTGGATGACATTTCATTGCAAACTCAACATAGTTGCTCCAATTGTCCACCTAAAGATGAAATATCACTACATCTATGTGAACAAGTTAACATCTGAGCCAACACATATAAAGCTCGCTCGATATATGAGACACTAGTAAAATATCCAATTGTGACAACCCTCCTGCATGATAGGAAAACAAGAAGGATCGTCGTCCCTAATCGGGGACAACCCAATATTAGTACCATAAATTTTGACGAACACCTATAATAAACCATGACAAATGACGAGTGAGACCTATCAACCGAGGCAAGAGAGAAAATCCTAAGACCAATTCCATATGGAGATTCTAAGTTGTGAAACTCGACGAAAACCTAGCCATAACAATTAAGATATGATTCGATATGACATCCCTAGTTGAAAAAGGCCTTATAAAGTGCCTCAAAGCCAATTCTGATCTTTTCACACTTTTATCGAATGAGATGTCCAGTATTGACCCTAAAGTAGCTTGTCATCAATTGAATATTGATCCCTCCATCAGATACGTAATCTATAGCAGAAGGTGGCAATCTCTTAAAGAGGTCGAGGCCACTAGGAACCCCATTTAGGGGCTTATGCAATCCAACTTCATTTATAAGCTGAAGTACAACGAATAGTTATATAATGTTGTCATGGTATAGAAAACATTGGAAAATTGAAGGATGTGTGACAACAACACTTATCTCAATCAGGATTTCCCTCAAAGATTCATACTCGTTTCCAGCGTCGATAAAATAGTGGATAATTCAGTGGGGAACAAACTATTATCATTCATGGATGTCTATTCGAGAAGAACCAAATTCCTATGCATGAAGCATACATATACAACACTTCTTTCATGATGAAGCATGTTGATTATCGATACAACATGATTCTCTTTGGCTTGAAAAACACTAGTGTTACATACCAAAGAATGATCAACATGATATTTAAAGAAGAAATAAGTGAGATGCTAGAAGTACACATGAACAATATGATCTTAAAGTCCAACAAAGAGAAATTGCATGACAACCACCTCACTAGACTATTCAGCCAGGTCCAACGATACACCATGAGACTCAACCCCAAAAAATGCACAATTATGGTCAAGGCTGGTGAATTCTTGGGTTTCTATTTGATAGAAAGAGGCATCAAAGCCAAGCCTGACAAATAGGATGAAATTATTAAAATGGAGACCATGTCCACGAAGAAGAAGACATTGAAGTTAAATGGGATGCTTAGCGCTTTCAATAGATTCATATAGAGTTCAATCTAACATGCCCTGCCATTCTATAAGTTGTTAAGGAAAGAGGTATAATTTAAATGGACCATGCAATGCGAGCAAACCTTCAAGTGTTTAAAGGTAACATTGTCCATGCCATCAATATTTTCCAAAACGAGGGTTGGAGAAACCTTACGAACAAATTCAAAATTGTTTGTCTCCCAAATCAAGGGAGAAACACAAATCAAGGACCCCTAACTACAAAAGTATGTTGCTTTAACTAGAGAGAACTTAACCATATTTTGATTCATGAGAACGTACACGTACCATGAGAGTAAACTAAGAAGGCATGTATCATGTCTAAACTTGAAAGCACAAGGGCATCAGGTGTCCATCACTCCTTCATACAAAAAAAATTATGCAAGCTAAACATCAAAATTTCAGAGTTGATAGTGGCTGCAAAAGACAATGTAGCCCCTTCCTTATGAGTATCATTGATCATATCATATATTTAGTCTAGAATTCTAATGTCAGACCTTGTTGAAGCTTAAACTCAATCTTTGGGGAAACATTTTACATAAGAGGCATGTCCACCCCCTATTAAAATTCCTACAAGAAGAAAAATCCATATACACAATCGTTGAGGTCTATGAGGATATATTTTGGAAACACATAGGAGGAAGATCTTTCTCCAATAAAGTTACTAACTCGGATACTAGTGATCATCAATGGTTTAAGATGCCAAAATACATGTCAAGAATTATGAGCAGTGTTTGAAGCATGGAGACATCCACCTCGCTCTCTGTCCAAAATCAGTTTATTGACTTTATCGTGGCCCTTCATCTTGGGGACCCTCTAATCCTTTAGTATCAACTCTAGAGTCCCCCACAATATTAGAGATATCATTAATCTCAATAAAATCTACGGGAGGATGCATCACTACTAGAGGGGCCACATTCATTATTTTAGAGTCTACCACTGCGGTTCGCAAAGAAATATCACTTATGCCATCCTCGCTAAATAAGTTTGCAAAAGTAATATTTGGGTTTCCTATGTTGTTCATGACTAAGTAATAGATTGAAATAACTGAAAGGATAGAGAAAGAAAATGTTACCTTGAGAAGAATTCATAGTTTCAGTCGAATGGACAAAGACATAATTACCAAAAACCCAGAAATGTTCCCTAAGGGCGAGAGTAAAGTTAAAAAACATAAGTTGCAGATAACTTACAAAGCATAAATTATAGGGAAAATGGATATATAAAGCTTTGTGGCAAAATAGCGCCTTATGGTGATCAACCATTTTTATAGGTAATTGGGAAGTGCAAATATATGGCTGAGATTAAGAAGAATTCCAAAAGTATGGATCAACAACTCAAGATTAACCTTGTTGTCATAATGACATTTGAGTGCACTATAATTCTATAGTAGCATCGCCACTGCCTACCCAAAGATTCTAGGGTTACAAGGAGTAGTTAGGTTGTGAAACGTTTCAGTTATAAGGCAAGCATTTAATGTGTGTTTTTCCAAGGTCACTTACTCCTAATCACCACACCTTTGGCCCCATCTCCAAGATAGGGTACTTGTTTAGATATCGAGACGATTGAAAAAATCAATTTAAAGGCAGTCTCAAAGCTTCCATCAAAATCATAGTTTCATACATGATAGAAAGGCATTTGTTCTAGATCGGCCAAACGATCCAACAAGACTGACCCAACACCAAATGGTCAATCTAGAATTCTATTGTAGGATAATGATAGATAGGCAGACATTTTCCAAAGGACCACACACCAGATCTAGACCACTCGCTCGTCATTAGCCATCATATCCAATCTGGCGGTCTTCTACATTCCGTCTTAAACCAATAGAGAGCAATTTTAACCGCTTATCATAACAAGCTTGTCGCAAGTCATGGCATATACATTCTTATTCTTTCTTTCAAAGTTTCCCCCTCTTTGACATTTTAGAGTGATAACTTTATAGGTAAACTTCCGTTTCTGAAGACCTGCATCACCACATCCCAAGAGCTTCATACGTCATTTATCTTATATTTTGTATAGAAATAGTTCTAACTAAAATTAATTTAACTATAAAATAACTTAGGTTGGAATACATTTTCATATGAATTGAACTATAAATTTAATATAACAATATAAGTTTAATATAAAATTCACGTTTTAATTCAAAAACTAAAAATCATACCTTTAAGTTAAATTATTTCTTCTGAAGAGTAATTTAACTATATAGAATCAATTTCTAAATTTTCAAAACATAATTAATTACATTACATAGTTGTTAAGAATCGTAGTGTCTTTTAGTAATTCATTTTCATGACTAGAGAGGATAACAAGTGAAAGAAAAGTTACTCCTACCTACTGTACGTTTTTCTACACTGCCATTTGGTGATAGCTGTATATAATTACCACAATTGGATTTCAAGTTATTTCATCATTAACACATGTAAGTGCGCATAATCATAGAAAATTGTAGATGGTTTTGACTAAACATTTTTACTTTTTTTTTTTTTTGTTTTCCACATCTTTTCCATTATGTGTTTTAATATTACATCACAAACAAAAAAAAACTGATCTGAATATTAATATTGTATGATCTATAAATCATGATTCAACTACCCTTATTGATAGTACAAAATTATTTCTCATCAATTCATGCAAATGATCAAACATCAATTCACTGATTCAACTGTGCCATTATGACCGGTTTTATAAAACATAGATTATATTGATGCAAAGATATGGATCCTTAACTTCTTGTGTAAAAGGACACCATTTAATTGATGAATTTATTGAAAACAACGTGCATTATTAATCTATCGTTGAAAGTGGTTGTCACTTGTCAAATTGACAAAAGTCATGGTTTTGATTGCAATGCAATCCGTGGCTAGCTAGTCCCTACTAAGAATTTTAGTACTACCTTTTTCTTGTTTTAAGAAATATAGTACTCGTACCTTTTTAACTTGGTCAAAACATTTTTTGAAATGTGTGATAATTTGTCAAACATTAATTTGAGAGTGTCATGGAGGAAGGAAGTTCAAGTTGTTGTGTACCATCATCGTTTGGAATTACCCTTCATTTCAGTGTACCTAGCTACGAATCACCATGACACTTACTTGATACATGAGATCAAATTATTAAACCAAAAGTGAGGATGTAGAATACAAAAGATGCTATGGTGGACTGGATTGAGGAGTGAAGATGATATATATATTATTTTCAGGTGTTTAAATATGATTAATACGGTAGTGTTACATATATGATTAATAAACTTCAACAATATTATATTTGTGGTTCAAGGAAGAATCCTCAATATTATAAGGCCCAATCTATTAATACATTACCTCCACAAAAGACCTTACATTTAATTTCAATTATTAATAAATCATGAATCATACATCTGATCCAACGTCTCCCCGCATTGTATTTTGGATTAGATGAAAACAGTTTTAACCTTCAACTATATATGACCTAACATGTGTCATTTATAAGTATTATCTCAATTTTATTTTTAATTACAAATTTAACTTCACTCATTTGAGTGTTCGAGTGCTAATCTTACAAGTCAACTTTCTTCGATCTACCTAAAGTTCTCGTTGTTGCACCAGAAGAGCTCATTCTCCCATCATCTCCCTTTTTTCGTTCCATCACAAAACACTGACATCATTAGTGGTAATCGACTACTGATTCCCTCGAGTTCCTGTGAAAACCACCATTTTTTCATCGCTCATCTATTTCAATTAATTTTCTTTCTACTTTAGTGCTCGGTCGATTTTGTGCAAACCATGTCAACTACTAAGTCTACTCGTCTAGCCTTTCAATGTAACAACGCGACTATTGCTTTGAAAATTAATGCTCTTGATCCAACGAGGTAAGCTTTACCTCTTTTAACATCAGAAGTCAATCCAGTCTTAGTAGCTTCTCCCTCCGTTCCAACTCTTTAAAATCTAGTTCCTTCGATTATCGACCATAACACATTATATGTCCTTCTGACTTTTCGGTCTTTTCAACAATTGCTACAAGGTCTATTTCGGGGCCATGCCATAATTGATCATCGTCAATTTCGTCTCTCCACGTCGAGTAACTCCTAGTTTTTTATATTTCTTCGATATTGAGAACACTGATCTCCTCCACATGATTTCGGGTGAATAGGTGGTATCCACACTCCCCTGAAAGCATGTCATCCTTACCAATCGCCACTACGATATTCCCGGAAGGTAGAAAAACACAATGACGATATACAAATTCCTGTCTGATGAAAGAATCCTCTCTCCAAGAGTATCCTCAATAATAAGATCCCCAAGTCCCTCAAAATACCCTTAAAGCTAGACAACTACAACGAGACTGAAGATCCACACGAGAACACCGAACACGTGGATACTATGCTTTATTATCCTCGCACTTGAGATGTAGTGCAGTGTAAATTGTTCGTTCTAACCCTCAAAGAGCCAACATGGTGCAGTTCAGGACCATGCCTAATGGTTTCATAAACTCTTTAAAACAACTTTCCAATTCTTTTACTACCCATTTCACCTCCCAGAAATGGCAAGCCACAACAATAGTCGTCCCTAGCAAAATTTAACAAAAGAAAAGGGAAAACATATGGGATTGCATAGACCATCAGCAAGGTAGCCGTAGAGGTATAAGGAGCGAATGATGTACTGGATTATATGATATTCAAGAAATGAGTGAGGGCAAATTGTATGTTTCACAAAAATATAGGACTAAAAAGGTTTGTAAGCTTGAATGATGAGACAGCCTATGTCCCATTAGTGGAATTCTAATGAAACCTTATAAAAATACAGAAAAATTTGAAATTTTTAAAGGACAATACTTAATTATTTAAAAACATACTGTTTCACATACATATGCTTCAAATATATTTTACAGAGTTTGACACCGTTAAGACTAGCGGCCTTGCCACATAGATAAAACATAAAATAAAAGTACAGAAAGGAAACCAAAAAGAAAGCATACCAAAAGGGACCTCCTAAGTCCAACAAGACTGACACTTATACTGACTGTAGTAGTAGGGATGTGATTAGCGTTTGACAAAACACTAACAGCTCCCAATCTAGATGTTATAGTAACACATCTCCACGTCACTTCATATCCTTTCCTTCTGAGTTGTCGGGAAGTACGCAAGATTCGAGCTCATCGTCTGATCGTCATAAAATAATCCAAAATGCAAAACAAAAATGACACAGGGCTAAGATTCATGTACAAGTTTAAAAGTGGGAATGAATGTGTAAAATAATAATATATATGGAAACCATATTTATACAAACAAGCGTATCTTATACCCACAATTACATATACTTTATTTATTCTAATGCATCCCTGAACTATATGCTGACTCAGGCCACTAAACGCTGTCAATGATATCTATCCCATTTACCAAGATCAGATATCACTAGACCACATGCCACCAACGTACTCCCAATTACCAAGAGCTACGCCACCTAACTTCACATGGAGCCTAGGTGTTATAAGTCGATCGTCCCTGAGAATTCAGGCCAAGAACCTTGTCTTGCCTAGCATGCATAGATAATAATCCCCGTCGGGATTGCAGGCGACTGATCAACCTCGTGCGTCCCATACCGCACGGCGGTGGACTTACACATTCCTTAATGCAAGTCTATATGATCACTCACTCATCTTGTGGCAACTCTTAGCCATAAGTATTAAGTTAATAATGGGGAATTATCGTATCAACTTTTCAAGTTATACTTATTATCTAGATACTTAGGTTGAGTACCAAATCCATCCAATGTCTTGCCATATTTGATCTTTGTCCTTACATAATAAGTTCAGTTTGTATAATGGGTAATTGTATGGTTAACTTCCCAGGTAAGAGAGGTGGACTGTAAACGGCATAGTCGACCAAGTCTTTCCTTAGCCAGAACCCAACCAAATATAACTACTCATTGTATCCAACTTTCCTTATGTTAATGGGGATCAATTACTTAATATCTAGCAATGTTTTTCTCTCATTAACCGATTATTTCCTTAATCTATCAATCACAATCATTCAAGTATAAATAAAATAAACAATTATAAAATTAACCGAATAATGCAAGCACAATACAATACCAAATTGTCAAAGATTATTCCTATGATAATTAATTAAGGCCGGCGTAACCTCGCCTAGTGATTTGTGAAAATCATTATTTGAGAATAGGCTCTCCTTAATTATTTATCGCTAGTAGGGCTTAGGTCACCACTACACACATATATATTAAGTTATTTTACGCTAACCGTCCCAATCGTATACGAAATCTTGCCCCCACCTTTTGTTGAGTGTTGTTGAAAGTCCACAAGTGTTGTCTTCGATCTTTGCCAAGAACCGATTACTTATGAAAATGATTTGGGCAGAACTTTGACGTATAAAACTCCCTTGAAACTTTAGAAGAACTTTTACCACAAAATACTCTAAAGGTTACGAACCGATATCGTGGGAACTTCGATAACTAAAACTAATATTGCTATATGAAGAAATTAGAGAAGGAAAGAAGTAAAGAAGTAAGAAAGATGATTTGTGATTGAATGAATGAAAATGGGGTGGAAGAGACCCCTATTTATACTAGTTGTAAAATATTAAAATAACATAATTTATCATCTTTTGCCCATACCTTCCAACTTTTCAACTCTTGCTAGTAAATATGTCTCTATCAAATATTTACTAATCTTTCATCAATAGTGCTTTAGGTGTTCTAGTATGACTTTGTGAAAATAATTTATGACAAAGGTATGGGAGCTTGATTTCATGACATAATATTATGTAGGATATTAATAGAAAATGAGATATATATTTCTTTTATAAAAAGTAAAATGTTAATAATATTAATAATAATAAAAATAGTAAAAAGGATAGTTATTTGATATTTTTATTGTCTTAAGATTATTTTATTTATTAATTGGTTTATAGAGTAAAATGATAATATTCAAATAAAATAAAATCAATTAATAATAACAAAACAAGAACAACAATAATGATAATAATAATATGAATAATTAATTAACTTAAAGTTAAGGGTTTTAAGTACCAATTTAAATTTCAAAGTTTAGTTTATAAAATGAAACGATGATATTCAAATTGAAGAATAAAAGTAATAAATATAAAAAGTAATTAATTAATAAATTAATTATTATAAGTGTTAGTTTCAACATTTAATTTTTAATAACTAGCATTGTTAAAATCTCAAATCTAACTAGATATATTATTTAGTGTATGGAAAAATTAGGATGTTACATTACCACCCCCCTTAAAAGAAATTTCGTCCTCGAAATTTAGCGTACCTAAAACATATGTGGATACTTCTGACGCATGTCTTCTTCTCTTTCCCAAGTAGAATCACCAGTTACATCATCCCACACGACTCTAACCAATGGTATTTGCTTTCCACGAAGTTCTTTAATACGATGATCTAAGATCTTGACAGGTATAGCCTCATATTCCAAATTATCTCTAAGTTCCACAGTTTCAGGCTCAATGACATGTGAAGGGTCCGGATAATACTTCCTCAGTTGTGATACATGAAATACATCATGAAGATTAGACAAGTTTGGCGGCAAAGCAATGTGATACGCTACAGGTCCAATCCGCCGTAGAATTTGAAAAGGCCCGATAAACCTTGGTGTTAACTTCCTAGTTTTGATTGCTCGTGCAATTCCCGCCCTAGGAGTTACCCTAATGAACACGTGATCTCCTGCCTCGAACTCCAAAGGTCTTCTCCTCTTATCATTATAACTCTTTTGACGGTCCTGTGCTGCCTTCATTTTTTCTCTAATAAGTTTAACCTGATCTGTCGTTTGTTGCACGAATTCTGAACCCAATATTTTATTTTCTCCAACCTCATACCAACATAAAGGTGTACGACACTTTCTTCCGTATAATGCTTCATATGGAGCCATGCCGATACTTGAGTGAAAACTATTGTTGTAAGTAAACTCAATCAATGGTAAGAACTCGTCCCAACTTCCTTTGTGTTCAAGAGCACAAGCTCTCAACAAATCCTCTAACGATTGAATCGTCCTCTCAGACTGGCCATCCGTTTGGGGATGATAAGCTGAACTTAACCTCAGTTTTGTTCCTAACTCTAAATGCAACTGATGCCAAAAATTTGATGTGAATCTGGGATCTCTATCACTGACTATACTTGAAGGTATTCCATGCAATCTAACAATCTCCTTTACATATACCTGAGCTAGTCTCTCTAATTTAAACGTCTGGTTGATGGGAATGAAATGTGCACTCTTTGTCAACCTATCAATGATCACCCAAATTGCATCATGTTGTTTCTGAGTCTTAGGCAAAGCGGTTACAAAATCCATGGCTATTCCGTCCCACTTCCACTCTGGAATATCTAAAGGTTGTAGCAATCCGGCTGGCTTCTGATGTTCAATCTTTGCCTTCTGACATACCAAGCAACTTTGAACATATTCTGCTATATGTCTCTTCATTCCAACCCACCAAAACATTTTCTTCAAGTCTTGATACATCTTTGTGGCTCCTGGATGAAAACTCAACTTACTTTTGTGGCCCTCTTCCAAAATCAACTTTTGAATATCCTGATTTTGAGGTACACACAACCTTTCTTTAAACCTTAGGATTCCATCACTCCTTATGTTAAACTCTCCATTTTGACCATTTCTTATATTTTCCTTTATGCTCACTAGACGGTCATCAAGTTGTTGTTCATCTTTGATCCATTTCAGAAATTCATTAGACACGACAATAGCGCCTATGAATATACTTCCTTCATTGTGATGTACTCCTAAGTTTAAATCCACGAATTTGTCAATCAACTCTTCTTCCTTCAACATCATTGCAGATACATGAAGTTTCTTTCGACTCAAAGCGTCTGCTACAACATTGGCCTTTCCGGGATGATATTGCAACTCAAAATCATAGTCCTTCAAGAATTCCATCCAGCGCCTTTGTCTCATGTTTAAATCTTTCTGATCAAATAAATGCTTCAGGCTTTTGTGATCACTTAACACAGTGAACTTTGATCCATAAAGATAATGCCTCCAAATCTTTAAGGCAAACACAATTGCCGCTAACTCTAGGTCGTGAGTTGGGTAGTTCCTCTCATGCACCTTCAATTGTCTTGATGCATAAGCTATCACTTTCCTTTCTTGCATCAACACACACCCAAGACCTTGATATGACGCATCACAATACACATCAAAATTTCCTAATGGGTCTGGTAAGATGAGTATTGGTGATGAAGTCAATCTTTCCTTTAGCTTCTGAAAACTTTCTTCACACTCTTTAGTCCATTCAAAGTTTTTACCTTTCCTCGTTAACTGAGTCATGGGCAAAGCGATCTTTGAAAATCCTTCAATGAACCTCCGATAATATCCAGCTAGTCCAAGAAAACTTCGAATCTCGCCAACATTCTTTGGACTCTCCCACTTTGTTATTGCTTCGACTTTACTTGGGTCTACTGCAATACCTTCTTTACTAATTACATGACCAAGAAATTGTACCTCCTTCAACCAAAATTCACATTTCGAGAATTTCGCGTACAATTGAAGGTCCTTTAATATCTGTAGCACAATTCTCAAATGTTCTCTGTGCTCTACCTCATTCTTGGAATAAATCAGAATGTCATCAATGAAAACTACAACAAATTGATCTAAGTATGACCTAAAGATCCTATTCATGTAATCCATGAATACTGCTGGAGCATTAGTCAAACCAAATGGCATAACTAAGTACTCATAGTGTCCATAACGGGATCTAAAAGCTGTTTTTGGAATATCATCTTCCTTCACCCTGATCTGATGATATCCAGACTTCAAGTCAATCTTTGAGAATACTGATGCTCCTTTTAACTGATCCATCAAGTCGTCGATTCTAGGCAAAGGATACTTGTTTTTCACAGTGGCTTTATTGAGTTGTCTGTAATCCACACAAAGTCTAGAAGAACCATCCTTCTTCTTCACAAACAAGATTGGAGCTCCCCATGGCGATACACTTGGTCTAATAAATTCTTTCTCTAACATCTCGTCTAATTGTTTCTTTAACTCCGCAAGCTCTGAGGGTGACATTCGATAAGGAGATATAGAAATTGGTCCAGTTCCTGGAACCAAGTCTATAGAAAATTCCACTTCCCTAACCGGTGGTAAACCTGGAACTTCTTCTGGAAAGACTTCCGGGAATTCACAGACTACGGGAAAATTTTCCACACTAGGGGTTTCTCCTACTGACATGGAGAATAGCATCATAAAACTTTGAGTGAGGGTTTCAGCTTTGCTGATTTCTCCACTATCTTCTCCAAATGTAAAAATTTTCTCCTTGCATCTCAAGTTGACATCGTTGGCTGATAACCAATCCATTCCTAAGATGACATCTAGGTCTTGTAGCGGGAGTACCACAAGATCTACTAAGAATCTTCTATTTTCTAAGATTATTGGACAGTCTACACAGACTGAATAAGTTACCATTCTTTCTCCCGAGGGAGTTGTGATAGTCAACTTATAATCGTGATCAACAATTTCGAATCCCAAAAATTCAGCACAAGAGGTAGATATAAAAGAATGTGTAGCTCCTGAATCGAATAAAACTGATACCAACTTATCTCCAATTAAACACATACCTTGAATTAACCCAGCTGACTTTGAGATCTCAGCTCCTCTAATTGTAAATACTCTTCCTGTGGTTGGCTTATTTTGATTCTGAGGTCTCTGACCAACACTTGGGCCTCCATTTCTTGCTCTCCCTATGTTGTTATTGTTTATTAGGCCGCTCCTCTGGCCTGTTGGTTGACTTTGTCCTTGGGGACAATCTTTGAGAAAGTGGCCTTTCTGACCACAGCGAAAACAAGTTCCAATATTTCTATTTGGACAATCTTTGTTAAGATGTGCCCCTCCACAGCTGTAACACTTGAACATTAACCTTCTAGAATCCTGGTTATGATAAGGTGTAGGCCTTTGATATGGCCTACCCCCTCGTTGGATTCTTCCTCCGTGGCCTCGGTTAAAGTGGCCCTTGTGATTGTTGTTTTGGGTTGATCCTCCTGATCCATATTGATTCTTCCTATTGTCAATCCCTTCCAACTCCAGACACCTTTCTACTAGCTCACCAAAGCGCATAATATGCAGAGGTAAAACTGCCCTCTGGATATCATATTTCAATCCATCTTGATACTTTTCACACATCCATTCTTCCCTTGGATGCAAGCGGTAAAACTCAGAATACTTTAGCAAGGATTCAAACTTCCTAGTATATTCTCCCACCGTCATCACACCTTGACGTAGATTCTGAAATTCTCTCTCCTTCTCTTTCCTACATAACTTTGGAAAATACTTCCCCAAAAATTCTTCTTTGAACAAGGTCCAATTGATTTCTCTTCCTTCCTCTTCCAATAATCTATACTTTCCTCTCCACCAAGCTTCAGCATCGCCTGTCAGCATGAATGTTGCATAACCAACCCTTCTATTCTCTCTACAGTGAGTGAAAGAAAATATCTTCTCCATTTCTTGCAACCATTTCTCAGCACCCTCCGGATTAAAGTCACCACCAAACTGTGGTGGTTTTCCTTTCAGAAACGAGTTCAATCCTGTATCCTCATGCACCATTTCCCTTTGTTGTTGCTGAAAGAGTTGATGATCTCGAGTGATTTGCAGGATTTGAGCATTTTGTTGTGTTTGAACTAACACAGCTGCAGCAAGTTCACGAACATCTCGAGTGTCAGCTTGAGAGTTCGTTCCAGTTTGGGAATGATCTTCTCGTCCAATGGGAATGGTAGGTGCTCCTTCAGGAGTAACTTCATCACTCGCATTCCTACGTATACCTCTAGTAGTGCCTCTAGCAGCACTCCTACCACGCCTCGCACCTCTGACGTTCTGAACCATAACTTCCTGAAAAGGAATAGTTATTAGGTTCAATCATTCACAAGACATAAAGAACATAACAATTATGTATATTTATATCCCAATGAATGATTCATCGATAAGGATTTTTATCAAGTCTCCCACAGGCAAGGGATAATTGTGTCTAAAATGTTGAATTAATATCTTAAATATAACTAGAATTCAGGAAAACATAATCAACATTTAATGTATAAACAAAAATGTATCAATTTATTTAATAACAACGATTACAAAAATCGTGACCATGTCTCATTCAAAAACCTCTACTTGTAAACCAAGCTAAGACTAATAGTGGTAAAACTATAATTATCATTATTGCTACGAAATCTTTACCTAATTCTTCATGCTTGATGATACCAATAACAAACAAAATAATGACAAGAAGAGTGATGAATAAAAGAAAGGATTTAGCCATTTGAAAGGTATAGATAAATATTTAGGAATTGATATGAAAATAATGGATGGGTGTGAAGTATTTATAAAGTGAATTTTGTGAAGTGTCCGTTACGTTACCGTTGGGTTTGTGACCGTTGGGGAGGAAAAATAAAGTGTGCTAAATAAGTTTCCTAGACCATTATACTAGAAGGCTCTCAAGATGAAGACTCAATGCACAGAAGAAAAGTTATCATCCAGTTTGGAATCCAACTTGATACAGTCAGTATAATTCTAGACACTTACGGTCCGAGCTGAATCGACCAGCTCTGATACCATTAAATGAGACAGCCTATGTCCCATTAGTGGAATTCTAATGAAACCTTATAAAAATACAGAAAAATTTGAAATTTTTAAAGGACAATACTTAATTATTTAAAAACATACTGTTTCACATACATATGCTTCAAATATATTTTACAGAGTTTGACACCGTTAAGACTAGCGGCCTTGCCACATAGATAAAACATAAAATAAAAGTACAGAAAGGAAACCAAAAAGAAAGCATACCAAAAGGGACCTCCTAAGTCCAACAAGACTGACACTTATACTGACTGTAGTAGTAGGGATGTGATTAGCGTTTGACAAAACACTAACAGCTCCCAATCTAGATGTTATAGTAACACATCTCCACGTCACTTCATATCCTTTCCTTCTGAGTTGTCGGGAAGTACGCAAGATTCGAGCTCATCGTCTGATCGTCATAAAATAATCCAAAATGCAAAACAAAAATGACACAGGGCTAAGATTCATGTACAAGTTTAAAAGTGGGAATGAATGTGTAAAATAATAATATATATGGAAACCATATTTATACAAACAAGCGTATCTTATACCCACAATTACATATACTTTATTTATTCTAATGCATCCCTGAACTATATGCTGACTCAGGCCACTAAACGCTGTCAATGATATCTATCCCATTTACCAAGATCAGATATCACTAGACCACATGCCACCAACGTACTCCCAATTACCAAGAGCTACGCCACCTAACTTCACATGGAGCCTAGGTGTTATAAGTCGATCGTCCCTGAGAATTCAGGCCAAGAACCTTGTCTTGCCTAGCATGCATAGATAATAATCCCCGTCGGGATTGCAGGCGACTGATCAACCTCGTGCGTCCCATACCGCACGGCGGTGGACTTACACATTCCTTAATGCAAGTCTATATGATCACTCACTCATCTTGTGGCAACTCTTAGCCATAAGTATTAAGTTAATAATGGGGAATTATCGTATCAACTTTTCAAGTTATACTTATTATCTAGATACTTAGGTTGAGTACCAAATCCATCCAATGTCTTGCCATATTTGATCTTTGTCCTTACATAATAAGTTCAGTTTGTATAATGGGTAATTGTATGGTTAACTTCCCAGGTAAGAGAGGTGGACTGTAAACGGCATAGTCGACCAAGTCTTTCCTTAGCCAGAACCCAACCAAATATAACTACTCATTGTATCCAACTTTCCTTATGTTAATGGGGATCAATTACTTAATATCTAGCAATGTTTTTCTCTCATTAACCGATTATTTCCTTAATCTATCAATCACAATCATTCAAGTATAAATAAAATAAACAATTATAAAATTAACCGAATAATGCAAGCACAATACAATACCAAATTGTCAAAGATTATTCCTATGATAATTAATTAAGGCCGGCGTAACCTCGCCTAGTGATTTGTGAAAATCATTATTTGAGAATAGGCTCTCCTTAATTATTTATCGCTAGTAGGGCTTAGGTCACCACTACACACATATATATTAAGTTATTTTACGCTAACCGTCCCAATCGTATACGAAATCTTGCCCCCACCTTTTGTTGAGTGTTGTTGAAAGTCCACAAGTGTTGTCTTCGATCTTTGCCAAGAACCGATTACTTATGAAAATGATTTGGGCAGAACTTTGACGTATAAAACTCCCTTGAAACTTTAGAAGAACTTTTACCACAAAATACTCTAAAGGTTACGAACCGATATCGTGGGAACTTCGATAACTAAAACTAATATTGCTATATGAAGAAATTAGAGAAGGAAAGAAGTAAAGAAGTAAGAAAGATGATTTGTGATTGAATGAATGAAAATGGGGTGGAAGAGACCCCTATTTATACTAGTTGTAAAATATTAAAATAACATAATTTATCATCTTTTGCCCATACCTTCCAACTTTTCAACTCTTGCTAGTAAATATGTCTCTATCAAATATTTACTAATCTTTCATCAATAGTGCTTTAGGTGTTCTAGTATGACTTTGTGAAAATAATTTATGACAAAGGTATGGGAGCTTGATTTCATGACATAATATTATGTAGGATATTAATAGAAAATGAGATATATATTTCTTTTATAAAAAGTAAAATGTTAATAATATTAATAATAATAAAAATAGTAAAAAGGATAGTTATTTGATATTTTTATTGTCTTAAGATTATTTTATTTATTAATTGGTTTATAGAGTAAAATGATAATATTCAAATAAAATAAAATCAATTAATAATAACAAAACAAGAACAACAATAATGATAATAATAATATGAATAATTAATTAACTTAAAGTTAAGGGTTTTAAGTACCAATTTAAATTTCAAAGTTTAGTTTATAAAATGAAACGATGATATTCAAATTGAAGAATAAAAGTAATAAATATAAAAAGTAATTAATTAATAAATTAATTATTATAAGTGTTAGTTTCAACATTTAATTTTTAATAACTAGCATTGTTAAAATCTCAAATCTAACTAGATATATTATTTAGTGTATGGAAAAATTAGGATGTTACAAATGACCTATTGACAAGGGTCCAACCCTACATTAACCATGAAGAGTAAGTGATTGATAGAGAGGGAGCATAACTAATATATGGAAGAAGAAGGTCGGTGGTTGTAGACCAGATTCTTATCTAATGTGAGTGGATAAACATATCAAGGGAAAATATTTTGCATGAATGTGCTAACACCGACTTCAAGGAAGTCGTGATAATAAATTATTACTCAGTAAAGGAATGATCTAGGACTGATAAGACAGGGTTGTGTCATTTCCACAAGAGTCATGGGCACAATGCGGGCGATCTTGCACTTGAAAGATGCATTCGATGAGATAATTACACTACAAGAAAAAAGGAGATTTACGACACTTGAGTTGTGACAGTTATCACAAAACCGTCCTTATTCCTGGATTGCGACGGTTGTCACGACAGTTAGGGTCAACTGTCGTAGATTTTTTGTGACAGTTATCAAAAAACCGTCCTTATTCCTGGACCACGACAGTTCTCACGACGGTTTGAGCCAACCGTCGCAAATTTTTTAGGCATGTTGTATAAAATAATGCGACAGTTACCAAAGAACCGCCCTCTTTCCACACTCACGACAATTAAGGCGAACTGTCACAATTACTTTAGCCAATCATAATCACTATTTTTTTATTCCTTTAATTTTCCACTTTTTTCTTTCATTTTTATTTTCTAACTTTTTCAATTTTATTAATTAATTTAATAAATAATTATTATAATTATTATAATTTTCATAAATAATGTAGCTTAATATTTTTTCTAAAATAATAGTAAAATATTTTCTATTTTATTATATAAATAGTTAACTTTTATTAAAATTAATTTTGGTAACAATGTTTATATATATTTTTTCTTTATAAAGTGATGGTAGTAGAACAACAAGGTGCTGCAGTTGTAAGTGTTAAAGGCGATGTCACATTTCCAGTGAGAAATTTGAAGCGGCTTCATTCAGCAATGAAAGAAAAGGGTAAGGGTGAGTCCTATGAAGTGACGATGACCATGATAGAACAACAAGGTGCTGCAGTTGTAAGTGCTAAAGGCGATGGTGTGGTATGCGTGTAGCATGTTTGATATTGTTTGAGGTTGGATTCTGCGTGCTGGTTAGATTAATCATTAGGATCACCTGAAATTGTGTTTGATGAATGCGTGTAGCATGTTTGATATTGTTTGAGGTTGAATTCCGCGTGCTGGTTAGATTTCAACCTGGTTTCTGTATTGTTGTTGAATGTTAAGTTGATTTTTGGCTTGTTTGACTTTGGTTTACCATTGTTGACTTGAAAAGCAATGAAGGCGATAGCTATGGAATGAGATGAGACCTGTGTGGACTTAGCTTAACGCTGAGATTGTAGGATTATAATATTGATAATGTGTGGTGAATGGTTTATGGATAATATGTACTTGGTAGTGTACACTCACTTGGTGTTTTTATGTAGGATCTAGATGGGTGGTTGTGGGTCATGTTAGTTTATTCTAAAAAATTCTAATTTTGTTCCTTGAATATCACACATTCGTATGATATGATTGATGTTGTAATTGGTCATGCTAGAGTATGTTAAATCATCTTCAAGTACATGTTCATCAACTAAAGCAGAAATTAAAGTTGCCCCCGTTTTAGATTGGTTGTGTATAAGTTTTCTGTACAGTATTTGTCTTCTGACGTTTTGAATTTGTTAAATTGTAGCAATGTCTTTAATTTGGTTGCACGGAGAGAGATTTCACCAAGAATAAAACACGTAGCAAGAGATGCAAGGCGTGGCCTCCTTTCATGGTATTTGGACTACTTCAGTTTATAAATGATATCTTGAAATGAGGCTCTTCAGATTGTGATTTTTCTAATGCTATTTCTTTGTGAAAGTCCAATTTTATGGACTAACATCTTTTAAAATGATTCTTCGGGTTGAGGCTGATTCATTGAGGCATTTTTCAGTCAAGTATTGCCCTCTATTACCTGCCCCAAGGTCTACTATTGCAGCAGCGTTTAGTCTAGATGGAAAAGTTCTTGCATCTACGCAGTAAGTTGAACTAGTTCATTACTTCATTACCTTATTGTTAGTTTGAATTGAAGTTCCTTTGCAATGAATTTTGTTTGTTTGCCATGTGTAGTGGTGACCACTAGGGATGGCAAACAAACCCGGGCCCGCCCACACCCGCCCGGGCCCGCCCCGAAATTAATGGGAGAAATTCGATTTAATTGGGTGTGGGTGCGGGTGCGGGTGAAACCCGGTTCTTAACTACGGGTGCGGGTGCGGGTAGACACTAAGACCCGCCCGCACCCGCCCCCGCCCCGCCCCAAATAATATATTTTATTTTGATTTCCTTATTTTATTTATTTTAATATTTATTTATTAATTATACTTTTAATTAAGTTATTAATATTCTTATTGCAATTAAAATAATAAAATTAATCAAGTTAATATTCATTTATTAATTAAAATTTTAATTAAATAATTAATTAATTTATTAAAATAATCAATTTTTTAATTAAATTACTAATTTTTATGATAATTAAAAAAATAATAATTTTTTGCGGGTGGGGGCGGGGCGGGTGCGGGTGCACCCGTTTTTTACTGGGGGCGGGTCTGGGTGGTAAATTTTCACCCCCGATTGGATTTGGGGGCGGGGGCGGGTCTGTTACACGGAAGCGGGTGCGGGTGCGGGTATAGTTAAACCCGCCCCCGACCCGCCCCGTTGCCATCCCTAGTGACCACACAGTAAAGGTAATCGATTGTGAAACTTGACGTTGCTTAAAGGTGTTAATGGGCCATATAAGGACGCCTTGGGTGGTAAGCTTGAAATCTGCCTGTTTGCCTGAATTTATTGTGCATTTGTTTTTATCTTTTGCTTTTTGCTTTTTGCTTTTAGTATTGATTGTAGTTTACAAAAGGAATCAAGTGCTTCGTCATTTACAATTTAAATTATTATGCTAAACGACTGCAGGTTAGGTTCCATCCATTGCATCCACATATACTTGCTAGTGGAAGCTTGGATCAAGAAGTTCGATTATGGGATGCCAACACATCAGAGTGTATAACATCTCACCATTTATGTATATTTACTTACTGTATCTCATTTTATTTTCTAAATCACCTTTGCTACCATTACTAAATTTGTTTGCTTGGTTTTCTGGCATTAATTGGGTTCTTTGTTTGATGGATCTATCGGATGTTTTCTCACAGATCGCCCAATTGCTTCCATTGCTTTTCATGCCAAAGGGGAAATAATTGTTGTTGCATCAGGCCACAAGGTAGTAATTTTTATGAGAACCTCCCATCTCTTTTTTTATTAAAAAAAATCCTTAATGAATTTATTACACTTCGTTGTAATGGATTTTTTATGTCCTTACATTGTGTTCTGGAACACTGTGTAGCTGTACATATGGCACTACGACAAGAAAAGTGAAGCATCCTACTCACCAATTTTTATGTTGAAGACTAGGCGGTCTCTACAGGCTATGCATTTTCACCCTCATGCTGCACCATATCTTTTAACTGTTGAGGTGAATGAACTTATGTTTTTTGTTGCCTATGTACCCATTCGGAATTTAAACTTTTTTTACTTTTCTTTTTGGTTAACATGCTTGTATTGATGCGCAGGTCAATGATCTTGACTCTTCAGATTCCTCGATGACAAAGGCAACATCTATTGGTTATTTAGAATATCCCCCACCTGCTGTTTTTGTCACGAATATTCAACCCACAGAACATGTTACTTTGTCCAGTGAACCACCTAACGCTTCATCGACTTTCTTCTTTGTTCCTTCGCTTACCGTTGATGAGTCAAGAGAGGAATTACAACGTGTTAGTCACGACGATGGCTCGGGTAGAATGCAAATTGAGTCCCATGCAATGGTTCAGTTTCAAGCAGATACAAATGTAACAAAACAATGTGATACTTCGTCCCCAATGGATACAGTCTCCGAGATTCCAACTAACTCTCAACCTGATACAAAATATCCCACTCATTCTTCTTTCTCTAATGGAATGGGAATTGGCATCCGTAACCTCACAATGGATGGTATGGAGATTGATGAAACCCGACCATTGGAAGGAAGGCAATACGGAAACGTTACTGATGTAAGTTCTCTCAACGGCATGTTATACGGACTATCGGGACAGACTGCAAATCATAGGGTTCATTCAGAGTTTGGTCGATTTCATCAGTTTGTTTCTTCAAGAGACACAAGTGGCTGGGAATTACCTTTTCTACAAGGATGGTTAATGGGTCAAACCCAAGTTGGTATCCCCACACTGCATTCTCACCCGGGTGTTAGTCGTGGCACTCTAGCTCAACAGATTAGTTCTACTACAATGGCTAATACACTTCCCACTTCTAATGTTGACACATAAATGCCATCTACAGCAATGTCTGGCGGCATCAACATACCCAGATCTTCTATAAGATCAGGTCTACGGAGTCGGTTTTCCCAATTGCATAGACCTGTATCTGAATCACGAAATCTTGCAGCTTCTACTAATACCCCACACGATGGATCTGACATCCAAACCATCATGAGTCAAATCCAGTCAAAACTCACAACATCTGTGGTTGCAGCGGCAGCTACTACATTTATGGTACAAATGTCTTCTTATAGACATTCATATGTTCGTATGTTGCACTGCAATAGTATATTAGTGTTGTAGTATTTGATACTGTTATTAGATTAATTAAATTTCGATTGAGAATTTTCTGCCGAGTCGGTTTTGTTTCAACTTAAATTTTGGTGCGAATTATAGTTGTTGTGCTATATGTTTGAATTGTTGCGTATGTGATTGGTTATTGTATACATGCTATGTGTGATGTGGTTCAAAAATTAGAGAACGCAAGGTTAATGATTGAAATCTTTTTTATGTTAGTGTTTATTGTGTGAATATCATGAATATTGATGATTGCCATTAATGTAACCTACAATAGCTGTATTATGAATCCTAAATTGAGTGCAAATTTTTTTTCAAAAATATTTGCAACTTGCAGCGGTTCAAACCGCCACAATATACCATAGTTTTTTTTTAAAAAAAATATTTGCAACTTGCGGCGGTTCAAACCGCCACAATATACTTTCGCAATCAACAATGAAAACAAAAATCATTAAGCAAGTTAAGACGGTTGAAAACCGTCAAAATATGGAGATTATGACAATTAGCTACCCGTCGTGAAAATAACGACAGTTTGTACGACAATTTTCACAACCGTCGCAATACGGCATCGTGACACACGTATCCGCGACGGGATTGAAACCGTCGTAACTTACAAATTGCGACGGTTAAAACCATCGTAATCTATCAAATTGAACCGTCGCAATTTGCCAATTTTCTTGTAGTGTTAAGATGGTAATGTTAACACGATATACCAAGGAGGGTGGTCAGAAATATGGCCGTAGAAGAGAAAAAGAATACTAGAGGCGAGACGAGTCACCAAGAAAAAGAGATCCCCTCGCTAAGAGAAAATGTTCCTTAAAAAGACGATTAAAGTTATGACGATACCAAAGGAAGGAAGAACAACAATGACGAAGGATAAGAAGAATAGGGAGGAAAACGTTAATATATAACATCTATCACTAGAGTCCTCCCCCGACCAAAGAACACCTCCAAAGGGGCCATCAAAATGAAGGATCGATGAATTAATGATAGTTAGTAAAGAGGGAGGGAAGGTCCCTATGGGGAACCAGAAAAAGCCATTCTTAGATTCAGGTATAGCGAGAAAGTGGGTGGTATTCCAAACAAAAATTTCTTTTGGTGATAACGACGACTATGGTCAACTTTTAAGTGTCAAGAATCTTTATCGACGTGGAAACCTCATGAGATATCATATACGTGAAAATCTTCTAGAAGATTGGGCTGAAAAGATAGAGGTCGTCACTTTATGTGGCCTCTGGTGTGTAAGCCTTCAAAAACACAATGACCCACCCCTAGGGATATATATATATAGTTAATGGTTACTCTTGGAGAAAGGAGAGACACTAGGATGATATATCTCCACTTCTTGGTAGTCCCATAAAAAAGCATTTAAAATTACCTAACAAGAAATCCCTTTGATGCAAAACTTGAAATCATGGCCTCTCATGTCCATCTAAATATGAAATACTAAAATGTCTATGAAGAACCTGTGACAATATTTGATAACCTATGTGGATCCTGACGAATACACATGGCCTTAAAATGCAACCAAGATGCGACGCCAATTGGAAAGGAGAAAGAAAACACACTAGAATTTAACATTACCTGCCTTAGTAAGCACTTAAAGGTAGTGGTGGTCAGTCACCACAACGAATGACCAATATCCCCAATTGGTACACCATGAGTTGTTTTAGCTCAGTGAGTGCAGGGGACAATGGACAAAAAAATCTAAGGTTTATTTCTTAGAAACAATCAAAGAACAATGTTGACACAACATAATTATTGCGGTAACAAGGAAAACCAGTGCCATAAGGACTAATAAACAACGATTATGTTGCTTTGGTTAAGTAATTTTAATCATAAATGTAAAAGCACATATTATCATGTAATCTTTTTCGTCCAACAATGTATACATGTTTTCACCAAATTATCTTCTTTGTTGACATGCGAAGATATGTATGAATACAAACTGTTATCATAAACACCACGCGCATATGACCAAAATAATCAAAACCAAAATTGAAAGTCATGTAAATAAAAACAAAAAACCACCGAACAAAATTGGTGATCTGAGCTCACCTCCCTCTTGGTATTTAGCTGCTACAGATCAGAAGAGGTGAGCCCCCCATTTTTTGGACCTTAAACCAAATATAAACTTGGGGGCATGGAAGAGGATCAAAATTGTGTCCAAGAGTATTCCTTAGAGACGTCCAATAAAACTTTCAAGCATGAACTTGGACAGCGGCCAAATCATGGAGAAGCTAGCTCGAGAACTACAATGATATGTACCATGGTAAGCAAATAAATAAACAATACACCTCAAAAAATAATGTATAAAAAAATTCACAATCAATTATTCAAAAATGAACAACACCCAGGAAAAGGTATCCTAATAAAAATACTATGAGTCCAACTCGTCACCAAGATTCATTGGCCTCCCATATACTATTTCATGCTCATGGTGAAATTTTTCTTTGAATATTCGAACCCCGGGGTGGAAAAATTATGCTTGCTCCAAAGCATTTTTGAAAGAGGCGTACAATATGAAGTAACCATGTTCTACTAATTTCAAATACTCTTTAGACAAGTAGATATTTTCTGAATGCTCTCTAGAAGGTCATTTTGAGGTTTCTTCCAACCTAAGGATTCCTTCATCTCCCTTATTGTCCATGAGAAGAATATAAAGCCTCATTCACAATAGAAAGGATGGTATCAATATCATATAATGCCTTCTAAATCAACGACAACGTGGCATCCCCATCCCTTATCCCTTGAGTCGACAATTGTACCTTAACAACCAATAACTGAGAATATTTGAAAGCTCCCACCTCAAAAATAATTTCCCTCAAGATGTTTCTAGACTTAATGATCTCATCAATAAACTAGTCCCGGTCCATGACTAAGGCGTCAATGCGCTCCTAGAGCGCTTCTTTCTCCTTTCAAATATTGTCAGGTGTGAAGACGTCCCATTTACCCATAGTACCAAACATCAGGGCTACCTAAGGATTACACATTTGGTATGACATTTCCACCTTTTCTTCTTATCAAACAAATTTTACCTTGCTCACGAAATATGAACATTCCTCTTCAGAGACAAAAGAATGAAGCATCATATCCGTTCGAGGACCAGGGCGAGCTAAGAACAAGATTGACGAGCTGGGCGGGGTCATTTAATAAATCTTTCCAATATCTAATCTTCCTAGGTCCAGCTGCACTATTTAAGCCTGAATTCCTTGTGGGGCATGATTCATTTACTTCTGCTCCCGGGGGTGTCACAACGCAAAAAACAACCGGTGGAAAAACAGAGTCACCACTGCATGTTATTTATCCCGACGGAGGAAATGAAACGATCGAAGAAACCTCAAAAAGGGAAAAGACATGGTCTTGCAACCAAGTCTTGGATTCGGGAATCTGTTACGTGAGAGGAAGGTATTAGCACCCCCTCGCGTCCGTTGTACTCAACGGGATCTACTCTTGTTGTTCTAATTAAAGGGTGTGTTTATCTAAAGCTCTACTTGCTAACGAAAGGGGGAAAACAAAAGGAAACTCGATAGGACTTTGTCGTCCTAGGCCTACGTATTCCCTCGTGCAATGGGAAAGTCAGAGTCAACATAGTTCGGAGGACTACGGGTGATGGGGGGATTGTGCTCGCCAAGACTTCGCTGTCTTGTGCCTACGTATCTTCATTTGGATGAGAATGAAGAAATCAGAGCATTCGTAGTTCGTGGGACCACGAGTTGCTTAGTGTCTTTTATGGGCAATGATAACGTTCATGTTCCAGCAATTAGGTGTTTGTCGTTCCTTGTCTGAAGCCTTACATGTTACCTGTTAGTAGTAGAACGGAAATAGCATGCCCTTTCTGAAAAGGTTTGGCAGGAAAATCCCGAAGGACAAAATGATTTGCAGTTTATTTAAGAAGTTTAAAGAAGTGAATTGACTTTGTTTGAGATGTGCATTGCACTAAAGCCTATGACATAGGATCGAATGCTTTGCAAGATCGACCCAAAACGGGACGTATGCAAAGCACTCTAGACAAGGTAAGGAGAGACTCTCTCTCATCATTTCTCATATACTTAAGGCTCATGGCATACAATACTCATCGTATTTATTAAGTGTTTTGATTTTGTTTAAGAGAGAGAGGAAAGAGACTCCAAGAGGCAAAAGAAAAATCTAAGGGAGATTCGGTCCTAAATGTTGTCATGCCAAATGGTCCCATAATTGAGGATGAGAAAATGAATTATATCCTAATCTTATAGCCCTAAGATTGAGTTTTAACGGGAAACTAACTTAATGTTATCATGCCAAAAATTTGACCTAAAGTCAAGTTGAAGAGGAATTCCTATCCTAGAAGTTATAATTCCTGGGTGAAAGCCTAAAACCTAATCCTAATTCAACTTATCAAAGAGAAAGTTGAATCATGATTTCCTAGGGAATTATGTGAGTCATACAAGTCAACAACTAACCATATATAAATTTAAACCAAAAGATAATCACAAATTTTGAACTAGGGATTAACTTAAAATGCGAATTAGTCACAAGCTCAAACCACTAATCAATCCTGCTTTTAAATCACAAATTTTCATTCGCATTAGAATGAAGAACCCATCTTAACAAATTAATTGCAAACTTCATTGAAAAACAACTACGAATTTCATTCCAGAACAAAATTATATCGAAAATTATTCACAAATTTTAATCTGAGTTCTCCCACAAGCTCATATTAAGATTAATCGCCAATCAAAATCAAAAGTTAGTCATGAAATTAAATTAATCACTCATAAATCATAAATCTTTTGTAACAAAAAGAAAAAAATACAATAAAAACAAATATAAACCAAATCAGCAAATGGGGTGTAAAAAAACAAATTGAGATGTTAAAAAAGAAAACACGTCTTGGGCTTATAACACATGCCCATCCGAATTTGTCCAAGAAACCAAGGTGTTAGCTCATTTCTCTTTTCTTTCTCACATTGTCTCATCTCAATATCTCTTTCACCATGTCTTCTTTTCCTCTTAGCCTTCTCACTGTTGCTATTGTGTTGCTTTGATGTTGTTGTTGTTGCATATTGCTCCGTGTGTGATTCACTTTGAAATTGTGCTTTGTTAATTTGCTGCTAGTTGTCGTGTATGTTGCTATTCATGTCGTTGTTTCTCAATTTCCCTCCCTTAAATCCGTGCCTTTGTGGTGTTTATATAGGCATATGTGAATTGAATGCCGAGATTGCGATTTGAATATGCTGACTTGAGTGATTGTGATTGATGAGAACATGTTGTTTTTGTGTATGTGAAATTGATGCTGAAGATTCAATGCCACCTTTAATTTTGGAATTATGATAATGTGCATTGTTGGAACTATAATAATTATAGTAATAGAAATTGAAAAGTAAATTTGAAAAGATTCATTTTAGTCCCACATTGGATGTTGGAATTATATTAATGGGAATTGGAAAGTGAATTTGAAAAGATTCATGTTAGTCCCACATTGGATGTTGGAATTATATTAATGGGAATTGGAAAGTGAATTTGACAAGATTCATTTTAGTCCCACATTGGAGGAATGGAAATATCAGCCTCACTAGCTACCTATAAATAAAGGGTAAAAATTCAGTAGTGAGCACTCCGGATTTCACAAATTCACACGAATTTTGATTTCCCTCTCTCTCCCTTAATTCTCTTCATCTAAACAATTTTATTTTCTTGGTTTTTCGACTGGCTATTTCAGCCAGATACTGGACTGGCTATTTCAGCCAGATACTGGACTGGCTATTTTCGCCAGATAATTTAGAAAGGCGTATTTCTAGAGCGATTTATCAGTGTGCAACTGATAATCGTAATTTTGAACGGGTTGTTTTATCCTGGAGGCGTCGTCGTAAATCGACTGCTTTGCATATTTTGGCAGTACGGCGAAACGTCTTAAAGAAAGCGACCTAGTACGCGACTCGTCCCGATAATTTCCTTGTGCCAATATTTCAAATCCGAAAACAACAATTTTAAGACGTTTTCATAACTGCCATGGCTACTGAGGAAATTATCGGTACTACTGCGGCCGCTTCGGTCTCTGACAAACCTTTCAGGTTTGAGGGTTCCAATTTCAAACGTTGGCAAGCTAAGATGAAATTTTTCTTAACTCTAAAAAAGGTTGCCCACGTTCTGACTGAGGATATCCCGGTTGTCCCTTATGCATCATCTGAATTACCTAATGGTAACACACTTGCAGATTCAGACGGGACTTCCAAAACGCCTGAATCAGATGCTGCAAAAGCTAAGGCTGAATCAGATGCTGCAAAAGCTAAGTCTGCAGCAAATGATCTACAGCTTCGAAAATAAATCGCCTTATGGCACGAGAATGATTATCTGTGCAAAAATCACATTCTGAACAGCCTTGCTGATGATCTGTACAACTACTACAGTAGCTACAGAACTGCTAAACAGGTATGGGAGGCTCTAAAAAGGAAATATGATACTGAAGAAGCAGGTGCGAAGAAATTTGCTGTCAGCCGCTACTTGAACTACAAGATGGTGGATGAGAAGTCGGTGGAAACTCAAAGCCACGAAATTCAGAAGATTGCTCATGAGATTATTACAGAAGGTATGCCCCTTAATGAATAATTTCAAATTGCTATAATTATTGACAAACTACCCCCTGGTTGGAAAGATTTCAAAAATATACTTCATCACAAAACAAAAGAATTTTCAATCGAGAGTCTGATTACTCGCCTCCGAATTGAAGAGGAGGCTCGAAAACAAGATCAGAAAGAAGAAGTCTTAGTTGTTTACGACAACAAAAAGAAGTTTGGTGCGGTTCTGAAGCCTACGGGCAAACCTTTAAAGAATCAGAACCGCTGTGCTATGAACCGAACTAAGAATGGGAATCCCTCTAGGGCCTCATCGGCTCCGTTTGCTAGGCAACAACCACCACCTCAAAGAAATGATGCTCCGGTTTTCTCTTGCTACAATTGTGGGAAACCGGGCCATATGGCAAAGAAATGTAGGAGCAGGCCTAAACCTGCAGCTGGCTCAAATACACAGGTTAACCTGACTGATGAGCAACTAATTGCCATGATCACTGAAATCAACATGGTTGGTGGAAGTGACGGTTGGTGGATAGACACTGGCGCCACTCGTCATGTCTGCTATGATCGTGCTATGTTCAAGACATACATGAATACTGAAGATAAGAAAGTGTTGTTGGGAGATACTCACACCACTAATGTTGCTGGAATTGGAGATGTTGAACTGAAGTTCACTTCAGGAAAGACTTTGATCTTGAAGGACGTCATGCATGTTCCTGAAATTAGGAAGAATCTTGTTTCTGGTTTTCTTCTGAATAAGGCTGGGTTCAGTCAAACTTTAGGGGCAGATTTGTACACCATCACTAAGAATGGTATTTTGTGGGAAAAGGGTACGCCACTGATGGCATGTTTAAGTTGGATGTTGATTTGAATAAAACTTCTCCTTCTGTTTACTTTTTGTGTGATTTTAATATTTGGCATGGTAGACTTTGTCACGTTAATAAACGAATCATTTCTAATGCAAGCAACATAGGCCTAATCCCTAAACTAAATATTAATGATTCCAATAAATGTGAATTTTGCAGTCAAGCTAAAATAACAAAGACTTCACATAAATCAATAATAAAAGAATCTGATCCCCTAGATCTTATACACTCTGATATATGTGAATTAGATGGAAGTTTAACTAGAAATAATAAACGTTATTTTATCACTTTTATTGACGATTGCTCTGATTATACTTATGTATATCTAATGAAGAATAAAAGTGAAGCGCTTGACATGTTTAAGGTGTATGTAACTGAAATTGAGAATCAATTTAACAAGAAGATTAAGAGACTTCGCAGTGATAGGGGAACCGAATATGACTCTAGCTTGTTTAATGATTTTTATGCTGAACATGGTATTATACATGAAACGACTGCTCCATACTCTCCTGAAATGAATGGTAAAGCAGAAAGAAAGAATAGAACTCTTACTGAACTTGTAGTTGCAATCATGTTAAATTCTGGTGCTGCACCTCACTGGTGGGGGGAAATTTTATTGACTGTTTGCTATGTCCTGAATAAAGTTCCCAAGTCGAAAAGTAAGATTTCACCTTATGAGATATTAAAGAAAAGACAACCAAATTTGTCTTATTTGAGAACTTGGGGCTGCCTGGCTTATGTCAGAATTCCGGATCCGAAACGAGTTAAACTCGCTAGTAGAGCCTATGAATGCGTATTCATTGGGTATGCAGCAAACAGTAAGGCATACAGGTTTTATGACCTAAATGCCAGAGTAATCATAGAATCAAACGATGTTGAATTCTTTGAAGACAGATTTCCCTTCAAATCGAGAAATAGTGAGGGCACACAATCGAGTCACATTCCTGTGATAAAAAGCACTGAAAGCAGCGACAAAATAGAAACAGAACTTCAAAGAAGTAAAAGAGCAAGAGTTGCTAAAGAATATGGGCCCGATTATGCGGCCTATAATGTAGAAGAAGATCCAATAAATCTTCAAGAAGCACTGTCATCTATGGATGCAGACTTATGGCAAGAAGCCATTAATGATAAGATAGATTCTCTAGAATCTAACAAGACCTGGCACTTAGTAGACATACCACCGGGCTGCAAACCAATTGGTTGTAAATGGGTTTTGAAAAAGAAACTAAAACCTGATGGAACGATTGAGAAATACAAGGCTCGTCTTGTAGCCAAGGGTTTTAGACAAAGAGAAAATATAGATTTCTTCGACACCTTTTCTCCGGTCACTAGAATTACATCCATTAGGGTACTCATTTCAATAGCAGCTATTTATAACTTAATAGTACACCAAATGGATGTTAAAACAGCCTTTTTAAACGGTGACTTAGAAGAAGAAATCTATATGGAACAACCAGAAGGGTTTGTAATCCAAGGTCAAGAAAGCAAGGTCTGTAAGTTAGATAAGTCTTTGTATGGACTAAAACAAGCCCCTAAACAATGGCATGAAAAGTTTGATAACTTAATGATAATTAATGGGTACAAAGTGAATGAAAGTGACAAGTGTGTTTATTACAAATCTGAGAATCGCATTTGTACTATCATATGTCTATACGTAGACGATCTACTTATATTTGGATCAAGCGTTCAGGCCATTAATGATATGAAATCATTGTTATGCAATAACTTTGATATGAAAGACCTCGGAGAAGCAAGCGTGATCCTGGGCATCAAGATCACGAGATCCGAACAAGGAATTTCTTTGGATCAATCTCACTATGTGAAGAAGATCTTAAAGAAATATAAATACCTTGATTGTAAACCTGCATGCACCCCATATGATCCAAGTGTGAAACTGTTTAAGAACACTGGAGAAAGTGTCAAACAAGCAGAATATGCGAGCATCATTGGCAGTCTTAGGTATGCCACTGATTGTACTAGACCCGACATTGCATATGTCGTAGGATTGTTGTGCAGATTTACAAGTAGGCCGAGTAACGAACATTGGCAAGCTATTGAGCGAGTAATGAGGTACCTTAAAAGGACTATGGACCTCGGCCTACACTATCAGAAATTTCCTGCTGTACTAGAAGGGTATAGTGATGCAGATTGGAACACCTTATCGGATGATTCCAAAGCTACTAGTGGTTATATATTTAGTATAGCCGGAGGAGCTGTATCTTGGAAATCAAAGAAACAGACCATTCTGGCACAGTCCACAATGGAGTCTGAGATGATAGCATTAGCTACAGCTAGTGAAGAAGTAAGTTGGTTAAGATGCTTGCTAGCTGAGATCCCTTTATGGGAAAAACCTATACCAGCTGTGTTGATCCACTGCGATAGTACCGCGGCTATTGCAAAAGTTGAGAACCGTTACTATAATGGTAAAAGACGTCAAATTAGAAGAAAATATAGCACTGTTAGAGATTGTATATCTAAAGGAGCTGTGAGAGTAGATCATGTACGCACTGATGAGAACTTAGCAGATCCTTTGACGAAAGGATTAGCTAGAGAGAAAGTCCATAATACATCCAAAAAGATGGGACTAATGCCTATGAAGCAATTAGTTACTCATGATGGTAACCCGACCTAAATGACTGGAGATCCCAAGACTTAGGTTCAATGGGTAATAACAAGTTGTGAGTAATATGAAAATGATCATGCAAGTAAAGCATGAATCCTGAAGTAATGACAGGATGAGATAATAGAAACTCTTAATGATATCTATTCTCTGTATGAGGGAGTACCTAGGCTACAGGAGTACTCTTGATAGATTCACCTATGTGACTGTGGAACTGAGGTCGGTTCCTATGGAATTTCGAGGCAGAATTCCTAGAGCATTCACTAAACCGGGATACACGTGCAAGGCCACTAAAGCACGGGCTACAAGAATATACCTTACGAAAAGGTTGTGTGCGGGTCTGATGTCCGAGATAGAGTTCAAGACAATAGTGTCACTCTTGTTGAATCAGAATCCTACTCGCTACACTAAGGTTCAAGTCGTAGACACCTTTGCTTATGCACAATCTTAGAAACGTTTGACGGACTTCTAAAATTTCCTTTAAATTCAAGTGGGGGATTGTTGGAACTATAATAATTATAGTAATAGAAATTGAAAAGTGAATTTGAAAAGATTCATTTTAGTCCCACATTGGATGTTGGAATTATATTAATGGGAATTGGAAAGTGAATTTGAAAAGATTCATGTTAGTCCCACATTGGATGTTGGAATTATATTAATGGGAATTGGAAAGTGAATTTGACAAGATTCATTTTAGTCCCACATTGGAGGAATGGAAATATCAGCCTCACTAGCTACCTATAAATAAAGGGTAAAAATTCAGTAGTGAGCATTCCGGATTTCACAAATTCACACGAATTTTGATTTCCCTCTCTCTCCCTTAATTCTCTTCATCTAAACAATTTTCTTTTCTTGGTTTTTCGACTGGCTATTTCAGCCAGATACTGGACTGGCTATTTCAGCCAGATACTGGACTGGCTATTTTCGCCAGATAATTTAGAAAGGCGTATTTCTAGAGCGATTTATCAGTGTGCAACTGATAATCGTAATTTTGAACGAGCTGTTTTATCCTGGAGGCATCGTCGTAAATCGACTGCTTTGCATATTTTGGCAGTACGGCGAAACGTCTTAAAGAAAGCGACCTAGTACGCGACTGGTCCCGATAATTTCCTTGTGCCAATATTTCAAATCCGAAAACAACATGCATTGAATGAGCTTCTATTTCGGTACAATCCCGTGTGATTGCCATTAGACCTAATGATTGTGATTGGTGATTTTGCAAAATTCTGATTATTAAGAATCGTGTTCTCTTGATATACTTCCATTCTCGTTTGAACATGTCATGATTCCTTTCCTTGTTTTTACTCATTTTAATAATGAAGATTGACCCCATAGTCTCTGTTTAAAAATTGGACAAAAAGTGCAGCCCTTTCCAACCGGTATCTTGACAGAGGTTGTCTCACCATAGCCTAAGATCTCTCGCTTTCATCTCCATACCTGACGAATCCGTAGCCCTTTGGACGGCCAACATTGACATCCTAAGCAACTTTTGCAGCTTTAACTTCTCCAGCAAGTGCAAGTATCTTAGATTCTACAACCTTTGAAATCTGATTGAAGATGGTAAGAGTAAGCGGGGATTGCGAGCATATTGATGAAAGACTAATCATATAGCCTAATTATAGATATGATTGTACGACATATTATAATATCAATAATGCAATAAACATGTACATGTTACTGTTATGGTTGCATTTGCCTGAGTGTAAACTGAGAATGCTACTGCCCTCTTTCTGATGGAACGGTTACGCTTAATTATCTGACCTAATGGGATAGTAAAATATATAACCACCAGACGAGGGAAGGGACCTCTCAGCGGGCTATCCAAAAGAATGACCCAACCCATCATGGGTCATTCAACAATTAAGCCCAATACAATATTCATTTAATTAAGTAAATGTTAATTGATATAATAATTATATATATAATAAAATAATTAATTAAAGTAAATTCATTATAGATTTAACATTCTCCCACATGGATGACTTTAATTAATTATTAAAATAACACAATTATAATAACCAAATATATCAACCACTTATCATCAAAATAATGTGAGAAGGCACAAAAATTTAACAATGCATAAATTGTATACGATAGAGAAACAAATCACACATTTCAAATACCCACATTTCATATAACGATAATGAATATGTATTAACATAATATAATGTAGAAATATGTAATCCAATAATGGTCCAAGCATCTGAAATGCTATAAAAGATATGATTATTAAATTGACGTCATCTTATACATATCTCATTACAATAATTAAATGCAACAATCAGACTCCCACTAATCCAAAATATCAAATGACTTAACTACACCCATGTTGGCTACATGCCTTTGAAAAACACCAACAGTCAAGCCTTTGGTCAGTGGATCAGCCAACATGTTCTCAGTGGCAAGATGTTCAATTCGAGTCTGAAATTCAAGAATTTTCTCTCTGACAAATAGATACTTAATATCAAAATGCTTTGAGCGAGAAGAGCTCTTAGTTTTCTGAGAGAAATGTACAACAGCAGAATTGTCGCAATATATCACAAGTGGCCTAGATATACTTTCAACAACTTTGAAGCGAGAGATTAAGTTCTTTAGCCACATAGCTTGACAAGTAGCTCCATAGCAAGCTACATATTCTGCCTCCATGGTTGAGGTAGCTGTAAGAGTCTGTTTAACACTCTTCCACGAAATAGCTCCTCCTGCCATCATAAAAATTAAGCCGGAAGTAGACTTTCGGTCGTCAGGGCAACCTGCAAAATCAGAATCAGAATAACCAATGACTTGAAGTTGATCAGACTTCTTATAGGTCAACATGTAATCCTTGGTTCCCTGTAAATATCGCATGACCTTTTTAACGGCTTTCCAATGACCCAATCCTGGGCTACTCAAGTATCTCCCTAAAACATTAACTGCATATGCAATATCGGGACGAGTACAAACTTGAGCATGCATATGGGACTCTTTCCATTTCAGCAGTTTCTTTATCATTTTGAGGACATT
Organism: Lathyrus sativus; assembly: GCA_963859935.3. Lineage (NCBI taxonomy): Eukaryota > Viridiplantae > Streptophyta > Magnoliopsida > Fabales > Fabaceae > Lathyrus > Lathyrus sativus. The sequence goes on along the minus strand of OZ012738.1, from coordinate 651,382,881 downwards.
CAGATTTAGAGAGTTTATCACCCTTTTGGACAGGAACAACGCACTGGGAGCAAGACTGCATATTAAAGCGTTTAAGGATTCTCTCAATATATCCTTTTTGAGATAAACCAAGAACACCACGTGACCTATCACGAAAAATTTGGATGCCTAAAACAACAGAAGCATCACCTAGGTCCTTCATATCAAAGTGGTTACTTAACATTGTTCTTGTCTCATTCAAAAGACTAACACTAGTGCTAGCAAGAAGGATATCATCGACATATAACACTAAGATTATAAAATCTCTCCCACTGGTCTTTAAATAAATGCACTGATCTGAAGCATTTTCATTGAAACCAAAAGAAGTGACAACTTTGTCAAACTTCAAATACCATTGTCTAGATGCCTGTTTTAATCCATATATGGATTTCTTTAGTTTGCATACTAACTTCTCTTTTCCTACTTCAATAAAACCTTCAGGTTGAATCATGTAAACATCTTCAACAAGTTCTCCGTTCAGAAAAGATGTCTTCACATCCATCTGGTGAAGTTCCAAATTAAAGTGTGCAACCAAAGCCATAACAACTCGAAAAGCATCTTTGGTAGAGACGGGTGAGAAAGTTTCTTTGTAATCAATCCCTTCTCTTTGACTATAGCCCTTTGCCACTAGTCTGGCTTTGTATCTATCAATTTTACCATCAGGATTATGTTTAGTTTTGAAAATCCATCTGCATCCAATGGCCTTGCAACCAACTGGTAACTCTGTGAGATCCCAAACACCATTAAGAGACATAGAATTTAATTCATCATGCATAGCATGCAGTCAATTAGAAGCATGAGAACAAGAAATTGCTTCATTAAAAGTGGTAGGGTCATCATCATCATGAATATCAAACTCATGCTCTTGGAGATACACAACAAAGTCATTTGATATTGTAGGCTTTCGAACTCTCAGAGAACGTCTCAATGGAACAACTTCAGTAATGTCACTTGGTTCAGCAACACCAATAGGCTCTAGGGTATCAATTTGTTCATGCTCATCTATTTGTGGTGACACAACTTGATCATTATTTTGAATTACTGGAATCACAACCTCATTATGGAAAGGAACAATTGGTATAGGGAGAAAAGTACGATCTTCTTCAAGAGTAACTGGTCATGGCGTAGAGACTCCACTATCCAAATCACCCTCAAAGAAAATTGCTCTATCAGATTCAACGACTCGTGTAGAATGAGAAGGACAATAATATCACCTTAAGGCACACTCTATTGGAGTGTTCCCATTTTTCATAAAAGGGTCTTTTGAGCTTTAGTAGACGTGTCAGTAATAGCGTCAGACTTTTCAGTTCTCAGAGCCAAGTCAAGGTTGGCTATAGCCAAATAAAGGTCGAGAGACTCTTTCCAATCCTCATAATTGGTCCCATTAAGAGTTTTGACAGAGTTAGGAAAAGAGACTCTCATGGAGGAATAAAGAATCATTAAATAAATGATTATGTAATATAGAAAATTGATTCCTCATATACCAGCCAAATATTTTCCTAATATAAAAAAAACTCTAACTCATTATGATCTTGCATCAAAGATACAATAATAAACAGAAACTTATATTAACAAAATTTTAATATCGATAGGATATTAAACATGATAAAATAAACATAAATTGTCAACATTATTTTGTATCATAACAAAATTACACTAATAACAATATACCGATAGGATATGATAATTATTAATATAATACAGATCATAATTACAAATAAAATTTTATTTATTCTGAATTTATATCAATAATAATATATATATCGATAGGATATACTTATCATTATTATAAATAATTATTATTAACAAAAATTAATCACGTAATTACCACACAAGAATTCATAAAATTATACTCACGATAGGTGAAATTATAATCATATGAATAAATAATATGTATTTTTAACAAATAATATAATTATTTTATTGTATTAATTAAACATAATAATTATTAATATAAATTGAAATAAAACACTTATTGAAAATAATAAAATATAGTATTTAAATGATATCATCTAGTGATATGCTAATTTCACCCAAAACAATTAATATTATTAGTTTTTAATTTTGTGGACCACGTACTAGCAAACTATCCACCAATTACTTAGGAGAACACGTACCAGCAAACTATCCGCCAATTAATTATCCTAAGAACGCTAGCAGTAGGGAATTGAAATTTGATCAATAGTTTGTTCATGTATTTAAGGAAAATAAACTTGACTCAATATTTTATTCCTATATTTATGGACACCAAATTTTGAAAGAGTTCATTCCTAATTGACACCGAAATAAATTTATCTGACAACAACTAATTACGTTGAACAAAACATATTTAACAGTATAATTATTCTGAAAATTGCATTACCATCAGAACGTGTTTAATGAATCTATAAACTAATAATCAAGTATAAATTCATTGAATCCAACTTCAATTCTCGACTCTGTCATGGAAAATACGAACATATGCAATTTTAATAATTACAAATGTATGATTATAACAAATAGTCGTACAACATATCTAACAGGCTCTGATACCAATTGATGAAAGACTAATCATATAGCCTAATTATAGATATGATTGTACGACATATTATAATATCAATAATGCAATAAACATGTACCTGTTATGGTTGCATTTGCCTGAGTGTAAACTGAGAATGCTACTGCCATCTTTCTGATGGAACGAATACGCTTAATCATCTGACCTAATGGGATAGTCAAATATATAACCACCAGATGAGGGAAGGGACCTCTCAGCGGGCTATCCAAAAGAATGACCCAACCCATCACGGGTCATTCAACAATTAAGCTCAATACAATATTCATTTAATTAAGTAAATGTTAATTGATATAATAATTATATATATAATAAAATAATTAATTAAAGTAAATCCATTATAGATTTAACATTTCTCCCTATTATGTTATTAACTGAAGAGATTTTGTTGTTTTTACCCATCCATTGCACTCGAGTTGCAGATGTCGTTTTGAAGAGTAAAGACGCAAGATAATATCCACCACTCTTTTGTTTTTCATCCTGTACAACTGCCATTGGAATTTCTATCTTCAATCCACTTATGAGATGATGTTTTATCATTATTGTATGATTCAGGGAATACATGCCCTCCAACAGTAATTGAATTTATGTTATTTTTGTTTAGAATAGGAATAGTAGCAATACTTATTTGTAAATTGAATGAAAAATAACTTAGCAACTTGTTTGACAGTGATTTGCTCATGCAAATAAAAGAAAAAATCTTTGCAGTGGACTTGTTCCAAATCTTAGAACATGATGTTTCTACTTCTGAAGCAAATCAATGTCCTAGAAGTTTCACCAGAAGTGACCGATGTTGTTATGGAACTAAGTATGCTAATCGATCTTGTTGCTGCTGATCTAAAATGCCTCAGAGACTTTTCGAGCAACCTCACCACCAAAATTGGAAATCAAAAAGATGCATGGGAGGTTGTCTCTGCGACTACTAAAAAAGTTTCGAATCTCGAGAAACTTTCTGAGCAGAACAAGAAGGAAGTCGAAAAATGCGACCAGAACATTGTAGAATGGGAGAGGAAAATTGTCATTTTGCAAAACAAAATCTCTCAAGTCAAACAACGCAAGACCAACCTTCTTAGTTTTGTCGAAGACGAGGTGGCGAAATAGATTTAGGTTGGACTTCAACAACCTGAAAAAGCTCAGCAACTTGGGAAAGAGATTAAAACCCTTTCGACCAACAAAACTGTCTGTGAATGCCGTCGGATGCTCCAAAGGTCGAAGTACGAAAAGATGAAAGGATCTCTTCCCTTTTAAAGTTATCCTGTATCATTTCTTCTTCTTGTGTTAATCATGACTTTTGTCCCTTTGTGGCTTTTCTCTGTAATGGATTACGTAATTTGGCCTTTTTATCTTCCATATTATCTTTGTCCTTTTTTCGTGTGATTACTCTTTATTATTTTTATCTCTTGAAGTGCAGGCTTATATTTTTTCAAATGTTTCCCATTAACCCTCAAGATTCTTTTATCTTCGTCTAACTCTTCAATCTCATATGCCATTAAAAAAAACTTATATAACTTGAAAAGGGCCTTCCCGTTTACCTAAGGCTCTATCTTTTTGATCCATAGGCAAAATTACTTTCCAAACCAATTCTTCTGGGGAGAACATTTTGACCTTAACTTTCTTATTATAAGATTTCTCTACTCTTTTCTTTTTCCTTCTTAACAATTCCAAGGCATTGAGCCTTTCTTCATCCAAATCAACCAGTTCATCTAACATCATGTTCCAGTAGGATTTTGATGGAATCTCATGGTGCCTTTGGATCCTTGTTGATTGTAAGTAAATTTCCACTAGTAATACTGCATCATGGCCAAACGTTAATCGAAACTAAGTTGCATTAGTCGATTCTTTGGGAGAAGTTCGACATTCCCAAAGCACTTGATCCAAAGTCTTGTGCCAATTTCTAGGCTTCTTCCTCACATGTTTCTTAATTAGACTAATCACTACTTTGTTCGCTACTTCGACCTGGCCATTAGCCTGAGCGTAATAGGGCATATAACTTAACAATTTGAAACCCATTTCCTTGGCAAATTCTTGCATCTTTCGACCAGTAAAAACTTATCCTTGATCTGTTGTAATGGTCTCTGGAATTCCAAATCTATAAATAATATGTTTTTTTTATGAATTCGATTACGTCTTCTTGGTCGACATTTGGAAAAGGTATAACTTCGATCCATTTTGTAGAACAGTCAATACCTACCAAAAGGTACCTTTGATTTTTTGATGACGCTGGTCGAATTTCTCCAACTAAATCCAAAGCCTAACCCCTAAAGGGCCATGGTTTGACTATGAATGTAACTCACTCGCATGAACATGTAGTATACCTACGTGCACTTGGAACTCTTGGCACCCTTTAGCGAATTCGATACAATCTTTTAACATGGTGGGCTAATACATGCCTTGTCGAAACAACAACCATTTCATCTTGTGGCCTACCTGGTGTGCCCTATTGTGGACAGTCGAAAAGGCTAAATATGCCTCCGATTCACTAAGGCATTTAAGTAAAACTCCCTCAGGAGTCTTTTTAAATAACTCATTCCCCATAAGAACATAACTTAAAGCACGATACCTGATTTTTCACTTTGTGGATGCCATTGGATTTTGCAGATACTCCACTATCGGTTTCCTCTAATCTTCGTCCGTCAAGCAGTCTATTGTAAAGATTTCAAAATTCTCTTTATCAGCGTACCTTAGCTTTGTTGTTTCCAAATATGATGGGGACAATCTGGTTGACACAACTCTTTCTCTGAATTCGATTGCATCTTATAATTTTTCTGTCGAAATTTTATACCCATAAGCAGTTTGAGCCAAATCATTGGCCACTTGATTTTCCAATCGAGGTATGTGTCGAATACTAACCATTTCGAATCTTTTCAGTAATTAATTGGCTATTACAAAGTACATAATAAGGTTTTATTTAACACATTTATACTCTTTTATGATTTGTTTTATGACTAACTCTGAGTCTTCCATTATTTCGACCCGAGTTGCCCCCAATTCCAACAATATCTCATATCCGGCTATTAAAGCCTCATATTTAGCCTCATTATTCGAACAAAGACCTTCGACTTTATACTTGAATTTTGTTGGAATTTTTTCAGGAGAAATGATCAACATTCTGTCGCTACTGCGAAAATCGGCGCCGGCTTGACAGGAGAGTCGCCACCGTGCGTTATTTATCCCTCAGAGCGGGAAAGGAAACACTCGAAGTAAACCTCGCAAAGACGGGAAAAGGTATGGTCATCGCAACCAAACCCTGGATTCGGGAGTCGGTTACGCAAGGGGAAGGTATTAGCACCCCTCACGTCCGTCGTACTCGACGGGATCCACGCTCGATGTTTATAGGTAAAAGGGTGTGTTATCTATCTACGCTAATGGCTGGTCTGAAAAGAAAATAAAAGAACAGGACTCGACAGAACATACGGTGTTCTGGGCCTACGTATTCCCTCGTGCAATGGGAAAGTCAGAGTCAACGTAGTTCGACTTCCTACGTCTAAACGGGGGAAAGGTTGCTCGCTAGGACATCGCGTCCTGTGCCTACGTACTTCCACACAATATGGAAGATCAGAGCAAACGTAGTTCGACCAACTACGGGTAAACAGGGGGCTCTCACACAGCAATGAGAAAACAACTGGTCCCTAAAGGCTCGGGAACCTACAAATACGATCTGGTCTCAAATGCGCTCGGGCAAGAGAAAGGGATAACAATTAGTCGTTAGCGGGAAAGTCTCGATCGCACAGCCGCGAGAGAACTAAGGTTAGTCGTTAGTGTGCTCGCTAGGATATCGCATCCTATGCCTACATATCTTCGTCTGGTACGAAGAATCAGAGCAGCTGTAGTTCAGCTAACTACGGATCAAGCTACTCAAAAGCTCCTACAGAAAGGAAAGGGAAACCCTAGAACTATAGCTGAGAAACAGGGGAATCTACCTACTGCTATCACACCTGGTTGACCATCCTAATGTCTATCATAACAACTCCGCAGCGGAGAAGTCATAGCTCCTAAGGGATCATGGCAACAGGACTAAACTACAAACAAGAGACTGCAAAGTAAGGAATACTAAAAATATGCAGGAATGCAACAACTAAACACACAAGGCGCAAAGGCCGCAAACCACAAAGGCAAGGGAGCTCAGCTCTACCAAATACCACCAAGCAAAGCCACTCAATAACAAACAAGCAGGAGGAGGACCACTTCAACTTCTCATGCACATAAAGTCTACTTCTAAGATGCACCTATTCAGAACTATCTAGATGAACACCTAAGTCTAATGCAACATAACATCACACAAGTCAAACAACACAAAGAGACTAACCCTGAACAGGGCCCCTATCTACAAAACAAAAAGCTACTCCTGGGCAAGGCCCCTAACAAACCTGAAACAAGCTCCTAATCTATCTCTAAACAAGGCTCTACACAAGACCCTAAGCAGAGATCTAAGCAAAAACTCTAATCAAAACCTTAAGCAAGAGGAATCAATCCCAGTCTCCAAGCTTCAGAACAAGCTTACCAGAGAAAGGAAGCTAAGCAGACAAGCTCATAGTGCTTTCCTCAGGAAAGTACCAGGAGGTTACTACTCAGGAGTCATATCCTATGCGGCTCAACAACTGTGATCAGTTTACATTCCTCCTCAGGAGAAATTAAACTCACATGAAGGCTCCGGCATCACTGGATACTTTGAGAAAACCTATATGCACTAAGGGAACTAAGTGAGCAGGCTCATAGGACCTTCCTCAGGAAAGTACTAGGAGGCTGACACTTAGGAATTGTACCCTACGTGGCTCAACAACTGTGATCAGTTTATATTTCTCCTCAGGAGAAATTAAACTCACAAGTTGGCTCCAACATCACTGGATACTTGAGAAATCCTAGATAAGCTAATGGAACTAAGTGAATAGACCCATAGGACCTTCCTCAGGAAAGTACTAGGAGGCTTCCACTTAGGAATCGTATCCCATGTGGCTCAACAACATGTGATCAGTTTACATTCCTCCTCAGGAGAAATTAAACTCACAAGTCGGCTCCAACATCATTGGATACTTAAGAAAGAGGTGAGAAGAAAGAATGAAAGTCATTCATAGTGCCTTCCTCAGGAAAGTACCATAAACTCCCTTCAAACTTCAGGATCTCGAACCTCACAAACAGACAACAAACTCCTAGACTAAGCCTCCATCCACTGCATCCTTGCAAGCTCCAACAGGACTTCAATCAGCTCCTACCTTCAAGAAGAACCCACAGGCCAACAAACCTCAAGGAACTATCTCTGAAGTTCAACCATAGTTGAACTTCAAAGTCAGAAGTCATCAAGACTTCTCCTATCTTCAGACTCAGACAAATCACATCAGGACACCCTACAAAAATCTATCAAAAATCTAATGGGAGACCTACATGGCTCTATAACAACATACTGAAAAATCAGAACAAAATTCAACACCAGATGAAAGAATTAGAATCAGCAACACAGACATATCCACAAACCAATTTATTCAACATCAATAACAATGAAAAAATGCAATTAAAATGAAAATGCATGATTAAGCTAATATTTTTGTACTATAAAATTCTACACTGAATTACGAGTCTACAGAAAAAAGAACGGAATTATTTGACTAAATCTACTATTTTTTATTAATTTTCTAATGACATGTGTGCACTAAAAATATTAAGAAATCAATTAAATGGAAAATATACCAAAAAATATGGAATAAAAATAAAGTGACATTTTTATTTTTATTTAATTTTTTAGACATTATGATGGAATGGTAGAAAAAAGAATTATTAAAAAAATCAATTATTTACATTTTATTGTGATTTATTTATATACATGAAAATATAAAAGAAAAATAAAAGAAATAAAATGGGGGTTCAAACAGCAAGGATTTATGAGTTCATTCTACATTGGGCCCTGATTGGGGGGTGCTAAAAGCAATTTGGGCGTCGGGCCCAGCTACCAAAAACAACTAACAAACACAGCAAGCAGAAAAAAACACCTGGGGGGTGCAGCGCTAGCAAATTTCCAATTGATTTTCACTGGGCCTACGCCCAGGGGGGGTGCTGAAAGCAATTTGGGCATAAGGCCCATATCCAATCACTCAGTCTCTCACGCAAGGGGGGGGGGGGGGTGACGAGTAAACTGGGGGCAGCGTTCAGAAAAAACACATTTGGGCCTAAGCCCAATGCCCTAACCCTAATCCAATTGGGAACCCTAACAAACAAAACCAAAATCACTTCCATCTCTCTGGTACTGTTCATCAATACTGAGCTAGCCGCTTCGTCATCTTCCTCCTCTCCCTCACCCTATCTGAAACCTTCGTATCCCTCTCAAGAAATCTCAATCAACCATCAAACACCCACCCAGCAACATGATCAAGCTAAGCCTAACTGTTCTAAATCATCATCAACCATATTATCAAGATCAAACCCAAATCCCAGCATTATACAACAAACCACGCACCAATTAATCCCTCAAAACCCTAACCGCTCTATGAATCATTGAAGGCAACACAATCTAAAGAAGAACACGCAAGGAGTTTTAGAAAGCACACCTGGGGATATCTTGAGCGAACTGGAGCGTATTGGAGAATGAAGCCCCTTCAACGAAGATCCAAGTCGCGTACGAAGATGAAGCGAAGATGAAGTTGAAGGATGACGCTTGAGGATCGTGGCGAATGGAGATGGCTCAGATGAAAATCACAAAGATTTTCTGGAAAAAACCAAGGATGAAGGTTCCTGACGAATCCACAAACTCTTGACGATCAATGTTGAAGAACGATGATGTTCTGGGGAAGGATTGAAGAGCGATGAAGGTTTGAGTAGTTTCTGGATTTACTGATGAAGATGAAGATCGTTGAACGTTCTGGAAAATTTTTGAGGATGATGGCGTTCTGGAAAAGTAGCTCTTGTAGAACGAAGGGGGTTTGAAGGTTCTGGGGAAGTGGTTGAAGTTTCCGGCGAGGGTTGGATTTTCCGGTGAGGAGAAGATGAAGGTGGACGAAGGAGCAAGATGAAGATTGGGGCGTTTCTGGAGATTCTGGGCGTGAAACGAACTCCGGCGAGCCGTTGCGGTGGCCGGAAGACGTTGGGGGTCACCGGCGGTGGGAGGTTACGGTGGATGCATGGCCGCCGGTGGGTTTTCTGGTGAAGCTCCGGTGAATGCTGGCGAGGTGACAAGTGGCGCGCATGCACAGAGAGAGAGAGAGAGTGGGGGACAGCTGGGGGGACACGTGGGAGAGTCTGGGAGCTTCTCTGAGTTGTGGTGGCGTGCTTACTGCGAAACGCGTGGGGCCTTTTTTCCTACACGTGTCATGCTACTATTTAAAGCACTGAGACTTGCTGGGAGCTTCTAGAAGCTTCTGGAGAAGTCTGGGAACAGCTGGACGAATTGGGCTTCTTCCTGGACCTTTCTGAATTGCAAGCTGATGAGAACTGGGCCTCAAAAAGAACACCCCTGGGCCCATACGAACATGACCAAAAAAACTGTAAAAAACTGAATTAAAAAACAATTAACTAAATCTGACTAATAACACTATTAAACCTAATTATCTACTTAAGACTAATCCTAAAACAGAATTAATACCTAATTAAACTAATTTCCTAATCAACTCTAAAAAAATGATTAATGCTCTAATTAATTCTATATCAACCTAATTAAATCTAAAAAAGATTAAGATCCAATTGACTCTAAACTCCTACTAATTTTCTATTAAAATTCTAATATTATTTAATATCTATTAAAATCTATCATTAATAAAAGAAAAAACTATATTATTTTCTATATTATCTAAAAAACAATTAAACCTATTTTAAAATCTATACAAAATTTTAAAAATGATTTAAAAAACAATTAAACCTATTTTAAAATTTATAGAAGAATTCTAAACTATTACCATCTATTAGTAATAAAAGAAAAACTATATTCCCCTTTTTCTTTATTATTATAAAAACTATTTAAAATCTTATTTATTCTAAAAATCTATTTAAAAATTCTATAAAATCCTAAAAAGAGAATTAAACTATTAAAAAATACAAAAACCCTATTTAAACTCCAGAAAAGTCTGTAAAGCCTATTAAAAATTCACAAAAGTCTATTAAAATCCTAAAAATGCAGATGAATGCAAATGACCCCCCATAAAAGAGCGCACGAGACCAGATCGAATCGAACAGAGATCCCCGGGTATCAGAATATCCTCAAAATCACTGTGCAAGCTAAAAATCACCGAGGAGCGCACAATTTCCTGAAAATAAAACCCTGGTGATCTGGACTGGGTCTGCCATATCTGATAGACAAAAATCAAGCTGTAAACTCCGATATCCTCCGTTTGTGCACAAATATCACGCGTCTGATTTGCGAATATGAAATTAAACCACGAGTCAGATAGGAGAACCGGTTGGTCAAATTTTAGGGTGCAACAGCTGCCCCTATTCAAGCGACTTGGACCTGAAGGGTTTGAAGAGCGCTCAGCCTTCAAACATTCAGAGGTACGAGACAGTTGAATACAAATAAAACCCGAAAATTTGCCAACCGCGAGCATATATTGTAAACTGCTTGGGGAATAAAGTCCAGAAAACCGAGTCCAGTTATTGTGGCACCAAACTGATCGATCATCTGATAAAGAACTCCTGATTTGAATACCCGTCGCTTGTGATACCCCATATAACAAACCCTGAGGGTTGCGACAAAATACCTGATCCTTTCACATTGCCTACCGACAGTCAGGAAGAGAAACATACTCACATCGTCCAAAGATGGACGGGAAGACACCATAATCTCCATATTCATATCGTCTAAGGATAGACGGGATGAAGTAATCTCCATACTCACATCGTCCAAGGATAGACGGGAAGACACCATAATCTCCATATTCACATCGTCTAAGGGTAGACGGCATCATCCTGATCGATGAACAGATCAATATTCACATCGTCTAAGGGTAGACGGCATCATCCTGATTGATGAACAAATCAATATTCACATCGTCTAAGGGTAGACGGGATCAAATTCTTAATCTCCATACACACATCGTCTAAGGATAGACGGAAAGACACCATAATCTCCATATTCACATCGTCTAAGGGTAGACGGCATCATCCTGATTGATGAAACAAATCAATATTCTCATCGTCTAAGGGTAGACGGCATCATCCTGATCGATGAACAAATCAATTCACATCGTCTAAGGATAGACGGCATTATCCTGATCGCATACTCACATCGTCTAAGGGTAGACGGGAAGAAATAATCTCCAATATTCACATCGTCTACTGGTAGACGGAAAGACACCATAACGCGATTCAACACCAACCCTTGAATTTCAGAATCCTTCTGTCTACGGGAATTGATGGAAAGATCAACATCTTTGAAGGGGCCACATCATCAGTATGGACCGACGGGAAGAAAGCCACCTTCTAAGGAACCATGTCGTCAATAAGAATCAACGATCACGAAAGCTGAACATTCTTCGAAGAGCCTCGCCATCAATAAGGATTGACAGTCAGAAAAGTACCTCTTGAAACGTCATCTCATCCAATAAACAGAAAGAAAACCCCTATCCGAAATATCGTTTTGAAACCCCTCAACAACCAAAGATAGCCGGAGAAGGCTCGCTGGGGAAACACCTCATCATATGTATGATCTGGCAATAAGAAACCCGCTGAACAGTAGCTCGAAACTTCACATCGTCTGCTGACAGACGGAAAGAAAAGCCACTTGCTGGAGAAACCCTATTTGGAACCTTATTGAAAATCCATCAAAACTTCACATCGTCTACTGATAGACGGGAAGAAAAAGCACATCCTGGGGAAACCCCTTCTTGAAGCCCCACTGTGATCACCCGCAACTTCACATCGTCTATGGATAGACGGAAAGAAAACCACACTCGTACTCAAGACGTCTAATGATAGACGGAGAAATCCACTTATTGGAGGAACACATCGTCGATATGAATTGACGGGAAGAAAAGCTTGTCGACATCAGATGACTGCTTGATCAAAGCATAATCGTTGTATGATCTGAGATACAAATAATCTGCTGAACTGTCTGAATACTGTTGCTGGATAAATGCCCCTGAACTGATCACAGAGTAATTCACGCGCCATATGAGGCTGATAGAAAATCTGACTTATGCTTCGTATGCTTATGCATATGCTTTAATCTCTTCACGGCGTAATGCTCCATTCTAGATGGAAATGCTACGCATTTTGACGATGATATGCAAGTATGATGCAAATATGATAATGCATGCAATATGCTAATGCAGGCTCGAGCTGTCGGAGAGAGCTGGGTACAGAACCACTTCAGCAAAATAAATGCTGAAGGCGAGGCCAACTCCGTTGGGGATATTGGGAACTTAACCGAACACCTTGATGAAGTAACACCCTGCTGGGGAATATAACTCCGTTGTGAAATAGCAGACGTGCTGAATATGATTAGACTCTTCTAGGTATAGCTTATCCGTACCAACGGTGAATTGGACTTTGCTGGAGAAAATGGAGGGAGTCCTCCTGCGTACTGACGACGCCCGGATCTGGAAATTGATGCGCCAACACCGATGGGCTCCACAGTAATCGCAAACATGGATCTGAGCTCTTAGGCCATCTTACTGGGTCAGGTACAACTGACGCTGGAAAATATTCTTTCTGAATACACAGCCTTTTAGTGAAGAGTCAAGGGATAGTGACGCGACTTCTCGCAATCGTCTCGCTCCCGAAAATCGACTGCATCTGCTCGAATAACTCTGAATGACCCTGTAGGTACGGAGAACGACAATCCTTTCGCTTCTGATATGCCCCCAGCCTACAGGACATCTGTGGGGATAGTCCTTGAAAGGAAATCTGCAAATCTGAGCCTCGATGGTCTGATATAACATGCCTCAGCGTTCTGAACTTCTGAGAGATACTTCACCTCACCTGCTTCTCGCACAACCTTTGCGCGCTTAAGATGGTCCGCCCCCTGACTGCAATGACCTTGCCCCTGATTATCTGATTCAGAGTAGTGCCCTTGGCTACGCCGTATTTGCCTGAATCTCAACCTGATTACCCCAGGATAACTGATTTCGAAAGGCTGACTTGACTGGGGATCACAATAATAGCTTGCCCCTGCTCTCGGAACATTTGGGCGTTCTGCATTCTATCTTGACCATACTTTCCACTGTAGGAAGCTTTTCTGCTGTCAAGCGCTTACTCGCAAGTAAAACAAGTTGTTCTGCATAAAAGATGTATTAATGCAACACATATGACAGCTTTGACATCCAATCTGTTCACTGGTAAAAGGAAAACAGTTTATAGCATATAATGCACAAAACATTCATCAACATCAGTACCATCATGGTAAGAGGAACCTTTTTAAGAGTCAGAATCGACGCGACCTTTACCGGCGTATGCTTTCGAAACAACCTGCTTCAATTAGGACTTTTGAAGGTTGTAACGTGGTCAGGTTCATGGTTTTGAAAGAAAGGATAAAGGCTCAAAGTTTACTTTAACCCACCCATTCTCCTTGATGTTCTCCCATCCTACGTTCAGCTAATTCGACCTTAGCGCTCACCTCTCGGAGGTTGAAAGATAGGAGCGATAGTTCGAGAAATCATGATCGTTGGGAGTGACAGCCACTCACTTTTCATCTTTGACATTTGAGGTCACACGACTCGTATTTCCTTCGAAGTTTTTTTTTTTCTTCTTTTGATCCTTTTCATCTTTTCCTTTTCATATCCCTAACTTTTGCCTGGACTGACTCCTTTTGAGTTTCTTTTGATTTTTTTTAAGTCCAGCGGGATGCCTTCATTTTTGCCTAAGTCATTTGTTTTGAAGTTTTCTTGACTTAGCGGGCTTTTGATTCTTTTTCATTCTTCTTTTTTCGAACAAGTCGTGTGACAATGGTTGTCTGACTCTTTGGGAATGATGTGGCTGCCCCACTCTGGGTTGAACCCTTATGTTTTTTTTTTTTAGGCACGACCTCTAGGGGTGTGATTGATCTTCAAACGGACACTCCTTTTGCAACTTGGACGCTCGGTCAAATTAGCTAACACCTACCCTGCCCCAGGTTAAGATTGAGGTTTTTTTATTCACAGAAAGAAAATCCTACTACAAGGCTCAAAGGGGTTAACAAGGGATTATCTTCCTTATATCTCCGGTGTTTAGGGATTTGAAACAATGCCTGTACATCATCAACAGGTTTTATTTCAAAAGCATACAATATCGGTAGTAGCATGTCGGTCATTTTCGTCATCCTCCCCAAATTCTTCTTAACCAAGTGTTGGACATTTGTATAAACAGTTAGTGAACACGAATGGATTTAATCAAAACATGCATATTTATTTCATTATCATCAATTTGAATGAAAACAACAAGTTTTACAAACAAGTTTACAAATTCAAACAGGAAAGCAACTACAAATGTAAAGAAATGACAAGCTAAAACAAAGAAAATATGCTAGCTTCTGAGAACCGGGCTTTCATATCTGCCCTGCTGCTGAACCAGCTATCTTTATTAGAGACAATCCGATGCTGTCCTGATCTGCTTTCAACGACTCACCCAAATTATAGAGCCCTTCTTCCCTCATTCAGATGATTCTAGGACCTCCCGGCCCGAAGTTGATTGCTGCACTATCAAGCAGATCCTGCACTTTGTGCTTAAAAGCATGGCAACTTTCTATATCGTGACCCGGGGCCCCAGAATGAAACTCACAGTGCCTGCTTGCATCGTAGCCGAACGGGGGAGCTCCCGTTATTGGTGCCAGAGTTCTTTTCTCTACCAGATTCAATCCCAACAATGTCTGCAACAAATCGGCATATGTTGAGGGAGGCTTCTCAAACACTCTTCTCGGTTTACTACCCTGGAATCTTCGCTGAGCTTGCTGTGCCCCCTGCGGTGGCTGCTGCTGCTGGTACCGGGTTGACCCTTGAACACCCTTCGTAGCAAATGCAACATCGGTTTCTTGACCTTCAATGTACTGATTAACGCTCTCCTTATGCTTAACCATTTTCTTTCTTAGATCTGCCCCAGGAATAGGCAACAGTTGTGGGCCTGGAGATTCTGACACCATGGAGTCCAGGATACGCTTCTGACCCACTGCAGCTTTAGAAACATCTGTCATTTTAGCATCGACCGAGACAGGAGCAATATGCACAGCTACGCCGCCCGGCGTGAATTCAATATCGTGCGAGTCAATCAGGTCTTGAACATTGTGCTTAAAAGCATGACAACCCTCGATGTCATGTCCGAATGCCCCAGAATGAAACTCACATTGCTTATTGGCCTCGTACCCATGAGGAAACACTCTCGTTGGTGGTGCCAACGTTCTCTTCTCAACCAGATTAAACCTTAGTAAGGTCTGCAAGAGCTCAGCATAGGTCATAGGTGGTGCCTCAAACATTCTCTTTGGCTTCCCTTCCTGGATCCTCCGTTGGGTCAGATGCATCTTCTGTTGCTGCTGCTCAGGTTCCACATGCACAGGTGGCGCGAGCTTCTTCATTGCGACTTCAAATAGCTGATCGTCTTCTTTCCTAAGCACATTCTTGACTACCTCCATGATCAAGCTCATTTGGGTCTTCAGTTGACTGTTCTCCTCTTTGAGAATCTTCTGCTCCAGACGCATCTCTTGCATGTCTCTCATCATCTGCCCCAGCTGGCTTTGGACTTCAATCAATTCAAATTGATTCTGTTCCATATCTCTGAAGGAGTTCCTGCAACAAACTCGACGATGAGGAAATAAGACCCACGGTTCTGATATACCTGTTAAATGATAATGCAGCGTAGCAAACAAACACATATTCATAACGAGACAAAGAGAAACTCAAGCTATAAGCACACAGACGAACATCTCCCACACATGTACAACCAACAAAATCAGCAGGTACGCACAAATGAGTATGAATATAACGACCCCAGCCAACAATCCTGGCGGTGGTCGGCAAATACTAGTGCACAAAAGCTAAACGGGTTAAGCAAAGAGAACAGATAAGACACCCGACACAGAAACCTCTAGAAACTTCTCCCATATTCAATTGAACTCTCCGATTGACAATCTTCGGAGCACACACTTCCTGTGGAGTCTTCCAGGACATCAACTGACGAACCCACACAACTGGAGGATGGAAAATCATTAATCTGAACAAAACCCTGAGGAGTGATGCAAATACGGCTAGAGTCTAACAGATCTTGAATCTGACTTCTAAGCACCTTACAATCGTCGGTGGAATGCCCCTGTGCCCCAACATGGTACTCACAGCGGGCGTTGGCATCAAAACCTGGCGGATACGGTGGAATCACCGGCTTAGTCTCTTTCGGCACTATCAATCCACTTCTGACCAGATCTGGCAACAACTGACTGTACGACACCGGTAGCTGAGTAAACTGCCTTTCAGGCTTCCTTGGTCTTCGTGGAGCATGCTGACGCGATCGGCGATGGGATGATCGTTGACTTGAAGTGTCTGAAAACTGATCCTGAGATGCTAGAGATTCTGAGGTGGCGTCATCTCCTTCCCACTCTTCTTGAGAACTGACAACTGACTCAATCTTATTAACTGGGACGTAAGGAACACCTCGAAACTTTCCACTCCTGAGTCCTCTCTCAACAATCTCTCCCAGCCTCATCAGGCCCACAAAGCTTGTGCAACTGAACAATTTGTCAAAATAATGGCCTTTCAGAGTACCCAAGAAGATGTCAACCAGTTCTCTTTCCGGAAGCGGTGGTCGAACACTAGCAGCCAATTCCTTCCATCTTCGCAAATACGCTCTGAATGATTCATTCTCCGCTTGAGACAATTCTTGCAGATCTACGAGACTAGGAGTCAAATCCAGGTTGTAATCGTACTGCTTCATGAAAGCTCTGGCTAAATCCACCCAAGATCTAATCTGATTACTTTCCAACTGTACATACCATCGTAACGATGCCCCAGTCAGGCTATACTGGAAGCAATGGATCATTAGTTGGTCATTTCGCACAAACGAAGTCATCCTTCGACAGAACATCATCAAATGCAGCTTTGGACAGCTATCTCCCGTGTATTTTTCAAATTCCGGCACTTTGAACTTGTACGGCAACACCAGGTCAGGAACCAAGCACATGGCTATAGCATCCAGGTTAATGGCATCTTTCGCTTCCAAGGCTTTCATTTGCTCTTCCAACACTCGGAGTCTTCTACCATCGTCAAGAGCTCTTGGATCTACTAACCCGGTCATTGGATTATCTCTCCGGTAATTCATCACAGGGAAAGCAACACATTGATTGTTAACAGGAGGATAGCGTTCATTTCGGGCGAGAAACTGCTCATGCTGATCTTGGTTCTCATTCGTAGGCTGTACAACTTGGGCTGCAATTAGATTGTTCGCTTGCGGGAAGCCTTCCATAGAATCATGCTGATGGTTGGACGCCATGGCAAACCCTGCCAAAGTATTAGGAGCCTGGAAATTGCCTTCAGACATAGCCACCAATTGCCTGTAACCGACTATGCTGCTTGATTCTGCTCAAATCTGCTTCAGCCCCTTGGTCGTCTTCAACACTTCACTCTTGCCTCAAACAATTCCCCGAGAATCACTTTCTGATGAAAACAAAGGCTGGATAAGTGCTCTGACCTGCTAGAGAAATGCTATGCAGTATGATTTATGCAAACAGAAATACAAAAATGCTAACGTGCATGTGTGCATTGGAGATATTTTCCCTCCAATTCCAGTGTCAGTGGTAGCAAGACGAGATAAACCATAAAGACAATATTGGGAAGAAACCCTCATATATTGATTAGAATAACTGTCTTGTCAAGAAGTTACATAACTATGCTCCATACAGCTGATATGATAAGGAGGATCCCAGCCAACATACCTGGTGGTGATCTCAACATACAGAATACAAGAGAGAAATCAAATACGGGTACGGTTGCGGAAGTCCTCGACCATCTTCTTTGTCTCTGCATGATCCGGTTGATAAATCAAACCTTCTATCAGTCGATCCCTCTTCCTGACCGTCCCCTGGATGTCTCTGACAAAGTCTTCCCAAGCCTTATCATTGGCACCGCCCCCAGGTTTGGGTCTCTCGGCCTCTGCTCTATGCTGGAAATCTTCCAAATTCTTCATGGCATCTGTCAACTTGCGCTCGGCTTCGTATCGGCGACAGGCTTCTTCTTCAAGCTCTTCATTCTTCACTTTGACCTGTTCTTCTAACTGAGCAATCTGTGTCTTCAGCTCTTCTTCCCGCTCTTTGCGCTTGGTCATAGTGAGATCCCAGTGTTCTCTGAACTTGGCTAGCTTTGTGTAAGCCCTTTCCAGCTCTTGCTTCTTGGTGGCCAACACACTACTAACGGAGTCTACATCTAACTCTAGACGCTTCTTGGTTTCAGTCAATTCCAATAGCGTAGTCTTCAGATGTTTCAGAGTTTCAGCCTGTTGCTTAGAAACATATCCTGTTTCAATCTTTTCATGCCGAAGCTGGGCATTCTCCTGCTCTAAAGCCTCTTTAGCCCTGGCTAGCTCTTCTTTCTCCGCCATCAGCTGCTTGTAAACCTGAATGTCCACAGTGGTAGGCTCCTCCACCGGAGAAGGATGCAATGGCTGAACCGCTGGATACGGCATAAGGAACTTCACAGCTCGCTCACGAATCCATTCTACATACGGGCTAGGAACTCGAGCATCCCCTCTGCTACCTGAAAGCTTCCCTCTCTTGTGCAAGTTTTTCCATGCCTTCTCGAGCTTGGTCAGCATTTCTTTCCCTATTGCCCCGGTGAGATACAGAGATTCCTGTATCTCCTCGGGCTTTGGCGCTCCTTGAGGTATGTACCCAAATTGCCTGATCAATAAGGAAGGATTGTAGTTGACACACCCCTTCCTTCCCACTAAAGGAACATTCGGGAATCCTTCGCCTTTGAGTATGACTTCAGCTCCAAATACCTCTTTAGTGACCCATACCACGTTCTCAGCAGTCAATCCCATTAAGCGCTCGGGCCATCCTAGAGAATTGATAGATGTGACAAACGGGCCTGACTTAGGCATATGACTGGTGAACCACCTGCATAGGAGAGGTACACAGCAAGACACATTCCTTCCTCGTCGCTTTTCATTCTGGTAGTGAGTTGAATGGTGGATATCTCCCAGCAAAGTAGGAACTGGGTTCTTCGCGACCAAAATATAGAAGGCATCAGAATCAACAAAATCAGGAATGTTCGGGAACAACACGATGCCATACACACATACAGCAAGGATGACGTCAAAAACACCCCAGCTACCCCTCTGGGCATATTCTCGAGCCTTTTCCACCAAGACATCCAATGGAAATCCCCATACGTCTCCTCTTCTGATCATCTTCCCAGACAGCTCAGACTCTTTCAAGCACAGGATGGTAGAAAGCTCAGCCAGCTTAGGCTCAGCGTCCGTACGATAAAAAGGCATTTGCTCACGGATCGGTATATCCAGAAGTGCAGAGTACTCCTCCAGGGTAGGAGCCAAAACAAAGTCGGGAAATACAAAACACCTGAGCTCCGCGTCGTAGAACTGTAACAGAGTATAGATGCCGCTGGTCTCGTAGGCAGATGGCTGATAAACGTAGGTCAGAATCCTTCCATATCTCTTTCTGAAGTCACCCATTCCCCTCTTCTTAGCAATAGCAATCAACTCTAATAATAGACTGATATTCGGCGACGGAAACTTATAGGGCAATACTTTCTTCAGGTTTTCCATGTCTTGCTAGGAACAAACACCAGAACTGGAAGGGAAAATATGTACCTGCAATACACACACGTTAGTTGAATGCAGATGGTAATGCAATGATGCAATATGATAAATAATGCAATCTGTGAACACAGGGGCTATGCCGTAGCCTGAAGAGGAATATCTCTGTGATCGAGAACAGAAAACCAACACGGTCACCAGAATCTCATGCCACTAACAATCATCTGATATTCAAAATATCAATCCCCTGGTAAGAAAACCATCTGAACCTCTGTATCTGACGAGAATACCATCTGATAATAGAATCAACCTCAGATAAGAAACCCATCTGACCCAAACAACACACCTGGAGATGAATCAAGAACACCATCTGATAAGGGTACTGAATCATGGTTTCTGAAGGTCAGTTTTCCTGCAATAACCCAGTCCCTCTCACAGGTAAGATAGACCTAATCCACGGACAAAGGTACGGCATCCTATGCGGTCATCAGCGTCACAGACTTTCATGAATGACGATACGATTCCCAGAAGGAGTGGCATCATCAAGTCATGAAGAGGCCTCACTTAGCTGACTTCCAAATGATCGGTCCCCAGAGTCGACAATCCTTACGTCTGGACTCCCCTCAGATCCTCAGGACCGGAAAAGAGCACCTCTGCAAGAATCTCGTCTGAGCGCAGATTTTCGTAGGGAACTGTGCCTGCTCAGCAGACAGGTTCGTCTACTACTTCTCCGCAACTATATCTAGGTGTGTACTCAAGCCCAGGTCCGGCTTTTCACTCACAGTAACCTCCCTCTACCCACAGCAATAATCATAATAATATAATGCTGGAAAATAAATGCGGAAAGGTAAAGGTACAGAAAAGTAAAGTGTAGAAAAGTAAAACACAATATGCACAACACCCAACAAATAAACACCCAAGCGCTAGGATTGACTCGCGTAGGGGATGGGAAACGGTCCCAGCATAAGGGATGGGAAAAGTCCCTAGATGCTATAAGTCCCCAGCAGAGTCGCCAGCTGTCGCTACTGCGAAAATCGGCGCCGACTTGACAGGAGAGTCGCCACCGTGCGTTATTTATCCCTCAGAGCGGGAAAGGAAACGCTCGAAGTAAACCTCGCAAAGATGGGAAAAGGTATGGTCATCGCAACCAAACCCTGGATTCGGGAGTCGGTTACGCAAGGGGAAGGTATTAGCACCCCTCACGTCCGTCGTACTCGACGGGATCCACGCTCGATGTTTATAGGTAAAAGGGTGTGTTATCTATCTACGCTAATGGCTAGTCTGAAAAGAAAATAAAAGAACAGGACTCGACAGAACATACGGTGTTCTGGGCCTACGTATTCCCTCGTGCAATGGGAAAGTCAGAGTCAACGTAGTTCGACTTCCTACGTCTAAACGGGGGAAAGGATGCTCGCCAGGACATCGCGTCCTGTGCCTACGTACTTCCACACAATATGGAAGATCAGAGCAAACGTAGTTCGACCAACTACGGGTAAACAAGGGGCTCTCACACAGCAATGAGAAAACAACTGGTCCCTAAAGGCTCGGGAACCTACAAATACGATCTGGTCTCAAATGCGCTCGGGCAAGAGAAAGGGATAACAATTAGTCGTTAGCGGGAAAGTCTCGATCGCACAGCCGCGAGAGAACTAAGGTTAGTCGTTAGTGTGCTCGCTAGGATATCGCATCCTATGCCTACATATCTTCGTCTGGTACGAAGAATCAGAGCAGCTGTAGTTCAGCTAACTACGGATCAAGCTACTCAAAAGCTCCTACAGAAAGGAAAGGGAAACCCTAGAACTATAGCTGAGAAACAGGGGAATCTACCTACTGCTATCACACCTGGTTGACCATCCTAATGTCTATCATAACAACTCCGCAGCGGAGAAGTCAGAGCTCCTAAGGGATCATGGCAACAGGACTAAACTACAAACAAGAGACTGCAAAGTAAGGAATACTAAAAATATGCAGGAATGCAACAACTAAACACACAAGGCGCAAAGGCCGCAAACCACAAAGGCAAGGGAGCTCAGCTCTACCAAATACCACCAAGCAAAGCCACTCAATAACAAACAAGCAGGAGGAGGACCACCTCAACTTCTCATGCACATAAAGTCTACTTCTAAGATGCACCTATTCAGAACTATCTAGATGAACACCTAAGTCTAATGCAACATAACATCACACAAGTCAAACAACACAAAGAGACTAACCCTGAACAGGGCCCCTATCTACAAAACAAAAAGCTACTCCTGGGCAAGGCCCCTAACAAACCTGAAACAAGCTCCTAATCTATCTCTAAACAAGGCTCTACACAAGACCCTAAGCAGAGATCTAAGCAAAAACTCTAATCAAAACCTTAAGCAAGAGGAATCAATCCCAGTCTCCAAGCTTCAGAACAAGCTTACCAGAGAAAGGAAGCTAAGCAGACAAGCTCATAGTGCTTTCCTCAGGAAAGTACCAGGAGGTTACTACTCAGGAGTCATATCCTATGCGGCTCAACAACTGTGATCAGTTTACATTCCTCCTCAGGAGAAATTAAACTCACATGAAGGCTCCGGCATCACTGGATACTTTGAGAAAACCTATATGCACTAAGGGAACTAAGTGAGCAGGCTCATAGGACCTTCCTCAGGAAAGTACTAGGAGGCTGACACTTAGGAATTGTACCCTACGTGGCTCAACAACTGTGATCAGTTTATATTTCTCCTCAGGAGAAATTAAACTCACAAGTTGGCTCCAACATCACTGGATACTTGAGAAATCCTAGATAAGCTAATGGAACTAAGTGAATAGACCCATAGGACCTTCCTCAGGAAAGTACTAGGAGGCTTCCACTTAGGAATCGTATCCCATGTGGCTCAACAACATGTGATCAGTTTACATTCCTCCTCAGGAGAAATTAAACTCACAAGTCGGCTCCAACATCATTGGATACTTAAGAAAGAGGTGAGAAGAAAGAATGAAAGTCATTCATAGTGCCTTCCTCAGGAAAGTACCATAAACTCCCTTCAAACTTCAGGATCTCGAACCTCACAAACAGACAACAAACTCCTAGACTAAGCCTCCATCCACTGCATCCTTGCAAGCTCCAACAGGACTTCAATCAGCTCCTACCTTCAAGAAGAACCCACAGGCCAACAAACCTCAAGGAACTATCTCTGAAGTTCAACCATAGTTGAACTTCAAAGTCAGAAGTCATCAAGACTTCTCCTATCTTCAGACTCAGACAAATCACATCAGGACACCCTACAAAAATCTATCAAAAATCTAATGGGAGACCTACATGGCTCTATAACAACATACTGAAAAATCAGAACAAAATTCAACACCAGATGAAAGAATTAGAATCAGCAACACAGACATATCCACAAACCAATTTATTCAACATCAATAACAATGAAAAAATGCAATTAAAATGAAAATGCATGATTAAGCTAATATTTTTGTACTATAAAATTCTACACTGAATTACGAGTCTACAGAAAAAAGAACGGAATTATTTGACTAAATCTACTATTTTTTATTAATTTTCTAATGACATGTGTGCACTAAAAATATTAAGAAATCAATTAAATGGAAAATATACCAAAAAATATGGAATAAAAATAAAGTGACATTTTTATTTTTATTTAATTTTTTAGACATTATGATGGAATGGTAGAAAAAAGAATTATTAAAAAAATCAATTATTTACATTTTATTGTGATTTATTTCTATACATGAAAATATAAAAGAAAAATAAAAGAAATAAAATGGGGGTTCAAACAGCAAGGATTTATGAGTTCATTCTACATTGGGCCCTGATTGGGGGGTGCTAAAAGCAATTTGGGCGCCGGGCCCAGCTACCAAAAACAACTAACAAACACAGCAAGCAGAAAAAAACACCTGGGGGGTGCAGCGCTAGCAAATTTCCAATTGATTTTCACTGGGCCTACGCCCAGGGGGGGTGCTGAAAGCAATTTGGGCATAAGGCCCATATCCAATCACTCAGTCTCTCACGCAAGGGGGGGGGGGTGACGAGTAAACTGGGGGCAGCGTTCAGAAAAAACACATTTGGGCCTAAGCCCAATGCCCTAACCCTAATCCAATTGGGAACCCTAACAAACAAAACCAAAATCACTTCCATCTCTCTGGTACTGTTCATCAATACTGAGCTAGCCGCTTCGTCATCTTCCTCCTCTCCCTCACCCTATCTGAAACCTTCGTATCCCTCTCAAGAAATCTCAATCAACCATCAAACACCCACCCAGCAACATGATCAAGCTAAGCCTAACTGTTCTAAATCATCATCAACCATATTATCAAGATCAAACCCAAATCCCAGCATTATACAACAAACCACGCACCAATTAATCCCTCAAAACCCTAACCGCTCTATGAATCATTGAAGGCAACACAATCTAAAGAAGAACACGCAAGGAGTTTTAGAAAGCACACCTGGGGATATCTTGAGCGAACTGGAGCGTATTGGAGAATGAAGCCCCTTCAACGAAGATCCAAGTCGCGTACGAAGATGAAGCGAAGATGAAGTTGAAGGATGACGCTTGAGGATCGTGGCGAATGGAGATGGCTCAGATGAAAATCACAAAGATTTTCTGGAAAAAACCAAGGATGAAGGTTCCTGACGAATCCACAAACTCTTGACGATCAATGTTGAAGAACGATGATGTTCTGGGGAAGGATTGAAGAGCGATGAAGGTTTGAGTAGTTTCTGGATTTACTGATGAAGATGAAGATCGTTGAACGTTCTGGAAAATTTTTGAGGATGATGGCGTTCTGGAAAAGTAGCTCTTGTAGAACGAAGGGGGTTTGAAGGTTCTGGGGAAGTGGTTGAAGTTTCCGGCGAGGGTTGGATTTTCCGGTGAGGAGAAGATGAAGGTGGACGAAGGAGCAAGATGAAGATTGGGGCGTTTCTGGAGATTCTGGGCGTGAAACGAACTCCGGCGAGCCGTTGCGGTGGCCGGAAGACGTTGGGGGTCACCGGCGGTGGGAGGTTACGGCGGATGCATGGCCGCCGGTGGGTTTTCTGGTGAAGCTCCGGTGAATGCTGGCGAGGTGACAAGTGGCGCGCATGCACAGAGAGAGAGAGAGTGGGGGACAGCTGGGGGGACACGTGGGAGAGTCTGGGAGCTTCTC
This sequence comes from Lathyrus sativus, assembly GCA_963859935.3. Taxonomy (NCBI): domain Eukaryota; kingdom Viridiplantae; phylum Streptophyta; class Magnoliopsida; order Fabales; family Fabaceae; genus Lathyrus; species Lathyrus sativus. Next base: position 651,357,530 of record OZ012738.1, on the reverse strand, counting down.
TGAGTTGTGGTGGCGTGCTTACTGCGAAACGCGTGGGGCCTTTTTTCCTACACGTGTCATGCTACTATTTAAAGCACTGAGACTTGCTGGGAGCTTCTAGAAGCTTCTGGAGAAGTCTGGGAACAGCTGGACGAATTGGGCTTCTTCCTGGACCTTTCTGAATTGCAAGCTGATGAGAACTGGGCCTCAAAAAGAACACCCCTGGGCCCATACGAACATGACCAAAAAAACTGTAAAAAACTGAATTAAAAAACAATTAACTAAATCTGACTAATAACACTATTAAACCTAATTATCTACTTAAGACTAATCCTAAAACAGAATTAATACCTAATTAAACTAATTTCCTAATCAACTCTAAAAAAATGATTAATGCTCTAATTAATTCTATATCAACCTAATTAAATCTAAAAAAGATTAAGATCTAATTGACTCTAAACTCCTACTAATTTTCTATTAAAATTCTAATATTATTTAATATCTATTAAAATCTATCATTAATAAAAGAAAAAACTATATTATTTTCTATATTATCTAAAAAACAATTAAACCTATTTTAAAATCTATACAAAATTTTAAAAATGATTTAAAAAACAATTAAACCTATTTTAAAATTTATAGAAGAATTCTAAACTATTACCATCTATTAGTAATAAAAGAAAAACTATATTCCCCTTTTTCTTTATTATTATAAAAACTATTTAAAATCTTATTTATTCTAAAAATCTATTTAAAAATTCTATAAAATCCTAAAAAGAGAATTAAACTATTAAAAAATACAAAAACCCTATTTAAACTCCAGAAAAGTCTGTAAAGCCTATTAAAAATTCACAAAAGTCTATTAAAATCCTAAAAATGCAGATGAATGCAAATGACCCCCCATAAAAGAGCGCACGAGACCAGATCGAATCGAACAGAGATCCCCGGGTATCAGAATATCCTCAAAATCACTGTGCAAGCTAAAAATCACCGAGGAGCGCACAATTTCCTGAAAATAAAACCCTGGTGATCTGGACTGGGTCTGCCATATCTGATAGACAAAAATCAAGCTGTAAACTCCGATATCCTCCGTTTGTGCACAAATATCACGCGTCTGATTTGCGAATATGAAATTAAACCACGAGTCAGATAGGAGAACCGGTTGGTCAAATTTTAGGGTGCAACACATTCCTACACCAGTCCCATCTCTATGGCTAGAGCCATCGAAATATAACTTCCAAGGCTCAAGCTCGAGATAGTTTATGTTATTCTCATTTATCGAGTGGGCGACTATAAAATCTTCTACCACTTGTCCTTTAACAGCCTTTAAAGGCATATATGTCAAAGAATATTCAGTTAAAGCTAACGCCCATTTACCAATTCGACTATGCAAAATTAGTTTAGACAACATGTGCTTAATGATATTGAAATGAGACGAAACATAAACATCAACTGGTTTTATATAATGCTTTAACTTCGTACAAGAAAAATACAAGCATAAACACAATTTTTCAACTATGTTATACCTAGTTTCTGCATCATTTAAAACCCTACTAAGGTAGTAAATGGCTCTTTCGACACCATTCTCATCCTCTTAGGCAAGCATGCTCCCTAAGGTTTTATCTGACGCAGATATATATAATCTTATGCTCCTATTCCTATAAGGTGGTGATAAAATTGGAGGATGACTCAAGTAATCCTTGATTTTATCGAATGCTTTTTGCTGAGGTTGTCCTCATTCGAACCCTTCCTTGTTGATTCGAAGTAGAGGTGATAAGGCTTGAGTCTTTCCGTTGAGATTCAATATGAATCTCCTCAAGAAATTAATCTTGCCCAGCAGTGACTATAATTCCTTCTTTGTCGATGGCGTTTTCGCCTCCATTATGGCCTTGGTCTTATTTCGGTTTATTTCAATTCCCTTTTTGTGGACCACAAAACCTAAGAAATCTCTTTCCTGCACACAAAAAGCACATTTGAGAGGACTCATTTTTAGACCATGTTTTCTCATCCTTTCGAAAGATTGTCGAAGATGGTCGATATGATTCTTCCCTGAAACAGACTTAACAACAATATCATTAATGTATATTACATAAAAGTCTTTATATAATCATGGAAGATCGAATTCATTGCCGTTTGATACGTTGCCCCATCATTTTTTAAACCAAAAGGCATAACTACCCATTCATAAGTGCCTAAAGCCCCAGGACATCGAAATGCTGTCTTTGGGACATTTTCTTCAGCAATGAAAATTTGGTTATATCCCTAATACCCATCGAGCATAGTAAGGTATTCGTGGAATGCGGCAAAATCGACTAACATTTCTGCCACAGGCATTGAATATTCATCCTTTGGGGTTGCAGCATTTAAATCTCTAAAATCTATGCATACCCTTAAAGGACCATTCTTTTTAATAACAGGTACAATATTTGCTAATCATTCGACATACCTGGCTGTATGAATGAATTTACATCGGAGAAGCCTTTCGACCTCCTCTTTGATCTTTGAGAGAATTGTCAGTGCAAACCTCCATGGATTCTACTTGATGGGCTTCTTCCTAGGCTTGATTGGTAACTTTAATTCGACTATATCTTTGTTTAAACCAGGCACCTCATGGTAATCCCATGCAAAATAGTCTTTAAACTCCTTCAGTAGTTGGATTACTTTGACCTTGAGTTGTCGTCTGATGTTGGTACTTATGTATGTTGGCCTCTTTGTTGCCCCCTGTCACACCCTCATTTTCACCTTTAGCCTTTTATACCCTACATTCAGCATATCATACATCATTCTATTGCATATCGAGCATGCAGGTTCACAAGTTACGAACTAGGTCGGTTTGTTATTTTTCATTTCAAATAAGATAACTTGTCTATCTTGGACTACATGGAAGAAAAGGTTCATCATCTAAGGTTTGATCTAAGTGGAAAAGTCTACTAATGTAGATTTCTTCAAGGAAAAGTTACTTGACAAAATACAAGGATATTCAAGATAAATATTCTTAATGAACATGAAATGCAAGGCCAAATTCAAGACTTTTTCATACATGTTTGTTTTTATGGTCAAGTGGAGTTCAAACTCGCAAAGCATGAGTCAAGATCACAAGTGCATAATTCAAGACTTCATTTTAAATAATGGCATAAGGGAATCCATCATTCAAAGTTCAAGATTCTTGAATTCAAGACTAGATTCAAGAATATTACAAAGAGAAATTTCATGACATTTGCAAAAGTGTCACATTTGTTACAAAGTTTCAAGCTCTTGGCAATGCTTAGAAAATTAAGCTACTTCTAGTCTTAAACCAAGCTTCTAATTAATTTCATGCTATGGTACCCTTCATTCCCCAACAAGTTTACATGTCCAACATTATGCTTGCAAATATCCAAAGAAAATATTTAAGAGCTAACTCAATGTTGGAACATGTCAAGATCAAGATTATGTTTGCTTAGCCATGAGTAATTTGAATGTCATACAAAACAGCCCCATGCAAGAGGTGACAATTTGCATTATATCACAAGACCATCACATGTCACAAGACCAAGGAAATGAACCCACAATGATGCATTTACATACTAAATATCATATTTTTCAAAATGCTGTCAAAAAGGTAATAGCATTGACCACAAGAGCTGTCAAGACACAAGCCAATAAAGGGGTACAAGGATTGAGAGCAATGTAGAGTGCTGCAGCATAGGCAAGTAGTGCAGAAAAATGCAGCATAGCAACTTGCATGGAAATGGAAAGAAAGAGAGTGACATGAGAAAAGGTGGTAGGAGACATTACCCCATGAAAATATCATGTTTGGGGAGAAGGGAAAACCCTAGAGGTGAGAGATAAGAAGGGAAGGGGCTGTAAACAAAGGAGGGGTTATTTTTTTTACACATCCACAACATTCACTACACATTGCTAAAAAACCAGAAAAATAGAGAGAGCAAGAAATCCTAAAAGAACCAGAAAAATAGAGAGAAAGAAAACCAACAAAATCAAAAGAGTTCCATAAAAACACAAGAACCTTTGAGAAGGAGAACCTTCACAACATAGAAGGAAGAAGGAAGAGAGTACTCAACCAAAATCAGTGGAGGCTTAACAAAGAAGGAGAACCTCTTTGGTATCCATTCCTTCAAACTTTTCTCCTTTTATACTTTGCACTTGTCATTTATTTATCTCTGTTAAGTTATTTTGTGTTGTGTACGTTGTGTGAGGTCCCAAAGGGGACCAAGAAACCATTTTTAAGAACCACAAAAAAGGAAGGAAAACAAGAAAAAAGTTTGGTTTTTTCACCCATGTGGGCTGACACGGGCCGTGTCGTGCGACACGAGCAACCGTGTCAGCCCGCTGTCTGAGATTTCATGGCGCAAAACACCCAGGTCTCCTGACACGGGCCGTGTCACACGATACAGCCGGCCGTGTTGCACCTCCGTTTGAGTTTTCATTGTGTATTTCTCCCAGACCTCCTGACACGTGTCGTGTCACACGACACGGGCCGTGTCATACGACACGGCCACCCGTGTCACACCACAGTCTCGCCTCAAAAACCATGTTGTAGGCACCTTCTGACACGGGCCGTGTCACACGACACGGCCACCCGTGTCAGGCCCCTGTTTTTTTCACTTTTTCGATATTTTACCTCCAAAGTGCCGTTTTTTTTGCATGTCTCGATTTTTTTAGCCGACTAACCCCATATGTTTGCATGATTTTAGTATATGAGTATTGCTATGGTCCTTGTTGACCTTTGATTCCGAAAACCATTTTCAAAAATAAATTCTCGATTTTATCGAGCCATTTTCAACCACGTAAGTCGGCCTCCTTGTGCGTCCGCCATCGACCTTGTTCGTATCACTTCAAATATATTTTTACAAACAATAAACCTTGATCCAACATCAAGTGATCCTTTTTCTCATAAAAATCCAAAAAAATACAATAAACATAGGATTAGGGTTATATATCATAGACTTTAAAGTGGTGGAGAAGGAATGAGAATGGAACCCTCTTACACTTGTTTCGAATGTTTTGAATACAAGGCGCTCGACTTGGTTATTCGAAACATTCATCTCTATCCAAAGTCTTTTTTTGTGTAATCCTAATCAAGAACAATTTCACTTCAAAAACCTAAAAATAACACCAACTCATCAAACTATTTTTCACCTTAGGGAATCAATCAAAAACCCTTTTTCAAGGTATAAAATCAACTAACAAACAACTATTTCACAAGCCTCCAAACTACGGAGCTCTGATTCTTCACTTCTTTTAAGTGAGGATACGTAGGCACAAGGGCCACAATCCTTGGCGAGCATTAAAATAAAAACCAACCCCCTCTTTTTCGTTAAGCAAGCACACTCTTAATAAAAACACTCATTCACGCTAAACTACCTAGAAGGTTCGCATCGAGTACGATGGATGCGAGGGGGTGCTAACACCTTCCCCTCGCATAACCGACTCCCGAACCCTAAGACTTGGTTACGATGACCATGCACTTTTCCCAAAGGTTTTATCGCTATTTCCCTTTTCCTCCGTGGGATAAATAAAATCCGGTGGCGACTCTGTGTCATTTATCGGGTAGTGACACCCCCTCTCCTAGATCAATTTCTTCAAGTGGATCTTGCGCTAGCATCTTGATATTGGCTGCCAACAGATCCTTCTCGAAACCCAAAGGCTCATCATCATAGATAGCATCAAGCCTCTGGCCTTGTTGCTTTTCCTGAACCTTATCGGGTGGTTTTGGATCGAAGTCTTTACCAGGACCTCCTTTGTATGATTCTTGGTTGGCTTTGACAGTCGTATTTTCCACTTCAGCTTCTAAGGCCGCTTGTAAGTTATTTTCGCCTATGTAAGCCAAAATCTTTTTTAGCACTTCGAACTCAGTCATCATCACTGAATTCGCTTCCCCAACCTATTGGGGTTATCCCAAATATACCAAGGTATAAAAGGTTGTCTTCTCCTACCACCTCTCTATCCCATTGAAAGCCATGAACAAGTTATAAATACAACGAACAGTAAACATCGTTATCTGGGGTGAAAGCAAAGTCAGCCGGACTACATGGAGCAATGTTGACCAAGTGCTTATCGAAATTGTGTTGGTCAACATGGTTAATTGGGGCCTTGAAATAACCTTGACCAACCTCTATATTTTCAACAATGTCGTCTGGTCTCCATATTGTAATTATCTCGTGCATGGTGTCGCAACTGCGAAAAACAACCGGCGAAAAACAGAAGAGTTGCCACCTTTCGTTATTTATCCCAAAGAGAGGGAAAGGAAATGATCGGAAAAACCTGACGAAAAGGGAAAGACAAGGTCATCGCAACCAAGTCTGGATTCGGGAGTCGGTTATGCAAGGGGAAGGTATGAGCACCCCTCACGTCTGTCGTACTCGACCGGATCCACGCATTGTTGTCTATCTAAAAGGGTGATCATCTATCTAGCTAAAGGTCAAGGGACAAAAGAAAAAGAAAAGAGACTCGGTAGAGCATCGTCGCTCTGCGCCTACGTATTCCCTCGTGCAATGGGAAAGTCAGAGTCAACGTAGTTCAGCTAACTACGGGCGAAAAGGGGAGAAGGTTGCTCGCCAAGACATCGCGTCTTGTGCCTATGTACTTTCATCTAGTATGAAAGATCAAAGCAAACGTAGTTCGGGCTAAAAAGACCACAAGTTGGTTCAAAAGTTTTTAGGCCCGAGTAGGGTTAACAAGTAGCTCTAGCAGTTGGTGTATGCAACTCGACCATTGGAGACTTAGGAGTTACCGTTTGCGATAGAACTAAGAGTTAACAACACTCTTTTATCTGAAAAGATTTTCCTTGATTAAGATCCTAAAGGATGAAAAAGATTTGAAGTGTTTTTGTGTTTTTTAGAGAAGAAGTGTTTTGAATTTGGTTTGTAACTCATGTTGCACTAAAGACTATGACTCAGGAGCGAATGCGTCACATATCGTTCCAAGGACATATACTAACATTCTAGACAATTGAGAGGCAACCACCCAATCATCATTTCCCAAGTAGCTTAAGGCTCGTAGCGTGCAACATTCGTTAATCATTATTAAGTGAGTTAGAAATATTTGAAGATGAGGAGAGAAAGGACACACTAATGGGAGACTAACTCAATCTTAAAAGTTGTCATGCAAAGTGGACTTAAAGTTGGGATACAAAAGGGAATTACCTAATGTTATCATGCATGGTTAAGCACCTAATGTCTATCATAACCTCTCTTGAAGAAGAGAGATTAGAGGTCCTAAGGGAAAGAAGACAAAAGAAGAAAAAAAAGAAAGAACATAAAAATGCAAGAATGCAAACATAGAATGCACAAGTAGGATGAAAGTGAGGGAGGAAATATGTGTGGGGCAGTAGCCTCCACAAGCTCATCTCAACCTCAAGCATGCATATGAGAATGCAAAAGAAGAAGAGAGAAAGAAATGCACAAGATGAGATCAAACAACAAGGAAAAACCACACAAAAATGCACCAAAAATGGGATGAAATGACCTAAGTCAAACAACATCAACCACAAGTGCCAAAAGCCAAATCAAATGAAAAGAAAAGAAGCTCAAAACAAAAGTGAGGATGGGAGGCTATATGAGGACAGAAAGGAACTCGTAATATGCACTCAACCATAAGCATCACAAACAAAGTGCAAAAGAAGCACAAAGGAGTCCTCAAGGATTCATCATTTTAGGTATACTTCAAGTACCTCCTCAGGAGGGACTAAGATACCTTAAATGATACTCCAAGGTCATGGGATAGAATAGGATATGAGAGAAGAGAACTCAAAAGCAAAAGCAACCACATCATAGGAGAAAACAAGCTTATACACAAGAGAATGCAAGCATGTCACAAATGGAAACCCTAAATGGAAGCATAAAAAAGAAACATACAAATGAACAAGCAAAACACAATATCATGACCTAAAATTGAGCAACCAGTAACCTTAACATGTTAGCAACATGAATCAAAAGGGATGAAATGCTCAAAGGATCCATCAAAGTCATATCCAAGGCAAACTAGGTCAATGTGTATGTATGAACCTCCCTTTGGGGTAACTTGACTTGCAAGTTACCTCAAAATTAGGAAAATGATTCAAAAATAACCAAATAAAATTCACAAAGTCCATAAGCATGTTGGCAAACAGAAGCCAAGAAATCACAATCAAAATCAATTCACAACACCACCAAAGAAATTGATTCACAAGGGTTTCCCATTGTGAATGAGGATTGTCGAGGGTCAAATGAAATGCAATCAAAGTCAACCCAAAAGTCAACCAAACAGGGGAAAAATGGTCGTCAAAAAAATTCATCAACTCATCATGGATATGAGGATTAATTTTCAGTCATTAGATCAAAAGGAAAAGGAAGAAACAAATTAAAAACCAAGCAATGTCAAAAATTAATCCAAACAATACACCTCTAATTAATATTCATTTTTTAAATGAAAAATAATCCAAAAAAATAAAATAAAAATTCTAAAAAATAAAAGACATTCCAAATTGTCCAGAAAATATTTTTGGGAAATTTTATCAATTGGAGGAATATTTTTAAATGAATTAATTCCAAACAGCAACAAAACAAAAATAAAAAGGAAAATAAGATAAAAAGGAAAAACAATGGTGTGAATAGCAATCCAATCACATGTAAACTCATGGGCCAGGTTGCAGGGGGTTCAAATAGAAAGAAAGGCCCAGTCCACACAAAACTCAGTCAACCAACGAGGATCAGATCTTAGCCATCCAAAACAAATACCAGTCAAACAATCCATGGTCCAAGGCATGACACGCGTATAACCAGAATAAAAATAAAAACCAAATAAAATCACAGCCACACGATCAGGTCTAGGTCAAGAAAATCAAAGGCTGGGGTGCAACCTAGTGAAACACACCGTTTCACTTAAAGCCCAGTAAACGAGATCTCAGCCACACAATGCAGGAGCTAATCCACATACACCCATCAACTCTTTCACCAAACTTTGACCACTTCTTGGTGACTTGATGACCACACATGCTTGAGTAAAACCCCTTGCTTAGGCTCAACACTCTGGGTGACCTTCTCTTGCTGCGCACCACCTCTTGATCCCCTGCTAAATGAACACTGCTATGCAATGCAAATTCTAGGAGAAAATGAAATGAAACATAAACCAAGTTAAGAAAAGGTTGGTAAAATTTTAGGGTGCAACAGCTGCCCCTATTCAAGCGACTTAGACCTGACTGAGTGAAAAGCGAACAACTTTCAAACAATCGAGGTAAAAGACGGTTGAATACCAACGAACCCGGAAATTTTCCAACCGCAGATATCTCCGAAGATAACTGAACTAAACACAAGAATACTCCGCTGGGGAAGTACACAGACCAAAAGTCAGAATGTAACGAAAGCACTAACCACAAAATACCAACCAAAAGTGGGGATCACCGGAATATCGAACAAAGTCGAATCCACACTATCAACCAAAAGTTGAAATCACCAGACGATCACAAGCTACCAACCAAAAGTTGGGATAACACTCCATAGGAGAAACCAAAGACTACCAACCAAAAGTTGGGATCGCGCCCACAAAATCTTATCAACCCAAAAGTCAGAGATAAACAAAGCTTCCACCCAAAAGTTGGAATCGAACAAAGCTTCCAACCAAAAGTTGAAATCGAACAAAGCTTCCAACCAAAAGTTGGAATCGAACAAAGCTACCAACCAAAAGTTGGAATCACATGCAAAGTACAAAGACTACCAACCAAAAGTTGGAATCGAACAAAGCTTCCAACCAAAAGTTGGAATCGAACAAAGCTACCAACCAAAAGTTGGAATTGCACGAAGTTACTAACCAACAGTTGGAATCACACGCAAAGGACAAAGACTACCAACCAAAAGTTGGAATAACGACTCCGCCTAGGAATAGAAGAGAACTACCAACCCAGAGTTGGGATAAACGTACCACCACTACAGGGTTACCAACCAAAAGTTGGAATAACTATTCCAGGAACAAAGGACTACCAACCAAAAGTTGGAATAACGTCAACAAAGCTTCGGACCCCGCTGGAGACTACCAACCAAAAGTTGGAATAACATCAACTGGTAACAAACTACCAACCAAAAGTTGGAATAACGCCTACAGGGAATAAAATCCAATCAAAGGTTGGGAAGCAAGGCTACTAACCAAAAGTTAGGATTGCCAGGAGAAGACCAACATCGATCAAAAGTCGGAGTGCAAGCTACTAACCAAAAGTTAGAATCGCCGGCGATACTGAACAAAGTTGGCTCAATCACAGAAGACTACCAACCAAAAGTTGAAATGATCATCCGCCACTATCAACCAAAAGTTGAAAAATGTCAACAAATGCAGACTACCAACCAAAAGTTGGGATAACGTCAACAAAAGAAGACTACCAACCAAAAGTTGGAATAACGTCCAGAACTACCAACCAAAAGTTGGCATGGTCAACAAAGGAAGACTACCAACCAAAAGTTGGAAAACCGTCAACAAAGGAAAACTACCAACCAAAAGTTGTTAAACCGTCCGGAACTACCAACCAAAAGTTGGATTAAAAAGGCTACTAACCAAAAGTTAGGATTACCGTAACCGCTGAATGAAAATGAACTGACTGCAACAAAGATTACCAACCAAAAGTTGGAATAATCAACTTTATGGAGGAAAACAAAGATTACCAACCAAAAGTTGGAATAACATCCCAAACGCCAATAGGTCACCAACCAAAAGTTGGAATGAGACCAACATTACCAACCAAAAGTTGGAATAAGAACTTTGTCGGGGAGCCAAGGATTACCAACCAAAAGTTGGGATAACACACCCGAAATGATTACACTGGGAATTACCAACCAAAAGTTGACATAACATATCCGACATAGGCAGGCGACAGAATCAACCGAATCACGACTTACGGGGAAAGATGCAACAGGAAAAGAGAGGTTCAAATAATCGACTCTGCCGAGGAAAAACCAATAACATGAAGACTCCAAAGGTCCGCCCAACGGGAGATAACACCAAAGAACTCTTGAATTCAAAATTCTCATCCCTCAAAGGCAAACGGCACCAAAGGTATCAAACCTGGCTTATGCTTCAGATGTATATGTTTGAAATGGCGTAATGCTCCATATGAAATGGAAATGATATGCGTTTGGGTAGATGCTATGCACGCATGCAGATGCAACGGAACTGAATCAGTAAAATAAATGCTAGAGATACAGAAACCATCCTGTTGGGGGAAAGAGAACAAATCTGCTGGGGAAACCATCTTCCTCCTACCTGCTGGGGAAAGCTCCGCCGGGAGTGAATCTACCTAGGCTATAGATTACTTAGTGGGGAGAAAATCCAATCACAACTCACTGGGGAGTGCATTCGGACATGCACTCTGTGGGGATTGAATGTGCACCAACTGCTGAGGTAAAGCGTACACACTACCTACTCACTCAAACTGCATACAAACTCTACTGGGGATAGAGATGTAAATTTCGCTTCTTGGGGAAACAGACTCCGGCTGGAGATAAGACGAACTTCATCCACACCTCTTTGCCCCAAGGGTAACGACCCTGCAAAACTGAACAAACATACAAGATATCCTACGCAAACAAAACTATCTCAGTCATCATTCATGACGTTGTTTAATTAATTCAAAGTTTTAACAATTATTGGCCAAGGCCTACAAGTTTATGTATGTGCAAGTTTATCAAAACATTGGGCGTTTTTCCCAAACAAAACAGTTAAAGTTAAAACAAAACAAACGAGATACTGAATAGTATACGTTTATTGATAAACGGCCTGTAAATAGGCCAAGTTTACAACAGATGCAACCCCTGAAAAGAGGAAGTTGCGCAAAAACAATACAGATATGCACAGAAATATATAAAAGTGTACAAAAATGTCGGCAATGTGGCACAGACAAACACCATGAGTTGACCCCTCTATGACTCGCCTGACCCTGATGCTTTCCCAATGCTTCGTCTTTAGAAGAGATTGATTCGGATAAACGGCCCTCAGGTCCTCCCGATCCACTAAGCAATGAAGTTCCAACACAGACCGCAATCATTTTCTTTTCAATCCCTAACTTTTGCCTGAACCGACCTTTCGGGTTTTCGATTCACCGGGATACCCATTTTTTCCAAAGTCGCCTTTTCAGGTTTTCGACTTTGCGGGTTTACATCTTTTCATTTTTATCCCTAATTTTTGTCCGAACCCATTCTGTTTTTTATGGTTCGCCGGGATGCCCCATTTTTGCCTGGATATTCTTTTTTCTTTCCAGCGGGTCTCTTTTAAGCAAAATATTTTTTAACTGCGTCTGCGTTCACAGGGGATGTAAAATCCTCACAGTCCATGGTGGATAACAACAAGGCTCCTCCGGAGAAGACCTTTCGAATGACATATGGACCTTCATAGTTGGGAGTCCATTTGCCCTTGTGATCTGATTATGGTGGGAGAATCTTTTTCAGCACAAGATCGCCCGTCTGAAAGCTTCGAGGGTGCACCTTCTTGTCGAAAGCTTTCTTCATCCGACTCTAATACAACCGACCATATACAATAGACGCTAGCCTTTTCTCATCCATCAGGCTAAGCTGATTCAGCCTGTTCTTTATCCATTCTGCCTCATCGAGCTTGACGTCGACCAGAACTCTTAAAGAAGGAATCTCGACCTCCAATGGTAGGAAAACTTCCATACCATATACCAGAGATAAAGGAGTTACCCCGGTTGATGTGCGTACCGTAGTACGATAACCGTGAAGCGCAAAGGGCAACATCTCATGCCAATCTTTGTAAGTGACAACCATCTTTTGCACTATCTTCTTAATATTCTTGTTGGCCGCTTCGACAGCGCCATTCATTTTCGGACGATAGGGCGATGAGTTGTGATGCTCGATTTTGAAATTCTGGCACAATTCCTTCATCATCTTGTTGTTCAGATTCGGACCATTGTTAGTAATGATTCTCTCGGGTATTCCATATCTACAAATGATATCCTTCTTTATGAATTGGGCTACAACCTGCTTCGTGACATTGGCGTACGAGGCTGCTTCAACCCATTTGGTGAAGTAATCAATGGCAACCAAGATGAAACGATGACCATTGGATGCGGTTGGCTAAATCTTGCCAATCATGTCAATGCCCCACATAGAGAAAGGCCACGGGGACGCCATAACATTCAATGGGCACGGCGGTACATGAATTTTGTCTGCATAAATTTGGCATTTATGGCATTTCTTTGCAAATTTGAAACAATCTGACTCCATGGTTAGCCAATAATACCCTGCTCGTAACAACTTCCGAGACATAGCATGCCCGCCGGCGTGTGTACCGAAAGTACCCTTGTGGACTTCTTCCATAAGCAACATTACTTCCTTTTCATCCACACATCTCAACAACACCAAATCATGGTTCCTTCTGTAAAACACACCATCTGGGTTTAGATAAAAGTTACCAGACAACCTCCTCAGCATCTTCTTATCCTGAGTCGAAGCCCCTGGCGGATACTCCTGCTTCTTGAGGAAGTTCTGTATATCATAAAACCATGGCTTGCCATCAGCATCCTCCTCAATGGCGAAAATGAAAGCAGGCCTATCAAGGAGAGAGATGACTATTCTTGGAGCATCATTCCAAAAATTCACTTTATACATCGAAGACAGCGTTGCCAAAGCATCTGCCATCTGATTCTCTGCTCGCGGCACATGGTGGAACTTTACCCTGTCAAAGAAGGGTAACAACCTCCTTGCATAGTCTTTGTAAGGAATTAGGTTTGGCTGACGAGTTTCCCACTCTCCCATGATCTGATTACCCATTAGCGCTGAATTGCCATATACATCCAAATTCTTGATTCTCAAATCAATAGCCTCTTCCAAGCCCATGATGCACGCTTCGTACTCGGCTTCATTATTAGTGCAAGGGAATGCCAACCTGGAAGTGAACGGAATATGAGTACCATGAGAAGTTGTAATAATTGTTTCGATTCCACTACCATAGGAGTTGACAGCTCCGTCGAATATCATCTGCCACTGAGAACCTTTCTCTGGACCTTCGTCGGGCAACGGCTCATCACAATCTTTCTCTTTGAGGAACATGATATCCTCATCAAGAAATTAAAACTTCATTGGTTGATAGTCTTCGATTGGCTGTTCAGCAAGGTACTCTGACAGAACACTTCCCTTGATGGCTTTCTGGGAAACATATTGTATATCGTACTCCGTCAGTACCATCTGCCACCTGGCAATTCTTCCTGAGAGCGCTTGCTTCTCGAAGACATACTTGATCGGATCCATCCTCGAAATCAGCATGGTTGTATGATTAAGCATATATTGTCTCAAACGTTTGGCAGCCCAAGCGAGTGCGCAACATGTTTTCTCGAGCATTGAGTAACGAGACTCACAATCTGTGAACTTTTTACTCAGATAATAGATCGCATGCTCTTTTCTTCCAGTCTCGTCGTGTTGACCGAGAACACAACCCATACTATTCTCAAGAACCGTTAAGTACATGATTAAAGTCCTTCCAACTACTGAGGGTATCAATATCGGAGGCTCCTGCAAGTATTCTTTTATCTTATCAAATGCTTTTTGACAATTTTCATTCCAGACGACCGCCTGATCTTTCTTTAGCAATTTAAACATTGGTTCACACGTGGCTGTGAGATGAGATATAAACCGAGCAATGTAGTTCAATCTCCCCAGGAAACCACGAACCTCCTTTTCTATTTTCGGCACTGGCATATCTTGTATAGCTTTTATCTTTGGATGATCGACCTCGATTCCTTTTTCACTGACAATGAACCCCAATAACTTCCCGGACCGAACTCCAAAAGTGCACTTATTTGGATTCAACCTCAACCTGAACTTCCTGAGCCTCTCAAACAACTTCACCAAGTTGACCAAATGCTCTTCCTTCATTTGCGACTTTGCTATCATGTCATCAACATAGACCTCGATCTCAGGATGAATCATATCATGAAACAAAGTAACCATAGCCCGCTGGTAAGTTGCCCCTGCGTTTTTCAACCCAAAAGGCATTACCTTGTAGCAAAACGTCCCCCACGGCGTAATGAACATCGTTTTCTCCATATCTTCCAGTGCCATCTTTATCTAGTTATAACCCGAAAAACCATCCATGAAAGAAAATACGGAGTATTGAGCAGTATTGTCAACCAATACGTCAATGTGAGGGAGCGGGAAGTCATCCTTTGGGCTCGCCTTATTCAAATCTTTGTAATCTACGCACATCCGTACCTTACCGTCCTTCTTAGGTACAGGTACGATGTTGGCGGCCCACGGAGGGTAAGTTGTTATGGCTAAAAATCCTGCGTCCAACTGCTTTTGTACTTCTTCTTTGATTTTCACAGCCATATCTGGTCTTGTCCTTCTAAGCTTCTGCTTGACCAGCGGACATTCCTCACGCAACGACAAGCGATGAACTATTATATCAGTGTCAAGCCCGTTTATATCTTCGTACGACCAAGCAAAGATGTCACTATACTCTCAAAGCATCTCGATCAGTCTTTGCTTGATGTCACTCTGCAGTGCAGCCCCTATCTGAACGTTTCGGACAACTTCTTCAGAACCCAGATTGATAACCTCGATTTCTTCCTGATGAGGCAGAATAATATTCTCTTCTTGTTTCAAGAGTCTAGCTAGCTCTTCAGGCAAGTCTTCATCTTCATCAATATCTTCTTCAGCTTGATATATCGGTTGATCGAAGTCGAAACGAGTCATAGGAGGTTCTGAATCAATGTCATCTGCAATAGGAATCCTGCAATAAAAATGGTTAAATGTTTCAAATGATATGCAAACGAGTACAAACCACATTGCCATTTTATTGTGAAAAAATAAAAATAAGAAAGACAACGATCACAAATTTTGAATGAGAAAAACTCCCTTTGATTAATTGATAAAGCAATGTTCAAACATAAACAATAAGGCCTTGAAATAAAATACCGATATGCTCTGAGTAGAACATAAGGTAGTACAATAATCGGAAAAACAAAGCATTATTGTTTTGTTGTCACTTGAATGAATTCTTCAATAGACCAGTTGCGCAGGCTCTGTCCTGGAGTGCAAGGCTTGATCCAAGCATCCATATCACAATCACTATCTCCCTCTTCGTCTGACACATCATTGATCCTTTCGAAGATAACTCCCCCTTAGTGAACTGCACAGGTCCTTTATAGCGCGGCGCGCTCTGCGAGGATGAAGAAAATGACGGGCGGTACCCTAAACCAAACCTGTCTTGATTGTGGGGAATCTCCAATACCTGGCCCCAACCTTGCGCTGCCCCAGTCTGTACCACTGCTTGGGCCTCTTTAAAAGAAGACATGGCCACATCCGGCGCTTTGCTCACAATAGGAGATTTGTTTTTAATCTTGACTGTTTCAAAAGCCTTACAAAGGGTTTCATGTATCTCTCCGTCCACCTCGACATATTTGAAGGATGATAAGTGACTGACCATTATATCCTCTTCTCCGCACACCATAACAACACTACCGCCAACCATATACTTTACCTTTTGATGTAGCATGGAGGTCACAGCTCCTGCTGAATGAATCCATAGACGGCTTAATAAACAACTGTAGGTAGGTTGAATGTCCATAATGTAAAACACTGCATTAAACACTTCCGGTCCCACCTGAATGGGCAATGTCACTTCTCCGAACACAGACCTTCGGGTACCATCAAAAGCGCGCACCACCAAATCACTTGGTGTGCAAACCAATCCCTGCATGTCCAACTTCATTAGGGCTTTCTTTGGAAGTACATACAAGTATGATCCCGTATCCACAAGTATATGAGACATAATAGCCCCTCGGCATTCTAATGATATGTGTAGCGCGCAGTTATGGTTTCTGCCTCTTGGCGTCAACTCCAAGCCTGTAAACCCCAAGTCGTTTCCTGCATTTACGTGTGCAACAACCCTTTCAAGTTGATTAACCGAAATTTCTTGCGGCACATAAGCAGTATTCAGTGTTATCAACAGTGCATTCCTATGCGCTTCAGAACACAATAATAAAGACATGATAGATATCTTAGAAGGAGTTTGTTGCAAATGATTGACTATCTTATAGTCACTTTTCCGTATCAGCCTCATAACCTCTTCTGCATCCTTTGACAAAGATTCCTTCTCTCCAGACTGAGAAGTTTCCTCTACCACCGGTCTCTTCCCCTTGTCAACCTTGTCAATAACCACTTCAGGTGACGAAAAGACCCGGCCACTACAGGTAATTCCTCCTGCTCCCACAAGATTATCTACTGAATCTGCAGGGGGACCATTCAAATCTAATTTCTGTCCGTTGCAATATACTTCAGCTCCGTAGTTCCACGGAATAGCCTTGGTGCTTTGAACGGTACTGGACCTGCTTTAGTTATGGTTATTGTTGGTGGTTTTGGCGCATAAATGGTAATGGTTTTGTACGGAATAGAGATTGTTGCTATCTCATCCCTTTCCTTAACTACCAACTCTTCAGGATTTATCTCAATAGACCGGTCAAATTGCAAAACTCCACTATCCATCATCTCTTGAGTACATCCTTTCAACTGCCCACATCTGTCAGGATTAACCAGACACTCGACACAATTTTCAGCACAACCTGGGAAAACACCCCCCTTCAACAATCTGGCTTTCACAAAGCTCAAAGGTGTCTTCAGCTCATTAACATCTGTTACCAAATCCAAAACATCCTCCTCGATAATTGCATTAACCCCAGCTTGCCCATGATTCGGCATGGGATTTTGTACAATATTAGGAACATCGTTGGAGAAGTTAATTGCTTTACTGTCAATCATGTCCTACACCTTATGCTTAAAGGCCTTACAATTATTGATGGTATGCACCGGGGCACCTGAATGAAATTCACAGCGGGCGTATGCGTCATACCCGGGCGGAGGTGTACCTGTCAATGGAGCTAATGTCCTATTCTAGATCAGCTGTAATTGCAACAAAGCTTGCAATAGTTGAGAATACGACATCGACGGTGTATCAAATCATCTATTTGGCGCCTGAGCCCGATCCGGATATCTTTTGTAGCCTTGTTGATTTTGTTATGGTTGTTGTTGACGTTGTTGTTGCTGTAGTTGTTGCTGAACTGCGGGAATTGTAATACTGGCAATCTGCTGTTGCTGACGATTCTGACCTCTACCTCTCCCGCGAGAACTGGAGACTGAGTTGGTATCTCCTTCTCGTTTCTTGTCGAACACCTTCTTACCTCCTCCAGCTGAGGGCATTTCACCAGCACTTATATTTCCTAACTTAATACCATTTCCACCCTCTCTCCGGTGATGATTAAGTCAGAGAAACTGCCCGACATGCTACTAATGAGCTTCTCATAATAAACGCCAGGCAAAGTGGCGACAAACATATCAACGAGCTCAGGTTCCACCATAGGCGGCTGCACCCTGGCTGTTAACTCCCACCATCTTTGAGCATATTCTTTGAAACATTCATTATTCCTTTGTGAAAGATTTTGAAGCTGGACCCTGTTAGGAGCAAGGTCGTTGTTGTATTGATAATGTTTCACAAAGGCCTCAGCCAAATCCCTCCAACTACGAACATTCATGGGTTCCAGGCTCATGTACCATTCCAACGAAGGACCAGACAGATTATCCTGGAAGAAATGCATGAGCAATTTCTCATCGTCTGAGTAGGCAGACATATTACGGTAGTAGGATCTCAAATGAACTCTCGGGCAGGTGGTACCCTTGTATTTATCAAAGTCTGGGACTTTGAACTTCGGCGACACTCTCAAGTCCGGGATCAGTCCCAAGTTAGCCATATCAAGGCCCATAGAGTTTTGACTTTCAAGGGACTTCATTTTCTCTTCAATCATCTTAATCCTCCTATCAGCTTCGGAGGGTAACTCAACAGCCACAACCCTTGGCGAGAACACATCCTCTTGCTTGTCTTCATTCCAGAGGTGATCCATATTACCATGTATAGCACAAGTGGTGTCAGGACCATAACTGTTCCCATTACCATTACCACCATTACCAAAACCAGCGTTGTTGAAACCTACAGCATTACCGGCACCAGCAGCATTACCACTCCCTCTGGCAGTAGGGATGACTAAAGTAGGCATGGAGTTATCAGCTCTAGGAGTCTCAACATGTGGAGGGTTAACAATGTTTCCACCATGCAACACACCATTGCCATTAACACGTGAAATCAAGGGCTGCACGTGAAATCATTGCCATCCGGTCCCTCATTTCCTGCATCTCTGCTTGCATGTGCTCTATTACTCTCTTCTGATTTCCCCTAGTTGCGTACCGGTGAGTCATTAGATCGGCAATCCTGAAACACTAGTGAACCACAGGAAAATAAGATTAACAGTTTTGATGCACCCGCAATGCGAAAAATGCAAAAATGCAGACATGTATGTATGCAACAGGGAAATTTCCCCCTCGATTCTAGTTTCCGGGAGAAAAACACAACAATGAAGAGCCCTATGGACAAGCATATAATAGAAACTCCTCGTATATAATCACAGGCCAACAGGAAATGTACAAGCTACAACTGAGCACAAATGAAAAGACCTCAACCAACAAGTCTGGTGATGGTCAGTACAACAAACAATAAGCATTAAACTACAACAGAGATAAACAAGATAGTCAAGAAGGATGACGAGACCAGAAGTCCTCTAGCAACTTCAGTGTCTCAGGATGATCTGGTCTAGCAAGCAGTCCCTGAATAAGTAACTCCTGCTGGCTAACAGTATGCTATAGACTCGCAACATGGTCTTCCCAAGCTCCTTCCCCGAAAAACGCCTCGAGCTTGCATCTATTGGAATCAGCTCTCAACCTGAAATCCTTCAAGTTCGCAATAGCTTCGTTCAATCTGTACTCACTATCTCGTCTGAGTGATTCCTCTGCTGCAATCTCCCCGTCTTTGGCATTGAGCTGCGTCTTCAACTTGCTAATATGTAGCTTCAACCTGTCTTCGCGCTCTTTGTTGTTAGTGAGCGTAGCATTCCATTGGTTCTCAAACTTAGGAATCATCAAGTAAGCTCTATCCAAACCTTCCTTCTTAGTAGCAAGAACACTATTGACAGCCTTGAATTCCAAACCCAAACGCTCCCTAGAATTGGTCTCCTTGGTCAGATTCATACCCAATTTGTTTACAAGCTCAGTTTGTTTCTTGAAGGAATGAACAACCTCAATCTTCTCACTTCGAAGCTGAATGATTTCTTTCTCCAACTCCTCATTAGCTTTTCTCAACTCTTCCTTCTCAAACAATAACTGATTGTATTTTTGAATGTCTACAGTAGTGGGTTCCTCAATCGCAAGAGGGCATACAGGCTTAGCAGATGTGTACGGCATCATCATCTTCTCGGCTTTGCCCTGAATACAAACCAAATAGGGGTCGTAGGCTCGACTATTGCTCTTTCCTAAGGAAACCTTCCTTCTTCTGTGGACATTGCTCCAGGCATGTTCAACTCTGGCTAAGGTATCCCCCTCCAATAAACCGGTGAGATACAGAGATTCCTGTATCTCTTCATCCTTCAGAGGACTTCTCAATGCATACCCAAATTGTCTGATTGCAATGGACGGGTTATAGTTTATGCAACCCTTCCTTCCGATCAGCGGGACGTAAGGAAATCTTCCACAACTATAAATAATCTCGATACCCAGTATATCCCTATCAAACCAAACAATATCTTCAGCAGACAATCTCATCAAACATTCAGACCATTCCGATGTACCTGCAGTATCAGAGAATGGACCAATCTTAGGAAGGTGGCTTACGAACCATAGATAGAGCAAAGGTGTGCAACAAGATACACTATTCCCTCTTCTGTTCTCATTCTTATAGTGTACGGAATGATAAACATCACCTAACAACGTAGGTATAGGATTCTTCGAAGCAAAGATACGGAATACATCCACATCTACAAAGTCCGGAATATTAGGGAACAACAGAATACCATAAATACATAGGGCCAAGATAGCACTGAATACCACCCAACAACCTTCCTTAGCAAAATGTCGAGCTTTATCCACAAGAAAAGGTAATGGAAACCCAAACATTCCATTCCTATTAGCTATTTTTGTAACACCCCACTTCCCAAATTAAATAAAATATAAACATTATAAATAAACATCAGAGTTTTCCCCAAAATAGTGGGATATCACATCACCAAATTTTTATAAAAATACTTTATTAATTATTCTAAAAAATAATACAGCGGAAAACATTATTCCAACATTCTCGGCCATCCGCCAAATTTCGTAAAATCTTTATTATTATAATTCACAAAAAAAAAGTGATACGTCACAGGATTACAACAAGTTTGACATAAAACAATTAAAACACCCATATCCCGTGTTACGTATCAGAGCATCCTAGACTCGACTGGCACACCACCATCCAAGCTATCTAAGTACTTGGATTATCTGTACTTCCGAAGAAGCACAGACACAACAACAACCAAGGGGTGAGAAAACATGATCAAAAATATATTGGTAATGTAATACATGTAAACAAGGTAGTAAAACACACCAACACACCAATATTCACCCCAACAACTCCATATAACGAACCTACTGTTCAAATTACAATATAACATATTATA
Source organism: Lathyrus sativus (assembly GCA_963859935.3). Taxonomy (NCBI): domain Eukaryota; kingdom Viridiplantae; phylum Streptophyta; class Magnoliopsida; order Fabales; family Fabaceae; genus Lathyrus; species Lathyrus sativus. The sequence continues at coordinate 651,336,040 of OZ012738.1, read as the reverse complement.
ATGCAAATATGCAACTCAACACCATGCATGCGGTACCGACTCATTGGTTCATTCAATCGAACCTGGATAGATCACTTACGCTCCTCCTGAGACATGATCTATCCCCCACCATTCTCCACCAAGGAGTACGGATGAATCACTTACGCTCCTCCTGAGACATGATTCATCCCACCAAAACACCATGATATGCACACACCAATGCATAACTATCATATTTAGGCACACTAAGTGCACACGATCCTCCTGATCATATCATCATACATCAATGCATATATGTGTAGATATATTACACCAACACCATATAAATCAATCAGATAGTAAATAAATTCATACTATAACACCATATATAACCACATCCCAACACCTGGGAACACACGATCCTACTGATCACTACATACATATACGTTAACCAATTGTTCACCAACAATATCAAGGAAAACGAGTACCATCACCAAGTAAACAAGTTCATACTTTATCACCAAGATATAAACACGTCCCACCACTCGGGAATACACGATCCTACTGATCACTACACCATGCTCCGCATGATTCATACACCAACTAATTATCCATTTAAATAATTAGTAACGGAAATCACATACTATCACCGAGTACTCACTCTATAACACTCAATCATCTCCCCTATAATCAACAAAGTCCAAGGGCACTACACTCTTAGCGCACACAGTATAACAGCATAGAAAAACCCCATTCTGCTACGCTCGCTACACCCTCGCTAGGCGAGCTCCCAGCGAATGCTCGCTACCTGTTCGCTTAGCGAACCTCCTCGCGAAGGCAAACAGAACCTACTAGACTCACTCGCTACCTCACTCGCTAGGCGAGCACCTAGCGAACGCTCGCTGCCTTCTCGCTAAGCGAAGTGCTAGCGAGTTGCCTGCGACTTCTCAAGTTCTCACAGTTCAGAATTCTCACTCTTCTCTGATTCAAGCCTATTCTATAACATCCACTTCCTATACTATCCGTATTACGACCAATGCATATTAGGCTTATCAATCTTCCTATAATTCTACTCCAGATCAACATTACGGCACACTACCGACACTTTAGAGTTACTCTGAACCTTACTCAAACCAAACCAACACCAACAGTCAATCAACAATGGCAACATCAAACATCCGTACATCATCATATACATATTATTCCAAAGTCATCACTTAAACAATCTATCGACACATCAAAAAGGTCACACAAAACTTCCCTAAAACCGTAAACCCAACCTATACGCCAAATTAACCAAAAACAACAATTCACCAACACTCAACATATTTCAATCCATCAACATCAACATAACTCAACAATCAATAGCATGTCAATATAAAACTTCATCAACGATACATTCCTACGGGGTTAAGGAATCCCCACTACCCTATACATGTATATACCATTCCCAATCAAGTTTCTCCCCCCTTACCTTATTAATCGGTTGATCGATGAAATTCTTTCTGGATTTGGTCTCTTGGCCTCCTCTTTTCTTTCCGTTCTTCGTTCCCTTTTTCCTTCGTTCTTCTCACTTCTCTCGTTCTTTCCTCTTCTCTCTTTCTATCGCTCTTTCTCTCTTCCATCTTTCTATCGTGTTATTTTCTCTAATACTTCCCCCATCCCTTCATATTCTATTTTCCTTTTTATTTCCTATCCCAATAATAATAATAACTAATAAAAATAATATAATAATAATAATAATAATAACTAATAAAAATAACATAATAATAATAATAATAATAATAATAATAATAATAATAATAATATTATTATTATTATTATTATTATTATTATTATTATTATTATTATTATTATTATTATCACACCAATTTCCCACGATCTATGGTAATCCCTTTTCTCTCTATTCCAACTTTTCTAATATCTTCTTGCTACCCCTTCATATTTCCTTCCTCACGGTTTCTATCATGACTTTTCATATTTCCATTCTAACTTCCCAATAACCCTTCCACCTCTTATTTTACTTATTTCAACCACTAATATTCCCAATAATAATTCTAATATAATAATTATAATAATCATTATAATAATAATAATAATAATAATATAATATAATACTATTATAATATTATAGTAATATTCAACATAATAATAATAATAGTAATACACCCAACAATAATTATAATTATAATAATAATAATACTAATGATAATAATAACAATTATATTAATACTAATAATAAAATAATATGAATAATAATAAACTTAATATTAATAATACTAATATAATATTACTAATATTAATAATACTAATCATAATAATACTATTAATAATAATAATAATATTATTATTATTATTATCTCACCAAAATAATAATAATAATAATAATAGTAATAATATTATTATCTCACCAAAATAATAATAATATTAATAATACTAATAAATATAATAATATATAATAATAATACCCCCACCAATATTACTATTATTCATTATATTATCATATTCACACCAAAAATCATAATAATATAATAACTATATTAATAATAATATTATATTCTCCATATTAATAATATTACTACAAATATTAATAATAATCATAAATATAATAATAATAATAATAATAATAATAATAATAATAATAATAATAATAATAATAATAATATTAATACCACCACCAATATTACTATTATTTCTTATATTATTATAAACTCACCAAATTACCACCAATGATCTCCCATCTCAGGGACACCCACCAAACATCATCAAATACACCCTACCAAAGGGCACATCAACATATAATATTTAAAATAATAATAAAATGACTAAATAATTAAAATGGGTGTTACAATTTTCCCTGCCAACTCAGAGGCATCTAAATGTAAAGCTTCAGCAAGCTTAGCCAGATTCGGCTCATCCTCAGTATGATATAATGGTATCTGGTTAAGAATAGGCACTCCTAGTAGTGCAGAGAATTCCTCTAACGTTGGTACCAGCACATAACTCTGAAAAGTAAAGCCTCTCAACTTAGGATCATAGAACTGCAACAGAGTCTGAATACCATTCAACTCATTCAAAGAAAGTTTACATACAATGCTCAAAGGACTCCCATAGGACTGTCTGAAGTCTTCCATAACTTTCTTGTCAGCTAAAGAAATCAAACTCCGCAAAGCTCTAATATCAGGTGTTGGAAATTTGTAGGCCAATGTCCTCCTTAAGCGCTCCATGTCAGCAATAAGGGAACAAGATCACTAGAATCGGAGAGGAAATATACACCTGCAACATAGATACATATTAATGAAATGTAATATGAAAATGCACATGCAAATGCAAATAAGGGATCAAGATTGATGTGCTGTCAATCGAGAAGAGCCAGCGCTCTACTTTAGTAAGAACAAAGTACCGACAATAGGACCCACTGATATCAGGCACACAGATTCGCACTATAAAGAACCGGGTACTCTGAAAGCCAAGGTTTCCTGAATAACCCAATCCCTCTCACAGGTATGGACCTATCCACTAACAAGGTTTGGCATCCTATGTGTTCATCAGCATCACAGACTTTCGAGAAATGATGATACATTCACCATTTCTGGTTTGGCATCATCATCTCCCGAAGAGGCCTCACTTAGCTGAATCACAGATGATCGGTCCCTAGAGTCGACAATCCTCAGTTCTGAAATCCTCTCAACGGCCCATTGGGATGAAAGAAAGTCATCACAGAGAATCTCGTTTGAGCGGGAATTTCGTGGAAACTAGTGCATGCCTAACATACAGGTTCACCACTACTTTCCACTTCTAATGCTATGTTTGTACTCAAGCCCAGGTCTGACTTATCTCTCAGCGGAACATTCCCTCCCTACAGCATAGCAATAATGATATATGATGCTGAAAATAAATGCGGGAAAGTAAAATGCGAAAGTAAATAAAGCACATATATACAACACCCAAAAATAAACAAACAAGCGCTAGGATTGACTCGCATAGGGAACCAGAGTCCCCAGCAGAGTCCCCAGCTGTCGCAACTGCGAAAAACAACCGGCGGAAAACAGAAGAGTCGCCACCTTTCGTTATTTATCCCAAAGAGAGGGAAAGGAAACGATCGGAAAAACCTGACTAAAAGGGAAAGACAAGGTCATCGCAACCAAGTCTGGATTCAGGAATCGGTTATGCAAGGGGAAGGTATGAGCACCCCTCATGTCCTTCGTACTCGATGGGATCCATGCATTGTTGTCTAACTAAAAGGGTGATCATCTATCTAGCTAAAGGTCAAGGGACAAAAGAAAAAGAAAAGAGACTCGGCAGAGCATCGCCGCTCTGTGCCTACATATTCCCTCGTGCAATGGGAAAGTCAGAGTCAACGTAGTTCGGCTAACTACGGGCGAAAAGGGGGAAAGGTTGCTCGCCAAGACATCGCGTCTTGTGCCTATGTACTTTCATCTGGTATGAAAGATCAGAGCAAACATAGTTCGGGCTAAAAATACCACAGGTTGGTTCAAAAGTTTTTAGGCCCGAGTAGGGTTAACAAGTAGCTCTAGCAGTTGGTGTATGTAGCTCGACCATTGGAGACTTAGGCGTTACCGTTTGCGATAGAACTAAGAGTTAACAACACTCTTTTATCTGAAAAGATTTTCCTTGATTAAGATCCCGAAGGATGAAAAAGATTTGAAGCGTTTTTGTGTTTTTTAGAGAAGAAGTGTTTTGCATTTGGTTTGTAACTCATGTTGCATTAAAGACTATGACTCAGGAGTGAATGCGTCGCATATCGTCCAAAGGACATATACTAACATTCTAGACAATTGAGAGGCAACCACCAAATCATCATTTCCCAAGTAGCTTAAGGCTCGTAGCGCGCAACATTCGTTAATCATTATTAAGTGAGTTAGAAATGTTTGAAGATGAGGAGAGAAAGGACACACTAATGGGAGACTAACTCAATCCTAAAAGTTGTCATGCAAAGTGGAATTAAAGTTGGGATACAAAAGGGAACTACCTAATGTTATCATGCATGGTTAAGCACCTAATGTCTATCATAACCTCTCTTGAAGAAGAGAGATTAGAGGTCCTAAGGGAAAGAAGACAAAAGAAGAAAAAGAAGAAAGAACATAAAAATGCAAGAATGCAAACATAGAATGCACAAGTAGGATGAAAGTGAGGGAGGAAATATGTGTGGGGCAGTAGCCTCCACAAGCTCATCTCAACCTCAAACATGCATATGAGAATGCAAAAGAAGAAGAGAGAAAGAAATGCACAAGATGAGATCAAACAACAAGGAAAAACCACACAAAAATGCACCAAAAATGGGATGAAATGACCTAAGTCAAACAACATCAACCACAAGTGCCAAAAGCCAAATTAAATGAAAAGAAAAGAATCTTAAAACAAAAGTGAGGATGGGAGGCTATATGAGGATAGCAAGGAACTCATAATATCCATTCAACCATAAGCATCACAAACAAAGTGCAAAAGAAGCACAAAGGAGTCCTCAAGGATTCGTCATTTTAGGTATACTTCAAGTACCTCCTCAGGAGGGACTAAGATACCTTAAATGATACTCCAAGGTCATGGGACAGAATAAGAGATGAGAGAAGAGAACTCAAAAGCAAAAGCAATCACATCATAGGAGAAAACAAGCTTATATACAAGAGAATGCAAGCATGTCACAAATGGAAACCCTAAATGGAAGCATAAAAAAGAAACACACAAATGAACAAGCAAAACACAATATCATGACCTAAAATTGAGCAACCAACAACCTTAACATGTTAGAAACATGAATCAAAAGGGATCAAAGGCTCAAAGGACCCATCAAAGTCATATCCAAGGCAAACTAGGTCAATGTGTATGTATGAACTTCCCTTTGGGGTAACTTCACTTGCAAGTTACCTCAAAATTAGGAAAATGATTAGAAAATAACCAAATAAAATGCACAAAGTCCATAAACATTTGTAAAATAGAAGCCAAGAAATCACAATCAAAATCAATTCCCAACACCACCAAAGAAATTGATTCACAAGGGTGTCCCATTGTGAATGAGGATTGTCGAGGGTCAAATGAAATGCAATCAAAGTCAACCCAAAAGTCAACCAAACAGGGGCAAAATGGTCCTAAAAAATTCATCAACTCATCATAGATATGAGGATTAATTTTCAGTCATTGGATCAAAAGGAAAAGGAAGAAACAAATTAAAAACCAAGCAATGTCAAAAATTAATCCAAACAATACACCTCCAGTTAATAATTCCTTTTTTAAATGAAAAATAATCCAAAAAAATAAAATGAAAATTCTAAAAAATAAAAGACATTCCAAATTGTCCAGAAAATATTTTTGGGGAATTTTATCAATTGGAGGAATATTTTTAAATGAATTAATTCCAAACAGCAACAAAACAAAAATAAAAAGGGAAATAAGATAAAAAGGAAAAACAATGGTGTGAATAGCAATCCAATCACATGTAAACTCATGGGTCAGGTTGCAGGGGGTTCAAATAGAAAGAAAGGCCCAATCCACACAAAACTCAGTCAACCAACGAGGATCAGATCTTAGCCATCCAAAACAAATACCAGTCAAACAATCCATGGTCCAAGGCATGACACGCGTATAATCAGAATAAAAATAAAAACCAAATAAAATCACAGCCACACGATCAGGTCTAGGTCAAGCAAATCAAAGGTTGGGGTGCAACCTAGTGAAATGCACTGTTTCACTTAAAGCCCAGCCAACGAGATCTCAGTCACACAATGCAGCCTGAGTCATACAAATCAAAGGCCAAGGACATGCCACGTGACCACCACATTTCCAGCACAAAATGAAATCAAATCACAACCATCAGATCTGGTCTCAGTCAAACAAATCAGCATGGATCTAACAAACACAATCAAGCCATGCATCATCTTCTTCATTTAAACAAAACGGAGGGAAAAACCAGGTGACCGAAGCACAGCGGCTCCAATCATCTTCTCCGGCGAAACACAACCACAGGCGAATCCAGACATCACCAAATCATGCAAAATCATAGCCAAAATTCATCTACATCTCACTTAGATCTAAAATATGAACTTAGTTTTCATTAAACATGCTTAAACAAGCCAAATCGAAGAAAACAAAAACACATGTCATACTGAAATGTTCACAATCAACAGCCAGTTGCATCCAGAATCCAAGCAGGAAGTTCATACATCACAAACACACACAAATGGCAAGCTAATTCATCATGGATTGAGAGAATTTTGGAATTGTAGCTTACCTAGTGGAGAGCTTCCACTGAGCCTTGAAATGAGGTTGAAACTCGACGAATTTGATCCAGAAACAATGCTTGATCTTCACTGAAGCTTTAGGAATGCTCAATTCTTCTTGAAACTTGATGAAATGCCAAAAACAATTTTCACTTTTCTCTCACTTTTCCCAACTGTTTTCTCAGCAATTCTTGATCCAAAACCTGTTCTGATGCATTGTTCATGATCCTAAGGTTATATATGATGGATACTGATCACTTTGGAGCCCAATTGCAGTCCCTAAAAGCCCAATCAAAATTCAATTTTCCTTGTGTTGTAAGCTTCATTTTCACGAGCCAAACTGCTGCAAAATGCCTTGGTTTTCATTCAAAATCATTGCTGGGAACTTAATTTGATCAAATGGATGAGATTCAGCCCTTGGATTGATCACATGGTTGAAATTGGTTTGTCAATTTTTTAATCAAAGTTGCCAATTCCCCCTTTTAAGCTTTCTTCATGAAGAAGTTTCACATCAATTCTCCAATCCAAGCTTCAATCATGACATGAGATGGTTTGGTGATGAAATTAGGACCATTTGAAGCAAGTTCTATGTTGAGAAATGTTTCATTTGAAGTATGCAAGATAGTGAAATGGACCTATAATGAAAATAACCTGTAATCTTACTTTCCCAAAATACCCCTTCCTTGCAAGCTGCATAACTTGAGTTCTACAAATCAGATGAAGGACTTCTAGTACTCTTTGGAAATCTGAGACCATGAGGAACAACTTTCATGTTTGGGTCAAAGTAAGGAGAAACATCCTTCTAGGTCAAGAGTAGCTTGGAAGTTGGTTGACTTTTGTTGACCAAAATCACATTCATCTGAGGACCTGTAACTTGTCAGCATCATAACTTGAGTTCTAGAAATCATATGAAAGACTTCTAGTACTCAAAATAAATCTAGAAACACGCTCTACAAGTTTCATGTTGGGGTCAAGATGAGATGAGACTTGTATCTTGAGATATGTGGTCTTGAAGTTAGGCACTAAATAGGGGATTTTTCATTGAGAACCCTAATTTAGTAACTTCTTACACTCTTGATTCTTCTTGATTTGATCTTGAAATGATATATTAGGCATCTCAACACAACATTCCATTATCACAAAGACTTGGAATTGAGTCTTAATCTCCTTTAATTTCACAATTGACTGAGGGTTGACCAGATGAAAACCCTAGATGCAACACCTTTAGTTGTGGCTTCTTACACATGACACAACAACTTGAATAAACTCCAACATGACTCTTAAATACTTCAATAAGATTCCTAAACATTCTATATCCATAATCATGAATTCATAGTCCTCTAATGATCTTCAATTGGCCCCCAAGTAGGAGCTAATCCACATACACCCATCAACTCTTTCACCAAACTTTGACCACTTCTTGGTGACTTGATGACCACACATGCTTGAGTAAAACCCCTTGCTTAGGCTCAACACTCTGGGTGACCTTCTCTTGTTGTGCACCACCTCTTGATCCCCTATTAATGAATAATGGTATGCAATGCAAATGCTAAGAGAAAATGAAATGAAACATAAACCAAGTTAAGAAAAGGTTGGTCAAATTTTGGGGTGCAACACATGGAAGATGGTACGACTCCAATTCTGTTGATCCATTCTCGTCCCAATAGCAAGTTATAATTGGCCTTTGTTTCGACTACCATAAAGACACTAGGTCTTATAACTGCCCCTACCGTTAGGTCGACTTATATGACACCAAGAGTAGTGCCCACCTTCCCCTCGTAATTCAAGAGCACCATGTTGTGTCGTTTGGTATCTGTGTCGTATTTTCCGATTCTCCTCAGCATAAAGTGTGGCATCAAATTCATCGTAGCGCCATAGTATACCAAGATTTTATTAACCACAACATTTTCTACCTTTCTGGTAATAAACAGAGGCTTCAAATGATTTTTCATTGCCTCATCCGGCCACTCGAAGAACACATTCTGCTCTTTGACACAACCGTTATTCATCACATAGTAGCACACTGGCTTATGTGCTGCCATCTCAGCTTCTGTATAAATGTCCAAATCTTCAACCTCAGTCACCTGGCCAAATTCTCTATGCAAAACTATACCATATTCACTATGATATCCAATGAGGCCTCTGATCCAGAGTTGAAATTGTCAGCCACCATTTCATCTTCATCAATTTCCCGGTCGTATTTCTCCTTAGCTTCCTCTCCCTGGGTGGCAAACAACTTCCTCCCCATGGGTAGCTTCTCGACAGGCTTTGGTTCCTCCTCTTTCTCTTTCATGGTAGGCATGTTAGTACTAAATTCAGCCTTTGCCCCAACCTCTTTTTGGGCGTTCCTTCTACAATACTCCCTTTTCCACTGGGATCGAGACATTGGATTGTTTTCTTTGTAGTTTTCTGAGACATAGGCAGTCTTCTTCGAAGCCTGGAACTCCTTGTGGTAATCCATTGATGAGCCCATGTCGACATTGAACTTTTGCCATTTCTATTGTCCTTGATGCTTTCCTTCGACTGGTTTCATCCAACTTCCTTTTGAAGCCTCAGTTGTTGGTTTGAATGTAGAGGACTTAACTCCTGGCACCCTTTGCTTGGTTTCATCTAGCCTTGAAAAGGATCTTCTTGGGTCGAAACCTCGTTCCTTGGAGGAGGATTTATGCTCATGCCTTTCTTTGGCCTTCCTCACGCCCTATATGTTGCATGCTGCCTTTTTATCAAACACAACACTGCACCTTGGGCACAACATAACTTCAGACCTCTTATTCTGGCACCTGTGGAGAAAATCTATGAGGGTCTCCTCCTTCTTTAGGTAAGCAATTTTGTTATATTCTTCCTGTCGACGCTCCTTATCGACTTTCATGGGGGTTTCTTGTGATATCTCCACCATGTTGATGTCCATATTGACATCATCAATAATATCCAATTTATGGAATTTCATTTGAAGGCCATCAGTGTCCTTGTCCATTTGAATGAAACTGTCATCAGTTTCCTTCATTATCATCATTAGGTTGGAGTCCTCAGTAATTCCTTTGGTGAAGCCATCAATAACTCCGCAGTCAAAACTATTAGTAGTTTCTTTGATGAAGCCTTCAGTAGCTTCGTGAACAAATTCTTTCATGAATTTCTGGTCGAGATCTTCAGTAACCTGGACCAAAACAACCTTATTAATGAAGTCTTCAGTGACTTCAACCATGTTGACTTTATTATCGAAATCTTCAGTGACTTCGATCATGTTGACTTCTTTTGGCTTCGTATAATGAGCGCCAACAACTTGTAGAAGGTCAGCATCAACTTTCATCTGGTTCTTGAACTTCTCCCCAAACTTGATCCTTCCCTCCAGGATAGCATTTAGAACAAGATCCCTAAAAACATTGAGAGGTTTTATGACCCAAGAAGTTATGGTATTTACAAAAACCTATTTTCTTTCTTTGATTTAAAGGGGGCATTTTAGCACAAAGTGGTACTATCATTTGCCCATCTTTAACTAACAAATCAAAGATTTTGTCACATTTTGTGACGTCGAATGTATAAATTTTCTTAGGAAACCTATCATTCTTTTCTAGTTCGGCAGGGTTCTTTCCATTCGAAGGTGCTAAAACCTTGCAAGAATGGGGTGAGCCTTTTTTCAATTCAGCGAGATCTACTTCATTCTCATTGAAACTTATAGGCTCACTGTAAGGCCCTTCGTCCTCTTCATTGAATTCGACATAGGCTATTCTTTTATTCTTATTTTCCCTAGCCTTTTTTTCTTTCAAACGTTCTAACTGTCGAACCCTATCGGCCAAATGAGCCATATCCCTCAAGTATTGAGTATATAATTTCTTCATGATGGAATAATCTAGGCCCCCAGTAGCCATTTCGACTAACTCATGTTCTGGCACTTGTGTGAAACACCTTGCCTTTAAATGTTGAAACTTATTCAAATAATCGCCTATTGGCTTAGTAAACTTTCGTTTTATACTAGCCAATTCCTTCAAACTGATCTTTGTTTGCCCCATGTAGAACTGCTCATGGAACAAACATTCTAACTGGGTCCAGGTATGAATCAAATTTGGAGGTAGGGTTGTGAACCAAGTGAAAGCGTTATTTGTAAGAGGACTTGAGAAATATTTTACCCTAAGGTTCTCATTGTTCGAAATTTCTCCTACTTCTATCAAATACTTAGCCACATGTTCGAGGTGGACTCAGTAGTATCCCTGGAAAACTTAGTAAACTTAGGAACCTTTATTCTTAGGGGTAAATCTGAATAAAGGATGTAGTCAGATAACGGTGATGTATAATTTGGCCGTCGAAGGCCAAAATTTACTCTGTTACATGTCATGATTCTTTCGACCATGACAGCCAAATTATTGTCTGCTACTACGTTGTTACGTCGAACTTGTTGTACAATGTTTTCAGCATCCTGGTTCCTATTTACTAAAACTACCCTTGGTTCTTATTCTCTAGGAATTTATGGTTGATTCCTAGGGGGTTCTACTCTAGGTCGTTCGATCATTCCCTAGTTGTTTTGATTTTCCTGGGGCATATTTCCTAGATTTTGTTGAATTTGATTATTGGTGGTATCTTTGTTGAAAACTACCCCTTGGTTTTCTATCATATACTCCATTGGTGGTTGTCAATGGGGGTTTGATACACTAAAGAATTCTACAAGGCACGTCATTTTCGCCGCTAGCTGTTGATTAGTTTGGGTAGTATTCTAAATAAGAGGCTGAAAGATTTCCCCCATAGTTTGAGACATCATTTGGACCATTTGAAGGTTACTTTCATCCATCTATTGTCTTAAGTATGATGCATAACTGGTTGTCAAATTTTGCATTTGGGCTGAATACCCTAATCCTAAAGTTTGACTATTTCGACCCATATTTGCCACAGTGCCTGATCCTCGTAATGGTGAAGTTATTACGGGTTCTGTATATAATGGATGGGCATTTTACAAGTTTGCCATAATTGAAGTTGGCATTCCATAGGGTGGATCTTGAGGCAAGGGTATTTCAAACCCAGGAGGAGGGACGCTTATGAATGTTGAAACCCCTATTGGTGGTGGAGTCTGTGGAGGACCCCTTGGCCCAATATAAGTCAGAATGGGTTGCGTATGGGCAATCGAATGTGTAGGTACCAAACTTCCCATAGATGGTATTGCTTCGGAGATAGACGCTGAGACCATTGGTCTTCTTATTGAAGATCCTATGGGTTGTACTACATTGCTATTAGGCATATCTTGAGGAATATTTGGCTGGTTAGAATTTGTCGCCATTCTCCTCCTATATCTTCTCCTTGTTCTATCTTCATTAGTGGTGGCTACTTTACCACTTCTTAATAACATGCAACAGAGTTTTCAAAGAGAAAGTTGACCGTAGAACTAATAAATTTTCAAAAAAATTGAAGCAAGTTTTATGATCACTTAGCACTGTCCAACTGGGTGTGCCAATTTTTTCACCGTGAAAATTGGTGAACAACCACTGGTCTTCCAAATCGAAAAAGATTTGTTTTACTTGCAGGATCGACCATACAAATCCTAGAACATGTGCTAATTGATCTTAAATAAAGTTTAGAAAAACAATGAACACTTCGACAGAGTTCATGATAAAATAAGCTATTTCAAATGTAAATGGAATTGAAATGTAAAAATGGTTTTACATCAACATACATTCACACAAACTCGTTTCTCTACACGCGGGTACTTGGAGTATATTGAGTAATTTGTACACAATTGAACACACACAAATCCTAACACTAAGACCAGCTATTTATACTAATAAAAAATAACTGCCATCAACGGCTAGAAAACTAAATCGAGACAAATGGCATTCTGCATGTCTTCGATTCCTAGAAGCGTTCCACGTGTCTTCTTTGAGAAATGGATAAGAATGAACTTTTCCTCCTTTATCTGAATTCAAATCTTCCTGTTGAAATGCCTTCAGTAACACCTCTCTCAAATCACATCTTCCAATTGCTAAGAAATATTTCTAAGTCCATAAAATAGTTCCTCCTGGAAAAGGGACACCTTCGACTCACATTCCAAAAATATGGTTCTAGTCGAACTCATTTGATTCTCCAAAAAAACTCTATTACTTTCTTTTCATCCAATTCAGGCGTCAAAATTTAGAGTCAACACCTCACAAGGAAGAAAGATACTCGTTCAACAAGACAAACACCTTTCTAAGAGATGCAAGGCAATTGAGAGACTTCTTGGATAACTTACTTCTGAGTGACGGATGGGTTTTCTCACTAGGGAAAGAAAGGGCGGAACACTAAGCAAAGTATGATGGCCAAAGTCACTTGGGGATGAGCTTGACATGACTTAGAAAGGAAGAAAAAAGGCTTGCTAGGTAAGCTAAAGGTCTCTCTATGCAAGAATGCCTCAGGAAAACTATATAAGTAGTAGTCCAAGCCATTCAGTTGAGATATCTTAAAAACCATTCAAGTCGATATTTTATAATATTTAAGAGACAACATAAGAGAAAGGAAGAGGGAATATCAAAGGAGAAAGTGTTGTTAAATAAATCAACACAAATTTTATTCCAATTATTTATTATAGATCGTTATTGTAAAACTACTATGAGTAAAATTATATCATTTTTCTTTTGTTGAGGGTTAGATATAGTCGTTTGAATATTCACGTATCGCGGATTTTTATGTAATTCTAATTACGCTTTAATACTGATGATCATCTTCATGCTTAATGTTTATTTTTATAGTAACCAACTAGAACATGTTTTCATGGTTTTGAATCAATATTGAGAAATAGTTTTCTTTACTTGATTAAAGCTTTTCATATACTAGATACTAAACTCTAGACATAGATTTAGGTTAACATCCACATAACGATCAAATCTTAATTCTATCGTTTTGGTTAGTAGACTTAAAGATCATATATTATTCAATACGATTGATTTCACACTATTGATTTAGACATGTACAACGAATGCATAGTAATATATGGTAAAATTAATTGCTTAATTATTATAAATTCATATTACTGATCATGGCAATACATGAAAATAGGATAGTAAAATCTATCCCCAACAAGCTTTCTCATATGTCAAAACAACAATCTTATTTACATTTGTTTTTATCATAAAATCTTACAACTAACAAACTTCTACATAACTTAAATCATAGAAATTGTTGAGCGGATTCCAAAATTTCACCAGTCTCTATGGAGACGATAATATTAAATATTTTTATTTTGTTTAAACATAAGTATCTAACGTCTTCTGATCCACCAATACCATTAGATCTTTTCCCTCACGCATTCCGAGCAGTTTGACATCTATTTTTTTTTCATTTCACCTTTACTGCGAACACATAAAAAATAATGACCATAAGCATGCGTACAAGATTGAAATTCTAACCACCACATTACTTCACTATCTTTGGGGCCATAATCAAAAGCACGATGATGCCTTCTAATGTAAGTCTGAGCCTTTTGTTCTTTCTTGAAGTTTCTCATGATAGTTGGATTCGTCAAAGGAAAAGTTTGGAAAGCGAAACCCCTAGAGATTCCTCTAGAGTCGAGGTACCATTCTTCTCTCCATTCTCAACAGTAATATCTCTTTTTGATTCTTTCATAACCACTTTTGGAGAACCCTGACAAACAATAAACAAGTACAAAATAAAAAGAGATAACATTTGTTACCTTTCAAGAAGAGTGATTCCCAATAAGCATGCGAGTTAGACCACTAAAGCAACGCGAGAGGTGTCAAATTGATAGCAAAATTTAACAGAAGATGGAATCAAAAACAGAAAGAACAATGAGAAAATCTCAAAATCTCACAAGCAGAGGAAGTGGAAATAAGTTAAAATTCTCCTTTGAATCTCCATATATTTCTTGATCGACTACCACACAATAAACATTTAAAAACATAGGAAAGTGTATACATGCCATCAATGGACCTAATCGAACCTCGATTTACTTAGGAACTCAAGTACTTTAAAAAGACATACATTGCAATTACAAGACATATGTTTAATATGTGTGTTAATGAGGCCACCTTCTCCAACCCACGAAACTTTCCACTTCGGCGAGCCAAAAGCTTATAGAGAAGCCTGAGACGATAATTAGGAGTGGTCTGAGAGATACAATCTATGCCCCACCAAATAGATGCAAAGACTTAGGGTGCAACAATTCCTAGTCGGCCAAAGGTCCAAGGAAGAAGGTCCAATTGTATGGCCTAACCTAGAATACTGACTCAACCAACAAAGGAACATACGGGACCTCGAAAAAAACATTGGAATCCTTAACCCAACTACTAGTATATTATCCATTATTAGATCTAATCGGACATCTCCTTGTATTGCACGTCAGGATAGATAAAAACAGTTTTAACCGCCAACCATATATAAGCTCTATCACTCTCCATTTACAAGTATTTTCTCACTCTCACTCTCAACTATATCTCTCTAACTTCAATAAATAGTTCATTCTCCAAACAAATCCCTTTTTTGGTTCCACCAAGAAAATATTTATTAATTATCAAATAAAATATGTTAACCATATATTTTAATTATGCTAACCATTTAATTTATCATTGAATTTTATGCCAAATTTTATGTTGAAATATCATTTCTCAAATACTTGTACCGCTCATTCTAAATTAGAAGCCTTAAAAACACTATGCGAGAGACTATTTCCTTCTCTTAGGTAGATGAAATAGCAAAATGGGAAGTCTAAAAAGCCGCACCTTATGCATTTGCGGATATTGTTTTATGTCTTTCAATGGCGTTGTTGCTTATAGTTAAACCCAACCATGAGTAGATACATGTTGCTTCTCTTTTTTTTATTATAAAAAAAATATGTAGAAATGTTATTTTGACAATGGTTGTAAATTGTAATATTTATCTTTTCAACAAAAGAAAAAAAAAACAGATATATCAACATAAAAACTACAACAGGAATTCACTACATACCTTATCATTTATCTCTATACTGCTAGAAATCATAAAAATGTTTACTTTATATTTTTGTCTTTTAATTTTTTCTTCTTTTTCAATATTTCTAAATTCACCCACCCCATCAACCCACCTTTAGAGTAATTTCTAAATATGTAAAATTTAATGGAATTATAAATTTTCTTACAAAACATAACCAAGTTTATTGGAACTCAAATTTGTAAATCAGTAAATTTAAAGCAATTTTTCTGATTCTTGGTAAGCTTGTCACCATACCTAAAAATTATTATGAAAATTAAAGATTTATTCTAAAATGTGGTTTAATAAGTAGTGTTTTAATTTCTTTTTAATTGTGATTTCGTTGTTATTTTTAGTTTTTTTATAATTTTGTTTGTATCTCAAATGATTTGGAGATGCGAGATCAAAACTTGGAAAATTTGGAAAGACTACGAGAAAATTGTATAAAGAAGTGACGTCATAGCAAAAACCAAAGTTATTCCAAATAACGCTGGAAATGAATAATGTCATAAGAAGAAGAAGAAGAAGAAGAAGAAGAAGAAGAAGAAGAAGAAGATGATGATGATGATGATGATGATGATGATGATGATAATGAAGAAGAAGAAAAAGAAAAAGAAAAATAAGACGAAGAAGAGGAATAAGAAGAATGGTTTTTGCTATGACGTTGCTTATTTATACAATTTTCCCGTAGTCATTCCAAGTTTTGATCTCGCATCTCTAAATCATCTGAAATACAAACAAAAGTATAAAAAAAACTAAAAATAACAATGAAATCACAATTAAAACACTACTTATTAAACCATATTTTAGAATAAATATTTAATTTTCATAATAATTTTTAGGTATGGTGACAAGCTTACCAAGAATCAGAAAAATTGCTTTAAATTTACTGATTTACAAATTTGAGTTCCAATAAACTTGGTTAAGTTTTGTAAAAAAAATTATAATTCCATTAACTTTTACATATTTAGAAATTACTCTAAAGGTGGGTTGATGGGTGAATTTAGAAATATTGAAAAAGAAGAAAAATTAAAAGACAAATATAAAGTTAACATTTTTATGATTTCTAGCAGTATAGAGATAAATGATAAGGTATGTATCGAATAACTCATACTTAAGCACCTGAGTAAAGCATCTTAACTTCATTAACCTAAACCTATCATGATAGTCATTTATTGACTCAGCAACACACGATTAGATTTTATCAAGGAAAACAAGTGTAAGTTAACGTAACCAAAAGGGGGATTTTGGTTGAAAATTGTTTTTTGATCCGAAAACAAGAGAAAATTGACTTTGGAAAAGAAATGATGATAAAGACGATTATATATTTTTTTTTTAGAATCCTCATTAATAAACATGCATAAAAATAAAAGTTATACGAGATATTAACCCCAACACTGTACCCAAACCCTTTGTGTGAAACTCACTAGTCTAAGCGTTATTTCTCTGATTCCTCGGGCCAATTGGAACGTCAGACTAGGCAGTAGAACACATTAATCCCTATATAACAATCCTAAGTTAGACTATCCATAGTTAATTAGATAACCAAGCAATTATCCTATTTCCAATAAGCATCCCTACGATCAATATGTAACTACTTACCTATATAAGATTGGGTGACGTAATATACAATAGGAAATGAACACAAGTGACAATTGATTAATAACAATATGTCATAGGAATAACATTAACATCAACCACTCGTATGTCCAAATAGAATAAAAGTAGGTTGATCATACAAAAAGACCTAATCTAGGATAAGTCTAGCTATTCATAGTATAAAATAAATATACCATAAGATTAGATTTAGAGTACATGGAAAATCACTAAAGAAATGCTCTTCAATGACTCCAATGGCCTCCAAAAGCACAAAAAATCTCCCTTATGCCATCACTCGCAGTATTAGGATTCAAAACACCTCAATGGCCAAAAATTGCCTTTAATAGAAAAAAGCGTGTTAGCTGAAAAGACCGCATCGCGTCCAGGGTTGTCAGCATCTCACTAGGATGTGTCATACCCCAAATTTTGACCAATAGTTTTCATCTGAGTGAATTCTCTTTGAGTCTATACTCTGCAACTATAGGCTGCTACACTTGAGGTCTTAGTTGATATCATTACATCTGGGTAATACCATTGTCATCTAAGACATAACTCATCTGATCCCATCATGTGTAAGTCAAATGGTCAACTTCAATGATCCAAAAGTCAAAGGAGGATCATTTCGACTTTTTTTATCCCTTTTTATTTTAATTCATTTTTATTTTTCACTTTATATTTTAATTTCTATTGTTTGGGTTATTATCATATTACAGTCATTATTTTTTAAATTTTACTAATATTTATTTCTTTTACTATCATTGATATTATTTTCTTTTTAAAATTAGGATTATTATTATCATTTTCTTTTTACTATTATTAGTTCATTTACATTATTATTATTATGTTAGTATATTATAATTATTATTTATTTTTTGTGTTATCATTATTATTAATTTGATTTTCTTTTAGAATTTCATTATTATTTTTATTTTTAGAGAGTTTGATCAACAAGTCAAACCCTAAGTCATTAGTCCAAATGTCAAAAACAGAGAAACACAAAAACGTGTGAATAATTGAATCAAATGGATCAAAGTGCGCAATTACAAATATAATATATTTTTAATATTGGATTTCAGTTAGAACTGGAACATGCCCTAATGATACAAACCATATATGATCTTCCTAAAACAACATAAATCAATTAAAAGTTCTAACCTAATTCTACCTATAAATAACAAACCCTAAAATGTACAATTCATTTCAGACACGATCTAAAAATTCAAAACCTAAGGTCGTTTTTCTTCACACCGAAGAATAACAACACTAAAAGCCTAATTCTAAGTTCCATCCTACAATACCAACCTTGAAGCCTCCAACTTTGACCATACCTCGTAGCCAACAATAAGAAAAAAACAGAAGTCGAAATA
Source organism: Lathyrus sativus (assembly GCA_963859935.3). NCBI lineage: Eukaryota > Viridiplantae > Streptophyta > Magnoliopsida > Fabales > Fabaceae > Lathyrus > Lathyrus sativus. Next base: position 651,316,962 of record OZ012738.1, on the reverse strand, counting down.
AGGAAAAAGCTAGGATCCGAAAATGGATAAGAGAAAGGACTCAAAGGAAAGATTTTCATCCTTTCTATTTTATTTTCATTTTCTTTTGTTATTTTTATTTTGATTCTGATTTTTCTACTGGGCCCTTGGGATATTGGGCCTAGCCTTTGCTATTCACACCCTTTTTTTTGCTAACTCAACTAATAATGCCCCCCATTTTGATTCTAATTAAATTGTTTATTTTTTAGTTAATTTAATTAGTTTAGTTATTTATGTATTTAATTTTAGTTAATGTAATTCTAACTTAGTCCTTTTAATTTATTGTCTTATTTAATTTATCTTTTTTAGTGTATTTAGTATAATTATTTTAGTTGATTCATAAAAACAATAAAAATAAAAAACACTTCTTTCTAGTTTAAATTCAAAAATATTAAAACTATTTTTTTTACAAAAAATATTTATTTTTCATTCAAATTAAAAAATAAATAAAAATAAACTTTTTATTTGTAAATAAGCTTTTCATATCATGTACATAAATCAAATTATTTTCATAAATCAAATTAATTCTAAACTCTTTGCAAATAAAAAAGAATAAGTGGATGCACATCCACCACGTCCTTGATTAATTGATTGGTTGGCGCACGCTGCATCGATTAGTTACTCAAATTCAAAACAATATAAAATTAACGAACTCATCAAATCTCTTTTGTGCCCTTGCGCACTTACTTTAAACTTTTTTTCATAAAAAGGATAGGTTAAGTCATTTCAACGTGAAATACAAACGAGCGCTTCTACCACCATTGTGCGAGCATACATGTCAATGTTTAAACGAAAGAACATGACTTAAACCTTATTCTATAAAATCATCCAACAAAAAAATATTTTTTACGAACTATGAAGCTTTGAATTTCTCATTGCACCTGAGAATATGTAGGCACGAAGTTTTGAAACCCTGACGAGCACATTAATAAAAAAACCTTTTTTCCTTAGTAAATATCTTCTTTTCCTTTTTATAAATATTTTAATAAAATAATCGCAAACATTCCTTAACAAACCATTACCCTTAAAACTATATGAGGTTTCCGTTGAGTAAAACGGATGTAAGAGGTGCTAATACCTTCCCTTCACATAACTGACTCCTGAACCCATATTGGTTGTGATGCTCATCTTATCCTCTTTTTTTTCCCTTAGGATTTTATCGTTATTTTCGCTTTCCTTAGGAATAAATAAAACTCGGTGGCGACTCTATTAGTCACCCGTAAGCGTGTGATGCGTTTGTAAGGTCGTATTTTTTGAGATGTGACAACTAGCGGCTTTGCTAGGGACTATTCCCTAAAGAGATTTTAGCCTGCCCTTTACTTATAGGATTGTTTGGAATGTTTGTTTGTTTGTTTTATTTTTATTCTTTATTTTTGTTTTATTTATTTTATTTCTTTATTGTTTCATATTTTATCCTAACATATGTGGGTTTAGATTTCTGTTATTCAATAAGCTTTATACCTGATATCGAGAAGAAACATAACACTAAGTAAAGAGTTCATCATGGTTTGGACAATGGGATGCATATCTCGTGGGGTTTTTTAACAAAGGCTTCACCTAAAGTTTATGATTTCAAAGATTTTGTCGTGAGTTTGCTAGGTCATCTTTGTGATGGAACTTTGAACTTGGTCTATGACTCTAGGGACCTCTTCTAGAACCCAAACATGAGACTTAGTCTATACGAAGGCTCCCTAAGGGAAACCCTTTAAAATCTTATCATGGGAGGGCTATGCCCTATCATGATGAAATCTTATTTGTGGTCCGTAACCTTAGGTTTGTTCTCAAACGACCAATAAAACCTTAGAACTTACCATGTGAGGGGTTTGGGTAGAAAAAACCTAGGATCTTTTATAGGAGCCCTTCGCTAGGTTGTTCTATTTAACATCCCGTCCTACATAAAACTTGCATAACATATCATATCATTTGCATTAAAATAGGCTATTTTAGCATATAATAATTATTTTTCATAGAATTTCAAAGTTTGTTGTAGGTACTTTTGAGAAATGGATTTAGATAAGAAGAAAACCTTTCAAATAAGAGAACAAATACCTGACATGAAAAGTATGAAGATTCTCATAGACAGACTACCTGGTGTTATTCAAAGGAAGTCCGTCCTCCAATATGGGAAGATCCTTGACCTCCTAAAAGTCCCCGTTCAAGTAGAGGAAATCACTTCCTTGGCTCAATTCTATGACCCCCGACTAAGGTGCTTCATCTTCAAAGACTTCCAACTAGCTTATGCTCTAGAAGAATTTAAACAAATCTTGGATCCTCCAAGAAAGAAGAAAGGCCCCTACCAAGGGATTGGATAGCTTGTAAAACCTAAACACCTAACCATGCCTCTCAATATACCCATTGATGATCTGTTACTCTATTACAAGGTAGATATGTGTTGTTGTGGTAAATCAGAAAGCAAAAGTAAGTAAGTTTGTATCCGGTTTTATCGTCTCCACAGGAATCGGTGCGAGGGATTAACTGTCGTTCCACGGTCTCTATGATATTAACCTTGGGTTTGTAAGGTTTGAATTTAAAGCTAAATTATGTAAAATGAATGAATGAAAAATATAAAGTTTCAAAGAGATATAAGAATTTATCAGGATCCCACTTCATCCACCTATCTAATATGCAAATTTACTAGTCAGTTGTACACAACCTAAAACACTCATCAATATCATCACATATCGCTCAGATGAGTGTGCATGTCTACCACACTAAAGAGTGTTCTACCGTATTGTTCAATCGATGATCTCTCAGCCTATTAAACAACACAGAGCATTAAGATTTAATACTCACGCGAATTTTAAATCTAAATCTATGTCTAGAGTTTAGAATCTAACAAATGTCCATCTTAGATTTAGATCTGAAAAGTATTTCTCAATATCGGTTCAAATCGAAAATAAAACAAGTAAGCAAAGATGAAATCGATATAGATTTGTGAAATAGATCTTATACAACACCATGATTAATAAATATACATACTATCAAAGTAAACTTACATACAAAACCCCAACAAGAAGGATTAGAAAGAGAAGGAGGAAGATGAATCGACAACTCTCGTGGTGTCAAGACGATTGATGCAAATCTAACTCCGGATCATCAAGATGAAACCCCTAATATGGTTTCTAAGCCTCTATCTCTACATAGTCATATTTGATCAAATGGGTATAAAATGCCCCAAAAGATAATGAAAATTTTGTTTACATATCTATTTATACAAGTCCAAAAACCTCAGACCGCGCTCAACCTTATCAGGAGCCCGCTCAGTGCACTTCCACTTATTGCACTTAAGCTACCTTAACTTGTGCTTTGACCGTGCTCAGCCCCCTCAAAGCACGACCGTGCTCAGCCCCCTCAAAGCACACTTCTAGCTCAAAAAATGAAATTTCCCCATTGCCTCTTTTTCTGCAAGCGCGCTAGAAGTGCGCTTTGCGGTATCAGGCATCCAAAACTATGCATTTTGAGTAGAATTTCATATCCATTGATGCTCAAAAATCTTCCAGTGCAAACAAACTACAAAATAAGATGAAAAATATCAAACTAAGTGATATTTACATGATAATGCAAACTTTACAATATATACGCAAAAGTTGAGGTTTATGCATGAAAAGCAATTGAAACGAGTCAATAAGTGCCAATTATTAACACATAAAATTACCATAATTTAGAACTTATCAGTAGGGAAGCCCAAGGACTCAAAAAGAAAATACTTGGAGATGATAGCTCAAGGGTTTGCAAATACTGAGAAATGGGAACCTTTTGCATATGTGTTGGCCTTGCTTTTCTTTTGACTAGTCCTTTTTCCAAACATGTACAATTTCATCGAATCTACTATTATTAGTGTGTTTTGAGTTGTAAATATTAAAGGGGTGGACCCGGTACCTACTCTCCTTGCTGATGTGTATTGTACTCTGTGCACTTGTCATGGAAAAAAGAAAGGATTATTGTACTATTGTGTTCTTCTCTTATACTCATGGCTCATTTCTCACCTCTATGAGGATATCTACATGATCAAGACCATGAATAGTCACGAATGGTCTCAGAAGTTGGTATCTTTCTTAGAAAAGTCAATCCTATGGTACTCCAGAAAGCTCGAGGTAGAAGAGATAATCTTTAGTTACGGGAATTTTCCTAATGTCCCTCTCATTGGCTCTATGGTATTCATTAATTACATTATTGTACTAACTTTAAGGTAATTAGTCTACTCGATGTTAAAGAATCCTGATGATGAAGCTGTGAAAACATTGGTCCTACATGATTGGGGTGCCAAGCACCCAGATATGCTCTGAAGAATTATCTGTTCTTGGGAAAAAGTGTATATGAAGGGGAGAAAGTTGGGTAAGAAGAATGTTATAGCTAAGGAACCTTATACTCAATGGCTCAAAGAGAGGGTTAAATAAATCAGGTTTCCTTTCATCGTTGACCCTATGTTTCGTCCATATTCACCTAATCTAGTTACTATTTCTGAGGAAGAGGTCAACGAGCTCAAAGCAACCCCGCTTGACTTGAGCACACACAAAAAAAGGCTATAACATAACCTATATCATATTGCTTATGAGATAAATGAGCTAAAATTAGATCTCGGCAAAAAAAGAGAAACAACTCCATGAGAGTGTCGAGAAGGTGAAGATTGAAAGGGGCTAGAAGAAAAGGAAACTAGGCGGATTATTAAGCGCCGAATTTAATATTGATAGCCTTAATCAACAACTAGAGGCGACTCAAAAAGAGAGTCGTGATTGGAAGGGTTCTTGGGAACAAGATAAAGTTAAAAGATGTTTGGAATCCCATATCTCACAAGATTGCTAGAGGAGTCTCAAGCCTCTACATCAAGATATCCTCCTAATAGAAGCTGAAACATTGTTACCTGTTAATTGGAAAGGATTGTACAAGGAGCCACAAATCTTTAAGGAGCATGAATATCATCAAAGACAAAGTCATTAAGTCTTGAGGGTTCAAATCTACACTTGGAGAGAGAAATTCAACATTTAAGGGAGATCTCAAAAGAATCCCAAGTCATCATCCAAGAACAATATGACAAGATTGTCGCTTGGAAGACCGAACACTCAAACTTGGAATACTTTGTTAGCAACTTGGTTCGAGACGTCCCGAGGCTACTTAGGAGGGCTCATTCTATTGCGTATTCTCATAATGTACCTTATGTTGTCTTTGAATTTGTTGATATTTGTGATGTAATGTTGAAAGAATTTAAAGCTTATTGAATGTAGTAATGAAGGAAAAACTTTAGTTTTCTTTTCAAAGATTTTTTAGATTTTGTAATGTCTCCCTCATTAATAATGAATAAAATTCTTTTCTATTTTGCGCCAATCTTGTGATTTCGTTCTTTATTGTTTTACTATCTTTAATGCATAACAACAAACTTTGGAATTCCCTTTAAATAAATAAAAACAAAATTTTAGCATACATTTGCATATAACATACATACACCCACATGTATTTACATCCCTTGCATACAAAAATTCATTTTTCCCATCTTCCATCCAAACTGATTGAACAATGAAAGCTGACTTCTTAACCTCCACTGACAAGAGCTTGACACAAGAAGGCAATGAAACAGGTTGAATAAAATCAAGTTTCCCTCAAAGAGGACTTGGACTCCATGAAGGGGGCATTGACAAAGCGAAGGTAAGTATGGAGCAAGCGATGCGCACCTTGAATAATCTGTTGATAAGGCAAGATAAAGACCGTAAAGCCTCACTCAAAGAATATGATCATGCCAAGGCTATCGGCACACCTGTGGATGGTAACCCCTACTAGGTTTCGTCCCCGGTTACAATCCTATTGAGGCCCACGTGACTTAGCCAAAAACAAATATGCCACCTCCTGAAGGGTTCATTCCATCTCCTGTGAAGAATGGGATACCTCGCACTCTACATATTTTGGTCATCAATTCTTTTGCTGATGACAAAGATATGAGGGGGGACATAAATCATGTGGCAAAGCTAAGGGAATTGCTGAAGAATCCAAGGTAGCTGACAAGTACAAGGTACACGAAGAAAGATAGAGGGTTGTATAAGGGTTCAATGTATTTGGCGTCGATGCTCTCAACATGTGTTTGGTTCCTTATGTAGTGATATCTCTATAATTCAAGGTACCAGACTTTGAAAAGTACAAAGGCCTCAATTATCCAAGGAACCACTTGAGGATGTTCTGTAGAAAGATGGTTGCTTATGCCTATGATGAGAAGTTAATTATCCACTTATTCCAAGATAGCCTAAGTGGGGCATTCTTGGATTGGTACATGCAACTTAAGTAGGCTCACATCCAAACATAGGAGGACCTCGCTAATGCTTTCCAGAGACAATACAAATATAGTTAGGACATGGATCCTAACCGCATGCAGATCAGAACTTGACACAGAAAAATCCTGAATCTGTCAAGGAGTGTCGCAACTGCGAAAAACACTCGGCGGAAAACAGAAGAGTTGCCACCTTTCATTATTTATCCCAAAGAGAGGGAAAGGAAACGATCAGAAAAAACCTGATGAAAAAGGGAAAGACAAGGTCATCGCAACCAAGTCCTGGATTTGGGAGTCGATTACGCAAGGGGAAGGTATTAGCCCCCCTCACGTCCGTCGTACTCGACGGGATCCACGCTTGTTGTCTATCTAAGGGTGTGTTTAAACTATCTATGCTACAGGCTTGCGCGTTAAAAAGAAAAGAAAAAGAGAGACTCAGCAGAGCATCGCATCTCTGTGCCTAGGTACTTTCATCTGGTATGAAACATTAGAGTCAACGTAGTTCGGCTAACTACGGGAGAAAGGGGGGAAGGTTTCTCGCCAAGACATCGCGTTTTGTGCCTACATACTTTCATCTGGTATGAAAGATCAGAGCAAACATAGTTCGGGCGACACGAAACCACGGGTTAATTAAGTGTTTTAACTGAGTAGGGTTAAACCTCCGTTCCAGCAGTTAGGGACTAAGCTTGTTTGCGGTAGAACCGAAGCTTAACAACACTCTTTTTTGAAAAAAAGTTTCCGATTAATCCCGAAGGAAAAAGGTTTGAAATTTGTTTGTGTTTTTTAGTGAAGTGAATTAATTCGGTTTGTGATTCATGTTGCACTAAAGACTATGACATGGAGGCGAATGCGTCGTATATCGCCCCCAAACGGGACGTATACTAAACACTCTAGATAAGCGAGAGGAGACCCCTCACTCATCATTCCCCATGTAACTTAAGGCTCGTAGCGTGCAACGTTTATCGCCTTTATTAGATGAGTTAGCATGGTTATGAGATGAGAAGAGAGAAGACGTACGAAAGGTCTAAGGGAAACTCGGCCCTAACGTTGTCATGCAATGTGATCCTAAAGTTCGGATGAAAAGGGGAAACATCTACCATTTGCCCTGTTTCCACTATCTGGAGCTCTGTCTAGCTGCTAAACCTCATTTTTGAACACGATCACTGTAAAAATGCTTGTTATGAGCCTGAGTGCTGATCATGATCTGAAATTAACCTGCAAAATAAAATCGATCGCCTGACCGATGGACAAAATAAATACCCGAGCCTCTGATGCTCACTGTTCGCTGCTCAATCTTTTGCTCCGAAATGAACTTGAGCCACAGGATCGCCTCAATCCCATGCCTCGAGAACGAATGCTATGCAATGCAAAAGAATGCAAAATGCAAAGAAACAAAATCCAGTTACAGTTAAAACGAAAGGCAAATTTTGGGGTGCTACAGCTGCCCCTATTCAAACAACTTGGACCTGAAGGGGTGAAAAGCATCTGCTTTCAAACATTCAAGGTATAAGGTGATTGAATACAAAAGAACCCAGAAATTTGCACCCTGCGGGAATGCAAAACAGTGACTACCAACCAAGAGTCGGAAAACGACGCGTTGGGGATAACCATCCAATATAATCTGAAATTCATCCAAAAGATACCAACCAAAAGTTGAGAAAATGCCCGGAGGATACCAACCAAGAGTTGGAACAACCAAAGGCCAACAGATACCAACCAAGAGTTGGAAAACAACCAAAGATACCAACTAAGAGTTGGGACAAACCTCGCTGGGGAAAAAAGAGTAGCTAAATAGCTTCGCGGCGACCTCGCCGGGGAAAGAGTAGACTAATCATACGACTCGGTGGAGGACAAGCGTCTACCAAAAGACAACAATCAAAGGATACCATCCAAGAGATGGGATAAAGGACCAAACATTACCAACCAAGAGTAGGAATTACCACAACACTAACCTAAACTTCCACGGCGAGACGACTTCGTTGGGGAGGCACACTGACCAAAAGTCAGAATCAACAACCATAGAATAAGGATTACCAACCAAGAGTTGGAAAAACGTCAACAAATTGACCACCCTGGATATGGCGATCTCACTGGGGAATCAAAGACTACCAACCAAGATTTGGAAAACGAATCGACGTCCATGACTGACCCTACTAGAAAAACCATAACCACCAACCAAAAGTTGGAAAACACCAAACCTCCTTATCAACCAAAAGTTGAAATAACGACTTTGCGGAGGAATAAGGGAGGACTACCAACCAAAAGTTGGGACGACCCAGACGTCCCATACCAACCCTCTTGGGGAATAGGGGAATACCAACCAAGAGTTGGGACAACCGCAGGGATAACATCCAACCAAAAGTTGGGAAACAAAGGTACTAACCAATAGTTAGAATCACCACGAAACACCATTGATCAAAGGTCAGAACACGCACTACTAACCAAGAGTTAGGATTTTTGGGGAAAAGATCCTCATCGATCACAAATCGGGACCAAAAGCTACTAACCAAGAGTTAGGATAGCTGGGGGACGCTAGACGAAGCTGATTCCACCATAGAAGACTGCCAACCAAAAGTTGGGATGATCATCCCAAATTATCAACCAAGAGTTAAAATAAAAGGCCACTAACCAAGAGTTATAACAACAGCTACTAACCAAGAGTTAGAACAACGAAGATTGCCAACCAAAAGTTGAAATAGAGACTCTGCCCGGAGAAACCAAAGATTACCAACCAACAGTTGGGATCATCTTCTAGGCCAACCAAACGTTGGGACACCAAAAACAATCATCTGAACTACGCTGGAGGGTGCCAACTAAGAGTTGGAATCCTCGACTCTGCTGAGAGAAATGAAGAATAACCACCAAAAGTTGGAATAACATCCAAACGCCACTGGGTCATCAACCAAAAGTTAAAATAAACAACGATGACCAACCAAAAGTCGGAACAACTCTGTTGGGAAAAAACCACAAGCTTGACCAGGAAAGACAACACTCGAAAGCGACTCACCTGAGGAAAGCGAAGACATTTACCCAAACGACTCAGCTAGGAAGAATCTGATAAAATAACCAACCCAAAAATCCATCCTGACACGGATAACACGAAAGCCCCTTGATTCAAAAAATCTCTGCTGAAAAGAATATCCGGTCCCAAAACACCAAACCTGGCTTATGCTTCAGATGCTTATGTTTGAAAATGGCGTAATGCTCCATACGAAATGGAAATTCTACGCACTTGGGAGGATGCTAATGCAAAATGAAAATGCAAAAGAACCAGCCTAGCAAAATAAATTCTAGGGAGAAAAGAACCACTCCGCCGGGGAGAGAGAACAACCCATGTCGGGAAGAGAAATCCACCCCGCTGGGGATCAAATCTTCTGGGAAACTGAATAGCTCGGCTGGAAGAAAGCAATTCTATTGTTTAAATCAAACCCCTTCTGCTGAGGAAACCGTCTCTGCGGGGGAAAAACAATCGACCACCAAAGATTGACTTTACTCTGCTAGGGGAATCATCCCTGACTAGCATTCCCGAAAACTCTATCCTGCTCGGGGAGAAAATCCACTCTGCTTGGGATTTCATCATATATTAACTTTCCTCGCCGAGGAATATCAGATACTCCTACCCTACGGGGAACTTGAATCTACTTGGGAAATCCCACACTCCTGTTCTGCCATTCATTCTGTCGAGAGAATCAGCACTGCACTCTGCTGGAGAACATCCCGAACTGGTTCCTTGGAGAAAGGGCGTCACCGACGTTGCCTCCGCTAGAGAATAAAACCTGGTTTACAAACCATCCTGCCACTGAGGGAAACACTTCTATCTTGCTCCGCTGAGAACAAACTTCCACCCTACCGGGGACTCACTTTCTCACGAAGACAAAGCTTTGTTCTGTTGGGGATACGACACTTCAAACTTGATAATCGAACTCGGCCGGGGAGAGGACACAACTCTTTCGGAGAGAAGATGACCATTTCAATCGGGAAGCGAAATTTTTGCTAAGGGAAGAAAACTCTTCATTGCTCGCGCCTGACTGCATTTACCTGTGGGGAACAAGTCCATTCCGCAGGAAGTATCACACTTAACCTACTGATAATACCCGGCTAACAACAACTGCTACTTGTTGCGACTTGAACTGCTGAGGATAAGGGAATCTCACTCAGCTGTGATAACCCTGTTGACCTGCAACAAAGAAAAACAACAGAAATGTTCTATATGTGAAATGGTTACCTCAGTTACCATCCATGATACTTGCCGATCAAGTAAAGTCAGCGCTTTCGTTATGCTATGTACAGCCTCTTGTTTTTACCTGCAATGTTTACCAAAATAACAGACATTTTGAAAGAAAAAAACAGTAAAATGGATAAGAAAAAGGAAAGCTCTTTGACTGAAGTGAATACTTTATTGATGGAAGGCCTGTAAATAGGCGAATTACAATTCAGATGCAATTCCTGAAAAGAGGTAATTGCTCAAAAACAAGAAAACAAGTACAATACCAATGTCAGCAATGTGGAAACAGACAACCACCATGTGTCGATTCGGCTATGACCTGTATGTCTTTGATGTTCCTCATGTTTCGTCTTCTAACAAGACTGACTGGACTGATTCCTTTCCTTCGGGATAACTGCTCGCAAGCTTACAGATCGAACGCAGACCGTGATCATTTGCTTTTTAAATCCCTAACTTTTACCCGGATCGCCCTTTCGAGTTTTCAATCCACCGGGATACCCATTTTTGCCAAAGTTTCCTTTTCAGGTTTTCAACTCTGCGGGTTCTTTCTTTTTTCTTTATCCCTAATTTTTGCCCGAACCCTTTTCTTTTTATGGTTCTTCGGGATGCCCCATTTTTGCCTGGACTTTTGTTTTTGTGTCTGATCACACTAAAATTCACCGTATTTCTGACTCCGATTTCGCATGCATTCTTAGCTTTTATTGTTGTTTTGCTTTGTTATTGCTTTGTTTTCTTATGTTTTCAGGTTTTTATAATAATCGGAGCTTGAATCGGGAAAAGGAGCGAAAAAGGAGTGAAAACGGACGAAAACCTAGAAATTCAGCATTTTGCACTTGCGGCACCCACCGTGGCGGGCGCCATGGGGTTAGCCATGACGTGGCCACGTCTCAAGACCACTCCTCAACCTCCAAGACCCACGATCCCCACTCCATCATCCCCTGTAGGGACCATGGCGGGCGCCATGACCTTGTGGCGGGCGCCACAAGGCAAAAATCCATAACCTCCACTTTTTAGTGGAGGGGCGTCCCGGTCATTTCGCGCTTTCAGTTTCTCCTATAAATAGGACCTTAGATTTTCGTTTTTCTTCATCCAGAATTAGAATTCTCTAGGCATATATCAGTTATAAAGCAGTTGCCATTCCACATCGGGGTGCCTCTGCAATCGAGTGATCGAGTCTGTAATCTGTCTGTGGTTCGAGTTTTGGAGCACTCTGGAGGAAGTTAATCCTGCCGCCATTTTAATTCCAGTTCGTATTTTATTTTTCCGCATTGCTTTACTTTTATTTATTTTCTCGCACTTTACTTTGTTTATTTCCCGCACTTGCACATTTACGTTGTTTATTTCCCGCACTCGCACATTTACGTTGTTTATTTCCCGCACTCGCACATTTACGTTGTTTATTTCCCGCACTCGCACATTTACTTTGTTTACTTCCCGCACTCGCTTTAAATTACTTATATGAAAAACTATAAAAAGAATATTTACTTTATCATGTCTAACTAATCCCATAAAGGTTAGAATGTAAGGATCGTAATTAAACCAGTAATCAGTATAATTGTTCGTGGAAACACCTAAGGGCTATTTTATCTTTCAATTCAAGTAATTGTTTTTAACTATTTCAAAAACAGCCAAAAGCGCTTTGTATAGTTCATTAGGAGTTTTTAGATTAAAAAGAAAAGAGATTTTAAAACGATTTTCGGACGCGTTATGAGATTTAGAGTCTGGTTCATAAGAACCTCTTTTTGCTAAGAAGTCCAGGTTAAAATACTTTTCAACTTTGTTAAGAAACTATATTTCTTAAAAATAGGTTTACTACTCTAACGCAGTACGCACCTTTTTATCCGTGACAATAGGAGGGGTTGATTAGAGAGTACAACTCGGTTCTGAATACGCGAAAGCGACAGTTCCTGTTAAATTAGTTCCTTTCAAAAGAGAAAACATTGCCCATAAGTAGTTCCATTAACAAGTACTGGATTATCATTGATTACGTGAATTACATTCGAGCCTGTCTTTTATTTATTATTTAAAATTATAATTTTATTTACCATTGCACCCTTACTAAAACCCTTAAAAATAGTTGCCTTAGATAAACACCATAACAACAGGTACGATAGATTGACACTTGGTCTCTGTGGATTCGATAATCTTTTATATTACTTTGACGTGATTCGTACACTTGCGAAAAACACGCATCAAGTTTTTGGCGCCGTTGCCGGGGACCAATATCGTCAAATTTCATTACCCTGTAGTTATACCGTTTAGACTAAGGTTGTTACCCACCGGTCAATGCGAAAGACTCGCAGTGCCGGAAGTTTAGTAGACCCTCTAGCTGAACCTGAACGTTACGCTCGCGCACGTTTATTTTTCCATAGGAATAGGAGAGCTATGGCCGAAGATCAAAATCGAAGACCTTTTAAGGACTTCGCCCAACCATCAAACGAGGAACCTAGTTCCAGTATAGTAAACCCCGCTATCCCAGCCAATAATTTTGAACTTAAGCCATCCCTGCTGCAATTAGTGCAACAGAGACAATTCGCAGGTCTCGCTACTGATAACCCGAACCAACATTTAAAAAACTTTCTTCAATTAGCAGACACCTTTAAAACCAATGGAGCTTCTCCTGAGGCAATACGCTTAAGATTATTTCCCTTTTCCCTCAGAGATAAAGCTCTATCATGGTTAGATTCCCTTCCACCCAATTCAATAACAACTTGGGATGACCTTAGAAAAGTTTTCCTTGCTAGATATTTTCCCCCAAGTAAGACCGCTCTTCTTCGAAACCTAATAACTAGATTTACCCAACACCAAGGAGAGTCGTTGTTCGAAGCCTGGGAGAGATATAAAGAACCATTAAGAGCATGCCCACACCATGGCCTAGAGAATTGGCTAATCATCCAAACCTTCTATAATGGACTTCTTTATAACACTAAAATGACCATCGACGCTGCCGCTGGTGGCGCACTGATGAACAAACCTTACCCTGAAGCTAGTGCCCTTATCGAGGATATGGCCCAAAACCATCAATCATGGGGAGTAGAACGAGCGACAGTGGAAAAGAAGGAAGCCCAAGGAGGAATACATGAGCTAAGCTCTATAGACATGATGCAGGCTAAAATGGACGCGTTGGCCCTTAGAGTCGAACATATGTGTACAACTCCGAATACTGTTGCCGCAGTTTCGCCGAATTGTGAGATATGTGGAACGCAAGGACACCAATCCGCCGAATGCAATCTGTTGAATGAAACCAACACTGAGCAAGTGAACTATACCCAAGGGAACCCATTTTCAAACACATATAACCCTGGATGGAGGAATCACCCAAACTTCTCCTACAAAAATAATAACCCTATCCAAAATACCGCACCTCCGAGACAACAAGGTTACCAAGCCCCTAGAACAAATCAACCTATGCAACCTGTACCACCTAGCCCGAGCTTTGAGGAAGTTGTAAAAGATTTTATCGTTGCTCAAAAACAACAAAACAAAGAGTTCATGAACCATAACGTCCATGTTAACGAACTAATTACCAAGTTAGGAACCAAGGTTGATCAAATTATTACTCATAATAAGATGCTTGAAACCCAGATCTCTCAGGTAGCGTTAAACCAAGCCCCACAGACTACACCTGGAGGACAGTTCCCTGGACAACCTCAACAAAACCCGAAAGGGCAAGCTAATGCCATTACTCTACGAAGTGGAACCGCTTATAAGGAACCTTTAAACCCTAGATTAAGTGAGCCCGAAACTTCTGAGAGGAATGAGGAAAAGGAACCAGAGAAGCCTGAAACCCCGGAAAGTCAAGAAAAAGGAGAAGAACCTAAAAATAAAACCTATGTACCGCCACCGCCATACAAACCACCAATACCTTACCCTCAAAGATTAAAGAAAACCCAAATCGATAATCAATATCAAAAATTCGTTAAGGTTATAGAAAAACTTCACGTAGAAATCCCCTTTACAGAAGCCATCACCCAAATACCTTCTTATGCTAAGTTTCTCAAAGACATACTTACAAATAAACGTAGACTCGAAGATCCGAAACCCGTGGAATGTAATTCTATTTCCGAAAATAGGTTAGCAAAGAAAGATAAAGATCCCGGAAATTTTTCCATTCCTTGTGTTTTGGGGAATCATGTCATCGAAAAAGCTTTTCTAGACTTAGGAGCTAGTGTGAGCTTAATGCCTTTAGCAGTTTGTGAGAGATTAAACTTAGGAGAATTACAACCTACTAAGATGTCACTTCAATTAGCCGATAGATCCGTTAAATACCCTATAGGCATACTTGAAGACGTCCCTGTTAGGATAGGTCAGCTGTTTATACCTACTGATTTTGTTGTCATGGACATTAAAGAAGATGACGACATACCAATCCTCCTAGGTAGACCGTTCTTATCGACTGCTGGAGCCGTAATAGATGTTAAAAAGGGAAAACTAACTTTTGAGGTAGGTGGCCAGAAGATAGAATTTATATTGTCAAAATTTCTTATGGCACCTGTGATAGGAGATTCTTGTTATGCCTTAGATATCATCGAAGAATGTATTAGGGAATTAGAACAAGAAGAAGAAACTGAATCTATAAAATTGCCATCAACCCTTATTTTGGAAGATGACAATTATAAAACACCCTACATTGATGATAACCTTCACGAATGTTTATCTCTTACCCCAGATCCTATGCCTTGCCCTATAAAACCGACCGTAAAACTTAAGGAACTGCCTAAAAACCTGAGATATGAATTTCTTGATGAAGATATGAACCGTCCAGTTATAGTCAGTGCTACCTTAAACCAAGAAGAAACCGATCAATTATTAGAAGTTTTACGTAGGTACCCCTCAGCCTTAGGATATAAGATCTCTGATCTAAAAGGAATAAGCCCATCCGTATGCATGCATCGGATTTTGCTTGAAGAAGATTCAAAACCTTCTAGAGAACACCAACGTAGAATAAATCCTATAATGAGTACTGTAGTTAAGACTGAAGTTCTTAAGTTACTAGAGGCAGGTATAATATATCAGATCTCGGACAGTAAATGGGTGAGTCCTGTGCATGTAGTACCTAAAAAGGGAGGCATCACAGTCGTGCAAAACGAGAAGGGCGAACCTGTAGCAAAAAGAACTGATGGAGGTTGGCGTATGTGCATAGATTATAGAAAATTAAATAAAGCAACTAGGAAGGACCATTTCCCATTACCATTCATAGACCAAATGTTGGAGCGCCTAGCCAGACACTCTTACTTTTGTTATTTAGATGGATATTCAGGATTCTTCCAAATACCTATTCACCCCGAAGATCAAGAAAAAACTACCTTTACATGCCCAGTTGGAACCTTTGCCTATAGAAGAATGCCTTTTGGACTTTGTAATGCTCCTGCAACTTTCCAACGATGCATGATGTCTATCTTTGCTGATTATTTGGATGGAATCATGGAAGTATTTATGGACGATTTCTCAGTTTGTGGGTCAGATTTCAAAAATTGTCTTGTCAACCTTGAGAAAATCCTGGAGAGATGTGTGGAGGTAAACCTTGTGCTAAATTGGGAAAAATGTCATTTCATGGTCACCGAAGGGATTGTTTTAGGACATATAGTTTCCGAAAAAGGTATAGAGGTAGATAAAGCAAAAATAGAAGTCATAGAGAATCTAAAACCGCCGAAGACTATCAGGGAGATAAGAAGTTTTCTTGGACATGCCGGATTTTACCGATGTTTTATCAAGGATTTCTCCAAAATAACAAAGCCCTTAACTGGTCTTTTAATGAAAGATGTTGAGTTCATCTTCGATGAAAAATGTACTGAAGCATTTAATCTTCTGAAGCAAGCTCTGATTTCAGCACCTATAATGAAACCCCCTGATTGGTCGGAACCGTTTG
Organism: Lathyrus sativus; assembly: GCA_963859935.3. Taxonomy (NCBI): domain Eukaryota; kingdom Viridiplantae; phylum Streptophyta; class Magnoliopsida; order Fabales; family Fabaceae; genus Lathyrus; species Lathyrus sativus. The sequence goes on along the minus strand of OZ012738.1, from coordinate 651,300,597 downwards.
AGATAATGTGTGACGCCAGTGATTATGCTGTTGGAGCCGTTCTAGGTCAGAGAAAAGATAAGAAGTTACATGTGATTTATTATGCCAGTAGAACCCTAGACGCTGCACAGCTCAACTACGCAACAACCGAAAAAGAGCTCCTAGCTGTAGTTTTTGCAATAGACAAATTTAGATCTTATCTAGTAGGAGCCAAGATTATAGTTTACACCGACCATGCTGCCATTCGTTACTTACTAAGCAAAAAGGATGCCAAGCCTAGGTTACTTCGATGGATTCTATTATTACAAGAGTTTGATTTGGATATCCGTGACAAGAAAGACACTGATAATGTGGTAGCTGATCACCTATCTAGGCTAGAATACCTGAAACCTGATCCAGTACCCATAAATGACGATTTTGCCTACGATAGACTGATAGCCCAACTAGAAACCATTGAAGATGATAACCCAGACCCTCATGAGCAATTTCATAAATCCTTAGCTATAAGCAATGTACCTTGGTATGCAGATTTTGTTAATTACCTAGCCGCTGACATCATACCCCCTGATCTAAACTACCACCAGAAGAAGAAGTTCTATAGTGATGTGAGAAACTTCTATTGGGACGATCCATTTCTTTTCAAGAGAGGTAAAGATGGCATTTTCCGCCGTTGTGTTCCAGAAGAAGAGGTAAATAATATAATTGAGCATTGTCACTCTGCACCCTATGGTGGACATGCAAGCACATCTAAGACCTACGCCAAGATTCTTCAAGCTGGCCTATTCTGGCCTACTATGTGGCGTGATGTCCATGCTTTCATTGTCAAGTGTGACAGATGCCAACGCACAGGAAATATTTCAAGACGTAATGAAATGCCGTTAAGAAATATCCAAGAAATAGAACTCTTCGACGTATGGGGTGTGGACTTTATGGGACCGTTCCCACCATCTTTTGGAAATCAGTACATATTAGTAGCTGTTGACTACGTGTCTAAATGGATTGAAGCTATCGCCGCACCCACAAATGACACCAGAGTAGTCATCAAATTATTCAAGAATTATATATTTCCCAGGTTTGGAACACCCCGTTTAGTCATAAATGATGGAGGATCACACTTCATATCGAGAATATTTGATAAACTTTTAAGCAAGTATGGAGTTAAGCATAGAGTAGCAACACCATACCACCCACAGACCAATGGACAAGTGGAAGTATCTAATAGGGAGATAAAACAAATCCTCGAGAAGACTGTCTCTATATCTAGAAAAGATTGGTCGCAGAAACTTCAAGAAGCATTATGGGCCTATAGAACCGCTTTCAAAACTCCTATAGGAACAACCCCTTATCAACTGGTCTATGGAAAATCATGTCACTTACCATTTGAGTTGGAGCATAAGGCCTATTGGGCCATCAAAACTTTGAATTTGGATTACTTGACAGCTGGTGAGAAACGTATCCTTGATATCCACAAATTAGAAGAGCTCAGACAATCTGCCTACGAAAATGCCATCATATACAAAGAAAGAACAAAAGCTTGGCATGACAAAAGAATCATAAGAAGAGACTTCAAAATAGGCGATCCTGTTCTCCTGTTCGATTCTAGGTTACGACTATTTCCAGGTAAACTCCGTTCGAGATGGACTGGCCCTTTCGAAGTATCTAAGATCCTGAGATCCGGTGCTATTGAAATCAAGAACCAAACATGTAAACCGTTCATAGTCAATGGACAGAGGTTGAAGCCCTACGAAGGAGGTGACATTCCAACAACATACACCTGCCATACTCTGAGTGATCCACCATATCCTTCCAATGATGTTTAAATATCGGTCGTCGAGCTAATGACGTTAAACAAGCGCTGCATGGGAGGCAACCCATGGGTTTTCTTATTTTTGTACTTTTTATTTTTACTTTAATTTGTTTATTTTATCAGGACTCACGGTTGAATGTTTTATGTGCTTTCAGGACTTGTTTGCTAACCTTGTACAGAATGCAGAACCCTGATGACATGCACGTGGCCTTTAGAGATGATGCACAGAGAGAGCGTTACTATGTTCACATGAGACGCCCTATGGCTCCTACCAGGTACCCTGACCATGACTGCATGGATGCCTTGGGGATAGAGCCAAGCGTCAGATTTTTATGCCATCAACTCCAGTGGGACCAGTTTGACGACAGGAACGACACTTATAGGAACTTGACTCTTGAATTCCTCAGCTCGTTTCATCATGACCCTTGGGCTGGACCCGATGGACTCGCTGTTTTCAGGTTGTTCGGGATTGACTACTCATTCTCTCACAAAGAGTTTGGTGATTTACTAGGTTTCTAGACTACTCCTGATGCTATTCCAGAGACTCCGATGGGGTATTTTATGAGCAGAGAAGTGGAAAAGTTTTGGACTAAAATATCAGGCGGAGGGAGCCAAGATCCTTCTACCCAGTTTTCTCAGGTAATCCACAACCCTGCATTGAGGTACTTCCAGATGATTCTAGCACATTCTTTCCTAGGTTTTCCAGATACAGAGACACTGCTAAGTGAAGAGGAGATTTTCCTACTGTTTTGTGCAACTCAGTCTCGCCCTGTTGCTTGTGGCAACTTTCTACTGAAGGGCCTTGCTAGTGTTGCCAGATCATCAGTAGGAATCATCCATGTCGGTGGGATTGTTACACAGATTGCTACTGCATTGGGTTTGTCTCGCAAGCTATTGCACCTCAGGACCTTCTGCTGCTACACCACCCTGGATATTGATTTTTGTCTTGATAGAGGACTGATGAGGAGGGCTTCTTTTGAGCCCAACATGTTTAGATTGCTGATCGATGGTGAAGCGATACACTACTTTACATTACCAGATCCGCTGATGACCAGTGTCCATGATCCTGCCAATTGGAGTTATGCTCTAGAGGGTTATGGAGAGACTGTCGAAGAGCCGAAATCGCCTCCCGCCGCTGAGTACACTCCTACACCTCTTACTCCCCGAATCACTATTATGTCTAACAATATGTCTCTGCAGCCACCTGACCTACAAACACAGATTTATGAGCTCCGCAAGGAGACTGCCCTGCTCAAGCAGGAAGTGGCAGACTTAGAGTTACAGATGCAGGTTTCTGATCTCACTCATGCCTCAGAGACCGATGCTCTACATCAGGCGATCGACGAGCTTCGGAGGGAGATAGCTGAGATTCGTGGATCAAGCCAGGATAAGAAACCTACCACATGACTCATTCCACCCTGACAGCACTACCCTAGTATTTAACTTCCTTTTATTTATCGCATTTCCACTTTTATATTTTCATGCACTTTGAATTCCTTATATATATACATATTATGCACTAATTTTTATTTTTCTTTTTCTTTTTTGAATTTTAATTATTTTATTTTTGTCGTGCAAAGAAAAAAAATATATAAGACAAAAATATGCAAGCCAATGCCTTGAAAAGAAGAAGAAAACGCTATTCAGACCCCCCGGAAGACAAAGGTGCAAGGAAGGCCCAAAGGAGGATCCAAAACCACAAGGTCCAGGAATTGGCCTTGTGGCGGGCGCCATAGGCCCTGTGGCGGGCGCCACACCGTATCAACAAACAAATACGGGATTCAATCCCCATTTCCACCATTTTCATCCCTTTCTTCACCAAAAACCCATTTTTCCAACCTTCCAAATCCTCCTTGAACCCCATTAAAGCTCCCCCATTTCCAAAATACCCTCCATCCATAAAACATATCCAACATCCATTTCCATTTTCATCCATCAAAAAAACCAAAAAATCAAAACTTTATCATTCCCCTCATAAACCACTTTTCTACTATTTTCTCTACCTAAGGAGCTTTTCAACAATGGAGTTCAACGGATTTATTCTTCGTGATGGAAGACCGGGCGAAAGGCAACGGAAAATTATTCAGAGGCTTCAAAGTCGAGAAATCCTCTCGACTAGGTACGTCGACGATAACTGTCTGTATGTTTTGGGTATTTATCATAGTGTTTTTAATTTATTAGAATTTCTAGGCTTGCATAAAATTTTCATTAATCAGGAACCTACCTATGAGAGGCTGACAACTGAGTTTTTGAGTTCTTTGATATACACTGTCAGTCCTGACACTGCTAGCACTGTCGGTACTGTTATTTTTAGACTATTTGGAATTGAATATGAATTCAGTACCAATGAGCTAGCAGATTTGTTAGGAATCCCTCATAGGGAAGGTTCGATTTGTGAGGCACCTTTGGATGCTGAATGGTCGGCCGAGGTATTTACCTTCTGGCTAAGGCTTTCAAGTACTTCAATTAATTCTTTTGAAGGGATACTTGCGTCGACCATTCACAACCCGGCCATAAGAGTTTTTAGACTTCTTTTGGCATGTACTATTTTTGGCCGGGAAAGTCCAAACAAGGTTAATGCTCGTGAACTCCTATTTTTGCAAGGATGCCTCACTAGAACCCACATCAATCCGGTCCCGTTTATGCTTGCCCACATGACTTTATTTACTAATAAAACAGGACCGATTGTTTTTGGAGGGCTTGTTACGTTTATTGCTCGGGCTCTTGGCCTGAATGATGAGATAGCTACACTTGAACCACTACCTCCTCGCACAATTAATTTAAAATTTCTGAAAGACATGAAATTGTGCCGAACAAGGAGAGAAGGTGGTTATGAGTTGATGGTTCATGGGGTAGCTATCCCATCTGTTGCTTTACCATGCAGTAGACGTACTGATGTACGTGATGAAAGGAACTGGACCTATGATCTTAATGCTCCGCGTGTTTTGGGTCCACTTCCTCCTAATATTCCCGATGGGGAGGCACATGACACTGATGATGAGTATGATCGGAGAGAGCAGTCTCCCATCCCTCACATGTCCCCCCATCGTCCTTCACAGTCACACACTGCACCATCTTCCTCTAACCCTGTTGCAGGTACTGCTCCTGGATTCTTTGTCACCGAGGAGATGTGGCGTGATATGACAGCTAGAGAGGAAAGGCGTGATGGCCTTCTCTCTACTATTTCACAACAGCTGACGGACAATATGAGCTTCATGCAACAATCGCGATTGGTTTCGGATCGTTCCTATAGCAACGTTTGCCGTACCTTGAACGCTATTTCATTAGAGCAGAACCGTCAGAGAGAGTTCAACAGCCGACACTACCAGCTTGTAGAGGCTACTCAGGGTTCCATCTTGGGTAACCTTCGAGAGGTCCGGAGTGCTCAGGCTGCTTTATCAACACGACTCGACCGGAGGGACCAGCATCGTAGCAGATCCCGTCGTTCCAGACCATCACATCAGGACGGCGAAGGCACCAGTGCCCCTCCTCAGTAGTCTTTTTCCAGGTTACCCCCCTTATCTTATTTCGAAACATTGGGGACAATGTTCGAATTAAGTGTGGGAGGGGATTTTTATTGCTTTCTGTTATTTCCCTTTTTAGTTAATTTCCTTTCAGTTATTTCCCTTTTCAGTAATTTATTTTTCTTAGATAATGCATGAGTCTGACGAGTCACCAATATAGTGTCTTTTTAGTTCATCTTCATTTTTTCCCATTTCCTTAGCCTTACCAGAAAATTTTTAAAAAGAAAACAATGTTGTTTCACATGTTTTTTGGGCTTTGAGACAGGTTTAGATTAGGATGTGGTGACTTAGGTCAACTTTTTGAAACATCAGAACCATTTTAGCACCATAGACCTCTTGAATATAGGAATCACTCCTAAACCCCACCACCATGGCCTTTACTATCATTCAAAAAATTGTCCTAAGTAGTTTATTTTAGCAGTCAGCTCCGGCCTAAGCATACTCTACGTAGGGGGCCGATGAATATAAGTGAATGATCCAGTGCTAATAAAAAAGAAAAAAGGCAAACTCTGGTATAGGTGACCCTCACAAAGTCATTTAAACCGAAAAGAGAGAAGAAAAAAAAAATTTTTTGCCACAAAAAGAAAAAAAAATTGCAAGTCACCTATTGTTAGTTGGTTCAGAGGTATCTGGCACTGAACTTGGTAGGGCGGATTACGATCCGATCCCCCGCAGCTACATTTAGGCGAAATAAAAACAGGTTTACACATGCTTATGTGCCAGAAACCTTATGTTATGGATCAGAATCACTAACCGGTCACTCTACTATGAAGCATGTACGGATAACGGGCTTAATGTGATTGCGCCTGAACGAAAAGGACACAAAAGATGAGAAGATAGGCCTAGGTATCGTGGGATGACATGGAGTGGTTAATATAGGATTGAAGTTTGTGTTTGTGTTACTATGGTACCCTTGGTTCACTTAGTTAGTATCTGTCACTGCATCCTGACTTGAACTTAGAATCCCTTTAGCCCAAAGACAAGTGTTGACACCATATTTTCTTAAGCTTTAATGTTTGCTTGAGGACAAGCAAAGGTTTAAGTGTGGGAGAATTTGATCACACTAAAATTCACCGTATTTCTGACTCCGATTTCGCATGCATTCTTAGCTTTTATTGTTGTTTTGCTTTGTTATTGCTTTGTTTTCTTATGTTTTCAGGTTTTTATAATAATCGGAGCTTGAATCGGGAAAAGGAGCGAAAAAGGAGTGAAAACGGACGAAAACCTAGAAATTCAGCATTTTGCACTTGCGGCACCCACCGTGGCGGGCGCCATGGGGTTAGCCATGACGTGGCCACGTCTCAAGACCACTCCTCAACCTCCAAGACCCACGATCCCCACTCCATCATCCCCTGTAGGGACCATGGCGGGCGCCATGACCTTGTGGCGGGCGCCACAAGGCAAAAATCCATAACCTCCACTTTTTAGTGGAGGGGCGTCCCGGTCATTTCGCGCTTTCAGTTTCTCCTATAAATAGGACCTTAGATTTTCGTTTTTCTTCATCCAGAATTAGAATTCTCTAGGCATATATCAGTTATAAAGCAGTTGCCATTCCACATCGGGGTGCCTCTGCAATCGAGTGATCGAGTCTGTAATCTGTCTGTGGTTCGAGTTTTGGAGCACTCTGGAGGAAGTTAATCCTGCCGCCATTTTAATTCCAGTTCGTATTTTATTTTTCCGCATTGCTTTACTTTTATTTATTTTCTCGCACTTTACTTTGTTTATTTCCCGCACTCGCACATTTACGTTGTTTATTTCCCGCACTCGCACATTTACGTTGTTTATTTCCCGCACTCGCACATTTACTTTGTTTACTTCCCGCACTCGCTTTAAATTACTTATATGAAAAACTATAAAAAGAATATTTACTTTATCATGTCTAACTAATCCCATAAAGGTTAGAATGTAAGGATCATAATTAAACCAGTAATCAGTATAATTGTTCGTGGAAACACCTAAGGGCTATTTTATCTTTCAATTCAAGTAATTGTTTTTAACTATTTCAAAAACAGCCAAAAGCGCTTTGTATAGTTCATTAGGAGTTTTTAGATTAAAAAGAAAAGAGATTTTAAAACGATTTTCGGACGCGTTATGAGATTTAGAGTCTGGTTCATAAGAACCTCTTTTTGCTAAGAAGTCCAGGTTAAAATACTTTTCAACTTTGTTAAGAAACTATATTTCTTAAAAATAGGTTTACTACTCTAACGCAGTACGCACCTTTTTATCCGTGACAATAGGAGGGGTTGATTAGAGAGTACAACTCGGTTCTGAATACGCGAAAGTGACAGTTCCTGTTAAATTAGTTCCTTTCAAAAGAGAAAACATTGCCCATAAGTAGTTCCATTAACAAGTACTGGATTATCATTGATTACGTGAATTACATTCGAGCCTGTCTTTTATTTATTATTTAAAATTATAATTTTATTTACCATTGCACCCTTACTAAAACCCTTAAAAATAGTTGCCTTAGATAAACACCATAACAACAGGTACGATAGATTGACACTTGGTCTCTGTGGATTCGATAATCTTTTATATTACTTTGACGTGATTCGTACACTTGCGAAAAACACGCATCAGTGTCCAGCGGGTCTTTTTTAAGCAAAGTATTTTTTAACCACGTCCGAGGGGACGAAAAATCTTCACCATCCATGGTAGATAGCAATAAGGCTCCTCGAGAGAAAACCTTTCTTACTACATATGGACCTTCATAGTTAGGAGTCCATTTTCCCCTGTGATCTGTCTGAGGAGGAAGGATCCTTTTCAACACCAAATCACCTGTGTGGAAGCACCGAGGACGCACTTTCTGATCAAAGGCTTTCTTCATCCTACTCTGGTACAACCGGCCATGCGCAATGGCTGCCAATCTCTTTTCATCAATCAAACTCAGCTGATTCAACCTGGTTCGCACCCATTCAGCTTCGTCAAGCCTTACATCCGACAAAACCCTTAAAGAAGGAATCACAACTTCTAATGGTAGGACAGCTTCCGTACCATACACCAGTGAGAAAAGAGTTGCTCGGTTGATGTACGCATCGAAGTACGATAACCATGAAGAGCGAAAGGAAACATCTCGTACCAGTCCTTGTAGGTCACAACCATCTTCTGCACAATCTTCTTGATATTCTTATTAGCTGCCTCAACAACACCATTCATCTTCGGACAATATGGAGAAGAATTGTGATGTTCGATCTTGAAACTCTAACACAGTTCCTTCATCATTTTGTTATTCAAATTTGAACCATTATCGGTAATGATTCTCTCCGGAATACCATAACGACAAACGATGTCCTTCTTTATGAATCGGGCGACCACCTGTTTCGTGACATTGGCAAAGGACGCTGCTTCTACCCACTTCGTAAAGTAATCAATCGCGACCAGAATGAAGCGATGTCCATTAGAAGCAGTCGGCTCAATCTTTCCGATCACATTGATCCCCCCACATGGCAAAAGGCCAAGGAGACGACAACATATTCAGAGGAGCTGGTGGCACATGCACTTTATCCGCATAAATCTGGCATTTATGGCATTTTCTGGCGTATTTGAAACAATCGGATTCCATAGTCATCCAATAATACCCAGATCTCAACAATTTTCTCGCCATTGCATGTCCACCGGCATGAGTACCAAAAGAACCCTCGTGGACTTCCTCCATCAACAGGTTTGCTTCAAGTTCATCGACACAATGCAACAAGACCATGTCGAAGTTTCTCCTGTAGAGCACATCGTCCTTGTTCAGATAAAAATTACCAGCTAGCCTCCTCAGAGTCTTCTTATCTTTACTGGATGCCCCAGATGGGTACTCCTGAGTCTTGAGAAAATGCTTGATATCGAAATACCAAGGCTTTCCATCAGATGCTTTCTCAACGGCAAACACAAAAGTAGGTCTATCAAGACGCATGATGGTGATAGCAGGGAGTTTCATTCCAGAAATTCACTTTCTACATTGAAGCGAGCGTGGCCAAGGCATCCGCCATCTGATTTTCAGCCCTCGACATATGATGGAAATCAACTCTGTCGAAGAAAGGCAGCAGTCTCCTTGCATAATCTCTATAAGGCACTAGGTTGGCCTAACGAGTTTCCCATTCTCCTTTGATTTGGTTAACGACTAACGCTGAGTCACCGTATACATCCAGATTCTTAATCCTCATATCAACGGCCTCTTCCAAACCCATAATGCAAGCTTCATACTCGGCTTCATTATTGGTGCATGCGAATGTCAACCGGGCGGTGAACGGGATATGAGACCCGTGAGGAGTAGTAATGATCGCGCCGATTCCATTACCATATGAATTAACCGCTCCGTCGAAAACCAATTTCCACTGAGATTCTCACTCAGGACCCTCGTCAGGTAAAGGCTCATCACAGTCTTTCATTCTCAAAAACATGACGTCTTCATCTGGGAAGTCAAACTTCATCGGCTGATAATCCTCAATCGGCTGTTCCGCGAGATATTCTGACAGAACGCTTCCCTTAATGGCTTTCTAGGAAACGTACTGAATATCATACTCTATTAACACCATTTGCCAATGGGAAATCCTTCCGAAGAGTGCTTGTTTTTCAAATACATACTTGATTGGATCCATCTTCGAAATCAATAGGGTTGTGTGGTTTAACATGTACTGACTCAAGCGCTTTGCGGCCCAAGCGAGTGCATAACATGTTTTTTCCAGCATCGAGTACCTCGACTCACAATCGGTGAATTTCTTACTCAGGTAGTAGATGGCATGCTCTTTTCTACTTGACTCGTCCTGTTGACCGAGCACACATCCCATTGAATTCTCAAGAACCGTGAGATACATGATCAGTGGTCTCCCTGCAACTGGAGGCATGAGTATTGGAGGTTCCTGCAGATACTCTTTTATTCTTTCAAATGCCTTCTCGCAATTTTCATTCCACCTGTCTGTTTGATCTTTTCTTAGTAATTTGAATGTTGGTTCACAAGTGGCTGTAAGATGAGATATAAACCTTGCAATATAGTTTAATCTCCCCAAAAAACCACGAACCTCTTTTTCCGTTCTCGGCTCAGGCATTTCTTGTATAGCTTTTATTTTGGCAGGATCTACCTCAATACCCTTTTCACTGACAATGAAGCCCAACAACTTTCCAGATCTCACCCCGAAGGTGCACTTGTTAGGATTCAGCCTCCGCTTGAACTTCCTCAACCTTTCAAACAATTTTAGAAGATCGACCAAATGTCCATCCTTCGTATGCGAATTTTCTATCATGTCATCAACATAGACCTCCACCTCATGATGAATCATATCATGAAACAAAGTGACCATCGCCCGCTGATAAGTTGCCCCTGCATTTTTCAATCCAAAGGGCATCACCTTATAGTAAAAAGTCCCCCATGGTGTGATGAAAGTAGTTTTATCCATGACCTCTGGGGCCATCTTGATTTGGTTATACCTAGAGAAGCCATCCATGAATGAAAACACAGAATACTAAGCGGTGTTATCAACCAACACATCAATATGAGGGAGCGGGAAATCGTCTTTCGGGATTGCTTTATTCAGATCTCGATAATCAACGCACATCCTGACCTTTCCATCTTTCTTAGGCACAGGAACAATATTAGCGACCCACGGAGGGTAATTCGTGTCAGCAAGAAACCCGACATTCAACTGCTTCTGAACTTCATTTTTGATCTTGACTGCCATGTCAGGCCTCGTCCGTCTCAACTTCTGCTTGACTGACGAGCATTCTTCTCTGAAAGGTAACTGGCATACCACAATATCTGTATCCATCCCAGGCATGTCTTGGTAAGACCAAGCGAAGATATCCTTATACTCACGGAGCATTTCAACCAATCTTCTCTTGACACTGTCTTCCAATGTAACCCCTACTTTGACCTCTTTCCTGTCATCCTCAGTACCCAGATTAATAATCTCAATATCCTCCTGATGAGGCACAATGACCCTTTCCTCCTGCTTGAGAAGCCTGGCTAACTCTTTGGGTAGTTCACAGTCTTCGTCAGTCTCATCTTCAACTTGACAAATGGGATTATCAAAGTCATACGAAGTCATAGCCGAACCTGAATCGATGGCATCTGATAGAAAAGACCTGCATGAGGATGTTATGTTTATTATTTGATGCAACAAACAAAACACATTTCCATTTTTCTGTTAAGTATAAATGCAAAACAAAACAAGAAAAACAGGGAACACAAAATTTGAATGTGAAACGTCTTTTATTAATGATAAACTATAAATAACAAGAAGGCCCCACAAATGGGTCACTACGTCTTGGGCAGAACGTAGGACTGAACATAATCAAAACAATGAATATTACTCTGCAGCAGTAACATGAATGACTTCTTCGGTAGTTCAGTTGCACAGCTTCTGGCTGGGAATACATGGATGGATCCACGCATCCATGTCGCAGTCACTGTCACCTTCATCGTCTTCAACGACATTAATCCTGTCAAATATCACACCACTGCTGGTGAACTGAACATGTCCCCTGTATCTCGGAATCTGAGAAGAGCTGGAGGGTTTGTATTCCAGGCCGAACTTGTCTTGTTTGACAGGAACATCGAGAACTTGACCCCACTTCTAAGATGAGCCAGATTCTACGATAGCACGAGCCTCCTTGAGCGACGACATCGAAACCTCTAGGCCCTTGGCTTCTACAGGAGACTTCCCCTGAATCTGCATTGTTTCGAATGCTTGGCAATGTGTTTCGTGGATCTCACCATCCACTTCCACATACTTGAAGGATGACAAATGGCTAACCATAATGTCCTCTTCACCGCACACGGTAACTATCTTCCCTTCTACCATGTATTTCAGCTTTTAATGCAACATTGAGGTAACTGCCCCAGCAGCATGTATCCAAGGTCGGCCAAGCAAACAGTTGTATGCTGGCTAGATATCCATAATATAGAAAGTTGCATCAAAGATCTTCGGCCCTATCTAAATAGGCAACGTGATTTCTCCAACCACCGATCTCTTAGATCCATCAAAAGCCCTCACAACCAAATCACTTGGCGTGCACAACAAACCCTGAATGTCCAAATTCATCAATGCCTTCTTCGGAAGCACATTGAGGGATGATCCCGTATCAACCAAGACATGTGACATCAGAGATCCTCTACACTCCAACGATATGTGCAGAGCACGGTTATGGTTCCTCCCAGTAGGAGTCATATCTAAATCAGTAAAACCGAGACCATTACCGGCATTCACATGAGCGACTACCCCCTCCAACTGATTGACAGAAATCTCCTGAGGTACATATGCTGCATTCAAGACTTTCAACAGAGCATTGCGATGCGCCTTCGAACTCATCAACAATGACAAGATAGAAATCTTCTAAGGAGTTTGATTCAAGTGATCCACAATTTTGTAGTCACTCTTCCGAATTAACCTCATAAATTCCTCCGCATCCCCTGAAAGATCATCATTAACAACCGGTGGTTGAACATTCTCTTCGATCACAGCCTTACGCTTACTCATGTCATTCTTGTCAGCATTAATCTCTGGTGGAGAGAAGACCCTACCACTTCTGGTAATACCTCTGGCACCGACTATGTTCTCAACCAACGAACTTCCGCTTGCCGATTCAGTCCATTCTTGTTTCTGCCCGTTACAGAACACCTCTCCCCCATAGTTCCATGGGATGGCTCTAGTGCTCTCGTACGGCATGGGTCCAGGTATAGTAATGGTCACCGGAGCTGGCCTAGAAGGCGTTGAAATATTGATAGTCTGGTATGGAATGGAAATAGTAGCAACTTCGTTTCCGTCATCACTCACCTTATGCTCGACATCTTTTTTCACGACTTTTTCAAACTGCAAACAACCTTCGTCAATCATTCTCAATCATTCTCTGAATACCCCTCATCAAAAGATCACAACCCTCAGGCTGCGTATCACATTCTGAGCAGTCAGCAGAACAACCAGGAAATACACCCTTCTTCAACAAACAAGCTTTCACAAAACCCAGCGGAGTTCTTAAATTTTCAACATCAGTTATCAGATTCAACGTTTCACCTTCAACAATGACATTGGCTTCTGCCACCCCATGATCCGGCATCGGGTTCTGAGTCACATTGGGCCCCTCGTTGGTGAAGTTGATAGCTTTGGAATCAAGTGAATCCTGGACCTTATGCTTAAAAGCTTTACAGTGGTCAATATCGTGGCCTGGGGCGCCAGAGTGAAAATCACAATGAGCGTTTGCATCGTAGCCAGGAGGCGGTATACCTTTGAGAGGAGTCATGGTCCTCTTCTGAACCAACTGTAATTGCAACAACCGTTGTAACAACTGGGAATATGGTATCGGAGGATTCATGAATTGTCTATCAGGCATCCTGCGCCTAGCAGGATAAGGTCGCGGAGCATTACCTTGTTGCGGAGCTGCGGCCGGGATATTTACAGTAGCAACTTGGTGATGCTGACGAGACTAAGCTCTACCCTTACCTTTGTGAGAGATAGCATTTGCATCCCCCTCCCTTCTCTTGGGGTTTGTAGAGTACGGCTTTTTCGTTCCTCCTGAAGAGGATCCACCACCATTGGAAATCTTACCAGATTTGATTCCACTTTCAATTCGCTCACCGGCAATTACCAAATCAGAAAAACCTGCAGACATGCAGCCTATCATCTTCTCAAAGTACACACTTGGTAGCGAATCCATAAACAAGTCAATCAACTCCCTTTCAACCATAGGGGGTTGTACCCTTGCAGCCAGATCCCGCCACCTCTGGGCGTATTCTTTGAAACTCTCAGAATTTTTCTGCGACAGACTCTGCAATTGAACTCGATTGGGTGCCAGATCACTATTATATTGATAGTGATGCACCAAAGCTTCAGCCAATTCTTTCCAGCTACGAATATGGGTTCTCTCAAGCCCCATATACCATTCCAACGAAGCCCCTGCCAGACTATCCTGGAAGAAATGCATCAGCAGCCTCTCATCACTGGAATAGGCAGACATTTTCCTGAAGTACGCCCGAATGTGTACTCTGGGACAAGTCGTCCCTTTGTACTTATCGAAATCGGGCACCTTGAATTTGGGGAGAATCCTGACCCCAGGAACCAAACCAAGATCAGACATATCCAAGCCCAAAGAGTTCTGATTCTCCAATGATTTCATTTTCTCCTTAATCAGTTTGAACCTTCGGTCAGCTTCGGTCGGCAAACCGCCCTCTAGATCTTTCACAGAAAATATATCATCCTGATTATCCTCCCAATGAGGACCAGTAACCCTGTGTACAGCACACACACTGCCATTACCAGCAATATTACCGTTCTCACCAGCAGCTCCTCCACCCGGAGGTACAACCACAGTAGGGATGCCCTGAGGAATAGATCCACCAACCGGAGGATGAACAACACCAGCCCCTCCGTGCAAAACACCGTCTTCATCAACCCGTGCTATCAACGGCTGGACCAACATTCTCAACTGTTCTTGTCCACTAGCAACAGTCTACATCAGTTCCATGAATTGGGCCATACGACCCCTAACCTCCTGCAATTCTGCCTAAACTTGATCCATCACCTTCTGTTGATTCCCTCGAGTAGAATACCTGTGGAAACTGAATTCCTCAATCCTAAACTGAAGAAAACCAAGCAGAGATAAGAACACAAGGCCACCAAGAACAACCTGCGATGCAAATGAGAATGCAAGATGCAAAATGCAAACATGTCTATGTATGCACAGGGAGATCTTCCCCCTTGATTCCGGTTTCAATAAACAAGAACAACAGAGATGGATAAGAACACCATAATAAAACTTCTCATATATCAAGTAAAGCTGAAACAATACAACCAAATAAGAAATATCCACATACAAAGAGGTATTGATCTCATCCAATATCTCTGGTGATGATCAAGATACAAAATCAAATGAAACTACAAAAGATAAAACTCATAGTAGCCATGATCTCTACGCCACTCCTGAGACTCCTCAAGCATCTCCTTCGTATCTGGATGGTCTGGCCTCTTCATCAACTCTCAGATAAGGACATCCCTCTTGCGTATCACATCCCAGAGATAATGACAATGGTCTTCCTAAGCATCCTCGCCGAAGGCATCTTCAAGCCTGGGTTTCTTCACCTCTGCCCGAATCTTGAACTCTTCAAGTGCTGACAAAGTCTCTTGGTATTTCTGCTCGATCGTGCTCCTGCGGAATGTTTCTAGAAATACCTCTCTCTCCTTAGCCTTGAGTTGCGCTCTCAGCTTATCAACCTGAACACGAAGCTGATCTTCTCTACTCTTGTTGGCAGTCAAGCTAGCATTCCACTGCTCATTGAATTTGGATTTCTTCATATAGGCTCTATCTAAATCCTCCTTCTTACTCTTTAGAACATCACAAGTGCTTTTCAGATCAAGACCGACTTGCTTCCGTGCTTGTACTTGATTAGCAAGTTCTTCCTTCAAATTAGTCAACAGTTCTACATTTGTCTTGGCCAAATACACAGCTTCACCCTTATCGTGCTTCAGCTGACTGATTTCCTGCTTCAACTCTTCATTCTCTTTGCGCAACTCTTCCTTCTCTGCCCAAAGCTTGGTATATCTCAAGATATCAACAGTTGTAGGCGGCTCAATGACTAAGGGATACAATGGTGCTTCAACAAGAAATGGCAACAATACCTCTTCAACCCTCTTCTGAATCCAATCTGAGTATGGATCATAGGCTCTACAATCTCCTTTGCCCAAAGAAAGCTTCCCTTTCTTGTGAATCTTACCCCACGCGTCCACGAATCGAGCCGAGATACAAGGATCAGCTATGCCTGTGAAGTACAGAGATTCCTGCACTTCCTCTTCTTTCGGAGGTCCTTTCAAAGCATAACCGAATTGTCTCACAGTAAGAGAAGGATTATAGTTGATACCGCATTTCTTTCCTATCAAGGGCACATTAGGAAAGCTACCACAACTGAAGATAAGCTCACGACCCAGCAAGTCTCGATTGAACCAGACAATATTCTTTTCCGTTAAACCTATAAGTCTCTTCGACAATTCAGATATGCAACAACGAGGCGCAAGAAACCATTTTTCCTCTTCTTTTCTCATTCTTGTAATGCACTGAATGATACAAGTCTCTTAGAAGAGTAGGTACGGGGTTCTTGGAAGCGAAGATATGAAAAGCATCAAAATCCACAAAGTCTGGTACATTGGGAAACAACACAATGTCATAGACACACAAAGCCAAGATAGCACTGAAAACTACCCAACAAACTTTGTCCGCATACTCTCGGGCTTTGTCAACCAGGAAGGGTACAATAAATCCGGAGACTCCGTTTGTGCTAATAACATGACCGACCAAGTCAGAGGCACTCAAATAAAGAGCGGAAGACAACTTCTCGAGATTAGGTTCTTCCTCGGAACTGAAGAAAGGCACTTTGTTCAGAATCAGAACACCTAAGATGTAAGAAAATTCCTCCAAAGTCGGAACCAACACATAGTCCGGCAATATGAAACATCTCAGTGGAGGATCATAAAACTGCAACAGGGTATGAATAGCTCCATGCTCATAGGTCGTAAGCTTACGGACAAACTTCAGAATTCCACCGTATTATTCTCTGAAAGCTGCAAGAACACCAGGATCGACCATGGAAATCAGACCAAATAAAGATCCCAACTCAGGTGCTAGAAATTTATACACAACAATCCTCTTTCTGCTAACTTCCATCTCTGAAGAAGACCAGTACCGGAATCAAAGGAAAGACGAGAACCTGTAACACACATAAACATGCAATGTTAAATTCAGGATGATTATGCAAATGTACACACGGGATCAAGGTATCCAATGCTCAAATTCGCTATTGTGTCGTTGACTGAATCCAGCTAGAGCTCCGCTCTAATCAAAACACGGAGGTGACACACTGGATATAACACTCAGGATTAAAATTCTGCACTGATGAGAAAACCAGGGTTGGTTGAAGGCCAGGTTTCCTGCAAAAACCCATCCCTCTCACATGTGGGTTCTAGTCTTGAAAGGTACGGCATCCTATGCGGGTAGTTAGCGTCACCGACTTTTGAGAAACGATGATACGTTCACCGTTTCTAGTTTGGCATCATAGTCTAACGAAGCGGCCTCACTTAGCTGACTCCCCAAATGAACGGTCTCCAGAGTCGACAGTCTCTCTAAGTTAATATTCCCTCAACTGCACCAGACGCGCAGGATAGAATATTTCAAAAGAAAAACCTCGTCTGAATGTGAATTTCACACGAGCTAATTTCAAAAGAAAAACCTCGTCTGAATGTGAATTTCACACGAGCTATTGCGCAGCCAAACGCCACACAAGCTCCCGCTAATCTCTACTCTAATCCTATGTGTATACTCAAGCCCATGTCCGACTTATCTCTCGGTGGAACAACCTAATCCATAGCACAGCAACAACAAGAATGCAATGCAATAATATACAATAGATAATGTACATAAAGCAAAAACTGTACCAAAATAAACACCCAAAGACGCAACACACAAGCTCTAGGAGTGACTCGCATAGGGAACCAGAGTCCCCAGCAGAGTCTCCAGCTGTCGCAACTGCGAAAAACACCCGGAGGAAAACAGAAGAGTCCCCACCTTTCGTTATTTATCCCAAAGAGATGGAAAGGAAACAATCGGAAAAAACTTGACGAAAAAGGGAAAGACAAGGTCATCGCAACCAAGTCTTGGATTCGGGAGTCGGTTACGCAAGGGGAAGGTATTAGCACCCCTCACGTCCGTTGTACTCGACGGGATCCACACTTGTTGTCTATCTAAGGGTGTGTTTAAATTATCTACACTACAGGCTTGCGGGTCAAAAAGAAAAGAAAAAGAGAGACTCGGCAGAGCATCACATCTCTGTGCCTACGTACTTTCATCTGGTATGAAAGATCAGAGTCAACGTAGTTCGACTAATTACAGGAGAAAGGGGGAAGGTTGCTCGCCAAGACATCGCGTCTTATGCCTACGTACTTTCATCTGGTATGAAGGATCAGAGCAAACGTAATTCGGGCGACACAAAACTACGGGTTGATTAAGTGTTTTAACCGAGTAGGGTTAAACCTCCGTTCCAGCAGTTAGGGACTAAGCATGTTTGCGGTAGAACCGAAGCTTAACAACATTTTTTTCTGAAAAAAAGTTTTCGATTAATCCCGAAGGAAAAATGTTTGAAATTTGTTTGTGTTTTTTAGTGAAGTGAATTAATTCGGTTTGTGATTCACGTTGCACTAAAGACAATGACATGGAGGCGAATGCGTCGTATATCGCCCCCAAACGGGACGTATACTGAACACTCTAGATAAGCGAGAGGAGACCCCTCACTCATCATTCCCCATGTAACTTAAGGCTTGTAGCGCGCAACATTTATCACCTTTATTAGATGAGTTAGCATAGTTTTGAGATGAGAAGAGAGAAGACGCACGAAAGGTCTAAGGGAAACTCGGCTCTAACGTTGTCATGCAATGTGATCCTAAAGTTCAGATGAAAAGGGGAAACATCTACCCTAATGTTAACATACTTGGATTGAACACCTAATGTCTCTCCCACTCCCATCCTAAACGGAGGGACTAGGAATCCTATGGGGATCATGGCAAAAAACACAAGAAGAACAAAGGAAGGATCAATCACAAGTAGAAAAATACAAACACGAAAAATGCACACTAGAATGGTGGGAGGGAGGAAAAATGTGTGGGGCAGCAGCCGCCACAAGCGCGTCTCGACCTCAACAGCGATGCAAGAATGATGAAAACATGTGGAGAAAAGCAAGAGATGAAAGCAAATGAACATGCAAACAAATGATCAATTCGAACCACATACACAAGCATGCAAATAATGGAAGAAATGAAAACACATGTCAACAAAATCATGATTAAAAAACCACAAACAATGACAATTATTCAAAACAATTTAATCCTAATGCATCACACAGATCTATGATGATTCGAATCGATACGGTATGCAGACATGCAAGCAAAACAACAAATATGACATTCTGGCACAATGTTAATCGGTTAACCCCTGGGGTTAATCGGTTAACACCTTAAAAAGTTTGAAAAAACTGAAGTTTTGAACAGGTTAGTTGGTTAACCATATGCGTTAACCGATTAACACTGTTAACGTTTGAAATTTTTTTGAAATTTTGAATTGGTTAACCGGTTAACCATATAGGTTAACCGATTAACACTGCACTAGAAGCTAAAAAAACAGCAGCAGAAAATCACTTCCAGCACAGAAACAGCTTATCCATGGTTCCAATAGATCAACTTATCAATTAAGCACGACATTGACAACAAAAAACAAAGATCCAACAGCATGGATACACAATTGCACAACATCACAAATTGAATGGATCGAAATCAACAAAATTCAATCGAATATGAAGATTAACATGATAAGCTCAAAAATCAAATCGGATCGAGAATTCCAACCTTCAAAGCGGAGATTTGCATCGGTAAATGTTGATCAACCTGAATTTGAGCAGATCAAATGCAAGAAATCCGGAAAACTTCAAGATCCACAATAATTGTTGTTGTGTGAATGAAGATCCACCAATTTTAAGTCAAAAAGCTTCAAATAATCACTTTTAGAACCAACTCCAGATTCAGATCCAAGCTTGCACGAAAATTGAAGATGAAAATTGATTCAATGATGATGGTAAATGGAGGTTTATGCTCAAGAATCTATTGATTCCAATGAAGAATCAAGAATTCCAATGAAAAGAGCTTTGAGTGAGTTTTGGAAATGGAGAAGTTGAGAGAATTTGAGAGAGAATTCTGATCAATTCTGAAAAATGAATGTGAGAAATGAAAATTGGATGGTTTGGTTTGGAGTGAATCATTTAAATACCATCTAGGTTTGGATCCCAAAGCAAGGATTGGAATTTGGATTGGAAATCAAGGCTTGGAATGTGGAATGGGATTTTGGAGGGAAATATAAATTTTAAAGATATTCTAGATCCTTCCCAAATGAAAATTTGAATTCCAAGGTGATCAAAATTGGACCCCAAGTGCATTTGGCTTGCAAAATCATGTACAGGGCAAAATCTGCTATGGTTAACCGATTAACCATATGCGTTAATTGGTTAACACTGTTAAAACTTCAAATCTGGGCTAATTTTCCTTTGGTTAATCGATTAACCATATAGGTTAACCGATTAACACCTTCAAAATTTGAATTCTGTCGCCCTTTTGGTGAGAAATCTGTCCATTTTCCCTGTTTCCACTATTTGGAGCTCTGTCTAGCTGCTGAACCTCATTTTTGAACACGATCACTGTAAAAATGCTTGTTATGAGCCTGAGTGCTGATCCTGATCTGAAATTAACCTGCAAAATAAAATCGGTCACCTGACCGCTGGACAAAATAAATGCCCGAGCCTCTGATGCTCACTGTTCGTTGCTCAATCTTTTGCTCCGAAATGAACCTGAGCCACAGGATCGCCTCGAGAACGAATGCTATGCAATGCAAAAGAATGAAAAATGCAAAGAAACAAAAGCCATTTACGGTTAAAACGAAAGGCAAATTTTGGGGTGCTACAAGGAGTACGCACAAAGATGGATGAAGATGGCTTCCCGTGTGCAACCATCACTATTAGAAAGAGAGCTAATATATATATATATATATATATATATATATATATATATATATATATATATATATATATATATATATATATATATATATATATATATATATATATATATATATATATATATATATATATATATATATATATATATATATATATATATATATATATATATATATATATATATATATATATATATATATATATATATATATATATATATATATATATATATATATATATATATATATATATATATATATATATATATATATATATATATATATATATATATATATATATATATATATATATATATATATATATATATATATATATATATATATATATATATATATATATATATATATATATATATATATATATATATATATATATATATATATATATATATATATATTCATGGGTACTCTACAAAGTCAGTATTATGAAAGGATGTTAGGGAGCATCTCATATGGGTTCTCTAATCTGGTAATCATTTGAGAAAGTATCGAAGACGGCTTGAAAAGTGGTAAGATCTAAGGGGCATCCGATAGTCATGCTAACATGAATAATTTCTCTAACTACAATCAAAGAAGAAAGAAGGCGATGCCAATGCAGTAATGGGATCCCGTCAAGCACCCCAAACTCAGGTACCTTACTACCCATATCCGTATGTGGCTGTTGTAGCCTCCAGCCAATATCTAGCACGATAATTTCCTACGCCCCACACCAACAACCCCTGATAATACCTCAACAAAATTAGCATCAGCAATAAAATGGGTATCCGCCTAGAAATAAGTTGAGGCTAAGAAATAATTATGAGAGAAGGCCTCCCCAAGTTGACCCACTGTTGATGTCGTGTAGCCAGATTCTCCCACCCCTAATTTATAAAGGATGGGTCACACCTAAGGCTCTCGCACCTATGATCCCACCATATGCACCAAATTTTGATGAAAATGCTAGATGTGGGTATCATGATGGATCATCGAGGCACACCAATGACAACTGCAAGGCTTTAAAGTATAAGGTACAAGAGTTTATTTATGCTAAATTGCTTACCTTCAAAGAGATGGGTCCAAATGTGAGGAATAATCCTCTTCCTGTACACCATTGTCCTTCTGTTATTGTTATTGAAAAGTTTGATGAGAATAAATTAATAAAAGAAGCAGAAAACATGAAGACCCCCATGCTAATCGTCCATGAAAGCTGACCAAAGCGGGATAATTCAAGAAATTCATGGTTTTTGTGAGGTATGGTTGTCCTCACCAGATGAATGTGAAGAGCTGAAAAGATGTATAAAATAATTGATGAATCAAGGAACATTATAGATAAGTCATTCAAAAATTGAAGAGAGCGTCGCCACGCTTGAGCCTCTTGAGATACGACACTTAAAATAAGACACCTAAGAATCTCCTAGAGTCATTTATTTCCCTGTGCCATTTCCTTTCGAAAGCACTAAGGTAGAACGACGGGACTACGATGCCATGAACTATGTAGGAGACAAGCCATTTGTGTTTGAGCTTAACGTAACCAATATAGTTAATATGGTGCATGATTTGCAGTGGTAAAGTGTTCGCTCTAAAACAACCACAAAAGAAGATTCCCAAGATTTCCAAAGTCAAAGACGTCTCAAGTTCAAACTCATAAGTGGGGCATTCAAAAAAGACAGTACCCCAAGAAGAGGCTGAGGAATTTCTGAGAATAATCAAGAAGAGTAAATACAAGGTGGTGGATCAACTAAGTCAGACACCTTCCAACATTTCCATACTATCCCTGTTACTTAGCTCAGAGGCACACAAAGTGTATCTTTTGAGGATCCTGAATGAAGATCTCACCAAAGACATAACTATCGACCAGTTCAATAGGGTGATAACAACATTATCGCTAGCGGTTTTCTGGGTTTCAACAGCTAGGAATTACCCAAAGAAGGCAAAATCACAATAAGCTTTGTATATGTCAGTGAAATTTCAAGACAATATCCTCTCAAGAGTGTTAGTGGACACGAGTTCATCCTTGAACATCATGCCTAAAACTACCCTCATGAAATTGAACACCAAAAGACCATTTATGAAAGCAAACTCGTTAGTAGTCAAAGCCTTCGATGAATTAAGAAGAATGGTGATAGGGGAAGTTGATTTGCCCATGGTGGTTGGACCTCACAGGTTCATGACCACCTTTCAAGTAATGGACATACACCTCGGTTACAGTTGTCTTCTAGAACGACCTTGGATACACGCTACTAGCACCGTCACCTCCACACTGCATCAGAAACTCAAATTTGTGGTAGAAGACAAACTAGTAAATGTCAATAGCGAAGAAGACATCTTGGTCAGTCACATCTCATTATTCAGAAACATTAAGGCAGATGGAGAAACTTCAAATACAGAGACATTCTGAAGTTGGGACATCCTAAAGATTGTTGTTGTGAGTCGAAAGCGGGTCATCCTTAAGAAAAATACATTCCCATCATCCTAGGAAAGGTTATCAACTATGACCAAAGGAGAAAGTCCTTCAAGTTAGGGAAAGTACTAGAGTTGCCAGAGAAAAGAGATTGGTTCGGGATTGAAGTACCAACCAACAACTACCGAGGCCCAGAAGACTAATCTAAAGTGACTTCACACTATTCAAGAGACCTTTCGTAGTACCGAAATCAGTTGTGAAGTTCATGTGGCTATGATAAAAGAGAGGAATGAAGAAGTACCTAACTTGGTATGTCATTGTCTCCTCGATGTTATTCTCAATAATTGGAAGGTTGTACAGATTCCATAAATTATTTCCCTTTCAAAGTAATTTACTGTTTTTAATTCCTTTGCTCTGCCCGAGGCAAATGGGTAGCTTTGTAGGGCCACCCTTTGTTTAAACGACTTATTTATCAATAAAAAATGCATTTTATGTTCATTTGAGATCCATTTCTTTCATATTTCTAACTTTCAAAAATGGCAATGTTTTCATACACCTTTTTAAGTTTTCTTCTTTTCCATTTTTTCATCGTCATTCCCAAAAAAACAAAAAAAAAATCCTCCTCATGTAGATTAATAATCAAACCCAGTGAAAATAACAATGCTATGATCCCTCACGACTTTGAACTCCCAATTATGCAAGTGGAAGAAGATGGTGAAAATGATTGTGAGCTTCCTAAAAAGTTGGCCAGACTGTTAAAACAAGAGGATACAATGATTTGACCTCATCAAGAACCAGTGGAGTGATCAATCTGGGAACTGAATAAGACAAGAAAGAGGTTAAGGTTGGTGCTTCTTTGAACAAGGATGTGAAGAAAAGGTTGGTCTAATTATTACATGAGTACGTGGACATGTTTGCTTGGTCATACCAAGACATGTCGAGACTTGATGCAGACCTTGTTATACACATATTGCCGCTCAAGCTAGAGTGCCCACCGATAAAACAAAAATTGAGAATAAACAGACCAAATATGTCTCTTAAAATCAGAGAGGATATCAGAAAGCAGTTCAATGAGGATTTCTTAGCCATTGCAAAGTACCCCCCATTAGGTTGCCAACATCGTGCATGTCCCAAAGAAAGATGATAAGGTGAGGATGCATGTGGATTATCGATATCTAAATAGAGCAAGTCTTAAAGACAACTTAACACTACCTCAAATTGACGTATTTGTAGATAACACTGCTCAATTCTCAGTCTTTTCCTTCATTGATAACTTCTCCATTTACAGCCAAATCAAAATGGCTCTTATAAACATGGAGAAAAACACATTCATCACCCCGTGGGGCAACTTCTGTTATAAAGTAATGCCTTTTGGATTAAAGAATTTTGGGGTAACATACGAAAGAGAGATGGTGACTCTCTTTCATGACATGATTCACAAATATATAGAGGTTTACATCGACAATATAATTACCAAACTCAAAGAAGAAAATCATTTAGCTAATCTGCAAAAGTTGTTTGATCTCTTGAGAAAATACAATCTACGTCTGGATCCTGCAAAGTGCACTTTTGTTGTCTGATCCAGCAAGTAACTGGGGTTCATAGTCAGCTAAAGAGGTATTGAAGTAGATCCGTACAAGGTGAAAGCCATAAAAGGCATGACATCTCTGAGAGTTGAAAAAGAGGTATGTGGTTCCCTAGAAAGATTGAACTACATTGTTAGATTCATATCATACCAACAACCACCTGCGAGCCTATTTTCAAATTGATGAGGAAAAATCTAGCCATCGAGTAGAATGAAGATTGCCAAGGGGAATTCAATAAAATCAAAGAGTACTTACAAGAGCCACTGATCTTGATACCCCCGGTTCTGAGGAGACCCCCTATTATATACTTAACAGTGCTCGATGGATCAATGGGTTGTGTGTTTCAGCAACAAGATGAAACCTAAAGAAAAGAGTATTTGATTTATTACTCGAGCAAAAAATTCACAAATTATGAATCCAGATACTCACTAATTGAGAAGACTTACTGTACACTAGTATGGGCCGCCCAAAGCCTAAGGCAGTACATGTTGACCCACACCACATGGTTGATATCAAAAATGGATCACATCAAGTATATCTTTGAAAAGTTAGATCTCACTAGAAGAATCACCTATTTCCAAATTTGTCATTTGAATACGACATCCAATATGTTACGTAAACGGCGATAAATGGAAGTGTGTTATCATAATATCTTGCCCACCAACTAGTGGAAGATTATTAGCCTATGCGTTTGAGTTTCCTGATGAAGATATTATAATTCTCAATGACAAAAAGGTCACAGGTAATGACGAAGGGCCCGAACCAGGAGCTCGATGGAAGCTCGTGTTGAATGGCCACTCGAATGCAATGGGGGACAAAATTGGAGATGTCTTAACCTCTCAAAGGAATGGTTATACTCCTTTCATAGCAAGATCACTACAATGTGAGAAATAATGGTTGCTTCAGCTGCTGCTAACAATGAGAAAGATCACTACAGTGGCAAGCCACCAGTCTTTGATGGTGATAAGTTTGACTACTGTAAAGATAAAGTCGAAAGCTTCTTTCTTGGTTATGATGTAGATCTTTGGGACCTTGTAGTTTATGGCTACACTCACCCAGTCGATGTTGTAGGTAACAAAGTAGCAAGAAGTGATATGAATGATCAACAAAAGAAGGACTACAATAATCATCATAAGGTAAGAACTATATTTCCTTATATTATCTCTTATACTGAGTATGAGAAGATAATAAACAGAGATACTGCCAAGTCCATCTTTGATTCCTTAAGAATGAATCATTAAGGGAAAGCTCAATTAAAGGAGACAAAGGCTTTAGACCTAATCCAGAAATATGAGGCATTTAGAATGGAGGATGATAAAATAGTTGAGATTATGTTCTCAAGGTTTCAGATGCTAGTCGCAGGACTTAAGGTTCTAGAAAAAAGGTTATTCAACATCTGACCATGTAAAAAAGATCATCAAAAGTCTCCCCAAGAAATGGAGACCTACGGTAACTTCCTTGAAGCTATCTAAATATTTGAATAGTATCAGTCTTGAAGAACTTGTTAGTTCTTTAAGAAGTCATGAGATCAAGATCGAGGGAGATGAACCTCAGAAGCGAGGTAAATCTGTTGCCTTGAAGTCCAAACCTGAAAAGGCAATGACTTATCAAGCTGAGGAAGAATCAGAAGATTCTGGTGAAGACTCAGAAGATGACAATGATGATATGTCACTGATTACTAGAAGGGTCAACCGACTCTAGAAACGTAGGCAGAATGGTCAATGGAAGTTTAGAGAAGCAAGGAAGACCGCTGGCCATTATGACTCATTGTCTGGACAGAAGAAGCAGGGTTCTGAAAAAAAAGAGGTTATTTTCTATAAGTGCAAGGATCTAGGTCACTACAAGAATGAGTGTCCTAAGTTCAAAAAGGACAAGAGGCCTAAGAAGAAGAAAGGGCTCATGGCTACATGGGACGACTCAAATTCTGAAGAAGAAGATTCTGGAGAGGAACAGGAAAATGTTGCTTTAATGACAACTACAGCTGATGCTAAAGTCTCTTAAGAACCAGGAGATATGGTACTATCAGAATTTGACTTCGATTATAAAGAGGTACTTTCTAAACTATCTTGTTCCAATTTAGAGTCATGTCTTTCGGAAATGCTAGAAAAGTACCAAAGTCTATTTAGTATCTTTGGTAGAGCCAACATCTATTAATGAAGCTCTTCTGGATAATGAATAGATTTTGGATATGCAAGAAGACTTGAATCAATTCACCAGAAACGATGTTTGGGGTCTTGTTCAGAAACTAAAAGGTGTCCATGTTATTGGAACTAGATGGGTGTTCAGAAACAAGCTCAACGAGAAAGGTGAGGTCATCAGAAACAAGGCTCGATTGGTAGCACAAGGTTATAGTTAACAAGAGAGGATATACTATATAGAAACCTTTGCACCGGTTTCCAGGTTAGAATCAATTCGTCTTTTATTTTCGTTTGCAGTCAATCATAACATCATTCTATATCAGATGAATGTTAAAAGTGCATTCTTAAATGGGTACATTTCTCAAGAAGTGTATGTGCACCAACCTCTGGCTTTGATAATTTTGAAAATCCTGATTTTTTTTTAAACTTAAAAAGTCGTTATACGGTCTAAAATAAGCTTCTAGAGCTTGGTATGAAATACTAAGTAACTTCCTTTTGGAAAATGATTTCACCAGAGGGAAAGTGGACACAACGCTCTTTTGCAAAACCTTTAGGAATGATATTCTGGTTGTCCAAATTTATGTTGATGATATTATATTTAGTTCTGCTAATGCTTCTTTATGCAAGGAATTTTCTAAGTTAATGCAGGCAGAATTTGAAATGAGTTTGATGGGAGAGCTCAAGTTCTTTTTGAGGATTCAAATTGGTCAACATTCAGAAGGAACGTACATTCACTAAAGCAGGCATACAAGATAACTTCTGAAGAAGTTTAACTTATCAAAATGTAAGCTTGAAAAGACTTCAATGCACCCCACGTGTATTCTAGAAAAGGAAGAGGTAACTGGTAAGGTAGATCAGGAGCTATTCAGAGGTATGATAGGCTCTCTCCTTTATCTAACTTCTTTTAGACCTGATATTTTATTCAGTGTTTGTTTGTATGCTCGCTTCCAATCAGACCCTAGAGACACTCACTTAATTATTGTTAAGAGAATCTTTAGGTATTTGAAAGGTACAACTAATCTTTGTTTTTTTTTATAGAAAATCAAGTGAATACAAATTAGTAGGCTATTGTGATGCTGACTATGCTGGAGACAGAATAGAAAGGAAAAGTACTTCTAGAAGTTGTCAATTTCTGGGAGGTAATCTAATATCTTGGTCCAGCAAGAGACAGTCAACAATTGCACTTTCAACAGTTGAAGCTAAATATATTGCAGCTTTTAGATGTAGCACTCAGATACTCTAGATGAAGAGTCAGCTAGAAAATCATCAGATTTTTTAGAGTAACATTCCTATCTTCTATGGTAATACTTATTCTATTTGTTTATTCAAGAATCCTATCTTGTATTCTAGATCTAAACATATTGAAATTAAACATAATTTTTTACGTGACTATGTTCAGAAGGGTATTTTCATTTAAGGTTTGTTGATACAGACCACTAGTGGGCTGATATCTTCACTAAACCCCTTGCTAAAGATAGATTCGTTTTCATTCTGAAAAAATTGTTTATAAAACCTTGTCCAAAATGAAATGATGTTATCTGAATGTTAAGCTTTCATAATTCTTGATTAAGATTATGAGGTTGAATTGTTGTTGTTGTTTGTTTGTTTCTGAAACATGAGTTTTCTGAAGTGAGGAAGTTTCATGAATCAGAAAGGTTCTGTTTAGAAGGAAATCCTATCGATTTATCTTCTAGATTCTGAATAGTTACAACATTAATGGTTGTCTTTTCATTTGATTACATGTGGTCCTTAGTGGAGACAACTATCCCACTTCCTGAACATGTGTTTTGATGACGTGACATATCAGGTTTTGTACTTTTCTTTAAAATACGTTAAATCTTTACGCATTCCCCCTATAACTGCACATTTATTGTTTGTAATTATGTTTAGTTATTTTAATTATTACTTAAACATTTATATAAACCCACCTCACTCACTTTTCACACTACGCTCACATTTCTCCCACACTTTTCTCTCTTTCAAACCCTAAACTACTCTCTTCAACTGTTCATCTTCAACATTCATCTTCAACGCTCAACCTTTAACTCTCAACTGTCTACGATGGCTGAATCTTCTCAACACTCTCAACAACCTCAATAACAAGTTTTGTCCTTTGTCATTCCTGAAAAGCCAGTCGTCACTCTTAACATTCTAGTTGAATACCACTCAGTGCTTTACAAGACTATTGTTGATTTTGAGAATCTAAAAGATAATGGTTTTGATCTTACTGGAACGCTTTAATTTCAATGCTGGAATACTTTCTTCAAAAGATTGAAAGGTCCTATTTTTCCAGTTCTTGTTAAAGATTTCTAGATTCATGTTGTAGCAAATAAGGAGATAATCATCTCTTTTGTTCTTGGTAGAAGGATTATGATCACTAAGAAAACCATTGCAAATCTCATCTCTCATAATGGTAGTGGATTAAGGGTTTACAATGTCAAACCTGATGAAAGAAAGGAAGCAAAGGTTGTTGCAACCATCTTCAAAAAGGGAACTGTTTTTTATGATGAAAAAGGACCGTCTACAAAGGATTTGAAGGATTCTCTGAGAGTTTCCTTCAGTATAATTATGGGTTGTATCTACCATAGACATGGTACACACTCGACGGATTACATCAACCTTTCTCAGAAACATGTGATGTATTTTTTGATGAAGGGTGTCGAGTTAACACTTCCTGTTATTCTCTTTAGATTCCTAAGGGATTCCATAGCTATATCCATAACTGGTTTCGTCAAAAGGGTAAACATATCTCCTAGGGAAGATTACTTTCAGGCATCTTTATGGAAACTAGTCTTGTTGAAGATCTTTTGGTTTCTGGAGTTACTTACGAGCTAATAAATATGTTGGAAATGTTTTCTGGGGAAAGAATCTCAAAAGTGTGGGTCTTATTTCTAAACTTACTCGACCAAGCAGTCTGCCTACCGTGGATGAAATTTGTGCTATGAGGATTCTGATTAATAGCTTTCCATTATTATCTAGAACTGATCCACCAGAAGTGCTAGCACGCTACATTGCTAGTTGTCGTGACGAAGGAATAGATGTATGAGTTGATGTTTCCAATCTTCCAGACACTTTACCTGAAGTTCCTAGGAGGAATAGGAAAGGAAAGAAGAAGTTAAATGGTGATGAAGAAGAGAAGTCTGAACCAACGAAGAAGAAGAAGGTGATTTTATTTCTGGATGAAGATGAGATTTCTATAAGTGAGCACCAAAAAGCCTTGCTTCTGGGTGATGTTTCTGGTTTTGCACATAAATCTCTTTAGGATCTTGACGCTCTTATTCAACGTAAGCCTTCTAGAGTTACACCATCTTTTGTTTCTAGTTCTATTATTTATGAGGATGTTTTACTGACACAACCACCTCCATCCCCACCTCATATTACCCCCCACAACTCCTACTCCACCTCCTCCACCACCATCTCCAATTCCAATTGCTTCTGAACCTGTTAAAGAAACTGTTTCTGTGAATCTTTTGTCTGAACAACTTTCTAGTGAAATCCAACTTGGTCATCTATCACCTACAACATCATCCACCATACCACCACCAGTTAATGCTCCCCACACTGAAAATCCAAATGAACAAATGTCTGAGGGCACTCCCAATGACATGTTTAACTCTGAACCTGATCATATTGTTTCAGATGCTGAAACATATGAAGATCTTCCCTTT
The DNA here is from genome assembly GCA_963859935.3 of Lathyrus sativus. NCBI lineage: Eukaryota > Viridiplantae > Streptophyta > Magnoliopsida > Fabales > Fabaceae > Lathyrus > Lathyrus sativus. The sequence continues at coordinate 651,269,978 of OZ012738.1, read as the reverse complement.
CTTGCCATTCCAAGTGTTTATGGCCCTAATCCTAATCCAAATCTTTGTGATCTAACCATCAAATTCTCCAACATAACTAAACCTAAGGAACCCAATGTTGGTAAGATGCTGAGGAAATTTGAATTAGATTCAAAGAAGCGTCTTCGTGTTGCTATGTGGACTAGCTTTCAATCTGTTTGTCCAACGGAAAGTGATTCAGCTTGGGAGGCTTACAGGGAATGGGTGAATTCCAAAATCTAGAGGCTAGAGAACTGGATACAAAGCTTTTTGAAAGAATTTCCATTCATGTCTTGTACCTGCTATAGAAATCTTGAAGTTAAGATTTTCTCCATTGTGTCTCCCTGTACGTGAGATTGAGGAAGAAAAGCAAACTGCAGATGCTTTTGGGGATCCAGATGTCATCATGGAAGATGTTGCTGCTCAAGCTGACTGAGGAAAGCAAGTCGTCTCTAGAGACCAACAGTAAACTGAAGATCTTGTCTCAAGAAAACAAATTGTTGTATCTGAAAATTTGAATGCTGCTGTTGGAACTTCGTCTTCTGGGGTGATTGCATAAATTTTGAAGACTCTTGCTGAACTGAAGGAAGACAAAGACCTGGTCAACCAACGCTTGAATAGGAAGGAAAAGATGTTTGAGCTTATCCTCTCCAAAATCCCCTCGCAAAACCCAAACCCTTAGTTTTTAAAAATTTTATGCACATTTGTTTGTGTTATTTTTTATTAAGTGATTGTGTTTGTTTCTTTTGTTTTGTACTTCTGCACCTTCTAGCATTATTTTTATTTAATGAAGTTTTTCTTTTTCTGTTTTGTCTATGTCTTTTTGATTGCATACAAAAATAAGGGAGAAACATATTGATTTTGATATATCTATATTCATGAACCAGAACCCAAACATTTCTAATGTTTTTGCTAACAATTATTTAGAGAATATTATGTTAGCTGTTTCAGGGAAAGAAATGAAATATCAGAAGCTCCTGAAGTTTTCAAATCAGATCTTAAGACAACCAGTTTCTAAAGAAATGGTTTCTGAGTTTGAATAATTAACTTCAAAGGCTGAGAAAGGCTTCCAACCAGGCATTAAGTTTGTAAAGCTTTAACCAAGATATGAAGATCTTTCAATAAGATTTCAAATCAGGCTAAATTTTCAAACCAGGCTTCTGAAGCAAAGAAATGAAGTTCATTAGAAGTGTTTGAAATTTTGGCACTCTAACACATGTTAATATTGATGTCCTCACATCAAAAAATAATGTCAAGACATATGTTACAACATCTTCTGTCTGACAGAACAAATAAACCAGACTGAAAACAAAATTGCAGAAATAAAAATAACACAGTTAGTTGGTAACCCAGTTCGGTGCAACATCACATGCATCTAGGGGCATCCAAGCCAAAAGGAAATTCACTATGATAGAATTAGTTCAAATCTAAACCGTTTACAACTTCTCGCCTAATCACTACCTTGTGCAAATTCTACCTAGAAACCCTCTAGATATGAGATCCCCTTCTCAATTCCTAATCAATCACAATCCCGGTGACAATACCTCGAGAAACCAAACAGAAGAAGAATACTCATCCAACTACAATACTTGGTTTTGCTTAAAAGCTTCAACCAAGAACAATACACTCTTGCTTACAAGCTTTAGAGTGGACAATCAACAATACAAAACCAGTCTAGCACAATGCATCAGAAGATACAAAGGGTGACATACAATTAACAAGAACAAGACTCTCAAAATCTAAGATTCTAAAACCTACCCTTATTTTACAAAAGTGAAAGTTGTATCTTCATTAGGTTTAGGTCTTCTTTAAATAGCCTTCAGACCTTGTAGGCTTGGGCTTTTGAGGCACAATTCATCAAAAATCAGCTTGGAATCATAAGCATAATCTTCTGCACATAAATAAGAACAAAATACAAAGTTTCCTAAAAAGGCTCAACGATCTTTTTTCTTCTTCAAAAAACCATCACAATCTGTCAAAACAGAAGTTCCCATAATATCCCTCATTAGATAACGCATACGTGTGAATTAAGACACACTAAAAAACCACACAATGATTTTCAACTCAAATAACATTCCCTTTGGCCAATGCTCATCAAAGAGGATATCAAAGTGATTTAAGATAAGAATTGAAACAAAATTTAATAGATAAATGAAAATACTTATCTAAAAGCGTATAGTCACGCTTTTAGTCAGGTTTCCAAGAGATTTTAGAAGACTTGTCTTCTCTTGAATTGATGGTTATCTTTTCTCCTCTTTAAGATCTACCATTTTCAGATAATCAATCCATCTTTGGTAGCTTGAGTGTGTCTTCTAAAGATTCATCTGCATCAAAAGAACTTTCCCGGCGTTTCTTGGATGCAATATATCACTAGTGATGTATTCAACCTTAATAATAGTAAGTATTCTCAAGCTATACTAATGACAAAGATAATAGTAAAAAGGGGATTTGCCTACACTACTTGTTACATGATTTAACACAAATATTTGTCAACTTCATAGGTCATAACATCCTTCTTCTTTGCCACAAAGTCAATGAACAGGGAGATGTTAGCTTATATATGTCTTGAGCTTCAATTTTTAAGATCTCATAATCTCTTCAAGGAGTCGAGAGATTTTCCTTATAAAGTCAATCAATAATGTTAGGTACCCAATTTTCATTGGGTCCTTAAGGGTGAGTGGAAATATTGTTGCACTTGAGTAACCATTGAAATACACCTTTAGGAATAAAAAATATCCTAAATTTGAATTTAGAAATGGTATGGCCTTTCTTAGAAAAATGGTGATAAATCAAATGAAAATGAGAATGACTTTTTCTAATTGATCCTTTTGAAGAAAAATTATACTTTCTGTATGGTTCATTCAAAGGTCTTTTGAATGTTGTTGGATCAATGACAAAAGTGACTTTCGGTTTTAAAGTCTTGCTTAATTTGACCTTTAGAGTATTAACCTATTTTTGCCAAATATGACAAGTCTCACAACCAAACCAAGAAAGTTTCTCATTCTCACTCTTATCCTTTTGAGCATCTAACACGGTTTGCTTAAGTGCTTCCATTTTTTTTCCATTTCTAAAATTTTAGATTCATAGTACAAAAATATTTTCTTATTTGAAGGCAAGCTTTTAAAAGAATCTTCCGCTTTACCATATAGATTCCCAAAAGCAACTGTTAATTTAGAATAAGACACTTCATCATTAAGTTCATATTTAGAATGAATTACATTTTGAAGGTTAGAAAACTACACAAGAAGGGGGTTGAATTGTGTTTTCCATTTTCTTAGTTTGCATCTGATCAGACTTCAGAATCTAAATTGGGGTTCAAATTTTTGTTAATTCTTAGCAGCAGAATGTTAACAGAAGTATTTATACTAGTTCACTATAATCAAAACACAATTACAATTGCTTATGCATTCCGCATAAAACTTTTACACTTGCTCAGACCCAAGGTCTAAGACTTCTTGCTCAGATTCCATGAACCCAAGAATTTCCTGCTCAGGCCCTCAGCACAAGAGTTCTCCTCCAAGCCCCATGAAACGAGCCTTTCTGCTTGCACCCCTCTGGTCAAGACATACTGCTCCAATTCCATGTATTGAGCATTCCTGCTTAAGCCCTCAGGCTCAAGACTTATACTCCAGGTTCCATGAAACGAGCCCCTGCTTGCACCCTATCGGTCAAGACTTACTACTCCAAATTTCATGAACCGAGCTATCCTGCTCAAGCCACACTGGCTCAAGACTTTCATTCTTAATCAATATACTTGATTAAAACTTTCACTGCTCAAGCACATAGCAAGAGACTTATGTGGCTCAAACGTCTTGGCTCGAGACTTCCTTGCTTGTATCCTAATGATACAAGACTTCTGCTTAATCAATCCACTTGATTAAGACTTTCACAGCTCAAGCACGTAGCAAGAGACTTAAGTGGCTCAAGCATCTTGGCTCGAAACTTCTTTGCTTGTATCCCAATGACACAAGACTTTTATCTAAACTACCTAACAAGTTCAACATAATAGAGAAAAATATGTACATGATACAAGTATCAAAGGTACGAAAAAGCACCATAGCAAAGACCTAAAGCACTTAAGATTTCTAAGATATTCAATATGTAATAAATCTTAAGACTTTTACAATTTCAACATACATCAAAAAAATGTGCATATACAATAAGTTGATAATTGTTGATCTTGTTACTCCTTCTTCTGGTTGATCCTTGTTAAAGATTTAGCTTGAACCTTCAGCCATATTTATAGCCTTTTTAGAAACTAGCCGTTGAAGAGGTAACTTGATCAAGAGTCTTTGTTTTTACTCCATAGCACAAGAGTCGTTGAAGATAGATACACCAGAAGATCTTAATCCAATGTGTAACATTTTTAACCTTTGAGTCTTCAAGAGTTTCTGTACTATTAGAGTCGTTGAGAGTAGATATCCATAAATCATCTCAGCCTTTCTTGAGCCTTACGATCTGTAGACTCTAGCTAATAAACTAATTTAACAATACAACTTTCTTTCTACAGTACAAACATCTTCAGCTTTATCACTAACTCTGAATGGTACCAGAAGTTGATTTGCATTCACTAAGTGTAGAGACAGTTATATTGCTTCTTCTGATGATGAGACCTTCATCTTCAGAGTCTACGTCAAACATCACTTAGCAAGTGTTCTTCAGATTCTACCACCAGAAGCTAGCAATTTAGCAACTCTCAAAGTGTGCTTAATATAGAACAGATTATGACAATAATATTTACAAGATTAGAACCTGCACACATGTAACACACATAAAATAAACCATTGTTCTTTCAATACTTTTTTATCATCAAAACCCAAGGAAAATATGTCATAAACAAATCTTGTTCTAACAATCTCCCCCTTTTTGATGATGACAAACACAAGTATTTAAAGGACAATGTTGGGCAGTTATAATTTTCTTTGCAACATCAATGTATGATGTTTGTAAGCTCCTCCTAAGTCTAATAGTCCAAAGCAGAGTTCTGTAGACACTATACTAGATACTACTATCAAGAAAAAGTAATTCAGTTTTCTTAGTAACATCAGATTCTAAGGTTTGTAAGCTCTCTCTGAGTCAAAAGTTCCAAGGTTGAGGTTTGTAAACTCCCCCTTAGTTCCATATTTAAGAAAATTAAAAATAATATTTTAACTTCCTTTGTCAACATCAGAATACGAGGTTTGTAAGCTTTTTCTAAGTCTCATAGGCTAAGGTTGAGGATTGTAAGCTCCTCCTTAGTTCTATGTACAAGAAAGTTAAAATGTGTCGCTCGGGTAAGATAACCATAAAAACAAAAATATAAATAACAAAATTATAAATGACCAATATGTACAACTGAGTAAGTACTCAATGGGTTGAGTTTCTAATTAAACACTTACAATTATTTCTCCCCTTTTTGTTACATTAAAAAGAAATAAAAAGAGAAGAAAAAAGAATTACAATCATAAATGCATCACAGACCATCATTACAAGATCAGTTTCCAAGAAATTGAAAAACACAAATAAGAAGCATGGGATCATTAAGGATTGTATAGTGCATGCTTTAAATTTTTAGTGGTCGTTATTATTCCAAGAATCAAGCAGGATCATATCAGTTGCTTGAGTTGCTCAGAAGTCATTGTAAAAGTAGTCTAAACCTAGTTCATTTTCATCAACATCCACCAGAGTCATGGAGGCATTAGCTGAGAGTCATAAGACATATGTATTAACAGAAATCTCTGAGAGCTCTACAAGACAAGATGTCTAGAACGTACATAAATGAGATGTATATGAATCATCTACCACCGGGCTTATGCCCTCTGCAAGACTCACTTTTGAAGAGGTGATGTTAACAACTCCAACACAACCTACATGAGTAGAAGCTGTGATGTAGCCCTAAAGAAAGATAATGAAGAGGTCAAAAGAAGACGACCCAACAAGATGTTCTACTATCCAATCCCAGAGGCAGAAGATGAGGATAAACTAGACATAGACTATGATAATTGTTATCATCATAAGGCTCAGGATGAATTAGATAGGGATCTATACTAAGTACTAGCAGTTCCTTATGAATCAATGTTTTGTAATCCTCTGCTTCAATTAATGAAAAAGTACCTTTTTGGCCAAATTTTGTTTATTGCATGCAAATACTTTCAATAACTTCCCTTAGGTTTTCTGATAGACATTAATGAAGTAAAACTGACACAAGAAGCAACAATTAAACGTGTTAACCATAAGATTTATAGCTGTTAAAGAATCTTTAATAGGCCAAACTGCTAAATAACATTTCCAAGATATATCATTTAAGATATTGATAAGACTTAATCAATATTAAAATAACATATACTTGGAACAATGTATGTAACACGTCTATATAAGAATTCATAGTAGGCTTACTTTGATAATAACTTAATCCTCAAAACACCAAGATGTACAAACAGAAGAATTTAGGTTCCAAAGAGAGAATTCAGAAAGACAACCATATTAAATGCAGCAACTCATACAAATGAAAGCAAGGCAGCAACTGAAGGATATACTAGCAAGCAGATGACTTCAGGAGCTCTTACGCCTTCAATATCCTTTGTGAAGACACAAAGAAGAAGAAGATCTTATGGGTCCAGACGTAGAAATCAATCAAGAAAGGAGGCTTTATTTGACAAGAAAGAATGTCAAGATTACTTAGATAATCTGGACATGTCAGATGATCCTAAGGAATATCTTAGGGTCAATCCAACAGACTAGAATGTCTAAATAATTTATAATACCTTCCATCTTATTAAAGATAAAAATTGCAAACATTAAGTTCTTACTCCCATTACTTTTAATTCTTTTGAACAACCATAAATAGATATAATCAACAATTAACTAAACAACATAATAAATAAAATTTAAATAAATAATAAGATAACTTAATACAAATGTTCTAACAATTACAAGGCATAACTATGCAGAAATTTAACATCAGAACCTTTCATAGATAGCTTTAAACTCGTCTCTCCAGATTTTAGGCAAATCATCCTCTGAATTTATGATAACTCCCTGCTGAACAAGTAATTCTGAAAGGACTCGTCCAAAAAGAATGAAGAAAACATTTCCCTTATGAAAGGAAGAAAGAAACTTCTTCAAATAGTCAAACATAACTTAAGGAAGATCAATTTGCTAGTCTGAATTAAGAAGTATAAGCAAATGTTTTTCAATAGGGTCCACAAGGTCTAAATCGTTATCCTTAGGAAGTAAGTTTGAATTTAGAATTTGATTCCAAACAATAGCATCAGGACAAAGATTTGATACCACTGATGTATTAGATGGATCTATAAAGATACGCCAAGTAGGAAGGTAGTGTTCCCAAATAAGAGTTCTTGGGATTTCTTCAATCTTCTCACAATTGATCACATTAGCAATCGCTTTAGAGGTTAGTGTAATAGAAACACCAGTTACTTTAGAGAGAATAGCACACTCATAATTCAACTCAACAATGGAAGAATTAATCCAAAACTCTTTGACAAGATCTGAATAAGTGAAACCACAGAACATCTCAAAGTATCCATTCCATCCTTGTTGAGACACAGTCTTTCAGAAGTTAAAGCCTAACTTAAGCAACTCATCAAAATACACAAACTTTTCATTAATGACTACCAGTTGATTCAAAGAAGAATTGACTAGCAAACTTATAACACCCTTTTCTACCCCACAAATATAATGGCAAATCAATCAAATTTATCAGAGTAAAATATTAAACATAATAAAACTAACCTCAAAGGGCGTACATTTTTCAATAACTCAAATCAAAGTCAATGCTCCATAAACAACGAGTTTTCCCAAAATTACTCAAAAATTGCTCAAAAGGCAGCGGAACTCAAAAAGGCAAAATCCAAAGTTTTCCTTGCGCAACAACATAATCAAAATAACAATAGTCAATAAAATATGGTTTAACTCAAAGACCCCAACCCGATGTTAGACTATCAGAGCAAGACCCTCTAAGTCAACCAAAAGTTAAAAACTCCAAAAAGTCCTCGACGACATCCACAGCTAAACCTAGTCATCCGCATGTTACCCACGTGGAGACAACATTCAAACAGACAGGGTGAGTAAAAAGATTCATAATAATCAATATAGGAATCAATATATAAAATAACGTCATTTTCATATTCAACACCATCATAATCATCAAGGAAACATCAAAAGTCATAATATCATAAATTACACCAAATTGTCACATAAATGCAAATGAAACAAGACTCATGCATGTGGTACCAATTCATCAAAATTGGATGGACACTGGGTCATCAACCCTCCATAGATCCCCATCAATATGATCGATTCTACACAAGAACCGGAGCATAACAAAATACTTCACATCCGCACAATGGGACTGAAGCAACAAGAATCAAACACTAGACCGAAGTCCGGAATGCATATGAATGCATCATGTACATGTCAACATCATCCTCATAATAAACTCATTAGGTGCATCATCATTCATCAAAATCATCATAATAATCACATTTTCATAATCATAATATTCTTACTTCAAACATTACCACCACACTTAGTAAATAATACACAAAGTATCAACATAATTCAATCTCAATACTCACAACACACATTAGCGATTACTCATAGAATAATTAATTCATCATTAATAATTAATTTCACTATTCAAATGGTATACAACACATTTTACAATACAATCACAATTGTATTATCATTACAACAAGCAATAACTATCATGCATTTCATGTTTTCACCCACCAAAATATACTTATACAAGCACACACACAAGTATTCGATGAATTATCCACAAATAATTTTACAACCGGCAACAAACAGTGCAACAATTCATTAATAGAACATGCACACAATTGACTTCCCAAATATATTAGATATAAAAATATTGGGAAACTAATTCTTTTAACTATACTATGTTATAGCCCTGTTCATTAGCTTTCCAATGCTTTGAACGGGGACCAAAACAGACTTAAGGATCAAAAGTTACGTCCAAAACGATTTCGACCAAAAACATGAACAGTCGTGACGGACAGCATGTAAAATTTTCTGTGTTTTTCACCGTTGGAGACCTTCCAGACCTCTGATTTTGATTCCGTAAAAACCCAAACTCTCAGAAAATTACAACTCACCCAATACTATAATTATCTCAAGTTAATTTACAATTTTAACACATTCATTAGAGTTCTCATAATCAATTATCCTATACGGTTAAAACCTCAACAACAGCTTTTGGCCACGAATGCCTAATTTCCCTTACTCCCAAATCAACCTCAAACCTATCAGACCATCAGTTCAAATCCCTCAAACTCATTAAACTCACCAGAAAGGCAACAAAAATTCAATACTCAAAATCCCTAAACCCTTAAATCGGCTTTAAACACATTGAATCACATATTGAAAATAATGAAGACAATACTCCCCATACTTAAACAACCTCAAAAACAGATTTGGCCACGAAGGCCTAATTTCCTCAAACTCAAAAACCTCCTAAATCCTTAAATTGGCTTGAAATACATTAAATCATATATTGAAAACAATGAAGGTAATACTCCTCATACTTAAACAACCTCAAAAACAGATTTGGCCACGAAGGCTTAATTTCCTCAAACTCAAAAACCTCATAAATCTTTAAATCGGCTTTAAATACATTGAATCATATATTGAAAATAATTAAGGTAATACTCCTCATACCTTAATTGCCGACTCTAAGCCTTTCTCCTTGATTCTTGGAAACCTCGCGAAGCTTTGCCTCAATCCTCTTCCTCAGAGCTCTGGCCTCTATTTCTTCCCTTTTCACGGTCTAGCAAGAATGAATCCTAATTCCCTTAAAATTCCTTTTTGTTAAACCTAACTTTGGGCCTTAAAATGGGCTTTCCAATTTCACTCTCACTAACTCCTCCTCAAATGTCCATTTTACCCTTAATTCACTTATATTTATTTAAATTAATAATAATACAAATATATTCATATTATATACTATTATTTAAATAAATAACCCAAAATCCATAATTCTCAATACTTCATACCAACCACCGCAAATCACCAAAAATATGAATATTCCTATTTAAATAAATTAAATAAATATTCCAATAAATTTGGGGTGTTACAAAACTCATCTCAAGTTTGGCTTGATCAGCATACAACCACAGAGAAAATAAAAATAAAAATAACTAAACAAGATTCCTAAAAGAATAAGAATCTTGTCAAAAGAAGGACAAAATGATGTTTCACAAGACAGAGGATAGCGACAATAAGTATCCAAAAAGAAAATCTCATTATCCAAAAGTTCTTATCTAGCAGATTTCATGAATCCACTAGATGAATTTCACCTTTATGAAAATTTAAGTATTATAAAAGTCTTGGAAAATCTTTTACTTAAACCGCTTCATCAGAAGTAAAGAATCCTCTTCTGAATCTCAGAAACTGACAATTTTCAGAAGCTATCATCCATCAGAGTCTAGTAGAACTAGACTAAGAAGGAGAGATATCTTCTGTCACGCATAAGACTCCAAGATTCTATTTGGAACTAACACTCCCTCTTGAAAAAAGAGTCATGAGTGAAAGATGAATATTGAATTATTTCCTTTGAAAGCTAACAAACAGCAGTAACACCATAAAAAGTGAGGAAATTGTTTCCATAAATATGATCGTCATCTAGCTTAATGATGTCTGAAGATCCTTTTTCAAAATAACTTCTCTTGAAATTTAACAGAAACTTTGTATTCACACCTACACAAATATCTCATTGAATCAAAAGATAATCCAAAAAAGAACAAGCATACCTTTTTTTTTGTTATTTTCCCGGTCAAACTCGTATCAGTATTCAGACTTAACCATAGAGTTTGAACACCACTTTGAGTGGATTATGATTCAATAGTTGTTAAACCACTGACTTTACTTCTCTCACCAAACTCAGTACCTTTAGCACTTGATTCTGGGTTGTAGGTTTTTCTTCCATAAAATGTTGTAAACAACCTTTGATAAATTCCATGGAAGATGCCTCTACTCCTTTCTTTGATATATGCAACAAATACATTTAAATCATAACACTCATATTTCTATAAGACCATACATAAATGTTCATATGGGCTTTCCTTTGCCTTATGCCACGTTCTAATAGCAATATCATGATTCATTCTAGAGTATCAGTCTAGAATAAACCATAATATGAACAAGATCTTGTTCTTAGCAGAATCATTAATTTCATTGTATTGATTCAAGACTTTGAGATCTTTGATAAGCAAATAACTAGATGGTGTTAGCTATCATAGGATGACATACAACAAATTAAAGCACCATCATCTAATTGCCTGCAGAACACGAAGAAAAATTGAAGGTTTCTTATAGACTTGTCCTTTAATACAAATTCCATGATGACCCTCAGTCTAGGAGCGATGAAATCTATTAAGATATCACCTTAAAAAGTAGACTCCTTATTATCAAATATTGAAGTAAGATTGATGGAGTCTCATAGACTTGATTTTTATTTTAGGACACAGATGATTCTTCAGAAGCAGTAATGACTGGCAGAGCCAGATTACTCTTTTATCCAAATTCAACAGTAATATCATCTTCAAAAGAATATGTAGTGAATATTAACTGACATTAGGTTCTGGCAGTGTTTATCCTTGCTTTCAGATATGGGAAATAAGTTGAAATACAATTATTTTAGAAGCTTCTAAAGTTACTCTTCTATCAACAGATATTACAACCCATCCAGGTCGTTAAGAAGTACTTCTGACAAGAAATATAAACCCCTTATCATCAGACATTCCAAAGAACCAAGCTTTAGGAAAGGTGATATGTTAGATAGCTTTTCATTATCTAATTTTATTTATTTTCTTTAAAGTTTGCAAGACAAACCAACAGAGCACAATAAATTCAAGTTGTATAACTTCTTGAATAACTGTGACCTCAAGTTTGAATCTAAACCAATCATCTCAAAATTTTCTTGAAAGATCAGATGAAGTGTAACTAGACAAGCTTCATAACTGATTCCCACAAATCTGAGCACAAGAATTCAAAGATAGTAAAAACATCAGACATATCAATGATGTTGACATACTCAGAAGTGAGATAGAGCACCTACTAGAATGTAACTACCTATGAAGATATTTAATAGGCTTCTTCTCAGCTGGTGATAGAGACTTTCAAATAGATTATCTCTACAACATCTACTTCTATAGTAATACCTTTTGAAAGTATATTTTGTAGACCTTCAGAACTCTTTTTATCAAGACCAGTGAGTTAAAATATGTTTTGCTTTTCCATCATTTAAATTCAGTGGAAACACCCTTTGAATATGATAGGAAAAGCAGTATAATATTTTTCATGTGGCACTTGATTCCTTCTTGAAGGAGAGTCTTTAACAAACATACTTTTCTTATTGGATCATTATCTATGCCATAGTTAAGTGTTAAGCACATACCAGGATCTGATACCAATTGAAGGTGAGAAAATTACACAAGAAGGAGGGGTTGAATTGTGTTTTCCATTTTCTTAGTTTGCATCTGATCAGAGTTCAGAATCTAGACTAGTGTTTAGATTCTAGTTAATTCTTATCAGCAGAATGTTAACAGAAGAAATAAATAGCGGAAGATATAAAGATTTATACTGGTTCCTCCCAAACTGAGAGTAGTCTAGTCCCCATGCTTTACAAGAGATTTTCACTATAATCAAAACATGATTACAATTGCTTATGCATTCTGCATAAGACTTTTACACTTGCTCAGACCCAAGGTCCAAGACTTACTGCTCCAAATTTCATGAACTGAGCTATCCTTCTCAAGCCACACTGGCTCAAGAATTTCACGCTCCATCAATTTACTTGATTAAGACTTTCACTTCTCAAGCACATAGCAAGAGACTTACGTGGCTCAAACATCTTGGCTCGAGACTTCCTTGCTTGTATCTCAATGATACAAGACTTCTGCTTAACCAATCCACTCGATTAATACTTTCACAACTCAAGCACATAGCAAGAGACTTATGTGGCTCAAGCATCTTGGCTCGAGACTTCCTTGCTTGTATCCCAATGACATAAGACTTTTATCTAAACTGTCGAATAAGCTCAGCAAAATAGAGAACAAAGTGTACATGATACAAGTATCAGAGGTACGGGAAATCACCATAACAAAAACCTAAAGAACTTAAGAATTCTAAGATATTCAATGTGTAATAAATCTTAAGGCTTTTATAATTACAACATACATCGGAAAAATCTGCATATACAATAAGTTGATAATTGCTGATCTTGTTACTCCTTTTTCTGGTTGATCCTTGTTAAAGATTCAGCTTGAACCTTCAGCCATATTTATATCCTTTTTAAAAACTAGCCGTTGAAGAGGTAACTTGATCAAGAGTCTTTGTTGTTACTCTATAGTACAAGAGTCGTCAGAAATAGATACACCAGAAGATCTTTATCCAATGTGTAACATTTTTAACCTTTGAGTCTTCAAGGTTTTTTGTACTATTAAAGTCGTTGGGAGAAGATATCCATAATGCATCTCAACCTTTCTTGAGCCTTGCAATCTGTAGACTCTAGCTGGCAAACTGATTTGACAGTACATCTTGCTTTCTCCAATACAGACAGCTTCAACTTTATCAACAACTCTGAATGGTACCAGAAGCCAATTTGCATTCACTAAGTGTAGAGATAATTATGTTGCTTCTTCTGATGCTGAAACCTTTAGCTTCAGAGTCTACGACAAACATCACTTAAAAAGCGTTCTTCAGATTCTACCACCAGAAGCTAGCAATTTAGCAACTCTCAAAGTGTGCTTAATGTAGAACAAATTATGACAATAATATTTACAATTATTAGAACCTACACACATGTAACACACATCAAATAAACCATTGTTCTTTCAACAATTTGTTATCATCAAAACCAAAGGAAAATATGTCATGAACAAGTCTTGTTCTAACACATTTTTCTTTTTATGATGATGGGCCATGAGACAAAGATGTGCTTCTTTGTCACTTTTACTTGAGCAACCTTCACTTGCAGATTCACCATCACTTTCCTAAGCTATGTATACTTTTCTAGCCTTACTAGACTTCTTGTGTTTACCCTTGTCCTTATCATTCCTAAGTTGTGGACAATCCGGCTTGTAGTGTCCAGTTTACCATAATTAAAACATGAACTCTTGAACCTTCCTTTCTTATTCTCATCATGTTTTGAGGAGTCAACTTGTCTTCCTAAGTTGATGATATTGTTGTCTGAGTGCTTTACTCTGTTTCTCTTCATGTGGTTATGATATCATTTAACAAGCAACCCCATTTCTTCATCATCCGATTTTTCATTGTCACTATATCCACTTTTATCATGCTCTTTTTTGACGACTTGGAACTAGAAGCCACAAGAGAAATAGACTTCTTTTCCACCTCTTTTTTTTTGTTCTTTTCTTTATTAACTTTCTTCTCATACTTCTCTAAGCTAATGAGCTCTTGCTCATGTTCTTCAAGTTTTCCAAACAACGTAGTTGTATCCAATGTCAATAGATTATTAACTTCCTTGATGAAGGTCACCTTGGGTTGCCATTCCCTATTAAGACATCTCAAAATGTTGCTAGTATCAATATCATTGGAAACTAGCTTACCAAGTGCATTCAAACAGTTACAAGATGAGTGAATCTCTTTTGCATTTTGGAAATGGTTTTACCATGATCCATATGAAAGAGTTCAAACTCTTGATTTAAAGTATTGGATCTTGATTATTTGACTTCATTTGTACCTTCATGGAAAACTTGTAAAGCATCCCACATAGATTTAGAGGTTTCGCAATGAGAAACACAATAATATTCATCAACTCCTAAAGCAGAGATTAGAATATTCCTTGCTCTCCAATCAAGGGACCATTTTTTTCTCATCTTCCTCATTCCATTGTGCTTCTAGTTTAGGTACAACAACACCATCTGCATTGGTCATGGTAATTTCAAATGGACTGCTTTGGATGGCGATCCATACTTTTCAATCAATAGAATTGATATGGATACGCATACAATCATTTCAATAACCATAGCTCTCACCATTGAAAATTAGTTCTTCATTATACGCCCTCTTTGGTTTAAAAGCCATAATCTAAGAAGATAATTTGGAGCACAGGATAAACCGATGCTCGTGATACCACTTGTTAGATAAGGTTAATGATCTAGAAGGGGGTTGAATAAATCGCCTAATGAAAATTTTCTTATTAAAATTTTGTTTTGAAAAATATTTTTCTATGGCAAACAGAAGCGAATTCGGATGGACTCTCGTCTATCTGAACCATTATTAGTAGAATCGAATATGTGTACAACCGTAGCAGAATGTATGCCAAAGATGAGAAAACTCAAACAACAAGTTCAATATAATTTGTTTGAATATAAACCACACTTAAAATAAATGATTTCCAATGAAAAATAAAAATAAAACTTGACTAAGGAATTTTTTCGAACACTTAATGTGGAGTAATTTTATCAAACACTTGGTGTGAAATACATCAAGCTTGATTCTTTTCATGTTAAAGTTATAAGAAATCAATTGCAATGCTTTAACAAAAATAGTTTTAAACACTTCAACACAACCAAAATTTTCAACAATTCAAAATACACACTAATTGTTCTCAAAGTCGAGAGAGAGAGAGAAGACCAAGATTTGTTTAGGGAGTTCCTCAATTATCCTCACTATGAGTACGCCTGCCCTTAATTCAAAATCGAATTGAGATATTGTAATTAACCTTTCCAATATCAGTTTACAAGAGAAGTTATAGAAATTCAAACCCCGAACCCTATGTTTGATGTCGATCCTAGCTCCTTCTCTACCCTTGATCTTAGCAAGATCAAGTCACACAAGATCTCCAATATAATCCTTCGGTTACTGCTACTCCTTTGACTGAACCTTCTGTTCTACAAAGCTTTCTCTCGATTGAATATAAATTGTGAAATATTTCCCCAACCTTTTCAATAGATCATTCGGTTACAACTACTCCTTTGAAAGAAGCCACGTTCTTCAAAGCCTTCGCTCGGGTGAATCCAACTTGACAAGACTTGTGCAAAAACCTTCAAATCAACCTTTGATCTTAGAATAAAAACCCCAAAGGTTTTATCCTTGAATCTCGCAAAGAAAACCTGAACCTAATTTTGATTACACAACCTAGATTGGACCTTATCAATCTTATCTTGCCAACAAACAATAAAAAATGATTATGTATAGTTGATGAATGCGTCAAGAAAGGTTGAAGATGATGAGAATTCTTTGTATCTTTCAGGTTTCAATGCTTTGAAATGATGCATGAATGTGTATTTATGTGTGTGTGTGTGTGTGTGTGTAAAAGAAATAAAAAACAAAACAGATATTATTGGCCAAAAATACAAGTTTTGAAAATATTGAGTCAATACATGTATTTGCTCAAAAAAATAGGATGTATTACCTCGAAATTTGAATAAGACAATACATAAGTCTAACGAGTCAATACATCAAAGGCAAAAAAATATGCAAGACAGGAGTAGTCGACTCTAAGACAGGATTAGTCGACTCACTCGTAGGGATGGTAATGGGGCGGGGCGGGAGCGGGTTTAACTATAATCACACCCACACCCGCCCCCGCCCCCAAACCCAATCAGAGGTAAAAATTTACCACCCAGACCCGCCCTCAATGGAGAACAGGTGCACCCACACCCGCCCCGCCCCCACCTGCAAAAAATTAATTTCTTTTTAATTGCAATAAAAATTAATAATTTAATTAAAAAATTGATTATTTTAATAAATTAATTATTTATTTAATTAAAATTTTAATTAGTAAATAAATATTAACTTGACTAATTTGATTATTTTAATTGCAATAAGGGAATTCATAATTTAATCAAAAATATAATTAATAAATGAATATTAAAATAAGTAAAATAAGGGAATTAAAGTAAAATTCATTATCCGGGGGTAGGGCGGATGCGGGTGCGGGTGGGTCTTAGTGTCTTCCCACATACGCACCCGCACCTGTAGTTAAGAATCGGGTTTCCCCCGCACCCGCATCCAATTAAATCGAGTTTCTCCGTTAATTTTGGGGCGGGTGCGGGCGGGTCCGGGTTTGTTTGTCATCCCTACTCATTCGCAGCTTGTATCAACTCATACAAAGTAGAGCTGATTTGGTTAAAATTTCTTGCAGATTGAGTCGACTCTAACCACAGATGGGTCGACTAATTAGCAGCTTGCATTGACTCATTCTCAGCTTGCATCGATACATACAAGGCATAATTATTTCTTTTAAAAATCACTTAAGTATGTACCGACTCATCTTGGTGTGTGTCGACTCATTGACTAATTTTTCATGAAAAATCATATTTTTATCGTGTTATGGTCTATTGAATCTATTTTCACATGTAATATAATGATGATGCACATGTAGACAAAGGCTATAGGGTCCAACATACACAAAAAGCTAAACTACCTAGTTTTGACATCATACAAAACCTATCTAAGAGAATATTTCTCTCACATATCATAGCGTAAGCAAGGATTCAGTGGCCTCTTGTAGAAGTATAATCCCCGACTACATACCATGCATTAACACTTGCATCAATATGCATCCGCACAAAGCATGCATACATAACATAAATCATGAGTCATTTTCCCCAAGAAGAAATGTTTGCTAGTTTCCCCATCTGACATTGTTACAAGTCCCCAAGCATAAATGTTTGCTAGTTTCCCCATTAGACATTTTCCCCTCACTGTCCTTTCTAAAGTTGATCCTCAACAAGCTCGCTCTCTAGCGAGTCCTTTTTAGAATCTCCCCCAATTGATTTTCATCCTAAATGATCCATGCTAACTTGTGAGTAGATGTTAACTTCTCATGTCGCCAACAAATCCCTTTTTTATGTTGAGGATCTAAGTACCCTCGAGGTGACGATTTCTCTTTCTTATGCATAGGATCTTAGCACCTTTTTGATGATGATCCCTCTCTTGCAATGAATATTTTTTGTTTGTAATATGTATGAGACGCTTTCTACTCTTGTTACTAGATACTGTACAACTTTTTGGATTATAGTTTTTTATATTTGTGAAAATACTGGCTAATCAATTTAGTTCTGGTATAATTTTGGACAAAAAGGATGTATTATATCAGTATAAAATAGTTTTAAATTGACATGTATTTGAAATTATTTTTTTTATCACATCAGACTAATAAAAATGTTTTTGAACATAATTTTATTTTATATTGAAATTTTGAAATAATAATTTTTTTCAAAAATTTAAAAAATTATGAACAAAAAATTATTTTAAAAAAATTCAAAATATTTTTACTAAAAAAAGAATTTTAAACATTTTTGAAAAATAATAATTTTTTCAAAATTTTTTTTCCGAATATAATTTTTTTCGTAAATAGAAAAAAATCATTTTGAAAAAAAAATTCTGAATATTTTTTAAATAATTTTTTTTTAATGAAATTTAAGAAAAAATTAATTTTAAAAGAGTTCAAAATATAAATTTGGTTTATAATGTATATAGGATGAAACATGAAAAGAGACAAACATATAAATTTGACACATAATGAAATTTGGGTACTCAATAATTAAACCACATTCTTATTATGGGTACAGATTTATATTTGGATAACAAAATGATACCCACATTTATATTTTAACATTTGGTTTGGATTTTTAAAAGTGGAACAATTTGAATATCAATTTGGTTAAGCATAACCGGTTTTTTTGCACATTCTTATCCGCAATGCAAAAACAGGTAGCTCGTTATTTTAGGATAAGGTAATGCGCTGAAGAAAGTAGGAATTACCGACATATTTTATCTGTTTCTACAAAAAATTATTGGCATACTACATATTGCGCGACATATTAAAAAATACTTGTCTTCATTCCGTGCCACCAAAAATCATTCTTTAGGTTATGATATTTCTTGGTGGATCCAGGATGAATTGCAAATTTTCTATTATGCATTTTTTCCAAAATTTCCTTTCTTACACTCGGGTCATTCAATACACATATTCTATCTTCAAATAAGACCACTCCATTAGTTGACATTGAAAATCCATATTTGTCCAAACTGCTTGTAACTCCTTATCCAATGTCTGAGTCTGGCCAATTTTTCTCCGCATATTAGAATAATTTTTCCACTAACTGATTAAGACCCCACCATCACACCATGTTATATTAAGATTAATATATTTAAAATCTTCATATAGGTAAAACTTAGAATCGTGAGTTATAAATTAAGTAATGATTTCCTACTCAAGGCATTTGCTACTATGTTCGCCTTACTCGAATGGTACTTAAAACAAAATTGTAATCCTTAAGGAATTCAACCCACATTCACCGCCTCATATTTAACTACTTGGTGAAACCTTAAAGAAATTGGTTTACTTCCACATCAAGATCCTTGTCGTTTCTTAAGACAATACATGAATGTTGAACTTTTACAAGAAGATCCTTTCTGCCTCTTAAAGAAATACATGAATGTCGAACTTCCAAAGGAAGATCCTTGCTACCTCTTAAGGCAATACAAGAACATTGGACTTCCATAGGAATATTCTTGCCGCCTCTTAAGGTAATACATAAACGTTGGACTTCCACAGGAAAATCCTTACTGCCTCTTAAGGCAATACATGAATGATGAACTTCTACAGAAAGATTATTTTTGCCTTTTAAGGAAATACATGAACATTGGACTTCCACAAGAAGATCTTTTCGGCCTCTTAAGAAAATTCAAATGGGATATACGATATGGGTTACCTCATTTAAATACCTCGCTTGAGGGAATTAAAGTTTCCTTAAACAAGCTCAATGTATAACCTTGCATTAGGGACTTAGAGTCCCATCAAACAGGCTCATCTAAACACCTCAACTAAGGGACTTGGATTCTCCTTAGGTAAGGTCCATCTTAAGGTCTCGCCTAAAGGACTCGACCAAAGTCTGACCCGAGAGACTTAATTTAAAAGTCTTCCCTTAGGGTCTCGACTGAAGTCTAGTGCAAGAGACTCATCTAAATGCCTCTCTTGAGGGACATAAATTCTTCTTAGACAAGGTCCAGTCTAAGGTCTCGCATAAGGGACTCAACCAAAGTCTGACCAGAGATACTTAACTTAAAAGTCTTTCCTGAGGGTCTCGACCAAAGTCTATCCCAAGAGATTCATCTAAGCGCCTCGCCCAAGAGACTTAGAGTCTCCTAAAATAAGGTTCATCCTAAGGGATTCGACTAAAGTATGGCCCGAGAGACTTAACTTAGAAGTATTGCTTGAGGGCCTCGACCAAAGTCTAGCGCGAGAGACTTATCTAAATGATCTAAATGCCTCACTTGAGGGACTCATCTTAAAGTCTCTTATGAGTGACTCAAATTAAAGTCTCTCTTGAGAAACTCATCTCAAAGTCTCTCTTGAAAGACTCGAATTAAAGTTTTGAATGAGAGGATTTTATTAAAGTCTCTCTTGAGAGACACGACTTAAAGTCTTGCCTGAGAGAATCGAATTAAAGTCACGCTTGAGGGACTCGACTTATAGTCATGCCTGAGGGACTCGACTTAAATTCTCGCTTGAGATACTCGACTTAAAGTCTCACCTAATGGACTTATCTTAATGTCTCGCCTGAGAGAATGATCTTAAGATATCATCTGAGAGACTCGACTTAAAGTATCTCCTGAGGGACTCATCTTAAAATCTCGAGTGAGAGACTCGACTTAAAATATCGTCTGAGAGACTCGACATAAAGTATCTCTTGAGAGACTCAGCTTAAAGTCTCTTATGAGAGACTCATCTTAAAATCTCGCCTGAAAGAGTTGATTTAAAGTCTCTCTTGAGGGACTTAAATTAAAGTATTGCCTCAAAGACTCGACTTAAATTCTCTCCTGAGGGACTCAACTTAAAGTCTCGCTTGAAAAACACGATTTATAATCTCTTCTCGAGAAACCCATATTGAAGAGATCCATACAAAGGAATCTTAAAGTTGTGAGCTCTTTATTTAATCACTTTAACCTTTTCAAGCCCTAATGCTTGAGGGACTGTGTATTGATATGATTTTATTGGGTCCCGAAAAGGGATAGCTTACGTAGAAGTAAGGAAACACAACACATATGCGAGAGGTAAGTTATCCTGCAAAGCCGCCAGCCGCCCAAAATTGGCCATGAAGTCGCTCTGGACCTTATTAATAGCCTGTATGGATGGGCTTAGTCCACCTAAACCCATGCCCACTTGTCTAGTAAACGTGGGGGATGTCATATCCCATTTCAATTGACTAGAAGAATGGTTCAAAGGAGGAATAACTCCTTCTTCCCCATTATCTAATAGTGGAAGGGAAGTAACTTTCTCAACTCAAGTCTAAAAGGCTCTCTCTATATATAACACAACCTTGGGGGTTGAGGAGGGACATATCATAATACAAATGATACATCCCTAAAGCTACAGAGCT
This sequence comes from Lathyrus sativus, assembly GCA_963859935.3. Classification (NCBI taxonomy): domain Eukaryota; kingdom Viridiplantae; phylum Streptophyta; class Magnoliopsida; order Fabales; family Fabaceae; genus Lathyrus; species Lathyrus sativus. Next base: position 651,248,604 of record OZ012738.1, on the reverse strand, counting down.
TTCCACTTTACGTGAGCTGCCTCTTTGATCATCGTAAACGCCACTAAATAAGAGATCTCACCACCGTGAGTAAGCCTTAATCCACTAGAGAATTACCAAAGCCTCTTACCACCCCTACCAGCATAGAGATGCAATGCATTATATACTTTTTGCCAAGTAGAAAACTCTTTCCAATTTCTTCATCCTTAAAAATTGTTATATACTCACTAAAGTCTTGCAAAATCCAACTTTTCTACCGTTTATCAACAAGTCCTATCTTGTTAATCTCAACCGTCTAATTTAGTTTAAGAGAAATATTAAATCCTAATGTTTATAGTTGTCCTGTCCTATCTTTATTTTATTAATATGTATTTGTATTGTTAGTTAGCTAATTTTTTAGTTTGCTATTGGAATATTCTTGAATTCTCATTGTGTAATAATATTACACATATATTATATTTGAATATCTTTTGAATATCCAAAAGGAACAATTAAGTTTATTTACTTTTATGTATTCTGTTTTGCAATATCTAATAATTAATTTTCCCTAAAATTATTTTTCTTAAGAGACATTTCCTTTTTTTTATTTCCTATACACAAACAAATTTGGTATATTCTTTCTTCAAAAATCTAAATCCCTCTCTCTCTCCTCTCAGAATCAGAGAGACAGAAAACGGGCAGAAAAAACAACTTTACCAATCATTTATTTTCTTTCCCATCTCCCTAATTATAATTGCCACGTCATTTTCACCACCAAATTCCCTTCATTTCATTCCCCTTTTTCTCTGTTTCTTCTTCAACAATTCCTTTCACTTTCTAGATTATTCTTGTTATAACCGTTTCCGTCGATCACGGATTGCCGGATAATCATGCCGCCGGCCGTGGTGAATCCGCCATTGTCTGAATCATCGTCGGTGCATTCTTTAACCTCCGACGCCATTTTTTATGAACCGGCGTCGGAGAGTCAGCAATTCGACGATCTTAGAGGTTTGCAGTGGCGTATAAACCTTGGGGTTTTGCCTTCTTCTTCCTCTTCTTCTTCAACTTTCATTGATGATCTTCGTCGTGCAACCGCTAATTCTCGAAGAAGGTAAGCCAACTCAGTCGGTAATCATGCCCTATTAGTGTTTTTGTTTTGATCCAATTTATGGTATTTGGATAATTGTATTCCTTAGATTCAGGAAAAAGTTCAGAGAAATTTCATAGGTATTTTAGCTTCAAATATCTCAATTTCCTTGCTATTTTTGGTGATCACAATAATATATGCAATTATACATGTAACTGTTTTTGTGTATATCTAATTGGTTACTGTTATGATTCTCAACTCTCAATAAGCACAAATTCATATGGAAATACATGTTTTTTTTATTTATTTTTATATACATGAATAGAAATTTGTTTCTTCATTTGGCATTGAGGGTTCTAGCTGTAAATTATATGGATTTTGGCCAATGGTGTTAGTATTTACGGAATGTATAGTATAGTGTTGCCATCTTGAGAGATTTATGAGCGGTAAGATCAAGGTGTTTCTTGATGTCTATCAAATATGACACAATTGCATTTTTGTGTGGATATGTATTGCTTATTTGATATAGAATGTTTCTCATTTTGTCAGGTATGCTAGTTTGAGAGGGCGGCTTCTGGTTGATCCTCATGTTAAAATGGATGAAAGTAGTTCGCCCAATCTTGTCATGGACAACCCACTTTCGCAAAATCCAAGTAAATATTAGCAGACTGCTTACACTCCTTTCATGCTGCGTATTACATGTGGATAAATTTATTTTCCGATTTAGCCAGATATACTGTCATAAATTCCTACTTAGTGGAGGGAAAAAATTAGATATTTGAATACTAACGTATACTGTTTCCTTCTACCTTCCTCGAGATAGGTTTAGCAATAGTTTTCGCCTTTGTAGCAGTTTAGATTTTATGTTTTTACTGTTTGGTTTTGGTGTCATATTTCTATGCTCCAACTTCCATGATTTTTAAGACTATATTGTTGCATATGATATCATAGTGCTGTCAGCAGAATTTAGAATACCATTATGTAGATTTCAAGCTGTTGAATCCCATCTATGATGGCAATAAAATGTTGTTTATATGCAGACAGTACTTGGGGTCGATTTTTTCACAATGCGGAGATGGAGAGGATGGTGGATCAGGATCTATCACGCTTATACCCGGAACATGGAAACTATTTCCAGACAAAAGGGTGCCAAGGCATATTGAGACGAATTTTATTATTATGGTGTCTTAGACACCCCGAGTATGGTTATAGACAAGGTAAATTGCTCAGCCAATCAACAATTACACACAATATGTTTACCTTTCTCACTTGTGGAACTTTGTTTATTTTTCCTTCCAACTTGGTAAGTAACTGCATAATTGGTGAACTTTTTTCATTTATAATGGGCGTCTTATTTTCCTTGCAACATTATATAACTTACCATAGCACATTAGCGTATCTAATGGTATGAAAGCTTTACTTGACCAATCAAAACAAGGCATATCATATGCTTTTCTCATTGTGAATCTCATGCTCTCTAAGATATCGGAAACAGGATTTAGTTACTATTTTTATGATATAATCTTTATTGGCAACAAGTTTATAATTACTTTCATGTTGACCGCTGCTCTATTATTTCTATGCATGCAATTGTTTAAAATTTCATCTGCTTTGGTAGATTCATGAATTACTGACATTAAATGATTAACTTGTTGTTTATGTTGCACAAACACAACAATTTGAACCAACATTATTGAGCTTCTTTAATTCATTTATTTTGTAGGAATGCACGAGTTGCTTGCTCCTTTGCTTTATGTTCTCCAAGTTGATGTGGAGCACCTTTTGGAAGTTCGAAAACTTTATGAAGATCACTTCACAGACAGATTTGATGATCTCCTTTGCCAAGAGAATGATCTTTCTTACAGCTTTGATTTTAAAAAATCTTCAGACTTGTTGAATGATGAAATTGGCTCCCATGGAAAAGGAATGAAAATCAAGAGTCTTGACGAGCTTGATCCTAAGATACAGACCATTGTATTGCTGAGTGACGCTTATGAGGCTGAAGGTGAACTGGGTATTGTTTTATCTGAGAAATTCATTGAGCATGATGCTTACTGCATGTTTGAAGCTTTAATGAATGGTGCTCAGGGTTCAGTTGCAATGGCCAATTTTTTCTCTTATTCCCCAGTTCCCGGGTCCCATACTGGTTTGCCACCTGTAATTGAAGCTTCCACTGCATTGTATCATTTGTTGTCTCATGTGGATTCATCTCTGTATAGCCATCTTGTTGATCTCGGGGTTGAACCACAGTACTTTGCTCTCCGCTGGTTGAGAGTTTTATTTGGACGAGAATTTTCACTTGACAACCTGTTGATCATCTGGGATGAAGTCTTTTTATCAGACAATAGTAAAACGGAAAAGCTCGTGGAGGACAATGCAGACAATGGTTTAATGATCTTTCACTCGTGTCGTGGAGCGTTTATCTCAGCTATTGCTGTGGCAATGTTACTTCATATAAGATCTTCACTACTTGCGACTGAAAATCCTACGACTTGTCTCCAGAGACTATTAAGCTTTCCTGAGGACACAGACATTCAAAAACTGATAGAGAAGGCTAAATCCTTGCAGACTCTTGCATTAAGTCCTGAAATTTCATCCTCGACACCTGTACTTATAGAGTATCACAACAATGGTAAATCAATAATTGCGAGATCTATTTCCGTTCCAACTGAATCAGGCTCACCAAAAACTCCTAAGAATATTCAACCTGATAATAGATACTGGGAAGAAAAGTGGAGAGTTGTCCACAGTGCTGAAGAACTTAAACAAGATGGAGTAGAAAAGCAGGTTCCATCTCAGAAAAAGAGATGGACAGAAAAGGTAAAGTTAAGTTTGAAAAGAACAGAATCCGAACCATCTTCATCAACGAGTAAGAGTGGTAAACAGGAATCTAACACATCTGTTAAACAGAGTTTATTAAAAGATCTTTCCAAGGAACTTCAGTTAGAAGAAGATACAGAAAAACTCGGCGATGATGAAATCTTATGCCAGCAGGATAATCATTCAGTAGCAATTGATAGCTCTACTTACGGTGCTGACGATAGACTTCCAAGTAAAAGCACTGGCAGTGAGGAAAACTCATTTAACCCAGCTAGTCCTCCTAATGAGATCAAACATCATGAAAATGAAAATGTCTCACCAAAATGTAATGTTGGGTCTAATTTATCCATTGATGTTATTAGTGAAATGTTACTTAGTAGTCCCGTTGATTCGCCGCTTCCAATCTCTGATCATCCTGAGAACAACCTATCTCCGGCGCCAGGGCGTAATAATGATTCCATAGGAAATTTGGCCACACTTTCTAGGGATATAAAACTAAATAAATTCCAGTGGCTATGGAAGTTTGGTCGTAAGAACGGCAGCGAGTTAGTGTCTGAGAAAAGAGGGCGTGCTTCTGAGCCTGTAAAGCCGACCAACAATTGTAATAATCAAAGTAACACAGTACTCTCATCTATAGCTGGCGAGCATTGCAGCTCTGTTAACTTAAAAGGAGATGTTGCTGACCAGAATGTGATGGGAACTTTGAGGAATATCGGGCAGTCCATGCTTGAGCATATTCAGGTAAGGTTCTCTCTGACTGCCACTAAAATTCAATTACAAGTTAGCGAGTAAACTGAAAATACAATTTGAGGATTGAAACGTAGTTCTGAAAAGTTATCTTAAGGTCTATATTTTTGTTCAACAGGTGATTGAGTCTGCTTTCCAACACGAGCTTGGTCAGGATGCTTCATTGGATAATAATACATCTAAAAATGTTCTGGTTGACAAAGGGCAGGTTACTGCCATGTCGGCTCTCAAGGAGCTGCGACAAATTAGCAACCTTTTGTCTGAGATGTGAGACGAACCTTATGTTTACCTGTATATATATTTTGTAATGTGTAATTACGATTCTTTAGCAGTGATAATGATACAAGTGTCGTCTGCTTTACTTCTGCAATTTACGAATATCAAGTTTTGCAGATGTTTAGATGGATTGTTATGTAAATACTACGATTCGTGTGAAATGAAATGACATAAAATTATGATGATTTATCACTAGACATGTACTATTAATGATATTGATGATACTCACGATAGAATGTGGTGGTTCAACGGATCTTGCATAAATTCTGATACTATCTTATTGAAAAGATTCGAAATGCAAGAGCTACGTGTTTCAAATTATAAGGATCTATTTGGTTCAACGGAGAGAGGAGGGGAATGAGAGTATTTTTATGAAAGGGAGAGGAGGTGAAAGAAAAGGAGCTAAGAAATTTCAATACATATATCTTTGATTTAAGATATAAAAGTGGACAGGAAGGAAGATTTTATTTGTTTGATTCATAAAGGGAAAGAGAAAGAATTTAAAACTAATTTTCTGTTTTTATCATTGTAATTTTGTTCTTATATATATATATATATATATATATATATATATATATATATATATATATATATATATATATATATATATATATATATATATATATATATATATATATATATATATATATATATATATATATTTTGCTTTTATTTTGCTTTAGAAGGAAAATTAAGTTTTGTTGGCATTTATTTAACATTCTTGACTAATTTTGATCACAACATCCCTTGATCTTGGATATAGAAGGCAATTAAATGGTTTGAAATCCCAATGACATTTAGTTCAATTTTATCATGTCTTTTAATATTGTTGTTAGTTACGGTTTGAAAGTGTTGCAAATAAAATTTGCAATACAAACAAATTGTCACAGCTTAGCCAACATGGCTAGTTAGTTATGACTTTCTAGACCATATAAATAGCCAACATGGGAGAGAATTTACTGAGTCAACTGTGTATTAAAAGATTACATTATTTTAAAATCTCACGGCGAATAAACAATTTCATTGCACCCAATTTATTTTTGATGTAGAACTCACTAATATACATATTCATTCCCTAATTCTTTAGGCTCGTTTAGAGTTAAACTAGGCATTCTAACTTTGTTAATTCAGAATTCATAATTTATGATTATTTATTGCTAATTAATTACTATGTTAGGGTCTGTTTGGTAAGACTAAAAAGGGGTTTTTAACTTATAGCTTTTAGTTTTTCAGCTCATATTAATAAAAAAAATTATGTTTGATAACTGTCTTTTAGCTTTTAACTTGTAGTTTTTTTTACTAATTTTTAGTTTTTTTTTCAAAAGCTAATTGAAGTAGCTTTTGAGTTTGTAGCTTTTAACTTATGATTTTTTTTGTCATTTGTACCCTCACTATTTTATCAAAAACTCATTTTTATCTTTTAGATTTTATTATAGTTTAAATTAAAATAATTGTGTTTTAATTGAGGAATAAGAAAGGTCAATCATTATTTTTAAAAAAACAAATTCACAATATCATTCATCTTCCATTTTGTTCTTTTGTAATTTTCACTCAATCTTCCTCTATTCTCATTCTCTAAAGCATTCATCTTTGCTCTGAATTAAAGTTCACTCCTATTCCATCATTCGTAGTAATCATAGTTCTCTATCTCTCATTTTTATTTTTACACACATGTATCTTTATTTTTCTTCAACTGATTATTTTTTATATTATACTTTAATATATTTTTGTTTGTAATATTGTTATTGTATGCGATTTGTTTTCATCTTTTTTGTATTGTTTGATTCATGATTTATAAAAAAAAACCTAAATTCCAATTTTATATTTTTATCACTAATGATGAATACATGAAATTAGCCGACTTGTAATATTTTGCTTTATTGATTTTACTGGCTTGAAAGGGAGTGGTATATTTTAGATGTATTAAGAATTTTTCTTCATGCAATCAACACACCTGCGCCTAAATTTGTGCTAAAATTTTCAAATCCTCCTAAAGGTATTATTATACACATGTATTTCTACAAGAATTTTATTTTAAAGATTTTTGTAAAGAAATTTATTTTATTTATTAAACATTTTTTTTCTTTATTATAGGTAAATATATTTTTCTGTTATGTTTAATTTTATATTTATATTTAAAATGTTTTGTATTTGATTGTTAATACGTTTATTTTTATTGAATAAAAATTAATTTAATAAATATGATCACTAATTTTTTTAATTAAGAATGTCTTTTTATGTCATTTTGTATTTATCAGTCAGTGTAATAACTAATTTACCAAACACTCAAATTAGCTTATCAGCTATAATTTATCGGTTATAAGATACCAGTCACCAGCTATAAGCTATCAGCTATAAATATCATCAACTACCAGCTACCAGTTAACTTATCATCTATCAACTAAGTTTACTAAATAGAACCTTAGATCAGATCGATAGACTTACGGACAATAATCTCTAATCATCGGATATCAATTTGTGAGTCGTCAAGCTAGAAAAGGAAATAAAAACAGGAACAATTAAATAATAATAATCACATGAAATTAATCAATTAAACTCAAACACGCTCTGTCTCACTCTCCTTTTCCCCCTTCTTTCCATCTACCTTCTCCTCCATCCTAAAAATTGAACCAAACACCTAAAATGTTAAATGTTCTCTCCTCTCCCTTTCTCTCCCTTCCATATACTTCAAACCATACATATTCTTTTCTCTTATAAATCTAATATTTCAACTCTTTCTAATTTCAAATGTGAAATATAATACTCACATTTGAATTTCAACAATTACAAAATCACTAATTTGGATAACCAAATTAACATTGAATGCATTACGTTCTAATAGTGTAATCTATAATCAATTATTAATTTAAAACATGATTGTCGGATTTTGACAATGATAGATTAAGATTGTTTTAGAAGTAAAGTTAAATATATATATATATATATATATATATATATATATATATATATATATATATATATATATATATATATATATATATATATATATATATATATATATATATATATATATATATATATATATATATATATATATATATATATATATATATATATATATATATATATATATATATATATATATATATATATATATATATATATATATATATATATATATATATATATATATATATATATATATATATATATATATATAAGGAAAGTTATTTTTGTTGGCATTTATTTAACATTTGACTAATTTTGAACACAACATCCCTTGATCTTGGATATAGAAGGCACTTAAATGGTTTGAAATCCCATAATGAGAGTAGAGTTAAGTGACATTTAAGGGGCAAAAACGAGGGATTGTATGGAACAATTTTTTTATACTTTGTTTGATAAAGAAACTTATCATGAAATAAGACAAAAACGTATGGCAAGGAACAAGACAAAAACATGAATTTTTGTCCCTCACTAAATTATGAGACAACTTTTTGTCTCAAACACAAATTATCAAAAAATATTAAAATACAACTTTTAATCTTTCAGTATTGATATTTTGATTTATAAATATAATATTGATATTTTATTTGTTAATAAAAAATTATATTATTTTTATATGATGCATAGACTTATCAAATAAAGTAGAGTAGTTTTTTTTTCTCCTTCTCATTTTTTAATATTTTGATTCATAAATATCAATATTTTATATATCAATAAAAATTTTATAGTAAAAATTATTTTATTTGTTGTATAGATATATCAAACAAAATAGATAAAAATTTGTCCAGTGCATCGACCATCAAACATATTACAAAACAAAAAGTTGTCTTGTACTGTTTTGTACTGTCTAGGTACTGTTATGTCCAATATTTCTTATTTTACAAATCAAACGCATCGTTAGTTCAATTTTATCATGTTTTTTAATATTCTTGTTAGTGACAGTTTGAAAGTGTTGCAAATAAGACTGGCAAACATAAACAAATTGTCACAACTTAGCCAACATGACTAGTTAGTTAGATATGACTTTCTAGACCGTATAAATAGCAATCTCTCATGTACTTAATGGTATACAATTTATTCCAATAATACCTCTCTCGGAATTGTCTTTAATTTTTTTATGGACTAAACTAGCAAATGTATCAGTATCATCGAAGTAATGAAATAATTTGTCTTCACATAGATTGCAAATTAAAATAAGAAAATAACAGTGCAATTAAAACTAAATAAATGGACAGGGGGTTTTGATAGCGATTTAGTATGAAAATAAGAACGACAAAATTAATAGAGGAAAGTTCGATGATGGAAAATGATTAGATCTTTATGTAGAACCTTTTAATTATACCTGTTGATGAACTGTGTATTAAAAGAATTACAATTATTTTAAAATATCATAACGAATTAACAGATCTACTACGCCCAATTCCTTGATGTATAACTCACTAACTTACACAATAATTGCCCGATTGGTTAGGCCAATTTAGAGTTAAAGTAGGCATTTTAAGTTCTTTAATTCAAAAACCACAACTTACAATTAACTATTTCTAGTTAATTACTAAGTTAAATAATTGCTCTAGATCAGATCGATAAACTTACGAAAAATAATCTATAATGATCTGATATCATGTTTTGTGTCGTCAACATAGAAAATGAATTAAGAACAAGAGCAATTAAATAATGATAATATTATAAAAGTATTCAATTAATCTCAAACATAATTTGCACTGCTCTCATTTTACATGGGATGAATCTAGGTTTTATGTCTGCATCTTCAACTATGCTCGCCCCACCCCCACCCCTTTTTTAGGGCAGACCTAAACGAAATTGACATGTCTATTTGCCACCTCTAGTTTTCCCCCCTCCCTCCATCTACCTCCTCTTTCCATCCTAAAAATTGAACCAAACACATATAATATTAAATACTTTCTCCCTCTCATTCCCTCCCCTCTATTTACCCCAAACTAAATATATTCTAAAAGTGTAAAAGTGTATGATTCTTTTCACTTATAAATCTTACATTTCCTATCTTTATAAAATCAATTGTGGAATATAATCACACATATTTGATTTTAAACAACTACAAAGTCACTTATTTAAATAGCCAAATAAATATTGAATGCCTTATGTTCTAATATTGTAATCTTAATTAATTTACTAAGTTGAAATATGAATCGTCTGATCTTGACAATGACAGTTTACGATTGCTTTAAAAGAAAAATTAAGTTTAGTTGACATTTATTTATCATTCTTGTCTAATCTTGATCACAAAATCTCTTTATATATATATATATATATATATATATATATATATATATATATATATATATATATATATATATATATATATATATATATATATATATATATATATATATATATATATTATATATTATATATATATATATATATATATATATATGCACTTAAATGGTTTTAAAATTTTTTTAAAAGGAAAGTAGAGTTAAGTGACATTTAATTCAACTTTCTCATAGATTTAAATATTGTTGTTAGTGACAGCTTGAAAGTATTGCAAATAAGATTTGCAACACAAATAAACTGTCACAACTTAGCCATCATGACTAGTTAGTTGTTATGACTTTCTAGGCCATATAAATAACACTCTCATGTACTTGTATACAATTTATTCCAATAATCCTCTCTCATAATTGCCTTTGATTTTTGATGGACTAAACTAGCAAATGTACTAGTCTCGCCAAAGTAATAAAATAATTCGTCTACATAGGAATTGTGAATTAAAACAAAAAAAATAACGGTGCGATGAAAACTAAATAAATAAGGGGGATTTCGATAGCAATTTGGTATAAAAATAAGAGTGAGAAAATTAATGAAGTAAAGTTAGATGACTAAAGGCGATTAGATCTTTTATGTTGAATCCTCTAATTGTACCTGTCAATGAACTTTGTATTAAAAGAATTTCTATCATGTTAAAATCTCACAGCAATTTAACAAAGTCGTTGCACCAATGAGTGTCACATTTCTTTTACTGGGAAACAATTATGTTTCTTGCTTCAAGCCAATTAACTTGGTACAATTCTTCAAAACACACAAGTACTCAACTTGTCTGTCATCTCACCTTTATTCACTCAGTTTAAAAGGGTAACTTAATGACATATATTGCATAATATATATAGCCTATAACTTCATGTGAGTTGGCCTCTCATCCACCATAAACGCCATGAATACTAACATATAAGGCCTCCCGCTGTTGCGAGAAAGCCCTAATTATTATAAATCTACTAAGACCTCTGAGTATTCTCTACCCTTGTAAGGATACCACTCACACTTATACTTTTTGACAAATACAATGGTCATGTCTGTAATTAAAGCAGAGTACATGGCGGCAAGTGAAGCTGCCAAATAATCCTTATGGCTTGCGGGATTAGTGAGAGAATTAGGCATTGAGAAAGGATGAGTTCGACTGTATTGGTCAAAATGCCATTATTTAGAAACAAGCAGGTGTATCATGCCATGACCAATTATATTGATGTGAGGTTTCACAAGATTAGAGAGTTACTTGCATCTGGATAAATATTACTTGAAAATGTTCATACATTAGAGAATACAACTGATATGTTAACCAAGTCAGACATTAGTGACAAGTTTAGACATTTCTTGGACTTGTTACATGTTTCTCAATGTTAATCTAAATGTACGCCTTACCAATTTCTAGAATGTGATCGTGTTACATAAAATCTTCATAGGGATTTCATTTTCTCCAAGGTGGAGATTATTGAGTATAACTCATATTATGGAGATTATTATGGATATTTTTTAATATAGATCATACTGTGGGGATTTTTGTGTGTATTGTTGAATATGACTTATATTGTGGGGATTATTATGAGTAGGTAATTGGGAGGTGTGGGGGTTCATGGGTATTATTTTAAACAAAACCCTAATATTTTATATTGTTTGTAACATTTTAACTTTGATTAAGTAGACAAAAATAAAGAGAACTATTGTTGCTATATAGACGGAGAGGTAGGAAACATTGGTCGAGCCGTATTAACAAAGATTAATCGTGTTCATTTTCTTTTACTTTTGCTTATATTTAATCATCTATATTGTTTGTTGTTCTAACATCGCCCTTACTAAACAACAGAACATTCAAGATTGTGACCAACATGTTAGACCATCAATGTTTTGCATCAACCATAATTGGAGGATCAAAATTGGATTTAGCATTAAAGATATGACCATATTAATTTTAGGAGTCTCAGCTTGATACACATGAACAAGATGGTGCATGGACTTCCCAAAATCACAATGCCAAAGCAGATATGTGAGTAATGCTGCATTTTTCAAGAAGGCAAGAAAGTCTTTCAAACATGACTTGCAAATTGAATCGCAATAGAACTCAGAGATTGTGAATTCAGATGCCTGCGGTCCCTTTGAAGTAAAGTCACTAGGAGTTAATTGTTACTCCTTAACTGTAGCAGGAAAAAATTGAGATTAAGCTATTGATTAACTTAACACATAATAGAAGATTCGCCACCACATTTTATTTTTTCCAAAGAAATGGGAAAAGAGCGAATAAAATCCACAAAAGTTTTAAAAAAATCTAATAAAACAGAGAGACAAAAGGTAAGGGGTTGGTTATGCAATGGGAAGGTGTTAGCACCCAAAAAACTATAGTACTCTATAGGAACCTCTTGAAAATATATGTTTGGCTTACAAGATGTTGTTTGCAAAAGATTGAGGAGATAAGAAGAGAAATATTTTTTTTAGGGTTTTTGGTGTTTGACAAGACTTCTTGAGCCTCGTGCCTACGTATCCATAAAGTGCAATGAAGGATCAAAACCTCGTAGTTCATGGTAAAAATAACAAAAGGAGTTTGTTTTGATTGATTTTAAATGGAAAGACAAATTGTCATTTTAAGGAGAAAACTCAACCAATCACCCACAAGTATATGAAAATGGACTTTTGCATCACTATTGAGAAGAGTTCCAACTTAGATAGAAATCAACAAGTATGTCACTAACTGTCTCAAGTGGAAAAGAATCAACATCAAACATCACTATGGGGATAGGAGAATTACATCTCAACTATGAAAATGACTCATGTTTAATAATCCTTAATAAAATGTTTTAAAAGAGAAAAATGCACAAAGGGCACAAAATAATTTGAATGAGTTTTGTATCTTTTATGTCTTTTGAAATGGTCTTGATATGCTTAAGATGAATTGACATTTATTTAAGAAAAAGAGTTTGAAAGTCACTTAACAAAGTCAAGGTTTATTGAGAAATTAGTTCAAGTTTGAAAACAACAAGATTTTGAAAAAGAGGGAAAATTTTGAAAATTTAAGAAGGGGAAGAGATGAAGAGACTACCCTGAGGATCAATTTGGTTGGGGGTAAATGGAAGGGAGGGAATATTTAATAACTTATGTGTCTGGTTCAAATTTTAAGAAGGGGAGAGGAGGTAGATGAAGGAGACCAAAATCCCTCATGAACCACTTTTTGCTTCCCCCCGATTTGGAGGGATTTGGAGGGGAGAGGAGGTGCTTGATTTTAATTATAATTATATTTACATATTTGCCCTTATTATTTATTTAAATATAAATTTAACTTATAACAATGTTAAAAGTTTTATTTTAAATAAATTTAATCTTTTTTTTAATATTTTTTGTATTTTTATATCTTCATCTTACTATCATTATATTTGTTTAAATTTTTTATTTTATTTTTTGTTTATAATAATAGGGGGACAAAAACTGTAATTTAGCCAATTATATATTATAATCGTTGCATTTTTATAAAATATTTCATAATGATCTCTGATTGAATATTTATATTTCGTTAATAAATTTTTATTTGAATTATAAACGGTAAATATCACAAGTCTTATGGTAAAATTAGAAGGATAAAAAAGTAAATTAGTTTTAAAATACCTCTCCTCCCCTTGTGAACCAAACATATTTGTAAATAAAATGCCTCTCCTCCTTTCCCCTTTCATATTTTGAACCAAACATATATGTAATTAAAATCCCTCCCCTCCCTTCCCCTCCCCTTGATAAAAATCTCTCCCCTCCCCTCCCCTCGATTGAACCAAACAGACCCTAAGGGTCCGTTTGGTTCAATGGAGGGAGGGGGAGGAGAGGGAATTTAATAGAGGGGAGGAGAAGAGAGGTATTTTAACTAAATATATGTTTGGTTCAAAGAAGGGGAGGGGATGAATTTTTAACTACATATATGTTTGGTTCATGAGGGAAGGGGAATGATTTTAAAACTAAATTACTTTTTTATCTTTACAAATATTATCATTCGTATTTAGTAAAAAAATTTCTAAATAAAAATAGTTTTGAGTAAATATCACCAAATAAAAATTCCTTCAAAGTGAGTTCTCAATGTTTTAACTCATTGTTCATTGCAATTTCACAAAATTTCCAGAAGTACTAGAGAATGTTATTTCTCTTACGGCATCAAAAGTTCAATTATGATCAAATAAAGCTTTATAATATATGATTGAACCAAGGTAAATTAGAGGTACAATTTGTAATGTGATCCATATAAACTCATCATTATGTGCAAACAAAAAAAAACAACCATATTGAATTTAAAGTTTTGTAAAATTTACTTTAAAACTTGTCAAATAAATTTTATTTGAATATGAAAGTTGAATATGAAATTCATTTTATAATTACTCTCAAAGCATCCGTGATATATTCAATGTTCATGGAATAAGAAATTTGTCTGATAATGTATAACTATAATAAAAATAATCACAACTTTTAGTTAACGACAACCGAACAATCATAATTTTTAGTTAACGGCAACCGATCAATCGCCAATTATAGCTATATGTTACACGTATAAACAACATAAAATTAAAATAGAAGAATTTAACAAAATAAAAAGGAAAAAACTCACCTGAGAGCAACAATGCACATGTAGCAGCAGCAGAATAGAAGAAAAAAGAAACGTGAAACAATACAGAGAAAAATATAAACTTAATTTTTAATAGTTCAATAAGGACAATTTTGAAATTAAAATAAATAATTGAGGATAAATTAGAGAATATAATAAAATTTTAAACAATGAATCTCTCATCCCTTCCATAGCTCCCCAATTTGAAGGGGAGCAAAAAGTGAGTCTAGGAGAGAATTTTCTCCCCTCCTCTCCCCTCCCCTCCCATTATAAAAAATGAACCACATATTTTTATAAATATCCCCTCCCTCCATCTACCCCCAACCAAACGGGCCCTAAGAAAAGAAATAAAGTGCAAGTGTGTTCAAGTGCACTAACCAGAAGTAAAACAAGTCAATTGACATAAGTCAAACCAAGTTACATCCTTTAGATTAAGCCACAAGCAAGCCAAGTAAGAAAATAAAAGATTAATGTGTCAGATGAAAGAAAAATCTAGGCCAAAAGGTCACAACCAAAGTATCAGAGTCAAGTCTTCAAGAAGTCAACCTAAGGTCAAAGGTACCAGATGAATTCCAAGGCTTCAAATCACAACTCTAAAGCAAATGATAAAAAACCTAAATCTAAGTCCACAAGTCTAACATCCAAGTTAGGGATAGTAACCAATAGTCTAAGGAAACAATTAAGTCTTTTAGAGGTTTTTCCTTTATTAATGTCTTTAAAAGAAAAAAGAAAAGTTCAAGTGGACAAAGGAAAAAAGAAGCATAAACATAAACAATATGATATGTAAATGATGAAATAAAATCATAATATAATGAGCAAGAACTAAAGGACATAAAAGTAAAGGTGCAAGAAAAGTAAATGACATAAAGTAAAATTTAGCACAATAACATTATTACTATTGATGTTAGAGTTAATAATCTGATTCAGGATAAATTTAACGTTATGTTAACAATCGTATCACCACCTATAAGGAAGATCATACATTGGGAGGCCGGTCAATAACAATTTATGTACCATACATGTTATAGATATGATAGAAATTATACTCCTAAAACATGTAGCACAAGTAAAAACTAAGGAGAGATCAATCACTAAGGCAAGGAGATTGGTCCATTACATCAATCATCCTTCATGACAGTTTAGGATAAACTTATGCATTAATCCAGAGTACTTCCAATGATCTTTGATCAATTAAATAGTAGATTTGAAATGATGAAAGTTCATCAAGCATCATTCAAACATCATGAACAAGATGGACAACAAATCATCAAATTGATCAAGAAAAAATAAAAATAAAAAAGAAGGAGAAGGAAAGATGAAGAGAGGAACCAAATTGAATCAAGACTCAAGATACATTCATCATCAATTTCAATCACCTTTCTTGGTAGATTAAGACACTAAACATATCATCAATTCAAAGCACCAAAAATGAATCAAATTATTCATTTAATGATATATTTGAATTGATGAAGATTCATCCAACCTCATCAATGTAACACCCTTTTCTACCCCACGAATATCAAGGGAAAATAACACAGATTTCAGAGTAAAATATTAACTTTCATAAAAAAAACCACAAAAATAGCGTACATTTCTCAATGTCTCAAAATAAGTCAATGCTCCGTAACACACGAGTTTTCTCAAAATACATCAATTTGCACAAAGCGGCGGAACTCAAAAGGCATATCCAAAGTTTTCCTTATACGGAAAGATAATCAAAATAACTCAAGTAAAACATAAACCCCAACCCGATGTTACACTATCAGAGCAAGATTCTCTAAGTTAACCAAAGGCTAACAACTCGAAACTTCAAAAGTCCTCAACGGCGTCCACGACTAAACCTGGTCATCTACATGTTACCCACGTGAAGGTAATATTCAAATAGGCAGGGTGAGTAAAATACTTCATAATAATCAATGTATAACAATTAATGCATAAACGACGTCATATTCATATTCAACACATTCATATCCTTCAATAGGCCTCGAAGGCCACAGTGTCACAATTTATACACAAAGGCTCATAAATGCAAATGCAACATAGACTCAATGCATGTGGTACCAATCATCACAACGCGATGGACACTAGGCCATCAATCCTCCATAGATCCCCATCAATAGGATGATTCTACTTGAGAACCGGAGCACATCAAAACACTTCACATCCACACAGTGGGATTGAAGCCAAAGTAATCGAGGTCCTGAACCGAAGTCCAGATGCACATGAATGCATGATGCACACGTCACAAATCATCCTCATAATAACATCATAGGTGCATCATCATTCATCATATTCATCAAACGTCATAACTCATCAACATAGTCATCGTCATCACATAAATCGTCATATCTGACATAACTCATCATAATAATCATCATCATCACATAAATCATCATATCTCATGTTATCGCATAATTCATCGTAGTAATCATCATCATCACATAAATCATCATATCTCATGTTCTCACATAATTCATCATAATAATAATCATCACCATCACATAAATCATCATATCTCATGTTATCACATAATTCGTTATAATAATTACATATTAGCTCATAGTCATCCTCATATTAGCCCATCATATTATCACATATTATCACATATTAGTTCATGATATTATCTCATATTAATTCATCAAATTATACTCGCGGTAATCCCCACACTATTGCCTATTAATCACATAATTCCTCACTGTCATACTCATGTTAACCTATCTCAGAAATCTCAGAATCAACATCAAGGCATCGCTGCACACGATCAACATTCGCGAAACTATGCTACGTTTGCTGGCATGCTCGCTAGGCGAGTCTGGGGCGATTCCTTCGCAAGGCAAAGCTTTCTTCTCTAGGCGAGTCTGGGAAAACATGGTTCGCTAGGCGAAGCTTCCCTTCGCTAGGTGAACAACGCGATGACAGCAAAATCTGCTACGCACCAGAACTAATTTTCACCCAAATACTCATACGATTCACTTACCCAATGCCCCCAAAACATCCATAAATCAACCCTAAGGTCCTACGGCGATAAAGGCACAAAACCTACGGTTTATTAGGCCAATTCCAGGACATATTCACATCCTAAACCACAATTTCCCTACAATTACCCAAGGCATCATAATTTCCCATATCAAATCCCTTCAGGGTCAGACTTATAACATTGCAAGACTTTGGCCACAAAGGCATAAGGTTTCCTAATTTCATATCAACATTCAGTGATACATACCATTAGCCATAGCCAAAGATCATTATTTCCCATCTCTACCCTTAGAATCCTTACGGTCATCACCCCCATGATAGATCTAGGCCACGAAGGCCATAGATCACTTGTTCGTATAACCTTCTAATCTTATCACGGTAAAAATCTCAATGATAGATTTTGGCCACGAAGGCCAAAATCCCTTTTCCCCATAATTCTCCCTAAAACCCCCATACCAACCATAAACACATCGAAAGACATACATAGAAAATCATGAAAAGCGATACTCTCCATACCTTAGTCGATTCGCAACTTTCACGATTAACTTTGGGGATCTTCTGCCTCCAACCTTTCCTTCAGAGCTCTGGCCACCAAACTTTCACGGTTAACACAAATGAATTCTAATTTCCCCTCAAAGCTCTATTTTGTCAAACCTAGTCTTGGGCCTCACAATTTGGGTTTTTCCCTCATTACCCTTACTAACTCCTTCAAATGCCCAAATTACCCTTATTTTTCTTATATTCATTTTAATTAATAATAATATTAATATATTCATATTATATATTATTATTCAAAATAAATAACCCAAAAATGCATTACTTCCCAATATTCCACAAAACACCGCAAAATCACCGAAATTGAATATTCTCAATTAAATAAATAAATTAAAATATTCCGATTAAATTTGGGGTGTTACAACTCTCCCCCACTTAAAAGAATTTTCGCCCTCGAAAATCACCTCAAGGAAATAGAGTCGGATATGACTCCCTCAACTGATCTCCAAGCTCTCAAATCCAACTTTCTCTAGTTGGTCCTCCCTATAATAACTTTACCAAAGCAATCTCTTTACCTCAAAGTTGCTTCTCATTCATCAATCCGAACTAGAAATGCCTCGACAATCGAATTATCTCTCACTTGTACACCATCCATGTGAATTAATGTATTTCCTCAGTGGAGACACATGAAACACATATTGCAAATTCACAAGCGACAGCGGTAAAACAGTCTAACAGGCTACTTCTCCCACGCTTCCGTTGCACCACTCTAATACATACCACAAAACACGATGTGAGCTTTCGAGACTTCCAAGCTCGACCAACACCAACTACCGACGTAACTCTCAGAACACAAGATCTTCCTCTTGAAATTCAAGTGATTTCCCCCTCTTATCATGGTAACTCTTCTGACGACCCTGCGAAACATCCATATTTTCTTGGGTCCTCTTGATCTTCTCAGTCGTTTCTTGCACAATCTCAGGTCCGAGTACAACACTCTCGCATGACTCTTATCAATACAAAGGAGTCATACACCTCCTACTATGCAAAGCCTCATACAGTGCCATTCCGATACTAGAATGATAACTATTATCGCAGGTAACCTTAACCAACGATAAATAACTATCCCCCGATCCACCTTGATCCAACACACAAGCTCTCAACAAATCCTATAAAGCCTGGGTAGTTCTCTCTGTCTGTCCATCCGTCCGCGGATGATAGGCAGAGTTCAACTTCAACATGGTACCCAAAGCGTCTGCGAACTCTCCCAAAATCTCAATGTAAATCTCAGATTTCTATCAGACACGATATTCGACGGTATCTCATACAACTTCACAACTTCCTCAGTATACATCTCAGCTAGCTTTAACATAGAATGATTAATCCTCATTGGTATAAAATGAGCTGATCTAGTTAATCTACCCAAAATCACCCAAATTAAATCATATCCCTTCAAATTCTTTGGAAACCCGACACAAAATCCATGGAAACACTATCCGATTTCCATTCTGGAATATTCAACGGTTGCATCAGACCCAACAGTCTCTGATGTTTAATCTTTGACTTCCGATAAGTTTAACCAGCATATACAAACTCAACCACTTCTCTCTTCATCTATGGTCATCAAAATAATTTCCTCAAATCCGGTTACATCTTCATAGCACCGGGATGGATACTTAATCTACCTCAATGTCCTTTTTCAAGAATACTCTTTTTCCAACTCAACAATATCTGGAACACAAACTCTGTCACGATATCTCATGCTACTATTTCCATTAATCCGAAAATCAACTCTTCAACTTTAATTCATCCAATTCCACCAATCTGCCAACTCAATTCATATTTATGACCTTCTTGAATCTTATCAAGAATACCACTAGTAAGCTCCAACATGCTAAGCTTAACTCCATAACAAGTCTCTTCACAAACCAAACTCATATCACTAAATTGCTCAATAAGTTCTAACTCTTTTACCATCAACATCGGTATATGCATAGAATCCCAAATCAATGCATCAGCTACCACGTTCGCTTTACCCGAATGGTAATTCAACCCAAAGCCATCATCCTTCTGAAGCCCCATGCCAATCGGACACTCAATTTGTGAGTTATGGCGGAAACACGAACCGCACTTTCTGCACTTACTACAAAATCCAAACATGGTCCATCAATAAATAACTTAATTCCATGCCACTACTTCACCATCACATAGAGCATTGAAATATCTTTCCAACTCTTCGAACCATGCGTCATTCCGAGTTACGGTTCTCCCGTTATGACAAAAATACGAAAATAACATTCTTCTGCCCTAGAACATTTTCGCCCGGCGAACACAGAGGCGAGCGGCCAATTTCTCCTGGAGCTGTTCGCTAGGCGAAGGATATTGCTCGCCTGGCGAACCTGACAGTTCAAAATTCTATTTTCGATCGTTAAATGACTTTCGGGTTTCCGATTTCGATTCCGTAAAAAGCTGTGATCTCGGAATTCAACGTTTAACAACAATTTCAAACTTAGGGAGCCATTCAACACACTTCCAATTTTTGAAATATTTTAAAACCTAGTTATACTAATATTGCATTCCACATCTGACTTTCTCTAATAATCACCAGAAATCATTGTCCACCTTTAATATAATCGACCTCACAATCTGTTGCCTTAGCGCACACACCAGACATAAGTCTCAAAACTACTCAATCGATTTAATTCCTTGACCATCCAAACAAACATATAATATGGAGCTCTCAATATCGGACTAGTTTCCGTAACTAAGTCGATCATAACTCCAGTTCACGTTCTGTCTATATATCATTATCTTGTCAGGATAACTTCCAGACAACCACAATTAATCGGCAAACCACCAACTTCCCCATTCTTCTTAACACTCGAAGTCTTAATCAAAATAAACATCTCAGCTCCTTCCTGCACCGACTCATCAAAACAATTCTTAAGCACTTAGCTTAACTCAAAACAGTTCACTGCTCACGCCATCTAAGCTTGCGAGACACGTCTATCCCATCCAACATGACTTCGTCCACTATCAACAAGAGATTAATGGTGATCAGTTCCTCAATTTGTCAATAGACAGCCGAAAATCATGATAGGGTATAAACCATCTTTACCAAACTATAAGAGCGCTCATCGACACACTGAGCCACAACTCCACACTTGCAGCATCCTAGCGAAGCACAAGCTTTTTCCCCACTTGAATCATTCTCACTTCTGCAGACAAGGTTAGAAAACAAACATGTACCGACAGTGTTTTCACACACATGTCACATACAAGGGAACCAACAACATTAGACAACTTGGCCGGACGAACCTGCTCTGATACCACTAATGTAACAACCTTTTTCTACCCCACGAATATCAAGGGAAAATAACACAGATTTCAGAGTAAAATATTAACTTTTATAAAAAACCACAAAAGGGCATACATTTCTCAATGTCTCAAAATAAGTCAATGCTCCGTAACACACGAGTTTTCTCAAAATACATCAATTTGCACAAAGCGGCAAAACTCAAAAGGCATATCCAAAGTTTTCCTTATACGGAAAGATAATCAAAATAACTCAAGTAAAACATAAACCCCAACCCGATGTTACACTATCAGAGCAAGACCCTCTAAGTTAACCAAAGGCTAACAACTCGAAACTTCAAAAGTCCTCAACAGCGTCCACGTCTAAACCTGGTCATCTGCACGTTACCCACGTGGAGGTAACATTCAAAAAGGCAGGGTGAGTAAAAAAATTCATAATAATCAATGTATAACAATTAATGCATAAACAACGTCATATTCATATTCAACACATTCATATCCTTCAATAGGCCTCGAAGGCCACAATGTCACAATTTATACACAAAGGCTCATAAATGCAAATGCAACATAGACTCAATGCATGTGGTACCAATCATCACAACACAATGGACATTGGGCCATCAACCCTCCATAGATCCCCATCAATAGGATCGATTCTACTTGAGAATCAGAGCACAGCAAAACACTTCACATCCACACACTGGGATTGAAGCCAAAGTAATCGAGGTCCTGAACCAAAGTCCGGATGCACATGAATGCATGATGCACACATCACAAACCATCCTCATAATAACATCATAGGTGCATCATCATTCATCATATTCATCAAACGTCATAACTCATCAACATAGTCATCGTCATCACATAAATCGTCATATCTGACATAACTCATCATAATAACCATCATCATCACATAAATCATCATATCTCATGTTATCGCATAATTCATCGTAGTAATCATCACATAAATCATCATATCTCATGTTATCACATAATTCGTCATAATAATAATCATCACCATCACATAAATCATCATATCTCATGTTATCACATAATTCGTTATAATAATTACATATTAGCTCATAGTCATCCTCATATTAGCCCATCATATTATCACATATTATCACATATTAATTCATGATATTATCTCATATTAATTCATCAAATTATACTCGCGGTAATCCTCACACTATCGCCTATTAATCACATAATTCCTCACTATCATACTCATGTTAACCCATCTCAGAAATCTCAGAATCAATATCAAGGCATCGCTGCACACGATCAACATTCGCGAAACTCTGCTACGTTTGCTGGCATGCTCGCTAGGCGAGTCTGAGGCGAGTCCTTCGCTAGGCGAGTATGGGAAAACATGGTTCTCTAGACGAATCTTCCCTTCGCTAGGCGAACAACGCGATGACAGCAAAATCTGCTACGCACCAAAATTAATTTTCACCCAAATACTCATACGATTCACTTACCCAATGCCCCCAAAACATCCCTAAATCAACCCTAAGGTCCTACGGCGATAAAGGCACAAAACCTACGGTTTATTAGGCCAATTCCAGGACATATTCACATCCCAAACCACAATTTCCCTACAATTACCCAAGGCATCATAATTTCCCATATCAAATCCCTTCAGGGTCATACTTATAACATTGCAAAGCTTTGGCCACAAAGGCCTAAGGTTTCCTAATTTCATATCAACATTCCGTGATACATACCATTAGCCATAACCAAAGATCATTATTTCCCATCTCTACCCTTAGAATCCTTATGATTACCACCCCCATGATAGATCTAGGCCACGAAGGCCATAGATCACTTGTTCGCATAACCTTCTAATCTTATCACGGTCAAAATCTCAATGATAGATTTTGGCCACGAAGGCCAAAATCCCTTTTTCCCATAATTCTCCCTAAAACCCCCATACCAACCATAAACACATCGAAAGGCATACATGGAAAATCATGAAAAACGATACTCCCCATACCTTAGTCGATTGGCAGCTTTCACGATTAACTTTGGGGATCTTCTGCCTCCAACCTTTCCTTCAGAGCTCTGGCCACCAAACTTTCACGGTTAACACAAATGAATTCTAATTTATCCTCAGAACTCTATTTTGTCAAACCTAGTATTGGGCCTCACAATTTGGGCTTTTCCCTCATTACCCTTACTAACTCCTTCAAATGCCCAAATTACCCTTATTTCGCTTATATTCATATTAATTAATAATAATATTAATATATTCATATTATATATTATTATTCAAAATAAATAACCCAAAAATGCATTACTTCCCAATATTCCACAAAACACCGCAAAATCACCGAAATTGAATATTCTCAATTAAATAAATAAATTAAAATATTCCAATTAAATTTGGGGTGTTACAATCAACACCCAAAGTCCATTGAAATTAAGGAGAACTTTGATCAAGAAGTTATGATCCAAGGCCACAACCAGCAAACAAGAGAAAATGCAATATAAAGCAATTAAAAATGCATGAGAAGATTTTTAAATGATTTTTAAAATGAAAATAAGAGAGAAATCAAGATGATGCCTCTAAACAAATATCAAATGATCAAGAAAATTAATACAAGTCAGAAACAAGTCAATGATCACATAATTTTTTTTGGAGAATTTAAAAATGCATAAAAGTATTTTTAAACATATTAAAATGCATGAGAAATGTGAAAAATGATGAAAATATCAAATCAATAGATAAAAATATGGAAAAAAAACTCAAAATAGAAAATAGTTTTAGGAAATTATGAAAAAAGTTAGAGTGAAAAATATGTAGCAAGCTATTTTTAATGATTTTTCAAAATAAAATAAGAAAATAAAACAATTAAAATGAAATAAAAATGCTGGAAAAAACCACAACCATTAGATCTGATCTATGGTTGAGAATCAAAACGCGCACATCCATTAGATTTCATTTAAAATAGATCCAAAGGCTAAGATCAAAAGAGACACGGTGGAGTTTAAATGAAATAACACACATGAACTATTTTAAATCAAAACATCTCAGGCCAACACGTGAGCTTCTCTGGTGAGTTGCTCACCGGATTTTAGCTAATGGCAAAACTAGGTCATGAGACCAATGCCATTGTAATTGTCTCATTGAAGCGAACTCAACCATGTGCATCACTTTCATCGATTGAAAGTGAGCATGGAGAATTTCAAGGAAATGTAGTGAAACAAGAAAACACGAAAAGAAAAATTAAATGACTAATATGAACAATCAACACAAGGTAATTATGGGGAAACAATCAGAAAGCAATAGGCTATATCGTGATAACTTGTTTGAGTCCAAAAGATGCTCAGCACTACCTTGTCCAAATGATAATTAGAGGTGTTGAAAGCTGGATCTGGTTAGATCAATTCAGTGAGGCTTAGAACTTGATTCTTGTTGCAGAAGTTTCAGAGAAGAACTATGGAGCTAATGGAATCAAGAAATAAGGTTGAAAGAGCTTAGAATTTGAAAACGAAATCACAAATTTGCAGTGCAAGGTGGGAGCTCGAGCAGAGGTTCTGAGGGGTTTCTAAGCTTGGTTTTCAGTGCAAATGAGTCATTTATTTATAGTTTAGGTGAGAGGATGGCATACATGTGAGAATTTGTTAGAATTCGTGTGAAATCATGAGCAAGTAATGCATGACCAATATTGAATGAAAAGCTACTGAAACGCATGTCATTCTTTCCTATTTTAGGTCTTTTTTTTATCTTCACACATCACTTAACATCATCATGGACAAAACACGTGCATACATATAGAGGAATTGCAAATTCTGGTCATAACCAAAACTCAGTCTCATGGAGGCATGTTCATAGCTAGGTCAAATGCAATCTACTCATGCATTTCTTGATTTTCTTTGGGCCAAATGATCCTCTCATGGGGGAAAACACAATGCAAAAAGAATCAAACCAAAAGGATACTTGATATGAAAATGGCATGAGTTGAAAATTAAGGTCGTGGCACTGAAAAACAGGCCAGACATTAGGTCAAACAGGTCATGACCTAGTTTTGTGCACAAATGACCTTTAAGATTTGAGGTCCTTGGAGCATGAATTGATGTTTGACGTCTAAATAAAAGTTGTTGAGGACATCAATAAGGATATTTGGAAAAAAGAAGTGCCTATAAAAGTTTAAAATTGAAGAAGCTATCATCTTTGGAACATAGACATGCCATACTTGAACTTTAGGTATAATTTTACTAAGTCCACAAAATGACCTATAATTTTACTAAGTTTCCACACTTTTGATGGTCTTCCAAGCACAATTGGCTTTTGACTTATGAAGAGAAGTTGGAGGGGATGTCAAGAAGAGTCATTTTTCCAAAGAAGCACTAAAAAATGTTGAAGTATGAAGAAGTTATAACGTCTTGAACTTAGGCTTGACATGTTGATTTTTTTTGGTCAAACCTCCTTGAACAAACATGCAACCTTGGACCTTTTGTTTCATTTCAAGGTACATTGATGATCACATTAATTCAAAATGATGTACTCTTAAATGTCCTTTGATGATGCTTGCAATAACTTAAGGAAACTTGTTGATGAAGACATGGAAATAAATGCACGAATCTTTGAAATTTCTTGAGAAACAAGCTATCAAACTTTTAAATATCCTTGATCAAATGAAGTTGAATGATGCTTGAGGATATATGATTTGAGATTGAAGGTCATGCTTTGAAGAATAACCTTTTAAAAATAAATGGTTGATCACACCTTGACTTGAGGAACTGAAACCCTAGCTGAGGATACAATCACTTAATGCTCTTGATTCCAAACCTTGCCTTGCAAAAGAATCAAATGGACAAGCCATATATTTTTGTATTTTCATTAGAGGTTAGTGAAATATAAAGCATATAAGTGCAAAAAGAAAGATAACAAAGACGTGTTTGGTGATCTCTGCAAAGGCAAATCCAAAGGTGAGAGAGTTATAAGATAACCAAGTTTGTGATCTTGATGCATTGTAAAGATGTAAATGAGGTGGGATCTTAGGGGTAAAAATTAGGGCATGACATTATCTTTCGTGGATGATTTCACTTGGTATATGTGGATTTACTTGTTGGAGAATAAAAGTGAAGTGTTCATGAACTTCAAGAGATTCAAGTTGGTAGTTGAAAACCAGGCCGAATGTGTCATCAAGAAGAACTCAAGGCCATTGAGAAGAACATAACATGGAAACTTGTCAAACACTTAAGGTAAGAAATATATAGGTGGATTTACAAGTTAAAGTTCAAGCCAAATGGTGAAATTCCAAGTATAAAGCAATATTGGTGGCAAAATCGTTTCTTTAAACACCTAAAATTGATTTTAATGAAATATATGAACTAGTGGTCTGACTTGAAACAATAAAAATGGTTACAACCATTGAAACATATAGAGGTTTGAAGATGCACCAACTTAAGGTGAAGTATGTCTTTCTAAATGGACCTTTAGAGGAAGAATTCTATGTGAAGCAGCCACTAGAGTTTAAGATAAAAGGGAAAGAAGATATGGTGTACAACCTGGAAAAAAGCTCAGTAAAGATTGAAGTACGCACCTAGAGCATGGAACAAGAGAATTGATAGCTTTTATATAAAGCTAGATTTCAATAAATGCACATATGGGCATGAAATGTATGTGAAAGGCTCAAATGAGCAAGACCAAGTCATCCCATGTCTCAATGTTGATGATTTGTTGGTCACATGTTCTATTGAAGATGAAATGGAAAAATTCAAGGCAAGTATAGAGAATGAGTTTGAAATGGAAGACTTGGGAAATTTGACATACTTTCCAAGAATGGAAATTGTGAACATAAAGCATGGAGTTTTCTTGCATCAGAAGAAATATGTCAAAGATGTCTCGAAGAAGTTCAAGATGAACAATTACAACCCTACAATCACACCAATGAAAACCAACATCAAAATAAAAATGAATCAAATGATGAACATATATCACATTGTACAAGCATATCATTGGCTTTTAAAGATATTTTTGCAATACAAAGTTAAATATTTGTCATTGTGTGATAGGTTAGCAGATTTATAAAGGAACCAAGGCTATGTCGTCTACTTGTAGCAAAGATAATTCCAAGACAAATTTAAAGAACAAAAGACCATGGAATACTAATTCCATGTCAACAAAACCCTAGAATGGAGGCTAAAGTTAATGGCTATTCTGACTCAGACTGAAGTGGTGATTAAGATGATAGAAAGAGCACAACATATTATTTATTTATGCTTGGAGCAACACCAATTTAATGGATTTCAAATAAGAAATGAATTGTGGCTTTAACTTCATGTGAGGCGGAGTATGTTATATCCTCCCATGTTGTCTGCCAAGCATTGTGGTTAGAGATGCTACCTGAAGAGTTGAATGTAAGTAACATTGTTAAAATCAAGTTGCTAGTGAAAAATCAGTCAACAATTGATTTGTTAAACCATCCTATGAGCTATGATAGGAGCAAGCACATAAAGAAGAGTTACCATTTCATAAGATATCAAATAAAAGATTGAATATTGAGTATTGCAGAACTGAATTGCAATTGACCGACATTTTAATCAAATCCTTGAAGCAAGTAAGACTTGAAGGCCTTAGAGAATTATTGGAACGAAGAACTCAAGAATCTAAATTAGGAAAGGTGTTAGAAATGTAAGTTTTGAACATTTTTGTTTGGGACATTTTGGAAGTGTTGCAAATGTGACTTGCAACACAAGCAAACTATCACAACTTAACCATTATGACTAATTAGTTAGTAATGAGTTTCTAGGCCATATAAGCATCACTTTCTCGTATACTTGTATACATTTTATTCCAATATGATATCTGTCTCAGAATTGCCTTTGATTTTCTCTCTTAATTTCTCAATTTGTAAATAACTTGGAATACAAGTTACTCAACAATGTTGATCTAATGGATTTGGATTGCACACATTTAGAATCTTACACATATATAAGTGAATGTTTGATCAAGGCCAAACAGTACATAAAGGATGTCGATTTTCTTTTTTTTAAAATTCTACATTATCGAATCACTCTTGGGATTTCGTTTTGCTATTTTTATAAAAAGTAACCATTTAATGTGAGCAGGTGCAGCTTGCAGTCGATAAGGTCCAATGATAAATGAATGATTGTGTTAGTCGCCTATTAGTTAGAGGAAATTAATATTTGTAACAGCTTTCAGTAAGTCAGAAACATTCACTTGCAATACCAGTTCTAACAGATTGATGTATAAAAATAAAAATATACATGTAATGTAACATTCCCCTGTAAGACATGGAATAGCCCTACTTCAAATAACAAAGGATACATTCTTTTAGGGATGGGAATGGGAAGAGGAGAGGATTAAGTTACAAAGGGACTGAAGGCTACATTATATTGTAGTTCCCTTGATGGTGGTGCATGGGACTATAGGAATAACTAGGTACAGGTAAAGGATCTCCAAATGGATTAGAGGAACTCATAACTGGCATCTGTTGATGGTACTGAGTATGTGGATTCTGCTGCTGATAAGGTACCATCATCATGCTGTGTTGTTGCTGTTGTTGGAACATCATATATTGTTGTTGTGCCATTGATGCCATTTGTACGTTAGATGGAGGCGCTACATTGTTCGATACTGCAAATGGATCTCGGTGACTATAATTATCAAAAGGATTAGGTGTTGTTGTCCCGCCGTATCCATAACCTGCGTTCTGGAGTTGAAGTTGCCTCCTTGCATTTTCATCGTCGTACAAACTGTCTAGCAATAGCTTGTCAAATCCACCAGCCTAACTCAACATAAGAAAGAGAGAGAGAACATCAATGGTATCTTCTTACAGGTTTAAGGGATTATCTGTAATCTCATAAGAAAGAGTGATGAAGTGGTAACACGAACCATTGTGCGATTGGGCGCTTGGCTCGTGTGGTTGCTTGGTGTCGTAACGAGTGCAAGTTCCCAACCAGTAGTTCCACTGAAATTTGTTAAAGCAAGATTGTTTGAATTGGTTCCTACATGAAATTGTAAGATTTTAGAATTTGGATCAAGCATCAAACAACAAACAAGCATTATAAAACTATATATTTCTTAATCAACGATATGATTTAATCTAGGCCTTACCACCACCAGGTGGTAGAATTGCTAGTGCGAAAGCATTATTGTTCTCTATTTCTTGTGCTTTTGGATTTATTTCATTTAGACCCTGCAAAGATGAACCAAGATGTTACATATTCTCCATCAAACCAAATATCCCAAACATGATAAACCATTAACTCATAACAAAAACAGACCAGCAAATCATCATCAGCATCAGTTGATATAAGAGGAGGAAGTTCAGCCTCTTCTGTTTGTTCCTCATCAACATGTTCTTCCTCCTTGACTTCTTCAACTTGTTCCTCTTCAACTTGTTCCTCGACTGCTTCAGGTTCTTCGGTTTCTTTTTGTTCTGGTTCTTTTTTTGGTGATTGATCATTTTCTTGATATTCCTGATTTTGAATGATCTTTATTAACATACATACAAAAAAACTTATAAAAAAAATTGTGTATTACTTTTCTTACCAATCTCTTAACATCTCTGTGAGATGTAGGTGCTTCTTTAATGTATTCTTCCATTGTGGCAACAAAAGAATGTGGTGGCTGTTTATTACATGAAATAACTTAGTCACAAATCTTTTGATATCAAATGAAATACAACTAATAATGAAAATTCTTGTCTCAAATGAAATAACTTAGTCACAAATATTAGGAACCTGTCTCAAAACTGGAAATTGAAAATTCCTAGCAAGGTCCAAACCCTTGCAGTATTCATAGAAATCAGCAAGATGTTCAGCCTGCATATATACATAGCAAAATTAATAATAAATTGTTAAGAAAAAGAATATAATTCAATTTGGACAACAAGAATGCGTGCTAAGTAAATATCATTATGAACCTGTTGGCTAGCTCTTTTATAAATATGCAAAGCCTTTACCGCGTCATATCTCGTCATATCGAAGAACTGCAGCTTTCACTATTAGTTCAAGTGAGGTGATAAAATAAATAACAAATTGAAACTGAGATAGCTAGTTAGACATTACCACATCCACAAGTTTTATGATTCCATCATTGAGGGCACAATATATTTTGAAGCTCTCTTTCAATATCTGAATGATATTTCCATAAGAGTAAAAGTATTGTTAGAGAAAATGACAAGAATTTCTTAAGCAAAACCTGCTGTTATGTGAAAAAGTACGAAACTAAATACTCGTACCAGGGCCAATGCATATTGTATTAGATAATTGCTGAAAGCTGCTCCTTCAGGCTGCAAGATATTAAAGCAAATTAAAACAAAATGCAACAATTTTTTTCAATTCTAAGAGATATGGCAAAACATATTAGGATCACGCATCACGCAGGCACCAACACATCTGAAAAAAGGTATGTCTGTGTTCGTGTTAGTATTGGTGTCTGACACGGACACTTGTGATACTTTTAATTTTATTCATTTTTTTCAAATTATTACGGGTGTGACGTGTCACTATCGGCTGTTATGTTTTTGGTGTCCGTGCTTCAAAAACTCATACCTGACAGCAAACAAGTTTATAAAGAAGTTGCTGCAATGCCGGAAGCTGCTCCAACAGCTCATCACTGCTCAACGTCCTTGTTTTGCTATGTGCCTATCAAAGCTGAAAGTTACTCATTTTCTGAAAATCAATAACAAAAATTTACATTGAAGAAAAACCGCACACCTTAGTTGAAGCCGGTGATGATTTTGTTAAACGCTCGAACTCGATGTCATATTTTAGAATTCTAAAACATTCAAGTCTTTCTTCTAAAAATTGTGCGTAGGTTCGAACCCATGCAGAACAATCCCATGCTGCAAAAACATGAAAGAAAATTCAAATAACAAAAGGGTCTAAAAGAGTTACAACAAATAAATAATCTATATAAACCAATTAATTTACCCAGAGGGGTTGAGTCATCTTTGAAGCTGGAAATTTGGAGAAATTGTGCCCTGTATGAGAAGTTTACAAGGTCTTCTTTGAAGCTAGGATCACCCTCTCTCAATATCCTATGAATCACTATCAATGTCTTTATAGCAACCTGCAATTTCATTATTTAGGTACATGTTTCGACTGACAATAAATTTAGCAGAATCACGGTGCCATTGTGATTTAAACAAAAACATCAACAAAAATCACCGTGACTTCATCAAACTCTGGATAAATTTCAAGCAAACATTTGGTGTGCGTTAAAACAATGCCAAACTAGAAATTTCGAAAAGGACTTACTATCCAATTCCGCGTCTTGGAAAGTCTTTTCGAAAGTGTGTGTATACAATAAGCTACATCTGCCCGTGGCTGATGCGCCGATGTGGCATAGAATATCTCTGCAAGGAAGAACAAACAGAGAAAAATAATAATAAGCCCAATTTGGCACCATTGTAATGTCATCATTTCTAGTTACTTCTAACGCAAGCAACAAGATCAAAGGTTTACAAAACATAACAGATTTATCATCAACCAATGCTTCATGAAATAATCATCCAATTCTTCAATGAAACAAATTATAAAATCATAAAAAGCGTAATCATTTTCGTAAAACACATTTTGAAAACTCAAACTCAAACTCACTTCGAATGTGACGTTCCTTAGGAGGATATTCGACGTGACTTGTAGCTTTTACAATCGCAATGTCCAATTCCTAGGATAACAAAAATAGAGAAACAACATCAAAATATGTATATATAATCAATCAATTGAAGAAAATGTATATAACCAACCTTGTATTCGCTATTGACCTTGGCAAGGCCAACCTTGGTGGAATCTTTGAGAGCTCCGTAGGCCTTTCTAAATGTCTGGAACGTTCCCATTCACCAACTGTTGTTGGATTTGGAAAGAAAGAAGAAGAAACAACAACAATGTTGTTGTTATTCTCTTCTTCTTCTCTCTTTCTTTGTTATTAGTTTTACAGCGAATAAAAGAAACAAAACAACGATGAAAACGGTTATTTTAGTAGTTTCTGTTACACCATCCTTAACAGAATCTGTTTCACACGGTTTCTGCAGATTTTGGCATGTTAAATTACAGATATGCCTATGTATTATTTTAAATTTATTTTTAAGTATTTCCATAAAAAATATCATTTTTATATCAGTTTTAAGAAAATAATCAGATAAAATATTATATGGCATGTATCAAGATTTTGATTTAATTACGTAAACTATATAAATATATAAGGTGTACCACATCCTTTTTTATTTAAATAAAAAATAATGATTATTTCAAGTAAATAAATATGTCTCCAAAATAAATAATAGGATTTAACAATGTTAGAAGTTGTAATTTAATGTTTTAACAATGTTAGAAGTTGTAATTTAATGTTTTAGAATGCATATTGTATTTGATTTAAATGTGTTCAATTTAGTCAAAGTAGCTAGTCAAGTAAGAGAAAGTTATCTGTCAAATATAACATGTAGTTGTCAGATTGAGTAAACATGCATTCGACTAAGTCGAATGATGCAGTTTGTAAGTTTATATTTTGGTTGTCTATATAAAGAGGTGATGATGCAAACACTTAATAGTTTTTCAATATATCAATTTCATTTTAAACAAATTCCCTCTTTACATATAACTCCCCTCTCTCTCTCTCTCTCTCTCTCTCTCTCTCTCTCTCTCTCTCTCTCTCTCTCTCTCTCTCTCTCTCTCTCTCTCTCTCTCTCTTAAAACATTGATTGTTCCAACAAATTTGTATCAACAAGCCCAGTTGCGATTCAAATAGAATTTGAAATGGAAAACAGTAACATAACATCAAGTTCATCTTCAAATTTTAAGATGTGTCTAAAATCGTGAATGATAGAGTATCAACATTGAAATCGAATGCGAACGATCTTCAGAAGGTTGCAATCAAGGAATAAAGGAAGAAAGATGGAAAAGCTCTATTATTGATCCATTAATGTGTGGACCCTAATGTGTATGAAAAAATCATTGAAGAAGAATAATCCAAATGAGCGTGAGACAAGTTAAAGAATTTGTATGGAGGAGATGAAAAGATGAAGATAATGAAGTTGTGGACGTTGAGAAATCAATTTGAGATGACTCAAATGAAGAAAGGCATACCAGTCTTAGAATTCTTCTTGCATGTGGTGTTGCTGACGAACCAGATGGAGGCGTGTGATGAATCAATTACTAATTTGTAGAAGATTGAGAAAGTGTTGAGATCTCTAACTGAAAATTTCGATTATTTTTGTCGTGGCTATTGAAGAGTCTAGGAACCTAGCTAAGATGAAGGTGGAAGAACTTCAAGCTTCATTAGAGGCTCGTGAGATAAGACTTAAACAAAGGAACCCAGAAAGGAAGAAAGTGGCGGAATAGGCACTGCAAGCAAGATTCATAAAGAAGTATGGAAAATAAAAAGCAAAGCAGAGAAAGAATCTTGTAAATGATGATAAGTCAAGCAAGAATTCAAAGAATCAATATGATTCAATCAAGAAATTCATGGGCGATAAGTATTCGGAGAAGAAAGTTAACATGAATGAAGTGCAGTGTTACAACTATCAAGGATTTGGTCATTATGCTCAAAATTGTCGAAGAAAGGAGTCAAGAGAAAAAGATGACGACAAAGTGGAATATGCACATGCTGGACAAAGTGACTCTAATGATATGCTACTCATGGAAAATACTCAGTCGAATAATGAATAAACTAATACGTGGTATCTGAATTTAGGATGCAGCAACCACTTAACTGGTAATAAAATATGGTTTACCAAGTTAGGTGAATCAGTCAATAAAGTGATCAAGTTTATAGATGACAGGTATATCACATCAGAGGGAAGAGGAAACATAGCCGTGGTGAGAAGAAATATTCAGGGGGTTAGCATAACTAAAGTATTATATGTATCTTCGATGACAAGTAATCTGATAAGTATAAATCAATTACTTGTCAAAGGGTATAACATGGAGTTGGAAGAAAATATGATGAAGGTGTATAATGGTGAAGGAATGATGATCCTGAATGAACCATTGGAAGATAAAAAAACCTTCAAGATTGAGATTAACATGGTTGATCATCAGCGTCTTACTTCAAATGCAGACAAAAACAAAAATTGGCATTGACATCACAGGCACGGACACCTAAACTAAAGAGGTCTAGGTATGCTCAACTAGAAGAACATGGTGTATGACTTACCTTAAGTAAAGGAACCAAGTCAAGTGTGTGAGGAATGTTACAAAGCAAATCAGGATAAGAAAGCATTCAAACTTGACTTATCCATGAAGTTGAGAGAAAAGCTGGAGCCTGTTCACTTTTAATGTGTGTGGACCTTTTGAAGAAAGGTCGAATAGAGATAATTGTTATTTCCTAAATTTCTTATATGAATTCACTAGATATATGTGGATTTACCTTATTGAAAGAAAGAGTGAGGTATTCATACAATTCAAGAAGTTTAAATTTCATGTCAAGAAACAAAGTGGATGCAAGCTAAAGAAACTAAGAACTGATGGTGGTGGTGAATACACCTCTAGAGAATTTGTAAGGTTTTGCATTGATGAAATTATAAAGAATTAGGTCATTGCACCCTATACACCTCAGCATAATGGTATAGCTGAGAGGAGAAATAGAAGTATATTGAATATAACTAGGGGCATGTTGAAAGCTAAAGATAAGACAAAGAGGTTTTAGGGAGAAGATTTTCGACAGTAGCATACATTCTAAACATATGTCCAACGAAGAAGTTAGTCGAGAAGAAACCTTATTAGGCTTGCCTAGGACAAAAGCCAAATATTAGTCATCTTAGAGTATTTGGATCAATGTGTTTCAGGCATGTGCATAAAAAAATGAGGAAGAAGCTAGATCATCGAATTCAAGCTATGGTGTTCATAGGTTATCATTCGATTGATGCATACAAGTTGCATACAAGTTGCATTTGACTGAAGTCACAACCAATTTGTAACACCCATACATAATATACATCTAGAAAATATATTACATATAGTGTAAATTGGTATTGATACACATAAGTTCCTATTGACAACGTTATATATACATGTCCAAAAGAATAAAATGAAATATGACACATGTTATACAAAAGTGCCTAGACAAAAACTAAGATCTATGTATAATATCCATATATGTACACATAATATGGCGAAAGATCATCATATCAAAAGCCTCTAAAACATCACAAGGCAAGCTCATCATTGCCCTTCAATTGTAAAGAACCACCTGAAAAGCAACAAAAATAGTGGGGTGAGATGATAATCTCAGTGGATTCCTTATCTTATGGGTCTACTCGGCTCTAAAAACCTAATATATAAACCTCAACTTAAGCTTCTCGATAAAACAATACATGTGTACACTTACACAATAGAGAAAATGATTAAGCATCTAAGGGATATTCACATTGTATGGAAACATGTAACTTAAATTCACATAACTCAATAAATTACTATTTAGAAAAGCAACAAAACATCTTTCCCCGACCAGGTCTACGTCTAGGGCAAGGCTCGGGTCACAGATGTTTGTATGATTCAAATTTCGTGTGGACTCGGGTTCTCTATGGGGAACAAAGCCACTTCAAGAACCATCACTCGTATGGTATTCAAATCCACTTAGAGTATATTTCCTCGTATGGGACTCGAACCCACTTTCAGGTCCACCTCTCCTCTATGCGACTCAAACCCATAGTTGGGACTCAAACCCATTCTGAGGCACGAATCATTGGTGCCTACATCTCAATTCTACTTTACATAAGCATCTCAATTAGGATGTGCACGATCAAGGTTTATTTCAAAATACGTGATTAGGTTCCACATTCAACGTAATTGCACTAATCAATCACTAGGTGATTACATTCACCAATTCTCATATCATTACAACATGTTCCATACAAAGCCTATTGATTCATAATTCAAGTGACTACTTGTCTGCGATACACACCGAGGTACCTTCGCGTCCAAGCATCACACCTATGTCATTTTCATAACCTAAATTGTTATTACTAGTTCATTCACCCAGTTATTAACCTAGGTTTACCTCACTTTTCATCATAGTTAATACAATTATTAAACATTCTAGGAAAACAACAATTTGTAATATAGTTCACAACAAAAGCATAATAATTTATCATCACCCATTAAGCATTATTTAACATAAATGTATGATTTTAATTCATTAAATGATAGGGTATTGGATTAGCTTTCCAACACATTTGACCACGTCTCATTTCAAGTTTGTAAACTCAAGATACATTATTTTCAATCCTGCTAGAATTTCTCAGATCTGCAAATTTTGTTGGGCGAGAAACTCATTTGCTGAGTGAAAATGACAGGACAAAAATCTCCAAAATCTCACTTTTAAAAGCATCTTCTTTAGCCTCTAAACATTTTCATCATACCCTATCATGTTATAACATATTCAAGCATTTCATACCATGAAATCAACATTATTCCAATGAATCCGACCTCAAACCAATCGGAACTACGATTCCTGTTTTATGGTGGAAATAGGGAAACACAGTATTTTTCAAAACATCAGAACCCTTGCTTAGAAAAATTGATGCAAGCTCCAAGTGAGGCGGGGCAGAATTGATCAAGCCTCTAAATTTTTCCTTCCTTGCTTAGCGAGACTAGCAAGGCCTCCAAGTGAGCTCTCGCCTAGCAAGCTCCCAGCGAGGCTCAGGCAAGACAAGTCAAATACCAATTTTCCTCAAAAATATCATGCTCGCTTAGTGAGCCCATCCCTTTCTAAGCTAAACTAGAAGAAAAATCTTCTGCTTCCCTTTGTTGTTATGCTCGTTTAGCAAGTTGCGCCCTCGCCTAGCAAGGATGCCAGAATCCATCCAATGGGAAAAACGTGACAGGGTGAGGGAAATGAACAACACAACATCAAAAAACATCATATTACATTAAATTAACATATAAAAGTCATGGTATAACACATAGATGTATGAACAATAACAAAACCTTCATGTATTAACATCATATTACTCTTCATTCTTAGTATGCATTATTGTGTGTGAGAACTTTAGAATCGTTATTCTAGAGTTTGGTTTGTGGGTAATCAAATATTCCTCAAACCTTCCTTGTTTCTCATGTTCACATTTATTCAAACACTTTATATGTAATCTATCTGAATAATCATCAATGGCACCCAAAATGGCAAGAACCAAAGGAGATTCCAAAGAAAAGGGTAAGGCTACCGCATCATCAACTGCTTCAGAAACTGCTTTCTCTTTGGTTTCGAATGATTGCATTGAATAACTCAAATAAAAGCATCAACATGGCCTTGTTATGAAGCAACGTGTGTGGAAACCGGTAGTTGTCGGTTGCTTGGATATTCCAGAAGTCGTTCGACTTGTTGAGCACCAAAAAATTAACTAATTTTTGCAGCTCTCATAGGACTATAATGAAGATTTTATCTGAATGTTTTATTCCGGATTGCATTATTGGCAAGGCATCATCTTCAAACTCTTAGTAGGTAACAAAGTCTATGAGATTACTAGTAAACTATGGAAATTGTTGTTTGATATTATGATTTTTGATGCTGATGGGGAGGATGAAGTTGATCTAATGGTAACAGATACCTACACTTATATGAATTTTGAGTGGACCACGCATATGAATGAGATGCTTAAAGCACCCAGATTAGAGGACTTTCATGACACTCTTGTTGTTAGTCAATTGAAATTGGTCCCCAGGATTCTATTATGGTTAAACTCTCACGTATTGCATCCAAAGAAAGGCAAATATTCAAGAATTGACAATGCTGAGATTCATCTTGTTTACATTCTCCTGCGCAAGATTCGAATCAATTGGCCTCACTATTTTGTTTACCAGATGTTCACTATCAAAGAATGAAATAAAGAAACATGTTTTTGTTACATGTCCATGATTTCCAAGATCCTCAACTATTTCAATATAGGGTTTCCAAATATGTTATTCATATCTTCTGGCCTTATTCAAGAGTTCTCCAAACGTGCCTTAACTAATATGGGGGTATTTTTGGGATGAGGAACGACAAGTGTATCACTTCCAGATGGGTAAACATGGGAGGAAAATATACAACTTTGATGATCCCTCTGAATTTGTTGACTCCACTACTGAGCCAAATGTTATCAATGATGAACATATTCAAGATGTCGATCATGAAGTTGGTAAAATGGGTGATGAATATGGAGATCAATCCTCCATCATATCTTTACTATATAATATGCAGATCAAGAAGGATGAGTGTTATAAAGAGGAATGTTTGAGAAGAGAAACCTTTGAAGCAAATCAAATGGAACAACTTTGTATTTTGAAAGAGCACATGAAGTCTCAAGATGCAAACTTTGAGGCATTTGCATCATTTATGAGTGAGAGGCTGATCTCTTTAAAGGATGAAATGGATGCAAATATTATTGCTACCATTGCAAGGGTCAATGACATGATTGCTTCCTAGAATGAACACCACCCTTATTATACGCAGTTTTATCAAGAAATGTGTGCCTTTTTAGATCGTCAGTTTGGGAGTGATGGCCAGTGGTGGTTCTGTGGAGTAAGGCCAACAGGTCGTAGAAGATATAAAAGTGCTAAGCTTGATTCGTTTGTGTCTTATGTCTTAGGATTTGCTTGTTCAGTCATGCATTTAGTCTTTCCTTTGTCATCATGCATTTTCAATTCTATTTGGTTTATTTTATGATTTTTGGTTTATCTATTGAAACAATGCTAGTACTATGGATTGTTACGATCAATGAATATAAGTATTGTTGAATGTTGTTGTGTTTATTAAGCTTGTGTGTTTACATATAAATTGTATGTGCGTGCATCACCTATCTTTACAGATTTTCTCTATATAGTATATTGTATTTGTGTAATGTATATCTATGTGATATTACTAATAAATTGCTTGTCTCTTTTTGATGTTGTCAAAGGGGAGAAGGATAAGAAGGATATAATGCACACATTCAGGGAGAGCTATTCATGTATCAAGAAAATGCATCGTGTCAAATCTTAAGTTTTACCATAATAAAAAAGGGGGAGTATGTGAGTGCATCTTTTCGTTTAGTTATGTTTTGAATGATGTCAAAACTAGGAGGAACTTTAGCGTTTTTGTACATTAGACGATATCAACCAAATTCTATATGTGCATTGTTCACCTTAGCATTAGGGTGCATATAAACATGTTTGGAAATGATTGGAAATGACTTAGGCAAGACCCATGCATCAAAAATTGAGTTTTTTTAGTGTGAAAACTAATGCATAGGCTGACACATACGTGTTTAGGTCGACCTATAGAAGCTTTTGCTTCAATATAAGTCGACACATAAGTCACTTAGGTCGAAACCCATGCCTCAATAATGAAGCATGTAGCCACTACCTATAGGTCGACTCAAATAGGTCGACCAGAGTCTTTCATAGGTACTAGTGAAAAACCTATACAAAATCGGAATTTCAAAGCACACTTATCATATTCAACCTCTCTTCTATGCATACACACAATCAAACTACTTATAATCATTTTTTGATTGGGTGACTATCTAGATTAGGGTTGATAATGTCCAATTAGGTTGGTGTATCTAGAATATTGGGTTGAGTTCTTTTAGGGTTTCAAATAAGAAAACCGAGTCGGGGTTTTCCTTCAAGATCATTGAGGATTTGAAGGTTTTGGACAAGATTACTCAATTTGGATCTGATCGAATGAAAGCATTGGGACAAGGTGGTTCCTTGCAAGGGAGTAGCTTGATATGGTGTATCGTGTTAGTAAATTTTGGGTTTAACAAGTGTGCGCTTGAGATTAATTCGACCATGTGAAAGCCTTGGGACAAGGTGATTCCTTGCAAGAAAGTAGCAAGAATTGGTTAATTGACATTGTTGGTGACGTGATCAATCTTTGATCAAAGGTTTTGGATATGGTAGAATCAACAACAAACTATAGGGTTAATAGGGTTAGAGTTCTTCATCTCTTGTATATACACATTTTTAAAGTAAGGTTTATTGCAAGTATCTCAATTCGATTTTGAATTGTGGGTATACGTACCCATAGCGAGGCTGATTGAGGAACTCCCAAAACAAATCCTTCTCTCTCTCTCTCTCTCTCTCTCTCTCTCTCTCTCTCTCTCTCTATATATATATATATATATATATATATATATATATATATATATATATATATATATATATATATATATATATATATATATATATATATATAATTTTTTATTTGCAAATTATTGAATTCATTGGTTGTTGGATCAATTCGATTGAAAATTATTTTTGATCATATTTTCGAATTAGATTTTGCTGATAGAATCGAAATTTGGTTGATCATGATTTGTTTTAAGATCAACAAAACAAAGTAAATTTCAAAACGATATTGATTTCTCACAAGGTATTCGATAAACTGAATTGTTGTGATTTTTTGTTTGTTTTTTATCATTGGAAATAAGATATATGTATAGCTTTGCATTTGATTGTGTTGTGATTAATCTTTGTTGAACAATTTGTATTCATTAACATTCAATTGTGTTCTTTTATGTATACCTGAGCTTTTCGATAGTAGGTTTGGTTAGACGATTCGATTCGGGTTATTTCCGTTGTGCCATAAAACTTTTGAGAACCATTTTTGCCAAAATTTTGAATTTTTAATGTGAGATCTATTCACCTCCCTCTAGATTGAAGTCTATCGTCTAACATGTTTAAGGTTGAGGTTAAGGAGAAGGTGGAGGTTGAGATTCTTTTTGATGCTGGGAGATGACACTAAAGGAGTTTGTTGGGAGGATTCCTTAGGTTCATGTTTTGTTAATACATATAAGGAAATCATGGATATTTTCTCAAAAGGGCCAGGGAACTCGAGTTTAAAAGACAAAGTGGGAAAGAAAAATTAAGGGACAATTTGTGTAGTAGTTATAGATTTAGGCTTAAAGACATATCTAATGTTATTCAACATCTTATCAGATGATGATATATATGAGGTAACATAGCCAGATGAACTTGGTGATTCGGATCTATGAGGTGAGTATGATATTTCATTTAGAGTGGATTAAGTGTTTTGTTGTTGTTGTTGTTGTTATTGTTGTTACGTATAGTTTTTTTTTAAAGTTTCATAAATTGTGAGGTTAAATTTTCGCAGAAACTCAACTTGTATGGGTATAGGTTCATCAACAAAATGTTATTCATATGATTTTATATACTCATGAATATTTTATAATTTATAAGGTTGTAATTAATTTTGTTGTGGGAAAAAAATTCTTGTTCAGTGGGTGACTCTTGAACAAAGTTTATTCATGATCAAGTCGACTTAATCATGAATAAAGTGAATGTCAATAAATGGTAATTATATAGATGGTCTTTAACCAAAGGATATTTGGTCACATAAATTTATTATAATAAAGGGTACTTGAGAAAATTGTTCTTGCTCAATATTGGAGGGTGGTGACAGTGGGGGAGTAACTTTGATTTCCTCAACATAGGTTATAATGGTTGATACATTTTTCCAAGTCAACCTCAAAGACTTCATATGCAACAAGTCATAAGAAATGTATACAAAACTGGTGAAGATGTTTTATGTAAAACTCAACTTAAAAATATGTTAAACCCTAATCTCTTATGATGGCTCTCTCTTCTTATCCGATTCTCTAAATGAGATGGATAATTTCAACTTCCTCTTTGCTACACAATACATCTTTTTGATCCAACGACGGGTCATAGAGTCTCTCCCAAAGTGGGAGGTATTTTATAACCTTCCGTCTTATTTTCTATGTGATCACCCTTATGCTTAACTCGAGGAAGTTTAACCATATGCTATTGTTGAGGATTAGCGTTGTAGTCACTTGGCTTCTAGCCCACAACATGTAGACAAACAAGGCATGTTGACTAATCCAACATATGTTGGATTGTAGAAGAAGTGGGACTACTTAGTTTCCATATGGAAACTAAATCACAAAGATTCTTATTCATGTTGGAGTCATTCTAAAGGGAGAATAGTATGATACAATCCTCTTAATGATTAGCAAGATTACTATGAAGAAGATGAAGATCTCTGACAAGGATGGTTTTGGATGTACAATACACTAGTTGAGCATGCACCATAGGCCTCCTGAAAGGGAGAGCCAACAAATTTGGATAAGTTTGATTAAGAGATACCTCAAACTTGTCCAAGAAAAAATATTATCAACATCATGTTTGTAATAACTAAAGATAAAAACATGATGCTTCATCAGATGTTTGCCCAAGCAGCCTTGCCTTCTTGTTTGAGCACCTAGCCAACACAAGTGTACTTGTTCCTCCTAGGTTGTTTGAGGATGATGATGGTTAGGGATGGTAAAATGGGCGTGACCATCCGGGCATGTCGGTTTTACTCACACTTTTTTATAGGACGGACCAAGGTTTTAGGGTTGCACTATTTAAGGTGTATGCCATGTTCTGCCCTATTTTTTTATGGGCATGAGCATTAACATAATCTTTTGCAATTGCCAAGCTTTATATGTGCAATTCCCACAAGTCCACCTTGCCCCATCCTCATTTTTTCAGGTGCGGACCAAGGTTTTAGGCCCGCACCATCAACTATGTTTGCTCCATTATTTTTGCGGGACGGACCTAAACGGGGCGAACATGCCTGTTTTCCACCCTAATGGTGATGGTGGAAGCAACTTATAGTTTTCTTGTGCTATTTTCTCTTGTTCTTTACATTTGCTTGATTTTTGTTGTTTTGCTAGTATGTATTGTAATCATCATTTTCTTTTATATATGAAGTTTGTTTCTATTTACACTTAATTATTCTCAATATGTGTTTTACATATTGCCTACATGTTTATTATGTGTCTTCTTCTTTTATCCATGTTTGATAGTATACTCTCAGAGGGATTAGAGTATACTATATTTATCTATGAGGGAGAGTTAACAACTCCAATCTTTTCATCTTAATTTTTCTAATTACCACCTCTACGAGAGATGTGTTGTCATCACCAAATGGAGGATAATGTTGTTCTATGAGTTGTGAGGGTATAATCTTACTAATTTTGGTTTGGATGATGACAAAAGAACAAATATAAAATAATCATGAGCATCATCAATGCAAAATCTATTAATAAGCAAAGTTAAGAAGGTTCAAATGTTGAGAGAAAAAATAGTCAAATACAAAAATCAACATTGAAAGGAACTAAAGTTGTGAAAGCTCACTAGAAATTATACTTTTTTTAATATTTATTTATCTGTTTTTTTATCAATAATGTAATTAAGCCAAAGTAGCTCTAAAGATACTAAGGCATTGCGCACGTGTGCACGCGCACATACACATGCACGCACACAAACACGTGCGCGCACATACACACACACACGCACACACAAATATTTAACAAAACTTCATCTATTTAAAAACTATTCTAAAATTCATTCTTTGCCTTTTACTAATTGATTAGGAAGGGTCGTAACCAGATAGGAAAGTGAAATATCTCTCTATAACTAATTAGAACAAATTGATTCACAAGCGAATTTTCTACCTAATCTATTATGAACCTTTTTAATTAATTAGGAAGTGAACTTGGATAAATGGTATACATATTTTCAAGGTCTAATTGATTATCTCCTATGGATATTCGATTAGAGAATGACCAAAGCCCATAGATAGTTTCCTTTTTGAGCCAAATTATTTCTTCTATATAAAAGAGTCTTTTGCACTCTTCCAAAGCAACAAAAAAAGTATTGATTAGTCTTATTCCTCACTCACACTATTCGTATAAACTACTTTTATACACTTGAAATTGTCTTAGTGTTTAAGGAGCGAAAGACTTAAAGTAGAGTTGTGTAATTATGTTTTTCTAATCATATTGTGTTGTAATTGTAATTCAAGAGCTTAGTACTCTTATAACATTCTAGTTGGTATATGGGTTACAAGCTAGACATGTGTAAAAGCTTAGTGTAAGTAGGTTGTGGGGGAACATAGTATAAATACTCAAAGTTGTTAGTGGAAATCTCAAGGGGAAACTCATGGGAGATAAATTAGGTCGCATTTTTTAAGGTCGAGACAAATCTAGGTGTGATATCTCTATATCTTATCTTTGTTATTTGCGCATTTGATCTTTCCCTCATAATTCTTTGTTTCATCTTATTTAATAAAATTGACCAATCTTAAAACCAATGTTTTGCAGAAAAAGTTTTCAAAAATCATATAGGACAGTTCATCCCCTCATCTCTTATATTTGAAATCACTTGGTGAATAATTGCTAGCTAGATTTTGTAAATACACCACTAGTTCTCCAATAATCTATAAATCATTCTCATTCATAAACATAATAGGTGCCCATATGGGTTCCATCGCTGAACATGAAAGAATTATGAATGTTAAAGGTTTGTGTGTTTGAGCACATGAGTAGAGAACTTATAAAAAGTTTACATTGTAGAAATAAAAAGGCTTAATACCCTTTTTGATCCTCTACCTATGACTCAGGGTCCATTTTGGTCCCCTTCCTTTTAAAAGTTCCAAGTTGGTCCCTTACATTGTCTAACAGAACCA
Organism: Lathyrus sativus; assembly: GCA_963859935.3. Classification (NCBI taxonomy): domain Eukaryota; kingdom Viridiplantae; phylum Streptophyta; class Magnoliopsida; order Fabales; family Fabaceae; genus Lathyrus; species Lathyrus sativus. The sequence continues at coordinate 651,203,643 of OZ012738.1, read as the reverse complement.
AAGTGGACCTTTCTGTCAAAAAATGGGTAACAACATTAATTTAAGTGACGTGGAAGTTGAGGTGGATGGGTGGATTGTCTATTCATCACCATCTTCTTCCTTGTTGCTGAAACATTTTTCTATTTCCCCCCAAATTCAACCCTAACGCAAATTTCTTCCCAAAATCCCTTAATTGAAACCTAAATCATCATCTAATCACGAGTTCTATGAGCGGTTCATCAACATCATCTAGAAACCGAAGTGAATCTGAGGTCTTTAGCAGCTCTAATCTTTCATGGAAGCCTTTATATCGTTGTGGAGACAATGCTATACTTCGTAAGGCAAGAACTGTCAATAATCATGGAAAGCTTTTTTTGGGTTGTCAGCATTTTAAGGTAAAGTTTAGTCTGAATAAGATAAGTTGAGTGTTATTTAAATGTCTATGTAATGCATTGCAATTTGTGTTCTCAATATCTACATGGATATATCAATGTTGGTTGTGGATTTTTAGAATGGATCTATGAAGAAGCTAGAGGTGAAAATGAGCAACCCTTGATGAAGAATCAATGGAAGATAAATGTGCTTAGTCAAGAGATGGAAGAATCCAAAAAAGAGGTTGAAGTTTTGAGGCTCAATAATATGGAATTAGAGGATGCTTTGAAGAACACCATCAAGTGGAAGAAGATCTAGAAGTTTATGTTCTATGTTGTTTTATTTGTTTTAGTAATCAAATTATTGTAAAAGAATTCAAGTTGTTGTGAGAGGTTGAAGTATTCTGTTCTTTGTTTTAGTGTTTAAGTTGTAGTAAAACTTGCATTATTCAAAGTTGCCAAGTTAGTTGTGTACTTTTGTGACATGATTTAGTTGCACAAGTTAGAATTGCATTATAGTAAAATCTGTGTTTTGTTGTTATAAGATTTAGTTTGAAAAGTTAAATAACAGAATTTTGGTATAACAGAAATTTGATCAACATAAACCTTGTTCAAATTTGAGAATATAACATAAACCTTGTTCAAAATACCACAACATGGCATTGTTACAGACATTTGTTCAAAATAACATAAATATAGTTCAAATGGAGCATAGCATAAACCTTGTTCAAAATACCATAATATGGCATTGTTACAGACATTTATTCAAAATAACATAAACCTTGTTCAAATGTGAGAACTTAACATAAACCTTGTTCGAAATACCATTACATGGCATTGTTACAGACATTTGTTCAAAATAACATAAACCTTGTTCAAAATACCATAACATGGAATTGTTATAGAAACTACATAAATACCAAAACAACATAACATAAACATTTTAAAACAACATAACATCAACCATGTTCTTAAAACAGAAACTACATAAATCTAAATGGGCTTCTTTGTGTTGTTTATTTTGGTAGAAGTGGTCCTCCTAGTTGTAGATCCCACTGCATTTTTTGATGCACGTAGCCTGGTGGTTAGTCCCTGTGAAACATAAGTCATTGTAACAGATGTTTGTCTTGGTTTCCTAAAGGGCAACTTTTGTGGCCTTGATTGTGCTGGTGTTTCCCTAGGATGACTTGCTTGAGTTGGGGTTGCCCTTGTCTGAGTTCCTTGAGTTGGTGCTGGTGTTGCTCTTGGTTGAGTTATTTGAGTTGTGGTTGGTGTTGCCCTTGTATTTTTTCCTTGAGTTGGTGCTGGTGTTTCTCTTGATTGAGTTCCTTCAGTTGTGGCTGGTGTTGCCCTTGTCTTTTTTCCTTGAGTTCGTGCTGGTGTTCCCCTTATTTGAGTTCCTTGATTTATGGTTGGTGTTGCCCTTGTCTGACTTCCTTGAGTTGCTATTGCCCTTGGTTGACTTTCTTCAGTTGGAGTTGGTGTTGCCCTTGGCTGATTTGCTTCTGTTGGTGGTTGAGTCCTCTTACAAGTGGATTTATTGTGTCCAATCTGTCTGCACCTTGTACACCTAAGTATCATGCCAATTTTTCTCATTTTTCTATATAATCCATCAATTTCACCTTGCTCACTGTTCCTCCTCTTCTTTGACCTTCCTGGAATTTTTTTGAATTTTGGTGGCTGGACATCTGGGTACTCTGTTCTGACCCATAAGTTTGTTCCATTAACCGGATAAATAATACATTCAAAAACAAAAATATACCTTGCGTTCTTATAACACTCTGGGATGTAATCATCAACACTTAGATTTTTACTCTTCATTATAGACAGAGCATGAGCACAAGGTAAACCAGGCAATTTACATATTCTGCATGAACAATCATGTTCCTTCAAGTTGACAGCAAAAATATCACCTTGATTTTTAATGTGTCTTACTTCAAATATAAACTCATAACATCCTACAAAATAGTATAAAAAGTCACATAAAGTATAAAAACTAAAGAAATAATTTATATTAAAGTAGTTTTTGTACCTTAATATCCAATAATATGATTTGCTCCAATATCTGGGTGAAGTCTGCATCATGTGCTTGTAAGCCTCTTCATGTATTTGTCTCATACCTCTCATCTCCCTTTCCCAAGCTTGTGGGTAAGTAGCCATAACAGCCTCCCAAATTATCTCCTTCAATATTTTTCCTGGATACTTCTTCTTGAAATCATTGTATAAGTGTCTTACACAAAATCTTTGTCAACATTGGATAGTAATTCATCCATTGCAGGAATAAAACCCTGCAAAATTAAACCAAATGATGGTGACTATATAGTTTTACTAGACACATCATACTCTAACTGAAAATGTAAAAAATTAGAGTGGTACCTTTTGTTGATCAGAAATGAATGTATATGTTCTAGATTTTTCCCTACCACCTAAATCATCAATGATGAGTTCCAAGAACCACGACCAATTGTCTTTAGTTTCCCTTTCCACTACAGCAAAACCTATAGGTAACATCTGGTCATTGGGATCTGTACCTATAGCTACCAAAATCTGACCTCCACAAAGCCCCTTTAAGAAGCATCCATCAAGATCGATAATAGGCCCACACAACATGAAACTCTTTTTGCAAGCAGCATAAAAAATATATAACCTCTTGAAATAAGGCTTTCTATCCTCAACACTTTCTTGGACTGGTGTGACATTTAACTTGACAGATGAACTAGGATTTTTCCTTAGAATTTCATGATAGTAATCATATATCCTTGTGTAATCCCTTAAAAATGAGCCATCAACCATATTCCTAGCTGCAAATCTAACCCTAATTGCCTTTGTCTTATTAACCCCCGCATTCCATTTCTTTTGAGCCTTTTCCTTTATATCATTTAGCTTCAGCTTAGGATTATTTTTCAATGAATTTTGTAACCTCTTGCTAAGCCATTTTGCACTCATCATCTTTACATTATATTTCCTAGGTCAATTGTGGTTATCAACTATTTTCCTTAGTTACCAAGTCTCCTCATTAAGCAACTTTCCACAATATGCCTCCCATTAGTAGCCTTTCTTACACACCACCTTCACTCTCTTTTTGTCATTTTTCAAAATCTTAAGACCTCTACCAGATTAGATAACATACGTTTGAATTGCTTCCTTAAAGCCACTTTTTGAGTTAAAATAAGTTCCCAACTCCCATTAAAAATGGGATACTTCTTCTTCCTTGGTTCATCACTCTCCTTACTATCACATCCACTATCTAACTCCTCACTATCATATAAACTCCCATTCTCCTCTCCATTGTCTCCTTCCCATTTATTTTTCTTCTTTTTACTTGTTTCTTCATGGTTTCCATCATATTCAACAAGATTGTCTAAGTGTTCTTCAGAATAATCCACACTCATACCAAAATCACTAAATGTAACTTCCAAAGCACTATCATAATTGTAACTCTCATCCTCACTATCATCAGAGCTTCTAATCTCATTCAACAAGCCAACATTAGTATCTATAACTTCATGAACCTCACCATTATTGTTCACACTCTTACCTACATTCATACCCTTAACACCATTATTGTTCACACCCCCACCTACATTCATACCCTCAACACCATTATTGTTCACACCCTCACCTACATTCATACCCTAGACACCATCATTGTTCACACCCTCACCTACATTTATACCTTCAACACCATTATTGTTCACACCCTCACCTACATTCATACCATCAACAACATTGTTGTTCACACCCTCACAATGGTTCTTCATCTATGGCTTCTTCCTCCATCATGTTTAAAGGATTTTCAACATATTCTGGTTGAGATAACGGATGTTCTATGTAAAATTCAACTTTCAAATGTACCCTACTATTAGAAAGTATTTTGCGGTAATGTTATATCGTAACCACAAGGATTGAAGAGAATATAGATGCTTTCCGTTCAACGGTTTAATGACTTAAGAAAAAGAGGGGTTTTTATAATGGTTTCAATTTCGTAACATAAGTTTGCAAGAATTAAAACGGAATAAAATTCGGTCTAAGTTTGATAAAAGCATGTCAAGATTAGGGTTCACTAGTCCATCCTAAACGTATCCAACCAATCAAATATGTGAACGAAGTTCTAATCAACATAATCGCGTATCCTTGCAAAAATGTTCATCTCTAAAGCGATTTCGTGAATGTTATTGTTTCGACCGTTAGATGATCTCTCTAAATAACAATCATAATAATAATCATTAAGATCGATAAAAAGCGGATATCAACTTTCAAAACTATCTCTAGCATTTGTATAGTTGATAGATGAAGATATTAGGTCAAGACTTGGAAAGTTCATGTCTAAAGCAATCCAAACCATAAATGTACAAATAGTAGCAAATAACTTCATCTACATTGATCATAACATTGTTCACATACAAGATATTAAAAAGAATACATAAAATCTGAACTAACTACTCCTAACCTTGACAAGAGAGGGACTTAGCCATTCATTTCCATGATAGCTTGAGCAACAAGTTTCGGAAAAAGGTTGATTAACATCCGAGTCGAATAATCGAGAGTGGATGGGAATCCACCTTCTTTTGGTGAAATATTGCTAAGAGATAATGAGAAATGAAAGAATGGGTTTCTAGGTCAGAAAAATCCTCTCAAATGCAAGTACAAGAAAAAAGATATTTTTACGAAAAGTAGCCCATGCTACTTATAGAATGGTCACCTGAGTTGTCATGTTCGCTAGGCGAACAAAGTGGTTCGCCTAGCGAACCCCAAAAGTGACACCTGAAGTGCCTGTTCCCTATGGACTCTCCCCAGACAAGTTTCCAAATGTTCGCTAGGCGAGTAATCCTTCGCTTAGCGAAGCCTTCGCTGTGAACTTCACTTAGCAAGTTTATGGCCCTTTCTTTGCTATTTTAAGTCTAGGAGTGTTCACTAGTTACTCGCTGCTTCTTCGCCTAGCGAGTGCTTCGCTGCCTCCCTCGCCTAGCGAGTTTATGGCCCTTTCCTTGCTGTTTTGGATTCTTGGCCTAGCGAACTTTGTGAGGGAGCTTCGCTGGCCAGTTCGCCTAGCGAACTTGCTGATGTTTGCTTGTTGTTTCGATTTCCTTGCCATCTTTATTGTGTCTTAAGTCTCAATATTTAATGCTAAATTCCTGCACAATAACACACAAATTAAGGGTACCAAGATACTTTTACACAAAGTTGCAAACCAACCAAAGCAAGAGTGATTTTGAACACTTTCTTGATAAAAAAAGGAGTGAAAGAAGCCCACATTTGATAGCTCAAATAAGAACAATTGGGCATCTAACAACTCTCCCCAACTAGAATCTTGCTTGCCCTCAAGAAAATTATGCCTCTTGATGAACAAGAGGATTTGCTTAAGAAAAAGATTTCTCCGAAATTGGATCAAATGGCTCAAATACAAGAATTTACGCCAGACACAAGTTCCCAATGGTTAGAATAAAACAATACACAAGAACTAAAGTCTTAAAGCAATGCAAAACATATATCAATCAACAACAATGTTATCCTGAATGAATCACCATATCTCTCCTCTTTGAATAAGGATTGAAGAAATTACGTGTTTGCAACCGCGGGGACAATTTCACTCTCAAACAAACAATGCCAAAATCAATTCAATTCATACAACATCTAACAATTATAAATGAAAATATGGAAGCAAGAAGATCACGAAGGTCTTTTTCGGTTGTAGATTGGTCAGGTTTACAAACAAGGGACATATCTAAGGCCAATGAAACGAAATTTCTGATGCAAAAGAGACATTCACTGTACCAGTTATTCACACATCCCAACTTCATTCCACTTGTTCTCATTTGAAACCTTCCCAACTGTTATTTCACAACTTATTTTTGTTTTTCACTATTTTTCTTCCAAGCAAGCATTCTTTTTCTCTCTTTTTTTTACATTCATATTCACATAACAAATTTTCTTTTCTTTTCAATGCTTGCTCGGTTTTTTTAAGAGTTGTGGCAACCTACCAAATTTCATTTCCGTTCTCCCCAACTTATCTTTTACTCAAACCTCAAGTGAATGCTCTTAATTTATTTTAAGGCAAAAATAAAAATTAACATCAAATTCCGGGGTTCAAGAATTTTTTTTTGGAATCTCGCACAATTTAAAGCCGAGATTCATACTATTTAGGCTCAAGGGGTTTACGAATACTCTCTGCTCACGGGTAAGTTGCTTTTGGAACTGGTTGTGTTCAATAAAAACAAGTGCCTTGATCATTTCTAATTGCTTCCACAAATTCACAATAATAAAAGACAAAGCATGAATCAAATGAATCAACACAGTTTATTAGAATCCAGCATTTAGTGTACAATAGAGGTTTCCTCACAATTTGTGGTTCTAAGTCCTAGGTGAACCATTCATTCAACAATGTTGCAAAAAGAACAATATTTATTTATGACAAGATTAAAGTTCTTAATGCATTCTAAAATTCTAACCAAAGGTAACCATGTACCTTAGCATTATTCGCTTGTTTATTTTTATCATTGCCATCCAAACTCGGATGCACCTTCATTAGATACTTCTTTTTGGAGAGAAACCAATCTAGAAGTTTCGACATACTTCTTTTTGGAGAGCAACCAATCTAGAAGTTTCGACAGCTCAACAACCAGAAAATTATTAAAAATCACTTAAAAGAAACAAAATAATTTTAACATAAAAATTTAACATTACTTCAAACAAAATAAAATGTGCATGAGGGAAAAACACCCCAAAATAGTACACAACCCAAATATCTGAAATAACAAAACAAAATATCTGAAACATAAAGCAATACATAAAGCAATAAAATCAAAAGATCAAAGACTTAGTCCTCTTTGGACTCGACCTCTTCCACACTCTCGGAACCAGAAGCAGAACCATCATCATCATCAGCATCTACCTCAGCACCACCATCACCAGAACCAGAAGCACCCACCCCCTCTCCGAAAATAGGCCTGACCTCAGGCCAGCTCGCGTGTTGCAAGAACTGCTCGCGCGTCATCATAGTGCACTCCACAGAAGGGTTACGGTATTGCAGCAGGAGTACCTGCATAGAATCATGAATATCGATCATGGCACGCTGATTCGCCTCTATCCAATCCCAATTGTAGTTACACACAACTTGCTGAAATGGATCAAAACCCTGCGTAAAAGCAACACCAGGACCATCAGTAGCCCCGGTATCTGCAACAGCTGTACTGGCTCTAAAATTCTTAGGCCGACAATACTTGTGCATGTAACGGTCATCGATCGCAGCTGGAATAGTTACCTGTCTCCAGGAGGGTAATTTCACCCTCGAATGAACACATAAGGCCATAATGAGACATGGGAAAGCAAGGGGGAAATTAACTCGCGCCCCCGCTTTCATCCCACTCTCTACCACAGACTTCAGCTCATCAACAATAATTTTAGCCACATCAATCTGTACGTTAGTTAGAATCGAGTGAACCAAGTGTGCCACTGGGATCGGCACTGTTGAGGTGTGGGATTTCGGTTTGATATTTGTCAAAATAAGCAGCAACACCAACTGGGCTAGAGGTGTCATGTCCTCACGGTGGTACCTTCTAGGAACCCCAGATGGGTTCAACTATGCTGTCTTGCCCTCCATCAATATGGCTTCAGAAATGGCATATGTGTTTCTATGCAACCTCAAATCACGATGATAATCGTCAATCTCTTCCTCGCCTAAGGTGAGAGGTCCTCTAAGCACTCTATTGATGGCATCTCTATCAAACACCACTTGTCTTCCTGACACCTTCGTGATCCAGGTAAAAGGTTCATCATCATTCGGGAGTGCATTAGCGTAAAACTCACGCACAATCTTAATGTTGTAACTATCCGCTGGAGTCACCAATGTATCCCACTTCTTGTCATGGATGAGTCCGGTAAAAGTTCTGTACTCGCCCTCTGGATGAATAAGAAACCTCTTTTTAGGCATAATTTTGCGTTTTTCCAGAGCCACATAGCGTGCGGCTTGTTTCGGACCCACGAAGCGTTCTGTGTCGTACTGTATCGGTTGAGGACGAGATGTGCTACCAACTTTCCTCTTTTTAGAAGCACCAAACCTAGAAGCCATCTGCAACAACACATAAGAGAAACAAAAAGTATCCACAAAACAGATTAGTAATCAGAGCAGAAAAATGAAAATCTGTAACATTCGCTGCTAGATTCGCCTAGCGAATACTTGCTCCAGGTTCGCCTAGCAAAAGTGCTAGCGAAGGTTGCAGGTTTTTGTTTTCTCCCACTGTTTTCAACCAAAATCCAGGCAATTCATTTGTTTTTCATCAATATTCAAGACCCATAGTATTTGGCACGTTAAGAACAGTATTACACAGACATGCAACCCTAATTCTACAGATCTGTAACTCACCCACAATAACCCACATGGTTTGTTTTCAAGAAATTTAGAGCACTCAATCAAAGAAAAATAGAACAGATACATACCTGATTAAATAGAGTGACTGGGCTGTTGAGGCAGTGAGAAGAGAACTAGGGATTTCAAGGATGCACCAATGATGTGAGTGAGATTGTAGTGTGGCAAGTGTGAAAGTGAACAGAAACCCTAAGAGTCCTTCAGACTAACACCAAATCAATCAAAACAGTTTTTGGGCCCAAATAGGTGGCCCACTGAATTAAAATAAAATAACTTATTTCGCTATGTTCGCCTAGCGAACGTCCTAGCAAACATGTTCGCTACTGTCTTCGCCTAGCGAAGGTGCTAGCGAACATGACAGGTTTTGGTTTTTTAAACAAACAACGCATAGCACAACTCAGCCACGTTCCACCACATCAAGCAAACAATAAATACTTACAATGTTGGGGTGCCTCCCAACAAGCGCTTTATTTAACGTCGTTGGAGCTCGACGGTCAGATGCAATCACAAATCGCTGAAATGCACGGAGGTGGTGTCCCTCTCGAAATCACCACCCAAGTAAATTTTCAACTGCTAGCCATTTACAGTCCAATTCTCTTTGGTTTTGATATCTTCAATGATAATAGCCCCGTAGCTCAAAATGTTGTGAATCCGAAACGGACCCGACCACTTGGATTTTAATTTTCCGGGAAATAATCTTAACCTCGAATTGAATAGTAACACCAACTGTCCTACCTCAAATGTCTTGGTCACAAGCTTTTTGTCATGATACATCTTCACTCGGTCCTTGTAAATCTTGTTTGACTCATAAGCTTAAAGGCGAATTTTGTCCAACTCATGAAGTTGGCTTTTTCTTTTTTCACCACTCAAGTTATGATTAAAATTAAGCAACTTTAAATCCCAAAAGGCTTTGTGTTCCAATTCCACCGGAAGGTGACAGTTTTTTGCGTAGACCATTTTAAATGGCGTGAGACCAATCAGAGCTTTGAAAGCGGTCCGATAGGCCCATAAGGCATCGTCAAGCTTGCTTGACCAATCCTTCTGTGAGGTAGACACAGTTTTTTCCAAAAATTTTTTAATCTCTCGGTTCGATACCTCCGCTTGTCCGTTAGCTTGCGGATGATATGGTGTTGTAACTCTGTGCCGTACACCATATTGCTCTAAAGCTTTGGCTAACTGAGTGTTACAAAAGTGCGAACCACCGTTACTTATTAACACTCTCAGAGTACCTAAACGAGAAAATATGTTTTTTTTCAAACTTTTATTACGGTTTTCCCGTCTGGCTTAGCGCTAGCTATGGCTTCCACCAATTTGGAGACATAGTCTACCGCAACAAGAATGTATTCATTTCCAAACGACGGTGGAAATGGACCAACAAAATCAATGCCCCAACAATCAAAAACTTCGACTTCTATCATGTTTTACAGTGGCATTTCATTTTATTGTGTTATTCCATCGATCCTTTGACATTTGTCACAACTTTTTGTGTGCACGTATGCATCTTTAAACAAGGACGGCCAATAAAATCCCGATTGAAGGACTTTAGTGGTCGTTCTTGTATTGTTAAAATGACCTTCATACGGAGAGTTGTGACAGGGCCACAGGATATCTTTGGCTTCCTCCTTAGAAACACATCTCCGCAAAATGTTATCGACACCATGTTTAAAAAGATGTGGTTCATCCCAAACAAAGTACTTGGCGTCAGATAAATTTTTTTTCTTTGGTGACTAATTAGACCTTCCGGCATCAATCCGGTGGCTTTGTGGTTAGCCATATCGGCAAACCAAGGTCTAACCTTCACCATATACAATTTTTCATCGGGGAACTCCTCCCTCACCTCTTTCTCATGTTTTGTGACTTCATCATTCACAAGTCGGGACAAGTGATCTGCTACCAAATTCTCGGACCCATTTTTATCATGAATTTCAAGATCAAATTCTTGAAGTAAAAGAATCCAATGAATTAACTGTTGCTTAGAATCCGGTTTGGTAAGTAGATACTTGATCACCGCATGATCGGTGTAAACCACAACTTTAGATCCAATTAAGTAAGACCTAAATTTTTCTAATGCGTACACTATAGCAAGCAATTCCTTTTATGTTGTTGCATAATTAATTTGAGCCTCATTCAGAACCTTGCTTGCATAATGTATCGCATGGAAAAAAATTGTTTTTCTTTGGCCTAAAACTGCACCAACCGCATAATCTCTTGCATCACACATAAGTTCAAAATCATTTTTCCAGTTCGGTGCGATAATTATGGGTGTAGTTATTAGGCTTTGTTTCAAAGAATCAAAAGTTGTCATGCAAGAATCATCAAAAAGAAAAGACTTATCTTTGTTGAGCAGGTTGCTCAATGGCTTTGCTATCTTTGCGAAGTCCTTGATGAATCTTCGATAAAATCCCGCATGACCTAGAAAGCTTCAAATTCCATTCACATTCAGAGGTGGCGGTAGCTTTTCAATCACTTCCACTTTAGCTCTATCAACTTCAAGTCCCTTTGAAGAAACCTTGTGCCCGAGCACGATACCTTCTGTGACCATGAAGTTGCATTTCTCCCAATTAAGCACTAGATTAGTATCCACACACCTCTCCAAGACAACATCAAGATTTTTTAAACAAAGATCAAACGACGGCCCAAAAACTGAGAAATCATCCATAAACACCTCGATCGTCTTCTCAATTAAGTCCGAGAATATAGCTTGCATACACCGTTGAAAAGTCGTCGGCGCATTACACAAACTAAACGACATCCTCCGATAAGCAAAGATTCTGAAAGGACAAGTGAAAGTTGTTTTTTCATGATCTTCTGGGTTGATAATGATTTGATTATACCCGGAATACCCATCCAAAAAGCAATAGTATTCTTGACCGGAAAGCCTCTCGAGCATTTGATCCATGAAAGGAAGAGGAAAGTGATCTTTTCTCGTAGCTTGATTTAGCCTTACGGTAATCAATACACATTCTCCATCCCGTTACGGTTTTTGTTGGATTCAACTCATTCATCTCATTACGGACAACCATCATTCCACCCTTCTTCGGCACCACTTGAACTGGACTCACCCACGGACTATCAGAAATAGGATAAATCATGCAGGCATCCAACATTTTTACAACTTCTTTCCTCACCACTTCTTTCGTAGTGGGATTCAATCTTCTTTATGGTTGAGATACCGACTTGAAATCATCCTCCACAAATATTCTATGCATACAATATGAAGGACTTATACCTTTTAATTTGGAAAGAGTCTAACCCATTTCCTCTTGATTTTTCTTCAAAACCACAATTAATTTCCTTTCTTCATCCATGGTTAACTCCGAATTTATGATCACCGGCTTGTTTTTCTCTTCATCAAGGAAAACATACTTTAGATGAGATGGTAACAATTTCAACTCAAGCTTACCTTCCTCATTGTTCTCTTTTTTCAAATTTTCCACCTTTTCTTTCAAAGGTGGGATTTCCTCTAACTCTTCAAGTTCCCGCAAACACTTTTCAATTTCTCGTTCTTCTTCTTCATTGACTTTTGAAAGAGCATTGGTAAGAACTTGTTTTAATGGTGTGGGAACTTGTAATAACTCCTTGACTTCTTCAATTGCGACTTTTGTTGCATCAATTCTAAAACAATCGTTTTTGTCTTTAGAAAGCTTCATGGCTTCGAAAAGATTGAAGCAAATCTCCTCATCAAGCACTCTTACTTTCATGATACCATCGTCCATATCAATCGCCATGCGTGCGGTCTTCATGAAAGGTCAGCTAAGAATCAATGGAGAGTCTTCATCTTTTTCCATATCAATTACTACAAAGTCAATTGGGAACAAAAATTTATCAACCTTTACCAACACATCTTAAGCTACACCATGAGGGCAAGTGGTAGATTTGTCGGCAAGTTGCAAAGTCATTTGAGTAGATTTCAACTCCATGTATCCCACTCGCTTCACAATAGATAAGGGTATCAAATTTATGCTAGAGCCCAAATCAATCAACCCCTTGCCAACATAAGTATTTCCAATTGTGATGGGCAAAGTGACTCGTCCTGGATCACTTTCTTTCCTCAGGAGAGTACGTTGAATAATTGCGCTACAACTAGCATCCACCATGATCGTTTCTTGATCTGTATACCGCTTCTTCTTCGTGAGAATGTCCTTCATGAATTTAGCATACTTTGGCATTTGCTCCAATGCTTCGGAAAATGGAATATTAATTTGCAATTGTTTGAATATGTCCATAAACCGAGCATAGTGTCTAGCATTGTCTTTCTTTTTCGGAGCATGCGGGTAAGGCAAATTTTGAATCGGTATCGTGTTCACTTGCTCTTTTCCTTTTCTCGACTTTCTCACTCTTTCCTCTCTCTTACTTTTCTTTCCTTCCTCATTTTTTTCACTTTCTCATTTTCAACTAAATCTCCCTCAACATTTTTTCTACTTCTCCCTCAACATTTTCAATTTCTTTTTCAACTACAACTTCCTCCGCCACTACCTTCTCACCTACGCCCATATCAATTTCTCTACTACTTCTTGTAAGAATCACCTTGCAATGCTCCTTCAAATTTGGAGTAGCAGTAGTCGTGAAAGGTCCTTTTTGTTGATCGGCCAATTGTTTTGATAATTGGACAACTTGAGTCTCCAACTTCTTGATAGCCGCATCGATGTTCTTTTTATTTGACATTGACATTTGCATGAATTGAGTAAGAGCTTCCTCCATCTTTGACGGTGCACTTTGAGTTTGTGGAGGTTGAGTGTAGTTTTGATATTGTTGACCGTTTGAAGTTCCAGCTTCTTGCGGCCTCCACGGTTGTTGGTAACCTTGGTTAGGTATTTGATAACCTTGATTTTCTTGTTGATAAGGTGGTCTTTGTTGGTATCCTTGATTTTGATTTCCGGCATAATTGGCTTCTTCTAAAACGGGAGGACAATATCCGGTAGGATGGTCACCTTTACACAATTTGCAACTCGTCACTTGAACTTGAGTAGGAACTTCTTGCATCTCTTTGATTTGTTGTGGAAGCTTTGACATTTGTTGAGTTAAAAGCTCCACTTGTTGCGTAAGAAGTTTGTTTTGGGCAAGAATAACGTCATTCGTACATAACTCGATCACACCTGGTTTTCATTAAGCTACCCCACGGTTATGATTCCCTTGGTGATTATTAAGTGCCATCTTGTCAATAATTGCAATTGCATCATCGACGCTTTTAGACATCAAAGAAACTCTCGCTGTAGCATCCAATAAGGTCTTGTGAACCGAAAGGAGACCATTGCGGAAAATATGAACTTGAGTAAGTTCATCAAAACCGTGTCCTTTGCATTTCTTAAGATAGGCCTGAATCTCTCCCTGTCGTACCTCGAAAAATACGATCCTCGCGATGGCCGCGGAAAATACTGTTCGAAACAGAGTCGCCACCGAACTTTATTCATTCCAAGGATGGAATAGGAAAATATCGATAAAACCTTTAAGGAGATAAGAACATGGTCATCGCAACCAATATTCTAGGTTCGGAAGTCGATTACGCAGAGGGAAGGTATTAGCACCCTCTATGTCCGTTGTACTCAACGGGAACCTCTTGATCGATTCGAGAGTAAAGTTAACTATGCTTATTTGTTTTCTTCTAAGGTTTCTCCTATAAGGGGAATGGGTGATTTTAAGATAGGGTGCTCGCCAAGGATTGGGGCCCTTGTGCCTATGTATCTTCACTTGTAAGAAGTGGAAAATCAGAGCATTCGTAGTTCGTGAGACTACGGGAAAAGGAGGAGATTGTGCTCACCAAGATCATCGTAATCTTGTGCCTACGTATCTTACATTCAAAGAAGAATGAAGAATCAGAGCAGCCGTAGTTCGGCTAACTACGGTAAAAGGTTTGTGTTTGGAATGAATGAGAGTTTAAGTCGCATTCTAACTACTAAACATTGGCTTGTCTGCTCGCTAGGGGAGGCTGAAGCACTAGTTTTTTATGCGCGGAAGAAGGGACTAAACAATGTTCTCGGTAAAAGGTGTATTGAATCGAACGAGAGTTTAAGTCGCATTCTAACTGCTAAACATTGGCTTGTCTGCTCGCTAGGGGAGGCTGAAGCACGAGTTTGTTATGCGCAGAAGAATGGACTAAACAATGTTCTTTGAGAAGAGTTGTTTGAGTTGTAGGGATCGCGCAAGGGCGAGGGATTAGGTTTATCGCATTGGATGTTTTGGTTAGAGGATATATTTGAATAGGTTTATGGTTTCGATCGCACGGGGCGAGAAAGAGGAGTTTGGTTAGGTAATTTGATGGAGAATGACGACTATTCGATAAACGAGACGTCAGCCTCACAATCAATTAATCGGGGCATTATTGGAATGCTAGATTCCAACGACACCTTTTTCATTCGAATAATTACAAAATGTGTTTGAGAAAGTTTCAATCGCACGGGGGCGAGAGAAGAGAGTTGGGTTGAATATTTTAAGGGAGAATGACAACTACTCGATAAACGAGACGCCAGTCTCGCAATCGATTAATCGGGATATCATTGGAATGCTAGATCCCAATGATACTTTTTTCATTCAATTAATTATGAAAGTGTATTTGAATGGACAATTAAGGTATTCGTCCCGATAGTTAGGGCACGTGTTTTATAGACGAAAGGTCGAGCAACCCACAACCTAAAGCGTACGCCCCAAGAGTGGTCATTCAAGAATTCAAGGAATGCAAGACTCCAAGAACTCCATTCTTTCGTAATTTTAATTAAGAAAATAGTTTGGATTTGACGTATGGTTTAGAAACATACTAGGGTTTAGACTCGACCGTATGAAGGTGAGGAACGAGGTTAGAGAGGTTGAAAATTTGGGAGGAATGACGACTATTCGATAAGCGAGACGTCGGCCTCGTAATCAATTAGTCGGGATATCGTTGGAATGCTAGATCCCAACGATACCTTTTTCATTCCATTAATTATAAAATATGTTTGTTGGACAGTAAATACTTGTCCAAATAATTAAAGGAGGTATTTTAGAAACGAAAATTCGAACGACACACCATTCAAGGCGTACGCCTCAATAGTAGTCGCTCTCGAATTCGAGGAATGCGCGACTCCAAGAACTCGATTATTTCGTGATTTAATTATGAAAATAATTTGAAAATATTAGCGTACTCGGACTAGGCGCGCTATGTGTTCTAGAAAATAAGATCGAAAGGGTCACAACTCAAGGTGTGCACCTCGAGAGCGGTCGCTTAAAAATTCAAGGAAGGCGAGATCCAAGAATTTAATTATTTTCGAAATTTGATTTTGAAAAATATTTTAATTTAATTAAGAAAAAATAGTCTTAATTTTCATATATAAAATTAATTAATTAATTGCTTATAAAAAGATTTTTGAGAAAAGCTAATAATAACTAATTGTTTTGAGAAAAGTTTAATATCTAAGAAAAAGTTTTGACTTAATAAAGTATATTTTCCTAAATGTTTAATATTTAAAATATTAATTTGATGATAATTTTGAAATGTATTTTATTTTAAAAGAATGAATATTTGGAATTTATTATAAAAGTATCTAATTAATAAAAATTATTTTTAAAATATCCTTTTAGAAATTTCAATTAAATTGAATAAAAAACGTTTTGGATACTGAAAGACGGAACAACCACAACTCAAGGGCGTGCGCCTCGAGAGCGGTTGTTCAAGAATTCAAGGGATGCTAGACCCCAAGAACCCACTACTTTCAATAATTAATTAGAAAATAGAATAAAATTAGAGTTAATACGTTATATCATTAGAAAATACAAACCATTTTTAACAACTACATAATCATATAATGTCTTTATTAAAACCAACCAAATTCTAAAAATAAAGATCAATATTCTACTTTTAAAAACTAATAGTAAAACAAGTCAAATATTTTTCACTAAAAAAAAAGTAAAATAAGCCCAAATAGATAATAATAGTGATATGTAGTGTTTACTCAATGCTATACCCATCATTTATATGACCAGCTCGTTGCTTGTATACTGAACACAATATATTTAAAGCAAATAGCAGTCTAGAACCATTTAAACAATATGCCAACAATTCATCGTAAACACATCGAGACACCGTCAAAATTATATCACCAAATAATAACAACAGTTTAGCATCAAAACAACCATTCAAATATGTTGTGCCATGTTTATCAGCCATGAAGTAGTGGCATCTGTACCTAGTAATTCTTTTGAACATCCACACAAGATGAGTAACACAACACAGTCAACAAAATATGAAATTAAATTCTGCAAAACCGAAACCGAAACAGTGTAATCAATTTAAGTAATATTACACGAGCAACAATCGAATTAATTCTGAAACACAAATTTGAATAACAAACAGTATACCACAAAAGTTTAATTTCGAGTCGTTACCGTAAACAAATCGTTGTTTGGTGTTAAGCTGAACTTAATGTCAATGCTGTTGCGGAGTCGAGTAAGTGAAATCTTTGAGTTGTTCGGATTTGCTGGATTGCTCGGTGTTGTTGTCGGAGAAAGGCTGTAATGCTGTTGTTACTTCAAACTCTTGTCGTGTAACCGGAATGATGCCGCAATCTACCATTGTTCAGGCTCGCTTCATGTGTTCATCTAAGCGGTAAAAATGTCCGTAAACAAAATCTTGGAATCCAATTTTGTTTGTCAATGAGAGATTTGCCGGCATCGAACATCCGCTTCAGTTTATTGGTGGACGACTTCGAGCTGCTAATGTTGTTGAACTTCTGCTAGAGCATAATTTGCTGTTGTGGTGATGTGGAATTGCTATTGTAGCAGGTACAGAACAGTGTCTTGGATCTGGTTTATAACCTACATAGAACAACTTTTACCAAAATCGAAAGAGACACGACCAAAATAGAGCCAGGACTCAACTATAGCAGCAACAGCCATTCAATTTGCATAATTTAAGTTAAAACAGAAGCTTAACGTCCTTAGATAAAACTCAGCCAAAACTCAATTGCAATACCAACACCAAAACATTTGTAATTGGGCTAAAGCTCAAACCAACTCAAAACAACAATTGATATATAAAGCAAAAAATTAGATACATGGAAATGGAATCCAAAAGAACTAAAACCGTCGAGAAGCATTCGCACATAGCCTCTAACTTGAATCGAAACCGACATTGGCTACACCACAACAATACATAAAAAGCAGTTAGTAATTAATTACAAATCAATCAAAACAACAGAATTGAAGTAGCCTAAATTTAAATTACAAAATGAATTAACTTTATGAATAATATGAAGTCATACATAGCTTCAAACTCAGAATGTGAACAGACATTTTCCCTTTGGCATATGATCCAACAAAATGAAAGCTAAATCGCAAATGAAAGTGAAATGAAAAATAGATTCAACATGAACAGGGTAGAATGTTTTAACAAAATCAATCACAGGAATATGGCAACAAATGCACATGAATGCATAGAGAGCACGAAACGATTTGCACAAACAAATCAAAGCTTTTTCAGAACCAAAATCACACACTTAACAATAACAGAAAATGAAACAGTTTGAGAATGACCACAACCTATGCCAAATTGGAATAATATATAACTTCAAATGGATTCTCAACTTCAGAGGATTAAATAGGCATGACAAAAAAAAATTCAGCGAGTTAAAATGAATATAACATATGCAGCAATTCAACATCATGTTTATGCATTTAAAATCTTCAATATAGGAACAATAGCCAAAGAAAGGACAGGGAAATCACGTTACCGAAGTCGTGTAACAGGGCGAAAGGGATACCGTCGTATTTGTGCGTATAAGCCTCATGCTGATGTAATAGAAATCAATCAAAATGGCGAATGGAATTCGTTACCGTCACGGTGTTGACATCATAACTCATTGTTGTTGTAGTTTGGAATTACTGTTGATGTTTGCCGTGAGCTTTTGTAACCTTTTCAGTGTCATCACTTGCTTTGAACAGTTCTCACAATTATTGGTGGTACGAGCTTGAAGCACAGCAAGAGGGAGGTCATGGTTGCCTCGCGCATTCGTTTGACGGCGGTGATGGATTTGAGATGAGACGGGAAGGTGTGTTGCGTTTTAGGGTTTTGGGGTCGAATTGGGGGCGGCCGTTTAAGTGTTGAAGTTTTGCGGCGATGGGCAAATGTTTGATGATGGTTCAGCCGCGGAAGGAAAAGAGATGGGAGATACGGGTTTGTGGTGAAGGAGTTGGCGAAGGCAGAAGGTGAAAAAGACGACGGCCGTTTTACATTGAAGAAATTTTAGGGTTTTTTCCCATTGATTTGGGGTTGGGGCTGCGCCGTTTTTTACGAGATGATGAACAGTATCTTTTTTTTTAGGTTTCCAACCCTTTCTTATAACAAGAACTTAGCATAGGCCCAAAGGGCCTCGTCCAATTCCAACTCCAATCCTTTCTCTCTTTTTTTTTAATTTTCTTTTCTTAATTTTACTAATCACTTAATCCATGACCATTAATAATTAATAATAATGCTAATAAAAACTATTAATATAAACATGAAAAATATATATAAACTAACATTAGTATAAATATAGAAAATATTAACAATAATTATTAAAATAAGTATTAACAACTAACAATTAAGTAAATGTTTAAAAATATGAAAACAAGCTAAAATTTATAAAAACAAAAAGATAATTACTAAAATATTATTAATAAAAAATTTAAGAAAATAATATTCACAAAAATGTTCTTAGGCCACGTGTCATGTCTTTATTGGATAAAAAAAAATGATAAAAATTTAAAAATCAACCAATTGCAAGCGGACACGTGTCTAAATAACCAGAAATTAAAATACTCTAAATTGGGTAGGACAAATTTGGGGTATGACACTCCCAAGCTTCGTTGAGGGATTCACTTGCTCCTTGTGAAAACACAGCTATCACAGTTTTAGCTTCCATGAAACGGTTATGTGGAAAGAACCGTTCAAGAAACTTTTCTTCCAAAAGATTCCAATCCATCATGATTGTTGTAGATTGATCAAGATACCATTCCTTTGCTTTCTCAATCAAGGAATGAGGAAATAGTATCCTAAACAATGACTCTTCGTCAGCTTCGGTTGCTCCCATTGCACCCACAATCTCATAGAATTTTGTAAGATGCGTAAACAGATCCTTATGATCTAACCCCGTGAAAGTATTTTGATAGATAAGTGCTAGAATTTCCGTCTTCATCTCGGCTTGTCTTTCATTTTGAAGATTAAGTACGAACTGAGTGGTGTGTCTTGGACTGTTTGTACAAGGGACAGAAACTGGAGGTGGAGGTGGAGGTGGTGCTGCCATAATTGGTGAATTAGGTGGAGTGGATGAAGAAGATTCTCCGAGCTCTTGTCTTTCAATAGCTTGTTTCCGTCTTCGCCTTGTGCGACTATTGGTATGCCGAGCGGTTCTCTCAATCTCAGGATCGAAAAGAAGGTTTTCCGGCTGAACCTGTCCGCGCATAAACAAATTCTGCACACGAACTAAACAAATTAAAAAGCATAAAGAATTAGAAAGGTAAGAGATTCACATTACAAAAATCTTAAAATCACTAAACTATTGTAATGCTTGCAATATTCAACTAACAATCCCCGGCAACTGTGCCATTTTGTTAAAAAGTATTTTGCGGTAGTGTTTTATCGTATCCACAGGGATTGAAGAGAATATAGATGCTTGTCGTTCAACGGTTTAATGACTTAAGAAAAAGGGGGATTTTTATAATGGTTTCAATTTCGTAACATAAGTTTGCAAGAATTAAAACGGAATAAAAGTCGGTCTAAGTTTGATAAAAGCATGTCAAGATTAGGGTTCACTAGTCCGTCCTAAACGTATCCAACCAATCAAATATGTGAACGAAGTTCTAACCAACATAACCGCGTATCCTCGCAAAAACGTTCATCTCTAAAGCGATTTCGTGAATTTTTTTGTTTCGACCGTTAGATGATCTCTCTAAATAACAATCAAAACAATAATCATTAAGATCGATACAAAGTGGATATCAACTTTCAAATCTATCTCTAGCATTTGTATAGTTGATAGATGAAGATAATAGGTCAAGACTTGGAAAGTTCATGTCTAAAGCAATCCAAACCATAAATGTACAAATAGTAGCAAATAACTTCATCTACATTGATCATAACATTGTTCACATATAAGAGATTAATAAGAATACATAAAATCTAAACTAACTACTCCTAACCTTGACAAGAGAGGGATTTAGCCACTCATTTCCATGATAGCTTGAGCAACAAGTTTCGGAAGAAGGTTGATCAACATCCGAGTGAAATAATCGAGAATGGATGGAAATCCACCTTCTTTTGGTGAAATATTGCTAAGAGATGATGAGAAATGAAAGAATGAGTTTCTAGGTCAGAAAAATCCTCTCAAATGCAAGTACAAGAAAAAAGATATTTTTACAAAAAGTAGCCCATGCTACTTATAGAAGGGTCACCTGAGCTGTCATGTTCGCTAGGAAAACAAAGTGGTTCGCCTAGCGAACCCCAAAAGTGCCACCTGAAGTGCCTGTGCCCTGTGGACTCTCCCCAGACAAGTTTCCAAATGTTCGCTAGGTGAGTAATCCTTCGCTTAGCGAAGCCTTCGCTGTGAACTTCGCCTAGCGAGTTTATGGCCTTTTCTTTGCTGTTTTAAGTCTGGGAGTGTTCGCTGGTTACTTGCTGCTTCTTCGCCTAGCGAGTGCTTTGTTGCCTCCCTCGCCTAGCGAGTTTATGTCCTTTTCCTTGCTGTTTTGGATTCTTGGCCTTCTTTGCATAGTTCTCCTAGCAAACTTTGTGAAGTTTTGGAGGGAGCTTATCTGGCCAGTTCGCCTAGCGAACTTGCGGATGTTTGCTTGTTGTATTGGTTTCCTTGCCATCTTTCTTGTGTCTAAAGTATCACTATTTCATGCCAAATTCCTGCACAATAACGCACAAATTAAGGGTACCAAGATACTTTTACAAAAAGTTGCAAACCAACCAAAGCAAGAGTGATTTTGAACACTTTCTTAATAAAAAAGGAGTGAAAGATGCCCACATTTGATAGCTCAAATAAGCACAACTGGGTATCTAATACCTACAGAGGCCAGCTACATCTAACGCACCCTTATCATCCTTAAGAACATTCATTCCAAATGTGGGGTCATTGTAATATATAGTGTTCTCCTCAGTGTAACCTAGATCTTTCACAACACCAACCAATTCAAAGTATGACCACCTATCCACATCTATCTCTAAATCATTACATTTACCCCCCGCATAATCGGTTTTTTCAGAGTCCACAAACTCACCACTATGATGAGTTTTCAAACACAAAATTTCTTCCATTTCTACCTAAGACAATAAAACACAACATTACAAATAAGAAAACGCAACATTACATACAAGATAATGTAACATAATAGCATATTTCAAAAGGGGCAAAAAATCTTAGATACCTAATCAGTTCAAGAAAATGCAACATTTACACACATTCAGAGTAGACAAGGACGTGTAAACTAATCGTCGTTTATGTTACGTCTTTGTCTTCCTCAATTTGCTTCTTCTCTCTTCGTGCTTTTCGTCTTCCTCAGCTTGATTCTTCTCTCTTCGTGCTTTAGGGATTTCTATTTCAATACATGTTTTAATAAATGAAAATGATAATATTATGCTACTTCATATGACACCTCAGCAAGGCCAATACCCATCATGCCACATAACCAAACAATTCATTACACCTCAACAATAACTTAACACGTCAGCCAAGTTTTTTTTATAATAATTTAACATTCCTAACCGTCAGGACTAACGTGGTACCATTTTAATAATGTAAAGGACCAAATTGAAAATTTTAAAAGAAAGAGGACCAAAATAGACCCCAAGTCATAGGTAGAAGACTAAAAAAGGTATTAAGCCAAATGAAAAACATGGTGTGAAGTGAGTGAAAGTTTACATTGTAAAAATATATAAAAAAAACATGTTGTGAAGTGAGTGGATTTAGTTTTAAAACGTTTTGCTTAATTAACCCATAAGTGAAAAAAAATCATACATAGAAAATACACCTTTTAGAGATCTAGTGTGGGTTGTTCTTGGAAAATTAAGTCATCATTACATTAAAAGATAGTGGAATATAAAGAGTTTAGAGATTTCAATGTGTGTATCACTTAGACCAGTCACAATCATATATGATAATGTGTCAAGGTTAAGTCACATGTGTGTCATCAAAGGAAATAAAATATTTTTCATTTATAGGAAACTTATAAGTCATTAGAGGAAGAGAATTGATATTTTAACACCCAAGTTGACACTGTTGGTGCAAAGGTGAATAAATGATAAACAGAGGAAATATTCTATTAAAGAGAATGACGGCTACACAACTCACTGAACATTACAATGATTGCAACCCTATCTATAAGCTAAAACTAGGGTTACTAGAATAAGATAAAATACTAAAATACCCTCTAACAAACTTAGGGGCTAAGTAATAGTACAACTAAATATGAATTACTTCTAATACCATCCCTTAATTCATATTCCATCAAAACTTGTAACACCAATTCCATCCCTTAGTCTGAGAAATTGATCAGTCTTGATAGCTTTCGTCAGAGCATCTGCCAACTGTTTCTGAGTGTTGCAGTGTACAACTTCAAACACTCTACTCTGAACTTGATGTCTCAGAAAATGATACTTGGTCTCAATATGCTTGCTTCTCCCATGCAACACTGGGTTTCTGGCAAGATTGATTGCAGACTTGTTGTCAATCATCAGCTTCAGAGGTTTGTTTATTTTAATCTTTAGATCCTGCAACAGATTCAGAATCCACACAGCTTGGCATGCAGTAACATCACCTGTAATGTATTCAGCTTCACAGGTTGATAACGCCACAACAGGTTGCTTCTTAGAACACCAAGAAATGGGACCTCCCAGAAATTGGAACAAGTACCCAGAGGTACTTCTTCTATCAACTATGTCTCCACACCAATCAGAATCTGAATAACTCAGAAGTTCTGACTCATTCTTTCTTCCAGAAGGAAATAATACCCCATACTTCAGAGTTCCCTTGATATACCTCAGAATCCTGATAGCAGCTTGGTAACGGGACCACTTAGGTTTACTCATGAACCTACTAACCATCCCAACAGAATAGCAAATATCAAGTCTGGTATTGCACAGATACCTCAGAGAATCAACCAACTGTTTGAAGGTTGTAGCATCCACATCCTTTCCATCAGAGTCAGAATCCAGTTTCTGATTTGTATCAGAAGGTGTGACAGCAATCTTACAATTCTTCAGTTCAAATCTCTTCAGAAGTTCTAATTCATACTTGAGCTGATGCAAAATGATACCTTTCTCAGAATATCTGAACTCCACCCCTAGAAAGTATGTCATTTTGCCTAGATCAGTCATTTCGAATTCATTCATCAGAACTTTCTTGAACTTGGCTATCTCCTGTTCATAACTTCCAGTCAGCAGTATGTCATCAACATATAAACACACCAGAGTCATATTGCCTTCAGAAGTATGCTGAACATAAACACCATACTCCATCTCACATTTCTGAAAGCCTTGCTTCTTGAAAAATGAATCAATCTTCTGATTATAAGCTCTGGGCGCCTGTTTCAGTCCATATAGAGCTTTGTATAATCTGTACACCATCCCTTCCTGATTCTTTTTCACAAATCCAGGAGGTTGTGACACGTAAACTTCTTCTTCTAATGGACCGTTCAGAAATGCATATTTTACATCTAAATGCATCAGAGGCCAATTCCTGTTAGCAGTTATTGTAATCACCATTCTGATTGTTTCATGTCTTGCTACAGGTGCGAACACTTCAGAATAATCCAGCCCAGGTTTCTGCAGAAATCCTCTGGCTACCAACCTTGCTTTATATTTGCCAATTGAACCATCTGGCTTTAACTTCTGCTTGAAAACCCATCTGATGCTGATGGCTTTCTTGTCTTTTGGAAGTTCTGTTAGCTTCCAAGTCTTGTTTCTCTCTATAGCATCAAGTTCTTCTTTCATGGCCTTCATCCAGAGCTTCTGCTTAAGAGCCTCTTCTGTACTTATGGGTTTAGAGTCTACTATCATGGCACACTGAATAACTTCTTCTTCAGAGTCTACTTCAGTGTCTTGCAGCATGTCAAATTCTGCATATCTTCTGGGGACGTTTCTTATTCTTTGTGGTCTCTGAACTTGTTCAGAGTCTTGAGCTTCAGAGTTTCTAGCTTCAGATAATTGACTTCCTCCAGAGCTTTGACCATCTTCAGAGTCTGGCATATTTCCAGAGTCTTAATTGCCACCAGAATCTGGATTGCCATCAGAGTCTGGATCATCAGAGTCACCTTCATCTTCTGAGTCTCTTCAGAGTCTGAATCACTATCAGAGTCGGAGTCAACGTCAAAGTTTACTCCAACTTCAGAAATTCATAACTCTGACCTTTCTTCAGAAATTCTAACATCATAATCAGATTGAGACTTATCCCAATTCCAAACTTTTGATTCCTTCACAATCACATCTCTGTTAAATCCAATTTTATTGGTTTCTGGACAATAGAGCTTGTATGCACCTGTACTGTGGTACCCTATCAGAATCATCACTTTGCTTCTATCATCCAGCTTCTGTCTTCTGGCTTCTGGAACATGTTTATAGCATACAGAACCAAACACCTTCATATGACTAACACTTTGCTTATCTCCAGTCCACTTCTATATTGGAACTATTTCCTTCAACTTCTTCGTAGGACATCAGTTGAGTATATACATTGCAGTTGCAACAGCTTCTCCCCAGAGCTTCTGAGGAAGCTTCTTCTCCTTTAGCATGCTTCTCACCATATCAAGCAAATGCGGTTTCTTCTTTTAGCAAGACCATTGTGTTGAGGGGTATAAGGAGCAGTAACCTCATGCTTAATTCCATTCTCCTCACAGAACTTCTGAAACTCTTTGGAGTTATACTCACCTCCACCGTCAGTTCTAAGAATCTTCAACTTCTGATCACTCTGATTCTCAGCCTTCATTTTGAACTTCTTGAATTCATCAAACACCTCGTGTTTAAACTTAATAAGGGATACCCATGTCATTCTTGTGAATTCATCAACAAACAACACAAAGTATTTATTCCCTCCAATCGATGCTACTGGAAATGGACCACACACATCAGAATGTACAACTCCCAAAGCATGTTTTGCTCTTGGAGAAGCTTCTGACGCAAATGGCAATCGTGGTTGTTTTCCTTCCATGCAAATTTTGCATGACTTTTCAGGCTTCTTAATTGCAGGAATTCCATGTACCAACTTCTTTGAATTCAGATGTTTTAAGCTTCTGAAATTCAAATGACCGAATCTTCTGTGCCACAGCTCACTCTCCTTCTCAGCACTTGTTGCACTAAGACATTCTGAGTCTGAATTTCTGACATTCACCTTGAATGTTCTATTCCTTCCCTGTTCTGACTCCATAATCAACTTTTGATTGCAGTCATACTGCTTCAGAAGATTGTCCTTCATGGTAACTGAAAAACCTTTCTCAATTAATTGTCCCACAGTCATCAGATTGCTTCTAATGCCAGGTACATACAACAAGTTCTGAATCAATGTTGTTTTCCCATTGTTCAGAATCACTCTAACATTTCCCATACCTTCTGCATTAAGATATTTGTCATCAATAAATCTGATCTTTGTTCTCTTTTCAGAGTCAAAGTCAACGAGCCATTTCTTGTTTCTAGTAAGATGATTTGAACAACCAGTGTCCATATACCACCAGTCTATCAGATCCATATCATCAGATTCAGAGGCCATCAATAGCACAGATTCGTCATCAGAACTTCTGGCTATATTTGCTTCTTCTGATTTTCTCTCCTTGTTTGACCAACAATCTCTAGCAAAGTGACCAAACTTCTTACAACAGTAACATTGGATTTTCTTCTTGTCATGCTTCTCTTTTCCCTTCTGAGCATTCTTTTGTCTATCAGAGGTTGAGCTTTCTGACTTCTGACCACCATCAGATCTTCTCATGGCTTCTAACTGCTTCTGATACCTCCTATCAGAAGTTACTTTCAGAGCCTGCTGCTCTACTTCCTTTTCAGAAGTTCTCTCAGTCAAACGCAACTCTTGCGCTTCTAGACTACTCTGCAGCTCTTCAATTCTCATGGTGCTCAGATCTTTAGAGTGTTCTATTGCTACCACAATGTAATCAAATTGAGAGGTAAGGGATCTCAACACTTTCTCCATGATTGCTTCTTCAGAAAGAGTTTCTCCACACGCCTTCATCTCATTATTGATCAGAATCATTCTGGAGATGTATTCAGAGACTTTCTCATTATTCTTCATGTTGAGATTCTCATATTGCTTTCTCAAGGACTGAAGCTTCACCTTCTTCACTGATGCGTCACCACCATAACATCTCACCAGTGTGTCTCACACAGCCTTTACTGTCGTTGAATCTGCAATCTTCTCAAACACATTTACATCCACACATTGATGAATGAAGAACAATGCTTTTTGATCCTTCTTCCTTACTTCCTTCTGCGTATTTTTCTGTCCATCCGTCGCATCTGCTGCTACCAGAACATAACCATTAGTGACAAGATCTAGAACATCTTGAGCACCAAACAGTATACGCATTTGGATCATCCAACGATTCCAGTTTTTACCGTCAAATACTGGAAGTTTGGTGTTCATGTTGCCGTTTCCGTTCATCTTCTACCTTGCACAGTACACTCAGATTTCTCACACAGTGTTTCCCAACCCACAAAATTAAAATTCTAATAAGATTTTGTTCAAGATTCAACACGAATCTAAAAAACAAACTCAAACACACAAGGTCTCACGTTCACTCGTGTTTCCCGTGTTTCCCAATGAATCCGAACCGGAGCTCTGATACCAATTGTTGGTGCAAAGGTGAATAAATGATGAACATAGGAAATATTCTATTAAAGAGAATGGCGGCTACACAACTCACTGAACATTACAATGATTGCAATCCTATTTATAAGCTAAAACTAGGGTTACTAGAATAAGATAAAATACTAAAATACCCTCTAACAAACTTAGGGGCTAAGTAATAGTACAACTAAATATGAATTACTTCTAATAGACACCAACACCGTATCCTAATACTACAAGAAAGTTGATCATTATTTGTTGAAAGATATTGAATATTACAATAAGTTACTGTCTATTGTGTCTCACGAGGTGGTGAAATTCACCAGAGGAAAACCACCAAGTTTACTAGAGGGGAAACCACCAAATTTAAGAGATGAATAATTAAAACTATTTTTTTAAATCAAAAGACCATATGTTTTAGATATGCTGTTCAAAATGTCTGATAAAATGGTATTTAATTTTAGTGTGCTTTAGAAACAAATAACATATGTATTTCTTTTTAAAAAAATGTAAATGTTTCTCTCTTTAATCTAATAGTCTTCAAGTTTGCATTCATCTATAGTAGTTTAACAATACAATTTATTTGCTGATATGTGATATATTGTTGACATTGGAATGGTTGATTGTCTCTTTCTTAACCATAATATAAGATTTTTCTCCCAAGAATCTACAATTATCAATGATGTTTTTATTATCAATTATATCTCTAATATAATATGCCACATTGAACCCTACAAACTTGTACTCATATAATCTCTTATATAAAAATAAAAGTTATTAGTCCCCTTCTAATATCTAGAAATTATCTTAATATCAATTAAGTGAAATTCTATAGAAACGTGATACATATGTTGAGGAACAAGTGTGAGTTCTAAGTCTCACATTACTTAGAAAAGTGAAGGTTTGACACTTTATAAGGAAGAACGTCCATACATCTATCACCTTAAGGTTTTAGACGAATATATGGTGTCTATCTCACTTGTTTGGGTGAATTTTTGACCTTTAGGTGAATGTTCAACCCAATATAGATGCTCCTCATGATGACCTGTCAGTGGCATCGGAGCTTGGTTCGAGTAAGGGACTGGCTTAGAGATGGCAATGGGCAGGGTATGGGTAGGCTACTATATGGGTATTTAAGTACCTATGCATGTACTCATTTACCCGCATTTATAATAAAATATGATTGATCAATTATAATTTATCACGTCATTTTAATTTTTTAATAACATTTTTAAAAAATTGAGAATGTTATTGTTAAGTTAAAAAATAAACAAACATTTATTTTAATATGTGTAGAAATTTAATCGTGATGTATTTAATAAAATTTTTAGATTAACATATGTACATAATAATTAAAATAAAAAATATATATAAATATTTATTGTGCGGGTATGAGGCGGACTAGGTATTAAGATACTCATACTTGCACGCATATTCGCTTATTTTAGTGGGTAATTACCTGTGTCCGTACTCATACCTATTTTGTGGGTTTTTACCCTTCTCATTATGGATAAATTTTGCAGGTACCCACTGAGGATGGGTAAAATTTCCATCCGTAGACTGACTCCTTGTGTCGAAAGTCTTCCTGACATGGTGGTCAAGAGTCGTGTCTTGCAGAAGTTCCAATGACGAAATAAGGGTGTCTTTCAACGGTGATACAAGCATGCGGATGAAAGAGCTTCCGCTCAGAGGGAGCATAGTGGACCGATGCACACTTGAGGGGAGATTATTGAGAAACAAGTGTGAGTTGTATTGAGAAACAAGTGTGAGTTGTAAGTCTCACATCTCTTAGAAAAGTAGAGGTTGAACATTTTATAAAAAAGATGACGCATACATCTAATACCTTAAGATTTTGGATGAATATATGGTGTCTCTCTCACTTGTTTGGGTGAGTCTTTGACCTTTAGGTGAATGTTGCACCCAATGTGAATGTTTTCCCCTCAAGATGACCTATCAACATAAGAATACAAAAATAGAGTAGCAAACCTTGGATTTGTTCCACAAAATAGAGAATTTAGCATACCTTTGTATGTCTTTTGATCTATTTAGTTACTCGACTCATTTTTTCAAGTGAGGAGGTTGGTGAGTTGGAGTTAAAATTAAATTAGAATCCACCATATCAAACTTCATGAAAACTTATTTAATTAATACATACTCTATTAGCATATTGGTTGGTTATGATTCCAAGAAATAACTTAAGTTATCCCATCAGGACCATTTCAAAATCATGGAAAATTTTAGCATCAACATATCAAAAAGATGATATCACCTACATAAATTTTCATAATCAAAATTATATCTCTAAATTATATATATATATATATATATATATATATATATATATATATATATATATATATATATAT
This sequence comes from Lathyrus sativus, assembly GCA_963859935.3. Taxonomy (NCBI): domain Eukaryota; kingdom Viridiplantae; phylum Streptophyta; class Magnoliopsida; order Fabales; family Fabaceae; genus Lathyrus; species Lathyrus sativus. The sequence continues at coordinate 651,173,771 of OZ012738.1, read as the reverse complement.
ATATATATAATTAAATATTAATAATTTATTACTACGGTTTTCTAAAATAAGTGTGGTAATATTTGTTGATGTTTCATGAGTTCGACTCTCAGCGCCGGCTAATTCTTGATTTCTTTAGAATTTAGTAGCGCCTTTCACTTTTATTTAAAGAAAGAAAGATATATCACTACAATTATTTAAACTAACCGTTGTGATATATTTTTTTTTCTATTTTTTAAAACTTTTAATTACTTAAAATATGACGCTTTTTTATTTATAAAATGTCATTAATGTAAATATTATATAACCACGGTTGACTAAAACATTGTTATGATATATTTTTTTATTATTTTTTTAAAATTTTTATTTGCTTAAGACATGACGTTTTTTAATAATTTCATTAATTATCACAACGGTTTTGAAAAACAACTCTGGTGATATCATTTAATCATTTTACACAGAGCTAGCTAACCTGTCTCTTCAGTTGCATATTTTCACTTCCATCAAGAAATAACCCCTGATGAAACAACTCGATTTTCAACCTTAATGAAACGTACATCACCATTTAAACTCCAATGATACAAAATCAGTTTCAACTCTAACGAAACATTCAACACCATCTTCAAACCTGAAGAAACAACAACATTTTCAACTAACGTCTCTGCTTTCGTATCTACAAGGGGGAGGCAACGTTGTGTTCTTCATTCTTTAATAGCTTTTGGTTTAGCCATCGAGGAGGAACTTTAAGATTATGACAATTTTTTTTTTACTTATTCATCATTTTTTCGGTACGTAAACTTTTCTGTCTCATGCATCTATAGTACCTATATTTTCCATTATTATTTATGTATTTGTTGTTGTTGATGCTTATGCATTTGTTGTTGTTCGTGTTTATCTATTTGTTGTTGATGATTCTTATTGTTGTTATCGATGCTTGTTGTTGTTGTTGTTGTTGTTGTTCATACTTATCATTGAAGATGACACTTGTTGTTGTTGTTTTTTACTCTTATTGTTTGATGCCTATGTATTTGTTGTTTTTGATGCTTAATGTTGTTGATGATGCTTATTGTTGTTGTTGATGCTTATTCCTATTGTTGATGCTTGTTGTTGATGATTCTTATTAATGTAGATGATGCTTGTTATTGTTGTTGACGATCATGTATTTGTTGTTGATGATGCTTATTGTTGTTTTTTATGCTTGTTATGGTTGTTGATTCTTATTGTTGTTGATGCTTATGTATTTGTCGTTGTTAATGCTTATTTGTTATTGTTGATAGATAATCTCTTCTTTGTTATTGATTCTTGTTATTATTGATGCTTATTTGTTGTTGTTGATGCTTATGTCTTGATAGATAGCCTTTTATTTATCTTGTAGTGACAAAGCTACATATACAAATGAAACCATGACAAGTTATTCACAATCTGTAGTAGGAGAATACAAAAAAACAACAAACAGGTGCCACAATGATGGTTACATTAACAAAAGTCCATAATTCGATTGTTAAACATCCGATCGAGTTTAGTGTCATTCATACTATTCTTAATGGTCTTCATTCTTTGCTGTTTAAGACTTATGTTGTGTTCCTTGGATGTAGCAAAGTCAGCATATTGTTAGATGATTGGAAGGATGTATCAGATGAGGTGAAAAAAAGCATATGGTCAGACGTTAAGTTATTAATTTTTATTTTTATTGATTCAATATTACGTTATATAAACACTAATATATACTTATTGTTTTAAATGTGTGTTGTACCTCGGAAAATACGATATTCGCGATGCGCCATCGAACTTTATTTATTCCCATGAGGGGAAAGGGAAAACATCGAGAAAACCCATGGAAGGAAAAGGATAGGGTATGGTCACACAACCATATTGGGTTCGGAAGTCAGTTATGTAAGGGAAAGGTACTAGCATCCCCTACATCCATTTTACTCGATGGGAACCATCTAAGTTGTCATAAGCGTGAAAGGGTGTTGGTGTCTCAAAAAGGTTGCTAGAGGAAAATAGATATTTTTTATTAGGGTGCTCGCCAAGGATGAGAATCCTCGTGCCTATGTATTGGTTGATTTTATTACCTTGAAAAGGGTTTAGGAAGTGGTGCCACGGGGCACAAAATAAGTTTGATGAGTTGAGATATTTTTTATGTTTTTGGAAAAGATTTGTTCTTGAGTTGAATTACACTAAAGATTATGGTTAGAGGTGATTATTTTGAGCTACCAAGCTAAACATCTTGTGCCAAAATAATCAGAGTGGGTGTAGGAAAGCTCCATTCTCACCCTTTCTCTACCACTTAAGGCTTGTGGTGCATAATTCTTCTCGTATTTTATTATGTTTTGAATTTGACTAAGAAAAAACCACTTGATGTTGGATCAAAGGTTTATTTGGTTGTTTAAGAAAATGTCTTAGTTAATGGGTAAGTTGATGGTGATGCAAAGCAATCGACTTACAAAGGGTGAATGCAACATGGAATGTAGTTGGTTAAGGGTTGATGGTGCTGGAAATCCTATTGCATTTAATTTTATGAAAAATGCTTGACATTGGGTCAAACTTATTTGTTCTCTTTTGAAAAGTGGGTGATTAATTTTATTCTTGCATTAAGGAAAAACCTAAGCAACTAACAATAAAAGAAAAGTGGTAAAATTATTACACGTAATGGGAGTGGGAATACATTTTTCTCAAATGGGGATGATAGCAAGCCATAGCAAAATAAATTCATCATACAAATGCATGCAAATAAGAATGTGAAATATAAATCAAGTATCATTATATGAAAGCCCAAGAGGAGGCTATGTGGGGTTGATGGTGATCGTGAAAATAATCGACTTACAAAGGTGTTTGAAAATGACTTGATAGTAAATCAAGAATTAGTTTGAAAAGGGTTTGATCATGCATATGGGGAATGAAAATTAAAATGCATTATAGCATAAGTAACAAGCACATGAGCTAAGGTATAAGCAATATAAGATCAAGCATCACATAAATAAAATAAAATCAAACAAAAGGGAAAAGTTATTAATCAAATTTAATATAAATATTTAATAAAATTAATTAATAATTTAATTAATTATTATTAAATAAATATATTTAAAATAATTCATAATCATATATTTTTTGGATATTTGAAACATTTATAAATGAAATTTAAAAAAACAAAAATTAATTAAATTAAACCTAAATATTTAATAAAATTAATCCTTAAATTGATTAATTAGTATTATATGAAAATGTTTAATATAATTAATTAAAAAAATATTTTTGGTTTCTTTAGAATATAATATAAAACATAAAATATATTTTTTTTAAAAAGACAAAAAAAACAAAAAACAAAATAAATGAAATAATAAAAAAAAGAAATAAAACCTAAACCTAAACAGGCTGAATATGAAAAACAGATAGGGGGTGTGAGAAGCAGAATCCCTAGGCCCAATACCAGAAGACCCATGCTAAGGGGGGAGTGCATTGTGGATTCTGGTCAATAGATTTGACCTGTAGAAGCACCCGGAACGTCCAATCAAAGTGGAGTCAATCTTGACTCTTGATTTGAGGGTTGAAACATGTGTGCTCATGGTAAGAATGGAAAGGGAATGTGTGCAGGATTACTCAAAGGAGCCTCTTTTCGGAGACTCTTATCAAGGGAGCGACAAGTATCACCCGCTACTACAAAATATACCTTTCGTAACGGTCATAGAGTTAACTGTGGTAATACTTTATTTCTAGGTGCTTTTTTTTTGTATTTACTAGAGGACATGTAACAACGGTCAAATAAAGCAACCATGGTGAAAAGATACACGGGGTGAAATTGTTCGAACCCCAGCACCTATAATTAGTCATTTATCGTGATAAAAATGTTATTTACCTTGTATGTCACTGTGGTTTTTATTAACAACCGTGATGAAATATGATACTTTATTTATATATAAGCGGAGTTATATATCGCTTCAGTACATTACACTCGTCTCTCTTAAAATAAAACCCTAACAACTCTTTCACTCGTCTCTCTCAAAACAAAACCCTAATAACTCTCTCACTCTTATTTCTCATATGGAAACCCCAAATGAAACTATAACAACAAATATTAGCCAAGGATATTTACAGGTTCGTTTTCTCTATAGTTTTTTTTTAAATCTGTTTCAATAGCTTGTTTCATGATGTTTGAACTTATTTCTTGTTTTGACTTGTAGGTATTGATGTTTAAGTGTTTTTCTGATCCCTTACTGAATATATAACTTCCCATACTGCATTAGAAAATTATGATATGATATATAAAATTGTATTAGAAAATAAGTACGCATTCAATTCTTGACAAGAATTCTTCACATTGTTAACTACATGTTGTTTTTTGACTGTTAGAACTTGGTTTAATGATCCTAAATCTTCCACCACCCCTCTATCTGCCTCTAATTTTGTATGCAAAGTAAATAATATTTTATACAAAACAATAAAAGGTGAAGTTAGGGGCGGTTGAAGAACTAGGATCATTAAACGAAGTTCTTACAGTAAAAGAACAAAATACAGATAAGGTGTTGAAGATGGCTTGTCAAGCATTGAACGTGAACTTATTCTTCCAATATAACTTAATTTTTCATATTATAATGTTCTAGTGCATATTGGAAGGTTATATGTTTAGTGAACATTGGCGAAATAAGCATTCCACACAATTTTTAATAAACTCGGGTCTATATTTAATCACGGTTTTTAGAACAACCGTGATTAAATATGTTGCATTAAATAATATCACAATGGTTAGTTAAAGTAATCGTTGTGGTAGGTAGCGCGCTACATGGATACAATCACGATTGCACGACCGTGGTGAAAATCATCATACATACAATCACATCTTACGTTACAACAGTAGGACTCGTGTGGTTGTATCCCTTTTCCAACCGTTGTGATATGTGTTTTCTGTAGTAGCGATCGTCCCACATCTCCCACACACAGATTAGCCAAGTGATGGCTTAAATAAGGGAAATAAGGGAAACTCAGATTCATTCACACACCCTCACTCACTCTCTCTCTCTCTCTCTCTCTCTCTCTCTCTCTCTCTCTCTCTCTCTCTCTCTCTCTCTCTCTCTCTCTCTCTCTCTCTCTCTCTCTCTCTCTCTCTCTCTCTCTCTCTCTCTCTCTCTCTCTCTCTCTCTCTCTCTCTCTCTCTCTCTCTCTCTCTCTCTCTCTCTCTCTCTCTCTCTCTCTCTCTCTCTCTCTCTCTCTCTCCTTAACTTGTCTCTCTCTGATCACTTTTTCTCTCTGCAACAAAACTTTGGCCAGAACCTTAAGCATTGGTCGGAGAAGACTGTGGCCAACGGCAGCCGCTGCTGTCTTCTCCGAAGAGGCCACCCCTAATAAAAAAACTATGTACACCAACCCTACATGGTTTTTCTCCTCTTCTAAAATCTAAACATAGATTTTACTAAAACCCAATCAAACCCTCAGATCGAAGTGATTCCCAATTAAACCCTAACTTCAAAAATCAAGCCAAAACGAGCAAATCAAAGCAAGGAAAGGTAAATACACCACTCAGATGGCAACAAGCAATACGAAATCAATAAATAAAGTTCAGGTTAAAGAGGAATAGAGCTCAAGCAAAATACCTATTGAAGAAACTCTTATGAAGGCATCTCTAAACTTATCCAAGTAATTCTTACTTCCACTATCCTCCTTTTGTGCTTTAAAATTTTCCCTTCCTTCTTGTGCTTTTTGTTAAAACTCTTTATGCGTGAATGATATATGAGTGGTTGTGAGTTCAACCAATTTTGAGTCTCAATGTGAGACTCATAATGCTTCTGAAAATGAGCTTTGGTTAGGGTTTTAGGGCTCTTGTAGAGTAGGAAATTTTTAGGGTTTTCTTTGTATGTGTATGAAATGAATAGTGTGTGCAAATATATAGGATGAGTGATGAGTGTGAGGCAATTATCTTGTGAATTTGGTGCATCTGAAAGTTGGTTATGAGTGATGATGAGGTGTAACATTTTATGAATAATATGTTAGAAGGTGTGCTGCACACCCTGATTCTATGGGATTTTGATGTGAGTTTTTCTATTTTGTCCCTTATGCAATTCTAGAAGGTTGACTATTCTAATTGTGTGGCTCTACATGGTTGTGATATTTTTTGTATTTGAATACTTTCCTCCACGTACTTGCCCTGCTTGACAATGTTTTGGTACTGAATTTAACTCTTTTTATGTTGTTAATGGTTGTGAACTATTCAAAACTTTGTTTCCCAAATATCCTTTCACTACTTTCTGCTACTATTTACTTGTATGTACTTTAGCCTTGCAATTTGGTTTTGCATTTGGATGTTCTAGCTTGCTTGCATTGTGTACTTATGGATGCTTGAATTGCTCATGTTGCTCTTGAATTATTCATGGCGATGCTTTTGCATTTTACTAATGTTATGTCTTGATTTTTCATTTATTTTGATATTGGCATGAGGAAATGGTGAATATTTGGATGAGGGCATCTTAGCATGATGAAACAACTTAGGCATGGTATGAACATTGGCAAGAAGAAAATGAACTTCAAGGTTGCTTGGCAATGTGATAAAGGACTTGAATCTTGGCACGAATAGGAGAATTGGCTCATGATAGGATCTTTGAAGCTTGGCATGAAGACTTAGGCATGGAGGGTGCAAGGAAAAATAGCAAGAAGACTTGGTATGGATATGAAATTGAGTGAAAGTCTTGGCACGAAAGAGGTAGCTTGGAATGGAAACTTGCATAACTTAGTGTCTTAGGCCTAGATTTTGTGAATTGTAGAATTAGGCTTGAAGTTTATCATACTTGTAGAATTAAACTTGTATTTTCAAGACTTTGTGTTCAAGAATTTAATGGCTTGTTGAACTTCCAATTCTAATTTCTTGTAACACTTATTTTGAACTTTTCCTTTTAGATGTTTTGAACTCATTTGTAGCTTTTTGAATTCAATCAATGGGATTTTGTAATTTAGACCTTGTACAAAAGTTGTTCACTTTGCAAATTGTATCTAGCATGAATTCACTTGGCAACATTTGAGTTTTATTTTGAATTTGTCGATTTGGAATGCTTGCACTTATTTGTAACTTTGAATCTAAATGATTGAAGTTCACTTTGTCTCTAGAGAATGTGCTCTTAGAATTCAATTATTTTTTGGACTTCTTGATTTTAATCCTCTATGGTCAACTTGAATTTTGAACTTTGAACTTAAATGATGAAAATGCTACAATTCCAAGTCTTTGTACTTGTCTTTGAATCTTCTCCCATATCTGAGTTTCTCATGAAAAAGTAGAATAGTATAATGTATCATGAACTTTATACTCATTTTTAAACCATGCCACACTAATTCCTTGCCAAAATGAAATCAAATGATCTTATTCTTTCCATTATGCTTTTTAGTCTTCACACCACCTTAATCATCTTTGCACAATGAAGTCAAACCCTTATTTTATCCCAATTGAACTAAAACTTGTAAAAGAAGATTGTTAAGAATACAAAGACAAATTCAAACCAGGGCCTAGCAGAGATAAAGATTCATGGATTATTCTTAGGAATCATGGCCAATGGCCACATGCTTTCTTAAATAATGACCATCAAACTTTGCTAATGCTTGTAAAAGTGGTAGGACATATTTGGGGTATGACATAGGCCCCTATCTGATTGTATTGAACCCGAGAAAATGAATTGTTGCATGAGGTTCATTTTAAGGTAGAAGTGAATTAGATACAAGAAGAATCCAAAATGTGTCTGACAGAAAAGTAAAATGCAATGCAAAGATAAAATGAGAGATATAAGAATGGGATAGCAGGATGCAAAATCTGAACAAAACAATCGGAGATTCTTAGGATTACCAAAGCAGTATCTCAGTGCAAGAGATGAAGTTTTCCAAGTCCTGCGAAGCAGTACCTTATGACCTAAGGCTCTTTAAGACCTTTTAGAGTAGATTAAAAAAGAAATGAGATTCTCTGTATCGCATGAAACAGTACCTTATAGGTTAAGGCTCTTCAAGGATATCCACAACAGTATCTCTGTAAAAGGGGAAATGAGGTTCTCTAAGATTCTCCAAGAATACTAGAGCAGTATCTCAATCGAGGACACGAGACTTTTTAGATCATGTGAAGTAGTACCTTACGATTTAAGGCTCTTCGAGGATGTTAGAACAATATCTCAGCAAAACATGAGACACTTTAGGTCGTGTAGAGCAGCACATTATGAGTTAAGGCTCTCTGGGGATGGCAAAGCAGTGACTCGAACAAGAAATGAGATTCTCTAAATTGCGCAAAGCAGTACCTAATAGGTTAAGGCTCTTTGAGGATGATAGAGTCATATCTCAAAATAGGTATGAGACTTTCTAGATCGTGCAAAGTAGTACCTTAGAAATTAAGGCTTTAAGGGGATACTAGAATAGTATCTCAACCAAAACATGAGATTCTTTGGGTCATAAAAAGCAATACCTTATGGTTAAGGCTATCGAAGGATGCCAAAGCAGTATCTCAAAGACAAATGAGATTCTTTGAATCGCACAAAGCAGTACCTTATCAGTTAAGGCTTTTAAGGAATGATAGAGCAGTATCTCAAGTGCTAAATGCGAGAGTTTATAGATCATGTGAAGCAGTACCTTACGAGTTAAGGCAATTCGGGGATACTAGAATAGTATCTCAACAAAGGGCATGAGACTTCCTATATCATGTGAAGCAGTACCTTACGAGTTAAGGCTCTTCGGGGATACTAGAATAGTATCTCAGCAAAATGATGAGACTCATTGGGTCATACGAAGCAGTACCTTATGAATTAATGCTCTCCGGAGATGCCAAAGAAGTGTCTCAACACAGAAATGAGATTCTTTAAATCGCACAAAGCAGTACCTTATAAATTAAGGCTCTTTGGGTACTTTTAGAGCTTTATCTCAAGCACTAAATCTCTTGGGGAAATAGTTAAAGCAAGACTCCTTTTGGAGGAAGTGTTTTAGCAAAGCTATGCAGGAAAAAATCTCATAAGAGACTTTTTAGGATAACCTCTATTTGGGGAGCAAAAAAAGAAAAATTGATGGGGAGTACCATTATTAACTATAGAGTTGAATAATGACTTACTAGGGAATAGAAATTCCATGAGTACATGCGAGGTATTATCTCTCTTTAGAGGAATACTACCGACTTTGAAGAAAGACTGGCCGAGATGCTTTTTGATTGATCCTGGATCCTATTAAGCTATGTTTGATATGATATTCCACTTTGGGTGGAAATGCCATGAATTGCATGATGCAAGGGGATGCACACGAGGATGCAACTGTTGAGTATTCTTATGCATGTAGGAATGCAAAAGACTAGTTGGTGAAGCTTCTTAACAGAGAGGCTATGCATATACATGCTAATGATTAATATGATTGTGTTTGATGTTATTCCTGTTAGGCAGGAACGTCATGTATGATGCATGTCATGCATGTGACAACGCAAATAGTTGAATATGCTGGGATAGGCCTCTATTTTGAGAGTGAGATCCTTTTGAATACCAATGGGAATTGGATTTGGGTAAATGCCAAGTGAGATTGGACTTTTGCTTTTTCTGGTTGCCAATGAAGGTTGGACTTTTGCATGTGTGCAAAACACGGTTGGACTTTTGGTTATTTGGTATTTGCCAATAGAGATTGGACTTCTGGGGATTATGAAAGGTACCAACAAGGTGGACTTTTGGATATTTCCAATGGAGATTGGTCTTTTGGACATGTGCCAGACAAGGTTGGACTTTTAGGTAGTTGCCAATGAAGATTGGACTTTAAGGGTGAACTGACTACTCGACATCTGAAATTTGACAACATTGTGGGTGGAAAAGGAATGTGAATGCCCCTGATAAATTCTAAAGAGATTCACTATTGTGGTGTTGCTTATATACAGATCCTTGAGATGAATGTGCTACTTATGCTGGAAAAGCCATGGTGGCTGGAAAATGATTTGATGTTCTTATGCGACGAGGGCATCATTGGGGATTGTCAATCTCCCATTAGATTTTTCAAACACCAAAACAAATCTTATTGTTTTTCAAATATTGTTGTTATTAACCAAAGTTTTACAACAAAGTTTATCAAAAATAAATACATTTTGCAAACAAGCAGATAAGGTAAAAATAATTGAGCACAAATTTGACGAGAAATCTCTCTGTTATTGATTTGACCCTTGAATGGGTAATTGTACATAAGGATGAAATTTCTTAATGAGCTAATTGTTGTGCAAGAAAAAGTACAATGGCAATAAAAATTATTGAGGTTCCATTGAGTTTCAACATTGTTATGGCCCATATGACTTCGAAGATCTCAACACCTTGCTTTGTGAGAAGATGAATGGATTGATTCCTCTTTTCTATGGCACATGAAGATCAAGTGGATGTACAGACTATATACTTTTCCTTGGAATTTGTCCATAACTTTTGCCTGGATCGTCCTTTCAGATTTTTAATCCATTGGAACACCCATTTTTTCCTGAGTCGCCCTTTCGGGTTTTCAACTAAACGGGCCAGATTTTTTTTATTTTTATACCTAACTTTTTCCTGAACCGCCCTTTTGGGTTTTTAGTCCACCGGGATAGCCATTTTTGCCTAAGTCGGATTTTCAGGTTTTCGAATTAGCGGCCTTTGAATACCACTCTTTTAGGCATAATATCTTTTGAGTGAGTCAGTGTTTATCGGATATGGTAATTCATCACCATTCATAATTGCAAGAGTAAAAGCACCACCATAGAATTCTCTTACTACAACATATGGTCCTTCGTAATTCGGTGCCCACTTTCCCCTGGATTCATTGTACATGGACATGATCCTCTTGAGCACCAAGTCACCTTCTTGAAAAGTTCGAGGGTGCACCTTTTTGTCAAAAGCTTTCTTCAGGTGCCTCTAATAGAGTTGACCCTGGCACAATATTGTCAAGTTCTTTTCCTCAATAAGGTTGAGCTCATCAAACCTTGTTTGAACCCATTTTGCCTCATCAAGCTTAGCCTCCATTAAGACTCTTAGTGAGGGGATTTAGACTTCTATTGGAAGAACCGCTTCCATGCCATAAACCAATGAGTAGGGGGTTACCCCTGTTGAAGTATGCATTGAGTTATAGTAGTCGTGCAATGCAAAAGGTAGCATTTCATGCCAATCCTTGTATGTGATCACCATTTTTTGGATGAGCTTTTTATGTTTTTGTTGGTTGCTTCAACGACTCTATTCATCTTGGGTATGTATGGTGATGAGTTGTGGCATTCAATCTTGAAACTAGCACACAACTCCTTCATTGTTTTATTATTGAGATTAGACCCATTATCAGTGATGATGCGGTTGGGAACCCCATATATGCATATGTTGTTCTTTAAGAAGCGAGCAACCACTTGCTTGGTAACATTGGTGTTAGATGCAACTTCAACCCACTTGGTGAAGTAGTCTATGGAAACCAATATGAAACGGTGTCCATTTGAAGCTTTAAGTTAAATCATCCCAATCATGTCTATTCCCCACATGGAGAAGGGTCATGGTGAGGTCAGGACATTTAGAGGAGTAGGAGGTACACGGACCTTATCAACATATATTTAGCACTTGTGACAAGTTCGAGTGTGATGAAAGCAATTAGCCTCCAAGGTTAGCCAATAATAGCTTGTTCTCATAATTTTCTTTGACATTGCATGGGTGCCAAAGGATCCTTCATGTATTTCTTTCAAGATTTGTTCGACTTCATGTTTTTCCATACATCTGTGCAAGACCGTGTCATGATTATTCTTATACAACACATTTCCATTTAGGAAGAAGCTTGATTCCAGTCTTCTTAAAGTTATTTTATATATGATCAAAGCGCCTTCTGGGTATTCTTGCTTTTCCAAGTAGTGTTTGATATCATAAAACCACGGGTTTTCATCTGACTCTTCAGCAGTGGTCAAATAATGAGCATACTCTTCGATGTGCCTGAGATCAATGGATGGTCGATGGTTGAGCTATGTCAATTTGTACATGGATGCTAGAGTTTCCAGAGCATCCTCCATTTGATTCTCTTCTCGAGGCACATGAGTGAAAGTGATACCATCAAATCTAGGGAGTAATTTTGACACATAGTCTCGATATGGAAATAAGTTAGTGTGTCTTGTCTCCTAATCACCTCTGATTGGGTGTATTAACAGGGCAGTCTCTCCAAAAACATCAAAGGTTTTGATCCTTAAGTCAATGACTTCCTCTAATCCCAGTATGCAAGCTTCATATTCTGCCATGTCGTTTGTGCATTCAAAGCAAAGTTTGGCTGATAGTCTTCCATCGATTGATGGGAAAGATGTGTTGTACTTGGATAAAAGCATCTGCCATCGGGCAATTTTACCGGTGAGAGTTGGTTTCTCAAATATATATTTGATAGGATCCATCTTGGAATTCAGATAAGTTATGTAGGTCAACATGCACTTTTTGAGACGCTTAGTAGCCCACACAAGTGCACATAAATTCTTTTCGAGTAATGAGTACCTTGTCTCACAGTCATTGAATTTGTTGCAGAGATAATAATGGCATGCTCTTTCTTGCCAGTTTCGTCTTGTTGCCCCCAACACACAACCTATGGATTCATCGAGCACTGTCAAGTACATGATGAGTGGCCATTTTGGAACATGAGGTATCAAGATTGATGGTTCTTGCAGGTATTCTTTGACTTTGTTGAAGGCTGTTTGGCAGTTGTAACACCCCAAATTTTAATTGGAATATTTATTTAATTTATTTAAATAAGAATATTCGCATTTCGGTGATTTTCAGTGGTTGTTGTGGAATATTGAGAATTATGGAATTTGGGTTATTTATTTAGTTAATACTATATAATATAAATATATTAGTATTATTATTAATTTAAATAAATATAAGTTAACTAAGGGCAAATTGGACAATTGAGGAGGAGTTAGTGAGGGTAATATTGGAAAGCCCAAATTATAGACTCAAGGTTAGGTTTAACAAAAAGGGAATTATGATGGGATTAGGATTCATTTTGTTAGACTGTGAAAAAAATTAAGGCCAGAGCTCTGAGGAGGAGGTTTGAGGCAAAAGCTTCGAAAGGTTTTCTGAAAGATTTGAGAAGGCTTAGAGTCGACAATTAAGGTATGGGGAGTATTGCCTTCATTGTTTTCAATGTATAATTTCAATGTATTTAAGGCCGATTTAAGGGTTTAAAGGGTTTGAAGCTGATTATGGAAAAAAGGGTTTGAAGCTGTTTCCAAGTGTGAGTTTTGGTTTAAGGAAGTGAGTTTCCTTGGCCATGTGATTTTTAGTGAAGGAATTGTTGTTGATCCATCAAAAGTTGATGTTGTGTTGCAGTGGGAGACTCCAAAGTCTGCAACTGAGATTCAAAGTTTCCTTAGATTGGCTGGATATTATCGCAGGTTTATAGAAGGCTTTTCAAAGTTGGCACTGCCATTGACTCAGTTGACTCGAAAGGTTCAAGCTTATGTGTGGGATATGGATTGTGAGGAGAGTTTTGTAGAACTCAAGAAGAAGTTGACGACTGCTCCAATGTTGATTTTTCCAAATCCGAGTGAGTCTTTTGTAGTGTATTGTGATGCATCAAAGATGGTTCTTTAAGGTGTACTGATGCAGAATGGTCAGGTCGTTGCTTATGCTTCCAGAAAACTGAAGTTCATGAAAGGAATTATCCTACACATGACTTAGAGTTGGCCGCTGTGGTGTTTGTGTTGAAAGTTTGGAGACATTATCTTTTTGGTTCTAGGTTCGAAGTGTTCAGTGATCACAAGAGCCTGAAGTATTTGTTTGATCAGAAAGAGTTGAACATGAGGCATAGAAGATGGCTCGAACTTCTGAAGGATTATGATTTTGAATTGAGTTACCTTCCTGGTAAGGCCAATGTTGTGGCTGATGTGTTAAGTAGGAAGTCCTTACATATGTCGATGTTTATGGTTCGAGAGTTAGGACTGATTGAGAAATTCAGAGATATGAGTTTGGTTGGTGAAGAGACTCCTAACAGTGTGAAGTTAGGTATGCTGAAGTTGACTAGTGGTATTCTCCAACAAATCATAAAAGGTCAAAAATCTGATTTGATTTTAGGGGATCATCTCACGTTAATCAATCAAGGTAACGGGGGTGATTTTCGGATCGATGAGAATGGTGTGATGAGGTTCAGAGATAAAGTGTGTGTCCCTGATATGCCAGAAATCAAGAAGAGCATTCTTGAGGAAGGTCACAGAAGCGGGCTAAGTATTCATCCTGGTGCCACAAAGATGTATCAAGATTTGAAGAAGTTGTTTTGATGGACAGGTATGAAGAAGGGAATTGCAGAGTTTATGTATGCTTGTTTGACTTGTCAAAAGTCAAAGATTGAACATCATAGACCGTCTGGTCTGATGCAACCGTTGAATATTCCAGAATGGAAATGGGATAGCATTTCTAAGGATTTTATGACGGGTTTACCAAAGACTTTGAAGGGATATGATTCGATTCGGGTGATTGTAGATAGATTGACCAAATCGGCTCATTTTATACCGATGAGGATCAATTATTCGTTGCAGAAGCTTGCCGGATTATATATTGATCAGATTGTGAAACTGCATGGTATTCCTTCCAGTATTGTGTCTGATAGAGATCTGAGATTTACATCGAGGTTCTGAGAAAGTTTGCAGACAGCTTTGGGTACTAAGTTGAGGTTGAGTTCTGCCTATCATCCGCAGACGGATGGACAGACAGAGAAAACTATCCAGTCTTTGAGAGCTTGTGTGTTGGATCAAGGTGGATCATGGGATAGTCATTTGTCGTTGATTGAGTTTACCTACAATAACAGTTATCATTCTAGTATCGAAATGGCACGATATGAGGCTTTGTATGGTAGGATGTGTATGACTCCTTTGTGTTAGTATGAGTCAGGCGAGAGTGTTGTACTTGGACCTAAGATTGTGCAAGAGACGACTGGAAAGATCAAGATGATCCAAGAAAAGATGAAAGCGTCACAGAGTCGTCAGAAGAATTACCATGATAAGAGGAGGAAAGCACTTGAATTCCAAGAGGGAGATCACGTGTTTTTAAGGGTTACGTCGGTAACTGGTGTTGGCCGAGCTTTGAAGTCTCGAAAGCTCACATTGCGTTTTGTTGGTCCGTATCATATTTCACAAAGGGTGGGGGAAGTAGCATATCAGATTGCTTTACCTTCGTCGCTTGTGAATATACATGATGTGTTTCATGTGTCTCAGTTGAGGAAGTACATTCCAAATCTGTCGCATGTGATTCAGATGGATGATGTACAAGTGAGAGATGACTTGACTGTTGAGGCGTTGCCAGTTTGGATTGATGAACGAGAAGTGAAGCAGCTGCGAGGTAAAGAGATTGCCTTGGTGAAGGTAGTTTGGGAAGGACCAACTAGAGAAAGTTGGACTTGGGAGTGTGAAGATCAGATGAGGGAGTCGTATCCGACATTGTTTCCTTGAGGTAATTTTCAAGGGCGAAAATTCTTTTAAGTGGGGGAGAGTTGTAACACCCCAAATTTTAATTGGAATATTTATTTAATTTATTTAAATAAGAATATTCACATTTCGGTGATTTTCAGTGGTTGTTGTGGAATATTGAGAATTATGGAATTTGGGTTATTTATTTAATTAATAGTATATAATATAAATATATTAGTATTATTATTAATTTAAATAAATATAAGTTAACTAAGGGAAAATTGGACAATTGAGGAGGAGTTAGTGAGGGTAATATTGGAAAGCCCAAATTATAGGCCCAAGGTTAGGCTTAACAAAAAGGGAATTGTGATGGGATTAGGATTTATTTTGTTAGACCGTGAAAAGAATTGAGGCCAGAGCTCTGAGGAGGAGGTTTGAGGCAAAAGCTTCGAAAGGTTTTCTAAAAGATTTGAGAAGGCTTAGAGTCGGTAATTAAGGTATGGGGAGTATTGCCTTCATTGTTTTCAATGTATAATTTCAATGTATTTAAGGCCGATTTAAGGGTTTAAAGGGTTTGAGGCTGATTATGGGATAAAGGGAATTTGGCCTTTGTGGCCTAAATCTATTATTGAGATTTTAACCGTAGGGATTTATTAGGGTTAAAGGAAATTAGGCCTTCGTGGCCAAAGCTCTGATTTGACATTTGTCTAACCCTGTAGGAAAATTAGATAGTGAGAAACTCTAATGATTATGGTGTAGCTGTAAGGATTTATGGGATTTAGAGCGTGAATATGATACGGGATTGGCCTAATAAGTCGTAGATGTTGTGTCTTTATCGCTGTAAGACCTTAGGGATGACTTAGGGATGTTTTTGGGTTATTGGGGAAGTGAATCGTGGGACTTTTAGGTTGATTTTAGGTTTTGGTGTGTAACAGTGTTTTGTTGAAATCGCGTGTTCGCATAGCGAAGAATCCTTTGTACAGCGAACGAAGCTCGTCTTAGACTCGCACTGTGAAGAATCCTTTGCACAGCGAAGAAACTTGCCCCAGACTCACACAACGAACTTGCTAGGGAACTTAACAGAGTTTCGCGAATTCTGATTTTGTGCAGTGATGCCTTGATGTTTTGATGTTGTGATTCCTTTGACGAATTAATATGAGTATGACTGTGAACTCTATGTGATTTGTACATGATTATATGATGATTCCTATGTGTAAGAGCACAGATTGTGTCTTAGTAATATCTCTATGTTTTGATGATAACATTAATGATAATTTGTATACAAGAATTATACTCTCTAAATTTGTTCTAAACTGTTTTCTACAGGCACAAAAGATTTTAATCTTAAAGAGCAAATTTGATGTGTACAATAAATTCTGAATGGCTCAAGAGCATCTGAAGATTAGAAGAATCTGAAGTATAAGAGCTTAGTCATCAAGATTCTGAAGATACAACACGCTGAATACATTATCAAGAATCTGAATGAAAGAAGACTCTGAGTGAAGAGACTCTGAATGAGAGAAGACTCTGATCTGAGTGAAGACTCTGATCTAAGAGCATGTTACGCTTCAAGCACACAGCTGCACCAGACTCTGATTCATCAACATCTGAAGAACATCTTAGGCTCTGAAGTTTCCAGAAGATTCTGAAGACTGAAGACTCTGATATTGATTGTTGATCTGAACTATCTGAAGAATTATTTGAAGAAGATTATTTTAATATATCCGTTGGAATATGCCAGCAAATCTTTCCTTAATTGGGATAGACAAAATTCTCTGCAAGAATATTATTCCTCTGATACATTCCATATATGGTATAATCACAGCTCAGCAGACAATTGCTACACCCACTATTTGTGCGCCGTCTCTCTGCTGCAATAGTACAAAGGACAGTACTATTTGATATTGGAAATATCTTCTCCAACGGTATTATATTCTCTCCAATATTCAAG
This sequence comes from Lathyrus sativus, assembly GCA_963859935.3. Classification (NCBI taxonomy): domain Eukaryota; kingdom Viridiplantae; phylum Streptophyta; class Magnoliopsida; order Fabales; family Fabaceae; genus Lathyrus; species Lathyrus sativus. Next base: position 651,156,495 of record OZ012738.1, on the reverse strand, counting down.
TGGCTATTTAAAGGATATCATAGCACTTTCTTCAGTGACGAACTAAGACGAAATCATTGCAAGAAAACTCTCAAGCTCTCATATTCTTTGCTGTTCATACATTGTTCTAAACTTAGAGAAATAACACAGTTGTGTTTATAGCTTTCATAGAAGCAATTTATTACTCTTACATTGTATTACATTAATTTGTAAAGGAAGTTTTCCTTAAGAGGATCTAGGTTAGATCAGTAGCTCTTGAGAAGACTAAGAACAGTTGTTCTTAGGTGTTGCTATTTGTAATCAGTTGATTTGAATAGTGGATTAAGTCCTTGTTGAGAAAGGCAAATCACTCTTGAAAAGGGTGGACTGGAGTAGTTGAGTTCAACGAACCAGGATAAAAATACTTGAGTTTTTATCTTTGATTATTTTCTGACATACTTATTCAACCCCCCTTCTAAGTATTTTCTCACCTTCAGTTGGCATCAGAGCTCCGGTTCTGAGTGTGCATTCACTTAACCGTGACAGATAAAGATCCAGTGAGAAGAATACTCTGTTATTTATTTGGTTGCTAATATGGGTGATATTCCTACATCAAGCAACAAATATGAAGGAGACAGAATCAGCACCAAACCTCCAATGTTTGATGGAGAAAAATTTGATTATTGGAAAGATAGACTTGAAAGTTTTTTCTTGGGGTATGATGCTGATCTCTGGGATTTAGTCATTGATGGATATGAACATCCTACTAAGGATGGCAAAAAGATTGATAGAAAATCAATGACTGAGGAGCAGAAGAAAGAATTCAAGAATCATCACAAAGCCAGAACCATACTTCTTAATGCAATCTCTCATACAGAGTATGAGAAGATTACCAACAGAGACACTGCTCATGATATGTTTGAGTCTCTCAAAATGACTCATGAGGGAAACTCTCAGGTGAAAGAAACAAAGGCTCTGGCGCTGATACAGAAGTATGAAGCGTTCAAGATGGAAGAATCTGAGAACATTGAGACTATGTTTTCCAGATTTCAGATTCTAACAGCTGGGTTGAAAGTTCTGGACAAGGGCTACTCAACATCTGATCATGTCAAGAAGATCATCAGAAGTCTTCCTACCAGATGGAGACCTATGGTGACTGCATTGAAGCTGGCCAAGGATCTGAACAAAATCTCATTAGAAGAACTCATCAGTTCTTTGAGAAGTCATGAGATTGAGCTGGAGGAAGATGAACCCCAGAAGAAAGATAAAGGTAAATCCTTAGCTTTTAAATCTAACAAATCTGTTAAAGCTTTGCAGGTAAATGAAGAAAGCTCTGAGGAATCTTCTTCTGAAGAAGAAGATGAACTATCCATGCTGTCCAGAAGGATCAACAAACTCTGGAAGCACAAAGGGAAGAAGTTCAACAACTTCAGAAGATCTGATCAAAAGAGAGAATCTTCTGGACACAGAAGATCTGGCAAGAAAGAGGTCACTTGCTTTGAATGTAAAGAACCTGGACACTACAAGAGTGAATGTCCCAAACTTCAAAAGGAAAAACCCAAAAGGAAGTTTGATAAAAAGAAAAAGGTTCTGATGGCTACATGGGATGACTCAGATGAATCTGAATCATCTTCTGAATCTGAGGAAGAATGTGCAAATGTTGCGCTGATGGCCAACACAAATGATCAAGATGAAGGAACGTCATCATCTGAATCTGAGTCAGAATCAGACTCTGACTCTGAAGAGGTATTTTCTGAACTCTCCAGAGCTGAACTTGTTGAAAGTTTATCTGACATGTTGGAAAGCTACAGCAAGATTAAACTCAAATACAAGAAGCTGAAAAGCAATCTTGAATCTGAGATTGATCTTCTGAGAACAGAACTTGTTGAGCAGAAAGAAATAAATTTAAAACTCAAAAATGATTTAGAAACAACTCAACAAGAATCTGATACTGAAACAGAGTCAAGTGAAAATATTTTAGAAAAATATGACTCCAGTTTTAAAAGATTCCTCACTAAAAGCATAGACAGAAGCAAAATGGCTTCTATGATCTATGGTGTTAGTGGGAACAACAGAAGAGGCATTGGATGTGAATCTTCCTCTGGAAGCAATCCAAAATCTGTTGATAAACTCTTCATCAAGAAGACTCCTCTGTATTCTCATTTTAAGTTTGGTCATCTGAATGATATTAAACATACAAGCTCTGAAAAGAGTACTTATGTGTTTAAGCCAAGGGCTAGCCAGAATAAACACTATGTTGAAAAACAGAAGTTTAGGCAAAACCACAGAACATCTAACCCCAAAGGACCCAAGAAGATCTGGGTACCTAAAAGTAAAATTATACCTGTTGCAGATGTTCTTAGCAGCAAAATCCAGACACCAATCATGGTACCTGGACTCTGGATGCTCACGACATATGACGGGCGAAAGGTCTATGTTCCAAAGCCTGGAACTTAGATCTGGAGGGGACGTGAAATTTGGAGGGAACCAGAAGGGCAAGATCATTGGCTCTGGTACAATAGGTAATGGTAACCTACCCTCTATTTCTAATGTTCTGTTAGTTGAAGGATTGAAACATAATCTATTGTCCATAAGTCAATTAAGTGACAATGGTTATGATATCATCTTTAATCAAAAATGTTGCAAAGCTGTATGTCAAAAGAATGGTTCAATCCTATTCAGTGGAAAGAGGAAAAACAACATTTACAAAATTAACCTTTCAGAACTTAAAGTTCAAAATGTAAAATGCCTTTTATCTGTGAATGATGAGCAATGGGTCTGGCATAGAAGATTGGGACATATTAATATGAGACGTATATCTCAGATTAATAAACTCAATCTGGTCAGAGGACTCCCTAATCTGAAGTTCAATTCAGATACTCTGTGTGGCGCATGTCAAAAGGGTAAATTTTCAAAATCTCATTTTAAACCAAAAAATGTTGTTTCCACTTCTAGACCATTGGAATTACTTCATATTGATCTGTTTGGACCAGTGAAAACTGCATCCATCAGAGGCAAGAAGTATGGGTTAGTCATTGTAGATGACTACAGCAGATGGACATGGGTAAAGTTTCTAAAACACAAGGATGAGTCTCATTCTGTGTTCATTGACTTCTGCAATCAAGTCCAGACTGAAAAAGAATGCAAAATTATTAAAGTCAGAAGTGATCATGGTGGTGAATTTGAAAACAAATATTTTGAAAAATATTTTTCTGAAAAAGGAATTGCACATGATTTCTCCTGTCCTAGAACTCCACAACAAAATGGAGTTGTAGAGAGGAAAAATAGAACATTGCAAGAAATGGCCAGAACCATGATCAACGAGACAAATCTGGCAAAATACTTTTGGGCAGAAGCAATAAATACAGCATGTTATATTCAGAACAGAGTGTCTGTAAGACCTCTTCTGGAAAAGACTCCCTATGAATTGTGGAGAAACAGAAAGCCCAACATTGGTTATTTTCATCCATTTGGATGTATTTGTTATATGCTTAACACTAAAGATCATCTGAACAAGTTTGATTCCAAAGCACAGAAGTGTTTCATGCTTGGTTATTCTGAACGCTCTAAAGGCTACAGAGTATTCAATACTGAAACACAGATTGTGGAAGAATCTATTCATGTTAGATTTGATGATAAGCTTGGCTCTGAAAAGCCAAAGCAAGTTGAAAGTTCTGCAGATAGAGAAGTTATTCTCACAGACTCTGAAGGCTCAGAGGCAGACAAGACTAAAGACAAAGACTCTGAAGCAAACCCAGATGCTACGCCTCTAACTTCCCAACTTGACAATCTGCATATTTCTGAAAGACCAACAGTCAGAGGATCTTCTTCCAGAATGAAAGCTTCTCATCCAGAGGATGTGATAATTGGAAAGAAATATGATCCAATAAGGACAAGAGCATTTCTCAGAACTTCTGAATCTTCCTTCTGTGGCTTAGTGTCAATTATAGAACCAACATCTGTTGATGAGGCTCTGGAAGATAATGAATGGATTTTAGCTATGCAAGAGGAGCTGAATCAATTCACAAGGAATGAAGTCTGGGATCTGGTTCCAAGACCTAAAGGTTTCAATGTCATTGGAACAAAATGGGTTTTCAGAAATAAACTTAATGAGAAAGGAGAAGTTGAAAGGAACAAAGCAAGACTGGTTGCTCAAGGCTACAGTCAACAAGAAGGCATAGACTACACAGAAACATATGCTCCTGTTGCAAGGCAGAATTTGAGATGAGCATGATGGGAGAACTGAGATTCTTTCTGGGAATCCAAGTAAATCAGACTCCAGAGTGCACCTACATACATCAGACCAAGTATGTTAAAGAGCTTCTGAAGAAGTTTAACATGCTGGATAGCAAAATGGCAAAGACTCCAATGCATCCTACAAGCACTCTAGGTAAGGAAGAGGTAAGTAAGAAGGTAGATCAGAAACTCTACAGAGGTATGATAGGATCTCTTCTTTATTTGACTGCTTCTAGACCAGACATTCTGTTTAGTGTTTGTTTATGTGCTAGATTCCAATCAGATCCTAGAGAATCACACTTAACTGCTGTTAAGAGGATTCTAAGGTATCTGAAAGGTACTGCTAATGTTGGTTTGTGTTACAGAAGATCTGACGAATATTCACTAGTTGGATTCTGTGATGCTGACTATGCTGGAGATAGAGTTGAGCGCAAAAGTACTTCTGGAAGCTGTCAGTTTCTTGGAAGTCATCTGATCTCGTGGTACAGCAAGAAGCAACCAACAATTGCACTATCAACCACAGAGGCAGAATACATTGCTGCTGCTGGATGTTCCACTCAGATGCTCTGGATGAAGAGTCAACTAGAAGATTATCAAATCTATGAGAGTAATCTTTCTATCTTCTGTGATAATACTTCTGATATATGTTTATCCAAAAATCCAATTTTACACTCTAAGGCCAAACATATAGAGATTAAACATCATTTCATCAGAGACTATGTTCAGAAGGGTGTAATAAATTTAGCCTTTGTTGATACAGATCATCAATGGGCAGATATTTTCACAAAACCCCTTGCTGAAGATAGGTTTAAGTTTATTCTGAAAAATATTTGTATGGATTTTTGTCCAGAGTAATATTTCTCAGAGTCAACTTCTCAGATGCTAAGTGTTTAACACTCTGAAGTATTTCATCTGTCTTGCTTGTTTAATTTATCTGTGAATTATTTTTGTTTGTGTGAAACTCTGAACTGACCATCTCAGAGGATCTGAAAGTTGAAAACGTTTCATTTCTTAAGAGTTATAGAATCACATGCAAGCAAACACGTGTCACTCAGAATCTGAAAAGATGGAGTACACCTACTGATTATGACGTTTAAGGTATTGCTTTGAAAATCTCAATCTGTCTTGATTTTCCCCCAAATGTCATATCATAATTAAAAATGATTACTTTTCATTTAATGCAAACGTGCGTATGTGTCCTATGTGTGTCTGTTGTGTTTCCCATGCTTGCTTTATTTGTCTATATAAACCACTCTCATAACACATTCACACTTTTCACATTCTCAAACACATATGCGCTTTTGTTTGTTGTTCTCTCTCTTTGCAAACCCTAAAAGAACTCAGAAACCTTCATCTTCTTCATCATCGTCAACAATGGCATCTACTTCAAAAGCTGTTACTACCAAGAATGCTACCACTGTCGAAGAACCAGTACGCACTCTCCTAACTGCTGTTGATTCACTAGAAGTACTGTGTGAAAGTTTCGTGGACTTAGAAGATCTTGCTGAAAATGGGTTTGATCTGATTTCTTCAATCAAAGCACAAGGCTGGGACGGTTACTTTGACAGGCTTATGGGTCCTGTGTATCCAAAGTTAGTGAAGGAGTTCTGGATCCATGCATTTGCTACTCCAAAGTTCATTCACTCCTCTGTGCTGGGAAAAAAGATAGTTATCACTGAAAACCTGATAAGGAGACTCATAGGTTTTAAGGCAACTGATGGAGTAACCTCTCTGTCTTCTGCGCGTGAAGATCTGAAGGATGTATGTCAAGAAATCTGTACTACTGGTGAACCTTGTAAGAAGGTTAAGTTCTTGAAACCCACTTACAAGATATGGGCTAAGATTTTCATGAACACCATCTTTCATAGACCCTCTTCAAACTCTTCTGATTATGTTAATGCTGAACAACTTTACTTCATGTATTGTTTACACCAAAACATTCAGATTGATCTTCCATATTTATTGTTTAATCATCTGGTGTCTCACGTCAAGGAAACAAGGGAAACAGCCAGAGATAAATCTGGAAAAGTCAGAACATGGATCCCTATGGGAAGGCTGGTTTCAGATATTCTGATAGAAAACCAACTTGTGGCGCATCTGCAAGAGGCTGGGTTGACAGAAGATCTGACTTATATCATTGGCTCTGAAATAAACGGTTTAACTTTGAGAAGGATGAAACTGGTTGATGATTTATCTGAGAAACCAAGGAAAACTAACTCTGAAGAAGTTAAGGGAAAAAGGATTCCTGTTAAGGATTTTCCTTTATTCACCTCAGATGAACCTAGAGAAATTATTGCTGAGTATGTTGCTCGTTGCATAAGAGATGGTGTTGAGATTCCTGCCAATCTTGTGCAGAAGGAAGGCCAAGTTCTTCCTGATTTGACAAGGGAAAGAAGACGTAAGAGAAAAGCTGATAGTGAAGGTCATCAGAAGAAAAGGAAGCATTCAGATGCTGAAAAGAAGAAGAAAAGGAAGAAGCTGAAGAAGGTTCAACCAAACCCTCCTGCAGCAACTTTTGAAGAAATTAGAGATACTCTGAAACAGGTATTTAACACTGATTCTAATCCTGTTCATCATTCTGATACCCCCACACCCTCTGACTCCCCACTTAGATTTAGAAGATCCAGACCTTCTAAAACTTTTATCTCTAAACCATCTTCTGTCCCCCCTCATACACCACAATCCAAGCAACCAACAAACATACAAACAGAAATTCCACAACAAACTCAACAAACAACACCACAACCACAAAACACTATCCCAGAATCTACCATTCCAGAGGATGTTCACCCTGAACACTCTGACCAACCTGAATATATCGTTGATCCTAATGAGATATTAGATGTCACACCTTTAAACCAGTCTGTCATTTTATCTTCAACTTCTGAAAAATCTAACCACTCTGATACATCATCTGATGATGAATCATCTGGTTACATTAATGAATGCTTGAATGATCTCAAACAACCTCGTTCTGAGAGTGTTTGGAAACAGCTGTTTAAATCTCCAACTTCTGAACATCCACCTTCTCCACAAAATTCCCCAACTCAAACTCTCACTCCACAACCTCTTGAAATCCAAAACACTCCACAACCAACAGAAACCCAACCAATTCCCTCAATACCTCAACCACAACATTCTGACCAACAAACATCTGAACCACAAACCAACCAACAAACATCTGAACCACAAACCAACCAACCAACATCTGAACCACAAATCAATCCTCAACCTTCTGAACCACAAACATCTGAACATCCATCTTCACAACCTCAACCTTCTGAACAAACACCACAAACACAACTAACCCAACCAAGAAAACCCAGAATCCCTGATGAAGCAGAATTGGGATCACGTGTTTATACTCTGTTAAGAGATTTTGATAAGGATAATGTCTCAGACTTTGCTGACATTATGGATGTTTGCATGACTACTATGGACAAAGAGGCTGCTGACGCTGTTTGGAAGAAATATCTTTACAGACTGAATAGGGAGGCTTTGAAAATCAGGACTCAATGTCTTAGATTGTCAAAAGTAAGGTTTGCTGCTTATCAAAAACGGATTAAGAGAAACACTCCTCCTATTCTTCTTCTAGAAGCTCCTCCACCTCCAGAAATTCCTGCACCTGATGTTACTCAGATTGTTTCAGAATCTACTGTTCCAGAATCTACTGTTTCAGAATCTACAGATCTTCAGAAGGATGTCAAAGAACTTAAGGATTTTATGGTTGATCAAAAGAAAACAAATGAAGAAATGAAAACTTGGATGGTTAAGCAAGATGAAAATTCAGAAAGGATTACAGCACTGCTGCATCTCATTGCTTCTCAACAAGCCTCATCTGCTAAACCTACTTGATGTTTTGCACAAGTTTTTCATGTTTTGCTTTGTTTTGATTTTCTTCTGATATGTTTTGTATGCTTTTATCTGCATCTGGATGTTCTCTTGACTTAATGACTATGATCTTTTTGCTTATTTGGATATGTGTTTCTTCTGCATCTTTACTGTCTTTTAAAATTCTTTTTGATTATGACAAAAAGGGGGAGAAACAAAATAGAATCTGATTGTTCAAATCTATAAGCAATTATCTGAACTAAGTCAGACATGTTACTAACATTCTTTGAATTTAAGTGTCCCAGGTATTATTAAAAAATCTGACAAATTTCATTGAAGTTTTTCCTGAGATCTATCTTTTCAGAACCTGATCAAAAATAGCTAAATCTGAGTAGACCAGACTCTGATATCTAACCTTGAGTACTATGATCTAAAAGATAACTCAAGACAGGAAATGGCAAGATAAACAACCAGGTGTTCTGAAGTTGTTCATCTGGCATCAAGCTTTAATATGGCATCAAGCTTTGACTCTAGAAGTCAAACATATGTCAACCAGGCTTCAATCAGGCTCTGAATCTGAAATGTACTCAACCAGAAAGGGAAGTATCTAATTCCATTAGAGTATTCATTTCAGGGGGAGATTGTAAATCTCAGGGGGAGTAATTTTAATTCATATTTTTATTGAACAAATTTCTCATGTTTTGTCATCATCAAAAAGGGGGAGATTGTAAGAGCACAGATTGTGTCTTAGTAATATCTCTATGTTTTGATGATAACATTAATGATAATTTGTATACAAGAATTATACTCTCTAAATTTGTTCTAAACTGTTTTCTACAGGCACAAAAGATTTTAATCTTAAAGAGCAAATTTGATGTGTACAATAAATTCTGAATGGCTCAAGAGCATCTGAAGATTAGAAGAATCTGAAGTATAAGAGCTTAGTCATCAAGATTCTGAAGATACAACACGCTGAATACATTATCAAGAATCTGAATGAAATAAGACTCTGAGTGAAGAGACTCTGAATGAGAGAAGACTCTGATCTGAGTGAAGACTCTGATCTAAGAGCATGTTACGCTTCAAGCACACAGCTGCACCAGACTCTGATTCATCAACATCTGAAGAACATCTTAGGCTCTGAAGTTTCCAGAAGATTCTGAAGACTGAAGACTCTGATATTGATTGTTGATCTGAACTATCTGAAGAATTATTTGAAGAAGATTATTTTAATATATCCGTTGGAATATGCCAGCAAATCTTTCCTTAATTGGGATAGACAAAATTCTCTGCAAGAATATTATTCCTCTGATACATTCCATATATGGTATAATCACAGCTCAGCAGACAATTGCTACACCCACTATTTGTGCGCCGTCTCTCTGCTGCAATAGTACAAAGGACAGTACTATTTGATATTGGAAATATCTTCTCCAACGGTATTATATTCTCTCCAATATTCAAGTGGCTATTTAAAGGATATCATAGCACTTTCTTCAGTGACGAACTAAGACGAAATCATTGCAAGAAAACTCTCAAGCTCTCATATTCTTTGCTGTTCATACATTGTTCTAAACTTAGAGAAATAACACAGTTGTGTTTATAGCTTTCATAGAAGCAATTTATTACTCTTACATTGTATTACATTAATTTGTAAAGGAAGTTTTCCTTAAGAGGATCTAGGTTAGATCAGTAGCTCTTGAGAAGACTAAGAACAGTTGTTCTTAGGTGTTGCTATTTGTAATCAGTTGATTTGAATAGTGGATTAAGTCCTTGTTGAGAAAGGCAAATCACTCTTGAAAAGGGTGGACTGGAGTAGTTGAGTTCAACGAACCAGGATAAAAATACTTGAGTTTTTATCTTTGATTATTTTCTGACATACTTATTCAACCCCCCTTCTAAGTATTTTCTCACCTTCACTATGTTGTAATGATTGATGAACTATGATGATATTTCCATGAATTTTGATGATTCTCTGATGACATGATTTTTGATTATGATGATTATGATGAATGATGATGCACCTATGATGTTATTATGAGGATGATTATTGACGTGTGCATCCAGACTTAGGTTCAGGACCTTGATTTCTTTGGCTTTAATCCCATTGTGAGGATGTGAGGTATTTTGATGTGCTCTGATTCTCGAGTAGAATCGATCCTATTGATGGGGATCTATGGAGGGTTGATGGCCCAATGTCCATCGAGCTGTGATGATTGGTACCACATGCATGAGCCTTGTTGCATTTGCATTTATGAGATGATCTTGAGTAATTTATGATGTTATGGCCTTTGATGTCCATTGATGAATATGATGATGTTGAATATGAAAATGACGCCATTTTATATGTTGATTTCCTACATTGATTGTCATGAATCATTTTACTCACCCTGCCTGTTTGAATGTTGCCTTCACGTGGGTAACATGCAGATGACCAGGTTTAGCCGTGGATGCCGTCGAGGGTTGTTGAAGTTTTGGGTCGTTGGCCATGGTGGTTGACTTAGAGGGTCATGCTCTGATAGTATAACATCGGGTTGGGGTCTTTGAGTCAAACCTTATTTAATTTGATTTCGTTATTTTGATTATGTTTCCATATAAGGAAAACATTGGATTATGCCTTTTGATTTCCACTACAATTTTTGATATCTTTTGAGAAAATCCATTGTTTACGGAGCTTTGACTTATATTTGATTTATTGGGAAATGTACGCCCTTTGAGGTGATTTTTATTGAATTTAATATTTTACTCTGATAAATGTGAATACTTTGCCATCTATTTTGCGGGGTAGAAAAGGGTGTTACAGCAGTCGTCATCCACTCAATTGCTTGATCTTTCCTTAGAAGCTTAAAGATTTGTTTGCAAATGGAAGTGAAATGTGAGATAAATATAGCAATGTAATTCAGTCTACCCAAAAAGCCACAAACTTCTTTCTCTGTTTTAGGTGCATGCATATTTTGAATAGCTATGACCTAGTCAGGATCCACTTCAATTCCTTTCTGGCTCACGATGAAACCCAATAACTTTCCAGATTAAACTCCAAACATACAATTGTTAGGGTTGAGTCTCATTCGAAAATTTCTCAATCAGACAAACAGTTTTTTGCATATTGCCTAAGTGTTCCTCTTCAGTTTGAGACTTGGAAATCATATCATCGACATACACTTCAATCTCTTTATGAGTCATGTCATGAAAGAGAGTCACCCTTGCACGTTGATATGTTTCCCCAACTTTCTTTAACCCGAAAGGCAAAACCTTGTAGCAAAAGGTTCCCTGTGGTGTGATGAATGTTGTCTTCTCCATGTCTTCTGGATCCATTTTGATTTGATTGTATCTAGAGAAACCATCCATGAAGGAAAATATCGAGAACTTAGTTGTATTATCGACCAATACATCAATATGAGGTAATTGGAAATCATCTTTGGGGCTAGCTCTGTTCAAATATAGATAATAAACACACTTGTGGACCCTTCCATATTTGTTCAGTATTGGCACACTGTTGGCAACCCATTATGGGTACTTAGATACAGCTAGAAATCCAGCATCAAATTGTTTTCAACCTCCTCTCGAATTCTGAAAGCCATGTCTGTATGAGTTTTTCTCAACTTTTGCTTGATAACAGGGCACTTCTCCTTGGGCGGAAATTCGTGTACAATAATGTATGTATATAGCCCAGACATATCTTGATATGACCAAGAGAATATGTCATCATACTCGCGGAGAAGCTCTATCAATTTGGTCTTGACTGCAGCTTGAAGAGAGGCACCTATCTTCACTTCTTTCTTGTCTTCCTCAGATCCCAGGTTGATGACTTTGTCGTCTTCTTGGTGCGGATGGATGACCTTTTCTTCCTAATTGAGTAGTCTAGCCATCTTGTTAGGGAGTTCACAATCTTCCTTGCCTTGAACTTCGGCTTGGTAAATCGGACAATTAAAGTCATATAGGCTCATAGCAGCGTCATCAAGGACCTTAGTGGTGTTATGAATGTTATGATTTGTGCAGTTTATTTAGGAAGTGCATGCATGAAAATATTGCCATTTTATTGTAAAAGAAAAATGCGGAAGAAAATGAGCGAAGTTGAATGCAAAATGTCAATTTATTAATGATAATCAAAGTTTTGAAAACATTGGGAAGCCCATAAAATCTACCACTATACCTTGAGCAGAGCATATGCTTTTGAAAAAACAGTAAAATTATGTTTGGTGGTTAAAGAACTGAGGGATTACAATGGTCCTCCAATTCTTAAGCTCCTCTCTAGGTTCAACTTGACGGATCCAGCTTGATGATGCCTTATCATGATTGTCTTCAATGATTATCGCTACACAGCGACCAAATATGTAACCAAGGCTTGTAAAATTTTCCTCAACAGGAGGGATCTTCTTTTTGCCATATGAAACCAATGTTATGCTAGAAGACGGCTGATACCCCAGTCCAAACTTTTCTTTCTTCTCATTCGCCTCAATCAACTTGCCACAACCTTGGGCATTCCCATTTTCCATCATAGCTTTGGCTCCTTGCCATGAGGCCATAGACGGTTCAAGTTCTTGTTGATCAGGCACTCGTTGTACTGTCAACACACTCACCATTTCAAATGATTGGAATGGTGTTTCAACAGTCTCACCTTCAACATCAATATAGAGAAAATATGTCAAGTGGCTCACTAGAATGTCTTCTTCTCCCCCAATCACAACCATTTTATCATTGGTGATAAATTTGAACTTTTGGTGTGGGTGGAAGTAACTGCGCCCGCAACATGTATCCAGGGTCTCCCAAGTAGGCAACTATATCCAGGGTGGATATCCATCAATTGAAAAGTGATGGTGAAAATAGTTGGTCCTATTTTAATGGGCAGATCCACTTCTCCTATGACTGCTCGCCTAGAGCCATTGATTGCCTTCACAATCAAAGTGTTGGGATTCATATAGACTCTTTCTAGAGGCAGCTATGCTAGAGTAGTCTTAGGGATCATGTTGAACAAAGAACCAATGTCCACTAAAAATCTCGACAATAATATGTCTGCATATCTTATGGAGATATGCAGAGCCTTATTGTGATTTTTCTTTTCAACAGTCAACTCATCATCATTAAATCCAAGGAAGTTACCAGTGGTTACACTGGCTATTACATCATCAAATTGAAGCACGATAATATCTTTTATAATATGAGATGCACTCAGGACCTTTAATATAGATGTTCTATGCGCCTTGGAACTGAGCAATAGAGACAACATGGATATTTTGGCAGGCATTTGGTTTAACTGATTGACTACTTTGTAGTCGCTTTTCTTTATGATCTTCAAAAATTCTTCAGCTTCTTCCTATGTGAACGCAACCTTTGGAGATGAGGGCTCTTCCTGTGATTCTGTGCTAGGAATAGGAATTACAATTTGTTTGCCAGCTTCTTTCCCTTAGCATTAACAGGCGCTTCAATAGTCTGTGGCGCAAATACTCGACCACTACGAGTTATACCGCCTGACCCTACGACGGAGGTCACATTTTTCTCATTGATACTTAAAGGTTTATCCTCTTGCCCTTGTTTAAAAACTTTGGGCTCGTAGTTCAATGAAACTGCTTGATCACTTCCATATGGGAATAGAGCGGAATATTGAATCACCATCGAGGTGACAGGAGTTTGAGCTTGTGGTAGATCATATGGGATATCAATTACAAACACAATATTCACTTTCTTCTTTTCTTTACCAGGGCATCCAACTTGGATTATACTCTAATTTATGAGCTCTTGCAGACGCTTTGCAATATCTTCATCAGTTGGACCATTAGCTTTATCATTTAGCAAGACCAAACCACACTTATCAGTTGCTCCCCTATTACAGCAATATGGGTCTGAATGTCTTCAACTTTCAGGATCAATTCATGTTCATCGTCTTCCTCCAATGCCTTAACAGTTGCACCTCCATCTGTGGGCATGGGGTTGTTCTTCACATTGAGACCTCTGCAAGAGAAGGTTAAGTCCTTGGATTATACCAATTCTTGCACACGATTTTGGAAAACATAACAGCTTTCTATGGTATTACCAGGCGCACCTTTATGAAACTTGCAAAGAGCATTGGCATCGTACCCAGATGAGTAGGGAAAGGTAGTTGGACATAGATCCCAATGTTAATAATACCCCTTGTAACAGGTAAGGGAATATCTAACTAGATGGTATAGGTATTGAATCAATATGCCTTATCGAAGCTCTTTGACGAAATTGCAGTTGTGCGTGGGCGTTCTATTGGTATTATTGAGGCTATTGTGTAGGAGCCTGTTGATATGGTTGTTATTGATACGCCTGTTGTTGAGCGGGTGGCTGGTATGAAACTTGGGCAATAGCGGCCACTTGTTGGTATAGAATATTTTGAGGTACTCTACCTCTTCTTCCCCTCATCACAACATTAGTCTCCCATTCTTCTTTTTCTGAAAGTTGGAGTAAGGCTTCTTTGATGTATTAGATGCTCCAATACTAGATTGAATTTTCCGTCCTTCAAACCCTGCTCAACTCGATCATCAATAGTAACCAAATCAACAAATTCGTTAAAGGGTGTGTTGCACACCCTGATTCTATGGGTATTTGATGTGAGTTTTGCTATTTTGTATCTTCTGCAATTCTAGGAGGTTGATTATTCTAATTTTATGGCCCCATATGGTTGTGATATTTTGTGTATTTGAATACTTTCCTCCACGTGCTTGCCCTGCTTGACAAAGTTTTGGTACTGAATTTGACTCTTTTTCATGTTGTTGATGGTTGTGAGTTGTTCAAAAATTTATGTGCCAAATATTCTTTCACTGTTTGCTGCTACTAGGTACTTGTGTAGCATTTAGTCTTGCAATTTGGTTTTGCATTATACGTGTTCTAGCTTGCTTGCCTTGTGTACTTATGGATGCTTGAATTGCTCATGTTGCTCTTGAACTATTCTTGGATATGCTTGTGCATGTATTAATGCTTTGTCTCGATTTTTCATGTATTTTGACCTTGGCATGATGATATACTTGGAGCTTGGATGAGGAAATTGTGAATATTTGGATGAGGGCAGCTTGGTATGATGAAACAACTTAGGCATGGAATTGGATGATGAACATTGGTAAGAAGAAAATGAACTTCAAGGTTGCTTGGCAATGTGATAAAGGACTTGAATCTTGGCACGAATAGGAGAATTGGCTCATGATAGGATCTTTGAAGCTTGGCATGAAGACTTAGGCATGGAGGGTGCAAGGAAAAATAGCAAGAAGACTTGGTATGGATATGAAATTGAGTGAAAGTCTTGGCACGAAAGAGGTAGCTTGGAATGGAAACTTGCATAACTTAGTGTCTTAGGCCTAGATTTTGTGAATTGTAGAATTAGGCTTGAAGTTGATCATACTTGTAGAATTAAACTTGTATTTTCAAGACTTTGTGTTCAAGAATTTAATGGCTTGTTGAACTTCCAATTCCAATTTCTTGTAACACCGATTTTGAACTTTGCCTTTATAGATATTTTGAACTCATTTGTAGCTTCTTGAGTGTGTTTTATGGTACATCTAAAAAAAAGCACCAGACAGGTGCAAAAAGAAACGTTGGAAGAGCTTTAGAGGAAGATAGATAATCAAAATCAAGAATTTGACGATAAGTTAGAAGCGGAGCGGGAAACTCGAAGGAAAGAGTTGGAAGAATTAACAAATTTCAATACGGTATGTGAGAATGAGAATTATGTTATTTGAAATGTATGATATATATATATATATATATATATATATATATATATATATATATATATATATATATATATATATATATATATATATATATATATATATATATATATATATATATATATTGTTAATTTTGTTTTGTGTTATTGTATGTACTTTACGATGTAGAGAATCAGTGGAACCATCCCATAGTGTACAAATGAAGATAATGATTGATTATCTAGTAGAAATTTTGTATGTGGTGAAAGCACAAAAGGTAGTTGTTCAGCTACCCCCACCGGTAGAGAGATCCATAACTAGATATTGGCTCCCTCTGAAGAATAATATGACAACATGTTATGTTACATTATGCTCAACAAAGACGCGATGTTTACTTTTCCGCTAGAACATGATCTAGAGATTGAGAGGTTAAAGGAATTATTTATGATTTCTAAAGATATAAAGGATATGATTGTTGGAAAATAATGGTGGATATAGGGTTACTACAAGTTTGGTGAACTTAAGTATATCTCATTATGGTACATTCATTGTTTTGCCTAGAACTAATTTCTCACGTATTTTTTATATTTTGTTTAACCACTTAGGTGCATTCACCGTGTATGTATAGAATTAAATAAATCAAACACTTATGGATTTTTGGATCCATTAAGAGTACGACTTACAAATAATTCTCCAAAATGTATTGAAGATCATACTTAACATCACATATAGTATGGGGAAAGAATGTTACTTAGCATCATTCCTCAATAAGTGAGTAATTTTAAAATTATAATTTTTCTATTACAGTTAGTTTTCATGTTTTACCAAATATTAATTATATATGCTTGTATTGTTCATTCAAAGAACATTATCAATTGATCATTATATCTCTTCGAATGAATGTGGTAACTACATTGTGTTCGTTACACAGAGAACTTGATCATATGATGAAATAAATTATTACTAGGTAAATTAATGTTTATGAGAATTTTATTAGCATTTTCTTTTGCTTTGTAATTTTCTTAGTGTGTAATATTTTTAATCATTTTCAATACATAGGATTGTCGAGAGGCAGTATAGGTTGAACAACTCTAGAAAAAAGCTCGCATTTTCTGAGTCCAAGGTAAATGGATTAATTGTGACATTCACTTATACACACACACACACACACACACACACACACACACACACACACACACACACACACACACACACACACACACGCATATATATATAATGGATCATCATGAGTGGGGAAACATTCACATTGGGTCAAACACTCACCTACAAAATCTTAAGGTAATAAGTGTATGGTTCCTCTTACTTATAAAGTGCTTAACCTCCACTTTTCTAAGCAATGTGGAACTTAGAAATCACACTTATTTCTCAACACAACTCACACTTATTTCCCAACAATCTCCCCTCAAGTGTGAGTTCATCCACTATGTTCCCCCTCAAGCGGAACCTATTTTATCCACATGCTTGTACCGCCATTGACAAACACCCTTACTCGTCATGGACACTATAACGAGACACGCTGCCTAACCATTAGGTTGTCGCTACTGCGAAAATCGGCGCCGGCTGAACAGAAGAGTCGCCACCGTGCATTATTTATCCCAATAGAGGGAAAGGACACGCTCGAATTAAACCTACCGCAAAGACGGGAAAGGAATGGTCATTGCAACCAAATCCTGGATTCGGGAGTCGGTTACGCAAGGGGAAGGTATTAGCACCCCTCACGTCCGTCGTACTCGACGGGATCCACACTTGTTTTCTGGTACGGATTGTTATTCTATCTGTTATACAGGTCTGGGGTTAAAAGAAAATAAAATGAATCGGCAAAGTATCGCACTTTATGCCTACGTATCCCCGTCTGGAACGAGAAATCAGAGTCAACGTAGTTCGCCTACCTACGGGAAAGGAGGGGAAGGTTGCTCGCTAGGATATCGCATCCTATGCCTACGTACTTTCATACAGCATGAAAGATCAGAGCAAACGTAGTTCGGGCCACGGGAGACACAAGCTTGTCTTGATAGTTTTTATCCTTCTGAAAAAGGTTTTCTCCTGATTATGGGTCCAAGCGGACAAAAATGACTCTTTGATTGGTTTACAGTCTTTTATGTAAGAACTGTTTTTTATTGATGTTTGAAATGTTTATTGTGTTTTTTGATTGTTTTGAGATGAGAAGAGAAAGAAGCTCTAAAACTTAGGGTTGAGAAGGGAATCAAAATCTACCCTAATGTTGTCATGCATGGATGAAAGCCTAGTGTCTGTCATATTCCTCTCTTGCGCAGAGAGAAACAGAGATCCTAAGGGGATAAACGGAAAAGAAACAACATATATACAGTAAAGCAGTAAAATGCATGAATGCAGCAGTACAAGCGAGGCAAGGGAGTCCCACTCAACCTCGAACCTAGAAAACAATGAGCGAAGTGAAACAGCTTCACCTCAATCTCAAGGGGAAAATTAACAAACAATACAGTCAAGAAACTCAAACAATACATCACCAGCTCTAAACAGCACCAGCAGCTCTAAACAGCAAAACCTGGCAGCATAAGCTCCTTCTCCTATCAGTCTTCAAGGCAATGAACTCTATTCTCAATCTTCAAGGGCTTCTTCAAATCAAGCTCTCCAGCAGAGAAATGATTATAAGAGGATTTTGCATGTTAAACAGTCTGTTGAACACCAAAGGTGGCCTACAGAAAGTTAACATAATACAGACTGTTTCTCTCAAAGTTCTATCTCCTAGATACAGTCACTAATCCTTCCAAAGGAGGGATGTGAGTATTAAGGAGAGACTTTTAATCATTGAGAAGAATGGAGACAAAAGAAACCATCCATGTTTATGAAGAAAATTTCTATTCTAAGGCTCTACCTATACCCTATGTCCTATGGTCTTCAGACAACTTCAAGCAAGCCAAGCAATCTTCATCAAGCTTTGGTTTTGATCTTCAACTTTGTATTCATTAGGCTCCACCATCATGCTCTTCAAACCAAGCCAACACCCCAAGCAAATGCCCCAAAAAAACCTCACAACAAAGTAAACCCCAACAATGGGCAAACCAAACAAGCACACAATTGTAAAATACACTAAAAATATTAATATAGTGGGGAAAATTCTAATATTGTTTCTAAGGGATCTACTATACCTACCTTTAATACCCTATATGCCTCAGATCCTAATTCAATCTAAAAAGCCCCAAAAGAAATTGTTTTAATGCACCTATGTTATGTATAAACCCTAATCTAACCATCTCAATATCCACTAATCAAAATTACCTAAAAAAAATCCTAAAAATTATGGAATAAAATCCAGGGGTACCTAATATGTATATCTAATTGTCCTAAAAAGATTGGTCTGAAAAAATAAGGGGAACTACCTAAACAAAAATCTACAAGATTATGTACAAACTATATTCAATAAAAAACAACTAAATGTAAAATATTCACAAAAAAATATAAAAAATACCTAAACTAATATTTTTATTTATTCACAAATTTCATGAAAAAATTATCAACATGTATCAAAAATTCCCATATTAAAATAACCATTTTTCAATTTTATATGAATTTTCAAAGTTGTAAAGAAAAAATGAGTTAAATGAATTAAAAAGAAAAATACTTGGTGCAGATAGCAAGAAATTGAAACATGGCAGCCACCTGGGCCCAGATGGGGGGTGCGCGTAGCAAAGCTCCCTGGGCCCAAACATATCAGAAAAATGAAAAAGAAAACAAAACGGTGTAAATAGCAATCAATACACGTGCAATATTGGATGGGCCATGAAAGGGGGGTGTCAACAACAAAAATCAGCTTAAGCCCAATGCTTCTATTAAATGAAACGATGCGTTTCAGCATCAGCAAACCCCTTCACAAATTGAAATACAATCAGAGCCACACGATGCATGCTTTGGTCCAAGGTCAGCGCACATCCAATGGCTGAGCGTCATCTTCCCCATTCAAATCAAAGTTGGAGCCAAACTCCATTGATGGACCTCCAAGAATGCTCAGAATGCAGCCATTCGAACATCACCAATTCTTGATCAAAAATCACAAAATAAAACCCTAACATGCTCTATTCTTCACCCTGATTCCATCTATGGCATTGAAATTCATTGATATAGTCTCTAACCCTAAACATGATTCTCAAATCAAAATTGATCAGAAATTCAACGTTCACCATTCATCAAATTAAGTGTCTCAATTTCTTCCTTGTTCCATACTGATCAATTCTAACTATAAACCTAAGGCTATAACTCCATATTCACCGAGTTCTAGGTCCAAACAGAATTCTTGTCAACCTAAAAATTGTCACTAAATCGAGCCAAACCTTCCAGAAAGCACCATCTAGCCACATACTAATCATCTATCCTAAGGATTCATGCTAATTCTACCTAATCCGATCCATATAGAGAAAGTTACTAACCTGTGCAAATGAAGAAAACAGATGATGAATTGCTTCAATCCAAGGCTTGCAAAGCTCCAGAATCACTCAATGCCTTGATATCTTGCTTCTGTATGCACTAATTCTTGATCAAAATGCTTGGATCACCAAAACGGATTTTCAGTTGCAGATGAAGAAATGAAACTTCAAGAACACGATCCAGCCAATGATTCACTCGGATTTTGATTGCAATACACTCAGTGATGATTATTGAATTGAATTGAATCAAAAGAATGGATTGATTGTGAAGAAAATGAAGAATTCGAATATGAATTGCAATTGAGCAAGATGAATCTCAATCTCTCTTCTCTGCACCAAAATGAAGTCCAACCTTGATCTTGATCAACTCTAACGGTTATATAGGTGATGTTAGAAACTTCTAGAGAGTGCTGGAATGATCCTAGGAGAAAATGATAATCTCATGTCATGAGATGTTGAAAATGGCCAATGCAAAAACCAGTCCCATCTTGCCTTGTTACAGCCTATCAAAGTAGCTTGAATTTCTCCTCTAATGAGAATTAGAAGGTGTAGGAATGCTTACTTACCTTGTACCTTGATCCTTATGTGATTTGGCAAGTGTAACTTCCTTTGTAAGTAACCAATGATAAGTCCAAGTTTTTGACCTCAAATTCAAAATCCAATGGTGTCAATGATCTCAAAGCATGTTTTCCCTTCAATTTGGTATATCACATGATGTATTTTGGCTTTGGATCAAAAAATCCCAAATTTGGTCACTTGAAAATGGACTTTTACCTTCCATATTTGGTCAATTTTATCATTTTGAGTTCCATGCATTTACAAGCCATCATGACCTCTTTCCTAGACTCAAAGCATCATTTTGAGCAAGTTTGATGTTGAACATTTTTCCATTTGAAGCTTGCAAGTAGGAGTTTTAGGCATATGCTTGAAATGACCTATAATCTTACTTTCCCAAAATACCCCTGGCTTGTCAAGATCATAAGTAGAGCTCCACAAATCATATTGAGGCATACCATACCTTTCTAGAAAACTAAGATCATGAGTAACAAATTTATAGTTGTCCAAAAATCCATTTGAAAACTCCTTATGGGGAAAACGTTGCTTGGAAGTCAAGTAACTTTCACAGATAAATTTCAGTGTCCTTAGATGACCTGTAACTTGCAAGAACCATAACTTGAGTTCTATAAACCTCCTTGATGCCTTCCACCACTAAAATTAAAGGTCTTGAGATGCTATACAAGTTTCATGTTGGCCAAGGATCCATTTGAGACTTGAATTTTGAATTACTTTGCTTGGAAGTTTGACCTAAATCAGGGAATTTTACTCAGAAACCCTAATTTAGAAACTTCTCTTCTTCTTGATTTCTTTTGATTTCTACTTGTCACAACACCATATCCATATCCACATATCAAATGATGAATCCCACATCCTTTAAATGGGCCTTGATGCCCTTCAATCAAGCATCAAACCTAGGGTTGACCTAGGGTTGACCCAGATGAAACCCTAGTTGACTGTCTTCAACTGTAGCTCTTGTCACCACACCAATGACTTGTCTTACTTTCAAAATGACCCTCTAGGTCTTCCATGATGTCTACATACATTCCATGCCTCAGTCCACAACTCACAACCTCTATGATGATCTTCAAATACTCCCCAGACAGGCTATAAATCCACTGCTTGATCTATTAATTTCTCAAAGCTTCACCTTCTTTCTTGGTGACTTGAATAGGCTTGAATCTTGATAAGAACCTTTTGAATACACTCCTTGAGATGAAAAATAGCACTTGATCACTTGTTAGATGACTTGCCAATGCTATGCTATGCAAATGAATGAACTATGTATATGATCTACTATGCAAATGATAAAGCTATGAAAACACAAATCAGGTAAAACCAGTTGGTCAAATTTTAGGGTGCAACATAGGTCAGGAAGACTTTTGATACAAGGAGTCAGTCCCTTACCCGAGTCAGACTCTGATACCACTGTTGGATCATCATTAAGGGGGGAAACATTCACATTGGGTCAAACACTCACCTAAAGGTCAAAGACTCACCAAAACAAGTTAGAGAGACACCACATATTCACTCAAATCCTTAAGGTGATAGGTTTATGAGTCATCTTACTTATAAAGTGCTTAACCTCCATTTTTATAAGCAATGTGGGACTTAGAACTCACTTATTTCTCAACACAAATCACACTTGTTTCCCAATAATATATATATAATGGGTCATCATGAGTGGGGAAACATTCACATATTGGGTCAAACACTCACCTACAAAACCTTAAGGTGATAAGTGTATGGGTCCTCTTACTTATAAAGTGCTTAACCTCCAATTTTTAAAGCAATGTGGGACTTAGAAATCACACTTATTTTACAACAATCTCCCTTCAAGTGTGAGTTCATCCACTATGCTCCCCTTCAAGCGGAACCTATTTCATCCACATACTTGTACCGCCATTGACAGACGCCCTTACTCGTCATGGGAACTATAACGGGACATGCCGCCTAACCACTAGGTCAGGAAGACTTTAAGTACAAGGAATCAGTCTCTTACTCGAGCCAGACTCTGATACCACTGTTGGATCATCATTAAGGGGGGAAATATTCACATTGGATCAAACACTCACCTAAAGGTCAAAGACTCACCCAAACAAGTTAGAGAGACACCACATATTCACCAAAAATTTTAAGGTGATAGGTTTATGAGTCCTCTTACTTATAAAGTGCTTAACCTCCACTTTTCTAAGCAATGTGAGACTTAGAACTCACACTTATTTCTCAACACAAATCACACTTGTTTCCATATATATATATATATATATATATATATATATATATATATATATATATATATATATATATATATATATATATATATATATATATATATATATATATATATATATATATATATATATATATATATATATATATATATATATATATATATATATATATATATATATATATATATATATATATTCATGAAATGTGTAAATTTGTAGACGAAGAGAGAATCAGAGGGATACAAGTGGAGTTATTATGTAATAAAACACATTTTTAACATTGTTTCTACCGCATTGTTGATTCGTGGGATCAGGTAAATAATGTCATGAAATGTTTTCAATAAATATTAACTTGCTATTACAATTCAAATCACGTGATATTCAATTTTTTCACTTGTTTGTGTAGACGTTTAACGACAGGACACCTTTCTCTTCCGACGACTTAGACGATGTTCGTAGACGTTGGCCGTTTATTTTTGATATGTTAGTTGAAAAGTAAGGGCTGATATTGTATGAATTCTTCTTTAATGGTGTAAATACATCTTTTTAGTTAATTTGATGTGATATATATATATGTGTGTGTGTGTGTGTGTGTGTGAGAGAGAGAGAGAGAGAGAGAGAGAGATACAGGTTTGTAAGATATGAAAAAATAAAATAAAATATAAAAAATATAAAATATTTAATCACAAATATTTATACCGACCATTAGTATATGAAAATCTTAATATTGTTGCACTAGCTTTGTTTCTATATGCTACTTATATATATATATATATATATATATATATATATATATATATATATATATATATATATATATATATATATATATATATATATATATATATATTTGTGTGTGTGTGTGTGTGTAAAATTGTAACCCACGGGAAAAGGATAGGGTATGGTCGTCGCAACCATGTTGGGTTTAGAAGTCGGTTAAGTAAGGAGAAGGTACTAGCACTCCCTACATCCATCGTACTCGATGGGGACCATCTAAGTTGTCTAGGCATGAAAGGTATTCGTTATCTATAATCTTGTTAAGGGAATGAAAGATGATTAGGTGAGGAACATAAAAAATTATTATTATTGAATCCGTCTGAGTTTTCAACCCAATGCCTACGTATCCCAGAGGGAATCAGAACTTTGTAGTTCTTGTTGAAAATATTTTTTGTTTGTTGTGCGTTTTTTATGAACGATGCTAGGAAGCATGTCATTTTTGAAAAGTTTTAAATGTAAAAGCCAAGAGGCAAAAAGGTTTGCGGTTTGTGAAGTATTTTTTAGAGTTTGAGGAAAAAGGTTAGAGACATAATTAAAGTATATTTGTATTTGAGAAAATATTTTAGTTTTAAATGAAACGGAAAACTATCCTAATTCTATGACCTAAGATCGAGTTTGAAAGGGAAAGCTATCATATAAGTTATCATGCAAGAAAGTTGATCATAATGTCTACATTTGACTCAACTTAATCGAAGATCAAATAGAATCGAGGTATCCTAAGGTAACATGGAAAATCATATAATCAAGCAAACGATCCTAAGTTAAAAGATGTCATAAGCAGTCAAGTCATCAGGCGAAATATAGAGGTCATAGCAAAAGTTCAATCACTCCCAGAGGTATTAACCACTTCTTTCAGGCTTAATATAAAGGTCATAGCAAAAATAAACGCAAATTCAAATTAAGCATTCACAAGTCAAATTTTCCACCTTTAAAGTCTAATTAATTTCCTAATATTAAATCAACATTTAAACAAACTTAATTTAAATAAAAAAAGGAAAAGAAAAATAGAAATGCAGTTTTTTTAATAAAAAAATAAAAAGGTGGGCTTATCTCTTCAAAGCCCATAGAAACACTCAAAAAATAAAATAAAATAAATTGGGTCGGGTACCCTTCTCACTCCCCCGGCCCATACCAACAACAACAACATTACATAGTTTTGGTGAAAAATAGAAGAACAACCACAACGTTCTTCAGTCCATCTCTCTTTTCTCTCTCGCGCCCTTACCCTGCATCAACCCTGTCGGAGCGGCGTTGTAGCCGTCACGCCATGGCCTATCGGCTGGAGACGACAGTAGTTTTTTCATTCTCTCCCCCGATACGTAACTTTCTCTCTTTCGATCCCACCACCCAAAATCGAACAAAAATTTTGCAAGCAAAAACTTACATAATTAAATTGGAATCACCAAATTGACGCTTTACAAGTTCTTAGTGGAATTCTACATATTTAAACATGAGGATTATGAAGATTGCGTACCTTTAAAGAGGCTTGAGGTTAGGATCCTTATTAGTATAAATAGGACGTTAGTAGAGACTATCTATAAGACGTTGATATCTTCTAGGGTCTTTCAATGGCTCCACGTGACCCAAAAGAGGCTTGAGGTTGGGATCCTTATGAGTATCAATAGGACGACAATCAAGCATGCCAATTTCACTTAGGATGTCTAATGCATACTTAAGTTGGTTAATTGCAATACTTGAAAAGGAATGGGAAATTTCAAATCCTAAGAAGTATATGAGTGAACTCAAATCTTTTGTCTAAATTTTTTTTAAAATATGATTTTTTTAGTCGCTGGATAGCATCGCGGTCGTCTCTAGTGATAATAATGTCATCAATATAGACAACAAGAAAGATACGCCAATCAGTAAAAGAGGGAGAAAGAAAAAAGAGTGATCCACTTCACATCTAGTCATACCAAAGTGTATCAAGGTAGAGCTAAAGCAGCCAAACCAAGCTCGTGCAAATTGTTCTAAAGCCATAAAGAAAACTCTGAAGCCGACAAACAAGTTTAATGTTTCCAGAAATATTAAAACCAAAAGGCTTATCCATATAAACTTTCTCCTTCAACTCTCCAAATAAAAAGGAATTTTTAATGCCCAACTGATGAAGAGGCCAATGGTTAATGGCAGCCATTGCAAGGAAGAGGCAGATGAAATGATTTCAGCCACCAGAAAAAAGTTTCACCATAATCGAGACCAAATATATGTGTGTATCATTTAGCTACCAAACGGAATTTGAAAGTATTGCTTTGACCACTTGGTCCAACCTTCACTATATAAACACATCGACATCCCATTGTAGTTTTTTCTAGAGATAAAGAGACAATATCCCAAGTGTTATTTGAATGCAAATCATCCATTTCTTCCACTGTCGCCTGATGCCAATTGGGATCAGTCATAGCTTGACCAGTAAACTTAGGAACAAACACATGATCCAAAGTAGAAACAAAAGCAACATAGGAAGTAGCGTGACAATTTTAATTTTAAACACAAGCATATTTAGTATTATGATGATGAGACCAAATACCTTTTTGAAATTCTATTGGAAATTCAAGTTCAAGAGACGTAACTGGAGGAGCAGTTCGAGCACGAGATAATGTTAGTGGATCAATTTATCTCTTAGTTCTGATAGAATATGTGTCTATCATTGGTAGACACATAATGAGGGTGTAAAGGCTAAAATGGATTTGGGGATGATATAAGGGATATCTGTAACATCTAAAGTACAATTCTTATCAGGTGACCCAAAGGTAGAGAAAAATGGGGAAGTTTCAAAGAATCTGACATCAGAGGAAACAATGTATCGTTGAAGTTGAAGGGAAAACAACAATATCCTTTTTGGTATACGTAAATAGCCTAGAATAATAAATTTGAGACATTTGGCAAAAATTTAGTCTTTACCTAGACTGAGGTCATGAACAAAGCATGTGCAACCAAAGACATGGAGAGGAATGAGATAGAGATTATGTTGCGGGTTCAAGATAAAGTATAAAATATAATATTGAAGGACCGGTAAGGTCATTCCATTGATAAGGTTACAAGCAGTGAGAAGAGTGTTTCCCCAAAAATAAGAAGGGACATTGTGGTGAAGTAAATGAGTTCATGCGATTTCAACTAAATGACGATTCTTCTGTTTAGTAACATCATTTTGTTATGGTGTTTAGGCATATTATAAATGATGAATAATTCCTTGTGATGTTAAAAAGTATTGAAATGTGGATGACATATATTCATGAGCATTATCAGCACGTAAAATTTAATGGAAGTGTAAAATTGGTTTTTAATTTCAGCATAAATGTTTTGGAATATATGGAAAATATTTGAGAGATTTTTCATTTAAAAATAGCAAAGTACATTGTGAAAAATCTTCCATGAAAGTTACAAAGTAATAATATCCTAAAGTTAATTTGACACGACTAGGACCCCAAATCTCATAATGAAGTAAAGCAAAAGTTGACATGGCACTTTTATTTACTCGTTGAAAATAGGTGTTACAAGTATGTTTGCCTAATTGACATGAGTGACACTCAAGTCACAAATGTTTAGAAAAACTTGTAACTAAAAAGACACATTTTATTAAGGATAGGGTGACCCAAACGTTGATGTGTGTGGCTTTGAAAAGCAATGGAAACACATGTTACTGATGGAGATAGATGATATAATCCTCCAAACTCACTCTCTCCTCTAATCACTCGTCATGTACATCGATCCTGAACATAAACAGAATTATCAATAAAAAAGAACTAAACAATCAAGAATACGAGTGAGTTTCTGATAGATATTAGATTAAAAGACAACCAGGAATATAGAGCACAAAATATAAAGACAATTTTGGAAGTGGGTTTGCCTGACCAATGTCTTGAACTTTGAATTTAGAGACATCCGACACAGTGATTGAATGCAAAAAAATCAGAATAAGACAAGTGAGATAAAAGATATTTATTACCATTCATATGATCAAAGGCACCGGAGTCATGAACCAATGAATCAAGGGAAGATGTAGAGACAAAGGCTACATGATTACCATACTAAGCAACAGCGTCAGGAAATGGTGGTTGATGGGCTGCTTTGAACTTGAGGAACTAATTATAATCAGTAGCTAATATAATAACATCTTTACTGATAGTCGGTTGAGCCACAACATCAACCATAGGTTGTCGTTGTTGTTCTTTTGCCTTTGTACGACATTCAACTTCAATATGATTGTAACAATCGCTATAGTTACAATGAATCCCATGGTGTTATCCACCATGTCCACCATTTCGTCCATCACGACCACGGTAGTGGGAAGCAAGAGAAGATAATTCATTGAGAGATGGAGTATATACTTTTCAAAACGCATGAGGAGTCGCCAAGCGCAAAAGTTATTCACTAATCGATTCATAGTCAAGAATAGTGGATCCCGACAAAATATAGTTGCATACAGAATTGAGTTTTGGTGGAAGTCCAATAAGCTCCATGATCATGAAAAACTTGTTGTGTTGTTGTTCATGAGTTGTTGCGTAATTTATAAACAATATTAAGGTTGAAAAATTAGCCTTCAATGAATCAAGCTTACTCAGATAAGCTTACATATCCATATTCTCAGATTTCAAAGAATTGAGATTAAGGATGACACTTTAGAGACAATGGAGATCGTTAGAGAAAATTTATTAGCCTTTTCCCAAACATCATTACAAATGGTAAAGGCTTGTTAATGCGCTTGAAAATTAGGCATTACGGAAATCCATAACATGGTGCATAGAGATGCATCAGCTTGCTTCCATTTAGTGCGATGAGCGATGGCAATATCTTTAAATAGTTTGGTCAAGTAATATTCAAGTTGTTGACCATGAAACCATAATTTGATGTGTTGACCCATATGTTTATTCGTTGAAAATAGGTGTGACAAGTATCTTTTTCTAATTGACATGAGTGACACTCAAGTGGAAAATGCTTAGAAAAACATGGAACTAAAAAGACACATTTTATTAAGGATAGGGTGACTCAAACGTTGATGTGTGTGGCTTTGAGAAGCAATGGAAGCACATGTTACTGATGGAGATAGATGATATAATCCTCCAAACTCACTCTCTCCTCTAATCACTCGTCATGTACATCGATCCTGAACATAAACAGAATTATCAATAAAAAGAACTAAACAATCAAGAGTACGAGTGACTTTCTGATAGATATTAGATTAAAAGACAACCAGGAATATAGAGCACAAAATATAAAGACAATTTTGGAAGTGGGTGTGTCTGTCCAATGTCTTGAAATTTGACTTTAGAGACATCCGGCACAGTGATTGAATGCAAAAAATCAGAATAAGACAAGTGAGATAAAAGAGATTTATTACCATTCATATGATCAAAGGCACCGGTGTCATGAACTAATGAATCAAGGGAAGATGTAGAGACAAAGGCTACAGGATTACCATACTAAGCAACGGCGTCAGAAAATGGTGGTTGATGGGCTGCTTTGAACTTGAGGAACTAATTATAATAAGTAGCTAATATAATAACATCTTTACTGATAGTCGATTGAGCAACAACATCAACCATAGGTTGTCGTTGTTGTTCTTTTGCCTTTGTACGACATTCAACTTCAATATGATTGTAACAATCGCTATAGTTACAATGAATACCATGGTGTTATCCACCATGTCCATCATTTCGTACATCACGACCAAGGTAGTGGGAAGCAAGAGAAGATAATTCAATGGGAGGTGGAGCATATACTTTTCAAAACGCATGAGGAGTCGCCAAGCGCAAGAGTTATTGACTAATCGATTCATAGTCAAGAATAGTGGATCCCGACAAAATATAGTTGCATACAGAATTGAGTTCTGGTGGAAGTCCAATGAGCTCCATGATCATGAAAAACTTGTTGTGTTGTTGTTCATGAGTTGTTGCATAATTTATAAACAATATTAGGGTTGAAAAATTAGCCTTCAATGAATCAAGCTTACTCAGATAAGCTTACATATCCATATTCTCATATTTCAAAGAATTGAGATTAAGGATGACACTTTAGAGACAATAGAGATTGTTAGAGAAAAATTTCTTAGCCTTTTCCCAAACCTCATAACAAATGGTAAAGAATTGTTATCACGCTTGAAGATTAGGCACTACGGAAATCCATAACACGGTGCATAGAGAGGCGTCGATTTGCTTCCATTTAGTGTGATGAGCGGTGGCAATATCTTTAAATTGTTTGGTCAAGTAATATTCAAGTTGTTGGCCATGAAACCATAATTTACGGTGGGGAGGATAGTGATGGTCGGAACGAAGAGCGAAATAGGGTGAAAATGCGCTGGGAAAATGAATCTGAGACGGTGGTCCCGCATGAAGGCGTGTGTGACATCAGACGGAGGTAGGCGTTGCGGCTCTGAGTTCTCCTGAGTATTGCGAACCTAGTGGTGGAGTTTCGGCAGTGATCAAATGTGTAGTGGCCAAGAACAAATACCTGCAACAAAATAAAATAAAAACAAAATGTGAAAATATGTCAGAAGTGGGATTTGAACCCACGCCCTCTTACGAAGACTAGAACTTGAGTCTAGCGCCTTAGACCACTCGGCCATCCTGACATATATCTATTTTTCTAGATTTTTATATTAAATCCTAACCTAATTGTCTATTTTTATTGTTTATAGATAATAAATAAATAAAAATTGATGGATTTTATTTGAATTTATAAGTTAAAAGTTGAAAGAAAAATAGAGGAAAATTCAATTTTATCACGAGACAATAGTGAAAATAGCTCATTATCATTGTCATCATTTAACTATTTAAGTAGTGATGTCTAAGTCTAATTAGAGGGTGTGGTGGTCATGATAGCAATGTTAGTATACTTTTATTTTTCTCATTAGAGGATTTGTCAAGAATTATCATATGTTTTCATGTAGAAGGATCAGCTACCTTTGGCTTCAATGTCTGATAATTTTTTTGAGTGTCTCTCTCTAACAAATCGCATTTCTCTTACTAAAATAAATTATTTTACATGCATGTGTGTTTTTATTAAACTAAAGGCACCAAGTTATCATACAGGAAAGTAGGCAATCCATTCCCGTTTTCATGAGCCATTTTCTTCTTTTTCTTAAAGCCTGCAAACATAGAGTATCATTGTCATAGAACCATTCACCATACGAAAAAATGATACCATGAATTTAATTTTTCTTAAGATGGATGATAGTTTATGTGTGAAAGAAGGATATGTGCAACTACACAAACAAACCTACTGTTCTCTAGACTTTTGATGCCAAAATGTTTCTTCTTGAAAGAGGATATCCTCTTATTCTTTAAGAAGTTTGCTTTGAAGGACAAAAAGTGAAGTTGAATTAACATGATCTAACTTATTTTGGATTCCTCAAAGCCTAACTTCATATTCCTTTTTCCTTCTGAATATATATATTATCAAAATTATCTTGAGTGAAGCCTAACTTATGTGGTTCAAAGCAAGCTTCAAGAGCTTAAAATAAAGAAATTGATTAATTCCTTGTTAACTTGGAATTTACTAAATGTATTGTGGAGTATGGTGCACATTTGTAAGAACCAAAAGAAGAAGCTATCATGATTTTTTGCATGTGTGTAGATGATTTGCTTATTACAGGCAGCCATTCATGTGCTTTAGAGAAACTAAAAGCTCAAATGAAGGAGAAATTTGAGATGACATGCCTATGATAATTTCTTAGCATGAAATTTTTGAAGAGCAAAGAAGGAATGTGAAGGAACTGTTTGAAAAATTTGAGATGACTAAGTGTAAAGCAGACACAACCGTGTCTTTCTCCGTGTCTTTCTGAAACAAACACTAAGTTGAATAAATGTGCAAGTGAAGAAGAGATAGATGCCACATTGTACATACAAATAATTGACTCACTAAGATGATTATGCAATAATAGGCCAGATATATGTTATAAGTATACTGATATGATTTATGAGCATGCCAAAGAAGTCTCTTCTAGTAGTTGGAAAGAGAATTCTTAGGTATTTCAAAGGAATTTGAAGTTGAAGTTTTCAACTGCTGAAAGTGAAAGGAGAATATGTTTGATTGACTATAGTGATATTGATTGGTGTGGAAACAAAATTGATATAAGAAGTACATTTGATTATGTATTCTTGTACAAATGAAGCATTCATCTCTTAATGTACAAAGAAGTATTCAGACGCTGCATTGTCTTTCTGTGAAGCTGAGTATATAGCAAGAGTATTTGCTTCATGTCAAACAATTTGGCTTGATTATTTGTTAATGAGTTAATGTGTGAAGTGCAAAGGCCTACGAAATTGGTAATTGACAACAAATATGTAATAAGTTTGGTCAAGAATTCAATTTCACATAGAAGAAGCAAGCATATTGAGACATGATTTCATATCATAAGAGAGCAAGTGATGAAGACATGATAGAAGTCATGCATTGTCCTACAGAGGAGCAGTTGGCATGTGGCTTTATAAAATTCTTGAAGATTGAGAGTTTTGAATATTTGAGGAGTCAATTAAGACTTGTAAACATTTAGAAATTATTGGGAGATGATGTAATAATTTTAAATGATGGTTAAAACTAACTAGGAGTTAGTTAGATAGTTAGTTAAGTTGATCAAACGTGTAATTCAGTTTTTTGTATGTGGTTAAAGACAATTTAGTATGTGATTAGTGATAGTTTAAAATGTAGTTACTGATATTTTAATATGTAATTAATGATAATTTATATATAATTATTAATAATTCAGTATATGATTACACTAACTATGTATGTAGTTCCTCACTCAAAGTTTGTTAGTATTATAATTCTATATAAAGGATGCTTTAATGTTTATAAAAAAAAACTATCAACTCTGTTAATTTCACTCGAACAATATTTCTCTCTCTATCTTTTCTTGTTTTTCTCATTTCCATTTTTGTGTTACTTAAAGCAAGTAACATCTTTTGTTGCGTCATAGTATAAAGATAGATGAATAACCACTCCCATATAACCCAAGGAGATTCAAAGTGTAATAGAATCTTAAGCTTTTTAAATTTAATTTGCACTACTTCATTGCTTTTCTCATCCCGCTTCTATTCCAACTTATCTTCTAGCAAAGTATCCAAAAAGAATTAAAAAAGGAAAGAACATAGAAAAAAAAGTAATGTTACCAAAAATACAGATGAATATGGTTTTTTTCTCAATAATTGAATTTAAATAAACTGAATTTTATTTTATGTTTTAAAAAAAGTTAATAGGGTCCCAAAAATCATGTGCTAAATGCAACTAGAAACAATCAATCATTTGTGTGCTTTGAGCTAGCTATCATTCAACCTCCCAACAAATCATCACTGCCACATCATGAACAAGGTAGATCTGTTACCTTAATTATGATTAACACAATCAAACCTACAATCCTTTTTATTTTCATACATGAAAATGATTAAATTAATTCCATTTGGAGTAGTAATTTAATCAGAAAAGAATCTCAAGAGACTAGCATTACATAAAGAAAACCTAAACATTGGTGCAGTAACTAAAAACAAATTGAAATAGAAAGATCCTCAAAAGTTGGACATAAAGTGACCAACAACCACAAAGGGGTCCACTCACCATAACAAAAAAGAAAAATCTCATTATCCAATTATCACAACCATATCATAAACTAGATTTCCTATCTTTTTTTTTTTTCTTTCATCTTTCAAGTGTTCTTCAACAAAGTCATCATACCTTCATCCTTGGCCGTCGATCTGTGTTGACTTTTTTAACTTGATATCTTATCTTCTTAGAGAAGAGACGTGTGCGACGTTTTTCTTTATAACGTTGCACACTCGCTTCTCTCACCCCTCCTCCGTTCTCCCACAACAAATCAATCTGTGACAACCGTGCCTGTCTCCCACAATTAAAAAAACAAAACAAATTTATTAAATAAATGTGTGACAAAATGACATAATTTATCTAATTCAAGACAAAAACATACTACAATCAACCTAAAGACCTATACAAAATACACAAACACAGTATAAATGATTTTTCTACAATATTTTGAGATGAGACCACATATATGATTTTACTTTAAGCTTTTTATGGAATAACAAAATGAAAAACATTAAATCTAAGTAAGAGAATGTTTCTATTTTTTTGTGAAATAAATAAATATCTTGAAATGTAAAGTAAAGAAGAATGGGGCATGACATGCATGAAATACTTTACTATTTTAGTTTTAAAAAGTGTTATTCCCATATTCCACGTGACCAAAATCTCACCTAGGAGTCAATTTTTCAAACATTTTTTATTTATTTGAAGTGATTATTATAAATTTTCAAAACAAAACCGAGGAAAATAATGTTAAATTTTTTTGTTAATACACTTGTTCTTGAAACATGTGAGGGATCAAGGTACTAAAAATGTCGGAAAACACAACATTAAAAAAAAGTTGAAAGAATTAAGGTTTAAACTTAGAGTGATATGAGAAACATACATTGACGTCGTTTCCCGATACATCGGAAATAGGGCTGTCGTCGGCGAACGGTGTTCCCCGGTCGGACCACGCTTTTCGAACGCCGTCGTAATTCAATTTCAACAACAACCCAGGTTTCGACTTTGGCAATTCCGTTTCTTTCAACTCCTCGCTCTGTTTCATAACAACAACCACTTTCTTCTTCTTTTTTTTCTCCGTCACCGGTGCTGCCGCCGTTTTAGCACCGACACTGCAAATTTTGGGCGAAATTTTAAGAATATCAACCGCCGGAAAATTCCACCAATTACCTTCATCAACATGACGAAGAGCTCTCACTCCAGCTCTCTGTAAACCTAACCGGAAATCGATTTTCCCGCCAAAACCAATCCATGGAAGATGAGAAGAGCCACCGTTAGATTCATCCTCCTGAATTCTCCCTCCCATGATGCTATCGATGCCTTCTTCAATTTCCTCATCGAGAATCGATTCGGCATCGAAATCATCTCCGTCGTTCGATTCGAGTAAATTCACCATTGAACTTATCTCTCCAGGACTCTGACATGGCTTCACCGGCTTCGGCTCTGACGGTAAATTCGGCTTGTGTTGATGAATTGTACCGTGAAGTAAAAAAGACGAAGACGTGTCAAATACTCGGAAAGGTAGAAGAAGTTCCGAGGAATCGGAATCGTAAGTTTTCTCCGATGATAATAACGGTTTATGGAATTTATTGTTCGGGTTCGTTTTTAGATTCGGATTGGAGAAGAGATTCGGGTAAGCAGTTGAAAGAAGTGTTGCAGCTTCGTTGTAGGTTTGGTTGGGTCGTTTTCGAGGAGTTCTAGGTTTTGTGGTGTAGATTGCGAGCGGCGAATTGCTTGATTCAGAGATTGTTGAAGAAGGCGAAGAAGATGTTTGTGAAGTTCTACTCCATGAACATGGTGGCGATTTTATTATATCTAAATCTAACCCGTAGGTTCTTCCTCCGGTTCCACTCAAACAGGACATTTTGTTGTTTTCAAATGAGAAGGTATTCTATTAGAAAGAAGAATCGACCATGTTAAACAGCAGGGCATAAAAAAAAAGTTAAAAGAAAAACCCTAAACCCAGAAAAAGCCAAGGAAAAGAAGTCGAAAATTTTGGGATTGGGGAATTTATTAATTTAGGGGAAGTACTTGGGAGAGATAAAGAAAGAGGGTGTTGCAAAGTGGCAGAGACGAAATTGGGGTTGGCCGAGGAGAAGGGAAAGTACTGATAGGGTGTTAAAGAATAGGGCATAAGAGTGGTAATTATAAGAGTTATAAGTGAGATGGAGACAGAGGAGAGAGAGAGGGGTCACGGGAGAGAAGAGATAAAAGGGAAAGGTGAGTTGAGAGGGTCTGTAAATATAGGCAAAACTGACAAAGAGAGAGAGAGGAATTAGCCAACACCGACTTGTAACTTGCATGAGAGAGAGAGAGAGTTGCAGAAGGGAGGACTATCCCAAGGCAGATGAGAACGGAGGAAGAGACAGTGTTCGGTTTTCTCTGTTGTTCCGAATGTAGGACCACTCAAATTTATCTATCTAGTGGTTTTCCACTCTTTTTTTACTACTCTTCAATTCAATTATTCTACCTTGTTCTTTTCCGATAATGTCCTTCCTTTCTGCTTTTTCTTTTTTAAATTTTTAACACTTTTTTTTAAATTTGATATCCAGTTTCTTAAAACTTGCTATCTAATTTTGAAATCGACAATTAATTTGACAAAAATTTATTTAAAGTTACTACTTATATATCATGGTTCATATTTAAAATCTTGAAAAAAAACACACTCTCAGCCAATTTTTAAAAATATATTAATTCTTGAGTTTTACCACGCTTATTTTATGGTTGATTGGTATTAGTAAGGTGATTGCATCATTTGCTACAAAATTGTCCAATGTTAATGTTATTCTTATTCAAGCTTTATCAATCTGTCAAATCAATAAATTGTACTTGTGGAAGAATTAATGTTTAGTTGAATAAAATTGAATTAGTATTAAATAAGTTTAACAGGTACATATATTTGAATTTGTTTTTTTCTTTAATGATGTTTTGAAAAAGTAATTGATCCAAGGATAATAAGAAAAAATGATTAAAGGTTTTTTTTTAGGGTACTATATTGCTTAAAAGAATATAAGGGTACTAATTTTTAAAATAGTATAATTGTAAAACTAGGATATTCCAAATATGAGAACAAAGAATTACATAAATATTAACTACTTTATAGTTTTTAATAATCTAAAATCATATTTGTATATAGTACTGTATATTTTATCAAATTAAATTTATTTTCCTTTTCATCAAATATAATATAATTTAATCACTTAAAATATTTAATTTAATTATGTAGAAATGTGTATTGCACTTTGATTATCTTAATATAGAATTGAGGTTTGATACAATCGATTTATAATTCTCCAAGCAAGGTGGTTAACCAATGATGCTCGTATGATGCAAAGGATAGTTCCATATACTCTTTCTCAGAAGAACGCCTTAAAAATGTGTGTTGTTTTTTTTAGCTTTTCATGAAATTAATGAAGAACGAAGGAAGAAACACTAACCACTAGTAGATATTATAGTAATTAATTAGTCTTTCCAATCTACATTAGTGAAACCAACTAATTGAAGATGTGCATCATTCTTGAATAATAAGCCTCAACCTAGTGAGTCATTAAGGTACTTTATGACTTTATATGCAGTTTCATAATAGATAATGGTAGGTGAACGGAGAAATTAGTTGAGTTGTTGTGCGATAAAAGTAATGTCATGCCTTGTAGTGGTTAGGTAGAGTAACTTTCCCACAAGTCTTCTATAGCGGGCAACATCTTCAAAAGGTTTAACACTGAGGAATCATGCATCATAGACCAAACCAAGGCAATATTCTCTTTGACAAATAGTTATCCCAATTTTAGAGTGAGTTACTTCAATTACAAGGAAATATTTCAATTGTCTAAGATCTTTAATTTTGAACTAGTTGTCCCAAATGTTCTTGATTTTATCAAACTCATAGGGAATTTCTTGCTAGAATAACATCACCCACGTACACCAAAATGATTGTGAAAGAAGTCTCCTTGTGAAAAATGAATAAAGAATGATCAGATGTGGATTTCTTATACACTTAGTCAAACAAGACTTCTGTCAACTTCTCATACCACTTTCTACTTTCTTGTTTTATTCCATAAAAAAATTTGAGTATCTTACAAACTTGATTAGGCTTAGGACTTTTAACACCTTAAGGAACAATCATGTAAACATCTTCTTGTAAATCACCATGCAAGAAAGTTTTTTTTTTTTTTTACATTTAACTGATGTAAATGCCCAAACTTTATGGGTGTTACTACAAGAAGAACTCTCATAGTTGTAATCTTGCCCACATGTGAGAAGATTTTAAAGAAATGATTTCCTTCCGCTTGATTATACCCATTTGCAACCAACAACGCCTTATACCTTTAAATGTTACCACTTTCCTTATGTTTCATTTTGTAAATCCA
This sequence comes from Lathyrus sativus, assembly GCA_963859935.3. Taxonomy (NCBI): domain Eukaryota; kingdom Viridiplantae; phylum Streptophyta; class Magnoliopsida; order Fabales; family Fabaceae; genus Lathyrus; species Lathyrus sativus. The sequence continues at coordinate 651,118,921 of OZ012738.1, read as the reverse complement.
CATGCTTCCTATAGGTTTGATATGAGTTAGAATATCCACAAAAATCCAAGTTTTATTTTGTTGCAAAGCTTGCAACTTATTATTCTTAGCTTCAACCTAGCATTATTAAGTGATATCTTGGTTATATCAATTGTGAGAGACATGGAAAATGTGTTACGTGCATTTGAAGTGTTAGCGTATGAATGATAATAGAGATATGATAAAGAGTACCTAAAGAGTTTGGTGTGATTGAATCCAATAAGATATTGCATAAGTAATCAGACAAGTGTTAGGTTTGTGTTTAGTTGTGGTTGATTTTCTAATGTTTTGGTTAATGTAAGTTAAGAGTTCAGTTTCATTTGGATTATTCACTCGAGCAGAGTTGTATGTGGCATGCTAATTAGGTTCATCAAGTGTAAAATGTAAATGATGTATGGTGTTAATGTTATATTTGGTGAAGTGTGTTCATGGTCATTTTTAATGATAGTGTTAGGGCTTATAGGGTGGCATTTATGGAATGGTAGTTCAAATGTTAAGGTAGATTCGAGCAATGGTAAGTTAATACATGATCATGATAAGTTACATGTCTAGAGATGAAAATAGTTGCGGTGTTAAGATCAAGAAAAACGACTTCTTTGACACCTTTCTTATGTTCTAAGTAAATAGACTTCCTCGCTCTTACATCCAATTTGGTTATATGATTTTTAATTGTTGAAGCATGGCATAGACATCTAAATATTTTGAGGTTATTATGGTCGGGGTGATCACCAAATCTATCAAAAGAAGGTGACTTGTTTTGTAACGTTAGACTAGGAATATTGTTTAAGATGTAGGTGAATTATAAAACTACATATGACCAATACTTTTTTAGGTTATTTTGATTAAAAAACTAATGTTCTCCCAACATTTAAGATATGTTGGTGATTTCTTTCAACACAACCATTTTGTTAGGGAGTCTAAAAATAACTAGTTTGATTTTCTTTCCATTTGGATGCATAAAAATGGGGCATTAAAAACTCAAGTCCATCATCACTTCTAACAGTTTTGACATGAATATGGTGTTGAATTTAAATCATTGTTAGGAATTTTCTGACAAGGATAAGAACTTCAGATTTAGATTTACCCAAAATGATCAAAAGTGAATCTACTATGATAATCTAAGGCAATTGAGAAATATTTATGTCCGTGAATAGAAGAAATAGAAATGGGAACTTAAATGGTTAAAACTGAGATTGTTGTTGTTTACTTTTCAAGAAGTGATTGAGGTTATAAAGAGATGACTATGTTCAATGGAGGCATATAAAGAAAACAAGAAGAAAAAAGATTACAAAACATTATTTTTAATAAATCAAGGTGTAAATAATGAAATCTTTTATAAAATTTACATTGTTGCTAAATTCAAATAAGCATGAGATATCTTTGAGAAGTATAATACGGGTGGTGAAAAGGTAAATAAAGTGAGGCTACAAGATTTAATAAGGTAAAATTAATTGCTTAATAGGAAGATTATGAATATATGGCGGGTTTCTTCATAAAGTTGTGAGGCATAATTAACTCCATGGCTAAAATGGAGAGAATTTAACGAATTACCATGTGTGAAAGAAATCTTGAGATGTGGAGAAATCCTGAGATATTTTCCTTCTAAATTTGACTATATTGAACCTAGAATTGAATATTCATAAGACTCAAATATTTTTTCTTTCGTGTGATGGAAGTAACCATCACGTTAGTTATTTTCTTCAGATATTGGGAAATCAATGCTGGGATAAAATTGCTCTGAAGGGTTTTTAGTTAAGATAAATGTTTTTATCAAATGGTTGTCCATTATGAGAGCTTATAGGGTTGTGGAAATAATGCATCTTCTTCCATGTTTAAGGGATCCCATAGTGTGATTTTCCTACTCTAATCATGCATGGTATCGAAAAACTATTTTTTTTCTTAAGAGCATGCCAACCGACTCACATAGACAATGTAACTATTTGGTTTAATAAAGAGTTATAATGGAAACTTTAAGATATTTTGGTTGGTGGAGGTCTCTTCTTCGGGATCTTTAATAAATGGTGACTTCTTTACCTATTAGGGTTGGAGGCTAAGTTTGTACTCAAAAATAGAGGTTGTTACATAGTTTGTTGCTTCTAGGGACAAATCTTGGGTATTATATATTGAGATACAATGGAAGATGTGGCATGAACTTTGACTTTCACACAAATTTGGATGGTCTTAGTGGTACGATTCCAGATTTTGACCTTAACAATTTCACTAGCAAGGACATCGTCCCTCATAAAGTCCAATATGTTTTGACGAGTGCTCTTTTTAGTAAAAGTGTTCACGACATGGAAGTAAAGTTTGACATGAACACAAGAAAGAAAATAGTGTTTGGGTGTTTACAAGCAGTACATGATCAAGATTTTATTCTAATTATTCCTATTGACAGGCTAGACCAACAAATGTCATTAATAAAGCATTGTATTATCCTTAGGTATTGTAACACCTCAAACTACTTTTGGGATGGGTGACCTTCTGGGAAGTTTCCCAGAAAGCGTGTGAGTGAGGAAAAAGCATGCTGAAAAGACTCGTGTTGGTTTGTGGGGTCAGTCGGTAACCCCAAAAGTAATCTGAGGTGTTACAAATGGTATCAGAATCAGACCTCTCCCAGTACAATGTGGTTCGGGGACGAACCAAGCGGAAGTTGGTGGGAATGTAACACCTGAGGCCGAAGAGAGCGAAGAGTGGTTACATGTAACACCTATGGGCCAGTGAGTGGTTGTCGGTGCATGGGGCATGACAATGAGACACTCCTAGCAGCTTCTAGGGAAAAACCGAATTCACATCGGAATGAGAGGGATTGTAAGGCTGTGCAGGTATGAGACTGTATGCTTGAATGAAGGCTAATGAGGATTAATTAGTACTACCTATACCAACAAGATGCATCTTCTTTTCGGTAGCCCGTTCATAAGAACTCCACAGTTAAACATGCTTGACTTGGAGCACTTTTGGGATGGGTGACCTTCTGGGAAGTTTTCTAGAAAGCGTGTGAGTGAGGATAAAGAAAGTTGAAGAGACCCGTGTTAGTTTGTGGGGTTAGTCGTTAATCCTGAAATCAGTCTGAGGCGTTACAGGTATTGCCTCATGATTCCATTATTTTCTATGGATGATATTTTTCTCTATTTCCTGTAAAGCTTGTCTGGATACCTATGGTGAGAATAAAATTCATAGTAGGGAAGTTCCAAACTTTAAATGTAGACATGATTTTTTGTTATAGATGTCTTTTTTATATGTTTAGGTGGGTGGAAGCACATGTAAAAAAATAGGCGCCTGTGAACTTTTTGACGGATCCACAAGAGGGAAGATGACACTTAGGCCACTAAATATTATGGTGTATAGGTGAGTATGAGGGAAACATGCATGTGTGGCTTGACTGAAGTTTCTTCCTGTTGTAAATGTGCCTTAAAAACTTTGTTGATGAAGAGAAAGAAAACATATTTTGGAGATTTCATTTACCGCAAAAATTGGAAGAAAAATCGAGAAAAAAAATCGGCTGATGAATAGTTTTATCCGTACGGTGAATAGTGTTGTCCGTACGGTGAATAGTGCTTTTGAGTTTTCAGGATTTTTCTATTTGGTCCATGGATCCATGTGATTTTGGACTTTGTTTGTTGGATATTTGCTATTATAAATATGTATCTCTTATATGATTGGTGTGTGACAATCTTAGAGTTTTCACCAACAAGGGAGACCAAGGGTTTAAAGGTATATCATAGGGTTTTAGCTATGCATAAAAAAAACCTTGGATTACACCTTGGGTTTCAGTGATTCATATATTGAGAGTTTGAGAGGTAAGGAAACACTTGGGTAGAAAATAGGGTTGTTCTTAGGCACCTTCAGGGTTGTCCTTGGGAACTTGAAGGCGAAGGCTATTTTCTTGTAACTCATCTATAATCTCTTGTAACAACTTTATGAGTATAGTGAATTGGAGAGATGCTCTCTCCCTCATAGTAGATTGTTTGATCGAATTGGGTAAATAAACCTTCAGTTTTTTTTCCTTATTCTGTTATATTATCTGTGTACGGATTATTATTGTTGTAGACCATTTATTTTGGTTGCTATTATTCTTTGCCTCACAAATCAATATTGAACTTTTTCGTAATTCACAACAAGTGGTGCGGTGAGCGTGGAGCAAAGATATATTGTTGACAAGTGAGCACCATGGTTAGTAGATGGCAGATCGAGAAATTTTCTGGTAACAACGACTTCAAGTTGTGGAAAATTAAGATGCAAGCAATTTTAACTCAAGAGAAGTGTATTGATGCTTTGAAGAGTGAAGCATTGATACCTGTAGGGCTTACACAGATACAGAAGATCGAGATGGTGGATAAGGCCAAAAGTGTCATTATCTTGTGCCTCGGGGATAAAGTTCTAAGAGAAGTCGTCAGGGATCAAACTGTGGTTGCTATGTGGGCAAAACTTGACTCATTATATATGACAAAGTCTTTGGCTCACAGGTTTTATCTGAAACAACAACTCTATTCATTCCGAATGATGGAGAACAAATCCATAGTTAAGCAGCTCATATAATTTTAAGATTATCGATGATCTTGAGAATATTAAAGTGAAGATTGATGATGAGGACAGGTTTTGCTCCTGTTGAGTTCATTACCCAAATTCTTTGAGCACTTTATGGATGCCCTTCTTTATGGTAAGGAAGATACTATTACTTTGGATGAAGTCCAGACGGCGGTGAAATTCAAAGAATTTTCAAAGTCGAAAGATTTGAAGATTGAAGATAGTGATGAAGGCTTAAATGTGTCAAGAAGAGGAGATGAGCGTAAAAGAATGTCCAAATCAAAAAGGTCTGACAAGTCAAACGTAAAATATTTTAATTGTCAGAAAATCGATCACTTTAAAAAGGATTGTCCTAAAAGAAAGGTCAGTGAAAATCGGTCACTATAATGTCGTTCCTTTGTGCTTTTTCTTTTTTAAATTTTGGACACTTTTTTTAAAAATTTGATATTCAATTTCATAAAACTTGCTATCTAATTTTGAAATCGACAATTAATTTCACCAAAATTTATTTTAAGTTAAAGTAAAATTTCAACACAAGAATGTTATTATTTAACCGAGTTAAATTTAAAATCTTGAAAAAAAACACACTCTCAACCAATATTTAAGAATATACTAATCCTTAAGTTTTTTTGGCACTTATTTTATTGTTGAATGCTAATTAGTGAGGTGATTGTATCATTTGCTACAAAATTGTCCATTAAATTATGAAAATAAAATGTTAATGTTGTTCTTATTCAAGCTTTATAAATATGTCAAATGAATAAATTGTACTTGTGAAAGAATTAATGTTTAGTTCAATAAAATTGAATTAGTATTAAATAAGTTTAACAGGTATCTAATATATTTGAATTTTTTTTTCTTTAATGATGTTTTGAAAAAATAATTGATCAAAGGATAATAAGAAAAAATGACCAAAGGGTTTTTCTTTGTAGGGTACTATATTGCTTAAAAAATATAGGGGTACTAATTTTAAAAATAGTATAATTACAAAATTAGAATATTTTAAAAATTTTAATTGATATACACTGACTGTCAATCAATCACTCTCATGTATTCCGCCACATTAGACTGTAATTTTTAAGTTAACGGTATGACATAACAGATTAATAAATTTCTATTGAATGACAGTATAAAATTATTTTACACTGTCAGTACATATCAATTAAACTCTACTTCAAATATGAGAACAAAGAATTACATATTTGAATTTGAGATATAAATATTAAATATTTTTATAATTTTGATAATCTAAAATCATATTTATATATAGGGAACGGTATATTTTATAAATTAAATATATTTTCCTTTGTCATCAAATATAATATAATTTAATTATTTAAAATATTTAATTTAATTTAATTTAATTTAATTTTGTAAAAATGTGTATTACACTTTAATCATCGTAATATGAACTTGGGGTTTTGATGCAATTGATTTTTAATTCTTCAAGCAAGGCGATTAACCAATGAAACTCGTGGGATGTAAAGGATAGTTTCATATATTCTTTCTCATAAGAACGCGTTAAAAATGTGTGATGCTTCTTAGTTTTTCATGAAATTAACGAAGAAGTAAGGAAGAAACAGTAACCACTAGTAGATATTTTAGTATTAATCGAGTCCTTCCAATCTGCATTGGTGAAATCAAGTAATAGAAGATGTGCATCTCTCTTAAACAATAAATCTCAATTTGGTGAGTCGTTCAGGTACTTTATGACTCTACATGAAATTTCATAATGGATAATTATGAAATTTTACAATGTGGGGCTAATTAAACTCTAATTCAAAAACAATTCTTCGTGTGTATCATTCTAAAATTAATGTGTTATATTTTAAATTTATGATTAGGGTGAATAAATTAATATTAAATAAAAGTAACTTATTCATATTATTAATTTTTTCTTTATTCATAGTTTTCTTTAATAATTTGTGAAAAATAAAAAAAATGTGACTTACCAAGATGTAAAGTTAGTAATTAACAAGCATTAATAGATAGAGCAATAAACATAAGAAGTAAAAAATAGCAAGAGAAGGAAAGTATGTAGTACATTATACGTTATAAATGCTTTTTTCAAATTACGATATGCATAGTTTATAAGACTTTGAAATTTAAGTGGGGGCCCTTGCCCACACACCAATGGTTGAAGGTCCATCCCTAATAATGAGAGATAGGGTAAAGAGTACCTAAAGAGTTTGGTGTGATTGAATCCAATGAGAGACTGCATATGTAACTAGACAAGTGTTAGGTTTGTGTTTAGTTGTGATTGGTTTTCTAATATTTTGGTTAATGTAAGTTAAGAGTTCAGTTTCATTTGGATTATTCACTTGAGCAGAGTTGTATGTGGCATGCTCATTAGGTTCATCAGGTGTAAAATGTAAATGAGTTATGGTGTCAATGTTAAAATTTGGTGAAGTGTGTTCATGGTCATGTTTAGTGTTAGTGATAGTGTTAGGGCTTGTAAGGTGGGATATATGGAGTGGTAATTCAAATGTAAAGGTAGATTCAGGTTATGCTAAGGTAATACATGATCATGATAAGTTACATGTCTAGAAATGAAAATAGTTTTGATGTTAAGATCAAGAAAAATTGCTTCTTTGACACCTTGTTTGTGTTCTAAATAAATAGATTTCCTCGCTCTTACATCCAATTTAGTTCTATGATTTCGAATGGTTGAAGCATGACATAGACATCAAAATATTTTGAGGTCATTAAGGTCGGGGTGATCAACAAATCTATGAAAATGAGATTACTCATATTGCAAGATTGAACTACGTATATTGTTTATGATGTAGGCGAATTCTAAGACTACATAGGAAAAATATTATTTAGGTTATTTTGACTGAAAAAGTAATGCTCTCCCAACATTTAAGATATGTTGGTGATTTCTTTCAGCACAAACATTTTGTTAGGGAGTCTCAAAACAACTAGTTTGATGTTTTATCCATTTAGATGCATATAAATGGGGCATTAAAAATTTAAGCCCATCATCACTTCTAACAGTTTTAACATGAATATGTTGTTGAATTTCAATCATTGTTAGGAATTTTCTGACAAGGATAAGGACTTCGGATTTAGATTTACACAATCTACTATGGTCATATAAGGCGGTTAAGAGATATTTATGTCCATGAATAGAAGGAATAGAAATGAGACCTTAAATGGTTAAAACTAAGATTATTGTTACCCACTTTTCAAGAAGTGATTAAGGTTATAAAGAAATGAATTTGTTCGAGTGAAGGCATATAAAGAAAACAAGAAACAAATTACAAAACCTTATTTTTAATAAATCAAGGTGTAAATAATGAAATCTTTGATACAATTTACATTGTTGCTACATTCAAATAAGCATGAGATATTTTTGAGGAGTATAATATGGGTGGTGAGAAGGAAAATAAAGTGAGGCTACAAGATTTAAGAAGGCAACATTAATTGCTTAATAGGGAAGATTATGAATATATGGCGGGTTTCTTCATCAAGTTGTGAGGCACAATTAACTTCATGGCTAAAATGGAGATAATTTGACAAATCACCATGTGTGAAAAAATCTTGAGATATGGAGAAATCTTGAGATCTTTGTCTTTTAAGTTTGACTATATTGAACCTTGAATTGAATATTCATAAGACTCGAATATTTTATCTTTCGTGTGATGGAAGTAAACATCGTTGTAGTTGTTTTCTTCGGATAGTGAGAAATCGATGTTGGGATAAAATTTCTTTGAAGGGTTGTTAGTTGAGATAATTTTTTTTGTCAAAGGGTTTTCCATGACGAGAGCTTATAGGGTTGTGAATGTAATGCATCTTCCTCCATGTTTAAAGGATTCACATAGTATGATTCTCCTACTCTGATCAAGTATGGTATCGACAAACTTTTTTTTCTTAAGAACATGTCAACTAACTCACATAGAAGAGGTATATATTTGATGTAATAAAGAGTTACAGTGGGAGCTTTAAGAGATTTTGGTTAGTGGATTTCTTTTCTTCAAGATCTTTAATAGAGAGTGAATTCTTTACCTATTAGGGTTAAAGGTTAAGTTTCTACTCGAACATAAAGGTTGTTACATAGTTTTTGTGGCTTCTATGGCCAAATCTTGGGTATTATATATTGAGATGCATTGGAATATATGGTATGAACTTTGACTTTCACACAAATTTGGATGGTCTTAGTGGTGCGATTCTAGACATTAACCTTAACAATTTTACTAGTAAGGACATCACCCATCATAAAGTTCAACATGTTTTAGCGGGTGCTCTTTTTAATAAAAGTGTCCACGACATAGAACTAAAGTTTGACATGACCACAAGAAAGAAAATAGTTTTTAGGTGTTTACAAGCCGTACATGCTCAAGAATTTGTTCTAGTTATTTCTATTGACTGACTAGACCAACATATGTCATCAATAAAATATTGTATTATCCTAAGGTATCGCCTCATGATTTCATTATTTTCTATATATGATATTTTTCTATGTTTCCTGTAAAGTGTGATTAAATACCTACGGTAAGCAAAAAATTGATTGTAAGGAGTTTCCAAACTTTAAATATCGATATCATTTTTTGTTATGGGTGTCCTTTTTATATATTTAGGTGGGTGGAAGTACATGTGGAAAAAAGAGATGTCTGTGAACTTTTTGCCTGATCCACAAGAAGAAGATCGACACTTAGGCCACTAAATATTATGGTTTAGAGGTAAGTATGAAGGGAACATGCACTTGAGAATTGTGGATTTTAATGTGAGTCGAAAACCCCTCAAAACTACTTCAAGCAAAGTGGTTAAACATTAAAAATGGTTCTAATCAACATGTTTTTATACATTTTTGTGTTTGACACATTTGACTTTCTAGTACCATATGCAATTGATCTTGTAGAAAGAGTTCAAATAATTATGAATATCAATTATAATTTGTAAAAGAATTAATTTTACCATTCAAAATGGATTAACAACATAGTTTGTTCTACGCTTGCCTACTATTCCTAAGTAATTTTTCATGTTAGAGAAATAACAACATATTTTCTCATTTTCAGACAAATAAATTCAAGCATAACAATGTTTACATCAATTTAATCCGGTGACTAATAACGAAAGTGGTGTAAAAAAGGCCTAATTATAATTTAGGTTCTCTTACTCTAACTAATTTGATTTACGAAATTAATTTTCCTTTTCTAAATTAAAACAATTTTAATTTTTTCCACATTTTTACATTGAAAGTTGATGATGCGTCTATTTTGTAACTTATATTTTTTGTTTATAAAATTCAACAAAAAGTTGTTATATAATGCTTTGTCACATTTCACATTATATAAAAATGGAAATATCATCAGCTTTAAAAGTAAAAATACGAAAGAAAAATTAAGATTGTCTACATTTTTTAAAAAAAAAATACGAAAGAAAAATTAACATTGTCTACCTTTTTTTATAAATATTTATTAGTCTTATTATCACTAATACAACTTTTAATTACATAGAATTTCTTTAGTATTAATTTTTGTTTCTTATGAGCAAAAATTCAAATAAAAAACCTTTGTTATTATATAATTAGTGTATGTAAATTGAATTGTATAATATTCTTTGTATAATATTTCTACACATTTAAATTGGGCAATTTAGTAAATTGAGTAAAAAAATGTATAGTACCTTTAGGATAATTTCAAGCATACCCAAAAACTGCAAAAAGTTTTTGAGGATATATAGGAAAGGGTCTTATCTGATGACATGGCAAGATTTGATTGGACATTTAGGATTTTCAGTGCTTACATGGTATGAGATAGTGGTTCATCAGTTTTCACGTGTATGAATGAAAGAGGTGAGTGAAATCTTGGACGTGTTATATGAACAATGATTCCGACCTTTTTGTTCTTTTTCGCAACGTAATCTGTGGCATCTCAACTATATACGTTGCCAGTGTTATGTTCAATAACTCCTTTATTACCGATTCAAATTCTTTTCTTTATCCATTTTGTCATTATTATAAGCTTTTAAAAATTCAAATTTTGATATAGATAAAAATGTACGGACTCTGTAATTATTTTTCTCTCTATTGTTATCTAGTAGTAGTGTGTTTTTATTTGTCTTCTTTGTTTGGTTATTTAATTATTTTCGTGTGTTCTTCGCATGGCAATGTTAAATACATCACTTTATTCCAATCAAATAGCGTTATTGTTTTTATATATAATCTTGCATAAAATATGCGACATTATTATGTAAAACAAATCAAATTACATTTCAAAATAAAATGTAACTTTAACAAAGAAATTTGGTTTTAAAATAATATGACTCCCAGTTGATAATATAAAATTTTAAGTTTTGGTATTTTTTATTAGGACGAGGAATGTGAGAGTCTTCATGATTGAAATTGTATATGTTCCGTTCTAGAAACATAAATATATATAGATGTGGAAGCTACACCGAAGTAAGACTTCTGATACAGTGGAGCAAGTGTGAATATGTAAGATTAACACTCTAACATTCAAGTTAGTATGTGAAAGAGTATATAGTATTCAAATTGTGTTTGAAACTTGTTACCTGGAATGACGTCATTTCTTATATATAGAGGGAAGAATAATGATCTATGTATCTTTTAGACGTAGAATACGGAGGACCGTTACATGTGTTTGAGGCGTAGATATACTGTAGTAAGGTGCATAATAGTTCTTTGGTAAGGAGAAGTTTCTAAAAACAAGATTGTGTAGTCAATTGATAGGTTTCATCTCGGGGTGGCTGTCTGTAGGTGGTCGGTTAGAGGGAGATGTAGTCAGCTCTGAACACTTACCCTCAAGCTCTCACGCTTGAATAACAAGGTGATGGTTTGAAGAATTTCTCCTTCGATCACCCTCTTTCGCGCTTCTACTGCTTGGAACATCAAACTTCTATTTGGATGCGTCATTATGATCATTCTTGGGAACTGAAACACTTGAGTAATACGTGTGAGAAACACGGTTGTTGATATAACACCTTTCTTTCTTTCTTGCATGTATATAAGAGTAGGAAGAATTAGAGTCACTTCCTTTTAGAATTTTTTCCTCTTTGTTCTTAAACGGTTACCTCTTTCCCCTTTGAAACTTTGTCTTCTTGCACTTGAGAACGTTAGCACGATATGGCTAAAAAATCACGGAAGAATGTAAAAGGGAACCTGTCGAATCCAACATCCCCATGGGAAAGTTCCATATATTCTTTCATTATGTTTGTTTTTTCCAAAGAGGGTAGTCGAGATAAATCCTTTCTTGAAGTGGAGGAATCGTCGCTTTGGGGTCTCGCTACCCCTGTTGAAGACAAAAGAATATGTACTGAGGTAATTGTACCATCATTCTGTAAGAATACCTCTTATTGACCTTGGATGTTCGCTTGCATTTTTCTTATTATAAGGGTTGGTATTTTTAATTACTTAATAGTGGCTCCTTCGCAACTCTACCCATCGAGTTAGGAGTACGTAAAAGCTTATAAGTACTGGTGGAAAGATATGAAGGGTAACCTCTCTACTGTCTTGTTCTTTCATCTCTTTTTCTACTATCGAGGTACCCTGGACCGGTTGAGAGAATGCAAGCTAGTCCTCTTGGTATTAATGATACGGGTCTTTGAACATTTTCCTGACTTGCCACCTTTTACGGATCTGTTCCTCTTGGTTACGCCCCTCTATCCCATGGCTCATGTGACCGTTTGTGGGGTCAAGCCAGGAGTATGAGGTAAATGCAACCAGTAGCGAGGAAATTTGTTAGTATAAGCTATTGATTAACTTAACTAAAAAATGCAAGAGCCGCCATCGCACTTTTATTTTATACAAAAGGAAAGGAAAAAGAGCAAACAAAACCTAAACAAGTTCTAAAACAAGAACAGATGAACGGAGAATGGGTAAGGGGTTGGTTACGCTAAGGGAAAGTGTTAGCACCCAAAACGTCTATAGTACTCTATAGGAGCCCTTTGAAATATTTGGGCTTTTTAGTTTGAAAAGGTTTGTTTGAAATGAGATTGGGGAGATGAGAAGAGAAGTAATTTTTAAGATTTTTTTGTTTGAAGAGACTTCTTGAGCCTCATGCCTACGTACCCACAAAGTGCAATATAGGATTAAAACCTCGTAGTTCATGGTACAAATAACAAAATTGGTTTGTTATGATTGATTTTAAATATAAAGACAAGTTGTCATTTTAAGGAGAAAACTACGACTAGTCACCCACAAGTATAAGACAACATTTGCATCACCTAAAGATGAAGGATTTTGCTTGGATAAAGATCAACAAGCCTATCACTAAACATCTAAGTGGAAAATGTCAACATCTTAAATACTATGGGGAATATGAGAATTACATCTCAACTACGAAAATGACTCATGTCTAAACTTTATGAAAAGTTTTAAATGAAAAAGTGCACAAAGATATAAAAAGTCTGAATAAGTTTTTGTATTTTTTATGTCTTTTTGAAATTAGTCAAAGAATGAGTAACATTGATTAACATTTATTAAAGAAGGAAAAGTTTGAAAGTCACTTGACAAAAGTCAAGGATTTTTATGAAAGAGGTTTAATTTTGAAAACAAGAAGGTTTTGAAAAGGGGAGAAGATTTTGAAAATTGAAGAAGAGGTGGAGAAGAAGTAGCTATCCTAAAACATAAAATAAAAGCTAGAGATGAGAAGGTCTAACCACACAAGGAGAAAATACTTGACGAGAAGTCAACATAAGAAATCCTCTTCCTTTTTGGATTTAAACCACAAGCATAATAACCAGATGAAATAAAGCATCCGAGGAAATCCCAATTAAAGCCATAGCAAAGTCAAAGCAAGGTCTTTCCAAAGTTTAAAAGCCAATTAGAAGAGTCATGTATCAGATGATTTTCAAGGTCAAAGTATTAACACCTGCACACAGAAAATTTCCCAAACAAATAGACAAAAACAACACCAAGGTCTAAGGTCTCAAATCTCCAAAAGCATAAGGCAAGGATCCTAGAGCTAAGTCCGAAGTCCGAATCCAAGGTTGAAGCACAAGTTCATAACAGTCCGGATTTAAGAGACAAGTCTTTTAGTATTTGAGTATTTATTAATGTCTTAAGAGGAGTATGATCAAAATGGACAAAGAGAGAAAAGAGAAAAAGCACAAATAAAGGTCCAAATAGACAAACAGAAAATAAGATGATAAAGATATGAAATGCTAAATGTAAGAGCATAAAAGTAAATGACAAGAAAGTAAAGAGCGAAAAATTAAAAGGCAAAAAGTAAAAGTTAGTATAATTATAGTGAGTATGTTAATGTTAATGATGGAGAACAATTGGTTGTTTTTTGGAGAATACTCGACTGATCAACCATAAGTGTAAGAACATGAATCCATACATCATTAAAGGAAGGGTTCCAACTCATATAAAATCAATGATTATGTCAACTAACTCCCTTAGCGAAAAGAAAACTATCTATCCTACACCACACTATGGCGAACAGGAGATTGATAACTCTCTTATAAAAACAACATGATTCTGATTTAGGGACAATTTAACGCTATGTTAAGCAATCGTAATCAGACTTATGTAGAAGCCAAAACTATTTGAGGCCGGTCATTAACAATGTTTATGTTAATACAAGTTAGAGAAATGACATGTAGGTCATTCTCCAAAAACTTGCCACACTAAAAGAAAATAGTTAGTGGTCAAAGAACTGCAGCATCACCAATCCTTGATCAATCATTTAAACAAACACCTCATGATCAAGGATGCAATTGAGCATGAAAGTTCCATCAAATTAAGATCAATTAACACCAATGGAATCACAAAATGTTGGTCAAAGAAAAACAAGTATCAAGAATCAACAAGAGATCACATTGTGGAAGATGAATCAAGCACAATAATAGTGGAACAAAAGTTTACCACTTCCAAATCTGAAAATGCTTCAAATCAAACTTCAAGAACCACACTCCAAAGCTTTTATCTATAGAATTTGATGTTGATAAAATGTTTTGATGGAGGTTTAGCTCAAAGATTCGTAAGCTTCAATGAAAATCTTACTAACTTTTAATGGAAGAAAGAGCTTTGGTGAATTTTGGTAGATGAAGAAAATTGAGAATGAGGAAGAATTTTGACAAGGTGAATTTGACTATCAAAAACTTGAAGAATTAATGAAATTAGGGCTATATTTATGGAGTTTAGGCTTGGGAATTTTGGTGGCTTGGAGCTTGGTTTGGAATTTAATCTAGGCTTGAAAATTGGATTAGAAGCAAAATCAAAGATCAAGTTGTTAAAAAGTGTGATTAAATTAGGGTGTATGATGGAATTTAATTATGATGGGTTAAAGGAGTTAAATTGGGGTGATTGTGCATGCTATAGAGTATTCCACATGGTGTAAAATGATGTCATACAATTGAATGAGCTGTCAAAATACTGCAGAACTTGAAAATGCACTTCCTAGCCAAATTTTCGCAGCTGTAATCGGTTACAACATATGTGGTAATCGATTACCATGTTGAAAAACTCCAAAAACGGCTCTTCTGAAGGGTGGTAACCGATTACACCAAATGTGGTAATCGATTACCACAGTAAAAGTTGTGAAAATTGGCTCTATTAGCTGCACTACTTTGCCTCTGCCTCGATTATTGACTTGTCAAAGAAGGCATAGAAATAAACACATGAACCTTAGAGTTTCTTGAGTAATAAACAACCAAATCTTTGGAAACTCTTGATTAAACAAGATTGGATAATTCTTGAAAAATGATGTTGACCAAACTTTGACTTTGTTTAGATGAATTGCACTCGAGCTGAAGGACTAGTATTTGATATTCTTGATCCCAAACTCTTCCTGAAAAAGGTTAAATAAAAGGAAAGAAACATATTTTTTGATTTTGATTAAGGTTAGTAAACATAAACAATCAAATAAAAGCAAATAAGAAACACACAGGTGCTTGGTGATCTCCCTCAAGACAAACCTACAGAGGAGGGAAAGAGAAGCAAAGCTTATGATCTTGTTCGTGATGTAGAATGTAAATGGCATGTGGGATCTTAAGGGTAAAAATTAGGATATTACAACTGCCCTTATTTAAGTTTCTTCTATCTGGAGATATGAAGATTGACATCTTTGTCTCAAGCATATAAAAGAGACTTAAATATAACAATAAACCCAATTTTTGGCCCCTAAGAGACCACAAGATGATATAATTATGCTAATGGTATGAAAGACACAAGACCTCTATGCGAAAATATGCCACAGGAGACAAACAACTGCTGAAGAACAAAAGAAAAGAGACTCCGCAGGGAAAAACCAAAAGAATAAGATTCCATTTTGATAAGGAAAAGGAAGCCAAATAAACTGGGGAAGAGATATCGATTGCTGGTCACTGGGAAAATAACAAAGATACTCAACTTTAGAAGAGTCGTAAATTATCTTCTACTTGTCACTGGGTAGAAAACAAAAGCGTTAATTCTAAAAGAAAGACTACCGACTACCGGTCACTAGGTAGGGGAAACAAACTCGACTACCTATCACTGCGTAGGAGAAGGAAATAAAGGTCAAATACCTGTCATTGGGTAGGACAAAACAAAATCGACTACCTGTCACTGAGTAGAAAAGAAAATAAACTCACAAGGAAAGATTACCGACTACCAGTCACTGGGTAGGAAATGACAGTAACTAACCAAAAGGATGTCGAATGTTTCCTACTACCTTCACTGGGTAGAAAATAAAGGCAACAAGCTCGGGAGGAAGGATTACCTTTTACTAGTCACTGGGAAAAAGCAAGGATAATCAACCGAAAGGGGTGAGAGATATTACCTGCTACCAGTCATTGGTAAAACAAAGGCACTATATGCAAAAGGTGGAGAAACAATATTGGTTACCTGTCACTGGGTAGAAAAAAAATGAAGGCAATGGACTCACACTGAAAAATCACCAACTACCTGTCACTAGGTAGGGTGAACATAACCACCGACTACTTGTTACTGGGTAAGGTAAACAAAATCGACTACCTGTAACTAGGTATGACAAGAAATAAATGTCAACTACCTGTCACTAGGTAGGAAAATAAAGGTCGACTACTTGCCACTAGGTAGGAAAAAAAATAAATCATCCACTACCCGTCACTAGGTAGGAAAAATGAAGATAATAAACTCAGGAGAGAAAAGTTTAGTCCAGGAGCAAGCTAGAAAGAAACGGTCAAACAAGACTCAACCCAATGAGGAAATATCTCAATCGGAGACTAATTCCATCTAGATAATACACTAGGGAGGAAAATTAAAACAAACATCTTCCACGAGGAACAAACTCAGTGGGGGGTTAAGAGGATAAGCATTTTATGCTTATGGGTCAAAACTCTATTGGAGAGAGGACAAATACACACACACACACAATCTGCAGGAAAAACAACACCAGAGAGTGAGGAAGTACTGGAAAAAAACGCAACATGAAAAAATGCAACAACAAAATGCCATGCACAACAAAAAGATGTGCGTTCAACGCATATGAGTATGAATATGCGGACAAAACAGACAAGAGAAAACTGGGGGCGACCAATCACCACAGTTCAAATGGATACTCGGTTAATCTCGACAAGATGGAGATATCAATGGAAACTCTGCTAAGAACTTAGCTGAAGGAATCCTGTAAGAGATAAACAAAAGCCATCAAAGGAAAATAAATCCCATTAAAATGCTCAGATCTTGTTGAGGAAATGGAGATATTTTTTGGGGAAAATTCCAAAGATCGGTCTTCTAGTGTCAATAATTCACAAAGGAGAAATAACAACATGAACTTTGCTTTCGAGAATGGAAGAAAACCAATGGGGAAGCAAAACATCCCAAAACTTCTTGACTCATCCTGGAGGATAAGAAGAAAATGCATATGAAATATATTCCAAAAGGGGATAAAGAGATCAATTATGGATAATGACGGATCCACTGGGGATTGCAATCATATAAACAGTTACACAAACTCCACTGGGGAACATTGCAGATTTGCTGGAGATATGTGAAACACAAAATTCTCTAGGGATGCAAATGTGGGAGAATCATTCTGAACTTGCGGGGGGAAATAAAAAGTTAACATCATAGTGAAAGTCAAGTTGTGGGGGATTTTAAATTGATACCCAATACAGGTGAGAGAAAACCCGACAG
Source organism: Lathyrus sativus (assembly GCA_963859935.3). Taxonomy (NCBI): domain Eukaryota; kingdom Viridiplantae; phylum Streptophyta; class Magnoliopsida; order Fabales; family Fabaceae; genus Lathyrus; species Lathyrus sativus. The sequence continues at coordinate 651,101,316 of OZ012738.1, read as the reverse complement.
GTGACTACTATATCGACACTTCTTAGAAGGTAACAACACTACTCTCTGCTTGGGAAAACATCCAAAGTAATGATGCACAACTTTTGCTGAGAAGCAACAAAGGTACATCTCCGTGTGGGGATTAATATTACAGAGAAAAAGAAGGCCAAAATTGCTTCACTTCCTGATCATAACTTGGCTGGGGAAAAGAAACTTCCTCGGCTGGGGAAAATCCGAATTCAGACTTAGCTGGGGAAAAACCCAACAAATTGCAACAAATCTTGAGGAAATCCACCATCTTGTTAACAATTAAAGAAGGAAGCATGGTTACATATTCTATTGAGGAGGTATTAACAGGATCTCCTGGAGAAATGTCGAAATGGACTCTACTGGAGAAAATAAGAACGCATTCTGGCAACTTCACTAGGGGGAACACCTAACTTTATGCTTCGCGATCTTACCGTTTTTGGAATAACCATTGACATTTCTTTTTGTATTCATAAATTATAGGATTTTTTTTTATAATTTTTAAATTTTCATTCCATTATTCACATTTTGTTTCAAGAATCATCATAAAAAATAAATGAAATTTTGTAAACATAAACAAATAAGAGTTGCAAACAAAAAGATGAAGGCCAAAATTTTATTGATAGAATTCTAGCCCGCAAATGGTGTGACTCCATGGATCATTAAAAAGTTTGAAAAATGGTAAATACATGGAAAGGGTTACATCGAAATAAAATGTCCACAATTATCCCTCACAACTCTGAATTCCACGGTGCTCAAAACTTCTGTTGAGAATGGTTGAAAGAAAATCATTAACAGGCAATGTTGCTTCACGTGATCATGACTGGCCAAATGTAGTTACTTTCCATAATCCCTGAATTTTGCCTAGATTTCCCTCTCAGGTTTTCAATCTACCAGGATGATTATTTCTGTTTTTGTCTCTAACTTTTGCCTGGACTGCCCTTTTGGGTTTTCACCCCACCGAGACACTCATTTTTTCCTAAGACGCCCTTTCGGGTTTTCAACTTAGCGAGATATTATTTTTATTTTTAGGCAAAGTATTTCTTATCTGCATCGACATTCACGGAATGAGTGAACTCTTCACCATCCATAGTTGTAAGAATCAATGCACCACCAGAGAAGGCTCTCTTAACAACATATGGGCCTTCATAATTAGTAGTCCACTTGCCCCTACAATCAATGGTAAAAGTCGAGATCTTTTTTAGCATGAGGTCGCCTTCTCTGAACATACGAGGTCGAACCTTATTATCAAATTCTTTCGCTGCTGATATAACTGGCCATGACACAATGTCGTCATTCTTTTCTCTTCAATCAAATTCAACTGATTGTATCTATTCTGGCACCATCCAGCCTCAGACAATTATGCTTCCTTCAAAACTCTCATAGAAGGGATTTCAACTTCTACTGGGAGCACTGCTTCCATGCCATACACAAGAGAAAAAGGGGTTGCCCCTGTTAAGGTGCGGACGAATGTACGATACCCATGCAAAGCAAAAGGGAGCATTTCATGCCAGTCCTTATATGTAACAACCATCTTCTAAATGATCTCCTTAATATTCTTATTAGCAGCTTCAACAATCCCATTCATCTTAGGTGTGTAAGGAGAAGAATTATGATGATCAATATTAAACTCATCGCATAATTCCTTCATCATCTTGTTATTTAGATTCGACACCTTATCAGTGATAATCTTGCTCGGAACACCATACCGACAGATGATTTGGTTCTTGATAAACCAGACCACTACTTGCTTGGTCACACTGGCAAACGACACTGCTTCAACCCACTTGGTAAAATAGTCAATAGCCACCAAAATAAAATGGTGTGCATTCGAGGCTTTAGGCTCAATCATTCCAATCATATCAATGCCCCCATGTTGCGGTGGAAATAGGATATCAAATTATTAATTAATTTGAATCGCAATTTTTAATTCACAACCGCTCTTTGATTTATCCGAAGGAAAGGGTCAAAAGAGGGAAAACCTATTTTTGCATCGTAAACACAATGCGGGGAGAGACCTAGGTAAGGGGTTGGTTAAATTTAGGGAAGGTACTAGCACCCTAAACTTCTGTAGTACTCTACAGGAACCTTTTGTTTATTGTATGCTTTTTTATTTCATTATCTGTTTGATGTATATATTGAGCTAAAGGGATAGAGTGACCTAAATACCTAAGGGTTAGTCCTAGGTTTACTCGGCAAGACATCGCGTCTTATGCCTACGTATCCTAGATAGGGAATGGAATCAGAGTAATTGTAGTTCCCCTCGAAAGGGAAGTTAGAAACATCTTGACTATGGTCAAGGTTTCAATGGGGAATAAACATATCTTAAGGACATGCTTACGGGGAGTCTTTGAAACTCCTATTTCTATGTTGAATTTGTGAATTGAAATTTTAGGGTTGAAATTAGGGATTCCACGGCGGGAAAACCTAAACAGAGCACGGCGGCTCTTTGACCTAAAAGCTAGGGTAAAGGGCAATTTTGTCCACGGCGGGACGCCTAGGCTAATTAGGGTTTTGAAACGGTCAAAGGTTAGGGTTATTGACTCGGCGGTCAAACGGCTAGACCTAATTCCTTCGGAAGGATGATTAACGGTAAACATGCAAACATGGCGAAATATTATATGGCAGAAATAAAATGCGGAAAGTAAATAAAGCATCGCGACGATCACTCGCGTAAATTACAAGTCCCAAAAAAATGCAAAATAAGATAAATCGCGACCATGGTCTCGCGTAAATTACATCCATGGAAGAACATAAATTAAATAAATATTAATCGGAATTTAAGTATAATCTGAGGAGAAAAATAGAGAACATTAGTGAAAAGTTAGACAGAAATATGACAAATAATGAAACAGTTAATATTGAAAGAAAGACGAAATGCAATTTAGAATTTTAATTATAGTTTCATTAGTTTTAAAAAGGGATTTTAGTTTAAATTTTGAAGAAAATAATTTTAATGTTGATAAAAAAAAGTTTTTTGTTTTTTATTTTTAATTTCTAAAAAGGCTTCAATGTTAAAAAAAAGTTTTTAGTTTAAAATTTTAAAAAATGTTTTAGTTTTAATTTTAACAAAAATTTCTTTAGTTTAATGTTAATTTTTAAAAAAAAAAGTTCTTAGTTTAATGTCAATTTAAATAAAGGTTTTAGTTTAAACATTAAAAAAATGTTTTAGTTTTGATTTTAATAAAAGTTTTTTTTTAATGAAAATTTTAGCAGCTCAAACTCAATTACTTTAAAAAAGAAAATAAGATAATAATTTTACAAAAAAAAGAATAAAAATAAATAGGACAAAAAAACTAAAGAAAAGAGAAATAATAATAAATAATAATGAAAAAAGGGAAGGATAATGAAAGGGGAAGGCATTTAACCACTAGGGTGGCGATACATCCTTTGTTTCTGCTCATTTAACCACTGGGGTGACGATACATCTTTTGTTTTTGCTCATTTGACCCATTAGGATTGACTTTAATTTCCTTTCATTCTGCTCATTTGACCCATTAGAGTTGCCTTTAATTACCTTTTCTCCTCTTACTCTTCCTTATCCTGGAAATGGGTTACGAAAGAAAAAAAACAAAGAAAAGAAATAACAGCCAATTAACGATGCTTACGGTGAGATTATTCAGATTCTCTGCTTTTGTTGTGACGGACGGTTGATTTTCGGAGGTGGGTTTCTCGCGGTTCCGAAACTTCTTCTGATTAAGATGATGATGAAGCCTCGAAGATTTTTCTGATAAGTCGTAGAACGGCCGCCGTTTTTTCTTTTCTTCCTCCCTTCCCCTTTATCAAATGCAACTCATTGTTATATAGGTTACAAATTAGGGTTAACTCTAACCTAATGCCCACTTTAAAGCCCAACTTAAATAATTAGTCAGAGCTAAAAAAAAACAAACTAAAACAAACTTAAAAGAATAAAATCTTTTCTAATATTTTTAATTTTATGATTTTTGGATGTTTTTATGAATAATATGGAAAAAAGTGAAAAAATAATATTTTTTTTAAAAATAATTTAAATAAAATACGAAAATAAAAATTAAATAATAAAAAAAACTATTTTTTTTTTTTTTTTTATGAAAATAGAAAAGTTAAAATAAAATAAAAGAAACAAAACAAAAAGTGAAGAAGGTGGGATTCGAACTCTCGACCTCTCACACTCACAACTCCTTACACAGGGTCTCTTGTCAATTGTGCTATTTTATTCATTCAAAATAAAGTGGCACTAGAAATCCTGTAAACTAAAAGAGCGCGCCACATGATATTTTCTTGCAACAATCAAACAACTGCACCACCCGTTAGTGGTTAGTTTAAACGCAATGCACAATGAAATGGGATGCAAGATGAAACGACTAATCTTAGGGCAAAATTTGGGGTATTACACCCCACGTGGAGAAAGGCCAAGGAGAAGAGATGACATTGAGAGGAGTTAGAGGCACATGAATTTTGTCAGCATAAATTTAGAACTTATGGAACTTCTTCACATATTTACAACAGTCAAATTCCATTGTCAACCAATAGTAACATGTCCTTAACATTTTCTTACCCATTGCATGTCCATTGGCATGGGTACCAAAGGATCCTTCATGAACTTCTTTCATTAACATGTCTGCTTCGTGTCTTCCATGCATATAAGCAAGACCATGTCATAATTCCTTTTATACAAAATATTATCATTCAAGAAGAAGTTACCAACCAATCTTATCAAAGTCTTCTTATCTTTCTTGGATGCCCCAAATGGATACTCTTGATTTTGAAGAAAGCATTTAATATCATAATACCATTGTTTATCATCAACAACAAACACATGAGTTGGTCAATCAAGACGCGTAACATCAATTTTTGGCACATCACTCCACCAATTTACCACAATCATGGAGGATAAAGTCACTAAAGCATCTGCCATTTGATTCTCTTCTCTGGGTATATGGTGAAACTTAACCTTATAGAAGAAAGTTTACAACCTTCTTGCATAATCTCGATAAGGAATCAAATCAGGTTGACGTGTTTCTCACTCTGTTTTGATCTGATTAATCACTAGGGCTGAATCTTCGCATGCATCAAGGATCTTGATTCTTAAATCAATAGCTTCTTCCAAGCCTATAATACACGCTTCATACTCTGCCACATTATTCGTGCACGTGAACATCAACCTTACAGTGAAATTATTATAAGAACCATGAGGAGTAACAATAATTGCCCCAATACCATTGCCATATGCATTAACAGCTCCGTCGAAAATCAAACTTCAACAAGATCCAGGCTCCGACCCTTCTTTAGGTAATGGTTCCTCATAATATTTAGCCTTTAGGTACATCCCATCCTCATTAGGAAAATCAAACATAATAGGTTGATAATTATCAATTGGCTGGTGTGCTAGATGGTAAGTCAAAAAACTACCTTTTACTGCTTTTTGAGTTCAATACTCTATATCATATCCGGACAACAACATTTGCCAACGAGCAATCCTCCCAGTCAAAGTAGGCTTTTCAAAAATGTACTTGATTGGATCCATTTTCGATATCAACCAAGTGGTGTGATTCAACATATACTGGCGGAGGCGCTTGGCAGCCCATGCTAGAGCACAAGACATCTTTTCAAGCATGGAGTACTGAGACTCGCAATCAGTGAACTTTTTGCTCAAATAATAAATGGCAAACTCTTTTCGACCAGATTCATCTTGTTGAACCAAAACACAGCCCATAGACTCTTCCAACACAGTCAAATACATAATCAATGGTCTTCCTTCCACGGGAGGAGACAAAGTCGGAGGTTCAAGCTGATACTCTTTGATACTATTAAAGTCTTTATGACAATCCTTTGTCCATTCACAACTCTAATCTTTGCAGAGAAGCTTGAAGATCCGTCCACAAGTGGCAGCCATATTAGATATAAATAAGGAGATATAATTCAAACGTCCCAAAACTCTCTTGTTTTTTTTTGTTTTAGGTGCAGGCATTTCCTGAATAGCTTTAACTTTACCAGGATCAACTTCAATGCCTTTCTAGATAATAATAAAGCCCAACAGTTTTCCAGAACAAACACCAAAAGTGCATTTATTAGGATTCAACTGGAGCTTAAACTTTCTCAGACGCTGAAACAACTTTAACAAATATTCAATATGATCTTCTTCAGTCCTCGACTTACAAATCATATCATCCACATAGACCTCAATTTCCTTATGCATCATATCATGGAACATAGTGGCCATAGCTCTCTGGTACGTTACACCAGCATTTTTCAAACCGAAGGGCATCACTTTGTAACAAAATGTTCCCTGGGGTGTAATGAATGTTGTCTTTCCCATATCCTCGGGTGCCATAATTATTTGATTATAACTGGAAAAACCATCCATAAAGGATAAGATATTGAACTTAGCAGTATTATCTACCAACATATCAATGTGTGGTAGTGGAAACTCATCTTTTAGACTTGCCTTATTTAAATCTCTATAATCGACGCACATTCGAACTTTTCCATCTTTCTTCGAAGCTGGCACAATGTTGGCCACACATTGAGGATATTCAGCAGTCACAAGAAAACCAACATCAATTTGCTTCAGAACCTCCTCTTTAATCTTAATAGCCATGTCAGGATGTGTTCTTCTCAACTTCTGTTTTATTGGCGAACATTCTGGCTTTAGCGGCAATCTAGGCCTCACAATATTAGTATTAAGACCTGGCATATCCTGATAGGACCAAGCAAAGACATAAACATATTCTCTAAGAAGCTCTAGCATTCTCTTCTTAACATCTAGATCAAGCTGTGCCCCAATCTTGACTTCCTTTTTAACATCTTCATAACCCAAATTAACCAATTCCACCAGCTTTTCATGAGGCTGAATGGTCTTTTCCTCCTGCTCAAGCAACATAATAATTTCATCTGGAATCTCTTCAACATCCTCTTCTTCCGCTTCAAACACAGGGAATTCAAACTTGGGAGAGGGCATAGGGACATTGTTTTCAATGGGTTTAATAATCAATTTGCACAATAATTTTATGTTTGATTTTAGAATAAGAACAGAAAGTGCAAGTATTATGTAGATAAAAGTGGTCGTCAAATTATTTTTCTTTCAGTGTTTTATGTTACCATTTTTGAGAAATAAAGAAAAAAGGGAAAACAGTATGGATAAGCAAAATAACATTTTATTGATGATGATAAAATTTGAAACAAAGCCCTCACAAATTCACTTTCACCTTGGGCAGAGTGAAAGTTTTTTTTGAAAGAAACAAAAACAAATTTCTTTGAAATATGAATAACAGTAGGAATCCCAACAGCTATCCAATTCTGGCATGTCGACCATCGCATCACAAAGTTGGGCATTGATTCCTCTTAGTCATCTTCAATGATGGCACTGGCTTCATGTTCAAATTCTTCAAGCCTCGGTTGAGGGATACGAAAGGGTACATGTGCATCTTCTGTCTCAGAAAAGTATCCAGGATCATCAAGGTATGGTTCGTATTCCTGAGACTCGACTTCATCCTCTTGATCGTCTTCAATAATCGCACCAGTAAAATGATCCTTGGCATGGATGAACCCATCACTACGTAAAACTTCATGAATACCTTTAGGCTCTTTTTGAATTAAACCATGTGAGAAACCTAAACCAGTTCTATCTTTATTTTCAACAACTTCAATGACTCGGCCCCAACCACCAGCTTGGCCACTCTCCAACATATGTTGAGCATCTTTCAAAGAAGACATGGACACACCATTCTCTTTAAAAGCATTATCAATAACAGGAAGAGCCTAGAACAGAGTTCCTACATCTTCGTCTACATCAATATAAGTGAAAGACGATAAACTACTCACCAACATAGCCAGCTCTCCACCACCAACAACAAGTTTACCATTCTGGATAAATTTCAACTTCTGGTGAAGTGTTGAAGTAACTTCCCCAACTTCATGAATCCAAGGGCGTCCAAGAAGACAATTGTAAGTTGAATGAATGTTCATTACTTGAAAAGTAATCTGGAATACGCACGGATCTATCTTGAAATGAAGATCAACCTCTCAGATCATAGTTTCCTTGAACCATCAAAGGCTTTCACAACAACTCCACTGAACCTCATAGGAGTTCCCTGATATGATAGTCTAGATAAAGTGGATTTTGGAATTACATTCAATGATGAATCGGTTTTGACAAACACATTGGACATAGCATCCTCCTGGAAATTCACAGAAATATGGAGAGCCAAATTATGATTTCTTTCATGTTCAGTCAACTCTTCATCGCAAAAGCTCAGATTATTGCATGCAGTGATATTGGCAACAATGATATCAAACTGATTAATAGTCACATCATGATCCACATAAGCCTGTTCCAATACTTTTTGAAGAGATTCTCGATGAGCCTCGAAGCTCATTAGCAAAGACAGAACGAAATTTTTTGATGGTGTGTGCATAATTTGATCTATCACATTGTATTCACTATTTTTTTTATCAATTTCAACATTTCATTATTGCTTGATTGTCCAGCCTCAATAGAAGTCTTCGACTGAGTTTGCTTACCCACAACATTTTCACTTGTCTTCGAGGGTACATTAGCAAATACTCAACCACTTCTGGTCACATGTCCTAGATCCTCAATAGTTACAACTGAGGGAAGAGAAGGAATATGAACCTCTTTTCCATCCTCTAACATGGTAGCATCATATCTGAAAGGAACAACTTTATCCGACTCATATGGTAATGGACTTGGAAAACAGATAACCAAAGGTGAAACAACAAAATTCTGGATGTTATAAGAGATTACGACTCGCTCTGGAATGTTGATATATGGAACTATGACATTCACCTCATTCCCATCTTCATTTCTGTTTACAGTGACCTGAATTAGATTTTGATCAATCATACTTTGTAAATCCCTCTTAACAATCACACACCCATGAGGGTTCACAGAATAAATGCAACATGTGGCATAATCATGCTCAATATCATGGTATTCGCTCAGAGTAGCATGCATCTCAACCAATGATCTTCGGATCCAGCGGATATCAAAGATACGATATGTGCCAAGACACCGATACACCATATTAACAGATGGGTTGCCATGATTAGGAAACGAACTTGATTACAAATTAGTATTAGTGTCTTCAAATGAAAAAATTCCACTTCTAATTAGCTTTTTAACTTCGTATTTCAAGGGACAATAGTTTTCAATATCGTGCCCAGGGGCAGCTTGATGAAAATCACATGTCTGATCAGCTCTACACCACCATGGAATCTCTGTAGGAACAACTAGTAGGTCTCTGGGTTGTACAAGCTTCTTTTATAACAAGCCAGGGTATAACTCAACTTAAGACATCGAAATAGGATCAAACTAATTCTTCCTCTGAAGACGATTCTGTTGATTATTCTGATGTGTTCTTTATTGGTACTGCGGTTGATAATTCGGAGTTTCTTGAGCGGCAGGAGCAATATTAATGACAAGTGTGACAAAAGCTACATGTTGTTGACGATGATTACCATTACCATTTCTTCCCTTGTGTCTTCTGGACCTCTCTTGATAGATGTAATTAGTTTCCCCATTCTTTTTTTTAGAAAAACCAGCGCCATGCTTCTTTGCATTCCCAGAACTACCTTATTTTGCCATACGTCCTTCACGAACTCCTTCCTCTAATCTCATACCCATATTAACGATCTCCATAAAATCACTAGGAGCACTTGCGACCATATTTTCATAATAGAATGGACCCAAAGTCTTTAGGAAGGTCTTTGTCATCTTCTTCTCTTCAAGCGGAGGATTGATCTGAGCTGTAATCTCGCGCCATCTTTGTGCGTACTCCTTAAAACTTTCCTTCACTTTCTGAGACATTGCATAGAGTTGATCACGGTGCGGCGCCATATCAAGGTTGTACTTATATTGTCGAACAAAATCTTCTCCGAGATCATTGAAAATCTTAATCTGGGAACTATTAAGCCCCATGTATCATTTCAACATAGCACCAGTAAGACTATCTTGGACATAATGAATGAGCAACTTATGGTTGTCAGTATGGGTAGACGTTTTTCTAGCATACAAGGCTAGATGGCTTTGCGGACAAGTGTTCCCTTTATATTTCTCAAAACCCGAAACTTTGAACTTTGCAGGAATCTTCACATTTGGGACAAGACACAGCTCATGACCATTTTTTCCAAATAATTATTTCCCTCTTAAAGCCCTAACTACTTTCTCCATCTCAGAAAACTGGTCTTGAAAACCATCCATATGATCAAGGACATCCAAACTCTCACTTGGCTCAGCATGGAAAGCTTGCTCTTTAGCATAAGGCACAGTGTGAACCATGGGCGGTGGCATAGACATAGCAGCAGGAATAACTAGGATCCCAGAATAAGGAACAACATTATCACATAAGGTGGCACCGTTATTACAGCAGGAACATTTAAACCTTAAGTAAGAGGAGGAGGATATCCCTCTGGCACATAATTGAGAGGCATTCCCCAAGGGAAACCAGGAGGCATCTGATGTTGAGAAGTATCAACTGGGGTCACAGAAATGGGTGTTTATACGATCTCTAAAATCACTATTCTCTGAACTGACGAAGGAAGAGGGGTGGTGGCTGATTCTGTGCAGCCACCAGGGTCTCCATCATTGCAGAAAGTCTTTCTATACTCTCCTTCAAAGTGGTTACTTCTTCACGAAGTTCACGATTTTCTTATTGCAACTGATCCATCTTCTTTTTCCGATTAGCCTGGGTATTGTAGTGATGTGATAACTTGTCTTTGAACAAAGATCAACAAAAATTGATAAGACACCAGGAAAAGGCGAAACACAATGCACCATGATGCATGATATGCAAATGCAAATGCAAAGATTTCAAGGAAATTTAAAGTGAATTGCAAATATTATTGAAATAGCACAAATTTGGAATACTGAAAACTTCATTTCATTGATACTAGAAAAAGGATTACAAAGTCTAAATACAATCTTAAGGACTCTCAATACATAAGAGAAATTAAACTAGATCTATGGAATCATGTCAGAAGATGACCCATTCCTAGGCTGATACTTCTCACAAAGTTTCCTTATCTCTCTCTTGTAGTAGCTCTCCATGGTATCCTTCTCTGTCACGAGTCGGTCCAAGATGCTCTTCCATGCTCTAGAGGTAGGAAGATAAGCAGATGATGAAGTGCTAAAGGAAAATAAATCCTATGGCCCCCTAGATCTCTTTATAACATGCCACTCAAGCAATTCAATCAAGTCATCCTTCTCCTTTAGTTGTTTCTACAACTCCGTCTTCTCTTTGTCTGAAGCATGAAACTTGCTCTCCCACATCTCTTTCTCTTGCTTCATCTTAACCAACGCTTCTTGAAGACTTCCTTTATCATCCACGGGAACAATAGAAGATGATGGTGTAATAATAGGAAATAATGGCTTCTCAAGAGGATAAGGCATCTCGAGTTGACAGGTTTTGTTGTGGACCCACTAAATGTAGCACTCAGAAATAACACAATGTTGCCTTCCTAGATGACCCTTATCTTTCCTATCGATCTTGCGCCAAAAATGCACAATCTTATTCTTCAACCCCAATCTATCTACTCCATCAAGGAAAATGAAACCCAATCATGCAAGACTATTGGGTTTATCATTCAAGCAATATCTAAACTAACGTCTAGCAAGAATAGGGTTGTAACTAATTCCTCTTTGTGTACCAAGAAGAGGCACGTTGGGAACTCTCCACAACCATCAATAATCACTCCAATATCATACGATGAATAATAACAAGTCATGTATGCATGAGTGAGGGACATAATCCTCTAAGACCATCTGAGCTTATCCTTGTTATCTTTGAAGAGTTGGGACTATGGCAGGTGCAAAATAAACCACCTATACAACAGAGGTGCACAACAAGTAATCTCTCCTCCACCCTTGGAAGTCCTATCATGAATGGAATGGTAAGTGTTTCCTAGCAAAGTAGGCACAGGGTTCCCAATAAAAAAATATGAATGGAATGAACGTCGACAACATCATCCATGTTAGGAAACAACACAAGACCGTAAATTAACAAGGCAGGAATAACATCAAATGCATCCATACTTCCCATAGTAGCAAAGGTATAAGCCTTCCATATTAGGAACTTGACACTAATCCCCAAAATTCCTCATTTTGTGAAAAACTTTCCCTTAAGATCAGACTCTCTAATATGAATAGCTTTGGCAATAACTTTGAGTGTAGGAACTTCCTCCAAACCCCTTAAAGGGATGTTGACTGAAACAGGAAAATTTATCCAATAAGATTATTCTTCTAAATTGGCAGAACCTGATAGTCAGGAAAAATGAAGCAATTGTGCAACAGATCATAGAACTGAATCGAGGTGTTGAGAACCCCATCATCCATATTAGTCTTCAGAATAGACAAAAGTCTCCCATAATGGCCTTTAAAATCCACGGGACTAGATACCAAAGATCCTAGTTTTCTCAACTCTTTTAGATCGATACTCTTGAAACTGTACTTCTGCATATTCCTTCGTCCAATATCTATAATTAATGACATCTGAAATATTTGCAAAAAGTACCTATAAGTTCCTTGAAATCTTGAGAAAAATGCTCATGAATTCAACAACCACAAACAAGATCACACAAAGCACACATGTTCAAATGTTCAGCGCGAGCATGGAACAAAGGGTGAGAACCAACCCACAATGGTGTGTACTAAGGGTTATATCAGCACCTGTAGAACAAGGTTCTTAAAAAAGTTCCCAGAGTCATAATTCCATCTTTCGAATATTAACGGTATAATGACTACTCGTCTACCAGTAATATTCTCAAGAGAAACTCGTCCAAGTTTAGTATCACATGACAATCACCTCAGATCCACACCTAGATAATCTCCGCACTACGTCCTAATAGGCCAGGATGGGTTAAGGGTTCTATAGTCCTCAGCTTCTCAGGCCCCTAATTCAAAAAAAGTAATGCCATTCACGAATACTCGTATGACATCAGTAATCCTAAAGGGGCCTCCACTGAGTGGTGGATCTCGACTTGACATGCAAAGGACTACTCCAAGCACATCTCCTTGATTATACCACACATCCTATCTCAAGAGCTCTAAAGTTCAGGTATGAGACTTATCTCACACAGATCACCAAGCACCCAAACAGAATAAGCAATAATAAATAAAACAAACAAATAAGTGCAAATAAATTAAAGTAGGTTGAACCCACTAAGAACCAGAGTCCCCAGCAGATTCGCCACTTTTTTTGTATCAGGTAAATTTGTGAGTGTAAGTTATTCATTAACTTAACTAAAAAATGCAAGAGTCGTCACCACACTTTTATTTTATCCAAAAGGAAAGAAAAAAGAGCGAACAAAACCTAAACAAGTTCTAAAACAAGAACAAATGAACAAAGAATGGGTAAGGGGGTTAGTTACGCTAAGGAAATGTGTTAGCACCCAAAACATATATAGTATTCTATAGGAGCCCTTTGAAATATTTGCGATTTTTGGTTTGAAAAGGTTTGTTTGAAAAAAAATTAGGGAGAGGAGAAGAGAAGTATTTTTTAAGATTTTTGTGTTTGAAGAGACTTCTTGAGCCTCATGCCTACTGTTGCACCCTAATTTTTGACCGTAAGATCCTACCTCTTCTTGCGTTCTCATGTTGATTATTTGAGTTTATTTTAATATTTAATGTTTATGCGACTAACCAATTTGTGCAGACGCAGTAATATCGAGTGGAGATAACGTTCATTCTCATAGTCAGTCGTTATGCATAGTTAACCGTCTTAACCAATTTGTTTATTTTGTCTTGTGAAGTTAGATTACTACCAAAAGCTCAGGAAGTCCCGAAGACTTTACGTGCAACTCTTATCTCTTACGGTTTATGCTGAACCATTGTGAAAGCACCTATCCTCATTATTGTTGGTCTTGCAGTCGACGCAAGATGACATCCCTAGGATTTCTCTGGGTTTGACCCGTGTCAAAGGTTTGACATAGTCTAAAGGGTATGTGAAGTTTCAGTAAAGCAAGATGTTTCTACAAAGTCACTCAGAGGAATGTGTTGGACTTAAGGTTTCTCGCTTATGATTTCAAACTCGGAGGTTCAAGCTACATAAGATTTTCAGGCCTCCGTACGAGGTGATAAGATGTGATACCAATCCTACCAAAATCGGGATTGGAGACATTGGATGGACGACGTTCTCGCGATGAGGCAAAGATATGTTAAAGAATATTCAAAGTCCATTTCTCTTATAAAAAATGCAAAACGTTTCAAGAACCATGTACACAAAGTGTCAGTTCGAGTTCTAGCAAAGCAGTATGCTTATAATATTTTACAGGCACTAGCTGGAGATATTGAAATCAATAACGGAGAATTAAAGGCATGGTCACTTGATTTAAAACAAAAGAACAACATGTTGATGTACTAAAATGAATGTATACAACAAGCTCCTTGCACATACAATTCTACAAAAATCTGATTTCTTTTTACAAGATTTGTTGCAGCAATTCCTACTATTGAGACCAACAACATAACACAACGTTCTTCACAAATAGAAAAAAAGGTGGACACAACACTCTCCGAGAAGGCCATCGAAGCAGCTCCGCCTTCGCCCGACAGCAAAAATTTGGTTCCATTTCCTTGAAGACTTCATTTTCAATCAGCTGGATTTAAGCTACACACGGGGACTGCTAATCCGGGTTCTACATAAGATATTCATATACAAGACTCTTTGTCTCAGTCTCAATTCCACGATAGTATCGCATCCAACATGCCACAACAGCTGCAACAGTTTGTTTTACTACAGCTGGTTCTTTTTGGCAGCTATAGCCGTCAACGCAAAGCAGCAGCAATCTTGCAGAAAAACAACGCTGACATGCTCACGCCATATCGCCGTTGTTTGTTCACGTCCCTGAACTGCAGAATGGCGCGAACATTAGAGTCAGAGAAAGGTAGAAATACGAGCCTTACACCAAAAGCTTAAAGACTTTTTTTCAAAATATGTAGAGATTCAAGAAGGGCATTGGCACACAAACCTGTGACAGCGGCTGCTAGAATCACATTCCTTATCTTGGTCGGTTCTTGTTCATGTAATGCGGGAAGAGCAAATCTGTATTCCTCAATACCTTGGTACTACCACCATTAGAGAAAGGACATCCCACCTGCAAAGTCAAAGAACCTATTAGATCAAAGCACTGCAAGTATGTGTGACCATTGTGTCGCATAATGGATAAACAATAGTATAAAGCTGAAAACGTTCAAGTTACAGTGATTTACCAATAGGAATTTCGGGGCAGATTAAGTACAGCTCCAAACTACCTGAGGGGAATAAGCTGGCAGGCCACATTTGCCTCGCCGGTATGTGCAACAGCCCGAATCTTCACTGTAGCAACAACCATGCACTTCTCTGCGTGACATATTCAATGCACGTCACCATCGTCACCATCACGATCTACGTTGCTGCTTTGAAGCCCTTTCTCTAAAGGTAGCAACCTCCTGTTTTCAACAAATGCAAAAGAAATCAGAATAGTGCTCATTGACAGACAGAAGAAGCAAATTGAGACCAGCAAAAGCCCTGCTCAACAGAACATGAAAGCGAGTGCAGAAGTAAAATGAAGTTATGAAAACTAGAAGAGAGTTTGCAAAACCAATCAGAGGAACAAATTTCTCAGTTATATGAAAGTTGAAGGCGAATCTTGACAGAGCAGATTGAACTGGCAGTACACCTGTTCAATTGACACAGTTTAAACTCTATGGAAAATCTTGACAAGAGAACCTAGTGAACATTTGTTGCTGAAGAAAATGATCTATTTGGAAAGAGATACGACCTTGACCACCTGAAGTTTGAATTGGCAATACACCTACATTTAATCATCAGCATTGGTTAAGCATCACAAACACAGGTGATACCACGAACTACACTCACACAAGAAGCATAACAGACCTCTGAATAAATTAAAGCTCACACCAGCCACTTGAAGTTTGGCAGCAATCTCAGTGAACTGAAGCTCGCAGCAAGAGCAGAGCGATACCACACCTTGATCAATTTGAGACACTCTACTCAACCCTGTCAAGAAAAGCGAATATTTTCAAAAGTCGGAATCCTTCTTTACACCAGCTACTTGAAATTCACCCTGGGCTGTCTATCTTCTGGCCCAACTCGTTCACTTTCTACACCCATCAAATATCAAATACAAGTTAGCAATTGTTTGGAGAATATACCGTTGGAATATCCAATCCAAATCCAAGACATTGAATCTGGACAGATAAAATATTTAACAGATTGATACACAATATCGCAAGATTGGGATTTTCGTTTAATGCATGTTAACACAAATTGGACGAAAGAGGAATTTTTTCAAATCTATCCTACACCCAAAGAGGAAGGCCCAATCAGGCATTCAAAGTGTTTTAATCAGGTTTTAAAACAAAGGATTCCCTGTGAAGCCTATAAAAGGGAGAAGTTTGAGACGAAAAAGGGATCGAATTCGAAAATCACTACCAGAAAGAACAAAACCTCGTAAACTTAAGAGATTGTAGGAAGAGACTTATCTCTTCGGTTGTCAAAACCATCATCAGCCGCTGCGAATCCAAACCGACGAAACTTCTATCTCATCACCTCAAGCGCCACCATCATCAACATTCGGTAAACCTTCGGCTTATGCCAAAATTATGTGAACTTTTGATGTTTTATTTGTGCTTTCAGGTTCAAAATGGAGGGCGACGAAGGGATGGATGAGAACGAGCGATGGAAGAGATGAATCGAGAGGAGGCCAAGCGATTGATTCCGGGAATTGGGGGGGGGGGGATTTGGGCGATTAGGGTTTTCCCTGTGTTTTTTCTTTTTTATTGTTTTGTTGTAATATGATTCCACGCACACCCACTCACTGCAACTACGGTATACCCCACACAAACTCGTTCGCCCCCTTAATCCATTAATCAACCTTTTTTAACTAACCTAATTAAACCCATAAAATAGTAATATAATTGGTTATTAAGATAATTAACATTTTTATAATAACTAGAAACCTATTATTTGTTTTCTTTCTCAAATTTATTTAAAAAAAATAATTGAATCATAATCATATTTTATTAATTTCCTCAACTTTTTTTATATAATAAAACTGTTCTTTCTTTATTATTATTATTAAATCATATCATATCAAATTGTTTTTTTAGTAATATAGGATGATAATGAACTTTTTAGTCATTAAAACCTTTTTCCCAAGGTCTTGTTCATTCACACTTAAGAAAACCTTTTCGCTAATAAAATAAAATTAACATTAACTTCATCAATTAATGTTTTTAGCAAAACTAATCCCTTCTTCATAAATCGGTTCGTTTAATCTAAATCTCTTTTTTTTCTAACTAAATAATCATAACTTCCTAAAATCAATCTCGCCTAAAATCAATTGCACTCTGCTTCTACACTTGCACTCACAATTCACACACCTTAGCACTTTCATGCGTGTGTATGGATTTACTTTACTGTCTTTACCTTCCGCCATTTATCTTTACCGCATTTATCTCATCGCATCGCACCCGTCCAAAGGAAAAACCTACACATGAGTCAACACTTGTGTGTAGTGCACATCATTTGCATCATACTCCCTTACGATCCTTGATCCCATTCAAGTCGATCTTTTAGGACAGATCCTACCCCCATAGGAAGGACCGTTATCTTTTATAACTTAGATGCAAACGAATACAACTCAAATCAAACATATTCAAACATTAGAGAATAAGATGTTAATCATCTTAAGCGAGATAGAACTTCCATCCCACATCAATATAATCAATTAGGGACTTTGCCTTAAGAGAGATAGAGGCATACTCGTCGATCAATATCTGAGTACTTGAACCCTTCTCTTAAGACGATGCAAAGACTATTTTCCTACAATTTGTGGCGGTTAAATCTCCCTTAAAATGACAACTCGTCTTTTCTCCTAAAACTCAATCAACCAACTACCCTAAACCCGTAGGAACTTTGACCACAGTCAAAGAACTCCTCAAACCCTTTAGGGGAACTACAAATACTCTGATTCCACTCTCGTAAGGATATGTAGGCATAAGATGTGATATCTTATCGAGTATACTTAGAAATAAACCCCTAGGTCTTATAACCCTTAAGCAGATAAACCTTAGCAAATAAACAATATAAAACAAGAGGTTCCTGTAGAGTACTACAGAAACTCAGGATGCTAGCACCTTCCCTAAGTTTAACCGACCCCCGAACCTATAACTCTCTAGCTTGCATTTGCATTGCATTGTGGGAATTTTGATATTTATCCCTTCCTTTGGACAAATCAAAGTTCGGTTGCAAATGAATTAAAGATTCAAACTAATCAATAGTTTGGTATCCAAATTTCACCGCGACACCTACGTACCCACAAAGTGCAATATAGGATCAAAACCTCATAGTTTATGGTACAAATAACAAAATTGTTTTGTTATGATTAATTTAAATATAAAGACAAGTTTTCATTTTAAGGAGAAAACTACGACTAGTCGCCCACAAGTATAAGACAACATTTGCATCACCTAAAGATGGAGGATTTTGCTTGGATAAAGATCAACAAGTCTATCACTCAACATCTAAGTAAAAAATGTCAACATCTTAAATAGTATGGGGAATAGGATAATTACATCTCAATTTAAAAAATGACTCATGTCTAAACTTTATGAAAAGTTTTAAATGAAAAAGTGCATAAAGGCACAAAAAGTTTGAATGAGTTTTTATATTTTTTATGTCTTTTTGAAGTTAGTCAAAGTATGATGAAAATTGTCACACTCCAAATTTTTACCCTTAGTTTGCATCATCATTCTAGGAACATCAGGCATATCATTGATAACCCTAACCTTGGTCAAGTTTATTTTTGTATGTTTTCATCTTAATTAGGGTTTTGGCCCCAAAGGAAATCAAGAGAATTTTTGCCTGATCATTCAATTTCTTTGGTCGATCATAAATCAATCAAGTTTGAATACACTAAAGAGGCCTCTATTCATCAAAAATAAAGTACATTTGGGTCCCATTACAAGTTCATTGAAACCCGACTTCATCTGGCCCCAAACTAGGGTTTTATTAGAAAAAGTCAATGGTGCCTTTGACTTTTGATCAAAGCATCATCCCAAACCTTGAGACATGATTAAATATGCTCATATACATCCTTAGGATCCATCCATGATGATTGAAAATTTTAAGAGTGCAAGATCATTGAAGATCACACAGTTGAATTCATCTGATACATAAGCTTTATCTGACAAAGTCAACCCTTAGACTTTTAGGGTTTTTGGTCCAAATTGAAGCCTTCAAGCCAAATTTCATCAAGACATGTTTAATCAATGGATTTGAGCATGAAAAATCAAGATTTGGGAGGTTTCTTGCAAAAGGGGAAAAGTTAAGGAAGTGATTTTTTTCTAAGTATGGAGAAAAACCCTAGTTTTGGTGCCAACTTTAAAAGATCATAACTTTCAATCCACACATCTATTTTTTGAGTTCCATAGGCCAATTTGTAGCTCTCATCATATAATACAAAAGTTTAAAACTGAACCATGGGCAAAAGAGGCTTAGATTTTGAGTTATGGGGCTTTAAAGTTTAAAAAAATTTCAAAACACTTAAAGAAATTTCAAGGCACATTTTGGTCATCAAATGTAATAATCTTTGAAGCCAGTTTTCATTATGATCCCTTTGGATTAAAGAAATTCATCAAACATGAAAGTTGTAGAGGATGTTTGGGGCTTTTCAAAAAGTACAAGAACTCCTATACAACTGTTGTGAGCAAGGAGTTTCAAAGAGAAGAAGTTGAGGTCCAAAACTTGATTTCTAGGTCATGACCATATTGATTCACATTGCAAAACCACTCAAATCTTCAAGATTTCGTTTGGAATACCTTATTACTTGTTAATATGGTTTAAATCAGATAAGTACTCATGCTTTTGGTGCATTATCCAAGTGGTTGGAGCTTTTTTCCAAAGACATTTCCATTTTTGGCACAAAGGTAACATTGCCATTCTTGTAAAGCTACTTTAAGCTAATGTCAACTTGTCTTGAGCCTTAAACTGATTCCTTCTACATAAACCTTTTGCAAAGGGTTAGAAGCAATCTCTCAACCACCCTAGAGGAATTTTACTTTGCATAGGAACTACCACAATCTACCAAACTACCAATTCAATCCCAACCAAACCAAAATTTCATGAACTTTATATTCTAATCAGAAGCAATCCCTCAAATTTCCTTATAAATAGAGGACACCTCGAAGGTTCAAAAGACATCAATATCTACACTTGAAACCTCAACAACCGTCCTCCCTAACAGAATTTGCCAAAACACATTATTTTTGAAAATTCTTAAGCCAAACACATTTCCCTCGTGCATACTCCAAAGAAACTTCAAAAACCATCCCTAAACATTCAATATAACTTATTCCAACCATTGAAAAAGTTATGTATCAAGCCCAACCATATCCACCATTTCCAACCTTTATTTTGCAAGAAGGCACGA
This sequence comes from Lathyrus sativus, assembly GCA_963859935.3. Classification (NCBI taxonomy): domain Eukaryota; kingdom Viridiplantae; phylum Streptophyta; class Magnoliopsida; order Fabales; family Fabaceae; genus Lathyrus; species Lathyrus sativus. The sequence continues at coordinate 651,080,880 of OZ012738.1, read as the reverse complement.
GTTTGAACCTTGAAGCTGTTTCCAATCCATCTAATCACTCAAGTCATCTCTAAGGATTAACAAAGCCAAGGAGGTCATAATTTCCTTTCTGTAAGAACACTTGAAGAAGCCTTGGACTAAATCCAAGAGGTAAGGTTCTTGAATCTTCAAACTCATTTTTCATGCACCATTATTGATTCATTTGTGAAGCAAAAGTGTAGTTAATATTATGTGTTAGATGTTTGAACCATTGGTTGTGCTGTTGGAGTTACATGTGTGATGTTTTGACATGTTAAACCTTTATGGTATTACACTGTTTGAGGTGATGATATATTTATAATCCTTGTAAAAAATGCTCCAAGTTTGGTCTTTACAATTTTAAAAATGGTTGAGTTTAGAGTGAGATAAGTAAGGTTGAAGTTCTGGCCATGGAGGAGAAGCTAGGGAACGATATATATATATATATATATATATATATATATATATATATATATATATATATATATATATATATATATATATATATATATATATATATATATATATATATATATATATATATATATATATATATATATATATATATATATATATATATATATATATATATATATATATATATATATATATATATATATATATATATATATATATATATATATATATATATATATATATATATATATATATATATATATATATATATATAGAGAGAGAGAGAGAGAGAGAGAGAGAGTACACGTGATAGAGAAGGAGAAGTTGTCTGGGATGTGATGTGGCACTGAATTGGTGATGAGCTGGCCGTTTTAGTGTTGTTTTAAAATATAATGAATTGGAAGCGTGTTATGTTTAGATGAAACATGTCACCTCAGTGGCGTAACCCTTGCCTTGCCTTGCCTTGTCTAGGGTTCTTGTTGATTACCCTTTTGCTTCTTTTTTTTTCTGTGCTTCATTTTATGACTTGTTTTCTCTTTTATTTTAATGCACGCGTGTATTTGATAAGCCATTCACATGGCTCAGTTGGTTAAGTATTTTAACCTGACCAAGAGGGAGCGTGTTCAAGTTCCATGAGGGTCATTTCCCTTTTTTTGTAATACTTTATTTCTTTCATTTTCTTCATAACTTTGGAACATCATAACTCCTTCATTTTTATTCTTTTTGACCCATTATTTTTGTTATGTGTTCATGTTGCTGTCTATTTTATTGTGGTATCAAGAAATTTCCAAAAATATTTATTTTTATGGCACTTATGCATGTTTAAAGTATGTGACTTTTTAGGGTTTTCTTAAGGACCATTTTCATTCTTTGGTTGTCTCCTTTGATTTTCTTTGCACATATGGACATGTTTAAATCATTTGCAACTTATGTGAATCTTGTGTGATGTTGTAGAATTGTGCATACTTGTTGCCACTTGAATTTTGATGACTTTTTAGGTGTTTGTTTACATGTAAGTATATGATTGAACTTCAAACTATACCATGATTCTTACTTGATCATCTTACCTCTAACAATGTAAATCCCTTTCATATTTACATGACTTTAATGTGTATATGCCATTATGTTCATCTTACCATGTTTAGGTGTTGTACCCAAAATTTTTACCCCTAGATCTTCATCATCATTCTAAGAGCATCATCATTTGTTTATCTAACCTTAACCTATTTCAAGTTTGTCTTTGTCAAGATACAGGTGAATTAGGGTTCCATACAATCAGGAATCGAGGTTTCGGTGGTTTGATCAGTCAATGTCTTGGATTGATTCTCCATGAAACAAGTCTCTACACCATCAAAGATACTACATTGCATAAAGTATGAATCTAATTTGAGGTTGTCACCCAAAGAAGAAGAAGAGCAGTGCAGTTCAGGACCTCCGATTAGGGTTTCTGATTAGGAGAAGTCAAATGTAGTTTGACTTTTGATTTAAAAGGTATTACAATGATGGAATCATGGTACATAAAGCTTGTATGACTTAGTGAAGCTCCCCAAGAAGTTCCAAGACCTCAAAAGACCTAGAACATCAACAGTCGATTCGGGTTTTTCGATCAATCGGTCCGTTTGACTGAAAAATCAACTCTTTGACCAAAATAAATTTGACCTCAAAATTGGAAGCAAATATTCTCTTAATGTCATATTACATCTAGTCATGAATTTTTGTGACCATTGGATCAAGGCTTGAGGAGTAATCGAAAAATTCGGGAATTAGGGTTTTGAAAGGGGCAAGACCATAACTTCCTAACCACACATCCAAATGAGGTGGTTCAAAGCTTGTTGGAAAGATCTTGGCAAGCCCTAAAAAAGTATAAAAGTGACCCATATACAAAAATGGATTTGGATTTATAGTCAAAATCATCACAAGAGGAGAAAAACACTTAGTGAAATTCTAAGTTTATGGCACTTTTAAGACATGTTTTCAGCCAACTTCAAGAGGTTTTTTGACCTAGTTCCACTTGGAATTTGAAAATATCAAAAACATGAACATTGTAGAGAATATTGAGGGCTTTCCAAAAAGTACCAGAACTACTCCATAGCCCTTGTGAGCTGAGAGTTTCGAAGGAGACAAGTTGGGCCCAAACACTTGATTGTCATCATGTCCAAACTCAGCACAAACTTGATTCCCAACTATCCACTTGACTTCTAACTATGGATTGACATCTGATATGATATTTTAGAGTGTGTATTGAACTAGATCAGAAGATCTTTCAAGCATGGCCAAAGTTTTGTCCAAAGGGCCATTGTTTAATGTGAAAAAGTACAAAAGTACACCATGAGAGAGATGATTTGTGGATGCAGCATGGGGGGATGTCCTTGCTACCTATTTAGTCACTTATTACAGCTCAGGATTATCTGGTTTTATAGGTTAAACACCCTTGAAAACAAGCACTATATGTAGAGGAAAATCACATTAAGATTTGTTAAAGATCTTCCACCAAAACCACCATTTACAAACCACTTGTGCAAAATCTGTCCTCACCTTTACTTTGGCCTATAAATATAGGTTTCCTCTATGATAATCCACACACCAGAGCCCTCTAAACCCAAGATAAAATCAAGCTCTCACTTTTGCCTTGCTTTACTTGTAAGTGAAGAAAAAGCATCCAAAACCACCAAAAAATGCCTTGTGCAAACTTCATACCAGCATCCTTTCTAATCATTCAAACCACCTTAAAAATCATCCACACAACCTCAAAATAATTATTAGGAGGTATTCTAACCATTAGTTTGATAAAAAAAACACCACAAAACCAAAAGTCAACCCCCACACCCTAAAGTTTGACTTTTCTGCACAAAATGATAAAACTCACTACCTAAAACAGTTGGGACCTCTTTGACACCTTGAATACCATCCATTCATGTTGTACCAACTATCCAAGACCTTAAAAAACAACTGGAACCTCATTTTCTAGATCTGTCCTGAAGGTTCACTTGTTTCTTCAAGAAGAATTAATCTCAAGCTTGCATCAAGGGAGGGATATCTTATTCACTCAAGGCTGATAATTTATTTGGGAGGTCTACAAGCGGTATGTGATTTCAAAACCTCACATTGATATGAATTGGTTAGAAATATTGGCCATATGTTGAATTTGATTCATGTTTGCTTGATGAGTTGTTACTCTCACATAAACATATGATTGATCTTAATTGTTTGACATTGTCATGTGAAGTTAGCATCTATTTTGTTGGACTTTGTTAAGATTTGTCATGTTTGCTGTAATAGAATAACGATTCTTATTTGAAGCATGTTTGAATGGATCATTGGCATTGTTATGTCCAAAAGATTGTTGTTGCTTCTGTTTAGATGTCGTGCCAAAAGTTTTGTTAACCATGTTTAGGCATTCTAGCTTGTAAGTTGCTATCTAGGTCAATTTGAATGTAAGTGTGTGTTTTGTCTGTGTATTTTGCACTGTTGTTAGAATTCATCATAAATGTTGTTGAACATGTAGTGCATTTGATCATTGATGATTGAAATTATATGTTAAGTTTGTGTCCATTACTGTTAAGACCTAGTTTTCATACTAAAACCTGTTTGTATTTGTTATTATAGAAGTAACAACTGTCATAATAAGTATGTAGTGATCTGGTTGTTGGATGTATTAACTTTGTGATGACAAAAGCCTGCTACAGTTTCTGTGTTAAGAGAGACTTGATTATTTATGCTTGTTTTGTTGTAAAAAGTTGTTGATCCATGCTTAGGCATACAAGTTTTGTTGGGTTGTTGTTTAGACCAATAGGTGTGTTGGTTGCTTTTGTAAAAACACTGTTGTGGGAGCACATTTCTAGCTGGATGCTAACCTCTGGTATTGTCGGTTTGATTTGAATTTTAGTACAATCTATTGTGTGAAGTTCATGACATACTACAGTTTAAATTAATAAGCATAGGTTGTCATGAGATCATTGTTTTAACATTGGTTATACACAAAGTTTGTTTTAAGCCATTTCAATAACTTGAACCATGATTGGTCATATTTTGATTCTTTGAGAATTTTAGATATATCTTTGGATCTAATCCATGAACAATGCATTTGGAACATGTGCATACCTTTCATTGATCTTGTTTGCATCTGTTTTGGAACTTGACTTCAAAAATGCATTTCCAAACTCGCACTTACAGTTACAGTCGTGCTTTTATTTGTATGTGTTGTTTTGAAAAATAGTTGTCACCATCTTATTCCTCATCAAAAAACAAGTGAGTTTGAATCAAATTTTGTGAAAATTGGCTGTGTTTTTCTTAAGTTTGAGTTGAAATCGTTTTCTTGAATTTTGCCTTGAGTTTGTTTAGGTTTTGCCCAGAAATATTTGACTTGAAGGGTCTTATATTATTGGGGTGACTTGATATAATGGATGTATCGCCACTCCAGTGGTTATGCCTTGCGGTTCATGTACTTGCCTTGTCCAAAGTCTTGAGTTCGATCCTTGGCGTGGACAACTCTTTTGGTTTATTTTGGGATTTTCATCATTTTGATATTTTATCCCTCTCTTCCATTAAATATTCACATGCGCGCTCTGGTCAAGTTGGTAGAGGTTTTGACCTGTAATCCATAGGTCATGAGTTCTACCCTTGGTGTGGACACTTCCTTCCTTTTTTATCACTATTTTCTTTGATTTTTCTTCAAAATTCAAATTAGTGTAACTTTGTCATTTCCTATCACTTTTAAATGATTCTTTTTGCAAATGTCTTGTAATTTTGTCTATTTTCATGTGGTATTTAAATAATTTAAGAACTTACATTCTAGAAACACCTTATACCATAAGAAAGTCTTGCACTATTTTAGGGTTTTTTACCTTCCTCTCTTTTAATCATTTTCAAAACTTCTTTGATTCGATTTCATGAGTTTGATTAGCTCGTGATGTGTACATGTTTGTTAACTCTTTGTGTACTTGATTATATTTGCTTGTAAGCATCTAATTGATTTACCTTTTGCATTTTATGCTTGAAAACCATGCTATCTCTTGATGTTGTGACCTCTTGAGTACACTTTTCATGTCTTCCCTCACCCCTCTAGAAGTCTTGTTAGAACTCTAGCATGATAATATTTGTTTCATTTATGGTTGTTACCTTGAATTTATGAATTTCCCCATGAAGTGATGAATTTCTTGCTTGAACTGTTGTTACATTTTTTTGTATGTTTACTTGTATTTAATTGTCATCAATGCATGATTGTTGGTCTCATGTTGTTACATTTGACATTTCTTTGAACCCTATGATATGCTTGCCTCAAGTTGTAACTTGCTTGCACTTTAGCTTGTTTGCATTACATGTTGTTGTCTTGATGGTTGTTACCTCATTTCCCTTCATCTTTATTAAGATGGTTCAAGTTGATATTGTCTCATGTTGCTAGGTCTTGCAAGAACCTCTACTATGTTCCCCTTTTAGATATTGTAATATCTTTAGGTATTGTTGGTTGTAACCATTTGACTTGATTATTACCTTTGCTTGATGTTGTCACATATTTGCATCTCTTCTTTGGTTGTTACCATACTTTTTATATGTTCATCATGTTTGAATGAATGCTTATGTATGCTTTTAGCTTTGTTAAGTTATTCCTCAAGTGATGGAACTTGTTATTTCTCATTCAGTTGCCTCACATTATCCCTATTCCAAAGGAAAGTCTCTCTATTGATCCTTGGGTCATAGATAGCTCATTACCCTCCCTTTGACTTTATTAAGTCATCTTTGAACCTTAACTTAGTTAAGTTAGAACCCAAGCCATTAGACTTTACTTTAAGTCTCTATACCTACCCCTTGTTAGGAGTGTCCTTCAATTAGAACTTTAAGATATAGTTTGTTAACTCTATGTAAGAATCATTGTCATGATTACTTACTTCCCTCTTGGCTTTTGTAAAAGTCAATTTCTTTGAGCGTACAACTTAGAATAGAGAGTTTTGTTAAACTCTACACAAGCATGGTTATGTTTGTTCCCCTTTTGAACCTTTATCATAATCAAGAGTTCTTTATCTTCGGTGAGGTGAACTACGATTGCTCTGATTCTATCCTAGTCAGGATATGTAGGCAGAGGATGCGATATCTTTGCGAGCAAATTTAGAAACTATCCCTAGGTCTGTGTCTTAATATTTACCTACACCCTTAACCTTATAACCTATCCCAAACCATAGCAAACATCTAGCAAGTATATCATACAAACAAACAAAAGGTTACTGTAGAGTACTACAAATGTTTAGGATGTGAAATACCTACCCTATGCATAACCAACCCCCAATCCCCGATCTCTTAAGTGTTGTTGTTACATCGCACAAAAGGTCTTTCTTTCTTTAACCTTTCCTTTGGATAAATCAAAGTCCGGTTGTGAATTTAATGAATTAAAATTCATGTTAATCAATAGCTTGACATCACGATTCTCACCGCAACAGAAATGGCGACTTCACCGGGGAAATTGATTTTAAACTTGAGGGTTTAGCCTATTTTTTATGGTTGTATGCTATATTTGTAAATATTTGCTTACATGTATATTTGTCAATATATCTGTTTGTTTTGGGTGCCTTGAATGGTGATATAAATCCTAACCCGGATTTGAGTGACACATGAGATAGGATTGTGATAAGATCAATAGTTGGGCTGTTGGGAGTAGTCCCAATATGTTTGACATATGATGTAATAATCACGCTCAATGGAGATTTCCTTGGGACGGTTAGTAATGCATGAGTAGTCGTGTATTCACTAATTGTTTCAACGAGAGTCAGTGGAGCTGAGGACCTTTAGTGACACTTTTATCCCACTTGGCCTTTTTAGGACGTAGCGTGGAAATTGTTAGGGAGTAGTCCCTCAATAGTTGTCACGCAATGCTACACTCAGACGAGTTTATCTTGAGCATATTGTTGACTCGCGTAAGTAGTCGCGTTAGTTGACAATATCCGAAGGATTTACTATGACTCTAGGAACTTTGATAGAACCCGTTCGGCAGGTACGAAATAATTCATAGTGCAAATCCTTGGGGATGGGTAGACCTTTTGACTCCACGCTTTGACCTTAAGCCTAGGGAGCCTTGTGTGTGCATGTGAATTGTATTTGTGAATACTTGCCTTTGTGTTGTGTGTGCATCATCTCATCATCTCATCATTAGCATTTCATATTACGACTAGTTTTGTAAAACTCAGTTGGTCTCTTTATGCAAAATCCTAGATATCATGGATATTGGAACAAGAAACACCAAGAGATACATTTTCAAGAAGCCTGATACATTCGAGTTAAGAAAGCTAGGAACTATGGTGTCAGAAGAATTTGGAAAGAGATATGGAAAGATTTTGAGCCTAGTCAGGATAGGAATGGAAGAAGGGATTCTCAGTACTTTGGTTCAATTCTATGATCCATTATACTGTTGCTTCACTTTTCCTGACTATCAGTTGATGCCGATGTTGGAAGAGTACGCCTATTATATGGGAGTCCCCGTGAAGGATCAGAAACCATACAGTGGATTGGAAAATATACCTTCGCCGAAAGAGATAGCAGATGCTCTTCACCTTGAAGCATCTGAAATTAAAGCTCAACGTGCAACCAAAAAAGGAGTAGCAGGTTTTCATTCAGATTTCTTAATCAGGAAAGCTGCCTATCTTGCCAAAGAAGGGAGTATGGATTCATTTGAAGCAGTATTAGCTTTGTTAATCTATGGACTAGTATTGTTCCCCGAGGTAGAGGAATTCATCAATTTCCCTTCCATTACCATATTTTTAAGTGGAAACCTTGTGCCTACCTTGTTAGAAGATGTTTATCATTTGATTCATCATCGAACACTTCAAGGAAAAGAAGCTTTCCACTATTGTGCACCTTTTCTATACAAATGGTTTGTCAACCATTTGCCAAAAACCGACGCTTTCAAGGAGAATCCCAATGGCTGGAGATGGTCCCAAAGGATAACCTCTTTAACGCAAGCTGATATTCATTGGTACGATCCCACATACGATCGAGGAATTTACTTTGATCATTGCAGAAGCTTCCTAAATATACCACTCAATGAGTAAGAGGAGGGATCAATTACAATCCAGCCTTGGCTAGACGACAATTTGGGTTTCCAATGAAGGATAAACCCAACAATGTGCTCTTATCCGGCTTCTTTTATCTTAATGCTGAGGTAGCAGAAAATACAAGAAATAGTACAATTGATGCTTGGGAGAATATCCAGAAAAAGACAAAAGCAGACCTAGGGAAAAGAAATTGCATAGCTTTAGAACCATTTACTCAATGGGTTCAATCTAGATCCAGAGAATTGAAGATGTCATATCTCCCTGAAAAGAACGCGCAAATTGTCATTGTGTCATCATCCTCTGCCATTCCCATTGAGAAGATGGAGGAGTATCAAGAATTACTTGCAAGAGCACAACTTGAGAGAGACACTTGGGAAGGGAAGTATCACGCACTTTCTTCCGAAACAACAAGGCTCGTCCGAGAGGTGCAAGAAAAAGATGAGCTGATAGATTGGCTCAAACAATGAGTAATTGATGGGAAACAACAAAGGAGAATTTATTTCTCTCTAGTATCAAGCCCACTCAAAGCATTCATGAATACTCCAATATCCCTCCAACCTCCGGATCCTGGAAAGGGATAGTGGACAAATTGGTGATGAAAAATGCAATTCTAAAGAAGTTGAAAAGGCCTCGTGTCTGAAGTTTTTAGTTTAGACTTTGGAACCTAGTTTTCTTGATGTAATTTAGGATTCTTGTATTGTATCTCAAAAGTTGTAACTTTTTGCCAATAATGAATGAGATAAGGGTTTGGTACAAATTGATCTTCTGAGTTTTGTAAAACCAGTCGCATTTACATTGCATCTTTGCATTTTACTAACCATTCAAGGAAATTCGCATTTTCCTTTGCAGACATCAACATGGAACGACGAAGCAGGTTTCCGATTCCAAATTTAAGATTAAGAAATCTCAGGATCTTGGCAGGCCTTGTTAGGAACCCTGCCGCTTTCATTGAAAAGTATGAAGATCTTCTGCCATTACTTAAAACTCGAGTCAACGAGGACATGTTGCAGGCACTCGTCAAGTTTTACGATCTAATTTATCATTGCTTTATCTTCCCGGACTTCTAGTTGCTTCCAACTATAGAAGAATGTTCTACTTACCTAAAGCTTCCTTTGACCTTTACGGCCGCTTATGGGAAACCAAGGAGAAGAGACCTTGCTAAAGCATTACACATCAAGCCAACTGAATTGCCTGCTGATTTGGTAGCTAGGAGTGGTTTCTGTAGAATGGAGGCAAGCCCATTTATGGAGATGGATGAATTTCATTACGAAAATAGGAATTTGGGTATCTTTGAGGCATTCTTGGCATTCTTGATCTATGGCTTGTACCTTTTCCCATGCTGTGATGATTTCATCAGTGAGGAGGCCATTCGACTCTTCATCATCAAAAATCCTGTGAATACATTACTAGCAGATACCTACATTGTTATACACCGCTGAACTTTGTATAATCTCGGACAGTTCTCCTGTTGTACAACTTTACTTAGCAAGTGGTTTGTTTCTCACTTGCCCAAGACTCATATTCTGTGGAAACTTCCCAACAAAGAAGCATGGGTTGAGAAATTAGTAACTCTCAAGCACTATGATGTCAATTAGTATGATACCAAAATTAGTGGTGTTGCCATGATCCAAAGCTGTGGGGACTTCCCTAACATACCTCTCATCGGTACAAAAGGAGTCATTAGCTATAACCCAATCCTTGCTCGCCGTCAGCATGGATATACAACCGGGCTAGAGCCAGAGCCAGAGATGTTAAAAGCCTGTTTTTGTGAAAAAGGTAGTAACAAAGAGCTTGAAGCCCAAGCTAGCCGTGCTTGGTTGCGTCCTCACATGCAAGGGATGACCGCAGAAGAAAACATAAGTTGTTTGACTACTAGAGCGTATCTACTTTGGTCAAAGGAGATAGCTCTGTCAATGTTCTACACTCGTGACTATGAGATCATGATGGATCCCGAAGTTCCTATGCTTAGGGAGGAGATGAGGTATGCTTTAGTCAAAGCTCAGCGTGAGAATGAAGAACTATGAGAGATTATTCTTCAGAATCAAGCTCATCCTAGGTCTCAAGAAGGAGAAGGATTGTCTAGTTAGAACAATAGACGCTTCACCATTTCCTGCTTTCTTTAAGATTGTAATCTTATTTTATCTTTGCTTTTAAGAAAGGTTTTGCTTGTTAGCAAGAGCCATCCATTGTAATAGATTTCCGCTTGTCAATGAAATTTTCTTTTAAAGCACGTTGTTACCTGTGTTCCCGATTTTGTTTGTAAACAAAATTTTCTTTTTCCTTGAATGGTTGGTTTTTGCATTTGCATGTGCATATCATTCTGCATTAGTTTTGCATTGGGTTCTGCAACTCATCTGTTGTTCTTGTCCGCTAGAAAGAGGAGAGTCACGCTGAGTTCTCACAGATACAACACTCGAGCTCAAGCTCAAAGAAGAATGGCAGAAAACGATAAGAGAATTGACCAGATGGACAACAACATCGAAGGAATCAAAGATAATGGCAGTCAAACCATGGAGGTTCTTAATATGATAAAAGCGAAGAAGCGAAGATGGATACACAGGTTACAGTGGTTTCTAAAGTCGCTACAGCAGCAGCAAACCTTCCAACAGCTCCGGCTACGACCATTGAATTTCCATTTGGCATATCTAAGGATTTCCTACCGCCGATCAGCAATCCTCAACCATTCAGCTTGCAACTACAAGTTGATCCAATGACGACGAATCCTATCTTCACTCAGGCAGGAGGGCCAACTCATATTTGACCTGTTTTCAACAATTACCAGCCAATCTTCGATATACCAGATAGTTCTGAAGTCGAAGACGAGAAGCACGCAAAGCTAAGGGCAGATATGGACATTATGGCCAAAAGAATGTGAGCTATTGAGGGGAGTAATGTTTTTGGATCAGACACTAAAGACATGTGTTTGGTATCAGGACTGATATTTCCACCAAAGTTCAAAATGCTTATGTTTGACAAATATGAGGGCACCACTTGTCCCAAAGTTCACTTAATCATGTATTGCAGGCGGATGGCTCCGTATATTGAAAACGATAAGCTATTGGTACATTGCTTCCAAGACAGCCTCAAAGAGACATCTGCCAAATGGTACTTGAGCTTAGACTAGACAAAGATCCATGGTTTTCAAGACTTATTAGATGCTTGTATTCAGCAGTACAAATATAATATGGATCTAGCCCCAGATCGTCGTCAACTTCTCAGTATGACGCAGAAAAGTACCGAATCCTTCAAACAATATGCGCAAATATGGCACAGGACTGCAGCTCAAGTAGAGCCACCTCTCACAGAAAAAGAACTAGATGACTGGTTCGTGGACACTGTTAGGCCTGAGTTCTAAGAAAGGTTAATCAGCAGTGTCACAACCAATTTCTCCAACATTGTCGCTGTAGGACTAAAGGTTAAAGTAGGGTTGAAAAGTGGTAAAGTAACAACTTCAACTACTAATTCCAGCACCAGTGCTACCAAAAAGCCGGCCAGCAACTTCCACAAAAAGAAGGAAGGCGAAGTAAGTGTCGTAACTTATGAAAAAAGGGCGCAAAATCCAAAGAATCAATGACAACAATATCAACAATCATCCTATGTAGCGGCAGTAACGCCCATTTTTCAACAACAAGTTCGTCAGAGTCCTTAACAAGGGGCACCCAACCAATATCAACCATGCAACAACCAGCAAGTGCAGCAGCCTCAAGCTCAAGCTCCAAGGATGAATTACCAAAGTAATAATCCAAGGATACAACCTATTCCTATGAGCTATACTGACTTGTTCCCCATGTTGATGGAAAGAGGACTCATCAGAACGAGGAAGTTAGGTGCTCCGCCTAACCCTTTGCCACACTACTATAATGACAATGCACATTGTCTGTTCCATGAAAACACTCCCGGGCACGACTTGGAAGGATGCTTCGCGCTCCAACACATTGTTCGAGAGTTGATGGAAAAGAAAATTCTGTCCTTTGAAGATAATCACCCAAATGTGAATGATAACCCTCTACCGAACCATGGTGGAGTGAACGCCATCACTGAAGAAGGGGAGGGATCTGAGTCAAAGACTGTTACCACTATTGATGAAGTTAAAGTGCCATTGGTAGAACTGCACAAAAGGCTCGCTCAAGCCTGGATGCTCAAAAGTTCCCATGAGAACTGTGAGCAATGCACGCTAAATCCTCAAGGTTGTAACCTTGTACAAAAAGATGTTCGAGCACTAATTGACTAAGGAATGCTAGAGATTGGTAGCAAGAAGAAAAAGGAAGACGTAGCGGTAATTGAGTCAGTATTCAATATACCCGAAGAACCCAGCAAGAGGGCTATCTTCAGAAATAACAATAACAATACAACCAGGAGCAAAAATTCCCGACCAGTATTCCGTGACGATGTAGCGCCCAGGTTGAGGAGAGACCAACCTAGGTTCGAAACAAGGAGAGGGTCTAGACCTCACCCAAGGGCTGTGACACCCAAATATGATTATTCATGGTGCAATGATGTTATGGGGAAGAGGTGTGAAAGTGTCACCAACATTATTGGGGCAAGCCGAATGACCCAAAGCGGTCGTGTGTATCAATCCCGAGCAAATCCTGCAGTTTCTCAACCAACGGGTTCCTATTCCTAAAGCTGCTGTCGGTGCTCCTAAGGAAGCCGTTCATAAAGAAACATTTGTTAAGGAACCTTCCAATAAAGGAAAAGAGTCCTTTAAAGACGATGAGGAAGAATTCCTAAGAACTATTCGCCGAAGTGACTACCGAGTTGTAGATCAACTAAATCAAACACCATCTAAGATTTCCACTATGTCGCTACTGTGAAGCTCCCCTGCATATCGTCAAGCTTTGCTGAAAATATTGACGCAAGCTCATGTGACAAAAGACATCACAGTAGGGCAATTTGATTCAGTTGTTGCCAACATCACAACATGCAACACTTTGAGCTTCGATGATAATGATCTGACAGCCGAGAAGCGCAAGCACAACCGTGCTTTGCATGTATCGATCAAATGCGAAGAGGACACACTAGCCAGAGTGCTCGTTGACACAGGATTTGCGCTTAATATGATGCCTAAGAGGACACTAGCTAAACTAACTTACCAGGGAGCGGAAATGAGACCTACTTCCCCAGTGGTGAAAGCTTTTGATGGCTAAAGAAGGACCGTGATAGGAGAAGTTGATCTACCAATAATGAAAGGCCCTCAAATCTTCAAAATTACGTTTCAAGTAATGGATATTAATCCAGTATATAGTTGTCTGTTGGGAAGGCCATGGATACATACAGCGGGCGCTATCACCTCCACCCTGCATCAGAAAATGAAATTCGCCGTCAACGACCAGTTGGTCATAATCCATGATGAAGAAGACCTAATGGTGAGTAACATATCCTCTTTCAGATACATTGAGGCAGATGAAGACGCGCTTGAAACCGTCTTTCAAGCCTTGGAAATAGCCCATGCTGTTCTGGTTGATGAGTCAACTATAACATGTGGTCCATATTTTGCTTCTGTTCAAAGCATCAAAGCTGCATTAAAGACCGGACTCCCGTTGGGATGGGGGGAGGTTATTGAAGTCAACGCTCGAGCGAAGAATGACCGACAAGGGTTGGGTTACAAACCAACTCTAGAAGATGCACCAGAGGAGAGCATCATGAAGAAGAAATCTTTGAAGGAAATATTCACAAGTAGTGGGACGCAAGTAAACCCCATCATAACTAAAGAAGAAGATGATGGTCTTGACAACTTGGTAATCCGAGGAGGAGCAGCTCTACGCAACTGGGAGACTGTGGAAGATAAGGTGATAAATACATGTGATGACCTTGTCTTCTCTCGTTCTTTCAGGTTTTCTTCAATTATTTCATTTCCCTCTTTGGGATAAATAACGTTTGGTGGCGACTCTTCTATTTGTTTCCACCGGCCCTTTTTGCAGTTGCGGCGCACCTTCCCTAGATATAACCAACCCCCGAACCTTAGATCTCTTAACTGTGTTGTTACATAGCGCACTTAGAGTTTTCTTTGATCTTTACCCTTTCCTTTGGATAAATCAAAACTCGGTGGTAAACTTCATGATTTGTGATTCAATTTAATTAATAGCTTGATATCTGATTCTCACTGCAACAGACATTGATTGGCATTTATTAAAGAAAGAAAAGTTTGAAAATCACTTGAAAAAAGTCTAGGTTTTTCTATGAAAGAGGTTTAATTTTGAAAACAAGAAGGTTTTGAAAATGGGAGAAGATTTCGAATATTGAAGAAGGGGTGGAGAAGAAGTGACTACCTTAAAACATAAAATAAAAGCTAGAGATGGAAAGGTCTAACCACACAAGGAGCAAATACTTGATGAGAAGTCAACATAAGCAGTACTCTTCCCTTTTGAATTTAAACCACAAGCATAATAACCAGATGAAATAAAGCATATGAGGAAATCCCAATTAAAGCCATAGCAAAGTCAAAGCAAAGTCTTTCCAAAGTTTAAAGGCCAATTAGGAGAGTCATGTATCAGATGATTTTCAAGGTCAAAGTATCAACACCTGCACACAGAAAATTTCCCAAACAAATAGACAAAAACAACACCAAGGTCCAAGGTCTCAAATCTTCAAAAGCATAGGGCAAGGATCCTAGAGCTAAGTTTGAAGTCTTAATCCAAGGTCCAAGCATAAGGTCATAACAGTCCAGATTTAAGAGCCAAGTCTTTTAGTGTTTGAGTATTTATTAATATCTTAAGAGGAGTATGATCCAAATGGACAAAGAGAAAAAAGAGCAAAAGCACAACTAAAGGTCCAAATGGACAAAGAGAAAATAACATGATAAAGATATCAAATACTAAATGTAAAAGCATAAAAGTAAATGACAAGAAAGTAAAGAGCAAAAAATTAAAAGGCAAAAAGTAAAATTTAGTACAATTATAGTTAGTATGTTAATGTTAATGATGGAGTACAATTGGTCGTTTTTTGGAGAATACTCGACTAATCAACCATAAGTGTGAAAACATGAATCCATACATCATTAAGGGAAGGGCTCCAACTCGGATAAAATCAACAAGTATGCCAACTAACTCACTTAGCAACAAGGAAACAATATATCCCAAACCACTCTATGGCGAATAAGAGATTCATAACTCTCTTATAAAAACAACACGATTCCGATTTATGGAAAATTTAGCGCTATATTAAGCAATTTTAATCGGACTTACGTAGAAGCCACGACTATCTGAGGCCGGTCAATAACAATGTTCGTGTTAAAGCCAGTTAGAGAAATTACATTAGGTCATTCTCCTAAAACTTGCCACACTAAAAGAAAAGAGGTAGTGGTCTCATCTTGATTATAACTTCAAATAGAAGTTTAATGATATGTAAGATTTTTATTAACCAAAAGAAAAACATCAGAAGAGGGGAGAAGGGAAGCCAAATTGAATCACAACATTTGAATCATTCCATCTTTAAGTTCCATCACTCTCCTCTGTGGATTAAAGCACTAAACCTATCACTAATTCAAAGCACCTAAAATGAATCCCATGATTCACTTAAAGATATATTTGAACTAATGAAGGTTTATCCAACTTCATCAAACACCCACAGTCCATGGAATTTGAAGAGAAATATGATCAACAAACACCACAATTCAAAGAAAAACAAAAGGAAATGGAAGAGGGAAGAAAAGAACTCAAAACAGTCCCCAAACAGCAGCAAAAAAGAAAAATTGTGGCCATCATCGGTTACCCCAAAAGATGTAATCGATTATAACATGAAAAATTGCAGTTCCAGGCTAAAAAATAACTACATAATCGATTACGCTATTTGCCGTATTTGTTAACGGCCATGAAATCAGCAAAAAAAAAATTGCAGCATCACTAATCCTTAACCAATCATTTAAACAAACACCTCATTATCAAGGATGAAATTGAGCACAAAAATTCCATCAAATTAAGAGCAATTAACACCAATGAAATAAAAGAAATGTTGTTCAAAGAAAAACAAGTAGCAAGAGTCAACAAGATATCACATTGTGGAAGATGAATCAAGCACAACAATGGTGGAAGGAGAGTTTACCACTTCCAAATATGAATATGCTTCAAATCAAACTTCAAGAACCACACTCCAAAGCTTTGATCTACATAATTTGATGTTGATAAAGTGTTTTTATGAGGTTTATCTCAAAGATTAGTAAGCTTCAATGAGGAAGAATTTTGACAAGGTGAATTTGACTATCAAAATCTTGAAGAATGAATGAAATGAGGCCTCTATTTATAGAGTTTAGGCTTTGGAATTTTGGTGGCTTGGAGCTTGGTTTGGAATTTAATCTAGGCTTGGAAATTGGATTAGAAGCAAAATCAAAGATCAAATGGTTAAAAAGTGTGATTAAATGAGGGTGTATGATGGAATTTAATTATGATGGGGTAGAGGAGTTAAGTTGGGGTGATTGTGCATGCTCTAGAATATTCCACCTGATGTAAAATGATGTCATGCAATTGAATGAGGTGTCAAAATGCTGCAGAACCTGAAAATGTACTTCTTGGCTAAATTTTCGCAGTTGTAATCGATTACAGCATATGTGGTAATCGATTACCATGTTGAAAAACTCCAAAAATGACCCTTCTGAAGGGTGGTAACCGATTACACCAAAGGTGGTAATCGATTACCACAGTAAAAGTTATAAAAATTGGCTTATTTGGCTGCACTGCTCTGGCTCGACTCTTGAGTTGTAAAAGAAGGCATGGAAATAAACACATGAACCTTATTGTTTATTGAGTAATAAAAAATCAAATCTTGGGAAACTCTTGATCAAACGAGATTGGATAATTCTTGAAAAACGATGTTGACCAAAATTTGACTTTGTTCAGGTGAATTACACTCGAGCTGAGAGATTGGTATTTGATATTCTTGATCCCAAACTCTTCTTGAAAAAGGTTAATAAAAGGAAAACAAACATATTTTTAGATTTTGATTAGGGTTAGTAAACATAAACAATCAAATAAAAGAAAATAAGAAGCACACATGTGCTTGGTGATCTCTCTCAAGACAAACCTACAGAGGAGGGAAAGAGAACCAAAGCTTATGATCGTATTCGTGATGTAGAATGTAAATGGAATGTGGGATCTTATGGGTAAAATTTAGGGTGTTATACAACCCTATATTTCCTCACAATTGGTTGGCGAAACATTTACTTTTGGAGAATGGTACCTACGTTTATAGGGAGGAAGATTTTTCTGATGAATATTCTTTCTAGAAGAAGAAACTGATAGCTTTTGTTAACCTCCTAGGTTACCTTAGATGTGTGGTTCCCTCGGCTAAGGTTGATAAAAAAAATTTCAAAGCGTCTGATTGAATTTTCATTGTTAGTAGGGGCTCGTTTTCATTAGGATCATTAAACTCTCTTTGGTAAGTTTGAAACTTCCTTTATCCCTTTGTAGTTGGTTTTCCCCCACTTTAGGTATATATCCAAAATAAAAATCGTGTTTCTTTGTATATGTAATGGATGATGATTTGATGGTACAGGTTCTGAAGCAGGGAATATAACCACCCGACAATGTGGTAGGTTCTTCTCTTTCTTCTGGAACTCCTTAGGACGTTTCTCTTTTCCTTTCTCCTTTGAGTTCATGAACAAATCCAGAGACCCGTCTTGGTCCTTCTTGCAACCTCTAGGTTTTATTCGTTGATGATGATTGGGCATTTTTCCACCCTCTTCGAGCAGGCTTTAAAGGGAGGAATTTAACAGTATGGCGCGATCTACTAGACAAGCTTCTATTTCTCTAACTCTAGGAGGATTTGGGTGATGTGAAGCTCTTTGGATGGACCGGGCATGTGAAAAAATTGTAGGTTGGAAATGAGTGTTAGTAGCTTGTCTTTCCAACAAGATATGTATTTAAGAGAGCTACAAAAGGTTTCATCTTTCCTATGAGAGGTAAACAAAATCTTGGCTCTGTTTAATCTCCCGGTAGAACGGGTAGTCGGGTGATGCACCTGGAGGATGATGGAGAGGAAAATTGAGGCTCTTGATTCTGCTCAAAAGGAATTGGAGTTTCTGTGTAGTCAAAATGCTTCTCGAACCAAAAAATTGAGAGAATATGCATCTTCAAGCCTTGGGGAGGTTGCTGAATCTTTTGACAATGTGATGCAACATGTGGAGCATTTTCACCATCCATTAATCCTTTTGAGGGAGCAGATCTGGCCAAATTAGATACTCTGAGATGGGAAGGTTGTCTCTTTCATCGAGCAACCTCCTATTTCTCTCTCTCTCTCTCTCTCTCTCTCTCTCTCTCTCTCTCTCTCTCTCTCTCTCTCTCTCTCTCTCTCTCTCTCTCTCTCTCTCTCTCTCTCTCTCTCTCTCTTCTTTTTGTAAGGCTTCGTTGAGTTTTAGGCTTCGGCTAGTAAACAATATTTGATTATAGTATTCCCTTTTGCATGCTTGTGCTTTTAATTTTGTGTCATGTTCCCTTTAGTGATAAACGTCAAACGACTGAAAGATGAAAGATGTTTATGGTTTAATTTTGATTTCGTGCCATGTTCCCTTTAGTCATAATCGACAGGTGATTCTCCATGAAGGTTGTGGTACTTGATCTTTAAGTACACGAGTAAGGCTGCATTGTTCAGTGTGGAAGTGAAGGGTCTACCCAGGATGAAGTAATAAAGGCTCTTGCACAGGATGACCAGGAACCGAGTGTTAATGGGTTAATGCTCTCTTCCTTCTCCTACTGATACCATTAGCTCCATATATTTACATGTTCAAGTCCTCGTTCCACTGAGCGCTTGTAGATCTGACCTGTCATATGGTATTAGACTCACACGAACTTCCCATGTTAATCAAGATTTACGAGGTGTCGAACTTTCATATGGTAGTCGTGATTACCCGGGGAAACAATTCATTAGAGAAACCCCAATCTTCTCAGATTCTTGGAATCCTAGCATAGGCTGGTTGGGGACCTTGGACGACGAATTACCTTCATTTATGTAGACGGGCATCATTTCAGTGATTTTCCTTTTGACCATCCCTGCGGAAGGGAGGTTCGTCAGCGGTGCATTGCCAGTGATGGTATAAATATACATGTGTTTGCCTTTTTCGATTTCCCTTCTTTTGCCATTGGGTTTGGCTTTAAAGGCCTTCATAGGAGACTTGGTTTTTTGGAGATTCCTCTTGACCTCGTTTTCTGCCCTTAACATATTCAAGCAGTCGACCATTTTTTATTAGTGCTTTAATCACTTTTTTAAGTTGGACGCAATCATATGTATGACTGTGTCCTTTGTGGAAGCAGTAGTAATTTGATTTATTTGTTTGAGTACACTCTTGGACAGGGTAAGAAAGTCGAATTCCGACTTTCCTAAATTTAGTGTTGGCTAATTTTTAAATTTTTACTATGTGTTACTCCATCTTCATTTTACATTTAAATTGTACACAATTAAAAGAAAACTCATTGAGTTGATTTAATTATAAAGTTAATATCATTTATTAAAAAACTCTTATTGGTTGTATATAGTGAAACAATTATATCAAATAAAATTTCACATATATATATATATATATATATATATATATATATATATATATATATATATATATATATATATATATATATATATATATATATATATATATATATATATATATATATATATATATATATATATATATATATATATATATATATATATATATATATATATATATATATATATATATATATATATATATATATATATATATATATTCTTGTTAAAAATACTAAAAGGTTGACTTCCGCGAGAATAGTCAGAGAGAGTCTCAAATGATTGGTTGAGTGTCTACTGATGTGTTTCTCTGATAGTTCTTCTCCCCATTCATCAAGGAAGAAGTCTCCTTTTATACTCTTGCGTTCATAAATGACCCTTCAATGGGTGCTTCTTCGTATCCCTCATTAAGTCAACTCTTAATAACACCCACTGTCTCCCATAATCACCACATAACGTCTTTTCTCTCAGCTTCTGTAACTTCATGTCATCATGAAAACCTTTCGTAACCGTCCATTTGCGACTGTTCACATGATCTCTTTTCACCGACCATATGATCAGAGCTTACTTATTTCTACTGTCCGAGTTCAGCTATAAGATCGACGTGTTTATAATGTCAGTGCATAAACCCTAGCCCAATTTTGAATCGTGTAAAATATATGCTTACTTGACTCATCTGCTTTCTTGTACTCAGTTTATAGAAGATCTGCCTTTTAAGAATTTCAGGATGTACATAAGCCCCTCGATCACGAGGTCCTATTTGGATTTAAGTGTTCAGTCAAGATAATCTTGGAATTCTATCCTCCGTAAACCCTCCTCTTACTCGGCAAATCACTGAGGTGTCAATCATCTTAATGTTGACAAATCTTTCTCCATTTTCTTCATGATGACATTTATGGGAACTCTCACTTGTCATCATTGCTGTTTTTTGACATGAATTCTAGTGATATGAATATGATTTGGAATTCTTGCATGCTAAAATTCGAGGGTTATTTAAGTCGAATGGATTTTGACCAGATTATTAGAGAAGTTTATGATGAAATCCCTTCACCTATTGGTAATACTAACTAAGATTTTTCATCTTCAGGTTCATTAGACACTGATCGGTCACCATTTCTATATTGTTTCCCACACTTATTCGACATCTAATCCATGAATCGGTAATGTTTATGTTAGTTTTTTTTATTGTTTTTGA
This sequence comes from Lathyrus sativus, assembly GCA_963859935.3. Classification (NCBI taxonomy): domain Eukaryota; kingdom Viridiplantae; phylum Streptophyta; class Magnoliopsida; order Fabales; family Fabaceae; genus Lathyrus; species Lathyrus sativus. The sequence goes on along the minus strand of OZ012738.1, from coordinate 651,059,760 downwards.
ATAAAATCTTCTATCTTTATGTTTTTATCGGATCATATATTTTTCTAGTGATTATGTTATATTTGGTGCATTTTACATGTTTGGTAGTGGTCTTGATGATTTCAGGTCCATACAGAGAAAGACATAGGACTCAGGCGAAGAAATAGGAGATTCGGGTAAAGTCAGAGGAGTTTTTCAAGCATTTCAGTGGTCTGACACGGTCACCCGTGTCACCTGACACGGGCCGTGTCAGGAGAGGATCTATGAAGGCGTGTTGGAGGAGAAAGCAAGGGGCTGACATGGGTGCCCGTTTCAGCAAGTCTGGCATGGTGATTTATTTGATTAGTGGAATAGGGAGCCAACACGGTTGCCTGTGTCAACTGACACGGCCTGTGTTGGCTTGGGCGTGTCATCCCCCAATTTCCTATCATATTTGACTGTTTTAACCCCTGAGGGTATTTTCAGAATTTCCTGACTTTTGTATTGGATCTGTTAGTATTTAAGACACATTGGACAAAGAAAAAAGGACTTTTGATTTTCGGACAATAGAAGAATTTGACGAGAAAGATTGAGCGATCAAGAACAAAGGGAAAACAGAAGGTTTTCAAGGGCAATAGCAATTGAAGATTAAAGTAATCCCCAAATATTCTTGTAATGTTAAATCTAATTGTTGAATTTACTTTTATTATTATGAGAGGCTAAACCCCCCAATGCTTGGTGGGTGTCCCTGAATTGCTATTGTATTGATATTATTTTCATGTGAATGACATAAGCACTTATTTTATTAATCAAGTTTTATCGTTCATTAATTTTATAACTTTTTCAATAGGATAAATTGATTTAGTTTTACGGTTAACCTTAGGTCGGAAAAACCATTGTTAACATAATTTGATCGATAATGCCTCAGTAGATATTTCCTAGGACTAAAATTACCCTGTTGCACTTGAATACTGCTGAAACTATTTCCAATGCTTGATTTCAACTTGATTATCTATGGACATAGTAAATTGATTATGATTTTAAAGGTTTTCTCACTAAGGTTTAGGAGTGAACAAAATTAGCAGTCAAGAACTTGATAAAATTATGGTTATGTTTAAGAAATAAAGATTGATATTTTTGCAAGACAATTCATACACTGCCCCTAGTATGCCCTCATATCTTGTTGAATCTTATTCATTATTTTGATTTATTTTAAATATTGTCTTTTATCACAATCAAATCAAATCTAAAAACCCCAATTGATTTTTGTTTGGTTGAATTCAAATTACGCTTATATTGCCTGGCGCAATCCTCGAGATCGATACCGGGGATAAATCCCTTATTTTAACTACAATCGGCAAAATAGTACACTTGTTATTTTATCGATCAGACACTCTGATGGAGGCAATAAGAAATTTGAGAGATAAAAAGGTTCTAAGCTACGACCATAATGTTATTGACGATAGCTATATCTCAAAGCTTCATTCTAACAACTCAATTTCTTCCAATGGAATGAGGAAGATGTTATTTTAGAACCTTGTTTGGTTGGTGAGAGGTTTTGTATTACTCGGCCCAAGGGAGTGTCAAACGAATATTTCTATTTCTATTTCTATTCCGGGGTAATCAAAGATTTCAAGATTTGTATTTCGTTTACCGATTTCGAGTGTGATATCCTTAGAACCCTAAATATAGCCCCTTCTCAATTATGCCTAAATGGTTGGGGTTTTATTAAGGCCTTCGAAATTGTTTACGACACAATGTCTACAATGCCTACTTTAGGATTATTTTTCTTATTTTTCGAGTTGAAAGGAGCGGAAAAGGAGGTTGGGTGTCCCTTAATAGCATTATGGGGCAGAGTTTTCTTCAAGCCTATACCACCAACTATAAGGATTTTTAGGACAAGTTCCTTCAAGTAAAGAGTGGGAAAAGGTGTCCCCAGGTTATGTTTTCCTTAGACGGGACTTACCTTTTTCCGATTTACTGGTCGGATAGCCCATTGCCAGTTTCTGACTTCGACTATGACAAGTTGAATGATTTGGAAACCCAATCTTTGGCCGTTTTGGACGCTTTCTTGGTAGTGAAAGTTAAGTATTTACTATAGATGGCTAAAGACCTGGAACAACATTCTAATTTTCTGGTTAATGCTTATATGTGTTTTTTTATTGATTTTTAATAACCTTATTAATCCTCATTTTTTTATTTACTACTTGTGCCATTTCTTTTCAAAATTTAACAAACCTCAAGGTTTCAGAGCAAAAGAAGTTTATGAATGAAGCCATAGCAAGGCGTGGAGATCGATTTCCTTCTAAGAGTAATCTAGCGGGTATTCATACTTGTACCTTAAAAAGGAAGAAGATGGATGTTGCTAAGGCGATTCCTGTCATACTAGAGCCCCCACAAACCTTTGTTCCTCCCCCAAGAACTCAAACCCGAGTTCTCAAAAGAAAATGAAGACCTAGATGAGTGACGACACCAGTCAAGCCAACTTGACAATCACCATGTTGATGTAGAATTCAGGTAGTAGTCATCAGACTAACCCTTCCATGAAATTCAATTTGTCACCATCATGACCCGGGGTTTATTTTAAGTGGATGATACATATGAAGAGAATGATATTCGCCTTAGTAAAGATATAACCCATTTATTTGATTACTTGAAGGTCCAGTCTTCTTAGGTATAAGAGTTGACCAAGAAAATTTTAGAAACGAAGAAATAGAAGGAGATGTCGGAATCCCAACTAACGAAAATGACTAAGTAGAAGGATATTGTCGTGACCAAATGCTCGAAACTGAAGGTGGCCAAGGTCGGCCTAATCTAATAAGTAGAACAAGCTCAGCCTCTTAATGAGAGTTTAAAGAAGTCTCTACAAGATGCCCAGGTAGACTTGATTTATGTTGGTGATGAAGCCTTTGAGAGGGCTAAAGCCTAAGATTTATGCATCGCACCATACCTGAACGTGTCAAGGATGGTTTTCTTCAAGGTTATGGTAGACGGGCATTTGGTCAATATGGAAAAGGCTTCCCCTAAAGCAGAGAGTTTTAAGGATGTGATGATGGATGATCTAACATCTAAAGTGTTAGAAGATAGACTTCGATCTAGAGGGGGATGTGGTGAATAGATCATAAATTAAAAATTTCAAACTTTTAGCAAAAATGGTTTTCAAAAGTTTTATGGAACAACATAAATAAATTGAATCGTCTAACCAAACCTACTATCGAAAAGCTCGGATATACGTAAAGGTACATAATTGAATGATAATGAACACAAATTGTTCGACAACAATTAGTCACAACACAGTCAAATGCTAAGCTATACGTATATCTTATTTTTAATGATCAAAAAACAAACAAAATAAGAAAATGCAATTTATCAAACACCTTGTGTGCAATCGATATTGTTTGCAAATTTGCTTTGTTTGGTTAATCTTAAACGGATTATGGTTACATCAACAAAACCTAATTCAAAAATATGATCGAAAATAATATACAATCAAATTGTTCAAACAACCAATGAATTAAATAATTTGCAAATAAAAAATTAAAGAGAGATGGAGAGAGAGTGAGACATAAGGATTTGTTTAGGCAGTTCCTCGATCGGCCTCATTATGGGTAGGTCTGCCCTCAATTAGAAATCGAATTGAGATACTTGCAATTAACTTTACTTTGAAAAAGTGTATATACAAGAGATGAAGAACTATAACCCTACAAACCTTATGGTTTTTTTGTTGATTCTACCACCTTTAAAACCCTTGATCAAAGATTAATCAAGTCATCAACAATGCCAGTTTAATTCACCAATTCTTGGTACTTCCTTGCAAAGAATCACCTTGTCCCAAGGCTTTCACACGGTCGAATTAATCTCAAGCACACACTTGTTAAAATACAAGATTTACCAAGAAGATTCACCATCTCACGCTACTCCCTTGCAAAGAACCACCTTGTCCCAAGGCAGTCACTCGATCGAACTTAAATTGTGTAATTTTATCCAAAACCTTCAAATCGTCACGATCTTGAAGGAAAACCCCAGCTCCGTTTTCTTATTTGAAATCCTCAAAGTTCTCAACCCAATATTCTCGATACACCAACCTAATTAGACGTTATCAACCATAATTTAGATGGTCACCCAATCAAAAAATGATTATGTGTATCTTGATTGTGTGTATGTATAAAAGAGAGGTTGAAGATGATGAGAATGCTTTGAAATCTCGAATTCGTATAGGTTTTACTCACTAGAAACCTTAGTAGAATAAGATACATGTAATAGTATTTATATGTATGCAAGTTTGGAAGCAAGAAGAAATGCAAAGAAATGGAAACAATTATGAAATTTTGAAGAAATTCATCGCATGTGTCAACCTATAAAAGCTATAGGTCGACCTATCAAAGAAAATGCGTTGACCTATGAAGGTCTTAGGTCGACTTATTAATGTCTTGTGTTGACCATGTGTCGACCTATGTTGGTCAGCACATAGATATTGGCTACATGCTTTATTATTGATGAATGGCTGTCGACCTAAGATGGCTATGTATCGACATATACTGAAGTTGAAACTTTTATAGGTTAACCTAAACATGTATCTGTCAAACTATGATGTATTGTTTTCATAAAAACTTGTTTTCCAATGCATTTTTTCACAAAAACCTTGTTTTCAATGCATGTATGATGCATGAACCTTTTCCAAACCATTTTAATGCTTCCTAATGCTAAAATAAACATCTAGAATCAGAGGATACCACCCAATATACATTAATGCTAAACTATCCTAGTTTTGACATCATTCACAACACATTGAATGGAAAGTTACACTCACATGAAGCTCACGAAGGTGAACATGAAGTTTAAATTTACTTAATTTTATTGTTGGCCATTAATGGTGATGTGCAGTTTGTATGTTGAACAATATTTTGTTTTCCCCCGCTAGACAATTAAGCCTGTTGAGGGATCTTTTTATTACAATGTTATTTCTTTATCCTTCTACATGTTCCACTCATTTTCTAATATCTTGATTTGGTATGTCTTGTGAGCAAATAATTTGATTCGTCTTGTTCTTTCATGCATTGATCTAGTTTTTTGTAGCCCAATAAAGGACTTATATGCCATGCTCTTTTTATCCGATGACTTATTGCAACATATTAATCATGCTCATTTATTATACGCGATCAATTATTTAAAGCACATACTTTGAGTCTTGGCCAAAATTTCTCTTACTTATCCAGTTTTATTAAGCATAACTCGACCACGCCTGATTATGTTGGAGTTTTAAATTTTCTTAGCTCGGTCGCAGCCGATTTTGCCAGAGGTTTCAATTAACTTGGACTTCAGTTAGACCAGAGGTTTCAATTTACTTAGCCCAACCACATCTGATTATACCATAGGTTTCAATTAACTCGGACTTCAGTTAGGCCAAAGGATTCAATTTACTTAGCCCGACCACAATCGATTATGCTATAGGTTTCAATTAACTTGGACTTTAATTAGGCCAAGGTTTCGATTTACTTAACTTGGCCGCAACCGATTATGCCAGAGGTTTCAATTAACTTGGAATTAAGTTAGGCCATAGGTTTCAATTTACTTAGCTCGACCGTAGCCGATTATGCCAGAGGTTTCAATTAACTTCGACTTCAGTTAGGCCAAAGGCTTCAATTTACTTAGCCCTGCCAAAACTAATTATTCCATAGGTTTCAATTAACTTGAATTTCAGTTAGGCCAGAGGTTTCAATTTACTTAGCCTGACCATAACCGATTATGCTAGAGGTTTCAATTAACATGGACTTTCGTTAGGCCGAAGGTTTCGATTTACTTAGCCCATCCGCAACCGATTATGCCAGAGGTTTCAATCAACTTGGACTTTAGTTAGGCCAGATGGTTCAATTTACTTAGCCCGACCACAACTGATTATGCCAGAGGTTTCAATTAACTTGGACTTCAGTTAGGCCAGAGGTCTAAATTTACTTAGCCTGGCCGCAACCAATTATGCCAGAGGTTTCAATTAACTTGGACTTTTTTTAGGCCATAGGTTTCAATTTACATAGCCCGACTGCAGCCGATTATGCCAGAGGTTTCAATTACTTAGGACTTCAATTAGGCTAGAGGTTTTAATTTACTTAGCCTGGTCGCAGCCGATTCTGTGAAAAGTTCCCGGCCTATGGATTTTTACTCACCCGCTCCGGACCTGATCCCAGATTATGCCCTAGGACAGTTTTTTATGCTTTATATATTTACAATACAATTGTTTTAACTATAGGTGCCTCATTAAAAACTCTTGCTTGTGCAAGGGAAAAGAGTGCATTCCCACAATCTTTATTCATGATGTTTATTACATAGTTTAACTAAAATAAAACTTGAGGTTGGTTATACTACAAGTCCTAGGTATTTCAACACCTTATAAACTTTCTAACCTATAACCCTCATTATTCAACATCTCACCTATTTTAAAAGGCTGATCCTAATTCAGGGTTAGCTTGCCCCTCTTATTAGGGTCAGTAATCTTTTTACATACCAAATCTCCCTTGTGAAATCATCTTTGCCTTTATTTAATATTGAGTCTATTGCCCATTCTTTGGGCACCGACCTGTACTTCTTTCACATCCTTAATGGATGACAAATGATCTTCCGTCGGGTCCTTTCTTGAGCTATTGTCAACTAGATTCATCTGTAATTGATCACCATTTATTGGCTCATTAACTTGAGCTTTCTTTTTGAGTTTTAAACTATCTTTATAACACTTTCTTGTTAGTCCCTAATCACCCTTTATTTCTCTTACACGACCATCATTAAAAGGATACTTTAGTGTGAGGTATAAAGTGGATAATGTCGCCTCCAAATCATTGAATGATAGACTGCCGATAATAATGTTGTAAGGAGATGCGACATTGACAATCAGGTACCTAACCTTGACACTTTTCGTGTTGTCACCATTGCCAAAAGTTGTCATCATTGGCAAATGTCCTAGAACTTGCACCTGTTATCTAGAGAAACCGACCAAAGTACATTTAACAGGTGATAGCTTGGAGATATTGAAATTTATTCCCTTGAATTTATTCAAGTACAAAGCATTTTTTTGAATTTCCCGGATCTACTAAAACTCGCTTCATGCTCTAATCATGAATTTATAATTTAATCACCATTGGGTCGTTCTCGTGAGCCAATACTACTTTGACATCTTTTCTGAAAAACCAAATATGGTTGAACTTTCATCTTCTTTTGAAGGTGGCTTTTGTTTGACATGCATCACTATCCAGGCATATCTTATCCTAACTAAACTAATTTCTCCTCATCGTGCGAATCCCCCCGCAATGGTGTTCAATGTTTGACGCTCTATTCGAGTTTTGTGGGCCTCATTCAGACTCTTCCCCTTCTTTTGCGGAGGATCTTCCGAGCTGATATTCCCTTTGGGAGGGCTTCTCTTTCTAGGATGTCCTCCAACTTCTTTCACATAGGACAATAATCGTCCTCTCTGAATTAAGACCTCAATTTATTTTTTGAGCTGATGACAATCTTCGGTGTGATGACCACAGAGTCTGTGGTATGCACACCATGCACTCTCGTCCTTCCCCATCATGATGTGGACTCCTCTTGGGCGCCCCGAGATAGGGAGCAATTTGAGGTGATAAACTTTCCTCAAAATATATTCATGTATGGTATTCAGAGGCGTATACTCAACCTCTTTGTCATTTGGTCGTCGGGATGGTCTTATCGATGTCTTGTCCCTAGGTTCGGTCTTATGATACTCCTTCATATGCCTGAATCCATCTTCTTTAGCTCGCATTTTCTCCTTGGCATCTCAAGATCTTTTTTTCATGTTGCTCTCCTCCCCTTTAATATAGAATTTTTCCCTAATAATAACTTCGTCCATGCTGGATGTCGACTTTTGTGTTAGGGATTCATTAAAATGTCCATCTTTGAGACCATGTTGAAATTCCCCCATGAACATCTCCTGGTTCAGATGAGACACTTTAATAGTTTCTTCATTGAACCTTGCTAGATACTCTCTGAGAGATTCTGAGTACCTTTGTTGGACGCTGAATAAAATGGTAGTTGACACCTTTCTATGTTTGATTGCTGATAAGTGTTGTACCATATTTTTAGTTAGGTCCTGGTAACTAATGGTTGAGAGTCTGGGTAAGCTCATATACCATCGTAGATCCCCTTCCTTAAAGGTACATGTAATTAGTTTACATTTAAGGGAGTCGGAAGCCCCCTACTATTTCCATCTGATTGTTGATTGTAATAATGTGTTCTCGTGGGTTGATTTTACCTTTAAAAGATACCAACGGTCGTGGTTTAAAGTTCTTTGGAATTTGATCATCCCAGATCGCCTCAGACAATGGTTGGGAATCCTGGATCTCCTCCTCTGCATCCCCATCTTGTTAACTCTGTGTTTGTCAAACGTGGACGCTATCTTGCAATGTTTCATTTTATTGACGAAGGGCTTCCACCATTGCGAGTAATTGAGTTAAGTCTGGTGGCAGTGGTGGATCATTTAGGCTGGGAGAGGATCCGGACATCGTGCAACTAGGCTCTTAGTGATTTTGATGACGATTCTCTGTGTAGCCTGAGAAAATTTTACCAAGGCCCCACGGTGGGTGCCAAATGTTCTTGCTAAAAACACTAAAATGTTGACTTCCTTGAGACTAGGCAGGGAGAACCTTAAATGACTGGTTGAATTTCTACTGATGTGTTTCTCTGATAGTTATTCTCCCCATTCCTCAGGGAGGATGTCTTTTTTTATACTCATGCGTCCATCAATGACCCTTCAAGGGGTGCTTCTTCGTATCCCTCATTAAGGCAACTCTGAATAACGCACGCAGTCTCCCATAATCACCACATAACGTCTTTTCTCTCAACTTTTATAACTTTCTGCCATCATGTAAACGTTTTGTAACCATCCATTCATGAATGTTCACATGACCTCTTTTCACTGGCCAATTGATCGAAGCCGATTTGTTTCTACTATCCGAGTTCAGCTATAAGACCAACTTATTTATAATGTCGGCATGTGAATCCTAACCGAATTTTGACTCAAAGTGTATGCTTATCTGACTTGCTACTTCCTTGTACTTAGTGTATAAAAACTCGACTTTTTAAGAATTCTAATATATATATATATATATATATATATATATATATATATATATATATATATATATATATATATATATATATATATATATATATATAAATAAACAAACATTAATTTAGTATATTAAGAAGACAATTACTTTGAGATATAATATAAAATATAATTGTATGAATGGGAGGAATAGCCGTGACTATTGATTGTTTTTTTAACAGATTGATATTGATGGTTGGAATAAGTCTTTTTTTATTACCCTTAAAAAAATATAAAATTGTGAAAGAAAAAGAGGCTGGTGTAACATTTTTGACAGGTAATGAATGCTGCACTTTTTGTTTGTGTCTCCGAGAGCCGATCAGCCGAGTGTCCTTTTCTAGTAAGATATTTAGACCAAGTATCTTGTTTGCATGCACATTTCAAATTAAAATTTAAATATTTTATAAATAAATTTTAATAAAAATTGATGCATTAAAAATCACAAAGAATTAATAAACACTAAATTTAGAATGAAAACACAAACTTATAACGGTCAAATAAAATTCTAGAGTTTATTCGAAAGAGAAAAATTCTAATTTAATTATGATAATCTAATTTTATTATGATAAAAGATATTCTAAAATAAAAAATAATATAGATAATTATAAAAATATAAAAATATTATTTTTGATTTTGAAACAAATATAAAAAACTTAAAAATTCCATATGTTACTTCAAATCAACTGATCCTCCCTTAAAAAAAATAGTCATTATCATATTAGAAGTTAAATTTGCATAAATCTTATTGAATCTTTTTGATTCACGACTTTTTTATAGCACGACAAGCCAAATTTATTTTATGCTATCTCAAATTTACATTGACAAAGATATCAATAGCAAAGTAAGTGTTAATTTAAAATTTTAACACTTTACATTTTTTTAACTAAATAAATGTCTCACTCCTAAATTAATATATTCTACTTTCTATTTATAATAATTGTGAATAAAATTATTACATAAAATATTTTATTAAATTAGTTTAATAAACCTATTATTACTTTTATACTATGTTTTTGATAATAAGAAGACCAGATTGTTTTTAATGAATGCATATGTTTAAAAAAACATAAAGTAAAATAAATTAAATCTAAATAAATAATGTTAAATGAAGTGTCTACGTAGTCATGTGATATTTACCTTATCATCATAGGGGTGAGTGACTTGTGTTCTCCACAACCATTGGATTTGGATAAAGTATATATGAGGGAGTATTATATCATTTAATGTAAGGCTCAAATTCATCGAAACATGTGACTATGTGGTGTCAGGTTAGGCACAGATTATTTCAGCTTTGTGTTTTTATTTTTGAGATGATTTAAGTTTCATGTTATCATAATATTATCTTGTTATGTCAATTTTTTATTGAGTGGATTTTAGTAAGCCACGGTTTGATACTTCGATATATAATATGATTTGTTAGACTTGTATTAATCGTGTGAATGAAATTATCTTTACATTATTTTTTAATAGGAAATTATTATATTTTTTTTAAATTTAAAAATGAATGCAAATAAAATTAAAACGACCTTAGTAACATATATGGGTCACCAAATGGGCCGTATATTTTGTATCAGGAAGTGTCACTATCTAATGCAACAAGCTAGTTGATGAAAAAACCATGTAATTACGAAAAATAGCAAATATTGGGGACCATATGTTCATCATTCATACGCATGGCTACACATGAGTGTTCATATTTGACATAAATACATGTTAAGTTTATCTCTCCTTCTGTCACTTTTTGTATTCATCTTCCCACTCTCTTTCTCTCTCAAGTTTATTGAGTTTTCTTCCTAGCGATGGCTGATCAAACTCCAACTTAGTACTACATAATTTGTCCCCCTTTACATATGGTCAGATTAGTTTGTCTCTCTACGACCAGATTAAAAGGGATTTTTTATCCCACTATATAGGATGGAAAAATGTCTTAAATTTTTTTTTAAAATGTTCATTAGATTTTAGATATTAATTTTTAGACGTACCATTTTCTTAAGTCAAAATATTATAATTGATTTAAAGATGTATCTTTAAAATATTTTAAAATACATCTCATGCATCCCACTGAACCACTCCAACATATTTTGTAAACACAGATCTGGAGATGCATCTCCGTAATCAGCTAAAACGGTGCAAGTTAAGTTAGTTTTATAGTTAGTCAGATGAAAATAACGATTTATAAATGTTAAGACCCATATTATGTGATGAACATTAAACTATACAACCGATATGCAAAAAATGACATATATAAATCTGAAGTCAAAATAAGTCATCATGACATACATAATAAAATCAAAATATATAATGAAGTCGAAATAAGTAAAAATAAAATACAGCCGAACATAAATCCAAACTACAAATACTATCAACTACTGCATATGCTGGACTCGAGGCTCCTCAGCCTCCTCTGTCCCTTATAATTCGAAGATGTCTCCGGTACATTAGTGTCTCTCGTGCCTCCGTCATAATGGCATCTAGGACCTCCTTCACCTTAGAACCATCAGGATGTTGAGAAGGTAATTCTTTGTGTCGAAGCAAGTGTAGTTCGACAGAAACCATGATGTGTCGAAATTATCCTAGTGTGTGTGTCGAGCTGTGTTAGATGTCGAAGTGTTGAAGTTGATTGCTTGACATAGGATTTCGACTTAGATCAAAATAGAAACTTTAGGCTTTACCTTAGGGAGCAAGGTAACTCAATTATAAACAGAGGAAGTAACTCCTATTTTGAGTAAGAAGAATAAATAATAATATTGTAACACATAACAGAATGTGCAGTTGCGCAGTTGAATAATATTTTCTCAATTTTAGAGCAGATACTTACTCTGCAGAAATCATTCTCCTCTTCCCCTATTTTGTCAAACACTAATCTTCTTTCTTATTCAATTTTCTTTCTTTCTTCTTCCATTAACAATTGCTACGCAGAATCATTATTGCAATCAAGGTGTGATTGTTTAACTTGAGTGAAGAGTGAAGAACAAAGGATTTTGATCGGTTAATTGAATCTTGCTCATCAAGATTAATTCGAAATTTCTCAATTTTTTTGGCTTAATTCCAACACAGGAGAGATACTTTTGTCAATACCTGTCTGTCTAATCTCTAAAATACGGTGACATCTAAGCAACACATCATGAGCATGATCTAACTTAGCATGCTCCTTCTATAGTATCTCTTGATGAGATGTCCTCGGTGGATCTTCTGAAGCAACCTGCACCATATATGAATGTGACACCCTGAAGAACCACCTGATGTACCCATTTTACATAACTCCATTCGCTCTTAGCTATGGTACTCCGTGCCTCCTCCGGTACTAGATGACTAAGATAATCATCAAACATGGCATCTGTATCTCTATGTGTCATAATGGGAGGAGCAAAGACAACATGGTGTATGAGAATAGTCTGGATGTAGCTGAACTGTCACATGATGTAACACCTCAAATAAATCACGCGTAATTTAAATAAAAATCAGCGTAAAATTCATCACAAACATTATTTAAGATGTTAATTACAACAAACACATCATATAGCACAATATGTAACACATGAAAATTTAAAAATTATTAATAATAATACTAATCATAAATCATGTATGAAAATCCACTTTATTAAAGCAGCGGAAACAATCATTATCAAATAATTATTCAGACCATACTACGTTTTCAAAATAAACACAAACAACGACAATTCTAGAGATATCCAAAAATCTAAATCAAAACCTAACGTCTCATAATCCCGGTGTTACACATTAGAGCAGATGCCGACACTAAAAGCAAAAGGAAGACTTCATCTTTCACTCACATCAACTCCTCTACTGCGAGTTATCTGCACGATGCCCATGTAAAGGCAACATTCAAACAGAATGGGTGAGATATCATAATTATATAAAAGAAAACACGATAATAAGAAAGCATTAGATTATCTCATGCGCAAACACCCATTCCATAACATACATCACACAACCAACACAACCAAATCCAAACACAACAACAAATACAACTTAAATGTAATGCAATGAGAGTCATAACTCGAATCAATGCATGTGGTACCATTTGGTTCCTATTTTAGACCCCGATCCCTATTCCAGAATCACAATTCTCGTAAGAATTTCCATTACGTCAATCACACCCCATACGGGCACACGACTTCCATAATCGCTCACACCACACATGGACACACGATCACCTCAATGACAACAACAACACGATTCTACAAGTAGAATCTAGATAAGATGTTCACACCTCACATGGGCACATGACTTATTATCGCACCTCAAAAATATGAGAGTGCGACCTCACGAGAAAAGCTCACTGATTGGACTTAACAAAAGAGTCGTCATCGAACTTTATTTATTCTTAAAAAGAGGGAAAGAGAAATTATCGAGAAAACCCACGAAATCGAAGAAAAGGATATGACAAGGTCGTCGCAACCAAATGTAGGGGTTCTAAAGTTGGTTATGCAAGGGGAAGGTATTAGCACCCCTCACACCCGTTGTACTAAATGGAAACCATCTAGGTTATCTGCACATGAAAGGGTGTTATTTATGTAAAGGTTTATCTGCTAAAGGGAAAGATGATGTTTTTTTATTAAGGGTGCTTGCCTCGATGTTGGTCTCGTGCCTACATACCCTCATGGTGCAATGAGGAAGTCAGAGCTTGTAGTTCAGCCTAAAAAATGTTTGTTTGTTGGTTGACTTTACCTTGAAAAAGGATTTTCGGAGGGTGGCCCTAAGGCGCAGAAAGAGAAGTTTGATGAGTTTATGTTATTTTGATGATTTTGAAAAGATATTTTTCTTGATTGGGATTGCATTAAAGACTATGGATAGAAGCGATTATTCCAATCAACCAAGTCGAATGCCTTGTGTTGAAATAATCAGAGTGAGTATAGGGATGCCCATCCTCACTCCTTCTCCACCACTTAAGGATCGTGGCGCACAATCCCTCTTGTACCTTATTGTGTTTGTAATTTTGATTAAGAAAAAACCGCTTGATGTTGGATTAAGGGTTTTTTGGATTTATTATGAATTTTTTTTTGGTGAATGGGTAGGTTGCTGGCGATGCATAAGGCAATCGACTTACAAAGGATGAATGCAAATGGAGTGTGATTGGTTGAGAGGTTTGGTGGTGATGGAAACCTATTGAGTTGATTTATTATAAAAATGCTTGACGTTAGATCAATCTTATTTGTGATATTTTAAAAAAGGTGAGGTTGATTTTATTCTTGGGTTAAAGCCTAAGCAACTAGCAAGCAAAGAGAAAACGGTAAAGTTATTACACGTCATGGGATTGGGGATACATTTGTTCAAATGGGAATGTAATAAACAATAAGTAAACAACCCAAATGACAAACTAAACGTGCACTAACAAAGTGGGCTAGCCTTTTAGACGACTAACTAGAAGTAATTGATTGAATAAGTCTCATAGTAAGAAAGCCTAAGCGTAAGTTATGAATGATGTGCAACGATGTCCTAAGACAAAGTAATAGAGAATAGAGATAACCAAGATTCGCAACTCCTTTGCTAGGGTTTTTGTATAGTGTACCATGCAGAGGATAGTGACCACAGTCCAATACTTGAAAGTCTTTTACGATTTCAGAAATTTCTAATGTTGTAGAAAGTTAGGGTTTTTGTTGGTGTCTGTTTTTCTCCTCTATTTTTTCTGTTGATGAATGAACCATGTTCTATAGTGTGAAGGCTAGGATTTTTTGTGTTTGAATTGCTGCAGCATCTTCATTATAGCCATCTCCATTGTTACTTTCCTAGATGCTCAACTGTGTTTTTTTGCCAAAAACATGAAATCTCCCTGTCTGTACTTTCTGAACTCTGCCCTTGTTTTGTCTGTTTGTAATTTGAATCTTTATGGTCCCATTGCTTTCTTGTTGCCATTGTGTTACTTGAAATTTGATGAATTGAAGACTTAGGGAAATGGGTTTTAATGGTTTGATATGAATTTTGAATGTGAGGAATGGTTTGTGATGAATTAACGAATGAATGTGACATGATTGAAAAGGTTTTGAATTGATTTTGAAATAGATTAGAATTAGAATGGTTAGATATGTGAATGAACTTGAATGAATATGGTACGGTTCTGATGAATTTGAAAATGGTTTTGATGGATTGAAATTGATGACTGTGTCTTGAATTGAATGAAATGATCATGATTATGAATTGGATTTTTGCTTGAATTAATGAATGTTGGTTTGGTTTTGATGAATTTGAATGTGGTTTTGATGTTGAATGAGTTGAATTGGAATTGTGGCGAATTGTTGAATTTGAGAATGGATTTTTGGATGCCTATGTAATGTGATTGAAATGATTATGTTTAGAATTGGTTTGTGAATTTGGATGATGAATTGAATGATGTGAATTTGGAATGTGAACATTTGGAATGGTATGGTACGATTTTGATATGTGAATGAACATGGTTTGAAATTGATCATGAATTGTCTTGGTTTTGAATTGTGAATTGTGATTAATGGAATATGAATCAATTTTTGAATTGAGTTTTGAAGTGAGTTGAATTGGAATATGATTGATGAATTCTCTTGCTATTGCATTCTCGCTAACCTTTGCTTCATTCCTTCTTTTCCATGTATTATTTTGAAGCAACATGAGCTTGGCACAATGTGAATCTCAATGGTACCTTGGGTGGGAAGAAACTGTGGCAATGGAAGCTTGAAAAAGGCTTGATGAGGCTTGGCGCAATG
Source organism: Lathyrus sativus (assembly GCA_963859935.3). Lineage (NCBI taxonomy): Eukaryota > Viridiplantae > Streptophyta > Magnoliopsida > Fabales > Fabaceae > Lathyrus > Lathyrus sativus. The sequence goes on along the minus strand of OZ012738.1, from coordinate 651,043,992 downwards.
TGGGAGTTGGCACCAAATTGAAGTTTGATGGAGCCTAGGATGATGAAGAGGCCGTGGCATGATACTGGAGATGTTAAGGGCATTGAAAGATTTTGAAACTTTTGATCATGTTCATGAAACTTAGGTCTTAGGATTAGAGTCCAATTTGTAATGTTCTTTCTTTTGTTCAATGTTTCAAGAATGTAAAGGTATAGCCAACATAATTTACAATGTATATTTTAATGTTGAACATGAGAAAGTCAAGGCTTGGATGGACTTTGAATCTTGCCTTATGCTTGAAATTGAATAAAACACCATGAACTTATTTGAAAGCTTTTAGATGAACTTTTGATGAACTTGAATGGTATTTGGCGAAATTTGAATATTATTTGAATGAAATCACCTTATCATGCTATTTGATTAACTTTTTCCAAAGTTTGAACTTAATGCCACAAATTAGGCATAACCTTGGTCAAAAAGTCAACTTTCCAAAGTTGTCTTTGACCAAAATCAGGGAAACTTGATCATGTGGTGTCTTGAACCAAAACTTATATGCATTTCTTACTTTCTCAAGAATTTGAACCAAAGCCCACTTGTATGCCATGCTTGATTATTTCTAATTCCATAATCCATGCTTAAAGAAGAACTAGATGAATCCAACTTATTTGATGTAGAAATCTTCAAACCAATATAGAAACCCTAGTATCAAGCATCCATGATGCTTTGATCCTTTGGTAAATATAAGCCTTGCAATATGGTAAATATAAACCCCAGTAATCGACAGCGGATTTTCAACCCAATAAAAAGGGAAGCAAGGCTGGCCGTCTAAAGTATATAGTACTTACGAACACCTCGGTCCACTCTTTACCCTTAAGAACTGATTCTTATAATTCTTATAGTTGGGGGTGTATGCATGGAGAAAACTCCGGCCAGAAATCCTGCTGATTTGTACCCAACTACAGTTATCAACACCCTTAACCTCAAAGAAAGATAAAAATAAGCCAATGGTGTGGGTGATGTTTAAAACCTCACAAACTCTTTCAAAAGCATTTATAAAACCCCAACTGTTGGGGTGAAGTTGAGAAGGGGCTATGTTCACAGTGTGTAAAACATCCGCTTCAAAATCGGAAAGAGGTATCTGAATGTGGAATTCGTCTAAAATCCCAACATAAAAATAATAAAAAAAAACTTCCTTGACACCTTTAGGACGAAGCATACAAACTCGTCCTCCAGGAATACAGGATTTCAAGACAACATCATCCTTGGACCATGTTGAAGATAATAGCTTTTTAGATCGAAGTTTTGCAATTTTTATATCCTCAAAGATGCTATTCTTATAGTTCATGACTTTGAGATTGAAGGGAGTAGCGGTCGTCATCGAAGTCTCTACAAAACCTGAGGAAGATGAGTCAGGGTCAAAATCACTTTTAGAAGTGAGAATATCACCATAAACTTCATTTATAATCTGACTATACTCTTATGGTCCTAAAGCGTCTTCCATTTCCCACATGCATTGCTCCTACAACTCATTTCTCTCAACGACATCCATACGAACGACACTACCACTACCCTCATTGCCCCGTTCCCCAAGGATGGTCATTTTTTCTAAAAAGTAAGAAGAAGAACAAAATAAATCAAGAAGGATAAGGAAATATCTGTGAGCAACAAGAAGATGAAGATTGAAATAGGAGTTTGATCGTCGAAAAAGATGATGCATAGCCGAAATAAGAAAAGGGAAAGAGGAAATAAAGACTTTTTAAAGGACTCATCACCCAAGGATAATTAAAGAGTAGCCATTAACAATCATTATTACACTGGAGAAAATGAAAGGACATGACCCTCCAAAGAACTCATGACACGTAAGGACTTGGGAAGAAAAGCCGACCTATAGCACGACATCAATCAAATATATCCGGGCTCATGTTACTACCGAGTACTGTACCCTTGTGAACAGATATAATACACGGGGGGGTTATGTACATGTCAAATATATTTTAAGCCGGGTTGTGTAGCCGGACAAGGTTAGACATGAACTATACTACGATAGCAAAAAGGGTCGAGCAATGCAGAAAGTTAGGCAAATATCATCTATAACCCGGGCTGGTCAGGGAGCCCGACTCCTATTAGCCAAATTCCTATGAGGCCGAGTACTGACCTCCATCAACCCGGTACTTACGCCGAACATGAACTCAACCGGCATACCAACAGTTGTAACGGTGGCGGCGCATCAATGAGGACGTTACCAGAACTTTAAAGCTTACATTCATGAAGGGGAGTTACAGCAATGATGACCATGTAACCTCAGAAGGCTAAAAGACTCCTCTTAATGACATATGTTCATGGAAGGGGCTCACACATGCGGGTTAAGCAAGACACATCCATCTTGAGACAATATACATTACAAGTGTAGCTCTCAAATTCCCAAATATCCCTCACGATATAGACAGTGTAATTCTCCTTGTCCAAAACAAGGAGAATTAGCATTTTTGGTGTATCTAACCATTTTTGGCTAAAACACAATGAATCTCAGTTGAATGACACTTATCAAGCTCAAACACAATGGATGAGAAACCCTAATCGTATTGCCTTGAGTACACACCGATGAAGCAATGACTTGGAAAGTTGATGAGAACCAGAACCCTAATTCAAAGGCTTCCCAGTTAGGCCTTGATGAAACCCTAAACAGTTGATACCCTTGAGAAATCTTAGAGAAGATGAAATTATGTCTTGGTGAACCTTTAATAATAAGATGCTCATGAAGATGAAAGTCTAAACCCTTGCTTTAAACTTGAGTGTAACAACCAAATGAAATCACCTCTAAATAGGAAAAATTCAAATCACAAGAAAACTTTTGATTCCATATCTTAGGAACCCAATAAAATACATGATTATGATTGTCATGACCTAATAGATAGGGTTAGAAGCAAGAGGACAAATTTTAGAGTGCAATGACATATACATTATAGGTTCTCAAACCAACCAATTAGGCAAATACCTTAGAGTGTCGTCTAAGATTAATTTTGTGTTTTACTCCATTTTCATATTATTCTTCTTCATCGAGTTATGGTAACAGTACATGTCCGTCATGCAGCCAAGGAGTGTTAACTGGCATGATATGCTTGAGATCTGATTTCGGGGGTTGTCCTAAGCACTATCCTAACCAGAGGTGTAATTGAAATGTTGCAAGGGTGGATTGATGATTTCCAATGCGTCCCCATATTTTTTCAAGGATGTTAATATGCTGCGCTAATCAATGATAAGCCCGTGATATTCGCGAAAATTGCACATTGCGGTTCTATGTTTGGTACCTGGAAACATCCCATGCAATATATAAAAATGATTTTGGAAATTGTAGTTTATTAAAGAGAGATAATTGTCTCTATTATGTAGATTTCCAAATACAAGTTGCTCTACTGCAGGGAATTTCTTGTAACAAGCTACCAAAGTTCTTAATGTCTTCTTCAGTTACCGAACTATTAGGGAATCGAGCAGCAAAACCCAGAGGAACCACTTCTGCATTAGCATCACAGGATCAGATTTGAATTGATACCATGAATCATTAGAACATTTTAAATGTTTATACCAAATAGTATTATTTTCAGATTTTGCATAAAGATTTCACGCAACTTACGAGATCACTCTAGTATCAAAATGAGTAACAAGTAAGTCCTCAAGTTCAGCTGAAGCCACCTAATAATATAAATGTATATTTATTAAACGAGATTGACAGCAAAACCAAGAAGTTGGAAAAAAAATACAAGTGTATGTTTTAAAATAAGTATTTTTATTGTGGACAAGGGGAACTAATTTATATGCTACTTGTAAATTAATTTAGAATTTACATTAGACAAATATGTGTCGCTCATTTCTCTGCGATGGCGGGAGCACCTCCTTTATTGTAAACTTTTAAAATTATGCAGGGTAATTGTCAGAATAAAGATCAGATAGAGACATACCCTCTAATAAAAAGAGGGACAGAGAACGATGAAGATCTCTGCAAAAGGGGATAATCGGCTGCGGCCGGATAACATTTAATAAAGGCCTAACTGAAATCCACGCTACTCGAAACCTCTGGCATAATCTGTTGCGGCCAAGTAAGTTTAATAAAACCTTTGGCCTAGCTGAAGTCCACGCTACTCAAAGCCTCTGGCATAATCGACTACGACCGGTTAACATTTAATAAAACCTCTAACCTAACTAAAGTCCATGCTACTTGAAGCCTCTAGCGTAATCAGCTGTGGTCGGGTCATGCAAAATAAAAACCTCTGATCTTCATTTAACGTCAACCCTCATAGGGCTCTGAACGTCGGTCATACAAAGTAAACATACCTCTGACTTTAAACGGTTTGATTAACTTATCATTGGCCAAATATCTGACATGATCTACTCGGAGTTAGTCGATATGTGTTCGAGATTAACAAGACCCCTCAAATCATTAAGGACTGGCTCGTGGGAGCTTCAAACATATACGGTACAAACTTGAGCTAAAAGACAAGTTGACTCGTTTGGAGCCGGCCATTTTATTTGATTTACATTCGAACAAATAAATTTTTATCAAGGAGAAAAAACATATTAGGGATACATAACCAAAAAGACTAACACGAACACAACTAAAAACAATCTCATAAGAACTTGAATATTATTGTCAAAAGATTAGGAAGGCGTCCAAACATTACACATCTAAAAGGGATGACTAAAACTATTATGAACCAATGCACTGATGCAAAGATCTCTGATTTAAATCACACCAAATATTCTCAGGCCTTAGAATCCAACTCACTTGGGTCATGTAAAGAATAAAGTAAGACAAACTCGGAATTTGCCAAGACTTGTAATCATCTAAAAGCTACCAGGATTTGGTTACTGCTAATTTAAAAACACACATGGGCTATCACAATCCTAAATGACAAGGATAACATTGACATAGTTAAAGCGGAACTGCAATTAGTCGAGACCTACTAGGGCTCTCTGACTTATATATATCTAGAACCTGCTGAGCTCTAAAACGACCACGGGTCGAAAACCCACTGGGGCTCTCCAACTTCATGTGTTAAGAATCTACCAGGTTCCACGAGGACCATAAATAGAGAGCCCACTAAAATTCTTCGTCTTCTTTATTAAAGACGTAGTGCTTTTCGACATCATTAAAGTTGCAGATCTTCCCAAGATGCACTTGGGGCTTACCCTTCTCCTTAGCAAGACAAAATATGCTTTGGGCTTAGAATCAAAGTAATTATCAAAGATCTGTAGAAGTAAATAAAAATACAGCATTGTTATAAATTCAAGGATCTCAATAGGATCTTAACATGTTACGGGGGAGAGAGAAGATATGCCCCATGTTATAAAAAAATTCCGTGTCCGTTCACATCATTGTGTCGATTTAGAACGTGCAAGCAAGTAGGAGTAGATCGTGTTGTAAAAGGTTAGCGTATATCCCGTATTTTATTAAAACCCAGAAGTGGCCGGTATATATCTCTGAGAATTATTACGATCCCTAACAGTGAGTTTCATACTTATCTCAGACTCAATCGAACAGGCTCTAAAGGAACAAGCCAACTCATAACCGTTGTAACATTTATGGAACAATCAAGGGTCGGAAACCGTTACAGAGCGACTAATGGCGATAAATGGTTATAAATACTAATGAAGTCCGTTATGAATGATTAGTAGGAGGCTACATTTATTATGACCATAAAAGCCTATTAATCGTAAGAGGGAGGGGAGGGAATATATATAGATCTTGAGACCAACAATAAAGAGAGACGAAACGGTGAATAACAAAGATATGAGAATTGGGTGAGAGCAATATGCGTGTAAGACTCATGGATCCCAAAAATGAACCTACCAATTCATCCTCCTTTCTCCCATATCTCAATCACAGATACATTAACCAGTCATTTATGACCTTCCCTGGCTAGCATCAGGGAGGTTAACCTTTTGATGTTTTAGCAAGAACAATCCTTTTTCTCAACATTATGGGTCCTCTTTATGATAAATCAATATCGTTGGAGGATAGAATTGGAATTCTATATTAATTGCACCGCTGTACTAGTGCTACGAGTCGTGGATAGTGGAAAGAAAATCTTTGATAGTCGTTGGTAGTACAGTCCATGAGAGTATCAGCGTATCCGTCCTTTTGATTTTCCGCTCAAATTGTACTATCTTCTAAATTACTTATTCCGTGATTATCTCTAAATCACTGGCTTCATATAGATGTGATTTGAATCTTGCTCAGAGTTTAGAGCCTTGAATATTATACTTTAGAGTCTAATGAAAATGAGGCTTGAATTTATCAGAGTAAATCTAGATTGTTTGATTCAGAAGTGTTGACTAGGATATCCAGAGTTGACTATCATCTTAGCACTTTTTCATATTCTAACTTTAGTTCAGAATCTGTTGGTGTTTAGAGTCCAGAGTCTGATGATGTCCAGAGTTCAGAGTCTCTCTATCCAGAGTCCATAGTCTCTCTATCTAGAGTTTAGAGTCTAATGAAGTCCAGAGTCTAGAGTTTCTTTATCCATAGTTCAGAATCTGTTTTGTTGAACTTTGTTCAACGTTTGGCTTTTTAAGAGTCTGCTTTATCCAACCTCTGACTTGTTCAGATTCTGCTCTATTCAGTATCTGGCTTTTTCAAAGTCTACTCTATTCAGCATCTAGCATGTTCAAATTTCACACACTTAACAACATTATCAGAGTGCAAAATTGTTCTTTATACTTTGTTATCCTTAAAATTCAAGAATTGTAAATGCAGAATCAAACTTGTTCTAACAATCTACTCTTTTTTTATGATGACAAATATTATAGTTTTGATGAACAATTTTGACTTAAAAAATAATTTACTAAAAATCAGAGTTAGGTTTGTAAGCTCCCACTAAGTTTTAGACCTTCAAAATTTGCTTAGCTTAAGTTCACATTAGTGAGGTTTGCAAGCTCCCCTTTAGTTTAAGACTTGGAAAAAATTTGATTTTAAATTAGCACAAATAGTCTCATAATTTATCCAATAAATTATAAAAATGTTTGGGATTTATCTCGGGATAAAAATGAATCAAAATTATATTGTTTCTTCCCCTTTGTCATTAATAAAAAAGAATCATAAGATATCATTTAAAGGCATTAACATTGATTTTTGAAAGTGACACTATAGAATGACAAAAACATAAACAATCTAGCAAAAAATGATTTTAGGATGATGGTGGTGGCTTCGAATGGTTGTTAGCAACTCTTCGAATCTCTAGTTAGGGAGAATTAGTAGTAGTCAAAGCTAGGGAGATGTGCTCGAAGACCAAGAATATTTCTCTCTCTGATGTCCATTGGTGCATATTAAATAAAGCTGATTTTGCATTATCCAAGAAATTTCTATATAAGTGAGGTTTTGTTACTCTCAGAGGACTCTAAGAAGGGCTCCTCCAGGGAAGTCAGAAAGGCCATTTGAAAAGACACGTAATGATGACCTAGGGGGCACGTGGCATGTTTTATTTTATTCGAATAAAATAATAATTACTCCCAAGGTTTATTTAAGTGGTTTGTTGCTGTAAGAATTAGTTATAAACTTGTCAACATTATTCTTAGCCACAATAAGCGCATGAATTAAAACATTAACACCATTCAGAGTTCGGAAGACAGAAATTCCAAGAGGGATTTTGACTTAGGACCTTATGGCCCAGATAACCTCACTTCAGAGGGTTAACTGGTTCAGAAACAGTTTTCCTCAGATTCTCATTTTGACTCTCTAGAGGCAGCACACATTGAGACTTGTATTTTTACTCACGACAAATTTCAATTTTTAAATTCTTTAGAATGAATAAAAATATGTATTCATAAAGGATTTTTGTAAAGATATCGACCCATTGATGGTTTGTATCAATAAATTTTTTAAATTAATAATACCCTTTATGACCATAGTCTCTTACAAAGTGATATTTTATCTCGATGTGTTTAACTCTAGAATGTAAAATGAGATTCTTAGATAAATATATAGCAGAGTTATTATCACAAAGGATAAGAATGTTTCTCTCATAAAGTTGATAGTCTTCTTGATGTCTCTTCATCAAGAGGATCTGCAATTGATAGTGCAATATTGATTATCTTTTGTTGGACCATGAGAATATATTGTCACCAAGAAACTGATAACTTCCACTGGTGCTTTTTCTTTCAATTCTATCTCCAGCGTAGCCAGCATCAGAATAACCAACTAACTTGTAATATGATGATTTATTATAACAAAAACAAATATTAGTAGTAATTTTCAGATACATAAAGATTCTCTTAATAGTTGTTAAGTGAGATTCTCTAGGATCTGACTGGAATTTGGCACACAATCACACATTGAGAAAAATGTTAGGTCTAGAGGCATTTCAATATAGAAGAGAGCCAATCATACCTCTATATAACTTTTGTTCTACCTTTTTACTTTTTTCGTCCTTCTCCAAAATGCACGTTGGATGCAACAAAGTCTTAGCAGGTTTACTTTCAACCATATCGAACTTCTTCAGAAGTTTTCTTGTATACTTACTCTGATGAATGTAAGTTCCCTATGGACCTTAATTAATTTGAATTCTCATAAAGAAATTCAATTCCCCATCACTCTCATTTCGAATTCAAACTTCATTGACTTAGAAAAATCTAGACAAAGAGAAGCATTGGCAAAGCCAAATATGATGTCATCAACATATATTTAAGCTATTAAAATGTCATTATTGAATGATTTACATAATAGGGTCGTGTTAAATTTTCCACTTGAAAAATAATTATGAATAAGAAAGTTACTAAGTCTTTCATAGCAAGCTCTAAGAGCTTGTTTCAGACCATATAAAAACTTTTTAAGTTTATAAATAAATTCAGGGTTTTTATTTAGTTTTCAAATACAGGGGGTTGATGAACATATACTTTCTCTATTATACATCTATTCAAGAATTCACTTTTAACATCCATTTTATATAGAATAATATTATGATTAACTGCAAAGGATAAGACAAATAAGTTATAACCTAGCCATTGGTGCAAAGGTTGTCGTATAGTCAATTCGTTCTTGTTGACTATTGCCTTGTGTAACATGTCTTGCTTTGTTTCTTACTACTTCTCCTTACTCATTTAGCTTGTTTCTGAAAACCCAATTTGTTCCAATGACATGTGTCTTTTTAGTATGGGAACCATATCCCACACATTATTTCTAGATAATTGATTCAATTCTTCTTGCATCACCCGAATCCATTCAGAGTATTAAAGAGCTTCATTAATAGATGGTGGTTATATACTAAAGACCAATCCCATAGGCGTTTCTTCATCTCTTCTGAATCAAGATCTGGTTCAAATTGGTTCTGTCTTTTTACCCATAATCAAATCTTCAGGATGAAAGGATTTTTGCTTGAACTTCCTCATAGGTTCTAATGTCTCAGTGACTTCTAGTTCTGACTGATCAAGTTCATGTTGAGAATCTCTAGAAGCTATAACCTCAGAGTCTGAATATGCAATTTCTAAATTTGAAAATTTATCAACTAGATTTGACTTCTCAAAGTCATGCTTATCATCAAACTTAACATGTATTGATTCTTCAACCATTTTGGTTTCAGTGTTATACATTATATACCTTTTAAGCGTTCAGAGTATCATAACATGATACACTTTTGGGCTTTGGAATCAAAATTGTTCAAGTTATCTTTAGTGTTAAGCATATAACAAGTACATCCAAACGAATGGAAATATGAATTGTTAGGTTTTTTGTTCTTCCACGGTTCATATGAAGTCTTCCCTATAATCAGTCTTATCGAGATCCTATTCTTAATATAACATGTGTTACACCCTAAAATTTGACCAACCTTTTTCTTTACTTGGCTTGTGTTTCATTTCGTATTCTAGCATTTGCATTGCATAACATTGTTCATTTAGCAGGGGATCAAGAGGTTGTGCATATCAAGAGGAGGTTACCAAGAGTTTTGAACCTAAGCAAGGGGTTTACTCAAGGATGAGTGGTCATCAAGTCACCAAGAAGTGGTCAAAGCTTTGTGAAGGAGTTGATGGGTGTATGTGGATCAGCTCCTAACTTGGAGTCGAATTGAGGATCATCAAAAGGTTGTGAATTCATGATTATGGATATGGGATGTTGAGAAAGCTCATTGAAGGCTTTGAGAGCCATGTTGGAGTTTATTCAAGTTGTTGTGTCATCTGTAAGAGGCCACAATCAAGAGTGGTGCATCTAGGGTTTTCATCTGGTCAACCCTCAGTCAATTGTGAAATCGAAGGAGATTAAGACTCAATTCAAAGTCTTTGTGATCATGGAATGTTGTGTTGAGATGTCTAATATATCATTTCAAGATCAAATCAAGAAGAATCAAGAGTGTGAGAAGTTACTAAATTAGGGTTCTCAGTGTAAAATCTCATGTTTAGTGCCTAACTTCAAGACCACATATCTCAAGATACAAGCCTCATCTCATCTTGACCCTAACATGAAACTTGTATAGCATGTTTCTAGATTTCTTTTGGGTACTAAAAGTCTTTCATCTGATTTCTAGAACTCAAGTTATAGTGCTGGCAAGTTACAGGTCCTCAGATGAATGTGATTTTGGTCAACAAAAGTCAACCAACTTCCAAGCCACTTTTGACCTAGAAGGATGTTTCTCCTCACTTTTACCCAAACATGAAATTTGTTTCTCATGATCTTAGCTTTTCAAAGAGTACTAGAAGTCCTTCATCTGATTTGTAGAATTCAAGTTATGAAGCTTGCAAGGCAGGGGTATTTTGGGAAAGTAAGATTACAGGTCATTTTCATTATAGGTCCATTTCACTATCTTGCACACTTCAAATGAAACTTTTCCCAACATGAAAATTGCTCCAAATGGTCCTAATTTCATCTTGAAACACTCACTTGTGAGAGATTTGGCTTGGATTGAAGAATTGGTGGAGAAACTTTCATGGAAAAAGCCTTAAAAAGGGAAATTGCAATTAATTTATTTTTAATCATTTCAAGGCAACCTTATGCATTTTTTGAGTCACAAAGATGTAACAAACAAGATGAAAGAATTGGATTTGAGTTTTGGTCATGCTTTCATGTGTAATCACATTACCATTTCAAGTGAATTTTTTACAATCCAATATTCACCATTTGATCAAATCAAGGGATGAATCCCATCCACATGATCAATATGAGATCCCAGAAAGCTTTTTGAATGAGAAAACAAGGCAATTATGGGGAGTTTCACGTGTGCATGATCATGAAAAATCAGAATTGGGCATTTTTGAATTTCACACAATTGAGCCACAATTGGGCCTCCAAATTGATCCCAATCCATCATATAAAAGGTTAAAATGAATTTTGAGCATTCATTCATGCTATTTCGTGCTCAGAAGGCTCAAGAACAGTTGAAGCAAGCAAAGCAAAATTCCAAATGGTGAATCTTAATTGAGCTGTTTTCAAAGCAATTCAAGGTCAGAATCACCTTCAGTAAGCTTCCTTGAACGTGTCTGGATCATTTTCTTCAAGCTTAAGCCACTGAGAAGCCCCAACGGAGGTACTCCGTTTGGTAAGCTTCAGATCCAAAATTCTCTCTAATTATGTACTTATTTAACTCCATTTTTGTGCCATTCTGAAGTCCTACTCATGTAGGCAAATGTTGGTTAATTGTTGTGCTTGTTTATTGCAATTTCAGTGTTGAGCTCAAATTTTATTTTCTTCGATTTGACTTGTTCTTGCATGATTATTGAAATTTGACCATGGATTTGAGCTCTACGTGACTTGTAGATTAGTTTTGACTATTTATTTGCATGATTTGGTGAAGTTGAGTTCCACCTGCACTTTTGAGTCACTGGAGAAGATGACCGGAGCCACTGTGCTCCGGCCACCTGGTTTTCCCCTCCATTTTTCATGTTTAAATGTTGCCTGAGCCACGTGTGTTCATTTAATCCATTGGATCTGATGACTTTTCCATCCAACAGCCATAAACATGACTCACCGTGTACTTCATTTGACCAAACACACTTGATCCATTGAAACTATGTGTTTCATTAAACGCTTGTTGGATCTGGTCTTCTTTTTGCTTTTAGAACCCCCTAGCGTGCAGGCCCACAGATTTACACGTGAATTCATTGCTTTTCACACCATTTGTTTCTCTATTTTATTTTCTTTTCTTTTTTTATTTTGTTTTATATCTGTTTTGATTTAATTTCAAATAAAATACTTCCAAGCTTGATAAATTTCTACAAAAATATCTTTAAGACATTTTAGGATGTCTTTTATTTTTAGGAAACTTTTATTTTATTTTTTGGTTTATTTTTCATTTAAAAATGGAATTATCAATTGGAGGTGTTTTATTTGAATTAATTCTTGACATTGTTTTGTTCTTGATTTTTTTTGCACTTTCCTTTTGATCCAATGATTGAAATTCAATCCTCATATCCATGGTGAGTTGATTGATTTTTGAGGACCATTTTGCCCCTGTTTGGTTGACTTTTGGTTTGACTTTGACCTTGCTTTTGTTGACCCTCGATAACCCTCTCTCAAATTGGTGCATCCATGTGAATCAATTTCTTTGATGATAATTTGAGATGACTTTGGTTATGTTTTCTTGGACTTTGTTTTACAACATGTTTATGTACTTGTGACATTTTATTTGGCCCTTTTTGAATCATTTTCCCAATTTTGAGGTAACTTGCAAGTCAAGTTACCCCAAAGGGAGGTTCGTACATACATATTGAACTAGTTTGTCTTGGATATGAATTTGATGGATCCTCTTGGGTTTGTGTGTAGAGTAATCATTTTATTCGTAAGCATAAGAGAAATAGGAGTTCAGAGCTTTTGGTTTTGAAATAGGTTTTTCTTTAGGCACATAACCAAATCCTCTTCTTCCATTTCTGCTAACTCCATTTATCATTGAAGCCATCTTGCTTCTATCAATGTTTCTAACCAGAAATGTCTAAAAAGATTTGTTATACTTCTTTATGAAAATTTCATAATCCACAGAAGCTTCTGAAAGGATTTCTTTCTCAAGTTTGGAACTTTTACTTTGAAGAGCAGATTTTTCATCCTTCAGAATAAAATTCTCTTCATTTAAAGTGGAGAAATCTTTCTTAAGCTTACCATGCACTTCAGATTAAGATACATGGATTTGTTTTAGATCCTTATATCTGTTCTGAAGCTTTAAATACTTTTCTAGAATTTTAAAAGGACAAGACTCTAATTCAGAATGAGATAAGTTAGGGAAAACCTTTTTAGAGTTTGACTCGGACTCTGATTCTAATTGAATCTTTTCATTAGATGCTCGTGTGCTTACTATCAGCGCCAAATTAGCTTGATCTTCCTCTGAGACTTTTCCTAATGATTCAGATTAATCCCAAGTAGCCATCATCCTTTCTTCTTTCCTCTAAAGTCCTTCTTCTTTGGTCTGTCTTTCTTCAGCTTGGGAAACTCATTCTTGTAGTGACCCGAATCCTTACACTCGAAGTAAATTACGTCATTGCCATCACCATACTTCTTCAGTCCAAATGTAGGCTCAGAGAGACCACCTATTCTTCTGAAGCCTCTGAACTTTCCTTGTCTTCTCTTCCAGAGTTGATTAACACTAGTGGACATAAGAGACAATTCATTTTCTTCTTCTGAATCTTCTTCAGAGTTCTCTTCTTCTTCAGCTTGAAAGGCTTTGGTCTTATCAAACTTTGCCAAGAATTTCAGTGCCATATACTTGACTTTTCTTTGAGGCACATCCTCTTCAAGATCTATCTCATGAATTCTCAAAGAACTCACAAATTCCTTAAGAGTCGTGTTGTTTAGATCCTTTGAAAGTTTCAACGCAGTTACCACAAGCCTTTATCTCTTGGGTAAGTTTTTGTTAATCTTCTTCACATGACCTGCAGTTGAGTAACCTTTGTCTAGAACCTTCAGTTCTTCAAAAAGAGTCTGAAACCTTTAGAAAATGTTATCAGTAGTTTCGTTATCTTCCATTTTGAAAGCTTTAAACTTCTGAATTAAGAAAAGTGCCTTGGTTTCTTTAACTTGAGTGTTTCCTTCATTTGTCATTCTCAAAGAATCAAATATAGACTTTGTTGTATCTATGTTTATGATCTTTTCATACTTAGTGTATGAAATAACATTCAACAAGATGGTTTTTGCTTTGTGATGATTCTCGTAGTCTTTCTTTTGTTGATCAGTCATTACTCTTTTTTCCACCTTGTTACCACTAGCATCTACAGGATGAACGTAGCTATCAACTACCATATCCCATAGATCTACATCATGATTTCAAGGAAAAATCTTTCTATTCTATCTTTTCAGTAATCAAATTTTTCTACATAAAAAACTAGAGGTTTTGCACTATAGTGATCTCTATCAGCGAGCGCAGCTGGTGGAGGGACTCCTGCCATTGTGTTTCACAAAATGGATCTTTATCTGACACTACGAAGTCTTTGATACGTAATGAATACCAAAATCAGAGCTCTGATGCCATTGAAGGTGAATGGAAACACAAGAAAGGGGGGTTGAATTGGATTTCCAAAAATGAAATCTTTTTCACCTAACATAGTGAAGGTGTGAAAAGTATACAAGAAGGGGGGTTGAATTGTGTTTCGGGTTTTCTCATTATTTACTCCATCCGTTCCTTTTTAAGTGTCACATTTTTATTTTTTACGCATACCAAAAAAACTAATCAATATTGTTACTTTTCATACAATAATCATCATTTAATTACCTATAACACCCTTAATTATTTATTACGTTCATTTTATTTTTTCTCTCTCTGTAATAATTATCTAGGGGTAATTTTAATAATAATGCATTTAATACTACCTTAAACTTTGCAAGTGACAATTAAAAAGGAACAAAAAGTTATTCTAAAAGTGACACTTATAAAAAAACAAAGGGAGTAGCTTCTTATCAGAGTCTCAAAATTAGAACTGATGATCAGATTCTTAGTTAATTCAATTGGTAGCGGATACAACAGAGGTCAATAAAATAACAGCAGAAGACACAAAAGATTTATACTGGTTCCCCCCTAACTAAGAGTAGTCCATTCCCCTTGCCTCACGAGAGCTTTTTGTTATAACCACTTCATGATTACAATCGCTTATGCTTCTGCATAAGACTTTTACAAATGCTCAGACCAACTATCTGAGACTTTCCTTGCTTAGAGCGCATGTCTAAGACTTACCCTTTGTTCACACCATCAGACTGAGCGACCTGCTCATATGCTTCTGTTTGAGACTTCCCTTTTCTTAGAGCACATGTCTAAGACTTCCTTTGCTCACACCATCATACTGAGTCGCCTGCTCATCTGTCTTTTGGTTGAGACTTTCCTTTATTTAGAGCATATGTGTCAGACTTCCTTTTCTCACACCATCAAACTGAGCCACCTTCTCATTTGTCTTCTAGTTGAGACTTACGTTTGCTTATAGCACATGTCTAGGACTTTGTTTTTTCTCAATCAGACTAGATGATTAAGACTTCCACAACTCGAGCACTTAAGCAATGAGACTTACATGGCTTAAGCATCTCGACTCATGAATTGTTGCTTAAATTCTAATGAGACAATACTTTTTGCTCAAGCACATAGCAAGAGACTTAATATAAACTGTTGAAGGCTCGATAGAATAGAGAACAAGGTGTACATGATGCATGCATCAGAGGTATGGGAGATCACCATAACAAAGACCTAAAGCACTTAAGATTTATCAATATATAAAGGGCTAATAAATCTTAAGTCTTTTACAATTACAACCTAAAATAGAAAATTTGCATATTACATAGAGTTGATAATTGCTTGATCTTGCTACTAATTCAACAGAAGAATCCTTGTTAAAAATTTAGGATTGAATCTTCAGCCATATATCTAGCCTTTCCAGAAACTAGCCATTGCAAAGGTGACTTGGTCAAGTGTCTTTACTTTTGCTCCATAATACAAAAGACGTTGAAGATGGATGCACAACAGATTTCAGAATCCAGTGTGTAACACATTTAACCTTTGAGTCTTCAAGAGTTTCTATACTATTAGAGACGTTAGAAGCAGACATCCATAGAATGTACCAACTTTTCTTGAGCCTTACAATCTTGTAGACTCGAGCTGACAGGTTGATAAGACAATACAACATGCTTTCAGTAGTACGGATAGTCCACAACTTTATCACCAACTCTGAATGGTACCAGAAGCTGATATACAATTACTAAGTGTAGAAACTCGTCTGAATGCTGAGGCCTTCAGTTCAGAGTCTTCATCAAACCACACTAGAAATTGTTCTTCAGACTTTGCCACCAGAAGCTAGCAATGAAGCAACTTCAAGTGTATCTTAAGTAAAACAGATTCTGATTATATATGTACAAGAACAAGAACCTTCATAAATAAAACACACATCAAATAAGCCATTGTTCTTTTAATACTTTTGTTATCAACAAAACTAAAAGAGAATATGTTAAGAACAAATCTTGTTCTAACAATCTCCCCTTTTTTGATGATGACAAACATAAGTATTTAAAGGATAATGTTAGGCATTTAATTTTCTCTGCAACAACAGGATATGAGGTTTGTAAGCTCCCCCTGAGTCTGATAGTTCACAACTGAGCTTGTTCTAGCATTAAGAACTATTTTTCAAGAAAAATAAATTAGTCTTCTTAGCAACATCGGGGTCTGAGGTTTGTAAACTCCCCCTGAGTCAAACAGTTCCAAGGTTGAGGTTTGTAAGCTCCCCTTAGTTCCATATTTAAGAACACTAAGATAACTGCATTTTAACTCTTTTTGGCAACACCAGAATATGAGGTTTGTAAGCTCCTTATGAGTCTCATAGGCTAATTCAGAGGTTTGTAAGCTCTATCTTAACACTATGTACAAGAGAGTTAAAACATGTCGCCCTTTTTAATTTTCCTTGGCAACACCGGAATATGAGGTTTGTAAGCTCCTTTTGGGTCTGTTAGGCTAAGTCTGAGGTTTGTAAGCTCTAACTTAGACCTATGTAAGAAAGTAAAAAATGTGCCCTGGGAAAGTAACAGAAAATAAATGACCAATATGTATTCAATGGGTTCAGTTTGCACTTAAATACTTACTATTATTTCTCCCCCTTTTGTCACATCTAAAAGAATAAAAATAAAAGAACGAAAGAGAAAATATCACTAATAAGTGTAACTCAGATCATCATTACAAGATCAGTTTCCAAGAAGGAAGAGTAATCAAGTAATAAGAGTTATTG
The DNA here is from genome assembly GCA_963859935.3 of Lathyrus sativus. Classification (NCBI taxonomy): domain Eukaryota; kingdom Viridiplantae; phylum Streptophyta; class Magnoliopsida; order Fabales; family Fabaceae; genus Lathyrus; species Lathyrus sativus. The sequence goes on along the minus strand of OZ012738.1, from coordinate 651,026,856 downwards.
AGGTTTGTAAAGTTAACGTGTTGAAGTCTTAGGGTCGTTACTGTCCCAAGAATTAAACAAGGATTAACATTAGACGCTTGACATCCATAAAAGTCATTATAAAAACATCTCACTCCTCATTTTCATCAATCACCAACCTAAGGATATGGCATCAGCAACTGAGAGTCATAATGCATCTATTGTAACAGATGCAACTGAGAGCTCTACAAGCTTGGTTATCCAATCCTCTTAGAGGTGAGCTGCTTTTAATTCCTTTACAACTGTACCTCTGCTCTCAACACAACTTGCTTATGAAGAAGCTACTTCAGCAGCACCTGGACGACCTTTAGAAGGTGGTCCAGCAGTAGCTGCCTTGAAGCCTTAGAGAATAAGCATGAAGATATCAAGGAAGAAGAAAAGGAGGGTCAACAAGTCGTTCTACCGCTCTCTTCCAGACATAGAAGAGGAAGAAGTGATTGATTCAGAAGACGAGGAGGTGGACTATAACAACAGTGGGCGCCGCTGGGCACGTGATGCAATGGATAGGGATGAATTATAAACAACATCTTGTACCCCTTTTTTTGTTGTTAAAAAGTTGTAATCCTCGTTTAATTAATGAAAAAAAATTTCAGACAAATACTTCTCTATCACACATTTACATTCCAGAACTTTTCTATAGATTTTCTGAAGGTACACTAATAAAGTGAAACTGACATAGAAATGACAGTTAGAATAGATCAATCATAAACTCATACTTATTTAGAGAATCTTAATAAATTAGGTTACATTACCAAGAGTCCTTATTAAAATGTTGATTTAATCATTCCTTAAATAATATTAAACTCAAGACAATAAATGTAACACATCTATGAAAGGACTCTCATAAGCTTTCTTCCACCATCACTTAATCCCTAAAACACCAAGATATATAAGCAAAAGAAGATATGGGTTCCAAAGAGAGATTTCAAGAAGGCAACATTATTGAATGCAGCTATTTAAGCAAATCAAAGCAAGACAACAATTGAAGAACTTGTAAGCAAGCAGATAACTTCAGAAGTGCTTTCCTCTATAACATCCTTTGTGAAGACACACAGAAGAAAGAAGTCTTCTGGACCCAGACGCAGAAACAAACTGAGGAATGAGGCTTTGGAGTTTGCTAAGGAAGAATGGCAAGATATCTTAGATAATATATACATGTCAGATGATCCTAGGGAGTTCCTTAGGATACATCCATTAGACTAGGAAAATTTTAATTATTTTGTAATAGCTTCCTTTTTAGTAATAAAATAAGTTGTAGACATTTGAATTATTTTATCTATTTCAGATTCTCAGTGAACAACAAGAGTAAATATTAATCAGTTAAAATTGAACACAAGCATGAACAAGCTCTGAATTTATTAATAAGGTGATTAATACAAATATTTCATCAATAATACAAGGCATAACTATGCATAAATCTAACATCAAAATCTTTCATAGATAGCTTCAAACTTGTCTCTCCAAATATTGGAAGAACTAGCCTCAGAATTTATGTTGACCCCTTGCCGAACAAGCATTTCAGAAATAACTCATCCAAAAGGTATGACGAAGGTCTTTCCATTTTTAAGAGAAGAAAGAGACCTTTTCAGATGGTCAAACATAACTAATCCTTAGGAAGTAAGTTTGAATTCAGAATCTGACTCCAAACAACAACATCAGGAAGAAGATTAATGGATCTACAAAGATACGCCAAGTAGGAAGATAGTGTTCCAAAACAAGAGTTCCTGGAATTTCTCCAATATCCTCACAATTGATCACATTTACAATCACTTTAGAGGTTACTGTAATAGAAACACCAGTCACTCTAGACAGAATAGCATACTCAGAATTTAGCTCAAGAATGGAAGCATTAATCCAAAACTCTTTGACAAGACTTGGATAAGTGAAACCACAGAGCATCTCAAAGTAGCCAGTCCATCTTTATTTAGACACAGTCTCCCAGAAGTTAAAACCAATCTTAAGAAACTCATCAAAATCCACAAAATTTTCATTGACGACAACCAGCTGACTCAAAGAAGAATAAACTGAAGAACTCATCTCAGGTTTGGTTTGGTTAGTACATAAACAAGAGGAAAAGAAGAAGAAGAAGAAGAAGAAGAAGAAGAAGAGGAAGAAAGAAAAGAAACTGAACATGAATCTTACAAAAATAAGAATCTTGTCAGAAAAGGACACAATGATATTTCACAGGACATGGAATAGTAACAACAAGTACTAAAAGAGAAAACATCATTACCTAAAGGTTCTTTATCCAGTAGACATTTCAATTCCACCATATAAGTTTCACCTTTATGAAATATTAAGTATTATAAAAGCTTTTAGAAAACTTTTTACTTAAACTGTTATTACAGTCAGAAAGAATCTTCTTCGAAATCTCAAAAACTGACAACTTTCAAAAGCTATCAACCATCAGAGTGTAGTAAGTCCAAACTTAGATAGAGATATCATCTATCAGTCACAAGTCTCTAAGATTCTATTCAGAACTAGCACTTTATCTTGAAACAAGAGTCATGAGTGATAGATGAATATTGAATTGTCTTCTTTAGACAGATAACAAGCAACAGTATCAACACAAAATTGAGAAAATTGTTTTTGTAAATATGATCTTCATCTGGCTTGATAAGTCATTCAGTATAGACAAACACAACAAAGTTTCCTCTTAAAGATTTATGAATTTCTCTTTTTCAAAATAAAAAATTATCTAGAGATGTAACATAAACTTTCTATTTATATCTAAACAAATGTATCATTTAATCAAAAGATAAGTCAGAAACGAACAAACATACCACATTTTGTTTGTTTGGTCAGACTCGATTTAATATTCAAACTTGGCCAATAGAGTCTGAACATAGCTTTGAGTGGATTTTGATTCAATGGTTGTCTAACCACTGATTCCACTACTCTCACCAAATTTAGTACCACCAATACTTTAATCTGGGTTGTTGGCTATTCTCCCAATCAATGTTGTACACAACCTTATGGAAGATGCCTCTGCTTTTTTCCTTGATATCTGTAGCAGATACATTATGATACTCATATTTCTATAAGACCATACATGTGTGTACAAACAAATTCTTATCTGCCTTACATCTCAATCTAACAGCAGATCATATATCACTCCAAAGTGTAAGTCTAGAATGAGATATGAACATAATCTTGTTCTAAGAAACTTCAATAATCTCATTATCTTAGATTAAATTTTTTTGACTTTGAAATCATTGACAAGCTCAGAACCAGATGGCGTTAGCTATCAAAGATTGACATAAAGAAGATCATAGTACTGTCTTAGTACGGCTAACAGAGCTCAAAGAGAAGTTGAAGATTTCTCATAGAAGTGTCTTTTAAAACAACTTCCATAATGTTCCTCAACCAAGAAGAAATTGAGTTTCTTAATATATCACCTTAAAGAACACACTACATATAATCAAATATTTTGAAACAAGATAGCTTTAACAACATCTCTTGCTTTTCAATACTTGATTTTTTATTTTAGAACAAAAATGCTTCTTTTCATCTGCATTATGCATTATTATCAGCTTCAAATGATTAAGCAATGAAGAGCATATGATATTAGGTTTTGGTAGAAATTACTTCTTGCTTTCAGATTTGGGAAATCGTTTGAAATACAAATATTTCAGAAGCTCTTGAAGTTACTCTTCTATCAACAGATATCGCAATCCATTTAGCCAGTATGAAAGTCCTTCTGACAAGAAACCTAGGTTTCTCATTATTAGTCATTCCAAAGAACTTAAGCTAAAAAGAGAAAGTGATATATTCAATAGTTTTTCATCATCCAACTTCATTTCTTTTCTTTAAAAACTACAAGGCAAACCTTCAGAACACAACAAATTCAGGATGTAAACATCACAAAAAATATGTGACTTTAGATTTAAGTCAAGAAACAATCCTCTCAGGATTTTCTTGAAAAGATTATATGAAGTGTAACTACTTCAAGCTTCAAAAACTAATCCCCACAAACCCAAGCACAAGACTTCAAAGATAGTCCAAGCATCAGACATATCAATGATGTTGATATACTCAGAAGTGAGATAGTGCATCTACCAGAATGCAACTACCTCTAAAGATATTCAATATGCATCTTCTAAGTTGGTGAAAGAGATTTTCAAAAAGATCATCTATAGCACCATTAACTTCTATAGTAATAACTTTTTCAAGGATATTCTATAGACCTTCAACAACTCTTTATCTAGTCCAATGAGTTAAAAATATGTTTATATTTTGCATCATTTAAATTCAATGGAATCACCCATTTGAATATGGTAGGAAAATCTGTATGATATTTTTCATGTGGCACTTGATTCCTTCTTGAAGAAGAAATATACTTTTCTTATTGGATCAATATTTGCACCATTGTTAAGTGTTAATCACAAACCATGCTCTGATACCAATTGAAGGTGTGAAAAGTACACAAGAACGAGGGGTTGAATTGTATTTCGCATTTTCTTATTATTAAGCTTTTTATCAATCTTAGAATCAGAATTGGTGTTCAGATTCATAGTTAATTCAATTGGTAGTGAATACAACAGAAGTAAATAAAATAACAGCAGAAGACACAAAAGATTTATACTGGTTCCTCCCCTAACTGAGAGTAGTCCAGTTCCCTTACCTCACAAGAGCTTTTCATTATAACCATTTCATGATTACAATCAGTTATGCTTCTGCATAAGACTCTTACAACTGCTCAGACCAATTGTTTGAGGCTTTCCTTGCTCAGAGCGCATGTCTAATACTTACCCTTTACTCACAACATTAGGCTGAGTCGTCTGCTCATCTGTCTTTTGGTTGAGACTTTCCTTTTCTTAGAGCACATGTCTAAGACTTCCTTTGCTCACACCATCAGACTGAGCCGCCTGCTTATATGTCTTCTAGTTTAGACTTTCCTTTGCTTAGAGCACATGTCTAAGACTTTCTATGCTCACGCCACCAGACTGAGCCACCTACTCATCTTTCTTCTGGTTGAGACTTAACTTTACTTAGAGCACATGTCTAAGACTTTCTTTTTGCTCAATCAGACTAGTTGAATAAGACTTTCATAGCTCAAGCACTTAAGCAATGAGACTTATATGGCTTAAGCATCTTGGCTTAAGACTTGTTGCTTGAATCCCAATGAGACAAGACTTTTTGCTCAAGCACATTGCAGAAGACTTGATGTAAACTACTGAAGGCTCAGTTTAATAGAAAACAAGGTGTACTTGATGCACGTATTAGAAGTACGGGAGATCACCATAACAAAGACCTAAAGCACTTAAGATTTCTCAACATATACAGGGGTAATAAATCTTTAGGCTTTTACAATTACAACCTAAAACAGAAAATCCATATATTACATAGAGTTGATAATTTCTTGATCTTGCTACTCCTTCAATAGAAGAATCCTTGTTAAAAATTTAGGCTTGAATCTTCAGCCATATATATAGCCTTTACAGAAACTAGTCGTTGTGAAGGTGACTTGATCAAGTGTCTTTGCTTTTGCTCCATAGTACAAGAGACATTGAAGATGGATGCACAGCAAATTTTAGAATCTAGTGTGTAACACGTTTAACCTTCGAGTCTTCAAGAGGTTCTATACTAATAGAGTCGTTGGGAGTAGACATCCATTGAACATACCAGCTTTTCTTGAGCCTTGCAATCTTGTAGACTTGAGCTGACAGGCTGAAAAGACAACACAACATGCTTTTAGTAGTACGAATAATCCACAGCTTTATCACCAACTCTAAATGGTACCAGAAGCTGATATACAATTACTAAGTGTAGAAACTCGCTTGAATGCTAAGGCCTTAAGTTTAGAGTCTTCGTCAAACCACACTAGAAATTTATCTTCAGACGTTGCCAGCAGAAGCTAGCAATGAAACAACTCCAAGTGTATCTTAAGTAAAACAGATTCTGATTATTTATGTACAAGAACAAGAACCTGCATAAATAAAACACACATCTAATCAATCATTGTTATTTTAGTACTTTTTCTATCATCAAAACTAAAAGAGAATATGTCAAGAATAAATCTTGCTCTAACACACAAGAAATAGAAAAACCAGGAATAAAAATAATTAAACAGTTATTTTTATACTGGTTTGCTATAACACAAGCTACGTCTAGTTCATCCGTCAAGGTGATTTTGCATTATCAATAAGGACTTAATCCACTATAATCAAACTTGATTACAACATAAAGAACAACATTCAATGTCTTTTTGAGTCTATAGACTAAACCCTAGTCACTCAAGGAACAAAAATACAATCAAACAGGTTGATACAAATATGTGTTTATAAGTTGCTTCTAAGAAAGCAGAATACACAAATGAAATACAAGTGTCACACAAGATTTACAATGAATATTATCAACAAAAGTTCTTGTGTGGGTGTTTATTTTCTCTAAAAAATATTCATAAATAGCATTGTTCACGTATGATAGTAGAGTAGTAAGATTTCGTACTTTTCAATTCTTACAAGTATTATTTATATAGGCAATGAAGAGATCAGTAGGAAGGTAGAATTGAAATACCAAAATGCAGTTGTATCTTAGCATAATGGCTTGTGAAAATTGGAGACAATTTTGTACAATAGTACAATCCTTAGCCCACAAAATTACTGTAGTGGAAGGAACATTTAATCTTGTACTGTGTACAACTTTTCTCACATAAAACATTTTGATCTTATATTCAAAAAGTTAGAGGCTTCTAATAAGTTGGTGGTGAAGCATGCATAAGAGAATAATAAGAGTCTTGCTGAGAGAATCTTCAGAAACTTGGTCTTTAGAGTCTTGACCCAGTTCCTCAGAACCTGGTCTTTAGAATCTGTTGACACATATTAGAATTATGTTAAGCTCAGAGATTCAGAGTGTAACAACTTTAGAAGCTTCAGAGTATCAAAGCCTTGTATAAGTATATGTCTGAAGTGTTGAGTACAGAATCCAGAGCTTGATCAGCTTTGTAAACAAATAACCCTAAGTTAAAGTGCGATAGTTTCAGAGTCTAATGACGTCATACTCATTTAGTCAGATTCAGAACTTGAATAGAAAATATGCACACTGAGCAAAACTATTAGGGTAAAAAATTGTTCTCTAAAACACTATATATTGTGATCATTCAAACATAAAGCCAGATGCATAACCAAATATTGTTTTAACAAGTTATGTATCATACCTTTAACTAATAAAATGTTATTGATATAGGTATGGGAACCATTACCAATAGTTAATTTAGCAATGATCTTACCCTTCTAATCTCCTCCAGAACCTACAAAACCTCTAGGCTTAAGTTCCAGTTTTTAGAACATATGCCTTCTTCCTATCATGTATCGAGAGCATCCAGAGTCCAAGTACCACGATTTGTGTCTACACTTAACTGTTAAGGATATCTGCTACATAAATTATTTTATCCATATGTACCCATATCTTTTTGGGTCCTTTATGGTTATATATATATATATATATATATATATATATATATATATATATATATATATATATATATATATATATATATATATATATATATATATATATATATATATATATATATATATATATATATATATATATATATATATATATATATATATATATATATATATATATATATATATATATATATATATATATATATATATATATATATATATATATATATATATATATATATATATATATATATATATATATATATATATATATATATATATATATATATATATATATATATATATATATATATATATATATATATATATATATATATATATATATATATATATATATATATATATATATATATATATATATATATATATATATATATATATATATATATATATATATATATATATATATATATATATATATATATATATATATATATATATATATATATATATATATATATATATATATATATATATATATATATATATATATATATATATATATATATATATATATATATATATATATATATATATATATATATATATATATATATATATATATATATATATATATATATATATATATATATATATATATATATATATATATATATATATATATATATATATATATATATATATATATATATATATATATATATATATATATATATATATATATATATATATATATATATATATATATATATATATATATATATATATATATATATATATATGATAGAAGAGGGATCTCAACAACAATTTCTAGACCTAAGGTTTACCATAAGAGAGCACAAAACTAGAAAAACGATAAAAAATATAACATTTGTCTTAATAATTTTCTGTCCTCCCTCAAAGGGTAACCAAATTTTAAATACAACCAAAATTCTAATTGGGTTACTAACAACTAGGCCCAAAAGATAAAAATATAGAAATATAATTAATAAAACAAACTACTGCGTTTCATAATCTTGCATCCACTTTGGTTGGGCTTTAATTTGTGTGGGCCTGCTAACAATACTATCCGGCCCGTAAACAACCTTGTCCTCAAGGTTGGGCTTAGAATGTGTGTTAGTGGGTTGGAAAGAAGTGGCCCATGTTGAATTTGAATTTGGGCGGAGAGCTGAATTAGAGTGTGGGACAGCTGTTGGCACGTTGGAGAAAAGGAAGAGTGCATGTGGGCCATGTGGCATTGAGAAATCAGCAAGGGATGGTGGGTTCTCATCATGAGGCGGATTAAGGAATGGTGATGATGTTGTCTTGGAACTCCCAATAAGATCCTGCGGTGCAGTTGGATTGACACGGTATCCCTTGGTCTACTTCGTGTCAGAGCATTTATGAGTTGTCTTGGAACTCTTCAAGTGTGGAGAAGTGAAATCACGAGAGGCTATTTGTTTCTCACGACTGGTCATCAAGTTCTTTTCATGACTTTCCTTCCTAGTCTCAGTACTGTGTATATTTGCTTTCTCATTACTTCTTCTGTTTTGCCAACCAACAGAATCCAAGTCTAACTCCTTTTCTTGAGTGTCTTGAACGTGCGCTTCATTATCAACACTTGCATGTGAGTCTAATAAGTCTTTTTCTTGAGTGTCTTGAGAGTCATGGTTTGGTTTGTCTTGAAACGGTGGAGTGGAGAGCTGAGAATGATGTTCTAAATCTTCAAACTCTAAAGGAATAGGAGCGAAATGAGCAGACGGATCCTCGCCGTAGAACTTGCGGAGCTGCGAAACATGGAAGACGGGATGGATTCGTGAAGAGGGAGGAAAATGGAAATGGTCTTAATTCTCCCATATTTAGATTTTTGCATATAGATAAGGGCATAACACTGATGTCATCTCCTAAGTCTCATAAGGCTTTGTCTATGACGAACTTTCCAATGACACAAGGTATGGAGAAACTACCTGGGTCTTTCAGCTTATGGGGCATGTTGTTTTGGATTATTGCGCTACATTCAGCAGTAAGTGTAACTGTTTCGTTATCCTCGATATTTTTCTTGTTAGATAAGACTTCTTTAAGGAATTTAGCATATGAGGGCATCTAAGTGATAGCTTCTATGAAAGGAATTGTAATGTTCAATTGCTTCAGAAGTTCAACAAATTTCTTAAATTGCCCTGTGGTTTTGGAGTTTATTAATCTTTAAGGATAAGGAATTTGTGGTTTATAAGGTGGTGGAGGCACATAAGGTTTTTATTTTCCTACGGACTTTTGGTCGTTATCTTCCTTCTCTTTTGGTTCAAACTCCTTCTCTGTCTGTTTAACAGGTTTTTGATACATGGCTGGGTTTTGACTCCCAGGATCGATCGGTTCGTCCAGTTCTTTTCTACTTCTTAATATGACTGTGTTTGCATGGCCTTTCGGATTAGGTTCTGGATGTCCAGGAAATGTGTCAGGGGGTGCAGCAGCAGGTGCTTGTTGTTGAGTCACTTATGATATCTGTGTTTCAAGCATTTTGTTATGGGTGGCTAAAGCGTCTACTTTGTTGGTTAGTTGCTTAATCTGCTCACTAGTGTGTATGTTTTGATTCAGGAAATCCTTGTTTGTCTGAACTTGAGTAGCTATGAATTTTTCCATCATCAATTCAAGGTTGGATTTTCTAGGGACGTTAGGAGCAACTACGGATGGTTTTTGATATCCTGGTGGTGCAACAGGTGTTTGGTTAGGTGCATACAGTGCGTTATCACTTTTGTAGAAAAAGTTCGAATAGTTTTTCCAACCTGGGTTATACGTGTTTGAGTAAGGGTTTCCTTGAGCATAGTTCACTTGGTCTATGGAAGTTCCTGTTAATAATTGACATTCGTGCACAGCGTGACCAGTGATTCCACATAACTCACAGTTCAGAGTTACAGCAGCCACGATGGCTGGTGGTGATATGGTTAGATTGTTAATCTTTTGCGTCAAGGCATCTACCTTAGCATGGAATTTTTCAAGACTAATGATCTCGTACATCCCACCTTTTGTTTGAGGTTTCTCTACTGGAGTTCTCTCACTTCCCCATTGGTAATGGTTTTGAGACATGTTTTCGATTAGTTGATAGGCTTCGTCGTATGGCTTATCCATAAGTGCACTGCCCACGGCAGTGTCTACTGTTAATTGGGTATTGTATAGAATCCCATTGTAAAAGGTATGAATAGTCACCCAGTCTTCAAGACCGTGGTGTGGACATGCTCTCATCATATCTTTGTATCTCCCCCATGCTTCGTAGAGCGATTCAGAATATTTTTATCGAAATCCGTTGATTTGAGCTCTTAGCATAGCAGTTTTGCTTGGCGGAAAGTACTGCGCTAAGAAGACATTCTTCAACTGCTCCCACATAGTAACAAAGTTAGATGGCAAGGATTGCAACCAAGCCCAAGCTTTATCTCTAAGAGAGAAACGAAAAAAGACATAATCTTATCGCATCTGGAGTTACACCATTTGCTTTCACTGTGTCTGCGTACTGCACAAACTTGGTTAAGTGTTCATTCGGATCGTCCGATGCACTTCCCGAGAATTGGTGTTGTTGTATGACTGACGGCAGCGAAGGTTTTAACTCGAAGTCATTTCGGTTGATAGCAGGGGAAACAATGCTACTATGAGGCTCTTGTTGAGATGGGGTAGCGTAGTACTTCAGAGGTCTTTTCTGAGGTCCTTCGGCCATTTTCGATTCTTCAACAAGATCAGGAGTATGAGCGAGAAGATCAGGAATATTATTTTTACGTTGATACTCTATTATGCGGCATCTTAGATGTAAGAAGCGCTCTAGTTCGACGATTGGTGGTTGTAAGTTGTCGCCTTGTGAGCGAGTACCTGGCATACAATCGACGAACAAGAAAAGGGAAATAAAATGGTTGCCTTAGTCTATACTGCGTAACAGAGAATTACACTATTGACTAAACGAGTCCCCGACAACGGCGCCAAAAACTTGATCGCGACTTTCTGAGTCTAGCAGTACTAACTGCAAACCCACAGTCTATCGTGTAGTAATAAAGATATCGATCCCACAGGGACTGGTAATCAAACTAGTGCTATCAGTTGTTACTGTGTTTAGCTAAGGCAGAAAATGTTTTTAGAAAAATAGATGCTAAGTTATGGGATGTAAAGGAAATAAAAGTTATAAGCTTTAAAAATATAGATAAGTGATATCAGTATGTAATGCCTTAATTATCGGGGATTCGACAGGTCACCGGTGCTTTTTAGCTTTTGCAAATACTTTTCAGGAGAAAATACTCGTTTAAAGACCTTTGCCTCGCGCTGGTTATTGACTCGGGTCGTAATTTTAAGGCGGGATATACGCTCTCACTGTCCCATTCGGGGTTTAAAGTACTTTTTGAAAATAAATAAATTTTGATTAATTCTAAAGCGCTCTCGCTGTGTTTAAAATTGATACCTAGTTTTTTACTATCCGGTTCGGACCCCACGCTTTCGTGTGTCGGCTCGAACCTTAATAAATTTCCCACTTTCATGGAAAAACCGTTGTAAATAGCTTCTCACTTTCGTGACAAAGGTTATTTGGAAAATTAGATTAAAATTACGGCCAGAAAAATCGTTTGTGAAAAGGAAAGGCGCACCGGATATTATCGAATCTCGTCCTACTAATTGGATTACATACCGATATAATCAGTTTAGCTCGACATGTTAAATAATGAAATCATAAATAAATATAAACATTAAAATGATATAACATGCATACTGAATAATAAAATAAGTAATTGATTAATAAGAACCTGTAAGTATTACTGATACTGGATTCTCGAGTAGTTCACCACAATATCAGCAGGATTCTACTATGGTGAAATAAAAGTGCAGAATGAAAGAACAATACTTTGAACTAAAGGGAAAGGAAAGGAAAGTAAAGGAAAAAAACAATAAAAATGGAAAATGGCTTCAACAGAATTTTGGCAGCAATTTGGTACATAGAATGAATCTCCCCTTTTTCAGGTCCAACTGCTCTCCTTTTATATCCGAGGTTGCAAGAGGAAATGTCGGAGGGAAATAAGTTGAGGGAGAGAATTCTCAGGGAGGGCATACTGGATCATGTTGTTAACGTTTTTGTTGTTAACGTTATGACTGATAATAGGACCGTGACGGTCGTGGCCATGCTGTGACGGGCGTGGCGCTTGTGACGGTCGTTGTAATACCCTAAATTTTGCCCTAAGATTCGTAGGTTCGTTTCGCATCCCATTTCGTTTTGCATCGCATTTTAGCTAACCACTAACGGGTTTGTGTAGCCTGTTGATTTTGCAGGAAAAGTCACATTTGTGCGCTTTAGCTTATGAAGGGTAAAACGGTCATTTGCGTGCAGCTGGTTGTCAATTTTTGAATCTGGGCTGTAGTCAGGAAATTTGAGCCATTTGATATTGTTGATGTGAATCAAGGCCGAGGTTGTAGTTGGAATTTAATCGTGAAGGATTTGACCCGTTGAAATTAAACCAATTCAATTTGGTTGGATGGAGTTAATCGGGAAATGTGGTTATTTGAGTTTTAATTGGACGGATTGGATTTATTCTGACAAGGTTGTTCATTTGAATTGCCGGAAAGGTTATTCGAAAATTGTATCGGAAACGAGAATGAATCAGATGAAGTGGGTTGACATTTCATAAGAAATTTATTATTTGTGTCATTTCATTTATTAAAAAAAAAAAGGTATTATGTTTCTTTTCATTTTTATAAAAAAGGATTATTATGTTTCTTTACATTTTAACATCAAAGTATTATTATGCTTTGTTCAATTTAATATCAAAATATTGTTATGTTTTTGTTTCATTTTAATGACAAAAATATTATTTGATTTTGTTTGAGATTTTATTAAAAAAAAGTTTTATCATGTTCATTTCATTTTAATATAAGAAATTTTTTTAGTTTTATTTCATCATTTGCATATCAAAATAATAATATTCTTTATATTTTTACAATATCTAAAAATGAATAATTTTATTATAAAAAAAATGAATAAATTTACAAAAAAATAAATTACATTTTTCCTAAGTTTCTAAATGATCCTAAAAATAAGCTTCATTTCTGATTTTCTTCGAGTTTCTGATTCTATCCTTCGAACCTGCAAAAACCGACAAAAAACGAACAACTTTTAATCGGTTAGAGTTTTGATCCGATACTCTCAGAAAATGCTCATCATCGGGTATGTCGGGAGGGCAACGACAAAGTCGAAGCCGACTCCCGACTTATTTTTTCTCGACCTCGATAAATCCGGTAATAATCTGTTCTTGTTTCAAGACAACAGAGAGAGAGAGAGAGAGAGAGAGAGAGAGAGAGAGAGAGAGAGAGAGAGAGAGAGAGAGAGAGAGAGAAGGAAAAAAGCGCTTCTAGAAAAGTGATTTTCAAAAGTGCTTATTGGAAAAGCACTTATTTGAAAAAGTGATTTTTTTTCAGAAAAGTGGTTTGCCAAACATCGCCTTAACCATAACCGTTCCAGAAAAAGTCTCAAGTGGATCAAACGGGCCAACAACGGTTTCGTAAATAAGCTCATGGCCAGCAAACAAACAAGTTCAAAGAAAAATTCAAAGCACTGTCACAATCGCAACAAACTCATTCAGAATTTACCATCACCGTGAAAACCGTAAAAATGCAACTCAAGCCAACAAAATCGTGGACCAAAAGCTCCAACACAAACTGAAGGAAACGTAAATCAAGCCGTCAAAATCGCCACCAAATCCGGCGGATCAAAGAACAAAGTCATGGATCCAAACACAAATCATAATAACCACAATATAAGAACATATAAAATCATCAAAAAAAGAGGAAGCCTGAGGGGGGACCCAAAACCAAAACGGCGCAAAAGATCACACCCAGATCTTTTCATCATCTTCCTCACGAAGAAGAAGAGACGAACGAGGTTCAGAGAAGCTTCGAGCTTCCTCATCATCACCACCGATCCAGAAGGAGGCGGACGAAGTTTCTAAGAGAAGAGGAAGAAGTTTTGGAAGCATCATCGATCTAAATCGGAAGCGGTGGCGGAAGCTTTGAAGCTTCAACACCGGCCAAGCTCCCAACGGCCTCAGAACCTCCATTCCTCATCGGTCACCATCACCACACGTCATGAAAATGGTCGGCGGGCAACGAAACTAAGGCTCAGAGAGACGGATTAGACCGGTTCACCATCATCGCCCTCGAGGGAGCTCGCGATCTGCCATCAACAAAACTTCTGTAAGGTTTTTTTGTCATTTATAATATTTTTTCATGGTTTTTGTTGCAGGGAAAGAAGAGGTAAGGACATGCAAACAAGGAGGAAGGTGAAAGAAAGCTCTGGTACGCCATCAATGGCGGCGACGCTTCAAGGGAGAAGAAGAAGAGGAAAACAATAAAAAACCTAATGAAGCGAATGATCCGCCCCCTTTTAATTCTGTTTCTGGTTTCTTTTCTTTTCTTTTATTTTATTTTATGAATTATGTTATCATTTTAGTGTTTTGTTTTTATAATTAATTAATATAACATTTTAGTTTTAATTGATTAATAAATTTCCTTTAATAAACTTAAAACAAAAACTTAAAATCATTCTTTTTAAAAAACTTAAAAATTCATTTTAAAACTTTAAAATATTTTAAAACTAAAAAACCATTCTTAAAAGCAAAAATCATTTTAATAAAATTTAACTCAAAATTAATAGTTTTTTTATTAAAATTTTTTAATAGATTTAATGCAAAATAGGAGTTTTTATATTTACAATTTCTTTTAATAAAACCTAACTTTAAACCCATTTTTAAAATTAAAACATTTTTTAACTTCAAAAATTAAAACATTTTTTTAACATTAAAATTAAGATTTTTTAATTTCAACAAAAATTAAAATAGATTTTTCCCCATCAAAACTTTAAAATTAAAACATTTCTTCTTTAATTAAATTAAAACAAAATTTTCTTAATAAAAACACTAAAATTAAAGTAAGTTCCTCCTATTGAACACAAAAATCCGAACCTTTGACCTAGTCGTCTCAATGTTCGTCTAACCCCCATTATTGCTTGTTCATTTCAGGTTATTAATCTTTCATTTGTTTGTATTGTCGTTGTTTCAGTTGTAATTATGCGAGGCCATCGTCGCAATTATTTATTCTTGTATTTTTGGGATTTGTAATTTACGCGAGTGATCGTCGCGATACCTTTCCTTTACCGCTTTCATATCTTCTTCTATTTTAATTGCCATGTAATATTTCGTCATTTGCATTTATTTTACCGTTAACCTTCCGAAGGATTAGGTCTAGCCGTTTGACCGCCGAGTCAATAACCCTAATCTTTGACCACTTCAAAACCCTAATCTTGCTTAAGTGTCCCGTCGTGGACAAAAATGCCCTTTACCCTAGCATTAGGTCAAAGAATCGTCGTACTTTGTTTAGGGTTTTCCCCCGTGGAATCCCTAATTTCAACCCTAATTTAATTAACAGTTTCAATGCAGAAATAGGAGTTTTAAGACTCCACGTAAGCGCTTCGTTAAGAAACGCTTACTCCCCTTTGAAACCTTGACCACAGTCAAGAAGTTTCTAACCTCCCTTTCAAGGGGAACTATAATTACTCTGATTCCATTCCCTATTCAGGATACATAGGCACAAGATGCGAATCTTGTCGAGTAAACTTAGGACTAACCCTTAGGTCTCTTTGTCACTCTTAACCCTTAGCTCAATATATACTCTAAATCAAATAATAAAGCAAAATGGTAAACTATAAACAAAAGGTTCCTTTAGAGTACTACGGAAGTTTAGGGTGCTAGTACCTTCCCTAAGCTTAACCAACCCCTTACCTAGGTCTCTCCCCACATTGTTTACGATGCAAAAATAGGTTTTCCTTCTTTTGACCTTTTCCTTCGGATAAATCAAAGTCGGTTGTGAATTAAAGATTTGAGATTCAAACTAATTAATAGTTTGATATCCTATTCTCACCGCAATAGAAAATGGCGACTTCACTGGGGACCCTATAACTTTTAAGGGTTACCCCCATTTTGCTTATTATTCTTACTATTTGCTTCATTATTTGCTTTGTTGTATATATATATTCATATTGTACCTTGCTTGGGGTATCTTGATTGTGAGGTAAGTCCTACACCCGGACTTGAGTGAACTTATTATAGGAGGTGATATATTCGACGAGGCTTATAGGGAGTTGAATTCCGACCAAGCTGACTTGAGAATCAACGCTCAGTTAACTCCTTTTTGAAAGGTAGTTTTGTTGAACGAGTAATCATGAAAACACTTACTATCTTCGATTGGAGTTTGTGATACTGGGGACCTTAGTTACCTTAACACCACCTTGGCCTTATCTAGGACGTAGTGCGGGAACTATGAGGGAGTAATCCCAAAATAGTTGCTACGCGATACTACACTCAAAAGAGGTTCTCTTGAGAATATTATTAACCGCCGAGTCAATTGGGAAATTGATAATATCCGAAAGATGGACTGATGACTTTGGGCACCTTTTTAGAATCATTGTTCTGTAGGTACAATTAACCTTAGTACATACCTTATGGGGAGGGGTATACCTTAACTCCACTCACATACCTTTAACCTAGGACTTGTGTATATATGTGCATTGCATCCATAAAGCATCACATTACATTACATTCCGTGAAATTCAAACTTTATTTATGAACATCACATGATACCATGGATTACAATAAGAGAAACACTTTTAAATGTTCTTTTAAGAGTCTTAAGTTGGATGACCTAAGGAAGTTAGGAGCTTTGGTTCAAGATCAAGAAGGATTCATAAACAAGTATGGAAGGCCGTTATCTTTGTTAAAGCTTCAAGTAGACAAAGGACTTCTCTCTGCTTTGTTACAGTTCTAGGATCCGGATTATCTTTGCTTTACATTCCCCGAGTATCAGCTCTTGTATACCCTAGAAGAGTATTCTCAGTTGGTGGGGTTACCTATGTTGGATGGATCTCATTTCCCTTTTCTTGGAGGTGAACCCTAAAGAACAAGACATTGCTAAATCCATATGTTCGAAGTTATCCGACATCAAGGACATTAATCACCAGAAGTTGTGGAGACTTTTCCAATGTACCCTTGGTTGGTTCTAGTGGAGAATTTATTTTCCTCTGACTCTTAATCTATCTTTTGAAGACAAGCTCATCCCCGAAAAGGCCCGGCTAGAAGAGCAAATCAAGAAGCAGAACGAGAAGCTTCCTTAGGGTCTTATTAGCTTTTATTTAGCTACTTTTGTTAAGACTTTCTTTAAAGAATATTCATTTGTGGTGCGCCTGGTCATGATTTGGAAGGTTGTTACGCGCTTAAGAACATTGTCAGAGATTTGCTAGAAAAGAAGATCCTGTCTTTTGAAGATCCTCAGGCAAAGGTCAAGACTCCTCTCAGGGTTTCCCATGTGTCAAGATCAAGCTCTACAAAGCTTGTTTTCAACATATCACAGCCAGTTACTCATACGGTGAATCAGCCGAAGCCGGTAGTTCTTCAGATGCCTAGTTCATTTCATTTCAGCAATCCTCAAGATGATATGACCATGATCGACAAAGAATCTGGGAAGGTTATTCTGAAGGAAGATTTGACAACTGATAATGAAGCAGTGACAGATATAGTTGGGGCAAGCGAGACGACTCGCAGTGAGCGTATCTACACTCCCCGTTCCAGTGAGGCTCTGCCAGAAGAAACCACTACTACCATGCCGGTCTTAGATACAAAGACTTCATAAACACCCGTTGAAGGACTTGTCAGTTTGTTTATTTATCCGTTTCTTTGATTAAGCATAATTAGCATGTACAAACTTATTATTTTGAATAATTAATGCAATGCATGTTTGTCTTGAATAAATTCATTTGTTTCACTCATTAAAAATATTTTTTTCATAAACTTATAATGCCAACTTTACCCGATATCTTGCTTTGATAGAGAATTGAGAGGAGGATGATAAACCAAAAACATCAGAATTTCTTGTCATATGCTTTCGATTGAAACCTGTTGATGATGTAAGGCATTGTTTCAAATCCCAAACAATGGAGATATAAGGAAGATAATCCCTCTTTACCCCTTTTGAGCCTTGAAGTAGGAATTTCGTTTTCCAAATTAAAACCCTCATCTTAACCTAGGGCAGGGTAGTTTTCAGTTAAGTTGATCGAGCGCTCAGACTCTCAAAAGGAGCATACAATTGAGAATCCATCTATCCCTAACACATTAGGAGAGTAGAAGTCAAAAAACACAATGACTATCCCTCTATTACCTAAAGAGTGGGGCAGTCACAAGCCTTTAAAAGAGTCACACGACTCGTTCACAAAAAATATAGCTCGCTAGGTTAAAACCTGTGAAGGAGACTTAGGCAAACCTGGGGCATCCCGCTGGACTCCAACGTCAAATCAAAAAACACTGTCCAGGCAAAAGTTAGGGAATAAAAAACAAGGGATTACAATAAATAATTCCCAATAAAGAACAAAGTCGTGTTGGTCAAACACCAAAAGAATAGGTGAGCGACTGCCATGTCCAAAGCCTTGATGAGTTCTCGACCCTATCAAATCTAATTGAGATATGAGTGCTCGTATCCGGTTAACTGAATTAGGATTGGAGAACATCACGAAGAAGGGGTGGGTACAATCAAACTTTGAGCATTTATTCTTTGTTTCTTAAACCGTGAACCAAGCCACGATACAACCTTTAAAAGATCTAATTGAAGTAGGGCTTCTTTTGAAAGCATACTCAACGAGATAACGTTTCCTGACTCCTATGAGCTATGCTCAATCTAACGTTGGCATTATAAAATTACATTCATATCCTAACTAGTGATTCATTCACAAGTTATAGCGATATATCTTTTTTCAAAACAAAACAACAAAAATTTCAAGACAAATATACATGTTGCTTTGACAATTTCAGGATTAGCAGTTCATGCGTGTTGATTTTTGTTTGATATCTTAGAAATTTACACATAAACATCGAGAATGGAACTGGAAGATACTGCTAAACAGGGGAAGGTGGTTTCCAAATCGTGTACTGATGTAAGCCTTACATTCTTAAGAGCTATAACCTTGTAGCCTCAGTTGTAACACGATTGATTCGTGCCAGTTACGTCGAGATCTGACAGATCTCTCCAAGAGTTTGAAAACAATGGGGCAATCGAACCCTATGTTCTCTGTAAAATCCTCTCGAGATGACTTTCTCACAAAGCAGGTACTCTGAGGCATGATATTTTTCAAAATAGCAACTACTACAAAGTCCATTGAGATCAAAACTAGCATGTTTCATAACTCTTCAAGCACCAAATGAATCTTACTTCCGGCGGTCTTCATTCCCCAGTAAATCTCATCGTTGCAGAAGTGATGTAAACCATTGCCTCAGAGCAGTCCCCAGAGAGACTTTAAGCTGACATAGTCCCCAGCGAGACTATAAGCTGACAATACTTTGGACCAAGCCAGAAATCTCCAAGATAGCAGAGATCTTACCAACATCTTCCCAGTGACAGTCCCCAGCGAGACTTTAAGTTGACCATACTTTTGGACAAATCCGATGATCCCCAGTGACTCTCAAAACTGCAAAGATATCCCCGATATCCTCCAAGTGGTATCTGTTCTGGAAGACCCATTCGTAGTGGAATTATCTGTTCCTCCGTGAAATTGCCTTACCTTCCTCAGGAATATTCCCCAGAAGATTGCTATATTCTCCCCAAGAAGTCAAGATACTTTCCCCAGGGATGTCTGCTGATTTCTCCCCAGTAAGTCAGATGAACTCTCCTCATGGAAGTTTGATATACTTTACCCCAGTGGGATGTACCTTTTCCACAGGAAGCCGATATATTATTCCCAGGAAGTTGCTACACTTTCATTCATAAAGCTGCCTAGCTCCACATCTTCCCCATGCGAAGGATATTTATTTTATTCCCGGAAGTCTCTGATCCTAAGATTCTCTTTGGCTTATTATAATTCATGATAGCAATCCCTCCAGTGAAGTCATGACATCATACTCTCCAGTGAAGTCGTATTGTATCCCCATGTGGAAGTCATGATATTGTATCCCCAAGTGGAGTATTTTATCCCCATAGAAGTTAGAACTTTGAAGCCAAATTCGGTTCTACCATCAACTTTTCCTATCCTTTGATAGATGTACCGTTGCAGAGGTCACCGGGTATCCCGTCGAAATGTTTATTTCATCTCGTGTTTCCTCTCTCGTCTGTTTTGTCAGCATGTGCATAAGCTTAAGCATTGCATGTTCATTCCATTTACATACGCAAGTTAACATACGCATTAACATTTGCATGTTTGTTATTTGTCGTCATCCTTTGTCGTTACCGCCGAGTAACCGGGTTTGTCCGCTCTCTCCAAGTAGATCGTCAGCCTTAAGTATAAAATACCTATTGTTTCCAGTTTCCCCATAGAGTTCGAACCTCGTGGATGATGGTTATTTCAGTTATCTTTCCGCGCTAGGATAAGATAATCCCCATTTGAGTTCATTTCCTCAATGAAGTCTTGTTTGATAGTTCTTTCTAACTCGGTCCTAGATCGAACTTCAGTCCTGTCGGTCATCGAACCTACCTGAACGTGCATTTATTTTGCACTATCTTTCAAGAAAATCCGTTACAACCCTTTGCAGATATGCGACAGTTCTCACCCGAGAAGCTTACCACTGCATCTACAACAGTAGACAAGTAACCGTTCTCAGCCGAGAAGCTTATCATCATCACGTTCTATGACCTTGATATTATTACATTTTTCAACATTGATATGCGACAGTTCTCACCTGAGAAGCCTATCATTATATCAGTACATTTTACAATAACTGGTATGCAACTGTTCTCACCCGAGAAGCTTATCGTCATGCTACAACTTCCACTACATTACAAATATTACAACAACGGTATGCGACAGTTCTCGTACAAGAAGCTTATCATTACATTCAATGGTATGCGACAGTTCTCGTACAAGACGCTTGTCATTACACATTACCTTACACTTTACAATCTACATTACAACCTTGTTTACAATTTACATTACATTTTACCACCTCTACAAGCAATGTTCAGCCGAGAAGCTTATCCTTGCTAGTCTTGCAAATAAGCGGCTTTCCTCTCCTGGGAAGCTTATCCTATCTTCATCATGAGGAGCAGCAAGGGGCCTTCTCCATCGAGAAGCTAGTTCCCACTTGCCTTTGTCATATTGAAGAAAGGGGAGGTTTGAACTGAATCATCTTCAGGGCATCAGATCTTGAAGTATGAGGAAGTTCATTTTATCCTTTAGTAAAAGAAGGAGCTGAATCATATTCAGGAGAGCACAAAATCTTGAAGTATGAGGAAGTTCATTTTATCCTTTAGTAAAATAAGGAGTTGAATCATATTCAGAAGAACACAAAATTTTGAAGTATGAGGAAGTTCATTTTATCCTTTAGTAAAAGAAGGAGCTGAATCACATTCAGGAGAGTACAAAATCTTAAAGTATGAGGAAGTTCATTTTATTCTTTAGTAAAAGAAGAAGCGGAATCATGTTCTGATCATGGAAGCTTATTTTATCCGATGAGCGACAGTCCCTCCAACGGAGCTTATCAATCGACCAATTATCATAGATAAGCAACAGTCTCCTTATTCGAGAGCTTATCCAATTTGGCATATAAGTCCCTTCCAACGATAAGTAACAGTTCTCTCTCGAGAAGCTTATCAGGGTGTTTCCCATTAAAGTCCATTTATTTTGACATACAGCCGGTTTTGACGTTGTATATTTTCTACAGATTCCTGAAAATTTCGTTCGATCCCGCCACGAGGAAAGGTTTCCAGAAGCTCGGATGTTATTCTTTGCTCAATGCTCCAACATTCTGTTTACTTGGCCTACAACCGTGCGGATCAAGTTTTACCTTTTATCCTAGAGTATCAGTCGGTCACGCCTGAACCAATTGAACAATTACTCCTAGATATCCCCTAGTGGAGGCCCTCTCACTGGTGCCAGCTCCATTGAGGATCCCGTTCTTACCATTCCCTTTCTAAAAGTGACAATTGGTTGTGCTCGCACCAGTTGGCCATCACTTTAGATTTCCCCGTGTCGTGCTGTTTCCCTGTGCATCGTATTCCCCGGTATGTTCGTCGCGTCTGTCCCCTGTGTCGTCGTGTCGTCTACATTCTTGCATTTACCATTCCATCATATACATCATACTAGATTCATAACATTGTCAACATTATAGCTAGTTTTGTCCATAGCATTGCATATCACTGCATCTAAGGGCAAAATTTTTGGTTATATGTATTTAAATCCCTCCACCATGATTTCTCGAGCCTTCGTCACTCAAATCATCTGGTGAAGTTATTTAAATAAGGGCAACTGTAACACCCCACATTTTCCCCTAAGATTCGTAGGTTCGTTTTGCATCCCATTTCGTTTTGCATCGCATTTTAGCTAACCGCTAACGGGTTTGTGTAGCCTGTTGATTTTGCAGGAAAAGTCACATTTGTGCGCTTTAGCTTATGAAGGGTAAAATGGTTATTTGCGTGCAGCTGGCTGTCAATTTTTGAATCTGGGTTGTAGTCAGGAAATTTGAGCCATTTGATATTGTTGATGTGAATCAAGGACGAGGTTGTAGTTGGAATTTAATCGTGAAGGATTTGAGCCGTTGAAATTAAATCAATTCAATTTAGTTGGATGAAGTTAATCGGGAAATGTGGTCATTTGAGATTTAATTGGACGGATTGGATTTATTCTGACAAGGTTGTTCATTTGAATTGCCGGAAAGGTTATTCGGAAATTGTATCGGAAACGAGAATGAATCGGATGAAGTGGGTTGGCATTTCATTTCATAAGAAATTTATTATTTGTGTCATTTCATTTATTAAAAAAAAAAGAAAAAGGTATTATGTTTCTTTTCATTTTTATAAAAAAGGATTATTATGTTTCATTACATTTTAACATCAAAATATTTTTATGCTTTGTTCATTTTAATATCAAAATATTGTTATGTTTTTGTTTCATTTTGACGACAAAAATATTATTTGGTTTTGTTTGAGATTTTATTAAAAAAAAAGTTTTATCATGTTCATTTCATTTTAATATAAGAAATTTTTTTAGTTTTATTTCATCATTTGCATATCAAAATAATAATATTCTTCATATTTTTACAATATCTAAAAATGAAGAATTTTATTTTAAAAAAATAATTCTTTACAATATAAAAATATAAAAAAATGAATAAATTTACAAAAAAATAATTACATTTTTCCTAAGTTTCTAATTGATCCTAAAAATAAGCTTCATTTCCGATTTTCTTCGAGTTTCCGATTATATCATTCGAACCTGCAAAAACCAGGAAAAAAATGAACAACTTTTAATCGGTTAGAGTTTTGATCTGATACCCTCAGAAAATGCTCGTCATCTGGTATGTCGGAAGGGCAACGACAAAGTCGAAGCCGGCTCCCGACTTATTTTTTCTCGACCTCGGTAAATCCGATAATAATATGTTCTTGTTTCAAGACAACAGAGAGAGAGAGAGAGAGAGAGAGAGAGAGAGAGAGAGAGAGAGAGAGAGAGAGAGAGAGAGAGAGAGAGAGAGAGAGAGAGAGAGAGAGAGAGAGAGAAGGAAAAAAGAGATTCCATAAAAGTGATTTTCAAAAGTGATTATTGGAAAATCACTTATTTGAAAAAGTGATTTTTTTCCAGAAAAGTGGTTTGCCAAACATGGCCTTAACCATAACCGTTCCAGAAAAAGTCTCAAGCGGATTAAACGGGCCAACAACGGTTTCGTAAACAAGCTCATGGCCAGCAAACAAACAAGTTCAAAGAAAAATTCAAAGCTCTGTCACAATCGCAACAAACTCATTCAGAATTTATCATCACAGTGAAAACCGTAAAAATGCAACTCAAGCCAACAAAATCGTGGACCAAAAGCTCCAACACAAACTGAAGGAAACGTAAATCAAGCCGTCAAAATTGCCACCAAATCCGGAGGATCAAAGAACAAAGTTATGGATCCAAACCCAAATCATAATAACCACAATATAAGAACATATAAAATCATCAAAAGAAGGGAAAGCCTGAGGGGGGACTCGAAACCAAAACAGTGCAAAAGATCACACCTAGATCTTTTCATCATCTTCCTCACGAAGAAGAAGAGACGAACGAGGTTCAGTGAAGCTTCGAGCTTCCTCATCATCACCACCGATCCAGAAGGAGACGGACGAAGTTTCGAAGAGAAGAGGAAGAAGTTTTGGAAGCATCATCAATCTAAATCGGAAGCGGCGGCGGAAGCTTTGAAGCTTCAACATCGGCCAAGCTACCAACGGCCTCAGAAACTCCATTCCTCATCGACCACCATCCGTCACCATCGCCACACGTCACGAAAACGGTTAGCGGGCAATGAAACCAAGGCTCAGAGAGACGGATTAGACTGGTTCACCATCATCGCCCTCGAGGGAGCTCGCGATCTGCCATCAACAAAACTTCCGTAAGGTTTTTTCGTCATTTATATTGTTTTTTCATGGTTTTTGTTGCAGGGAAAGAAGAGGTAAGGACATGCAAACAAGGAGGAAGGTGAAAGAAAGCTCTAGTACGCCATCAATGGCGGCGGCGCTTCAAGGGAGAAGAAGAAGAGGAAAACAATAAAAAAACCTAATGAAGCGAATGATCTGCCCCTTTTAATTCTGTTTCTGGTTTCTTTTCTTTTTTATTTTATTTTATTTTATGAATTATGTTATTATTTTAGTGTTTTATTTTTATAATTAATTAATATAACATTTTAGTTTTAATTGATTAATAAATTTCCTTTAATAAACTTAAAACAAAAACTTAAAATCATTCTTTTTAAAAAACTTAAAAATTCATTTTAAAACATAAAAAGTTATATTAAAACTTAAAAATATTTTAAAACTAGAAAACCATTCTTAAACGCAAAAATCATTTTAATAAAATTTAACTCAACATTAATAGTTTTTTGATTAAATTTTTTTAATAGATTTAATGCAAAATAGGAGTTTTTAGATTTACAATTTCTTTTAATAAAACCTAACTTTAAACCCATTTTTAAAATTAAAACATTTTTTAACTTCAAAAATTAAAACATTTTTTTAACATTAAAATTTAGATTTTTTAATTACAACAAAAATTAAAACAGACTTTTCCCCATCAAAACTTAAAAATTAAAACATTTTTTCTTTAATTAAATTAAAACAATTTTTTCTTAATAAAACCACTAAAATTAAAGTAAGTTCCTCCCGTTGAACACAAAAATTCGAACCTTTAACCTAGCCGTCTCAATGTTCGTCTAACCCTCATTATTGCTTGTTCATTTCAGCTTATTAATCTTTCATTTGTTCGTATTGTCGTTGTTTCAGTTGTAATTATGTGAGGCCATCGTCGCAATTATTTATTCTTGTATTTTTGGGATTTGTAATTTACGCGAGTGATAGTCGCGATACATTTCCTTTACCGCTTTCATATCTTCTTCTATTTTAATTGCCATGTAATATTTCGTCATTTGCATTTATTTTACCATTAACCTTCCGAAGGATTAGGTTTAGCCGTTTGACCGCCGAGTCAATAACCCTAATCTTTGACCATTTCAAAACCCTAATCTTGCTTAAGTGTCCCGCCGTGGACGAAAATTCCCTTTACCCTAGCATTAGGTCAAAGAGTCGCCGTACTCTGTTTAGGGTTTCCCGCCGTGGAATCCCTAATTTCAACCCTAATTTAATTAACAATTTCAACGCAGAAATAGGAGTTTTAAGACTCCACGTAAGCGCTTCCTTAAGAAACGCTTACTCCCCTTTGAAACCTTGACCACAGTCAACAAGTTTCTAACCTCCCTTTTTAGGGGAACTACGGTTACTCTGATTTCATTCCCTATTAAGGATACGTAGGCACAAGATACGAATCTTGCCGAGTAAACTTAGGACTAACCCTTAGGTCTCTTTGTCACTCTTAACCCTTATCTCAGTATATACTCTAAATCAAATAATAAAGCAAAAGGGTAAACTATAAACAAAAGGTTCATGTAGAGTACTACAGAAGTTTAGGGTGCTAGTACCTTCCCTAAGCTTAACCAACCCCTTACCTAGGTCTCTCCCCGCATTGTTTACGATGCAAAAATAGGTTTTCCTTCGGATAAATCAAAGTCGGTTGTGAATTAAAGATTTGCGATTCAAACTAATTAATAGTTTGATATCCTATTCTCACTGCAACAGTCATGATGGACTGTGACGACCGCCACACCTCCAAAATCTTGCGTTCTTTGGTTTTCTGGCTTTTTCTCCTCTTTTTGTCCCTTCCTTACACGCTTTTCTATGTCTTACTCATCTTTAGCGTGAGAATGAAAAACACTTGCAAACTTGCGGAATAATCGGAATTTGGGTTGAAATCATACAGTTAATCAATGGAAAATATGGCAATTATAAGGTACATTTTCGCGTTATCAAACATATTGACACTTTGGTGGACAACACAGCCAGTTTCGCAGTATTTTCATTCATGGACGAATTTTCCGGCTACAACCAAATAAAGATGGATTCGTCTGACATGAAAAAAAAACTTTCATTACACCTTGGGGCACCTATTGTTATAAGGTCATGCCTTTCGTTTGAAAAACGCAGGAGCAACGTATCAACAAGCTATGGTCGCACTCTTTCATGATATGATGCATCAGGAGATTGAAGTGTATGTAGATGATATGATTATAAAATCTCGAAATGAAGAAGACCACCTGAGTCTACTACTAAAGTTATTCAAGAGACTCCAAAAGTACCAGCTGAGGCTAAATCCGGCTAAGTGCACATTTGGGGTCCATTCTGAAAAACTACTTGGATTCATTGTTAGTTAACGGGGAATTGAAGTAGATCCTAGAAAAGTTAGAGCAATTCAAGAAATGTCCGCTCCTCAAACAGAAAAACAGGTCAGAGGCTTCCTTGGGCGGCTAAGTTACATCTCCAGGTTCATTTCTAACCTGACGCCTACCTGCACACCGATCTTTATGTTGTTACGAAAAGATCAAACGGTGATATGAAATGAGAACTGCCAGTCAACATTCGGGAAAATCAAGAAGTATCTTCAAGAGCCTCCAGTATTAATTCCTCTGGTGCCATGAAAGCTGCTATTCATATACATGACCGTATTAGAAGATTCAATGGGTCGTGTCCTAGGCCAAACTGATGAGTATGGAAAGAAAGAGCATGCAATCTACTATCTGAGCAAGAAGTTCACAGATTGTAAGAGTCGTTACTCACCTCTAGAGAAAGTTTGTTGTGCACTAGCCTGGGCGGCCAAAAGATTGAGGCAATACATGATTTTCCATACTACTCTATTAATCTCCAAGATGGACCCAATAAAATACATCTTCGAAAAGCCAACTCAAACTGGAAGATTAGCCAGGTGGCACATGCTCTTGTCAGAGTATGATATTCAGTATGTCGCTCAAAAATCCGTCAAGGGCAGTGTCTTGTCAGAACACCTTGCTGAACATCCTGTAGATGATTATCAATATCTCAAGTTTGAGTTTCCCGACGAAGACGTAATGTACATTCAACGTTTGAAGCCAGAACCTGGTCTTGAAGAAGGTCCCAAACCTGGATCCCACTGGGAAATGATGTTTGATGGAGCGTCTAACAAAAATAGACATGACATTGGAGCTGTTTTGAAAAATGCAACTGGAGGGTATACTTTCGTCATCGCCAGACTGTGTTTCTCCTAGGATTAGAAGCTGCTATTGATCTCCGTATCAAAATCTTGGAAGTGATCGATGATTCTGCTTTAGTGATCTACCAACTCAAAGAATAATGGGAGACTTGAGCTGAAAAGTTGATCCCTTACAAAGATCACATTCTGGAGATGATTGAATACTTCGACGAAATTACCTTCAAACATGTGCCGAGAGCAGAAAATCACATTGCAGATGCTTTAGCCATGCTAGCATTGATGTGGAAGGTCCAGTATGTTAACGAGGCACCTCTGATTTGCATCGAAAGAAGGAATGTGCTAGCATATGTCATGATGGTAGAAGAAGAGTCTGATAAGAAGCCATGGTTTCACGATATTAAGAAGTTTCTTCAAAATCAAGAATATCCGGCTGACGGATCCAGAATCGAAAAAAGAGCCATACAAAGATTATCATCCAAATTTTTCATCAGCAACGACATTCTGTACAAGAGAAATCACGACATGGTTCTACTCAGATGTGTTGATGAAAAAGATTTTGAGGGCTGGATATTTTTGTTAACCTTAGAGGCGGCCTGCATTCTCTTTGCTCGAAAGTGCCACAAATGTCAAGTCTATGCCGACAAAGTGCATGTTCCTCCGCATCCTCTCAATATGATAACATCACCATGGTCGTTCACAATATGGGGCATAGACATGATTGGAGCAATAGAGCCAAAAGCTTCCAACGACCATCATTTTATCTCTGTTGCAATTGATTACTTCACCAAGTGGGTAGAAGCGGCATCGTATGTAAATGTAACCAAGCAAGTGGCCGCCCGCTTCATCAAGAAGGAGATCATCTGCCGGTATGGCATCCCCGACCAAATCATCACCGACAATGGGTCGAATTTGAATAACAAGACGATGAAAGAACTTTGTGATAATTTCAAAATTAAACATCACAATTCTTCTCCGTACAGACCAAAAATGAATGGCGTTGTCAAAGCTGCAAATAAGAACATCAAGAAGATAGTACAGAAGATGGTGGTAACCTACAAGGATTGGCATGATATGTTACCATTTGATTTACATGGGTACAGAACATCAGTGTGCACTTCGACAATGGAAACCCCTTTCTCCTTGGTTTATGGAATGGACACGGTACTACCCATCAAGGTCAAGATACCTTCATTAAGGATCTTAATGGAAGCCGAGTGGATAAAATAAAGGTTTGATTTGCTGAATCTCATTGAGAAAAAGAGGATGACTGCCATGTGTCATAGCCAGATATACCAATAAAGGATGAAAAAGGTGTTCGATAAGAAAGTTCGTCTCAAGGAGTATAAGGAAGGAGAGCTTGTGCTCAGAAAAATCCTGTCAACACAAAAAGATATGCGTGGAAAATGGATGCCTAACTATGATGACCCTTTTATCATGAAAAATGTATTCTCCGGAGGATCTTTGATTCTTGAAATGATGCATGGTGAACAACTCAAGTACCCTATCAATTCGGATGCAGTGAGAAAGTATTACGCCTGAATGGGAAACCTAGAAAGGTGACCCAAGTAAAAAGAGCGCCTCAGCAGGTCAGAAGCCCTAAAGAACAATCCAGACAAAGCTTCACCAAAAGTGTTGAAGAAGATCATTGTTCGTCCTTCTCGTCAGAAGCAGCAAATCATATGGACTACTAGTTAGTAGGAATGGATCATCGTTGGATTTTGTAACCCTTTCTATTTGCCATTTTTTTCAAAATTGTATTTGTTCCCGAGTCTTTACCCTTTGTAAAGTTCTCGTCTATTAATGAAATCAGATTTCAGACCAATCATTATTATGATCTATGTTTTGTTATGAAAATTTAACTTATTCATTAATAATGATTTTTGAAAAGCAAAGTGTTTCGAAAATTTAAAATTTTGGTTTAAGAAAAACTAATTTAACAAAGCATGTCAAAACTCTAAAGGTGACATGACAGTATTAAACTACTCTCAGAGTAGTAAAGAGCTTGCCGCCGTCTCTGACCAAAGTTGTGCCCAACAGTAACCCCCTACTAAGCCGTGATTCCTCTTCTGCAAGTTTTCAAGAGCAGTGATTACCTCTAGAGAGTCATTCATCTCCCCCTAGAAGGAAGTTTCACCCAGATTAGTGACATCAGGACACAGTATGATGGGTTTCCTCCTTGTGTTTCTTGCGTTGCTTTTTCTTCTCCTTCGTGGGTCGGTCTGCATTTGCAATTGCATCATATTATTAGCATACACATTTGTTTGCATGCTTTGGTTTCTGTTTGTCTGGATCTTGCCTTTGAGATCTTTTGGTCGTTATCAATCTCCTTGCTCCGTCCTGTTTGCCACGGGCTCGCTTTGCAGTTGTTACCCCAACTTTGCCAAGTTTTTGTGATAAAGGCTTATATCCCTGGGAGGCTAGTGGTGACAAGCATTATTTGATACTACCTGGTGTTTACCAAAATGTTTAGTTGTTACTAATGCTTATCTTTGAGATTCGGTCGCCACCAACTTTGTTTTTTAGTCTAGTAGTTACTGGCATTGTTTAAAAATCCAATTATCATTGGTATCTTTTGATTTGGTTGTCACCAATCATTCTAAGTCTAGTGGTTACTAGCATTATTTAGAACCAATTGTTATTGGTATGAAGTTTGGTTGTTACCAACTTCCCCAGCTGAAGTCTAGTAGTTATTGGCATTGTTTGAGATCCAATTGTTATTGGTATTTGCTTTGGTCGTCACCAATTCCCCATTCTAAGTATAGTAGTTACTAGCATTGCTTAAATCCAATTGTTATTAGTATACCTTAATTTGGCTGTCATCAGTCTTCTCAAGTACAGTGGTTACTGGCATCGCTTAAAACCAATTGTCATTGGTACTTTGACTCGGTCGTCACCGATCTCCCTGTGTAAGTCTAGTAGTTACTAGCATTGCTTAAATCCATTTGTTATTGGTATTTGATTTGGTCGTTACCAATCTCCGTTGAAGTCTAGTAGTTACTTGTATTGTTTAAATCTAATTATTATTGGTGTTTGACTCGGTTGTTACCGATTCCCCATTGAAGTCTAGTGGTTACTGGAGTTGTTTGAAAATCCAATTGTGATTGGCATCCTGGATTTGGTTGTTACCAATCTCTGGAAGTCCAGTAGTCACTGACACCACTTAAAACCAATTGTTATTGGCAGGAGGTTCTGGTTGTCACCAATACCCCCGGCAGAGCCTTCGTTTTCCCTAGTCGAGTCTCAGAGGTCTAGTGGTTACTAGCATCTCCGGTGCGTCTGGTCTTGGTTCTAGTCTTTTCCTGAAGATCCCGTTCGAACTCTTCGTTATAGGAAGTTCCTTATTTGGATTTCCTCGATAAGGACCATGTCTCTAGTCTCTTTGCTTCCCCAGTCAAAGTTTGATTCTGTTGAATTTTTTACCGCTGCGTGGCTTCTCCCTTGATGCATTTCTCCGTTGGAGGTTTGCATTTCCCCAGTGGAGTTCTCCCCTTTTTCCCCAGTGAAGATTTGTCTTCCCGGGTGGAGTTTGTGTCTCTGTGTGAAAGATCTTCTTGAAGTACCATGTTTAGTCATGTATGAACTATTGCTTGTTATGCCTTGGATCTTTCCGCAGTGTGTCGGGTCACCTGTGAGTGGTTACTCATTGTCTTGTCGTTCTTTTATTTTTGCTCGTGTGTCGGTATTTTTCTTACACCCAAGCATCATACAACATCATTTGGAATTAATTGCATGTTAGCGTTTGTCCTTTTTCATACCATCGTATCTAAGGGACAAAATTTATGGTTTGCTATATTTAAATACCTTTCACCATGATTCTATGAAGATTGTTATCTCTCATTGCCATCCGGTGAAGGTATTTAAATAGGGGCAACTATTGTACCCCAAAATTTCACCCTTAGATCTTCATCATCATTCTAGGAGCATAATCATTTTCTTATCTAACCTTAACCTATTCCAAGTTTGTTTTTGTCAAGATGTAGATGAATTAGGGTTCAATACAGCCCAAAATTGGGGTTTCGATGGTTTGATCAGTCAATGTCTTGGATTGGTTCTTCATTAAATAAATCCCCACACCATCAAGAATACTATATTGGATCAAGTATGAATCCAATTTGAGGTTGTCACCCAAAGAATAAGAACAGTGCAGTCCAGGACTCCCGATTAGGGTTTCTAATTAGGAAAAGTCAACTTTAGTTTGACTTTTGATTTAAATGGTACTTCAATGATGGAGTCATGGTCCATGTAGCTTATATGACTCATTGAAGGCCACGCAAGAAGTTTCAAGACCTCAGGGGGCCCAGAACACCAACAATCGATTCGAAATTCTTCGATCGATCGGTTCGTCTGAATGAAAAGTCAACTCATTGAACAACAGGGTTTTGATCCAAAATTGAAAGCAATCATGTTCCCAATGTTATGCCATATCTAATCATGAAGTTTTGTGACCATTGGATCAAGAATTGAGAAGTAATCAAAAAGTTGGGAAATTAGGGTTTTGAAAGGGGCAAGACCATAACTTCTTAACCACACATCCAAATGGAGTGGTTCAAAGTTTTTTGGAAAGATCTTGAGGAGTCCTACAAAAGTGAAAAAGTGACCTATGTGCAAAAAATAAATAGATTTGGAGTTATGATAAAAAAAAACAATGCAAGAGGAAAAAACACTTAGTGAAATTTTATGATTTTGGCACTCTTTTAGTCATGTTTTCAGCCAACTTCAAGAGGGTTTTTGACCTAGTTCCACTTGGAATTTGAAAAAACTCAAAGCATGAAAGTTTTAGAGCATGATGAGGGCTTTTCAAAAAGTACAAGAACTCCTCCATATCATTTGTGAGCTAGGAGTTTCGAAGGAGGGAAGTTGGGGTTCAAACATTTGAAGTGCACATTTTCAAACTTGACTTAAACCAACTTGCCAACCATCTAACTGATTCTCAACCATTGATTATCCCCTGATCTGATATCTAGAAGGTATGGTGAGTAGGTAATGCAGAAAATCCAAGAGCATAGACAAGATCTAGTCAAGTGGCATTATTTAATTCAAAGAAAATCCAAGAGGAAAGAGAAACTTTTTGAAGAAAATCTGGAGCAGCAAGGCCCCTACTCTATTGACACACTTCAATCACTTCCTATGGCTTGCATACAACCTGTTTTATGCATCACAATGCACCAAAAATACTCAAGACCAACTGCATTAAATGTTGAACAAGATTCACTTTATTTTCCCTCCAAAAAGCAAGATTGAAGTAAGAGCTCCAATCTGCCCACTCTTGATCCTTTGCATTTGCCTATAAATAGCATATCCTCTACACATCACAACATACCAAAACCACCAAGAATCAGAGCTAAAACACTCTTCTTCACCTATTGCAAACCTTCTTGCAATTGAAGCAAACTTGTGCCAAAACCTCAAAACTGTCTTGAACAGAACAGCTCCCAAACTCATTTCCAACCATTCCACACTCTTACCAACATTCCGCGCAACTTACAAATGATCCTCTAGAGCTATCCAAACTGTTATTTGCATTAGAAACCATTCCACTTTCAAAGTTAACCTCCAAAACCAAAAAAGTCAACATTCTGCATTATTCAAACCACAGCTCACCACATATGATTTCTAACTCTTTCAACACCTCTAAACTTCATAAACCATATATAGAAGCTGTCCAAATCTAGTTCACATTTCTGTAACAAAGATTAGACAAGGCTGCTTTGTAAAACCTTGGATTTTTGAGGTTTTTCCCCTTTTGGAAGCTATTCTATTTGACAGTTGAGTTGTGAATCTTTGGAGCTGCTATTCTTCATTCAAAGATCATTTTCAGGTTGTGGAAAAGCATTAAGGATATCTGGTTTTCTTATTTTGCAAAGTTGCTTCAAGAGGTAAGCCTAAGTCCTTAAACATGAACTTTTGTTTTGCATTTCATATACTATGTTGAGTTGTAACCATAGTTTTGTGTTATACATTGCTTGAACATGTTATATGTATGATATATGTCATGTATGAACCCCTGCTTGCACTAGAAATTTCCATTTCTTGACTGTCCAAATGCTGGTCACAAACTAGGTCCAACCTAGTCATAATATGCATGTTGATTCTAATTTGCCAAACTATGTGTGAATTTTCTGATTTCTCTTGAGCTAATCACTATAAATGATGTATATGTGATGTTTTTACACTTGTTTCATCAAACACCTCGTTATTTGAGACTGTCCATATGCTCTTGCTCTTGGTTGCAACCAAAGTTGCCTAAACAATGATGTTGTCGAATTTTTCAGTGAGCATGTTGTATGGAAAAACAATTTGTACCATTGAATTCCTTGTTCAAAAATACACAATTTGCACTTCTATTTCACTTCATTTGGTCAAGTTTTGACTGAGTTCTAATCCTTCATGCAAATGACCTAGTTTTGCCTTACCTTGCCTTGACATAGTTTTGCCCATTTGGTGTACCAACTTGTCTTGATCATAACTTACTCATTTTTCATGTCATTGATCCCATTATTTTTGCAAATTACTCCTTATCATGCCTACTTTCATTGAGTGAAGAAATAATTCAAGGATTTTTATCCTAGAAAGACTTTGATTCACTTGAAAAGCATGTGCTTTTAGGTTTTTCACCTTAGTGTTTGTAAACGTTTTCAACTTGAAACTTGATTTTTCTTGTGAGATTGATCTTGTTTGATCCATATATGTTTGTTAACATGCTTAAGTGTTCAAATTTGTTTGGTTCATTGTCTTACCATATTCATATTTGCTTTTGTGAAATGAATACATGAAAATAGCTTGTTGAAACTTCTTTGTGATTCGTACCATGATTCTAGGTGATATAACCTCTTGAGTGTGTTCATTAAGTTTCTTTCTTCTTGTTTATATGTCTTGTTAGAACCATAACATGATTAGGGTTTGTTTCTTACCTTGGTGAATGCTTAGACATGATGTTATACCTTGAATTTCATTTATGAACTTTACCATGATTCTTGATGTTGTAACCTCTTGAACATATTTTCCATATTTCATTATTCTTGTTTATGTTTCTTATTAGAACCATAACATGCTAGGGTTTGTGTTTTTTCTTGGTTGTTACCATTAACATTGCTTTTTTTTTTCTCCTATAAAACCATGAACTTATACTTGGATGTTTGTCTTACTCTTTATATGTTTGCAATGTTGATTGTCATCTCTTTGCCCTTTCATGTTATCACATGATTATCTTAATCTCTTTTGGTTGTTACCATGCTTCATGCCTTCATCATGTTGAATGTTGTTACATTTAGTCTTACTTGACTCATATCCCATGTTTGGTTCAAATTGTAACTTGTATGCTTGATTTTTACTTGTTTATGATTAATGAGATTGTTGTTGTTACACATGTTTCATGATTATCTTTGTGTGTTTCTTGATGTTGTAACCTCTTGAACATGACCCCATGTCCTTACCTTACTTGTTATGATGACTTGTTAGAACCATAACATCCTTAGGATTGATTCTTGCTTTGAAAGTTACCTTGAAATTTGTTCACTTTCCCCATGTGAAGTTTGAACCTATGTTTGGACTATTACCACCCTTCTTATTTATCCATTTTTGGTTGTCATCAACATGATTTGAATATGTTTGAATGTTGTCACATTTACCATTGTTTAGTTCACATACCATGATTTGATTCAAGTTGTAACTTGTATACATGAGTTGTACTTGTTGTTGTTAAACATGTTTCATGCCTATCATTGTTGGTTGTTACCTTCACAATATTTGCACATTGCCATGTTGAATGCTAAACTTGGGTTGTTACTTCTTTACCTCCTCATCTTTGTTAAACTGTTAATTTTATA
This sequence comes from Lathyrus sativus, assembly GCA_963859935.3. Taxonomy (NCBI): domain Eukaryota; kingdom Viridiplantae; phylum Streptophyta; class Magnoliopsida; order Fabales; family Fabaceae; genus Lathyrus; species Lathyrus sativus. The sequence continues at coordinate 650,991,058 of OZ012738.1, read as the reverse complement.
TCTTGATCATTGTTATACATCTTTGTTCATGTACTTTTAACTTTGTCAAGTTACTCCTCAATGTTTGAGCTTGTTAGTTCTTGTTAAAGTTGTTGTAATATCTTACTTGGTTCACGTTGTCACATATCTATCTTCATCTTTCTTGATTGCTTCATGTCTATATCATGTTTGAATGTGTGCTAGTATCTCTTTAGCTTTGTTAATTTTTTATTCCCCAAGTGATGGAACTTGTTAGTTCTCATCCAGTTGCCTCATCTTTTCCCATTTCAAAGGAAAGTCTCTCTATTGACCCTTGGGTCATAGACAGTTCACTACCCTCCCTTTGACTTTGTCAAGTCATTCTGAACCATAACTTTGTTAAGTTATAACCTATATCCATTAGACTTTGCTTTAAGTCTAGAAGACCTACCCCTTTTTAGGAGTATCTTTCAACTAGAACTTTAAGATAGAGTTTGTTAACTCTATGTAAGAATCATTGTCATGATTACTTACTCCCCTCTTGGCTTTTGTCAAAGTCAATCTCCTTGAGTGTACAACTTAGAATAGAGAGTTTTGTTAAACTCTATACAAGCATTATTATGTTTGTTCCCCTAGAGTCTTGACCATAGTCAAGTACTTTTTAATCCTCAGTAAGGTGAACTACGGTGGCTCTAATTCTATCCTAGTTAGGATACGTAGGCAGAGGATGCGATATCTTTGCGAGCAAACTTAGAACTATCTGTCGCTTGCGCGAAAATAAGGTGCCGGCAAAACAGAAGAGTCGTCACCTTTCGTTATTTATCCCTCAGAGCGGGAAAGGAAACGATCGGAAAAACCTGACGAATAAGGGTAAGACAAGGTCGTCGCAACCATTGTCTGGGTTCGGGAGTCGGTTACGCAAGGGGAAGGTATTAGCACCCCTCACGTCCGTCGTACTCGACGGGATCCTCGCTTGTTTGTTTACTTGGACGGGTTGGTTATAATCTATCTACCTATCAAGGTTGGCTGAAAAAGAAAAGAAAATGACTCGGCAAAGCGTCGCGCTTTATGCCTACGTATTCCCGTCTGGAACGAGAAATCAGAGTCAACGTAGTTCGGCTAACTACGGGTGAAGGTTGCTCGCTAGGACGTCGCGTCCTATGCCTACGTACTTTCATCTGGTATGAAAGATCAGAGCAAACGTAGTTCGGGTAACTACGGGTTATCTCCTGAAAGAAGTGTTTTTTATTGTGTTTGCGATTTCAACCGCACTAGAGACTATGACCTGAGAGTGAGTGCGTCGCATGTCACCCACGGGGTACCATACTAAACATCCAATCTCAGATAGCTTAAGGCTCGTAACGTACGAAAGAAATCATTCATGATTACTGTATTTTAAACTGCTTCGAGATGAGAAGAGAACAGGCCCAACTAGGAGGGAGACTATCAAGTCCTACTGTTATCATGCCATGGATTCATCCTATGGTTGAGGTTTGAACAGGGAACTCCTAGATGTTGTCATGCATAGGTTTCAACCTAAAAGTCTATCATCAAATCCTTATCAAAGGAAATGAGAGTCCTAAGGGATCATGTCAATGATACACCAAAACAGACAAAGCATCAGCTTAACAGTAAAATGCATGCAATGCAAGTGAGGGAGGAAATGTGTGTGGGGTTTCAGCCTCCACAAGCTCGTCTCGACCTCAAGCCAGTCATGAAATAACAGTAATTATACTGAAAATAAACAACATGCTATCAAGCAATGAACAGATAAAAGAAATGAAGTGCCATCAGGCAAACAAAACACACATGCTTGAGAAAGAATCATCTACTCTCTAATCCTAACCCTAATCACAGAATCTGAATCAAATCTAAGCACTAAAGCAAAACCCTAACAAGAGAATTCAATCCCAGTCTTCAAGCTTCAGAACAAGCTTACCAAAGAAAGGGAGCTAAGTAGGCAGACTCATAGTGCCCTCCTCAGGAAAGCACTAGGAGGTGTATACTCAGGAGTCATACCCTATGTGGCTCAACCACTGTGATCAGTTTATATTCCTCCTCAGGAGAAATTAAACTCACAAGAAGGCTCCAACATCACTGGATATTTAGGAAATCCTATCTGAACTAGTGGAACTAAGTGAATAGACTCATAGGACCTTCCTCAGGAAAGTACTAGGAGGCTTCCACTTAGGAGTTGTATCCCATGTGGCTCAACAACTGTGATCAGTTTACATTCCTCCTCAGGAGAAATTAAACTCACAAGTTGGCTCCAACATCATTGGATACTTGAGAAATCCTAGATAAACTAAGGGAACTAAGTGAATAGACCCATAGGACCTTCCTCAGGAAAGTACTAAGAGGCTTCCACTTAGGAGTTGTATCCCATGTGGCTCAACAACATGTGATCAGTTTACATTCCTCCTCAGGAGAAATTAAACTCACAAGTTGGCTCCAACATCCTTGGATACTTAAGAAAGAGGTGAGAAGAAAGAATGAAAGTCATTCATAGTGCCTTCCTCAGGAAAGTACCATGAACTTCCTTTAAACTTCAGGATCTCAAACCTCACAGACAGGGAACAAGCTAAGCTCTGGGTCTCTGAGTCTTGATCTACAATCTTCACTTCATGATGCTCTCCAACAAGGTCTTCAAGGCAACACAAGCCCCTCAACAGATTCCCCTCAACAAACTCCAGAGATGAACAGATAACACCAGGGGAGACAAAATCAATAGGCAACTTCAGAAAATACCTAAAAATACTAAACTAATGGGGAAAAATCTAACAATTATTCACAAGGGATCTCAACACCTACTCATAAAATCTACATAGGCCTCTACCTAAAAATCAAGACAAAACTCAATCAAAGAAAGGGATTCTTCACCTAAACACAATTTAAACCCTAATTAGGATACCCTAAATCTACCCTAATTAAACTAATCAAAATTTAATTCTAAAAATCTAGAAAAAATCCTATGGGGAAATATGATTCATCATCTAATTGCACAAAAAAGAATGGATTAAAAACCCTAAGGGAAGGTCCTAAAATAATTCCTACAAAATCATGATACAAAATTAAACAATATAAAAGCTATTTATTTGGAAAATCTATTAAAAATACTAGACTAAAAAATAAAATCCCATTTTTATTTTTAATATTTTCTACACATAATGATCTAATCATAGAAAAAAGAAGAAGTCAAAAATCATTTTTTATCATTTTTTAATGAATTAATCAAAACAGAAAAAAAAATAAAGGAAGAAAATAAAAGAATTAAAATCAATGAAGGGAGGGGGGTGTGACAAGCACACGCGCTAGTTAAAAATAACATGGGCCAGAAAAAAGGGGGGTGGGGATAGCGTGTTGAGCCCAGCGTGGCTTTAAGTGAAACGACTGCGTTTCGCTTCATTTGAAATTTCCCTCTCTTTCTCAGATTAAATCACAGCCGCTGGATCAACCTAATGAGTCAAATTTGGAGCTTGATCTGAGGGCTCTCCTTCATCGTCCCAGATGGAACCTAGGGTTTTCAGAACCCTCCTCCCATGCACCAAGATTCGAGCTCCTCTATCTCTCTACTCAGGCCACGAAACAACATGATTCCAAAACGAAAATTGTGCTACTCAATGAGAGGAATAAAATGGCACGAGTGGTTTTTCTTAATTCCTCTTGAATAATCCAAACAGAAGACTTCAATGTCTTGGTACAACCACGTTCACCTGAGGTCAACCTTCATTAACCCTAACTCTAATGATTTACAGATGTTCTATATGCTATGCCCATCAATCTGACCTAACTCATACTAACTAAAACGCCCTAAACAACTAATTCTTGAAGATTCAAGAATCACCCACCTGCCATGGAACCTCATGGATCGTGCCCTAATTCATGGGGAAGAGTCATCTACCCTAGTGCATCATTTCTATGCCTATGAAACTAACTAAAACTGCATAATTTAGGAGATAGAGAGTGAAGAAAAAACCTGTCAAGAAGATGAGATGAGGTGATGCTGAGCACGATCCAGAGCTTGTAACCTCTCAACAATGCCCCACTAATGGTGGAATATCTTCTGTATGCACTTGTATGGAAGGAGGATGCTTGTAGTGGAAGAAAACTCAAGTTGCTTGATTGTGAAGGTAGCTCTTCAATGGCAATGTATCTCTCTCTTTCTCCTCTGACTTGGATCTCTATCACCAACCTTGATCACTTTCTGATGCACTCTCTTTATAATGATCATTGGATGTGTCTAGATTCATCTAGAATGTGGTGGAAACTTCTTGAAATTCTCATGTGATGACAAGTTGGTTATCTCATATCTCATATGTTATGCCTTGCAATTTAGTCTTAAAATATCCTTACATGAGTTATTGAGTGTGGATGAGTGAAAAACAAGTTCATCTTTGGCTTATGTAGGGTTTTTCAACATTGCCTTCCTTTTCAAGTAATAACTTTTCAAAGCATCACCCATTTTTAGACCTCAAATGAAAATTCTAGCTAAACCAATGTTCTCAAAATGGTTTTTCCAATCAAAATGATATATTGGATGACCTATTTTGGATTTGTGGATCTCCCAAATCACTTTTCAATTTCAACTTTTCAAAGTTATAAGCCTTTTTAGTTCATTTTTGACCAATCATGTAATCTTGTGCCATGAGCTTTTCCAACAATTTGTGACCTTCTTTCTAGACTTAAAATCACATTTTGAGCAACTTTCATGTTTTGAGTTTTTCCATTTGAGGCTTGGAAATAGGAGTTTTAGGCATTGGCTAAAATGACCTATAACTGACAAATGACCAAAATACCCCTGTCTTGTTCAAACCATAAGTTGAGTTCCACAAATCCAATCAAGGACTTCTACCACTCAAATTAAAGCTAAGAAGATCCTCTTCAACATTCATGTTGACCAAGAAATCATAGGAATCCTCCTACTAGGGCAAAAGTTGTCTGCAAGTTGGGTGACTTTCAATGACCCAGATTCACACACCTCAGCTGACCTGTAATTTGTCAAAACCATAACTTGAGCTCTGTAACTCCTATCAAGGACTTCCACCACTCAAATTAAAGCTAAGAAGATGCTCTACAACATTCATGTTGTGGGGAAGATGAGATATCAATCACATCTAGAGCTAAAACTGCCTGGAAGATAGGGATCAAATTAGGGTTTTTTCACTGACAATCCTTGGGAACCCTAGCTTGAAACTTCTCAAACTCCTCAATCATGATGAGTTGGTCTAGGAATCATCTTTATAACACCTCTATGCATCATTCCATGATCTCATGGCCCTTGGATTAGATCTCAACCTTCTCCAAATCTTCAGTTATCCTAGGGTTGACCCAGTCAAAACCCTAATTCTACCATTCATGGTTGAATCTTCTGAACTCTTGCATAAAGACTTCTCTGGGCTTCATGATGGCTATCAAGACATCTCATAAGCTTTCTCAAAACATCTAGTCCATTCTCAAAGTCTCAGAATCATCTGAGGGGCACCCACAACTTTCAAACTGTGAAGCACACAACCCTGGTTTCAACCAACTCCTCTGAGGATCTCTTGAACTTTCTGATGAAGGTATCCATTTTCAAACACTCAATGGATAAATAATTGTTGGTCAAATTTTGGGGTGCAACACTATCATTAGGTTTTTACCTTAAACTTTACCTCAATCTCAAACCATAGCAAACATTTAGCAACATAGCATACAAACATACAAAAGGTTCCTGTAGAGTACTACATATGTTTAGGATGTGAAATACCTACCCTATGCGTAACCAACCCCCGATCTCTTAGCGTTGTTGTTACATCACACAAAAGGTCTTTCTTTCTTTAACCTTTTCGTTGGATAAATCAAAGTCCGGTTGTGAATTTAATGAATTAAGATTCAAGTTAATCAATAGCTTGGTATCATGATTCTCACCGCAACAGGTGACTTAGGTATAAATGGTTATCTTGGTGGGCCAAAAACCCGAAAGGGCGGTCCAGGCAAAAGTTAGGGATAAAATAAAAAAAATAGGCCCGCTGGGCTACAAACCCGAAAGGGAGGCTCAGGCAAAAAGGGGCGTCCTAGTGGATTGAAAACCCGAAAGGGCGATCCAGGCAAAAGTTAGGGGCAAAATTCCAAGGCAAAGTATCCATTTTGCACGTTCACTTAACCCTGACACGTCATCAAAGAGAGGAATCAATTCATCCGTCTTCCCACAAAGCAAGGTGTTGAGGTCTCCTAAGTCATAGGGACTATAGCAGTGTCAAAACTCAATGGAACTTCAATAATTTGTATTGCCATTATATTTTTCTGCACCGCAATTACCTCATTAAGGAATTGTATCCTTGTATATAATTCCCCAATTAATGGTCAAGTTAATATAAAGAGAGATTTCTCATCAAACTGTGCTCATTTTTTTTAGTTTATCTAATTGTTTGCAAATTATTTTCATTTTTTTTGGTAATTTATGTTTTGAAACTTCAGTTTAAAAATAATGATAATAGTCTTTGACAGACAATAAAACTTGCTTTGGTGTTTGAATATATTATAGGACATTAGATGGTTTCTAGAAATATTTTACCACGCAAAAACATCAAATCAGTTGTCAGCCGCCCAGGCTCTTCATCATAAAAAACTTTGTTCCTTTCAGGGGTCTTCCTGGTATGGTCCCCCAGCATTGAGTCCAAAATTACTAGGGGCAATCAGTTCTCCTAGTCACCCATTGGGTTCCCAAACGTGGGGTACCGAGTAGTCCAATCCTCTCATTATCCCCACAAAAAGCCCAATCTTTTATTGGCAACTACGAAAAGCCACTCCAATTGACACCTTCAATTTACCCTCTAAAGTACAATTTTTAATGGCAACCACTAAAGTCCACCCTTGCTGGCATCCTCACATAACCAAAGTCCAAATTCCTTTGGCAACTACCAGATCCAATCCCCGGTGATATCCTCTAACAGGATACTTATCCCAAATATACCTGATCGTTTGCATTATCATAAGCATGACATACAGGATAATATCATAATCATATACAACATATGCATATCTAAGGCATTTGTTCGTGCATTAGATTCCCTAGCAGTTGCATTTTAGTTGCGTATTTGTGCATTATAATGCATAGCATTTTTGTCCCCAACAGCATACCACAACAGGATCCAGGATCAGTTCACGAGCATCTTGGCCAGTCCTCTATCGAAGTTGACAGTATTTCTCTGAAAAGAGTTAATACCCCGCGCATGCTTCGGAATTTTATTCCCCAACATGTCATTCTTCAACCATGCAGTTGATAATGATAGTCTCCAGCAGCTGTTGCTCTCCTTACTCCCCAAGCAAAGGTTACCCAGAAAAAAATTCTTGAAGGCTTTTCTCCTACAGAGTTTGGACAACACTTTTCCTCTTATAGGAATTTTGCTCAACTATTCCCCAACAAATTTATCACTTGAGGTACTGCTTTGGTATCATCGGAGAATCTTATTGGATAAGATGTTGCTTCGACCACAAGAAGAATCTCAAGTTGTACTCGAGGTACTGCTTTGGTATCATCGAAGAATCTTATTGGATAAGATGTTGCTTCGACCACCCAAAAAATCTCATGTTTTTTGTTCGAGATACTGCTTTGGTATCATAAAAGAACCTTAATGGATAAGGTACTGCTTCGACCACCCGAAGAATCTCAAGTTTTGTTCGAGATACTGCTTTGGTATCATAGAAGAACCTTAATGGATAAGATGCTGCTTCGACAACCCGAAGAATCTCAAGTTTTTGTTTGAGATACTGCTTTGGTATCACGAAGAATCTTATTGGATAAGATCTTGTTTCGACAACCCGAAGAATCTCAAGTTTTTGTTCGAGATATTGCTTTGGTATCACGAAGAATCTTATTGGATAAGATGTTGCTTCGACAACTCGAAGAATCTCAAGTTTTTGTTCGAGATACTGCTTTAGAATCGCGAAGAATCTTATTGGATAAGATGTTGCTTCGACAACCCAAAGAATCTCAAGTTTTTGTTCAAGATACTGCTTTGGTATCGCGAAGAATCTTATTGGATAAGATGCTGCTTCGACAACCCGAAGAATCTCAAGTTTTTGTTCGAGATACTGCTTTGGTATCACGAAGAATCTTATTGGATAAGATGCTGCTTCGACAAGTCAAAGAATCTCAAGTTTTTGTTCGAGATACTGCTTTGGTATCGCGAAGAATCTTATTGAATAAGATGTTGCTTCAAGCACCCAAAGAATCCTAAGTTGTCCTATTCAGTGTGCATCCCACTATCCTATTCTAACATACTTGCACCGCACTTTACTTTTTCGGTAAGACAAATTTCAAGGTCATCTTGTATCTAATTACCTTATATCCTATAAATGAACGCTATGCAACAGTTCATTTTTTCGGATTCAGGACAATTAGATAGGGGCATCTGTCATACCCTAAATTTATCCTACCTTTTCTTCTTTTTGTATATACCCAAACATTTGTATTAATACTTGGACTTTCTTTAGGTGATCAATTGGCTTCTGGTCATGATCCTCTAAAATTCAGATCAAGAAGGTTTTGTTCACATTCATAGGCCAATGTAAGGTGTGTGGAATTCATGTGGAGATAAAGGAAGAATATGCCATCTTCCTGATAAGTAGTTAGTCAGGACAATGTCAATTTTCCTCAAACCATAAGTCAGGATAGGTGTTTGATTCATTCCAGACCTGGTTCGTTGCAAGTTGACTTTCAAATTTGACATTTTAAGACATGTGTGGATTACCTCGAAATACAAGGGAAGTTATTGGAGCAAGTCATGAGTTCATTTGGCCATGTTGAATTTTCTTTAAGGTTGTTTCAAGATGAATTTGCTTTAAGGTTGTTTCAACTTGAGTTGCTTTAAGGTTGTTTTATTATTAATTTAACCAAGTCTTGATTCAAGGCGATTCTAGGCAATATCTCAAAGTAATTTTATAAGTCATGTCTCAAGTGTTTTTTTTCTTTTTTTAAGTCATGAGATTCAGCTTTGCTTCAAGCTATGAGATTATTTTGAAACTTTGTGGTCTGAGTTTTAAGCCCTTAATGGAAGTCATTTCAAGTTGTGATCAGGTTTTCAAGCCATGATTAAATTGTGTCCAAGTATTGTTTTGAGCCAATCTATATGATTAATGGTCTTTTTGAGCCAAGCCATGGTTGATATGTTACAAGTCGTGTAATGGATTTGTGCCAAAACCATAATACAAGCAATTACAACAATAGTATCAGACCAAATTCCTTACAATTCTTATGTTATTCACAACAATACATTTCAGGCTAATTCAAACTAATTACATCCATTGATCCGTTTTCATCCAATGATTCTAAGTACAAGAGCTACATCCCAAGTTACAGACAAAAAGTATAAAGGACAATACAAAGAATTCTAAAGTTACAAGTTGACAATAGCTGCAATTCTATAAACGATAAAAAGAAATATCTGAGAAATCCTTCATTGTGAAACTACTTGAGGCGTCCTTCATTCCATTCCAAATGGGAACCCACAAAATCAAGATCACACACACCCTCTAACAGATTAATTCTCACACTACATCAGACCTACACACGAGCTGAATTCTCCTTGGCACGTATGAAATAATGATATAAAGATAAACTTCCATCTTGCTGAGGGAGGGGGATTTCTGCAAAAAATGTTACCAAAAAAAACTCAGAAACTCTCACCAAAATATTAAGCGTTCTGAACTCTAAATCCTAACCATATCGACAACAACAATAACACACAAAGAAAAATATAGAAGGATATGAAGGAAATCGTGAAGAAAGATAGGAACGAACCTGGACATTCTGAAACTAGTTCTTCAAGAGGTATTCTTTCAAAACCTCGCTTATCTCCGATTTAAGCTCCATTATGTGATTTTGTGTTATTTGTGACCTTTCGAGTAGTTAGACTGCTTGCTCTTGTTTGATTAGCTTGATTCTGGCTCATTTCAAAATTAGGGTTTTATTTGAGAGTTGCTCCAATCCGAGTGATTGGTTGGGTTTTTGAGGATTTTTGGTTCAGATTTGAAAAAAGGAGAAGAAATAACTTAGGGTTGGCTTAGAAAGCTTTTTTGGTTTGGGGTAGCGTCGCTGAAGAAGACGGCGGTGGCCATTGTTAACCACCGTCTTCTCCGGCCTCTTGTAGGATTCCGATGAGTTTTTGATCTGAGAGAGAGAAGTTGAACTTTGAGAGAGAAATGGAGGGGAATTATGAGTGATGAATCACTTTTTTCCTTGTTTTAACGTGTGCTGAGGTTGGTGGTGGCAGATAGAACCGATGACAAGTGTCATCGGTCTTAGTTTCCATTTTTATCATGCATGCTTAGCCGTTAGATCCAGAGTCCTTGTTAACTCATCAAGGGATCAAGAGTCCAGATTTGCTGGGAGGTCAAAGGTTGACCTGCGAGTCCATGTGAACTCCCCCCAGCGTGGGCCTTCATTTTGCATGGGCCTAGGAAAGTTTGCTGATAGCACCCCCTGAATCGTTCACAATCCTGGCCCATATGGTTTTTTTGTTTTTTCTTTTTTTTCTTTTTATTTATTTCTTTTTGTAATTTAATATCTAATTGTTTTAATTAATTTTTATTATATGTTAAAAATACAAAAAAGAGTTTAATTATTTATTTTAAATATTTTCATTTAATATTAATTAATTAATTTTATTAAATATTTATATTTAATTTAATTAATTAATCTAGTTTGTTTAATTAATTTCTTCTTTAAATTAATTTTATTAAATGTTAAAAAAAAATCCAAAAATATATTTGTTAATCATTTTAAATATTTATATTTAATATTGATTAATTAGATCATCAATTAATCTTATTAAACCTTTATATTTAAATTGATTAATAATTTTTTTCTTTTTGCTTTATTTTATTTTATTTATGATGATTAATTTTGTATGAGGCCTATACCTTTGCTCTTATGCTTGATATCTATGCCTTAATATTCTTTATATCATTTCTTATATGTTTGTTCAAACCAATTCCATTCAAACTAATATCTTGATTTAAAATCAAGTCATTTTTAAACGCCTTGTAAGTCGATTGTTTTCACGATTGCCATCAACCTTATAGCTTCCTCTTGGGCTTTGTACAACAACGCTTGTTACATACTTCACATACATGTTTGCTTAAATGAATGGTTTATAAGATTAAAATCAACTCTTTTCAAAAGAAACCAATAAACTTGATCCAACGTCAAGTGTTTTCCAAACAAATGCAATTAACCACTAACTTCTCAAGCACACTTGATCCACATATCAAGTCATCTTACCTCTTTGTAAGTCGAGTATTTTTTCCTCTCCATCGACCTTACCTTATACCCATAGGGTCTCCTTTCCATTAGTTCAACATTTTTCGTTTCGTACGCAAATTCAAACATCAATCCACATCGAGCATTTTATCAAAGTAAACTTAATATACTTGACTATACTTAAATACAATTTTTATAAAAAGATGAAAATGGAGTTGGAATGGAGTCTTTGATTCCTCTTCTCGATTGTTTGGACCCGATGAGCCTTTCTTAAGTTCAAGCAATTGTCTTCTCTAAAAAACTTTACAATGCAACTCTACATCAAACTATTTTTATAATAAATTAAATCAAATCTATTTTCTCAATACTTAAATGAAAAAGAGAGAGAGTCAAGTATTTGACTCACTCTCCCAATTACTTGGGCCAGAGGAGCCTTTCTTAAGCCTCGAGTAATCCTCATTCATAAACTACTTTAACTATATCAAAATTCTTTCATACTTAAGGTTGAAAAAGAGAGAGTCGAATCTTCGATTCACTTTCCCGATTACTTAGGCCCGAGAAGCCTTTCTTAAGCTTCAAGTGATCGTCATCCAATCAAAATACAAACACATTAATCCAACTTCTCGCCGTTATGCGATTAAAACTTTTTCTAAAAGAACATTGTTTAATCCATTCTTTTGTGCATATAAACTAGTACTTCAGCCTCCCCTAGCGAGCAGACAAGCCAATGTTTAGCAGTTAGAATGCGATTTAAACACTCGTTCATAAAATGCACCAATTACCCGTAGTACCACGAACTACGATGCTCTGACTTTCCCATTGCACGAGGGAGTACGTAGGCACAAGGGCCACAATCCTTGACGAGCACCCTAATATAAAAACCACATTTCCCCCTTAGAAGCAATTTCCTTAGAAGATAAACAAACTTAGATTTTTTTTCTCTCGAATCGAATGAAGAGGTTCCTGTTGAGTACAACGGACGTAGAGGGTGTTGATACCTTCCCTTTGCGTAATCGACTCTCGAACCTAGAATTTGGTTGCGATGACCATGTTCTTTTCTCTTTAAAGGTTTTATCGATATTTTCTTATTCCTTCCTTGGAATGAATAAATTTTGGTGGCGACTCTGTTCAAACTTTCTTTTTCCACGTCCATCGTGAGGATCGTATTTTTCGAGGTACAACAGAACAAATGAGGCTCCAACAAGTTAGAAGGGACTAGTAATGCTGCAATTTCTTCTTGCCAGATAAACTTGGCCTTTTAGAACATAAAGTAATATGTATGGTCCTTCTGCATCTACAGAAGGATGTCCCATAATACTCCATCCCTTTTGTATTCTTCATATGCTTCTGTCGAAGTCTGGTGCACCTCTGCTGGCCTTTTTCTGCCTTTTGGATGCATTAGCGTCTGCGTTAACGGTTTGTCCACTGCATCCTAGGGTTGTCCAATCTCGTCCATGTCAAGCTCTGGTACGCCATGCCCCCTACACAACCTTGTGAATAAACAAGGGAAGTATAACATTCCCTCATTCTTCTTAAAACACGCTTGAATCTCTTGACCTATGATCTTTGCCACATTGACTTTGCTCAGCGAAGTTATAAAATGGAGCAACACTAGCTTTGCTTTGCTAACTGTCTCGTTGTGGGCAGTTGGCTTCATCGAGTGCTTCATAAACTGATACCATACTTCACCTCTGGTAACAAATCCATCCTTCTGACTGCCTTCTCAGAACTAGACTCTACCCATTTGGTTCCTGGAGCTCATAGTGACTACATGTACACATCTGATAATTCTGGCCAGCCCACGATGGATGTTCTAATAGAAGTTATAACATCCACTGTGACATTCACTGCAGAGCTACTATTATGCAGTAATTATAAAGCAGTAAATAACACAGTTGGTTGTTGACCCAGTTCAGTGCAACACACTTACATTTGGGGGATACCAAGCCAGGGAGAAATTTCACTATTAGTAGAATTAATTCAGAGTCAAACCTCCAGTTTTCACTTCTCACTTAAGACCTACCCAATGATAATTTAACCTAGAGACACTCTAGACCTGAGTATACTCACTCACTCCCTACAATCACACAACAATGATATCTAAAAACACTTTCAGATTAAATAGTAGAATGAAGAGACACTTCAACTACACACACCTTGATCTTGCTTCAAAGTTTTGATCAAGTGACACACACTCTAGCTTAACAGCTTCGAGTGGTACACAGCCTAGAAACTACCTAACCAATGCAATCAACGGTTGCTTGGATTACAAGTGTTCCTAAGACACAATCGTGAAGAAAAACCTCTTCACTTCTAAACCACTATGGTGATTTCTCTGCTTCTCTATCTCCAACTGCTCCCTTCTAGGATTGCTTCTCCTGTTATTTATAGCAACATATCAGTCCTTGGGCCTGGGCGCATACATTAGGTTTTATCCATCATAAAACCTCTCTTCATTATTCTGCCGTTTTCCACTTTAATCAGGTACATATAAGTTCCCTTGGGGCGTCTAAAATGTCTCCTGCATTCCAGCTTGAGCTTCTGATTTGTTTCCTGAGTTCTAGCTACCAGAATAACAAACCTCCGCTTGATGTCATACGACCTATGTCATAACATTGAGTATGACATCCAGCTTAACTTATAGTTAGCTTAGTTAACTTACCCTGCACAGTCCAAATTATGAATGTATCAACATCACATATGACATTCATACATGCACTAATATTTTGCCACAAAATGCAGCCAATCAAGAGCATTTACAAACTCCCGCTTTGGCAAATTTTTGGCTAAAACACTCTGTACTTACACCAGAGATTTACACACAGCAGAATACTTAACATAGGTCCTGTCATGTAGGTAAGTCACTTGCTGCTCAAGCTCTCAGACTCCTCACAGTTGGCTTTCATCCCTGTAAACACTCACTTTGTTAGCCACCTGTTAGTTATCACTACAGGTGTCATTCTTTGCTGAGTGAATAACACACAGAGTTACTCCCCCTCAACTGATGCACATCAGTTGAACACTTCTTCAGAAAATAGTCTGCAGTCACACATATGAATCCAGCCTGCTCTGGATGTTATGACCTTCAGGATAACATTCTAAAGTCACACAGTCACACAGTTGTGGTACTCCCCCTGAAGGGATGCACTATGTTAAGGGATACACTATGATTTTATTCTGCTCCTGCACATAGTTCCTAGTTCTAGCATATATGGCATACATATCATATCAGTAACAGCCCAAACAGCTGTTATCACACACACATATCTCTTTAGCAGCACCTGCAATTACCCCTGTACATCCTAATATCATAAGCACCATGGTGCATATGCTCAAGCACAGCTCATGGCTGTCTTGTTCTTCCACCTGCTATTACTCCCACATTGGTTATCAGTCAATTCTTCCATCTGTTGTACCTGTTCATGCTTTTATCTAACACTCTCTCCCCCTTTTTAGCCACAAATTAAGATCCAACTAAATACTTAGCATAGGTCAAAAGTTGTAAAAACAAATAATTGTTAAGGGTTATATTACAAAGCTGCTCATAGAGAGCCCTACACAACCAGTGCAATTCTTGCTGTTAAAAAGAACTGCCCAACATAGCTCAAAACACACATCAATACACCAGTTCACACAACCAGCTCAGTCAGCACGAGCTGCACAACATTTTATCAACACATCTCATCCTTCTTCTTCAGATGCAGAACTGGACCTACCTTTGTCAGATTCTCCATCACTAGTCTCCTCAGCCTCAGGGGATTCATCTTCATCACTGTTCTCTCTTTCTTCCTCTGAATTAGCTTCTTGATGATCACTCTCTTCTGCACCATCTTTTTGCTTGTCCTCATCAGTGAACTCATCCTTGTCATTTTGCTCAAGTGTCCTGATTAGTGCTTCAAGAGTTCTTTTCCTCACATCCATCTCTTGAAATGTTTCTTTTAGCTTGACAATTACTTCTGCTTTTGTTGATGTAGACTGTGATGTCTCAGCTGATGTTGCAACAAGGTCAGAGACATGGTTTCCAAGAAATAGCTTGGGATGAAATGATAAGGGGCTTTCTCGTTTGCTCGCCACATCAGTCTTTTTGAGAATGTTGGGAAACTGTTTCAAAATGATGCCACATACGAGGGAAGGGAATGCAATGGGACCCTTGATGCTATAGCTGCCTACATGCTTCATAGTTTGATCAAACACATATGTTCCAAAATCAAATTTGGCCTTGGTCCCAATAACATAAATGATTTTACAAAAACCAGTTGCCACAGTAGATTTATGGTGTGTGGGTACCCAATTTGTTGCTCTAATCTTATGCAACATAGCATATTTGATACTCAATTTGCTGGCAACTAGCTTTCTTTTAGATGGCCATCTTTGTACCTGGTTGCCTGTTATCACTTGGCATATTGTGTTTTCAGAACCATTTACATCAAGACGAGCTCTATCTGATCTTCCCAGATATTTATTGATTGTTGATGGAGTGAAACTAACACACTCCCCTCTTACATGCACCTTGCCAAACTCTTTGGATTTCCTGTCAGCACAGTCCTCTGAGAGATTAACTATGAATTCCTTGACAAGTAGCTCATAGCATGAAGAGAAGTCACTAACTGTTTTCATTAGTCCTGCATCATTAATGAGTCTCATGATTTCTTTACTTTCAAGCATATTTTGTCCCAACTCCCTTTCCACTGCCAGCCTTTTCTGAACCACATACTTCCACCTATTGACACACGAGGGGTAATGAAATGAAATATTGTCAATTGGGACTTCAGGGACCTGTTCAGCCAGTTTGCTTTTAGAGGGTTTCTTCTTGTTTTGAATGTCAGTGACATCTTCAGCAACATCAGACTCAGTCTTTGATTCAGTACCAGAGTCATCCTTTCTTTTCTTGGTGACCACTTTACTCCAGGCTTTGGGAGGCCCAACTGGTCTTCTTTTAGTCCTAGCCTTCCTTGAGGGAGTGTCATGTTCAGTTGTCTTCTTCTCTGTGAGGTTGTCTTGCTCAACAGTCTGTTCAACTGCCTTTTTCTTGGGGAGAACTTGTCCAGCCACCTTCTTATCTTTCCTTGTCATAAGCTTTTTAGATATGCCCGGATTGATGTTTGCAATTAACTCGTTATCAAAGTATTCATCACGGTCCACCAACTCAGCATTCTTGGTGTCTTGTACATCATCACCTCCACCATCCGAGCCTATACCCTTGTTTTTCTCTTCTGACGCATGGTCCTTCAAGGTTCCCACATTGGGCATAGTGTTGCACCCCAAATTTTGACCCCTTAGATCCTCATCTTCATTGTAGGATCATATTCATTTGATTAACTAACCTTAACCCATTTCAAGTTTATCTTTGTCAAGATGCAGATGAATCAGGGTTCCGTACCGTCAAAATCGAGGCTTCGAGGGTTTGATCAATCAATATTTTGGATTGATTCAACTTCAAACAAGATCAAATATACTCCATTGGATCAAGTATGAATCTAATTCAAGGTGGTCACCCGGGAGTTGAGAACAGTACAGTTCAAGATGCCCGATTAGGGTTTTCGATCAGGAAAAGTCAACTGTAGTTTGACTTTTGATTTAAAGAGTGTTTCAATGGTGGGATTTTGGTCCATTAAGTTCCTATGGCTTAATAAAGTCCATCCAAAGAGTTTCAAGTCCTCAGAATGTTCGGATCATCGACAGTCGACTCGGTAGTCACCGTTTGATCGAACGGTTGACCGAAAAGTCAACTCTTCAACAATAAGGAATTTGACTTCAAGATATGAACCAAAAATGTTCCTTATGTCCTATTACACCTTTCCATAAAATTTCATGACCATTGGATCAAGGGTTAGGAAGTAATTGCAAAAATCGGGAATTAGGGTTTCAAAAGGGGCAAGACCATAACTCCTCAACCACACATCCAAATGAAGTGGTTCAAAGCTCATTGGAAAGCTCTTGGCAAGTCCTA
The DNA here is from genome assembly GCA_963859935.3 of Lathyrus sativus. Classification (NCBI taxonomy): domain Eukaryota; kingdom Viridiplantae; phylum Streptophyta; class Magnoliopsida; order Fabales; family Fabaceae; genus Lathyrus; species Lathyrus sativus. The sequence goes on along the minus strand of OZ012738.1, from coordinate 650,973,908 downwards.
CAAAAGCCTCAAAGTGGTCCATGATCAAAAAATTCATAGATTTGGAGTTATGACAAGATTCATTTTAAGAAGGGAAATAACTTAGAAAAATTCTAAGTTATTTAGCCTTTTTAAGTGATTTTTTCAGCAACTTGGGAGGGTTTTTCAACCTAATTCCATCTAGAATTTGGAAATCTCCAAAACATGAAAGTTATATAGCTACTTGAGGGCTTTCTAAATTGTGGTATAACTCCTCAATAGCATGTGTGAGCAGAAAGTTATGAACCATGGAAGTTATGGCTGCCAACACTTGAAACCACTATGTCAAACTTTTTAAATTCAGATTTTCACAACTTGAGATATCCTCAACCCTTTGATCATGATCCAATCTGATAATTAGATGTGTGGATGAGGAAAATGCAGAAAAATGAGAGGTTTGAAGAGAGAGGCAAGTTGCAAGCATTGTGTATTAAAATAATCAAATGTGTGTAAGAGGAAAGAGAAACTTTTTCACTCAAGGACTGTTGCAGCTGCACTCTACACTCTAAGCTCACCTCAGTCACTTCATGTCCATCATTCCATTTAATTTTCTGATCTTCTTTGAGCCATGGAACTGATAGGAGGAGATCTTGGCAAGATTTTTCAAAGAACTTCATAAACTCCCTCCAAAAGTGGTAAAATACCAAGCTGCCCTCACTCTTGTTTTCACTATAAGTAGAGGCATCCTCATTGAGGTTAGATACACCAGAGCAATCTCCAAAACCAAGAGAAAAAATAGCTCTCAACTCTCTTTCATTTCCTCAAAGAATCCCATTTTTCAAAACTTCCATTTTTCACTAAAAAGCTGTCTTGAGCAAAACTCTGCTCAAGCTCAGTTCTACCATTTCCAAGTCACTCAAAACCATCCATACAATCCATAAACATTGTGTAGAAGATGTCCATACATTTAAACTACTCAAAAATCTCATTTTCACAAAAGTCAACCTCCACACCTTAGTATATTGACTTTCTTGCACTTTGAAAGCCAAATTCTTACTTGAGACATTTCCTACCATTCTAACACTCCCAACACTTCATATACATCATATCTCAACTGTCCAAACTCTAAAAAACCAGCTGGAAACTACACAACTCCAACTGTCTTAAAAAGTGGTTCATTGCTTCAAGAGGAAGCAAGCTTCAAATCTTTGCCAAGGAAGAAGGTCTTTGGGTTTCTCAGCTTCTTAGCTTGCTCAAGACTTGTCTACAAGAGGTATGTGATATCCAAACTCTTTATTGATCATACATTGTCATGTTTTATCATTTTGAAGTGATTTGGTGGAAATGTAGTCTTGCTGCCCCATTTTAGTTCCTTGTCAAGAATTCATGTCTTATGGTTATAATACTTGCTTTTGTAAAAGTGTTTCATTTGTGAATGACATGTTGATGATGTGTTACCAATATGGTACTTTGATCTTATGTTTAACTTGTCTTTAAAGATTTGTGTCTATATGGTAGTTTTAAGGATCTAAACATGAAAGTGTGGTGTGCTTGCTTTAGAACTGTCAAAACTTGTTCATTAGTGATATTTGGATGATTTGTAAATTGTTCATGAGACCCCCTTCCCTATATCATGTTTGAATCTATTGTGGCACTTGTTTTCACATTTATGATATTTCACTTTTACCATTATCATGAGTTTGGTGTTAATAGGTTTGTGCTTGACATGTTGTGTGTTAAGTGTTCGAACTGTTGATATGTGTTTATATGATTTGTTTTGTCCATTTAAGCTTGTTAAAATGATGAAAATATGAGACATGTTTATTAAGGCTTGTTATGAGATTTCATGAGTTTTGCTGTCAAAATGTTTTGAACCAACTACCATTTTCTGTTCCAGCTGATCTTTACTCTATCTATGTGCATAAAATCATTCATAATCATGCTTGAGAATTGTATGAGATGTCAAATCTTCCCAACTGTTATGAAACTGCCTGCTGCATAATTGAAATTGGTTCTTTGCATATTCATGAGCTTCAAATGTCATTTTCTGTTTGGTATTGTTTTGATCTACTTCTTGAGCACAATCTCATCTTTTAGCATATTTATAGTATGTGTATGATATTTGTTTCCTCATAAAACTCATAGCCTTAAGAAATGCCTTGTTGTACCAAAACCTGTTTCAAAACAACTTTTTCTTTCAACCAACATGTCAATTTCTGTGCCAGCTACAATAAGCTTGATTTCTATGCATGATCTCATTCCTTATCATGATTTTGATGTGTGCACATTGTTTATTTGATCATTGCCTATTGTGGTATGCATGCCTACTTAATTGTAATCTTGTTCATCTTGCTTAATTGTTCATTTGCTTTGTTAAGTATCTCTACCCCAAGTGATGGAACTTTTTAGTTCTCATCCAAGTTGCCTCTCTCTCTCCTTCCAAAGGAAAAGTCTCTCCCTTGACCCTTGTGTCATTGGATAGCTCATTACCCCTTGCCTTGACTTTGTGAAGTCATCTTAAACCCTAGCTTAGTTAAGTTAGAACATACAAGCCATTAGACTTTGCTTTAAGTCTAGAAAGCCCTACCTACACTAAGAGTGTTCTTCAACTAGAACCCTAGGATAGAGTTTGTAAACTCTCTGTAAGAATCATAGCAATGATTACTTACTCCCCTCTTGAGTGTTACAACATAGATCTAGCGAGTTTCGTTAAACTCTATACAAACATTGTTATGTTTGTTCCCCTTGGAACCTTGATCATAATCAAGTGTTCTTCAACCCTAGTGAGGTGAACTACGATTGCTCTGATTCTATCCTAGTTAGGATACGTAGGCAGAGGATGCAACGTCTTTGCGAGCAAACTTAGAAACTATCTTTAGGTTTTAACCTTCACCCTTTACCCAATCCCAATCCTTAGCAAACATTTACCAACTTAGCGTGCAAGCAAATAAAAGGTTCCTGTAGAGTACTACAGATGTTTAGGATGTGAAATACCTACCCTATGCATAACCAACCCCCGATCCCCGAATCTCTTAGCATTGTTGTTACATCGTGCAAAAGGTTCTTTCTTTCTTTAGACCTTTCCTTTGGATAAATTAAAGTCTGGTTGTAATTTAAGATTTAAAGATTCAAGTTAATCAATAGCTTGTGTTGCACCCCAATTTTTGACCTCAAGATCCCACATTTTTATATGGTTCTTTTTATTTTTATTGCATGATTATCTTTTACTTGTGCGCGTGACTAACAAGTATGTGCAGAGTTATTTTCCTTACTTTGTAAGATTTAAAGCCAAGATTATATCCTTAGTTACTAGAGAGTTCCTCAAGTCCATTTTAATGTCAATAAGTTAATGAAATCGACATGGAGTTCACAATTGCGAGAATATCACGAAATGTTTCAAGACTCTCACTCCCTACAAAATATTTTCAAGACTTATCATCCTAAGGTACCTCCCGAGTTCCAACACAAGGCACATGGTCCATTGTCAAAATCAACAAAACCGAACCACAGGGAATTCATAAGATTGAGATACGAGTATTACAATACAGTTTGATAATTATAAGGGCAGAATGTGTGTCTACTGTTAGGAAACATACAAGCTGCATGTTCTGTTAAGGTCATAACCTGCTAAAGCCCTATGGTTTCTCTAAACCTATACAATTTCTTTAAACCTACAACTCTATACAGCCCCAAAGGGATTATGTCGTTATTCGCCTCAAAAGAGAAAGTCTTTATACAACACTTCGTAACTCCAAGCAATGCTTTACGTCCAAAACATCCTCAGGCCGAAACTGTCACTAGTTGATGAGGCCGGTTCAGAGAATGTGAAGGTCTTTCGGTGCATCTCTGTGATAAGGGTTTTGCTTGTTGTTCCAGTCGCCTTAAGCTCCGGCATTTGATCAACTTGAAGTTACGAGAATGCGCAAGAAAAACACCAAGGAGGACTTTACCATGAGCTAAAGATTCGTAATGCTACTTCTACTGCACCTGTAACAAACCACCTGTTACAATAAAACAAAGAGTAATTAGCACCTCCGCTTCAGTCAACTTTGATGCCGTACTCACGGCTACCACTGAGAACTTATCTACGACCCAATTGTTAAACAAAACAAGCATTACATAAATGAACCGATAAATGATTGAGAGATGCTCAGCCCTCAGCTTGAATTCATCACCGGGCAGAAGCACGAGCAGCCGGGAGGGTAACAGCCTACGCTGTCACCAGCTTCCTACTGAACATCGATGACGGGAGTTTGAACGCAAAAGACAACTAGCAGATAGTTCAACAGTGTGAAACACAGATGAGCAACTGCATTCAACAACACCAACGTGGTTCGGACTGTTACGTCGTCATCACCAAAACCTTTCTCGGACTTCGACGCGACTCAAGCATCGCATTCAACCAACAATATGCAAAGGCAACCGTATTCTCGACGATCCTCAGTTCAGACATGATGTCATCATCACCGTTTCAAACTCTCCCCGACAACAAGCAGCTCCTGAAATACAAACAACAGCAGCAAATGTCAGTTGCAAACAAGCCACGGTTAGCAGCAAAATAGTCGACAATCTCATTTCACCGTCCACAACAACAGTCCAACATAGTATCAGCTAGCAGCGGCACGACACCAGCATTTTCCTCATATGCAAGCAACAACAACCGTATCAGTTCCTCAACAACCGTATCAGTTCCGCAGCGGCATAACATCATCAACATTAGAACCAAGAAGCAAGGAAAGCATTAGCAACAACAACGTCAATAGCATCATTTCATACCCACAGCGACATCATTGGTCCAGCCCTCAGTTCGGTCCATCATCGGGAGAAGGCAATCAATAACAAGTAATACACAAGTGCAGCAGCGACAATCCCATGGTTCAGACTCCTTGAGTCATCATCACCACCACATTACCTTCCTCAGCACCAAGGCTAAGACAACAACTTCCAAACCCGCTAACGGCGTCCTAGAATAGAGAGAAGTATCAGTATCGGCCCTATCAGTTCAAACATCTACATTACAACATCAATTGCAAGTAAAACATCCAGATTATAATAGCCAGGCTTCATGTACATAAAGAGATAGAACGAACAATGCATCTTGAAAAATGGCAAAACCAAAATTGAAGTTCGTTGCAAACACGTCAGATACCAAGAAGTTGACTTGAAATTTCTCTGGGCTGTGGACATCCTCTTGGCCCAAAGACCCCTGCTATCCACACCTGCCAAATTTCCAAACCCAAGTTAGCAATTTAGTGAGGAATGTACCGATCAAAAAGAGAATATCCAAGCCAAATCTTTGGGACATTGAACCTGGACAATATTAAACAAATTGATACAAGACATCATGGAATGGGATCACCATTAACAGACATCAAACAATCGAACGGAAGAGGAAACTTTTCAAATATTTGTCTACACGAAATAGGAATGCTTTCAAATCTACCCTAGACCAAATAGGAAGGTTCAATCAAGCATTCAAGGCCTTTAATCAGATTCTAAAACGGAAAATCTCATATGGAAGTCTATATAAAGAGAAGAGGGAGATCGTAGCAAGGGGCCGAAAAACTATTACCGAAAAAAAGCCACCCAAAGAAATCCTAAGTGCAAAAGCTGAGCGACTTATCTTTTCAACCGACGAAATCGCCACTAGCCACCACAAGCTCGGCCGACGGTGCATCCGTTCCCATTCATCACCAGCGCCGCAGCTTTGACGGACAAAACTCAATTTCGCCGCACGATTTCGCCACCGTCTCGCATATTCGGTAAACTTCACTATCCATACTAAAATTATTGAATGACTGATGCTTTGATCCGCATTTCAGGAAGCGATGAAGTTTGGATGGGGTTTGAGACGAAGATGGAACGAGAGAGGGGGGATCGAACACGCAGTGTGGGGAACCTAGGGTTCCGTCTTCGCTTGCTTTGTTTGCTTTCCGTCATTTTATTATTTGTGTAACGAAATGTATAATCACCACACACACACATACACTACACCCCCTACACTACACTAATCTCCCCACTAATCCTTTAACTAATCGGTAAATTACACCTTAATTCAACTTTTTTAAAGATTAAGCTAATAATCCTTCTTAAAATCAACCATTTAAATAACTAAATTTTGATTAGTTTTTTTTTATAATTAATGGTATATCCTCTTTCTTTAAATTTACGTAAAATAAATTTTAAATTATAATAACCCCTTTTATTTAATCAAAACACCATTTTAATTAATTAACTTGTTAATTTGCTATTTACTAAATCCCTTCTTTAAAATTAATCAATTTAAGAATCTTTTTTATATAAGTATAAGTTATTCATATTCTCATAAACACCATTTTATAACATCTTAACCAACCTTTAATTTTAATAATAAAAAAAAAACGTTTAATAAATCCTATTTATTTAAAATCAATTCACATTCAAAAATCTTTTTGCTAATAAAAATTTAATTAACTCTTTTTTTCTAAAATCAACTCCATCAAATCTAACTTTTTATTAAAACCAATAAACAACTCTTTTATTAAAATTAATCAATCTCGTCAAAAAAAAATATTAACTTTTCCTAAAAAAAAAAACAACTCGACCTCCGCTTAAAATCAACTCACCTCGTAAAATTAATCAATTCAATCGACTGTGCGCATTCACAACACATGCACTCACACCTAGCGCTCTCATGCGTATGTATGCTTTATTCTTACCCGCTTTTATTTATCCATAACTCACACACTCACCTAGCGCTTTCATGCGTACTTGTATGGTTTACTTTTCCGCAATTTACCATTACAGTCATTTACATTACCGCATTTACATTATCGCATCGCATTTCGTCCAAAGGAAAAACCTACACATGAGTCAACACTTGTGTGTAGTGCATCTCATTTGCATCATACTCCCGCTCGATCATTGATCCCTTTCAAGTTGATTAATTAAGTTAGATCCTACCCCATAGGAAGGACCTTGTCTTTATCTTTACAACTTAGACAAACAAACAATCAACAACACAATACAAACTTTTCAAACACAATAGAGAATAGATGTTAATCATCTTAAGCGAGATATAATCTCCACCCCCACAATAATACAATCAAACATGTAGGAACTTTGCCTTAAGAGTGATAAAGGCATACTCGTCAAACAATCCGAGTACTTAAGCCCTTTTCTTAAGACGATGCAAAGACTATTTTCCTACAACCCCCTTTACACTTGTGGTGGTTACATCTCCCTTAACATGAAGACTCACCTCTTCTCCTAAACCCAATCAAAACAACTACCCTAAACCCGTAGGAACTTTGACCACAGTCAAAGAGCTCCTCTAACCCTTTAGGGGAACTACAAGTACTCTGATTCCACTCCCGTAAGGATATGTAGGCATAAGATGCGACATCTTATCGAGTATACTTAGAAATAAACCCATAGGTCTTTTATACCATTAAGCATATAAACACTTAGCAATAAACAAATATAAAACAAGAGGTTCCTGTAGAGTACTACAGAAACTTAGGATGCTAGTACCTTCCCTAAGTTTAACCAACCCCCGAACCTATAACTCTCTAAACCTTGCATTTGCATTGCATTGTGGGAATTTCGATCTTTATCCCTTCCTTTGGACAAATCAAAGTTCGGTTGCAAATTGAATTAAAGATTCAAACTAATCAATAGTTTGGTATCCAAATTTCACCGCGACAGAAATGGCGACTTCACTGGGGATTCTCAGTGGGTTTCCCTAACTTGTTTTGTTTTATATATTTGCTTATATTTGTTTAATTGTTTACTTGTATACTTGTTTGTTTATTGCCTTTGGGTTGATACTTTTGAGTGGTGAGACAAAGTCCTACACCCGGACTTGAGTGAACTTAAGATAGGATAGTGATATGTTCAAAAAGGCTTATAGGGGGTAGAATCCCGACCAAGCTGACTTGAAAATCACGCTCAATTGAGGCCCTCTCGAAAATTGTATTGTTGAACGAGTCTTTAATCGTGAAAACATGCACTATATTCGATGTTGGAGCCTATGATATTGAGGACTTTAGTTACCTTAACCCCACTTTGGCCTTTATTAGGACGTAGTGCGAGGCTATGAGGGGGTACCCCCCGAAATAGTGCTACGCGATGCTACACTCAAAAGAAGTCCTCTTGAGAATATTATTAACCACTAAGTACTTGGGAAGTTGATAATATCCGAAAGATGGGCTAATGACTTTGGGAACTTCATTAGAACCTTGTTCGGCAGGTATAATCAACCTTTAGTTCAAATCCTTTGGGAATGGGTATACCTTTGCCCCATGCTCGTTGCTAACCTAGGGTCCCCTTTGCTTGTTTATCTTTATGTTTTATGTGCCTACTTGTGTTTGTTGCATTCATAAAGCATCATACCACATTGGACTTCATGGGATTTACCTTTGTTTGTAAACATTGTAGGGTGTTATGGATCCCAATAGAAGACACACTCTGAAATACACTTTTAAAAGTCCCAAGTTGGATGACCTAAAGAAGTTGGTGACCCTGATTGAAGACCAAGAGAAATTCAAGAGCAAGTATGGGAAGCTGATATCCTTATTGAGTCGACAAGTAGACGAAGGACTCTTGTCCACCTTATTGCAATTCTATGATCCACTATACCACTGTTTCACGTTTTCAGACTTCCAACTATTACCTACGTTAGAAGAATACTCCTTTTTAGTTGGTTTACCCATCTTAGAAGAATCTCCTTTCCCTTTCCTGGAAAAGGACCCCGATGAAAGAGAAATTGCTAAGGCCCTTTGCCTAAAGGTATCAGACGTCAAGGGAAATCTGATTAGTAAAGGCGGTATTTTTGGTTTGAATACGAAGTTCTTAATCAGTAAAGCAATATTTTATGCCGACTATACGAACAAGACTCCATTCGAGGCAATCTTTGCCTTACTTGTTTATGGAGTGTTTTTGTTCCCAAGTTTTGAAGGGTTCGTCGACCTCAACGCAATTAAGATATTTTTGAAGAACAATCCAGTACCAACTCTATTGGGTAATGCTTACCATTCTATACACCTCCGAAACTTCTATGGTGGAGGAATGATCACCTGCTGTGTACCCCTACTCTACAAGTGGTTTATTTCGCACTTGCCGAGGTCTACTTCCTTTTTAAGTCTCGATAGGGGGCTTTGGTCTCCAAGAGTTATGGCATTGACCCACTCGGACATCATTTGGTACAACCGAGTATATGATGGAACCTTGATTATTGATGGTTGTGGCGACTTTGCTAATGTACCATTACTCAATTTTAATGGAGGGATCAGTTACAATCCGGTCTTAGCCCGTCGACAATTGGGATTTCCATTGAAGGAGCCGCCTAAGAGTGTCCAAGTAGAGAATATTTTCTTTAGGGAAGACCAGGAACTCCTAGACAAGGTTTTAGTTGCATGGAGCCACTTGCACAAGAAAGGGAAAGAAAGCCTTGGGAAGCTTAATTGTGTGTCTTTAGAGCCCTACCTTCGATGGGTCAGAGAAAGGGCAATCAAGCTAAAAATGCCTTATTCCCGTCAGGATCCCATAGCTCCAAGGATAGAGAGCCCACATATGTATTTATGTCTGAAGCTGAAAAGTTAGAAGTGTCCTTAAGGAAATCTCAACATGAGCTGGAATCCTGGAAGAACAAGTATTATGTAGCAGTGGCCGAAAATGATGACTGTCAGAGGCAGAAAGCTGAACTTCAAAAAGAAAAGGATGAACTTCAGAAACAGCTACAATTGAAGGATGAAGAGCTACTCCCCTGCAAGAAGAGGAAAGTCATGGAGGATTTATTTTTCTCCGACCTACAATGCACTATTTGGAAACTAATTGTGGACAACCTTATCTGTGAGAAGACGCAACTAGAAGAGCAGCTCAAGCAACAGAATTCGAAACTTCTTTAGCGTCTTTACTAGCTTTTATTTAGCTTTTACTTGGGACTTTTAAAAGCAATTATTTGTATTCCTTTTTGAAATTAATAAAAAGACGTTTTCTTTTATTACAATGCTTATAAATAGTTGGGGATCCCATGAAGTCCTACTCATATTGCATTACATTTTCTTTCTTTATTCATTTCAAGAAACTCAATTTTATTTCTCAGGTATTGTAACCATGGATTTCAAAAGAGAAGTCTTGGAGTACACTTTTCAGAGCCCTAACATTGAAAGCTTGAGGGAGCTAGCTGATCTAATCGAGAACCGATACGCCTTCGCGGCAGAATATGGAAAAGTCTTCCGTTTTCTCGAACTCAAGATGAAGGAAGGGTTGTTGGAGACCCTCGTTCAATTTTACGATCCATTGTACCACTGTTTCACTTTTCCAGATTACCAGTTAATGCCAACGTTGGAAGAGTATTCTGATTTCCTGAGGATGCCCGTAACGGCCCGTCCTGTATTCACCGGCCAGGAAGACTCACCCAGTCATCAGGAAATTTCCAATGCCACTCATCTCAGTTTGGCAGATGTGCAAGCGCACCTAACCACCAAGGAAGGAGTCCTTGGATTCTCTGCTGACTTTTTGATTGAAAAAGTTCGCTACCATGCTGGAAGAAAAGAAGTCCTTATCATGGAAGCCACCTTTGCTCTGTTGGTTTATGGGATTTTCTGGTTCCCAAAGGTTGATGATTTTGTTGACATGGATGCAATTAAACTGTTTATACTCAAGAACCCCGTTCCTACCTTGCTCGCAGACACATACTTTTCGATCCACTCGAATAATGCCGAGTGAGGAGGACACGTTGTTTGTTGTACCGCTCTGTTGTATTCATGGTTCATTGCTCGTCTAACTCGGCACTCGTCTATTTGGGAAGAGGAGGAGTCGCCTCGTTGGTCCGAGATAGTCATGACCCTTACTCACTCTGACATTGTGTGGTACGATCCTACGTATGGAGGTATAGGTATGATCCACAGCATCGGAGGTTTTACTAACATACCGCTCATTGCGAGAGAATGATGCATAAGTTACAACCCTGCGCTGGCCCGTCTCCAATTTGGGCATCCCATGATTGAAGTACCTGACCAGACTCTGTTAGAAGGAATCTTTCTCAAGGAAGGAGAAGACCCAGACCTGAAGACCGTCATAATTTACTCATGGGAATACATCAACAAGGAAGGAAAAGCCGTTTTAGGATACCCCAATTGTGCTGTCTCTGAGGAATACCTACATTGGGTACGAGCAAGAGCTCTCGACCTCAAAATGCCGTTCCCTTTCCATGAACCTATGGTGTTGGCCTTCCATGATCCAGATTGGTTTGATGTGAGTGAAGTAGATCAATTGAAGGCTGCTTTGGATGAAGCTCGAAAATTGAAGGCCGCTTGGAAGAACAAGTTTTTTACGCTCAAGGTAGAGAAGGAGAAGTCCCAGAGGCTGCCAGAATTTGAACTCACAAGGAGATTTATTTTCTCCTCGTGCCTCTTCAAGTGCTGTTACTAGTGATGCTCTTCCTCCAGATACTATAGCTTGGAAGGAGTGTGTTGACAGACTCATCAGAGAGAAGGTCGAGTTGCAAGAACACATCAATCAGTTGGAAAGAGAACTTCGCACACAGAAGGAGCATAAGGAGTAGATCTCCGAGCTTCTCTTTTGCTTTTGATTCAATGTAATAAACTCTTAAAAGAGTACTCCGTTTTTGTAATGCTTCAATCATCAAAATAAAATAAGTTTTTTCTCCAAGGTTACAATACCAGAATAATTTGAGTTTCTTGAAAGTTTCACACTCATTTGCATTTTACATAAGCATAGCATCATTTGCATTCCAGGGTCTTACTCTTGCTTCATCTCCGCAGAACAAGCTGAATCACCGATACAACACTCGAGCCAGTCAATGTCAGAAGATGGATCAACTAGAGCAAGAGAACAGGGTGCTCCGTGATGAAGTTGCAAGTATGAAAGAAAGTTTGGAGAAGCTGAATGGCCTAGTGGAAGCTTTGTCCAGTCAAATCTCGATCAACAACCAAGAAGTTCCAAGGACTGTCGTATCTGAAGTGACACCGACACTGATCCCAGTGGTGTCTTCTGTTGCTGAAGTATTTTACAGTATGCCTCAAGGTTTCCCGTGGGGGATGCCTCCTTATTTTACTCCGGCTGGTTACCGTCCGCCTGTGTCTGAGACCCCTGTTGTGACCACTGTTCAAGCTGCTCCTGTTGTTTTTGCTGTGATGACTACCGCATCTCCGCATGTGAACGATGTTCCGTATATTCTGGATGAACCAATTTTACATGGGTCGCCAACCGAAACCGTGGGTTTAGAAGAGAAGATGGATGGATTCCAAGACCAGTTTTCTGAAATACAAAAGGAATTGAGAGCCCTTCGTGGAAAAGACTTATTTGGTAAGAGTGCTTATGAGCTGTGTTTGGTTCCAAACGTTAAGGTCCCACCGAAGTTCAAAGTCCCCGATTTTGAAAAGTACAAGGGGAATACCTGCCCTCAGAGTCATCTCATTATGTATGCCAGGAAGATGTCTGCCCAAACTGATAACGATCAACTACTCATTCACTATTTCCAAGACAGTTTGACAGGCGCCGCACTCAAGTGGTATATGGGGTTGGACAGTACGAAAATTCGAACTTTCAATGATCTGGGAGGAGCCTTCGTCAAATAGTATAAGTACAATGTGGACATGGCACCCGACCGAGATCAATTGAGAGCAATGGCACAAAAAGATAAGGAGAATTTCAAAGAATATGCTCAGCGTTGGCGCGAGTTGGCCACGCAAGTCACACCACCTTTAGAAGAAAAAGAGATGACCAAAATTTTTCTGAAGACTCTGGGTCCTTTCTTTTATAAGAAGATGGTAGCCAGCGCGCCCAGTGACTTCACTGAAATGGTCAATATGGGAATGCGTTTAGAAGAAGGTGTTCGCGAAGGAAGATTGACCAAAGAAGAAGGCGCTCCTAAGAGGTATGGGAGCAGTTTTGTGAAGAAAAAGGAACAAGGTGTGAATGCCATTCAAAAGGGACAATTAAGAAAGAGGTACATGCCGCCACATCAGGTTGCAGCGGTATCGCCAGTATTTAATGCTCCGGCCTATCAACTACAGTCTCCGCAACCCTATCAGCAAGCTCAGTGTCCCGTTGCTCAACAGCCCCAACTTCAGCAGAGTCCACAGTATCCTCAGCAGAATCGGCCACCTAGCAATCAGGGTCGTGTGTATAGAAAGATAAATTTTGATTCGATCCTAATGACATATGCTGATCTATTTCCCGCTTTGATTAAAAAAGGACATATTCAGACGAGAGCTCCACCTCCGGCTCCCACAAATCCTCCCCCCTCTTATAGAGCGGATAAGTTTTGTCCTTACCATCAGGGTGCTCCGGGACATGATATTGAGAGTTTTTCGGTTTGAAGATGGATGTCCAGAGGCTCATCAAGAATGGAATCTTGTCTTTTAGGGATTCCGACCCTAATGTACAGAAGAACCCATTACCACCACATGGTTCGCCCTCTGTCAATATGATTGAAGATTGTTTGGAAAGTGACGGCCAAGAAGTGTCAAATGAAGAGGCTGAAGAAGTTTGTGTCATAGTACCTCTCTTTAAGGAAATGGAACGTATAGAGATTGTTTACAATAGCAAGAAGCCAACAGTTACTCCTTTAGTGATCAATGTGCCTGGACCTATTCCTTATACCTCTAGTAAGGCCATCCCTTACAGGTACAATGCTACTATGTTGGAGGATGGGAAATAAGTACCTTTGCCCACTGTACCCTCAGTCGTTAATATTGCAGACGTTAGTAGAGTGACAAGAAGTGGTCGAGTCTACCCGACTGTGCCACCGAAAGAAACAGAAGCTTTGACCGAACCATCAGGCTTAAAAGACCCAACTGTGGGGAAATCTGGTGGGTCTAATTTATCCAACTCCGATGAATGTTTAAAAATAATCAAAAGGAGTGAATATAAGGTTGCAGATCAGCTTCTGCAAACCCCATCGAAGATTTCTGTGCTACAATTGTTGATGAGTTCTGAGGCTCATAGAGAAGCGCTTCAGAAGATCTTGGAACAAGCCTACGTCGAGCAGGATGTAACTATGGAACAATTTGACAACATAATTGGCAGTATTACTTCAAGTGATAATTTGGGTTTCAACGAAGACGATCTCCTAGAAGAGGGAAGGAAACATAACATGGCTCTGCATATTTCCGTGAACTGTGGGAATGACTCTCTGTCCAGTGTGCTGGTTGATACTAGATCATCCTTAAATGTAATGCCTAGAACTACTCTATCTAAGCTATCATATCAGGGACCACCGATGAGGCCAAGTCGCGTTATTGTCAAAGCTTTTGATGGGTCAAGGAAAACAGTAATTGGTGAGGTTGATTTGCCCATGACTATTGGATTACAGACTTTTATGATCCCATTTCAAGTCATGGACATTCGTGCTGCCTATAGCTGTTTACTAGGGAGGCCATGGATACATGAAGCTGGAGCGGTCACTTCTACCCTACATCAGAAGTTGAAATATGTTTTTGAAGGGAAGATAGTTACAGTTTGTGGAGAGAGAGCTCTGGTGGTAAGTCACTTATCATCATTTTCATATGTCGAAGCCGAGGAAGAGGTTGGCACGCAATTTCAAGCTCTGTCTATTGTGGGTGGGGATGCCCAGAAGTCTCAAGCTTCCATGTCATCATTCAAAGATGCACAACGAGTAGTGAACAGTGGTCACCAATCAATATGGGGAAGGGTGTTGTCTCTGCCAGAGAACAAAAACAAAGAAGGTCTTGGTTTCACCAGCAGTTCCGCTCAACAAATCACCAAAGGTCAAGGGTTCCCGCTGATTAATGAAGTGTTCCGTAGTGGAGGAGTTGTCCATCGTCCTCAGATCAATGTTGTGTCGGAGGATGAATTTGAAGGCTACGTATCAAATGGTTCTGCCAGGTCCTCCATTCCTTACGAAGACTATGAGCCTTATATGGAAGACCCAGGCTATGTTTCGGACGAATTTGACTATACCTTTGGAGTATATGCCATCACCGAGGAAGAGCCAGATGAAGACATCCCAGACTTTGTGACTCCGGGTGTCGTGGTCGAGAATTGAAGTGTGGTTGAAGCTCCTACCGCCATTCATATATCTAAGTAAAGCATTTGTTTAAAATTTTCGCTCTGCCCAAGGCGAAACTGCATTTATTAGGGCATAATTTTTAATAATTCCCTTTGTTCTGCCCAAGGAAAAGGTGACTTTGTTGGGCGTGTCTTTTCGGTTTTGCTATCATCAATAAATTACTTTCATTTATATTTGTTTTTTTAATTTTTATTCACGGTGTTGGAAAATAATAAGTAGCATCTCGCGTACACACACTTCCCACTTTACAAAACAAAAACTTATTCAAGTCACATCACTTGCGCAGATTGCCACGTAAATTACAAACTGGGAATAATGATCCACTACCTTCTCCGAATTTCGAGTTTCCTGTGTACGAAGCTGAGGACGAAGAGGATGATATCCTAGAAGAAATTTCCAGACTGCTTGAGAAAGAGGAAACAGCTATCCAACCTCATCAAGAGCCGGTGGAAATAGTCAACTTGGGATCAGAAGAACTCCGTAAAGAAGTGAAAATTGGAGCTCTGCTCAAACCCGATGTGAAGAAACAGCTGATTGATTTGCTTGGAGAGTTTGTCGATGTGTTCGCTTGGTCGTATCAAGACATGCCCGGATTGGACACAGCTATAGTCGAACATCATTTGCCGTTAAAGCCAGAGTGCCCACCGATAAAATAGAAGCTCAGAAGGACTAGACCTGACATGGCTCTAAAGATTAAGGAAGAGGTACAGAAACAGATTGATGCAGGTTTCCTTGTTACTGCCGAATATCCACTATGGTTGGCTAACATTGTGCCTGTCCCGAAGAAGGATGGTAAGGTTCGCATGTGTGTAGACTACAGAGATTTGAATAAGGCCAGCCCGAAAGATGATTTCCCATTACCTCACATCGACATCTTAGTGGACAGTACTGCGAGATATGAAGTTTTCTCCTTCATGGATGGTTTTTTAGGTTACAACTAGATTAGAATGGCTCCCGAGGACAGAGAGAAGACGTCATTCATAACACCTTGGGGCACCTTTTGTTACAAAGTTATGCCATTTGGATTGAAGAATGCAGGGGCAACATATCAGAGAGCTATGACTACTTTGTTCCACGATATGATGCACAAGGAGATCGAGGTGTACGTAGATGATATGATAGCTAAGTCGAAGACCGAGGATAACCATGTTAAACACCTGGCTAAGCTGTTTGGTCGTTTGAGGAAATACAAGCTCCGTTTGAACCCCAACAAGTGCACATTTGGAGTGCGATCAGGGAAACTATTAGGTTTCATTGTCAGTCAAAGAGGGATTGAAGTAGACCCTGACAAAGTGAAAGCTATCCGAGAAATGCCAGCTCCCGCCATCGAGAAGCAAGTTAGAGGATTCTTGGGACGTCTGAATTATATCTCCAGGTTTATATCCAACATGACCGCTACATGTAAGCCTATTTTTAAGCTTCTGAGGAAAGAACAAGGATATGTTTGGACTAAAGACTGTCAAAAAGCTTTTGATAGCATCAAAGAGTACTTGCTTGAACCTCTTATCCTGATACCGCCAGTTGAAGGACGACCTTTGATTATGTATTTGACCGTTTTAGAAGATTCGATGGGTTGTGTACTAGGTCAGCGAGATGAAGCAGGAAAGTAGGATCATGTTACTTATTACTTGAGCAAGAAGTTTACTAATTGTGAAACAAGGTACACTATGTTAGAGAAGACTTGTTGCGCTTTGGCGTGGGCCGCCAAGCGTTTGCGCCAGTATATGTTGAATCACACCACTTGGTTAGTTTCTAAGATGGATCCTATCAAATATATTTTTGAGAAACCCGCTTTGACCGGAAGAATCGCTAGATGGCAGATGTTATTGTCTGAATATGATATCGAGTACCATACTCAGAAAGCTGTTAGAGGAAGTGTTTTGGCTGATCATCTGGCTCACCAACCCATTTTGGATCATCAACCTTCCAACGATGACTTTCCTGATGAAGATGTTATGTTCTTGAAGATGAAAGACTGTGAAGAACCTATACATGGTGAAGGACCAGAGCCAGGTTCTCAATGGGGTTTAATCTTTGATGGAGCTGTCAACGCTCATGGAAAAGGGATAGGTGCTGTTATTGTGACTCCTCAAGGGACTCATTTCCCATTTACCTCCAGATTAACGTTCCAGTGTACTAATAATGAGGCTGAGTACGAGGCGTGTATTATGGGTCTTGAAGAAGCAATCAATCTGAGAATTAAGAATTTAGATGTGTTTGGAGATTCTGCAGTGGTGATCAACCAAATCACTGGTGAATGGATAACTCGACATGATAATTTGGTCCCATACAGGGATTATGCTAGGAGCCTATTACCATTGTTTGGTAGGGTTGAGTTTCATCATATCCCTCGTGATGAGAACAGAATGGCAGATGCGTTGGCGACTTTGGCCTCGATGATTGTGGTAAACTTTTGGAACGAGTACCCTCGGATTGAAGTAAAACGTCTCGATAGACCTGCCTATATCTTCGCTGTCGAGGAAGTTGAAGATGGAAAACCTTGGTAATATGACATCGAAGTGTTTCTTAGAACTCAAGAATATCCTCTGGGAGCTTCCAACAAAGACAAGAAAACTTTGAGAAGGTTGGCCGGCAATTTTCTTCTGAGTAACAATGTGTTGTACAAACGGAATTTTGACATGGTCTTGCTGAGATGTGTTGACAAACAAGAAGCAGATACGTTAATGTCGGAAATTCATGAGGGATCTTTTGGCACTCACGCCAACGGACATGCCATGGCTAAGAAGCTTTTAAGGGCTGGATATTATTGGATCACTATGGAATCAGATTATTATAACTTTGCTAGAAAGTGTCACAAGTGCCAGATCTACGCAGATAAAATTCACGTGCCTCCGACCTTGTTGAATGTTATTTCATCCCTGTGGCCGTTCTCTATGTGGGGAATTGATATGATTGGAATGATAGAGCCGAAAGCATCTAATGGACACCGATTCATCTTGGTAGCCATTGATTATTTTACCAAGTGGGTCGAGGCGGCTTCCTATGCTAATGTAACTCGACATGTGGTTGTCAAATTTATCAAGAATCAGCTTATTTGCCGATATGGTGTGCCAAGCAGAATTATTACAGACAATGGTTCCAATCTGAATAACAAGATGATGAAAGAGCTGTGTGAAGAATTCAAGATCGAGCATCACAATTCTTCTCCTTACATACCAAAGATGAACGGGGCTGTTGAAGCCGCCAACAAAAATATTAAGAAGATCATTCAGAAAATGGTTGTTACTTACAAAGATTGGCATGAAATGCTCCCATTTGCCTTACATGGATATCGTACGATGGTACGCACATCGACTGGGGCAACTCCATTTTCACTTGTTTACGGTATGGAAGCGGTGCTCCCGATAGAAGTTGAGATTCCTTCTATGAGGATCTTGGTGGAAGCAAAGTTATCAGAAGCTGAATGGTGTCAGAACAGATATGATCAGTTGAACTTAATCGAAGAAAAGAGGATGGCTGCGCTATGCCATGGGCAGTTGTATCAGCAGAAGATGAAGAGGGCATTTGACAAGAAGGTTCAACCCCGGGCATTCAAGGAAGGTGACCTTGTGCTCAAGAAAATCCAGTCTTTCCTTACTGACATCAGAGGAAAATGGGCCCCGAATTATGATGGGTCGTATGTAGTAAAAAGGGTTTTGACAGGAGGCGCTTTGATGTTAGTAACAATGGATGGAGAAGAGATCACTCGCCCCGTGAATACAGACGCTGTCAAGAAATACTTTGTTTAGGAGAAACAGGACATTATTCCCTTTATGTAATCGCTATTATTTTCCAACACTGTAACATCAGGTCACGCTTTTCTGCTGACCACCGTTCAATAAAAGTTTTTCATTTACCATAAATCTGTGATCTTGATAGCAAAATCTTAATTGATTTAAACCTTTTCAAAATTTGTTCTACTTGATATATGAATAACAAAAGGATGACCGGGGACGCTTATTTCGTCCGGGAAAACAGCAATGTTATGTGCTTCTCCAGGGCAAGCGGATTTATCTTATCCAGACACGAAGGTTGCCTCCGTTCGAAGACTTTTTTCACAAGCAATAAGGGATCTGTGGAGATGTTGCTTGAGTACCCTTTTGTTTGAGGCGTTTATTTCGTTTCTCCCAATCCGTCGGCATATGCATAACATATAGGTAGACAGCATGGCATGTGCATTTTCCGCATTCTTTGTACTTGTTTTATTCTATCGCTTTGGCCATAGTTACCCCTAGGTGTTTGGGTCCATCTCATCCCTCCACGTAGATTCGTCTGCCCTAGGCAGAAAGAGCACAATGTTTCATCTTCCCCATGAAGCTCAACCCTCATGGAAGACGGTTATTTTAGTACAATTCCATTTGAGTTCGTACCTCAATGGTCGAGTCTTGCTTGACAGCTTCTCTTCAGTTATTTCCTGATTTGAACTTCGGTCTTCGGCAATCACATCATGAACGTGGATTAAGTGTGCATTTATTTTGCACCCTTTTCCCCAGGAAGAATATTCCTAAGGACAGACATCTCTTCAACAATAACATCACAGTATTTTATCGAACATCAATCTCTTTATTTGAGCAACTCGTTTTGATTAGGATCTTATTCAAAATGACAAAACGACATTTTTCACAAGACAGATCATTTACCATCAGTGGATCCTTCAACATTAGACAGTTACAGACATTTCTCTCAGGAATAACTTCCCCCAGTGAGTTCGCCACACAAGTTTACTTCCGTCAAGTGGAATCTCCCCAGAGAAGTCAAAGAAGTTTACCACAATAGTCTCCGTACTTGAGAAGACATACGTTACAATTCAACCGGCTCACATCTCTTCCGAAGATCCCCGGTGAAGCTACATATACATTTACAATCACATTTACAAATTTACAACTACAGCTACAGATTACGTCAAATTACATCTACAGGGTTCTACAACGAACTACATTTACAGTCTACAATGACACCTACAATCTACAAAATTACAACCCCTCTTTGTGAAGATGCTCTCACGAGTTTCCATCATTTTGGGCAGGGACTGAGACCAGCTCATGGTTCCCACACCATGACGCAAAGGGGAAGTTCCACATCAGAAACTGAGACCAGCTCATGGTTCCCATACCATGATGCAAGGGGAAGTTCTACATCAGAAACTGAGACCAGCTCATGGTTCCCATACCATGATGCAAGGGGAAGTTCTACATCAGAAACTGAGACCAGCTCATGGTTCCCACACCATGACGCAAAGGGGAAGTTCTACAACTACAACAACATCTACAACTACAATGACATCAAAGACTGAGACCAGCCCATGGTCCCCGTACCATGACACTCGGGGAAGTTATACATTTTACTATTTTCAGTCGGATTACAAAATAATAAAATATACAAAAAAAAAAAGAATACGAAATAAAGTTGAATCGTGCCCCAATCAGGAGAATTCATTTGGCATATTACCGCCCACTACATGATTGGTAATAAGCTACCCTTCGATCACAAATTTCTCACAAATTGTCTGTATGAGTTACTATTACACGTCTGGAGATTTCCCATTGGTGATTGTTCCTGTCCCCGTAGGGTCCCGCCTTGTTGGGTCTGTTGCTCTTCCGTCTAGCATGTTGTGTCCAGTTTATCTCCTATGACATCTCTTCCTCATGAGACTGTCTGTCTAGCATTTTCATATCACGGCATATCATTTGCATTCGGTGGCATCTTACGGCGAAAATTCGTGCAATGTGTGTATTTAAGTCCCTCCTATCTCGTCGAGACGAAGATTTCAATCTCCATCTCTCCGGATAGGAGAAACTTAAATAGGGGCATCTGTTGCACCCCAATTTTTGACCTCAAGATCCCACATTTTTATATGGTTCTTTTTATTTTTATTGCATGATTATCTTTTACTTGTGTGCGTGACTAACAAGTATGTGCAGAGTTATTTTCCTTACTTTGTAAGATTTAAAGCCAAGACTATATCCTTAGTTACTAGAGAGTTCCTCAAGTCCATTTTAATGTCAATAAGTTGATGAAATCGACATGGAGTTCACAATTGCGATAATATCATGAAATGTTTCAAGACTCTCACTCCCTACAAAATATTTTCAAGACTTATCATCCTAAGGTACCTCCCGAGTTCCAACACAAGGCACATGGTCCATTGTCAAAATCAACAAAACCGAACCACAGGGAATTCATAAGATTGAGATACAAGTATTACAATACAGTTTGATAATTATAAGGGCAGAATGTGTGTCTACTGTTAGGAAACATACAAGCTGCATGTTCTGTTAAGGTCATAACCTGCTAAAGCCCTATGGTTTCTCTAAACCTATACAATTTCTTTAAACCTACAACTCTATACAGCCCCAAAGGGATTATGTCGTTATTCGCCTCGAAAGAGAAAGTCTTTATACAACACTTCGTAACTCCAAGCAATGCTTTACGTCCAAAACATCCTCAGGCCGAAACTGTCACTAGTTGATGAGGCCGGTTCAGAGAATGTGAAGGTCTTTCGGTGCATCTCTGTGATAAGGGTTTTGCTTGTTGTTCCAGTCGCCTTAAGCTTCGGCATTTGATCAACTTGAAGTTACGAGAATGCGCAAGAAAAACACCAAGGAGGACTTTACCATGAGCTAAAGATTCGTAATGCTACTTCTACTGCACCTGTAACAAACCACCTGTTACAATAAAACAAAGAGTAATTAGCACCTCCGCTTCAGTCAACTTTGATGCCGTACTCACGGCTACCACCGAGAACTTATCTACGACCCAATTGTTAAACAAAACAAGCATTACATAAATGAACCGAGAAATGATTGAGAGATGCTCAGCCCTCAGCTTGAATTCATCACCGGGCAGAAGCACGAGCAGCCGGGAGGGTAACAGCCTACGCTGTCACCAGCTTCCTACTGAACATCGATGATGGGAGTTTGAACGCAAAAGACAACTAGCAGATAGTTCAACAGTGTGAAACACAGATGAGCAACTGCATTCAACAACACCAACGTGGTTCGGACTGTTACGTCGTCATCACCAAAACCTTTCTCGGACTTCGACGCGACTCAAGCATCGCATTCAACCAACAATATGCAAAGGCAACCGTATTCTCGACGATCCTCAGTTCAGACACGATGTCATCATCACCGTTTCAAACTCTCCCCGATAACAAGCAGCTCCTGAAATACAAACAACAGCAGCAAATGTCAGTTGCAAACAAGCCACGGTTAGCAGCAAAATAGTCGACAATCTCATTTCACCGTCCACAACAACAGTCCAACATAGTATCAGCTAGCAGCGGCACGACACCAGCATTTTCCTCATATGCAAGCAACAACAACCGTATCAGTTCCTCAACAACCGTATCAGTTCCGCAGCGGCATAACATCATCAACATTAGAACCAAGAAGCAAGGAAAGCATTAGCAACAACAACGTCAATAGCATCATTTCATACCCACAGCGACATCATTGGTCCAGCCCTCAGTTCGGTCCATCATCGGGAGAAGGCAATCAATAACAAGTAATACACAAGTGCACCAGCGACAATCCCATGGTTCAGACTCCTTGAGTCATCATCACCACCACATTACCTTCCTCAGCACCAAGGCTAAGACAACAGCTTCCAAACCCGCTAACGGCGTCCTAGAATAGAGAGAAGTATCAGTATCGGCCCTATCAGTTCAAACATCTACATTACAACATCAATTGCAAGTAAAACATCCAGATTATAACAGCCAGGCTTCATGTACATAAAGAGATAGAACGAACAATGCATCTTGAAAAATGGCAAGTCCAAAATTGAAGTTCGTTGCAAACACGTCAGATACCAAGAAGTTGACTTGAAATTTCTCTGGGCTGTGGACATCCTCTTGGCCCAAAGACCCCTGCTATCCACACCTGCCAAATTTCCAAACCCAATTTCGCAATTTAGTGAGGAATGTACCGATCAAAAAGAGAATATCCAAGCCAAATCTTTGGGACATTGAACCTGGACAATATTAAACAAATTGATACAAGATATCATGGAATGGGATCACCATTAACAGACATCAAACAATCGAACGGAAGAGGAAACTTTTCAAATATTTGTCTACACGAAATAGGAATGCTTTCAAATCTACCCTAGACCAAATAGGAAGGTTCAATCAAGCATTCAAGGCCTTTAATCAGATTCTAAAACGGAAAATCTCATATGGAAGTCTATATAAAGAGAAGAGGGAGATCGTAGCAAGGGGCCGAAAAACTATTACCGAAAAAAAGCCACCCAAAGAAATCCTAAGTGCAAAAGCTGAGCGACTTATCTTTTCAACCGACGAAATCGCCACTAGCCACCACAAGCTCGGCCGACGGCGCATCCGTTCCCATTCATCACCAGCGCCGCAGCTTTGACGGACAAAACTCCATTTCGCCGCACGATTTCGCCACCGTCTCGCATATTCGGTAAACTTCTCTATCCATACTAAAATTATTGAACGACTGATGCTTTGATCCGCGTTTCAGGAAGCGATGAAGTTTGGATGGGGTTTGAGACGAAGATGGAACGAGAGAGGGGGGATCGAACGCGCAGTGTGGGGAACCTAGGGTTCCGTCTTCGCTTGCTTTGTTTGCTTTCCGTCATTTTATTATTTGTGTAACGAAATGTATAATCACCACACACACACATACACTACACCCCCTACACTACACTAATCTCCCCACTAATCCTTTAACTAATCGGTAAATTACACCTTAATTCAACTTTTTTAAAGATTAAGCTAATAATCCTTCTTAAAATCAACCATTTAAATAACTAAATTTTGATTAGTTTTTTTTTTATAATTAATGGTATATCCTCTTTCTTTAAATTTACGTAAAATAAATTTTAAATTATAATAACCCCTTTTATTTAATCAAAACACCATTTTAATTAATTAACTTGTTAATTTGCTATTTACTAAATCCCTTCTTTAAAATTAATCAATTTAAGAATCTTTTTTATATAAGTATAAGTTATTCATATTCTCATAAACACCATTTTATAACATCTTAACCAACCTTTAATTTTAATAATAAAAAAAAACGTTTAATAAATCCTATTTATTTAAAATCAATTCACATTCAAAAATCTTTTTGCTAATAAAAATTTAATTAACTCTTTTTTTCTAAAATCAACTCCATCAAATCTAACTTTTTATTAAAACCAATAAACAACTCTTTTATTAAAATTAATCAATCTCGTCAAAAAAAAATATTAACTTTTCCTAAAAAAAAAACAACTCGACCTCCGCTTAAAATCAACTCACCTCGTAAAATTAATCAATTCAATCGACTGTGCGCATTCACAACACATGCACTCACACCTAGCGCTCTCATGCGTATGTATGCTTTATTCTTACCCGCTTTTATTTATCCATAACTCACACACTCACCTAGCGCTTTCATGCGTACTTGTATGGTTTACTTTTCCGCAATTTACCATTACAGTCATTTACATTACCGCATTTACATTATCGCATCGCATTTCGTCCAAAGGAAAAACCTACACATGAGTCAACACTTGTGTGTAGTGCATCTCATTTGCATCATACTCCCGCTCGATCATTGATCCCTTTCAAGTTGATTAATTAAGTTAGATCCTACCCCATAGGAAGGACCTTGTCTTTATCTTTACAACTTAGACAAACAAACAATCAACAACACAATACAAACTTTTCAAACACAATAGAGAATAGATGTTAATCATCTTAAGCGAGATATAATCTCCACCCCCACAATAATACAATCAAACATGTAGGAACTTTGCCTTAAGAGTGATAAAGGCATACTCGTCAAACAATCCGAGTACTTAAGCCCTTTTCTTAAGACGATGCAAAGACTATTTTCCTACAACCCCCTTTACACTTGTGGTGGTTACATCTCCCTTAACATGAAGACTCACCTCTTCTCCTAAACCCAATCAAAACAACTACCCTAAACCCGTAGGAACTTTGACCACAGTCAAAGAGCTCCTCTAACCCTTTAGGGGAACTACAAGTACTCTGATTCCACTCCCGTAAGGATATGTAGGCATAAGATGCGACATCTTATCGAGTATACTTAGAAATAAACCCATAGGTCTTTTATACCATTAAGCATATAAACACTTAGCAATAAACAAATATAAAACAAGAGGTTCCTGTAGAGTACTACAGAAACTTAGGATGCTAGTACCTTCCCTAAGTTTAACCAACCCCCGAACCTATAACTCTCTAAACCTTGCATTTGCATTGCATTGTGGGAATTTCGATCTTTATCCCTTCCTTTGGACAAATCAAAGTTCGGTTGCAAATTGAATTAAAGATTCAAACTAATCAATAGTTTGGTATCCAAATTTCACCGCGACAGCTTGGTATCACGATTCTCAATGCAACACATAGAATCCCTTTGATCATGCACAGTTGGACCAGACCCCTCATTGCTGGGTGAAATACGGATGTTCAGAGCCCTAGCTACCATGCCAGCAATGATGTTGTGCGTGTTCATGGCTTCATCATCATTAACATTAGAGGTTGTCGGAGTATGAGTTTTACCTGAGACGATGTCCTTGGACCTTCTTGCATGTTGGCTCCTTGGATTTTTTACTAGAACCCCTTCTGGAGTCATCATGCGCAGGGGTGCTATTTCAAGCACTGAGTCAGGGTTGCTTGACTCAGTTCCTATCTCAGACTCATTGGTGGGTATGTTCTTGGAGGGAGAGGATTTTGGTGAATGTTGAGACATTGTACAGGACGTTGATCGTGTGAATAGGGGTTTTCGTTTGTTGAAGGCTGTAGGGAAGATGAACAGTTCTAAAGTGGACCAAGTTGAGTAGAAGGTTGAGATGGATGGGCTCACTAGGTGATGTAGCAAATGAGGAGGGAACTCAATGTTTTGACCAATCAGTAAATGATTTAATTTTAAATCATAATTCCCTATTCCCATTAATTGCTATAACTCACCATCACTTAAAGGGCTTAATTTCTGTAAATCATTTTTATGGGCCTTGACTCTCCATGCACCAATTTCAGTCCTATTTATTGCATCCTCATCTGGTATTGCACCAATCCCTTGCCCTTTACACAAGTGACCCCTGAACATGCCTCCTTTGGACTCACCACGACTTGTTTGAATGATGCGCTGGATGTCACAGAACAAGGTCATGACATCAGAAGTGACATTGCTTCTTTTCTGCAGGGTAGCTTCCATGGACTCCATCAGGTTCCAATATAGCCTATCTAGCTTTACCTGATGACCAATCTTTGGGTATCCCTTCTTGTCTAGCCTTCCCACCTGACTTTTTTTACAACTTGTCCTTCTTTCTGAAGCATCTTTTAAGGATCCTTTTGCTGATGCTTTGGACCTGGTTCTTTTCTCTAGCCCTAGGTGATCCTTTTCCTCATTTTCCAATCCATTTATGCTACTGCTGGGCTCCCATAGGTAACAGTTATTCTTGGATCTAGATCCCCTCATTTCTTCCTTACCCTCTTCATTGATCACCACACACTTGTCTTTGGAAAAGTGTACTTTTAAACCTTGATCACATAGCTGACTTATGCTTATTAAGTTAACAGTTAATCCTTTAACTAACAAGACATCCTTCAATTCTGGAGCCTTAGGACTGTCAAGTTGTCCAGCACCTGTAATTTCTCCTCTAGCTTCATCCCCAAAGGTTATATGACTAGATGAATGGGGTTTGAGTTTGCTTAACAGATCCTCAATTCCAGTCATATGCCTGGAGCAGCCACTGTCAAAGTACCAATCTTCATTGGTAGGCAACCTGGGAGAAGTGTGTACTGCTAGTGCAACAGTCTTGGCACTCCATTGATGCACTTCTTTCTTAGCCTGATGCTGCCACTTGCCAGGCTTGGCATGATGCTTTATTTTTCCATGCTTTCTTTGTTTGGTCTTGTTTTGGCTAGGAAATCCATGCAACTAGAAGCACACAGCTCGAATATGCCCAAGTTTTCCACAGTGGTAGCATCTATGCCTTTGGAATTGTCTCTCGACTTGATTCCAATTTCTATGTGAAGGATGTTGTAACTTTGAATGTGATATCCTTTGTACCTTTTGAATCTCAGGCTGCAACCTCTTGAGTTTCAAGACAGGATTTTGTTTTTCAACAAATCCCAGACCAGACCTATTTCCTGTAGTCTGACCACTCTGAAGAATCTCCTCTAGGGTGTTAGTTCCAGAGTTGAGCATCCTTATGGATTTTGTCATTTTCTCCTTTTCTCCTTTCAACTCCTTTACCTCTCCTTGGAGTGAGTTTATAGTAACTAGATTCTCTCTCTTTTTAGCTTCTAGCTCTTTGATGAGCTTCTTCTGATGCTCTCCTTGCTGGTACAGCTCTGTGCTTCTAATGGACAACTTCTTATATGATTTAGCTAGTTCATCATAAGTTAGCTCCTCTTCACTTGAGTCACCATCAAATACACACACACTGTTGAGAATAGTAACATGCTTGGATGATTCTCCTTCTGATCCACTATCAGAATCTTCATCAGACCAAGTGACTGTTAGACCTTTTCCCTTCTTTTTGAGGTATGTGGGACATTCCTTTCTAACATGTCCACATCCCTCACACTCATGGCACTATACTCCTCTGCTCTGGTTGGCTTTATCTTCAGTTTTTTCTTTGTCAGCAGGCAAGCTTTTGAAATACGGTTTAGACTTAGCATCTATCCTTTTGGCCAGTTTGTTGAACTGTCTTCCAAGCATGGCTATTGCCTCTGATAGATCTTCCTCCTTTTCATGATCTGAAGCCTCTGCAGAGTTTGAGACAAGAGCTATACTTTTGCTCTTTTTCTCCACAGCCTCATCACTATCCCCATCTCAAAGGTTTGAAGGGATCCAATGAGTTCATCCACTTTCACGTGGCATATGTCTTGAGCTTCTTCAATGGCTGTGACCTTCATGGCAAACCTTTTAGGTAGTGACCTCAGAATCTTTCTTACAAGTTTCTCTTCAGTCATCTTTTCTCCCAAAGCTCCTGAGGTGTTAGCTAGTTCAAGAACATTCATGTAAAAGTCATGAATGGTCCCATCTTTCTTCATTCTTAGACATTCAAATTTTGTGGTCAGCATTTGAAGTCTTGACATTTTGACCTTGGAGGTTCATTCGTGAGTAGTTCTGAGAGTGTCCCAAACATCCTTTGCTAGTTCACAGTGGTGGACCAGTCTAAAGATGTTTTTGTTTATACCATTGAAGAGTGCATTCAATGCTTTAGAGTTTCCAAGAGCCAATGCCTCTTGCTCTTTGGTCCATTCCTCTTCAGGAATTTGCACAGATACTCCATCCTTGTCAGTCTTCACAGGATGTTCCCAGCCAGAGTTTTCAGCTCTCCAAGCCTTGTTGTCTAAGGACCTTAGGAAAGCAGTCATCCTAGGCTTCCAATAGTCATAATTAGAACCATCCAGAATTGGAGGTCTATTGGCGAATCCAATATCTTTATCCATAGTACCAGAATTTTGTTTCCCTAGATCTCACCCAGTAATAAACAGGCAGGGTGCCTGCTCTGATGCCAATTGATAATTCTGGCCAGCCCACGATGGATGTTCTAACAGAAGTTATAACATCCACTGTGACATTCACTACATAGCTACTATTATGCAGTAATTATAAAGCAGTAAATAACACAGTTGGTTATTGACCCAGTTCAGTGCAACACACTTACATCTGGGGGCTACCAAGCCAGGGAGAAATTTCACTATTAGTAGAATTAATTCAGAGTCAAACCTCCAGTTTTCACTCCTCACTTAAGACCTACCCAATGACAATTTAACCTAGAGACACTCTAGACCTGAGTATACCCACTCACTCCCTACAATCACACAACAGTGATATCCAAAAACACTTTCAGATTAAACAGTAGAATGAAGAGACACTTCAACTACACACACCTTGATCTTGCTTCAAAGCTTTGATCAAGTGACACACACTCTTGCTTAATAGCTTCGAGTGGTACACAGCCTAGAAACTACCTAACCAATGCAATCAACAGTTGTTTGGATTACAAGTGTTCCTAAGACACAATCATGAAGAAAAACCTCTTCACTTCTAAACCACTATGGTGATTTCTCTGCTTCTCTATCTCCAACTGCTCCCTTCTAGGATTGCTTCTCCTATTATTTATAGCAGCATATCAGTCCTTGGGCCTGGGCGCATACATTAGGTTTTATCCATCATAAAACCTCTCTTCAGTATTCTGCACGTTTGCCACTTTAATCAGGTACATATTAGTTCCCCTGGGGCGTCTAAAATGTCTCCTGCATTCCAGCTTGAGCTTCTGATTTGTTTCCTGAGTTCTAGCTACCAGAATAACAAACCTCCGCTTGATGTCATACGACCTATGTCATAACATTGAGTATGACATCCAGCTTAACTTATAGTTAGCTTAGTTAACTTACCCTGCACAGTCCAAATTATGAATGTATCAACATCAGACATGACATTCATACATGCACTAATATTTTGCCACAAAATGCAGCCAATCAAGAGCACTTACAACATCAAAGTCGTCTTCATCAGACTTCAACATAAGATCTTGATATTCGTCACCAACTTCTTTTACGTTCAAAGCAAGATTAATGGTGGCTTCATTGTACACCACCTTTGTTCCTCTCACAACCACATCAACCCTTTTATGACCTGGGTCAGTTAAGTTGGAGTAGAACTCTTTGACTAAGGAAATGTTGTAAGGTCTTGGTTGACGAATCAACTTCACCCATCCAAGGCTTCTGATAGTTGTTCAAATCTCTCCAGCAATGCCTATGTTTTCCTCTTGATTATCAAAAATAAAACCTCTCTCCACATGGAAACTCATCTTACTGAAGTGTTCAGTAAAGCTACGGGAAACCTTACTGTTGATGAAAGTTTTGTAGCCTTCTTACTCTTCATCAGAATATGCAACATACGGTGTAGCGTTCTTTCTAGCAACCATCTTGACACGACGTCCTTGTGGTATTTCCATGGGAAGGTGATTTTTTTTTATGAAATAAAAATGGGGATTAGGGTTTGTAGAGAGAGAGAGAGAGAGAGAGAGAGAGAGAGAGAGAGAGAGAGAGAGAGAGAGAGAGAGAGAGAGAGAGAGAGAGAGAGAGAGAGAGAGAGAGAGGAACAGACAAAGAAAATGGTTGTTTTGGGAGTTAGAGAGAGAATGTGATGGTGAAATAAGGACGATTTGGAGAGAGAAAAGGAAAATTTCTTTTATGAAATTAGGGGGGAAATTGAAGGGTTTGTTTGATGTGACGGAGGGAAAAGACAAGAAGTTTGAATTTCTTACATAGATGTGAGTTGGCGTGTTGATACGACCCAACAGTCTGATGTGTCAGACTGGGCCATTCTGAGTTGATTAGCATAAGGCTCTAGGCGCATGCACTTTACTCACTTTGCTTCTCTCTCCAAAATTCCAACGCTTCATTTCTTTGTCCAAGAGAATAAAAATAACTCCAGATCATCACTTATTTAATTCCTCTAGACTTAGAAATATTTCCCTTGAATTTCACATTGCTTTTTCACGTTGACTGTTGTCCCAACTGTCATGACACCCAATGCCATTGTTTGCCACCAAAAATTAACTCATTTGTACAAACTAAAAAAATAAAACTCCGTTAAGTCGGGCTGCCTCCCAGTAGTGTTATTTTATGGTCTTATAGCCTGACCAAAACAAAAATCATTAATCAATAAAGTGAATGGTTCCCTTAGTTTTGTTTGAAGGGTCACCAAAATAGGTCTTTATACTTGGGCCATTAACCTTGAATTTTTCAACACTTTTTTCATTCAACAACTACACAGCTCCATGGGGGTAAATTTTCACTAACTTGAAAGGTCCTGACCATCTTGACTTTAGTTTTCTAGAGATCAATTTCAATCTAGAGTTAAAAAGAAAAACTTTTTGACCTTCCACTAATTCCCTTTTCTGGCATTTCCTGTCATGCCACCTTTTGGTCTTTTCTTTATAAAGTTCAGAATTTTCATATGAGAATAACATATGCTCCTCTAACTCATTGAGTTGGAGCATCCTAGCTTGGCCAACCATTTTAGGTTGCAATTTAATTGCTTAACGGCCCAAAAAACTTTGTGCTCCAATTCAATGGGTAGATGACAAGTCTTCCCATAAACAAGTCTATATGGAGACATGTCTAAGGGAGTCTTGTAGGAAGTTATGTATGCCCAAAGAGCCTCGTCCAAATGTTTGAACCAATATTTCCTTGTGGGGTTAACAACTTTCTCCAAAATCTTCTTGATCTCTCTATTAGATAGCTCAACTTGTCCACTTGTTTGAGGGTGGTAGGCTGTAGCAACTTTGTGTTTTATTCCATATTTTGCCATTAAATTTTCAAAAACCTTATTGCAAAAATAAGACCCACCATCATAGATGATTGCTCTAGGCGTGCCATGTCTTGTCAGAATGTTTTTAAGAAAAAATTTGGTTACGATTCTAGCATCATTTGTGGGTGTTTCTACTGCCTCTATTCATTTAGAGACATAGTCTACAGCCACAAGAATGTAAAGATTACCAAAAGGTGGAGGAAAAGGCTCCATGAAGTCAATGCCCCACACATCAAAAATTTCAATTTCAAGTATGTTGATGAGTGGCATCTCTTGCCTCGTCGAGATATTTCCTACTTTCTAGCATCTATAACATCTCTTAACTAATTCATGAGCATCTTTAAAAAGAGAGGGCCAGAAATAACCTGATTGTAACACTTTTGAAGCAGTTATGGTTCCTCCAAGATGTCCTCCATAGGGAGCTTCATGACAGGCAAACAAGACCTGTCAGGCCTCTAGATGATTGATAACACGAAATCGTATATATATTGATGCATAATTCAACTGATGTTTGACTGTTTTCGATCCGATTTCGGGTTCTTTCCGTGTTATTTGTCTGATATTTTTCAGGTATTTGATGATCATGTCTAAACAAGGCAATATGAAGAAAAGAAGCAATCACAGATGAAATATGGACGAAAACCGGATGAAAACAACATGAAAAACGCAGAATGCATATTTTGCTGCTGTGACGACCGTCACAGCCCCATGACGACCGTCACACACCGTGACGACCGTCATGCAGGAAAAAACGCCCAACTTCAAATGCATGTGCAAGATGCAGTTCCAAGTCCCAAATAGTGGACCACTACTCCCTGATATTTCTGCCTCAAAGTCCACCTTCTTCAAGTTATAACCGTTAGAATTCTATTTCTATAAAAAGGGAAGGAGGGGAGCTGAGAAAGGGGGACGCATTCAGACAACGAAGTGTTGCCCAATTTCATTTCCAGAGCAAAAGTTCAGTTTTATTTCTTTCTATTTTTTTGTTGCCTTTCATTTCTTCTGTAATTCCTATTTCCCTTGTACGATTAATTGGCACAAAGACCAGAATCCTGCCAACATTTGTGGAGGATCTGCCCAAAGGCCAATTGGAATATTTACAGGTTCTAAATTTTAATCGTAATTTCAGTTTTCATTATGATGCATGTTATTATTTACTGTTTTTATTTATGTTTTACCTTTCCAAAATCCATGTCTAGCTAAATCAAAGTAATCGATATGTAATAATAATTCGGAAGGGATTTGATAATAACCGGTTGAAAACTTTCTTTTTCAAAAGTTGTTTATGGTCTGAGTGTTTAAATTTATTTACTGAATAAACTTCGTCGCGAAAGCGAGAACTTATTTAAAAGTAGTTTTGCCACGAAAGTGGGAAATTAATTAAGGTACGAACCAACAAACGAAAGCTGCGGCAAGACCAGATAGTAAACACTAGTCATTTGTTTTAATAACAGCGAAAGCACTTTAAAATGAATTAGAACTTAGAGATTTCCAAAAAAATAGTTTTAACCCCGAATGGGACACGAAAGTGTACGTTTGGCCCTTAGAATTATGATTAGCGTCAATAACCATCGTGAGACGAGAGTCTTCAGATCACTATTTTCTGCTTAAATTAACTCTGAAAAAAATATTTCATATACCCGCAACTTGTCAAATCCTCGAAGAACATAATTACTGCATATCGATTCACGTAATTATAATTTAAGTAACATTTTTAGTTCCCTTTAGTGACAATCTTATTCCCTTAAACATTATCTACCTAGCTAAACATAGTAACTCCCGAGAACACTAGTTTGATTACGAGTCCCTGTGGGATCGATATCTTTTATTACTACGCGATAGACTGTGCACTTGCAGTTAAGTTGTATTAGACATAGAAAGTCGCGATCAAGTTTTTGGCGCCGTTGCCGGGGACCCGTTTAGTCAATAGTGTAACCTTCTGTTACGCCGTATAGACTAGGTTAACTATTCTCATTTTTCCTTTACTAGTGTTGTCGATTGTATGCCAAGTAATCGCCCACAAGGCGATATCTTGAAACCTTCAGTCGTAGAACTAGAGCGCTTCTTACATTTAAGAAGTTACATCATTGAGTACCAACTCAAACATAACATTCCCGATCCTCTCACTCCCATTCCCAAATCCAAAGAAGAACCAAAGATGGCTGAAGCACCTCAAAACAAACCGCTGAAGGCATACGCTACACCCTCTCAGATGGAGCCTAGAAGTAGCATTGCTGCCCCAGCTATTACTCGAAACGATTTTGAGCTGAAACCATCATTGCTGTCAGCTGTACAACAAAACCAATTCTCAGGAAATGCAACTGAGGATCCAAACGAACATTTAACGAAGTTTGTACAATACGCAGATACAGTGAAAGCAAATGGAGTAACTCCAGACGCGATAAGACTTTGTCTTATCCCATTCTCTCTTAGAGACAGAGCATGGACATGGTTACAATCCTTACCATCCAACTCCGTTACGACGTGGGAACAGTTGAAGAACGTCTTCTTAGCGAGATATTTTCCGCCAAGCAAAACTGTTATGCTTAGAGCTCAAATCAACAGATTTCGACAAAAAGATACTGAATCTCTTTACGAAGCATGGGAACGATTCAAAGATATGATGAGAACATGTCCTCACCACGGTCTAGAAGACTGGGTGACCATCCATACTTTCTATAATGGGCTTTTATACAATACCAGATTGACAATAGACGCTGCCGCGGGCGGTGCACTTATGGATAAGCCATACGACGAAGCCTATCAACTAATCGAAAACATGTCTCAAAACCACTGCCAATGGGGAGGTGAACGCACTCCAACAGAGAAAACCACAGCGAAAGGTGGTATGTACGAGATCAGCATCCTTGAAAAGTTCAACGCTAAAGTAGATGCTCTAGCACAGAAGATTGACAGTCTGAACGTTAACCCCACTGCAACCGTCGCTGCCGTAACTCCAAACTGCGAGTTATGCGGAAGCACCACTCATAATGCGTCCGAATGCCCATTGCTGGCCGGAATCCCACCAGACCAAGTAAATTATGCTCAAGGAAATCCTTACGCAAATACCTATAACCCAGGTTGGCGAAATCATCCAAACTTTTCTTACAAAAGCGATAATGCATTGCAAATGCCTACTGCTCCGCCAGGATATCAGAAACCAGCTGCTGCTCAGACTGCACCTAGGAAATCAAACCTCGAGTTGATGATGGAAAAATTCATAGCTACTCAAGCTCAAACGAACAAAGAATTCCTGAATCAAAACATACACACTAGCGAGCAAATTAAACAGTTGACCGGAAAAGTAGACGCTTTAGCCACCCGAACAAAATGTTAGAAACACAGATATCACAAGTGGCTCAACAACAAGCCTCTGCTGCCGCACCCGCTGGCACATTTCCTGGACAACCCGAACAGAATCCAAAAGGTCAAGCAAATGCTGTCATATTAAGAAGTGGATCGATCCGAGGACCGAAAACTCAGCCATGCAACAAAAACCAACTGAACAAGCAGAAAAGGAATTCGAGTTAGAGAAGAAGGAAGACAACGAGAAGGAGGATACCGCAAGTGAAAAAACTCAAGCACCTCCAGCGCCATATAAACCACCTATCCCTTATCCTCAAAGATTAATAAACTCTAAAACTTCAGGACAGTTTAAGAAATTTGTAGAGCTCCTTAAACAGTTGAATATCACTATTCCCTTTATAGAAGCAATAACTCAAATGCTGTCATACGCTAAATTTCTCAAAGAGATCCTGTCAAATAAGAGAAATATCGAGGATAACGAAACAGTTACACTTACTGTAGAGTGTAGCGCTATTATTCAAAACCGCATGCCTCCTAAATTAAAAGACCCAGGTAGTTTTTCCATACCCTACGTCATAGGAAAGTTCGTAATAGACAAAGCTCTATGCAATTTAGGAGCCAGTATCAGTGTTATGCCTTTATCTATATGCAAAAAGCTGAATATGGGAGACCTAAGACCAACCAAAATGCCCGTACAATTAGCTGACCGATCAGTAAAATACCCCGTCGGAATACTGGAAAACGTTCCAGTACGCATAGGACAATTCTACATCCCAACCGACTTCATAATCATGGACATTAAAGAGGACTCTGTTACCCCAATTATCCTAGGAAGACCGTTCCTAGCTACAGCCGGAGCTATTATAGACGTTAAGAAAGGAAGGCTGACATTTGAAGTAGGAGAAGAAAAGATAGAGTTCATTCTCACCAAGTTCTTACAAGCACCAGCCATAGACGATACCTGCTATTTAGTAGACGAAATTGACGAATGCATAAGAGAACTTGAAAATGAAGAGACCACGTATTCAGAAATAATAAAGATTAAAATACTCGATATTTCTGAAGACGATGATTGGCGTAAACCGTATAAAGACAACAGCCTAAGCGAAAGCTTAGCACTGACTCCAAACCATATGCCAGGTCAGAAGAACCCATCTTTAGAACTTAAAACACTACCCAAAAACCTTAGATATGAATTCCTAGACGATGAGCTAAAAAGACCAGTGATAGTCAACGCCGACTTAGGACAACTAGAAACCATAAAGCTATTAGAAGTCCTAAAGAAGTACCCCACCGCG
The DNA here is from genome assembly GCA_963859935.3 of Lathyrus sativus. NCBI lineage: Eukaryota > Viridiplantae > Streptophyta > Magnoliopsida > Fabales > Fabaceae > Lathyrus > Lathyrus sativus. The sequence goes on along the minus strand of OZ012738.1, from coordinate 650,937,993 downwards.
TTAGGCTATAACATAAGCGATCTAAAAGGTATAAGCCCTTCAATATGTATGCATCGAATTACAATAGAGGAAGACTGTAAAACCTCTAGAGAGCATCAGAGGAGACTGAACCCCATCCTAAGCACTGTAGTCAGAGATGAAGTAAAGAAATTGCTAGATGCAGGAATCATCTATCCAATCTCCGATAGTGAATGGGTCAGCCCAGCTCATGTCGTACCAAAGAAAGGAGGAGTCACAGTAGTTAAGAACGAAAAAGGCGAATCAATAACAAAAAGAGTCGTGACTGGAAGCAGGATGTGCATTGATTATAGGAAGCTTAACAAAGCCACACGAAAAGATCACTTCCCATTACCCTTCATAGACCAAATGTTAGAAAGATTAGTCAAACATTCGTATTTCTGCTATCTAGATGGTTATTCAGGATTTTTCCAAATTCCCATTCATCCTGATGACCAAGAAAAGACTACATTCACATGTCCTTATGGTACTTTCGCTTACCGCCGAATGCCGTTTGGACTTTGTAATGCTCCAACAACCTTCCAAAGATGCATGATGGCAATCTTCGCAGATTTCATAGATGACATCATGGAGGTATTTATGGACGATTTCTCGGTATGTGGACAAAGTTTCGAAGGATGCCTACAAAACTTAGAAATGGTATTAGAACTTTGTGTAAAAGTGAACCTCCTCCTAAATTGGGAAAAATGCCATTTTATGGTCCGACAAGGAATAGTTCTAGGACATGTCATATCAAATAAAGGAATTGAGGTCGACAAAGCTAAAATAGAGATTATAAAAGATCTCCAACCTCCAAAATCCGTACGAGAAATACGGAGTTTTCTAGGACATGCCGGTTTCTACCGAAGATTTATAAAAGATTTTTCAAAAATCACAAAACCTTTGAACGGCCTGTTGATGAAAGATGTTGAGTTCGTCTTCGACGACAACTCTCTAAAAGCATTCGAAACATTAAAATCAGCCCTTATCACCGCACCAATTATGCAACCACCCGATTGGCGACTACCGTTCGAAATCATGTGCGATGCGAGTGATTATGCCGTAGGCGCAGTTCTAGGACAAAGGAAGGACAAGAAACTCCATGCCATCTACTATGCCAGTAGAACTTTAGATCCTGCCCAAATGAACTACGCCACAACAGAAAAGGAACTTCTAGCAGTTATATTTGCACTTGACAAATTCCGTTCTTACTTAGTAGGAGCAAAAATTATCATATACACAGACCACGCTGCCATTAGGTACCTAATAAGCAAAAAGGATGCCAAACCAAGATTATTGAGATGGATCCTGTTATTACAAGAGTTTGACTTAGAAATCAAAGATAAGAAAGGAACCGAGAACGTTGTTGCAGATCACTTATCCCGAATAGAAGGCATCAAACATGAACCAGTACCGATAAATGACGATTTCCCGTATGAACATCTGATAGCCAAATTAGAAAGTGACATGCCTCACTTAATCTCGGAAGATCCAGAACTCGAAAAAGCCGTAGAAGCCGTCTATGCCCAAGTCACGTTACCTTGGTATGCTGACATCGTTAATTACCTAGCTGCAGGCGTGCTTCCACCGGATCTCACTTATCAGCAAAAGAAGAAATTCTTCCACGATCTGAAACACTATTATTGGGACGAACCTCTACTCTTCAAGAGAGGGGCCGACAACATATACAGTCACTGTGTCCCAGAGGAAGAAATAGAAAATATCATTTCTCAATGCCATTCAGCACCATATGGTGGTCATGCTAGCACATCCAAGACGTGCGCTAAGATTCTCCAAGCCGGCTTATTCTGGCCTAACCTCTGGAAAGACGTTCACATCGTTGTGCTAAAATGTGATCGATGCCAACGAACGGGCAACATCTCACGACGCGATGAAATGCCTCAGAAAGGAATCTTAGAGGTAGAAATCTTTGACGTATGGGGAATAGATTTCATGGGACCATTCCCGCCTTCTTTTGGTAATAACTACATACTCGTCGCGGTAGACTATGTGTCTAAATGGATAGAAGACATTGCTGCTCCAACAAATGACGCACGAGTAGTAATCAAACTCTTCAAAAACACAATCTTTCCTAGATTCGGTGTACCCAGACTCGTCATTAGTGACGGCGGATCTCACTTCATATCACGAATATTTGATAAACTTCTTTCTAAATATGGAGTCCGACACCGAGTAGCTACACCCTATCATCCGCAAACTAGCGGACAAGTAGAGGTCTCGAACAGGGAAATAAAACAGATATTGGAAAAGACTGTCGCTACCTCAAGGAAAGATTGGTCATCAAAGCTACATGAAGCTTTATGGGCTTATAGGACCGCTTTTAAGACACCAATAGGTACTACACCCTACAAATTAGTTTACGGTAAATCCTGCCATCTCCCTGTAGAATTAGAGCATAAGGCCTTCTGGGCCATTAAGACACTCAATTTCAACTACACCGAGGCAGGAGAAAAGCGAATCTTGAACTTACACGAATTAGAAGAACTTCGATTAGACGCTTACGAAAATGCTCGTATCTACAAAGAACGAACTAAAAAGTGGCATGATAAACGTTCAGTCAAGAAACAATTCAGTGTGGGAGACACCGTATTGCTATTTAATTCAAGATTAAAACTCTTCCCAGGCAAACTAAAATCTAGGTGGTCCGGACCTTATGAAGTGACTAAAGTACTTCAGAGTGGAGCTGTTGAAATTACCGATAAGACGAATGCACCGTTTATCGTAAACGGGCAACGTCTAAAACATTATAATAAGAACGAAAACAGCCCTCAAGTCTGCAGTATAGAATTGCTTGAGCTTCCAGCTCAAACACCCGAATGGCTTGTCACCAAGCTATCGTCAGGCTTTAGACGTTAAAAACAGCGCTTACTGGGAGGCAACCCAATTTTTCCCGCATTTTCCTCGTTACTGTATTTCATTCTCGTTTTTATTTAAAATTCTACTTTGAAACTTTAACAAAAATTCTAAACTTAAAATTGCTACTATTTTTACTTTCTTTTATTTTCATATTTTATTTTATTTTTCTCTTTTATTTTTGTTTTTTTTACCGCTTTAGTTTTAAAAAAAAATCCTGACTTCAAATTTCTGTTTTAAACTTTTCAGGATTTTAAAAAGTCTTCAAAACCTTCCTCCTGTTTTTCTCTGACTTACCTGCGAGTATGGCCGCGTACGACTTCACAAAGGTTTATTTTCGAGGATTAGCTCAAAAGGCAAGATTTGAAGCATTAACTGAAAGAGAAATAGCCTTAATGTTGTATTATGATAAGTCTACCATGGAGAAACTAGGAATCACTAATAGCATCCAATACCTGTTCAATCAACTAGGCTGGGAGAACACTGCTTTGAAAACCCGTTTCGCTACCTATAAGGACCTCACCTACGAATTCCTTAGTTCCTTCAGGTACTTACCCAACTATGGTTTTGGATCCAACAAAGAACTGATCACCTTTAGGATGTTTGGAATGGACCAAACCCATAGTCGGATGTCATTAGCTAACCTCCTAGGATTTCCTAACGGACCACATGTGTTCATCAGTGCAGAAGATGATGATCTTGATTTTGAACTCAACCGATTCTGGGGTAGAATCACAGGCGACTATCACCCTGACCCAGACAGAATGTATAATGATGAGATACTAGCCCACACCCTTTTCGGGAAAGAAGAAAATATTACTACAGTATCTAAAGAATAGTTATTTATCATGTTTTGTGCTTCTCAGGGACGTATAGTGAATGCCGTAACTTTCATGATGAGATCCTTCCGACGCCTCACCCAGGACCCACAATCACCTATTCTAATAGGAGGCCTCGTGACAATGATTGCCCACGAGCTTGGCCTTAGATTCCACTTAAATGCAAGCACTAGTTTTGGCACCATCCGACCCATGAATATCCAGTTTTGCTTTAACAGGCGCATTTTAAGAACTATGGGACCTGGACCTTACGAGTACCTCATTAGTGACAAACCTGTCTAGCTATTCACATTGCCAAATCATCAGATGACAAGTATCCACAACAAGGACAACTGGCTTTATGAATTGGATGAGTCTATGGGACCTCCTTCACCTCAATCAACACCACAGAACTACATGTATGACAGTGATCACATCTCTGAAGCACACAATTATATGTACTATGAGGATGCTGTATCAGAAGCTGAAGTAGACCCTACGACTCCTCCGCACTACAACACCTATCCTGAGCCCATTCCTTAGGAGACCACTGACAAAATGGATACTGTTCTGCTCCGATTGGACAACGTTGACGCAGATCTGACTACTGTAAAAGACGACATCGCAGGCATACACAGCGAACTCGTAGTCTTCATGGACTTAGTCTGTGACCAGCTCGACTACTACGCACGGAAGTTCGATGAATTGAAGGCACGAAAAGACTAGATATTAGTTTTAGTTTAGTTAGTTTAGTTTGCTGTTTTCCGTCCGTTTTGAATTCTTTCGATTTTTGCATTGTTAAATTCCCTTATGTATTACATTACAAACAATCATTTCAATTACATGATATTTCTATTTTATTCTTTATTCATCGATTCCGTATTGTTTACGTTATTCTTTGTTTATTGGCCGATATAATACATTGCCATATCATTTATAAGCCTAAAAATCATTGCAAGAACACCCCAAAGCAAAATTCTGCGTTCTACAGATTTTACTGGTGTGACGACCGTCACAGGAGCCTGACGCTCGTCACACGGGTGACGACCGTCACAGATACGTGACGACTGTCACGAGCCCAAAACTGTTATCTGATATAACAGGGGTTGCGTTTTCTCTCCCACTTCCATCCTTTCAACTCCCAATCATCAAAAACTCACACCCCACTCCCAATTTTCGTTTTCCCCACCTTGCACCATATATTCCAACTCCCATCTCAACTTCCTACTACACTTCTGTCACATTTTTCCACTCCACAGAACCACCTCAATCCATATTTCCTCAGTACCCTCCAACAATGGCGAGAAGCAACGAGACCCCAGACCTCAGCAACATTGTGTTCAGCGACGGCGACTCCGGAGAGCGACAGCGAGCCAACTATATCGCCTTCCATCAACGGTCGCTACAGCCGACCCACTATCCACATATCCCATCGCTCACAGAGCTCGGACTCCTTGACGGTGTCACTTGGATGCTCCAAAGATCCGGCATCTGGAACCTCTGCACGAATCCACAGTCGACGTACGAACAACTCACCCTCGAGTTCCTAAGTTCGTTCACCTACGTCACTTCCAGCGGAGACCTCAGCCAACACTCCGGTGCCGCATGCTTCCGGATGTTCGGCACAAACTATCAAGTGAACCAGAACCAGATTGCCGCCATCTTACAATTCCCTCGAGGCGACAATGCTCACCGCCGCCTCACCGACCAGTTTCAGCATGAAGCCTTCACGCTCTGGTACCAGTTAACCGGCATCAATGCCGATGGTTGGGATTCTCTGCACGCAACGCATATCCATAACCCGACCATCCGGTACTTCCACCGAGCACTGAGCAACACCATTTTCTCCTGGGATAGCAACCATAAGGTGAACTCGAAGGAGCTCTTCTTTCTCCGCTGTGTCTTCGACAACGAGCCCATCAATGCCGCTCCGCTCCTCCTGGCCCACATCCAGGCCAACTGTAACCGTGGCTCTAAGCCATTTTACTTTGGCGGGATTGTCACTGCCATTGCACTTGGGCTGAACCTCGGTGACCGCCTCCAGCATCTCCATGCCATTCCCTCGGTGTTCCTCGACACCGACCACTGCAGAGCCTCTCACCTCATCCGTTCCAGAGCCGATGGCAAGTACCACCCGGTAGTGCGTGGCAAAACCGTCCGAAGCATCATCCTTCCATCACGCACCCAGATGCACCCAAAGGATCGTACCAATTGGCTATTTGACCTCAATGCCCCTCCTACTGCCGCTGCTCCAACTCAGACCCACACCCAAGGTTCTGATGACGAAATCCAAGCTGAGTTGGACAGACCAGAGAAATCGGAGGCATCGCAACCACTTCCTTCCGAAGGTACATCCTACCGCCGCCGCCGCCATCGTCCAGAGCCCGACTACTCCGAAGAGGACCTTCGCCGATCTCTTGACCAGCAGGCCCAGATACTCGCTATGATGCAGCAGCAGAATCAGCGAGCAGAGCAGTTCGAAGCTTGGCATCGGACCCAAATGCAACAACTCCAAACCGGCCAAGAAACCATTACTGAGAACTTGGCGAATCTGACCTTGCAGTTCGAAGGACTCCGCGACTATGTCTATCATACCGGAGCAATGAGTTTTGAGGACCGAGTCGACCAAGTCAGAGCTAGAGGACGCGAGCGAGGACGTGACCGAGGTAGAGGTCGTGATTAGTTACCATTTTCCTTATTTGTTTACTATATTTTCAGTTTCTTTGTATTTTCATTTCCGTTGTATCTCCCTCTCACATTCTTTCAAATCAGTGGGGACACTGATTGAGATAGTGTGGGAGCGGAGCGTTTATTTCCCATTCCATTGTACTTTGAATTCCGTAATTTCTATTTGAACATTTTCACGTTTTAGCAAATAAAAGCTCTTTTATATATCTATTTCCCGTTATGCAAACATCCCCACTTTATTCGACGTAAACAAAAAAATTTCGTTAGTTCCTCAAAAGCAAAAGCATCACGAGAATGCGCCCAAGTTCAAACCAAGTTTTGAAACTCCGAGGAGATGACAATTCTAACAAAACCAGTACCGTCCTGACACCTTAGATCTCCGGTTTATGCGAGTCGGTTTCACTACCTACGTGTACCAAAGTTTCAAGTGTCTACGCAAACTCAGCCCCAAGTAGTTTATACTAGCAGTCAGCACCATCCTAAAACACTTCTAAGCGAGCGACCAATGCAAATAAGTGTATGATCTCCAAAAAGATGAAAAATCACGAAAAGAAAGCTATACAGCCCGAATATAAAGACACGTTTCCTTCTAAGTTAGGTGCTCCTCACCCGAGCATTTAGCCCAACGGCGCGAAAACTCATTGAAAAATCAATGATATAAGCTTATGATCAATGAAATAGATCAAAACAGAAATGAGATCATATTCACTAACAGATCGACTTGCCATGAAAGTGTATGGACAACGGGCTTAATGTGATTGCGCTAGAACAAACAGGGTGAACTTGACGCGAGAACCTTGACACCAAGCTACAGTAGCACGACTGGGACCGATTTGCATAAGAAGGAGACCTCTGAAGACTTATAGTCCAGTGCCGTCACCGTACTCGTTTTGTTCTTACTAAGAATCCCGATTTTTCCCAACTTTGCGAACGAAGAAGATGCCTCGTGCTTGCCGACTTTTTCCTGTTTTACTTGAGGACAAGCAAAGATTCAAGCTTAGGGGAGTTTGATAACACGAAATCGTATATATATATTGATGCATAATTCAACTGATGTTTGACTGTTTTCGATCCGATTTCGGGTTCTTTCCGTGTTATTTGTCTGAAATTTTGCAGGTATTTGATGATCATGTCTAAACAAGGCAATATGAAGAAAAGAAGCAATCACAGATGAAATATGGACGAAAACCGGATGAAAACAACATGAAAAACGCAGAATGCATATTTTGCTGCTGTGACGACCGTCACAGCCCCATGACGACCGTCACACAGGTGACGACCGTCACACACCGTGACGACCGTCATGCAGGCAAAAACGCCCAACTTCAAATGCATGTGCAAGATGCAGTTCCAAGTCCCAAATACTGGACCACTACACCCTGATATTTCTGCCTCAAAGTCCACCTTCTTCAAGTTATAACCGTTAGAATTCTATTTCTATAAAAAGGGAAGGAGGGGAGCTGAGAAAGGGGGCCGCATTCAGACAACGAAGTGCTGCCCAATTTCATTTCCAGAGCAAAAGTTCAGTTTTATTTCTTTCTATTTTTTTGTTGCCTTTCATTTCTTCTGTAATTCCTATTTCCCTTGTACGATCAATTGATACAAAGACCAGAATCCTGCCAACATTTGTGGAGGATCTGCCCAAAGGCCAATTGGAATATTTACAGGTTCTAAATTTTAATCGTAATTTCAGTTTTCATTATGATGCATGTTATTATTTACTGTTTTTATTTATGTTTTACCTTTCCCAAATCCATGTCTAGCTAAATCAAAGTAATCGATATGTAATAATAATTCAGAAGGGATTTGATAATAACCGGTTGAAAACTTTCTTTTTCAAAAGTTGTTTATGGTCTGAGTGTTTAAATTTATTTATTGAATAAACTTCGTCGCGAAAGCGAGAACTTATTTAAAAGTAGTTTTGCCACAAAAGTGGGAAATTAATTAAGGTACGAACCAACAAGCGAAAGCTGCGGCAAGACCAGATAGTAAACACTAGTCATTTGTTTTAATAACAGCGAAAGCACTTTAAAATGAATTAGAACTTAGAGATTTCCAAAAAATAGTTTTAACCCCGAATGGGACACGAAAGCGTACGTTTGGCCCTTAGAATTATGATTAGTGTCAATAACCATCGTGAGACAAGAGTCTTCAGATCACTATTTTCTGCTTAAATAAACTCTGAAAAAAATATTTCATATACCGGCAACTTGTCAAATCCTCGAAGAACATAATTACTGCATATCGATTCACGTAATTATAATTTAAGTAACATTTTTAGTTCCCTTTAGTGACAATCTTATTCCCTTAAACATTATCTACCTAGCTAAACATAGTAACTCCCGAGAACACTAGTTTGATTACGAGTCCCTGTGGGATCGATATCTTTTATTACTACGCGATAGACTGTGCACTTGCAGTTAAGTTGTATTAGACATAGAAAGTCGCGATCAATGATCTACATGTCTTCTTAGCAATTGTTCTGTACACTTTTTGTAGAGGAAAGGTTCGTCCCAGAAATAGCTCTTGACTATATGAAAAAACCTCTTCTTTTGCTGAAAGTTGAAATCAGGGGGCACATATCTGTTGACCATGTAATTCCCAATATCAGGGTACCATGGTGTCACGCCAGTGCTTATCAGCAGTAACTTCTTGTTAGGAAAAGTTTCTTGAATTTCTCCACTATTGTTGTTTTGAACTTCTTCTGGTAATCTGGAGAGATGATCAGCAACCGAATTTTCTATCCTTTTCTTGTCTCTAATCTCTAGATCAAACTCTTGCAACAAGAGGACCCATCTTATGAGCCTTATTTTAGCATCTTTTTTAGCAATCAAGTACTTGATGGTTGCATGATCTGTGTATACAATGACTTTTGTTCCAACCAGGTAGGGTCTAAACTTGTCAAACACAAACACTACAGCCAGCAACTCTTTCTCAGTTGTGGTGTAGTTGATTTGTGCTTCAATCAAGGTCTTACTAGCATAGTAGATGGTATGATAAACTTTGTTGTACCTTTGACCTAGCACAACTCCAAAAGTAAAATCACTTGTATCACACATCAACTCAAAGGGTTTTGACCAATCAGGAATCTTCACAATGGGCGCAGATATGAGAGCCTCCTTCAACAAATTAATGGAATCCAAACATTCATGACTGAAGACATATGACATGTCATGTTGCAGCAGCTGACACATATGTTTAGTAATTTTTGAAAAATCTTTTATGAACCTTCTGTAGAAGCCAACATTCCCTAGAAAACTTCTTATTCCATTGATGTTAACAGGTGGTGGTAATTTCTCTATTACCTCCACTTTTTCTTGATCTACTTTTATATATTTCTTTGAGATTTTATGCCCAAGAACAATTCCTTCTTTTACCATAAAATGGCACTTTTCCCAATTAAGGACCGAGTTATTCTCTTCACATCTAGCCAATACCAGATCCAAATTTTCCAAGCAATTCTTGAACGACTCTCTAAAAACAGAGAAGTAATCCATAAAAACTTCCATGAAATTCTCAATGATGTCTGAAAATATGGCCCGCATACAACGTTGGAAGGTGGCTGGAGCATTGCACAATCTAAAAGGCATCCTTCTGAAAGCAAAGGTGCCATAAGAGTATGTGAATTTTGTCTTTTCTTGGTCTTTCGAGGCTATGGCAATTTGATTATACCCCCGAGTATCCATCTAGGAAACAATAATATTCTTTTCCACCCAATCTATCCAACATTTGATCAATAAAAGGTAGAAGGAAATAATCCTTCCTTGTTGCCTTATTCTGCTTTCTGTAATCCATACAAATTCTCCAACTAGAAACCGTTCTTGTGGGGATTAGTTATGTTGGTACCATGATTCCTTGGTTCTATGATTGGCTAAATTTTGGTAAAACATGATCATGCACTGATGTCATTACCAAAGTCATGACAGCACTGTCTGGTGCAGCAGGAGCTAGCAGGAGCTGATGACAGAACTGCTGTCATGAGTTTTAATCAGAATGTCATGACCAAAGTCATGACATTGTTGTCTGGCATAGCAGGGGCTGCTATGTGGTCATCTTTTCAAAGTGTGGTCCTAAGGTTGAGTTGTGATGAAGTTCCTCACTGGTGGCAAGTGAGGTGTGCAGCCACAACTGTTTGAGTTGTGATGAAGTTCCTCACAGATGGTGAGTGAGGTGTGCAGCCACAATAGGTTGAGTTGTGATAAAGTTCCTCACAAGTAGTAAGTGAGGTGTGTTGTCATGTGTCTTAAGCAGGACATCGCTGCATGACAACAAAAGGAGCTGCTAGTGTATATCTCTTAACAGAATTGGTTTGGATTGATGAGACCATGTTAAAAATACATCATCAGTAAATATGTCAAGGAGATTTATTAGGAACAAGAGCAGATTGTATTGGTATTCATAAAAGGATCTTGGAGACCTTTTAGGAAACTTTAATATACTTGTTTCTAATGTTATTCTGCAAAAGATTGGGTGAAGCCAGGTCTGGTGTAAATAATAATCTGCAGAAGAGTAGAAGTCATGCTGAGTGTCATAACATGAAGCGTATGACATCAGGTAGCTGACGTGCACAACAGACATGTTGGTTTTCAGGAGGCTTATTAGGGTTCCCTAGTTATCTCAGGAGAGATTCTATGCAGTGCTGACCATATCATGAACAACCTATGACCTGATTGAAAGCTCCTTGAATTATGGAAATTAGTTTTACTTTGTTAAAACTAATGTTTGTTACTTGTGACCAGCCCAAGCCCAGTCTGCACTACTATAAAAGGAGGAGCAGAAATAGAGGAAAGCAAGCACTCACATCAAGAAAAACTTGAGTGTAAAATAAAGGTCTAGGGTTTGAGAGTCCCTTGTGTGTAAGTCACCCTTTATATCTTTTGATACATTGTGGTAGACATATTTGTGAGTGAAGAGGTTTTCTTTTCACGTGTGTCTAGGAATCTTAGGATTCCTTGTGTGCCAAGCAATTGTGTGTTGTATAATTTCTTTAGTTATTATGAATGAACTGTTGTGTTCATTGTCTCACTCAAAGCTGTTAAGTAAGAGTGTGTGAGTCCTTGATCAAAGCTGTCAAGCAAGATCAAGGTGTTTTAGAGTGAGTCTCCACAACTGTTATGTAATTGTGTATTGATATCACTGTGGTGTGATTGAGGGGGAGTGAGTGGGTATACTTAGGTCTAGAGGGTCTCTAGGTTGAAATGTCATTGGGTAGAGATTAAGTGAGAAGTGCAAACTGGTTGTTTGACTTTGAATTCATTCTACTAATAGTGAATTTCCTCCCTGGCTTGGTAGCCCCCAGATGTAGGTGATGTTGCACCGAACTGGGTTAACAATTACTGGTGTTATTTATCTTTCTGCAATTACAATTCTGCTTAATTTAAATGGTTAGATAAATAAATTTGTCAGTATGCAGATGTCACAACAGACGTCATGACGTTGGTCATGACATTGGGACAATTTAAAGAAATTTAAATTGTTCATGATTTGTCCTCGTCCTTGTTTTCAGTAGAGATCAATGTTCTTGAGACATATGAGATCTGCATACCAGAATTTCAATTGGTATCAGAGCAGGCATCCTGTCTGTTCTGGATGAGATCTTGGGAGATACTTTCTGGTGGTTAAACAAGGAGAAGTTGTAGCTGATTGATGATCTTGCTGAATGTTTGAACTACAACTTATGGAGTGAAGGAGTCTATGCATCTGCTGCTATGCCCTCTGATATAGGAGCTGCTATGACCTGATGTATCCTTTACCAAAGGAGGATTGGCTACTTTTGTCCTATAGGATGGTCTGACATCTAGTTTAGGGCATGTTGAAGATGTTCTTTTGGTAGTTCCACTGCATATGTTTCTAATGAAAAAACTCTGATAGCCTTGGGAGAAAACTGGCCTATATTCATGCTGATATATAATTGTGGAGGTGTGTAGATGGGTGCAAGATGGTGGTCTCTACTGATCTGATTGGTCTGACAAACTGTGGATCCTGCTGGATGTTGTTTTGCTGAGCTGTTGCTTGGGTTGTTCTATTGTGTGGGAGGTGATTTATTTTCACCACTCATGACCTGCAAAGGATTCTATCAGTAGAGGAAGTCAGAGAGAGGTTGAGTCAAGGGTGTCAGCCTTGATGTTCTTGAAGTTGCGTGGATTTAAGATCAATTGCTATTTAATTGATTATCCATGAAGTTCAGAGAAGGATCTGTTACAAGGATTTAAGATTCATTGCTATTTGAGATATTCTCAAATATTTAATGGATTATCCTTAGTTGATGATCAAGTTGTCTCATCAGTTGTTGCTCAAGCATCAGGCCCCTAATTTATTTGATCTACTTTAAGAATCTGATGTTCAACCAGATGTTGAGACATTCCATCAACAGAGAGTGTGCAAAAGTCCGTTGATTCAAGGAGTGAATCACTAGCTCAAAAGGAGATTTAGCTGGATCTGTCTTCATTCTAGTAAGGTTCTTGGCAAGAAAATAAGGCTAGAATGTAGTGCTGATGGAAGTGAAGATGAAGACACTGTTCTTAGATCTGGTTATTCCTAATCTAGGAGTATTGGAATGCAGCTGATATGTTCTAGTTTCTACTAGAAGCATCTGATCCATTAACTAGAAAGCTTCCTGGCAATAAACTTGTCTAGAAGATAGTGTTGGTGATAGCACTGCTTGGGTCAGTTTATTTCTGATCTAAGTGCATAGGAGCATATGACCTTGGTCATATTGGAGGTCAAGGATAAGTGGCAGTTATCTCTGACTTTCTAAAGAAGTCTCTACTTAAGGAAAGCGGGAATCCTTATGTAAAGATTTCTTTTGTGACCCTTCCTCATTAAAGAATCAAGCCTTAGCATGTTTGGTTTCTCTTAAGAGGAGTTCATGAAGCAAATGCATTTCAAGCAATGTGGTGTGGTCCAATAAAGCAAGGTGGAGGTTGTCTACTCAACTCAAGTCGGTGTGCCCTTTCTGATTGAGTGATGAGGTTATTCTAAGTGGCAGAATGAAAGCCTGAACTCTCCAACTGGATGTCTTAACCAAAGTTATAACATCAAGCAGTAACTTCAAGGCCTTCATTGATGAAAGATGAGCTGATCTTCTCAGGTATGAGTGCTACCTCATGCAGTGTGCAGAATCTGTAAGAAGGAGTAAATGTTACAGGTTCAAGTCTGGGTGTGGTCCTGCCATGGAACATGAAGAGTTGAAAGGTCAAGGTAGCTTGGTGGAAGACTGTCTAGAGCTCTGAAAGATGCTAAGTAACCAAACAATGGCATTTGGTTATTTAAGTAGTGAGCCTTTAAAGAACTATTCTTGTGCATAAGGGTAGTTATTTGAAGACCACAAAAGGTTCTGGGACTGTTCATGCTTGGAACAAATTACTTTTATGCAGAAGGGTAGTTGGTTGAAGACCAAAGGAGGATCTGTCTCTGTTCATACATTGGAGCTTGTGGTAGAAGCTCTAAAGTACGTATGGAAGGTTACCTTCTTTTGGAGAAGTTCTTGATCAAGCTGGTGGAGCTGTGAAGATCTTCAGTTGGATTACTAGGCAGCAGTAAGTCCAGTATGGGCATATAAAGAACCATGGGATGGTGTGTTTGTGATATGAACCATCTGATCTGTGAAGATCTCTTGTGGAACTTGTGATTCACTTCTTGACTAAGAAGTACTCTATCTTGTCATACGGGAGAATGATGAGGTAAAAGGACTGTCTTGGAGGATGATGTGAAGACATTATACAAGACTGGAGTGGACCATTGGCTGATTGCATCCTGATGTGGCATATGGAAGTCATTAAGTCACTAGGCGAATCAGAAGTATGCTAACCCATCATACGGGAGAATGATGAGGTAAAGAATGCCTTGGAGTATATCCTAGGCTCTCTAAAGAAGTGGAGCAGTTTGAGACACTCTCACTAGATGAGCATGAAGTTGGTCTTGAGATATAATGTGGTGATCTTGGAGCATCTTTGGTCAAAGATGGGGGGAGAGCTTTTGGTTGATGGGTGTACTATGTGCTTATGGTGAATGCGTTCAACATGTGTGTTGAACAGAGAATGAGTTCTTGAAGACATGAAGATGCGTCTTATGTTTTCCATTCATGTGCACTGGTTACCCTTGATATGGGGAGATATACTTCTATCTAGGATGGGTTGCTGCAAGAGTGCAGTTATGTGTCAAGATTGTTTGTGGTTTCAAACAAATCTGGGACTTGATGAAGGTAGAATGTCAGACAAGATGTTGTGACATTGGGTTACTGCTCCAAGCTCATGGTGAAGATGACATGGTAGTCCTTTTGGGTCTGTCATTAGGTGCCAATGGACCAAATCAGATTGCACAAAGGTGAAGATCAAGACATCATCAGCTCTGGTTCTGTAAAAGTCAAGGAAACATGGCATTTACCCTGACTTTTTGGAGATCTTAAAGATAGTTATCCTACAACTCTTCTGCTATCTGTTCCAGTATGGTCTGTAGGAATGTAAAGCTACAGTATGAAGATGTTGAAGAAAGTCTTCATATGGTTGGACTCTCTCCTTTAGGGGGAGTACTGAGTATGCTTGACAGGGGGAGTTGTGTACCTGTCTGATATATAGCTACATTACTTGTGTTGGCATTGTACTAACATGAAGATGTGTACAAAGACTGCTGAAGCTCAGGAAAGCTTGTGTCCTGGACCACTGATGAGAATATTTGTGTGTCTCAAATTAGGGATTAAAAATCAATTGTTACTTGGCAAGTATTTAATTGATTATCCTTAAATTGGTGATGTCAAAAGTGTCATTCCTGAAGGTGCAGCTTCAGACAAGGCAAGAGCTCAAGGCTGTTCAGGGTGTACTCTCAGGAGCTATGATTCAGGACTGATTTTACACTGGCTGAGTGAGTTCAGAAAGGAGGGATTAAGGCTCTGTCCATGATGGTTGGTGCAGTCCTTAGAGATCAAGAAATGTCAGACTTGGACACCATGTGTAATATGTACATTTACTCCAATTTTTGTCAATTTTTTACTAAACCAAGGGGGAGTAAAGTGTTGTTGCTAATGCTAAGGAAAGAGCATAGCAGTATTGTGTACGTGCAACTATTAAGGGGGAGCATGATAGTTATGAGGCTGGATGTCTTCTTACTGACTGCTGCTGCCCTGATAAGTTGCTTGGTTGTTTTAGCCAAAATTTGCCAAAGGGGGAGATTGTTGGTACCATGATTCCTTGGTTCTATGATTGGCTAAATTTTGGTAAAACATGATCCTGCACTGATGTCATTACCAAAGTCATGACAACATTGTCTGGTGCAGCAGGAGCTGATGACAAAACTGTTGTCATGAGTTTTAATCAGAATGTCATGATCAAAGTCATGGCATTATTGTCTGGCACAGTGATGATGAGAAAACGCATCGATTATATCGCTAGATTTCATTGACGTTTTATCGCGCATTCACCGTTTTAACGCTCGATTTCTCGAGTTTTTCTTACTATTTTGCAGGTACATCGTTATGTGAGGCCGAATCATGAATTAAGAAGAAAGGAACGAAAGAGACCACAAGAAAATGAAGAAAGGCAGAAGCCTGCAAAAAGACTGCATAATTTGTTGCAACCACGGTCGTTACAAGGGTGTCACGACCGTGACACCCCAATTTAGGCCATCACCACCGTGAGGAAGTAGTCACGACCGTGACACTTAAAATCCTCAAATAACGAACGTGAAGACCTTGTCACGCCCGTGACAAGGATAAAACTTTGTTTTGACTCAGACTACGTAAAGCCACCACTGAAGACCACTTCTCCTAGTAATTCTCCTCAAGGCAGCACGTGAAGACGACTTCTCCCATTTTCTCTGCCACGTTCCAGCATTTCCTCAACCACTTCAGCAAGGCCCATGCAGCAAAGGACCAAGGATCCAGCCCATTGAAGACTCTATAAATAGTGCCAGCTCTGTGAACTCAGGGACAGACTTCAGTATCCAAAATTCCTGCGGAAGCTCTGCCGAATTACCTTACGAACCATCATTTTATTTCCAACATTATTTTATTTTATTTTCTGTCCCGTTTTATTTGTATCCAAACCAACCGTGTAACAATTTCCAACATTAGGGAATTGTTATAATTCTATTTGTTTCCAACCTTCAGCACTCGTTTAATTTTTATTTCCGCCTACTCCGAGCTTTCCGGTCTGTGGAAGAAGGAGTCTGCTCAATTATCTGTTAACCAGGTTTTTATTATATTGCAATTTGATTTATTTATAATGTCTATTTATTTTTCTGCCATGAGTACATTATTATTAAATTCCCTGTCTCTGCCTGATTCAACCTCGATGAGTAGCTAAAAACCTTAGGGCGGTATGTAGTTATAACAAACTGAACTGGTGAAATATAACCGTAGGCTAAAATAAATTAATCACTTAACATTTTGGCTGATACTTTTTAATAGAAATAGACCTTTCGTTACGAGAGTAAGAAAAGAGTATTAGGTTAGGTCAAGACCACGAGAGTGTGAGATTTTAACCAGATAGCTAAAGTTAGGCATTTAAATTAAATACAGCGAGAGCGCTTTAAGATAAATTAGAATTATTTAGTTTCCAAAAATTATCTCTAAACACTTATGGGCTAGCGAGAGCAGGCATAGGGCTTTAGGGATAAGATCTGATATAAGACCACGAGAGTGTGAGTTGAGGGTATTTAAACTAGTAATCTCTACCGAATAGATTAGGTGAACCTCTTTATAAGCCTAGGTTAGATTGACCCACCTAAGTTAGTATAATTACATACCGACCGTCTTAGTATTACTTTATTAAAAACTAAAATTTAATTCCGCCTGTAATAGTCTTAAAAAAAACCAACAACAATCGTGACAACCATTCGCCTTAGCTAAACTAGAAGTTCATCTAGCACTAAGTAACAATAGAATCCCTGTGGATCGATAATCTTAAATATTACTTCGATAGGTTGTGCACTTGCAGTAAGATACCGCTAGACGCATAAGTAGACACGTCTTTAGCCCATCAAGTTTTTGGCGCCGTTGCCGGGGGATTCCTTAATTTAGTTACTAGTGCATTTAGGTAGCATTGTCTAGACTAAGGTATCAACTATTTAATTTAATCTAATCTCCGAGTGTATGCCAAGTACTCGCTCCAAAAGCGAAGACTTGCAACCTCTAAACCCTGAATCGGAGCGCTTCTTACACGTAAGAAGACGTATATTCGATTTCGAAAATAATTCCAATATTCCAGATCTTCAATTAGATCCGCCTGAACCAGTCGTAAAATCAGAAAACGCAGAGATGGCTGAAGAACAAACTCATCCACTCAAGTATTACGCTAATCCTTCGCAAGGTGAACCGCATTCAAGCATTGCAGCGCCGGCTATCAACCGAAATGATTTCGAACTAAAACCATCATTGATATCAGTCGTGCAACAAAATCAATTCGCCGGAAATCCTACCGAGGATCCGAATCTTCATCTTTCGATCTTTGTGCAATATGCAGATACCGTAAAAGCCAATGGAGTTACCCAAGAAGCTATTAGACTACGTTTATTTCCTTTTTCGCTTCGAGACAGAGCAAGAGCTTGGCTTCAATCTCTGCCTTCGAACTCAGTAACTACGTGGGAAGAACTTAAGAGAGTTTTCTTGAATAGGTATTTTCCACCTAGCAAGACAGCTATGCTGAGAGCTCAGATCAACGGATTTAAGCAAAGAGAAAGTGAATCATTATTTGAAGCTTGGGAACGCTATAAGGATCTACTGAGACTTTGTCCACATCATGGATTAGTAGAATGGATGGTCATCCATACCTTCTATAATGGACTCTTGTACAATACAAGAATGACAATTGACGCTGCCGCGGGTGGTGCATTGATGGACAAAGAATATAATGATGCCTATGCACTTATCGAAAGTATGGCTCAAAATCATTACCTTTGGGGAAGCGAGAGAGTCGCAACTGAGAAACCAACAAAGGGAGGTATGTACGAAGTAAGTAGTATGGACCAAGTCAATGCGAAGTTTGACCAACTAAGCCAAAAGATCGATAACTTGGCCATAACACCTGCAGCCACCGTGGCTGCAGTAACACCTAACTGTGAGTTATGTGGAGTCCCAGGACACGAAGTTTCTGATTGTCAACTATTGACAGGAACTCCCACTGATCAAGTGAATTATGCTCAAGGAAACCCTTACTCAAACACATACAACCCAGGTTGGAAGAATCATCCGAACTTCTCCTATAAGAATAACAATGCTTATTACGCACCAGGTCAAGCACCAGCTACATCACCAGGATATCAAAAGACTGCTCCTAATATCCCTAGAAAATCGAACCTTGAATTGATGATGGAGAACTTTATAGCTAGCCAATCTCAAACAAACAAGGACTTCTTAAACCAAAACATTCACACTAGTGAGCAGATTAAACAATTAGTGAGCAAAGTAGATGCATTAGCTACCCATAACAAAATGCTTGAAACTCAGATTTCACAAGTAGCTCAACAACAAGCACCTACTGCTGCACCAGCTGGAGTATTCCCTGGACAACCTCAACCTAATCCGAAAGGACATGCTAACGCTGTAATATTAAGAAGTGGCAAGGAACTTGACGGACCTACCGATCCAAGACTTGACAACCCAGCCATGTACCAAAAACCGGATAAACCGACTGAAGTGGTGAGTGATCCAGAAGAAAAGGAAGATGATAATCGAGAGGTAGTGGAGAAAGAACAACCTTATGTGCCTCCACCACCCTATAAACCACCAATTCTGTACCCTCAAAGATTAATAAGTTCCAAGACGACGGGTCAATTTAAGAAATTTGTCGAACTTCTGAAACAGTTGAATATTACTATTCCGTTTACAGAAGCAATTACTCAAATACCCTCGTATGCTAAGTTTTTAAAAGAGATCTTATCCAATAAGAAAAAGATAGAGGATAACGGAACAGTTACACTTACTGCCGAGTGTAGCGCCATAATTCAGAATAACATGCCTCCTAAGCTAAAAGATCCAGGAAGTTTTTCTATACCCTGTGTAATAGGAAAATTCGTCATTGACAAAGCTCTATGCGATTTAGGAGCCAGTATCAGTGTTATGCCCTTAACGATTTGCAAAAGGCTAGACATGGGAGACCTAAGACCAACTAAAATGTCTGTTCAACTAGCCGATCGCTCTGTTAAATACCCTGTAGGCATACTAGAAAACGTCCCAGTACGTATAGGACAATTCTACATTCCTACTGATTTTATAATCATGGACATCTCTGAAGACTCCACTACCCCTATCATACTAGGAAGACCATTCTTAGCTACCGCCGGAGCTATAATAGAAGTAAAAAGAGGAAAGCTAACCTTTGAAGTAGGTGAAGAGAAAGTCGAATTTGTTTTAACACAATTCTTACAATCACCAGCTATAGAGGATACATGCTATCTAATGGACGTAATTGACGAATGTGTAAGGGAAATGGAGCTGAAGGAGACCACTTATTCTGAAATAATGAAAATTCAAATCCCTCTGATTTTCGAAGATGATGATTGGCGAAAACCATATCAGGATGATAGTCTAAGCGAAAGTTTAGCACTTACACCGGATCCCATGCCAAGTAAAGATAAACCTACATTAGGATTAAAAACCTTACCTAATAACCTAAGGTACGAATTCTTAGACGTTGAATGTAAAAGACCAGTTATAGTAAATTCCAGTTTAGGAACTATAGAAACAAAGAAACTTTTAGATGTCTTGAAGAAATATCCAACTGCATTAGGTTATAACATATCTGATCTCAAAGGAATATGTCCTTCAGTTTGTATGCATCGCATTCTGCTAGAAGAAGATTGCAGAACCTCCAGAGAATCTCAAAGAAGAATTAACCCAACCCTTAGCACTGTAGTAAAGGAAGAAGTCAAGAAATTATTAGATGCCGGGATAATATACCCAATCTCTGATAGTGAATGGGTTAGTCCAATACATGTAGTGCCAAAGAAAGGAGGTATCACTGTTGTGAAAAACGCTCAAGGCGAATCGATATCGCAAAGAGTAGTGACGGGATATAGAGTGTGCATAGATTATCGTAAGCTAAACAAAGCCACTCGAAAAGACCATTTCCCACTACCTTTCATAGATCAAATGTTAGAACGATTAGCCAAGCATTCTTACTTCTGTTATCTTGACGGTTACTCAGGATTTTTCCAAATCCCTATCCATCCTGATGATCAAGAGAAGACTACATTCACATGTCCTTATGGAACGTTCGCTTACAGGCGAATGCCCTTTGGATTATGCAACGCTCCTGCAACCTTTCAAAGATGTATGATGTCAATCTTCGCAGATTTTATAGACAACATCATGGAAGTGTTCATGGACGACTTCTCTGTATACGGGCAAAGTTTTGAAGGATGCTTATCGAACTTAGAAATGGTGTTAGAAAGATGTGTAAAAGTGAATCTCGTGCTTAACTGGGAGAAATGTCATTTTATGGTCAACGAAGGAATAGTATTAGGTCATGTAATATCAGACAAGGGAATTGAAGTTGATAAAGCTAAGATTGAAGTAATAAAAGATCTTCAACCCCCAAAAACCGTTCGAGAAATACGAAGCTTTTTAGGACACGCCGGTTTTTACCGACGATTCATCAAAGATTTCTCGAAAATTACTAAACCTCTTACTGGTTTATTAATGAAAGACGCTGAGTTCATATTCAATGAAGATTGTCTTAAAGCATTCGAAACTCTAAAAACAGCCCTCATCACCGCACCAATCATGCAACCCCCTGACTGGAGATTACCTTTTGAAATCATGTGCGATGCGAGTGACTATGCTGTAGGCGCAGTTCTGGGCCAGAGAAAGGAAAAGAAACTCCATGCGATTTACTATGCCAGTAGAACCTTAGATTCTGCCCAGATGAACTACGCTACTACCGAAAAAGAATTGTTAGCAGTTGTCTTTGCGCTTGACAAATTCCGTTCTTACCTAGTTGGAGCGAAAATAATCATTTACACAGACCATGCTGCTATCCGATATCTATTAACTAAGAAAGATGCTAAACCAAGACTCTTAAGATGGATTTTACTCTTACAAGAGTTTGATCTAGAAATAAAAGATAAGAAAGGGACTGAGAACGTCGTAGCGGACCATTTATCTAGAATAGAAGGTATTAAACCCGAACAAGTGTCGATTAACGATGATTTTCCGTATGAACAGCTGATAGCACAAATAGGAAGCGACCTAGCCCAGTTAGATATAAATGAACCAGAATCCGTGGAAACAATACAGACAACTGTAGGACTGCCATGGTACGCTGACATTGTCAACTACCTAGCCGCAGGAGCTCTTCCACCCGATCTAACCTATCAGCAGAAAAAGAAATTCTTTCATAACCTGAAACATTACTATTGGGATGAACCATTATTGTTCAAACGAGGACCAGATGGAATCTTTCGCCGATGTATTCCCGAAGAAGAAATATAAGATGTCATTGCTCAATGCCATTCATCTCCTTATGGTGGACATGCAAGCACTTCCAAGACTTGTGCAAAAATCTTGCAAGCCGGTTTATTCTGGCCTAATCTATGGAAAGATGTCCACATCGCTGTTATAAATTGCGATCGGTGTCAACGCACTGGCAATATTTCAAGACGAGATGAAATGCCGCAAAAAGGAATTTTAGAAGTAGAAATCTTCGACGTCTGGGGAATAGATTTCATGGGACCATTCCCATCATCTTTCGGTAATAATTACATACTCGTAGCTGTAGACTATGTTTCGAAATGGATTGAAGCCATAGCTTCTCCTACAAACGATACACGAGTAGTAATAAAGCTTTTCAAAAATATAATCTTCCCCAGGTTTGGTGTGCCTAGACTCGTCATAAGTGACGGTGGCTCGCACTTCATTTCAAAAATCTTTGACAAATTACTATCTAAGTATGGAGTAAGACACCGTGTGGCTACACCATATCACCCACAAACAAGTGGACAGGTCGAAGTCTCAAACAGAGAGATTAAACAAATATTAGAAAAGACTGTCTCCATATCTCGGAAAGATTGGTCATCTAAACTTAATGAAGCTCTATGGGCTTATAGGACCGCTTACAAGACACCCATAGGTACTACACCTTTCAAACTAGTTTATGAAAAATCTTGTCATCTCCCAGTAGAACTAGAACATAAAGCTTATTGGGCGATCAGAACTCTCAATATAAACTATAATGCTGCAGGAGAAAAGCGAATCCTAGACATTAACGAATTAGAAGAATTAAGGTTAGATGCATATGAAAATGCTAAGATATATAAGGAAAGAACCAAGCGATGGCATGATAAACGCCTATCTAGGAAAGAATTTAGTGTGGGAGACGTTGTACTCCTTTTCAATTCAAGACTTAGGCTCTTTCCTGGAAAATTAAAGTCTAGATGGTCAGGACCCTTTGATATAACTAAAGTATTCCCAAGTGGAGCAATAGAAATCAAGGGTAGGAACAATGAACCATTCATAGTAAACGGACAGCGCCTAAAACATTATCATAAAGTTGAAAATAGAGACTATACGAATGATCTAAAGCTTTTGAAATTGTCCACTAATTCCCCTGATTAGTCTAAACCTCAGCGTTACGTCAGGCTTTTGACAATAAAAACAGCGCTTAGTGGGAGGCAACCCATTTACTTATTTACTTATTTTAACTATTTTTTCTTTTAGCACATTGTTATTTATCGTTTTTACTATTTGTTTAAGATGTTTTGTCAGTCTTATTTTACATTACTATTATCGCCATTACATTAAGCATTTCATTTTCTCATTTTTTCTTAAATCACTTTTTACAGATTTTCTAAAAGCCTTTTCCATTGATTTGTTTTCCCCATATTTGCACTGACCATGGCTGACCAACCTATTAACTATATGGAAACCAAATTTAGAGGTAGGAACCAAAGAATGAAGTTCGAAGAGTTATCACAGAGGCAAATGGATTTGACCCTGTACCCAGCTGATAGGACTATGGAAACCTTAGGTATACATGATAGTGTCATGTACTTGTTCAACCGACTCGGATGGGAGAATGCAATGATCCAACATAAGTTTGCGACTTACCGTGAGCTCACCCTTGAGTTCCTTAGTTCCTTACTTTACCTACCTGAGCGCGGTTTTGGAGTTAGGAAAGGATTTATTAGTTTCCGCCTATTTGGGATAGAATACGACTTTAACCATAAAGAACTAGCTGACCTGTTAGGATTCCCTAGTGGACCTTTTGCTTTTACTACCACACAGGTAGAATTGATGGATGTGGAGCTAGATTTCTTTTGGGGAACTCTAACCGGAAACTACCACCCTGAACCAAATGACATGAACAACGATGAGATCCATAATCCTGCTCTCCGTTACTTCCACAAATTCCTCGCCCATACCTTCTTTGGAAAAGAAGAAAACATCACCGGAGTCTCTAAAGATGAATTATTTATTATGTTATGTTTCACTACTGGACAGTCTGTTAATGGTGTACCTTTCATGATGCAAACCTTCACTCGCATCCAAGAAGAACCTGAATTACCTATATTAGTAGGAGGTCTTGTAACCATGATTGCTGATGCCTTAGGACTTAGGTACCAACTGGACAGGTGCACCCGTCTGGGAACCATCCGCCCAATAAATCTTAAATTCTGCTTCAATAGACATATCATAAGGAATTTAGGACGCCCACCTTTTGAGTACCTAATCCGGAACGAAGTAGTCACCCTGTTCACATTGCCCAATCATGCTAGAGTAAGTGTTCATAATAAGGATAACTGGCTTTATGAGTTAAACCCACCTGATTATCCAGCCACTCCTGAAACACCTCAGTCTCACAGGATAACAGATGAGATAATGACCGCTGTTGAAACTGACCCTGAGACACCTCCTGGATACCATGACATTGACCCAACTGACAAAGTTCATGAAACCCCTGGAGCGAATCAAGGAGAGTATGCTAACAACTTACAGAACATCATGCACACTCTCAATGCCTACCAAACTGACATTAATCTATTCAAAGAAGACATCAAGAGTATGCGATTGGACATAATAGGATTGACTGACATGGCCTGCGAACAATTCTATCATTTGGACTCCGCCATCGAAGACCTGAAGAAACGCTTTTGAAACGGCTATCAGTGATTTAGTTTATTAATTTTTCTCATTATTTTTTCTCATTATTTCCGTTTCCAGTTAAATTTATCTTTCGCAACAATTTCATAACATAATTTCCGTTTATGTAATTTCAATTTTTTCTTTATGCCATGCACTTTTTATTTCAATTATTTCTTCATTTTTAGCAGCTTATATACTTTTTCTATATACTGTATGACTATATACTGTATGACTGCATTATTTCATGTATACAATCTTAGGTTCGTATACTACTGTGTTGCAAATGATATCCAATATGGTGTGTATTTAATATACGTGCTACTAAATAAAATATATTATTATTATTTTATGAATAACGTGAGAAAATGTTCTTTTCTGGGAATTATTCAGCACAACAAGCCCTCACGATCGTCACACTTAACTTACGATCGTGACGTGCTCATTTAGCGTGTCACGACCGTCACGCCCCTGTCACGACCGTGACGACCTCTATTACAGGAATCGTGAGAAACAGAACTGTTTCTCATCGTGTCCCCTCTTCTTCTCCATTCATAACCTACCCAAAACACTACCCACTCATTCCACAACCGCCGTAACCTCTCCACAACCCCCATTAATCCTCCATTATCATCAACCATTTCATTAACACTCTCCCGTATTTAACCCGAACCTCTATCTCCCTCATTCTACCATTTTTCTCACAAAACCTCACAAAATCCTTCCAACACTCACTCTTCACTCTTGCATGTTATAGATTCCATCATTTTTAGAGAAGGTGAAGCTGGAGTAACCCAGAGAGACCGTTTCATCCGTTTCCAAAACCGCGGTCTCCAACCTACCCGCTACATTGCCACTGACTGTCTGCGAGAACTCGGAATGTTGGCCAGCGTTCAAAGCCTACTGCAAAAGGTCGGTCTGTGGGACCTCTGTCGTCAACCTCAGCCTACTTTCGAACTTCTGACGCTGGAGTTCCTAAGCTCTTACAGTTACATCACCCCTCCCGGTTCTCAGAGTCAGCTTACCGGCATCGTAACATTCAGATTGCAAGGCCAAGAGTTCAATCTCCTGCAAAACAGGATCGCCGAGCTGTTAGGTTTCGATCACGGCACTGAAGCCCACCGTCGCGTGCCCGATAACTTTAGTGAACAAGCATTCACTCTATGGCACGACCTTACCAACACCCGTGCATCCTCCTTCCAGAGCCTCAACGCCACACACATCCACAACCCGGCTATCCGCTATTTTCACCGGGTCATCTGCAACACAATCTTCGCCAGAGAAAGCAACCACAAGCTCAACTCCAAGGAGCTTCTGTTCTTATACTGTGCTCTCCATGACGAGCCGATCAACGCTGCCCCCTTTATGCTTTACCATATCCAGGCCATTGCGCACCGAGGCTCCTCCCCGTTCTTCATCGGCGGCATTGTCACCACCCTCGCCATTCAGTTGGGGCTTGGTGACGCGCTCGTCAATCAGCCTCACCTCGCCTCCGAATTCCTGACCATGAGCTACTGCCGGTCCGCGCACCTGATCGCGCAACAAGAGGATGGCAGGTATAGCCCTGTTGTCAATGGCACCGTTTTCCACCACATCACTCTGCCGTCCCGCACCCGCATCGACCCATCCAACCGAGCCAACTGGCTCTTTGTTTTACCAGCTGCTGCCGATCAGGTCCCGGTTCATGATGATCAGGCAGACGCTCCAGCGGACGAGATGCAGGACGCTATGGATGCAGCTGAGCCTGTCCAGGATATCCCCGAGACATCTACCCGACAGCCCCCTGCTCCCGCAGTTACACTTGAGGAAATACTCCTTGCGATTCATCAGCAGAACCAGATGAACGCGGCACTGGAGCGTAGGCAGCAGGCGCAGTATGATGCTTTACTCGGCACTATTGCTGCAAACCAGGAGGCCACTAATCAGCGGTTTGGAGAACTTTTCAGCGAGCTCGACGCGCTCCGCATTAGCATTACTGCTACCTCCGGCACCGGTTCTGACCCTGACGCGACTTCTTCCAAGCGCCGCTCTCGCACCAGAGGCCGAGCCCGAGATCCTCGGCAGCCGTAGTTTCCTTTTCTGTTTGTTTTTCATTTTAGTCTTGTACTGTATTTGTACCGCATTTATATCACAACATTGAGGACAATGTCTGATATAGTGTGGGAGAGGTACTTTTCATTTCAGTGTACTTTCAATTCCGTTGCATTCCTTTTAGCAAATCAATGAAATGAGCAAATCTGTGCGCTATTTTCTTTAATTTCGAGCTTTCCCCGATTATTAAGCTATACCAGAAAAACCTTTAATTACTCGCATTACCCGACTTACCACCGAATGGTTCGTAACTAGGAAGTCGGGAACGATTAAACAAGACCAATACAATCTTGACATCTTTGACTCCCTGCTTAAGAAATTCCATCCCGATCACCATTGCGAGTGCACCTTTAGTTTCAGTTCAAAAGTAACCCCCAGTAGTTTATACTAGCAGTCAGCACCGTCTGAACATAAACCACGTGGGGAGCCGATGAATATAAGCGTTTGATGCCTAATCAATAATGATCCTTCGTATCTCAATGCAAAATGAAAAGAAATTGCACCAAAGTACACGGTCGCAGATAAGAAACGAGAAATATGAGAAGGAATCCGTTTCGAGTTGGTTCAGAGGTACTGGTTCTGAACTCGGTAGGGCGTGCTACGGCTCGATCCCCCACAACCTCCGAATCGGATAAAACATGAAGGGTTACCACACTCGTGTACCAGACCCCGTGCTAAAAAAGGATCAAAATCGCTAACCGGCTACTCCACTACGTGCGTGCGAAGGCAAAGGGCTTAATGTGACTGCGCTAGAACGAAACCGGGCGAAATAAGATCGAAAAACTCTAGGTGAAATAGTAATGTGATTGCCGATTGTTTCGCTTGACGGGAAGTCGACGACATAGCTTGTTGCTTGTGTCATTAGTGTATCGGTAGTGTTCTATCAAAGTACCGGACTATCCGACAAAACGATCCACCGTACGGTTTGTTACGAGTATGCGCGAATAAAATCTTGTCCGCCGATTTTCAACCGACTATTTGCTTGAGGACAAGCAAAGGTTTAAGTTTGGGGAAGTTTGATGACGAGAAAACGCATCGATTATATCGCTAGATTTCATTGACGTTTTATCGCGCATTCACCGTTTTAACGCTCAATTTCTCGAGTTTTTCTTACTATTTTGCAGGTACATCGTTATGTGAGGCCGAATCATGAATTAAGAAGAAAGGAACGAAAGAGACCACAAGAAAATGAAGAAAGGCAGAAGCCTGCAAAAAGACTGCATAATTTGTTGCAACCACGGTCGTTACAAGGGTGTCACGACCGTGACACCCCAATTTAGGCCATCACGACCGTGAGGAAGTAGTCACGACCGTGACACTTAAAATCCTCAAATAACGAACGTGAAGACCTTGTCACGCCCGTGACAAGGATAAAACTTTGTTTTGACTCAGACTACGTAAAGCCACCACTGAAGACCACTTCTCCTAGTAATTCTCCTCAAGGCAGCACGTGAAGACGACTTCTCCCATTTTCTCTGCCACGTTCCAGCATTTCCTCAACCACTTCAGCAAGGCCCATGCAGCAAAGGACCAAGGATCCAGCCCATTGAAGACTCTATAAATAGTGCCAGCTCTGTGAACTCAGGGACAGACTTCAGTATCCAAAATTCCTGCGGAAGCTCTGCCGAATTACCTTACGAACCAGCATTTTATTTCCAGCATTATTTTATTTTCTTTTCTGTCCCGTTTTATTTGTATCCAAACCAACCGTGTAACAATTTCCAACATTAGGGAATTGTTATAATTCTATTTGTTTCCAACCTTCAGCACTCGTTTAATTTTTATTTTCGCCTACTCCGAGCTTTCCGGTCTGTGGAAGAAGGAGTCTGCTCAATTATCTGTTAACCAGGTTTTTATTATATTGCAATTTGATTTATTTATAATGTCTATTTATTTTTCTGCCATGAGTACATTATTATTAAATTCCCTGTCTCTGCCTGATTCAACCTCGATGAGTAGCTAAAAAC
The DNA here is from genome assembly GCA_963859935.3 of Lathyrus sativus. Taxonomy (NCBI): domain Eukaryota; kingdom Viridiplantae; phylum Streptophyta; class Magnoliopsida; order Fabales; family Fabaceae; genus Lathyrus; species Lathyrus sativus. Next base: position 650,909,488 of record OZ012738.1, on the reverse strand, counting down.
CTTAGGGCGGTATGTAGTTATAACAAACTGAACTGGTGAAATATAACCGTAGGCTAAAATAAATTAATCACTTAACATTTTGGCTGATACTTTTTAATAGAAATAGACCTTTCGTTACGAGAGTAAGAAAAGAGTATTAGGTTAGGTCAAGACCACGAGAGTGTGAGATTTTAACCAGATAGCTAAAGTTAGGCATTTAAATTAAATACAGCGAGAGCGCTTTAAGATAAATTAGAATTATTTAGTTTCCAAAAATTATCTCTAAACACTTATGGGCTAGCGAGAGCAGGCATAGGGCTTTAGGGATAAGATCTGATATAAGACCACGAGAGTGTGAGTTGAGGGTATTTAAACTAGTAATCTCTACCGAATAGATTAGGTGAACCTCTTTATAAGCCTAGGTTAGATTGACCCACCTAAGTTAGTATAATTACATACCGACCGTCTTAGTATTACTTTATTAAAAACTAAAATTTAATTCCGCCTGTAATAGTCTTAAAAAAAACCAACAACAATCGTGACAACCATTCGCCTTAGCTAAACTAGAAGTTCATCTAGCACTAAGTAACAATAGAATCCCTGTGGATCGATAATCTTAAATATTACTTCGATAGGCTGTGCACTTGCAGTAAGATACCGCTAGACGCATAAGTAGACACGTCTTTAGCCCATCACACAGCAGGGGCTGCTATGTGGTCATCTTTTCAAAGTGTGATCCTAAGGTTGAGTTATGATGAAGTTCCTCACTGGTGGTGAGTGAGGTGTGCAGCCACAACTGTTTAAGTTGTGATGAAGTTCCTCACAGATGGTGAGTGAGGTGTGCAGCCACAACAGGTTGAGTTGTGATAAAGTTCCTCATAAGTAGTAAGTGAGGTGTGTTGTCACGTGTCTTAAGCAGGACATCGCTGCATGACAACAAAAGGAGCTGTTATTGTATATCTCTTAACAGAATTGGTTTGGATTGATGAGACTATGTTGAAAATACCTCATCAGTAAATATGTCAAGGAGATTTATTAGGAACAAGAACAGATTGTATTGGTATTCATAAAAGGATCTTGGAGACCTTTTAGGAAACTTCAATATACTTGTTTCTAATGTTATTCTGCAGAAGATTGGGTGAAGCCAGGTCTGGTGTAAAGAATAATCTGCAGAAGAGTGGAAGTCATGCTGAGTGTCATAACATCAAGCGTATGACATCAGGTAGCTGATGGGCACAGCAGGCATGTTGGTTTTCTGGTATAATGCGTGAGATAGCTCAGGCTAGATTTCAGGAGGCTTATTAGGGTTCCCTAGTTATCTCAGGAGAGATTCTAGGCAGTGCTGACCATATGATAAACAGCCTATGACCTAATTGAAATATCCTTGAATTGTGGAAATTAGTTTTACTTTGTTAAAACTAATGTTTGTTACTTGTGGCCAGCCAAAGCCCAGTCTACACTACTATAAAAGGAGGAGCAGAAACAGAGGAAAGCAAGCACTCACATTAAGAAAAAATTGAGTGTAAAATAAAGGTCTAGGGTTTGAGAGTCCCTTGTGTGTAAGTCACCCTTTATATCTTTTGATACATTGTGGTAGACATATTTGTAAGTGAAGAGGTTTACTCTTCACATGTGTCTAGGAATCTTAGGATTCCTTGTGTGCCAAGCAAATGTGTGTTGTATAATTGCTTTGGTTATTATGAATGAAATGTTGTGTTCATTGTCTCATTCAAAGCCGTTAAGCAAGAGTGTGTGAGTCCTTGATCAAAGCTGTGAAGCAAGATCAAGGTGTTTTGGAGTGAGTGGGTATACTCAGGTCTAGAGTGTCTCTAGGTTAAAGTGTCATTGGGTAGAGATTAAGTGAGAAGTGCAAACTGGTTGTTTGACTTTGAATTGATTATGCTAATAGTGAATTTCCTCCCTGGCTTGGTAGCCCCCAGATGTAGCTGATGTTGCACCGAACTGGGTTAACAATTACTGGTGTTATTTATCTTTCTGCATTTACTTGATCCCTTAGGATTCCTAGTCCCTCTATTTAAGATGGGAGTAGGAGAGACATTAGGCTTTCAATCATTTGCATGACAACATTAGGGTTTTCAGTTTCCCTTTAGTGTTTTCTTTTGTGTCTTCTCTTTTCATCTCAAACAATCTTAAGACACTTAATAAAGAAAGATGAACATTGTGCGCCACGAGCCTTAAGTACATGAGAAATGGTGAGTGGGGGGGGGGGGGGGGGTTCTCCTCACTTGTCTAGAGTGTTTTGTGTATCCCCTTTGGGCGATATGTGACGCATTCACTCTTATGTCATATTCTTTAGTGCAACGTGAATCTCAAACAAATTCAACTCACTTCACTAAAACTCTTAACCAAATTCAAACCTTTTATCATTCGGGATTTTTCTCAAACCATTTTCAGAAAAGAGTATGTTACTTTTTTGTTCTATCACAAACATGCATCGACCCTAACTACTGGAATGAGAACTCAACATCGCTCATAAAAAACACTTAACCAACCAGTGGTCTAGTTACCCGAACTATGTTTGCTCTGATTTCTCATACTATATGAGAATATGTAGGCACAAGACAGCGATGTCTCTTAGCGAGCAACCTTCCCCCCATCACCCGTAGTTTTCCGAACTACGTTGACTCTGATTTCCCATTGCACGAGGGAATACGTTGGCATAGGGCGGCGATATCCTATCGAGTCTTCTTTTTCTTTTTCATCCCCCGTTTAGCAGTAGATTTTAGATAACTCACCCCTTTTGATAGACAACTAGCGTGGATCCCGTTGAGTACAACGGACATGAGGGGTGCTCATACCTTCCCCTTGCGTAACCGACTACCGAATCCAAGATTTGGTTGCAATGACCTTGTCTTTTCCCGTTCTTTTAGGTTTTCTTTGACCGTTTCCTTTCCCTCTCTTTGGGATAAATAACGTTCAGTGGCGACTGTTCTGTTTGTTTCTGCCGGCCCTTTTCGCAGTTGCGACACTAATTAATTTAAAAAGTTATCACAGTGTTTAAAATTTAAAGATCCAAACTTTTATTGTTGGATACTGGTCTCCTACTCTTGCTTTATTGACCGATATCTAAATGTTTTTGTCATCGCGCAAAACATTTTACTTTAAGAATCCAAATTTCAGAACCAAAAATATAATTTAAATTAAGAAATCATTTTCCTTTGGTTTACTGAGTCCCGTCAATATGAAGGTCCTCACATTCTGGACTCAAAACAACTTAGTTGGACATGGTATTAAACATGAGCATGCAATTCTTAATATCTAAAGCTAACAGCAGCAAGGTAATTGATTTGAATTGAATTATTGCAAACAATTATAGTAAAAACAACTTAAAGTAGCAATATAAAGAAACCTGAAAATAAAATTGGAATTAACTCTGAAATAATCTTCAAGTACAAATGAACATAATGGAAATAACTCTAACATTGACACGATTGCTTTGATCCAAGCTTACAGATGAATTCCTAAAATCTATGGTGCAGTAGCTCCCCAATGTGAGAAGTATACTACTTTTCAATGGTAATTTCTGCTTAAAACTAAGAGTACTGCTTTTGCATAAAAACTTGGATACCCAAAGTTCTCCTAAAACCCCCCATTTATAGTGTCTCATACACTAAAGATGAAGTCCTCACATATTTAGTTCGCGTGGAGGAAGAATAGGTGAAGTGGGAAGAAAATGGTCAGCTTTTCTGCACTTTTTCCGAAACTGTAGGCCACGAAGGGCGGTTTGGCGGTCGCCACCTGACCAGAACAAGTGGATGTGGTAGTTATGCCTCATGGTGGGTGCCATGAGGGTTGTGGCGGGCGCCACACATCTTTAACTTGGCCTTTCTCGTTGCTTTCTCTCTCCTTGTGACCCCCACCTGATGCTTAGTCACAACTGGCTCTGTGGATGGCGTCATGTATTTTCACCATATTTTCTTTGTTTTATGTCGTTTCTATCCAACTTCTATGTACGACCGCTTCTACCTGTAAGGAACCTGAAAAAAATGGAAAAAAACCAGCATAACACTACAAAATGTGACAAAATGCAATAAAACATATGAAATCAAGTCGAAAAAAATAGTGTAGTTCCTGTGTTATCAAACCCCTCCATACTTAAACCTTTGCTTTTCCTCAAGCAAACAATTACTTGCAAGAAAAACAATGGCATACAGATACTCATCCTAGGCTACCAACTCCACTTCGGTTAAGTTTGTGTCGATAGGTGCTTGCTCGCGAACTAAGGATATCGTAGCAACACAATTTCGCATTTGCGGTCATAAATCTCCCTTCTATACAAACGAATCTAAATCATGTCATTATGCCTAGGCCTAACTTACTCATCCCTCTTTCGTCCTCCTTTATTCGGGCGCAATCACATTAAGCTTGTTATTTATACACACTCATAGTAAGGGAACCAGTTAGCTATGATCCTTTTTACACGGGGCTCTGGTAACTAAGCGGTTTAACCCCTTTTCTTCCAATTACAGCTGCGGAGGATCGGATTGTAATCATCCCTACCAAGTTCAATACCAGTGACCTCTGAACCAACTAACATTAGGTGCTTATTATCATATTTTTGCATATTCAACAACCGTTGGGTTAAGCGACCGAGTGAAGGTCACCTAACTTAGAAGGCATATTCTTATTTTTCAATTCATACATTTATTAATTATAAACAGGATAAATTTTCTCATCCCAATAATATTGTTTTAGATCATGAAAAAACTTCTTCTTTTGTTGGTATATTAATTTAGGTGGAAGTACTCTGGCCACTAGGTAGTTGACAAAGTCATCATACCACGAGACTGTGGATTGAGTAAACGTGTTTCCATGATTTCTTCATTTTAAATTTTGGAGTTTTCTTTCTCAGGAAGGTCATCACATTGAGAGCACCCAGGTGTGTTATTTCCTAACTGGCCGATAAGACGGACGTATGGGAAATCATCATTGATTGGCACTTGTTCGACTTTTATAACATCGAGTCTGGAAAGATGATCTGCTACAACGTTTTCAGTTCCTTTCTTATCTTTGATTTCTAAATCAAAATCTTTTAGCAACATAATCCATCTCAACAGCCTTGGCTTAACATCCTTCGTACTCAACAAATACCTAATAGCGGTATGGTCGGTATAGATAATTATTTTAGCTCCCACTAAATAAGAGAAGAATTTCGGCGACTATTGTGTTGCATTTAGTATTGCAAGGCAGAGAACTACTGCAAGTACTCCTCAATAAAATGGTTTGGCTGAAAGGTAAAATCAAACCATTCTAGAAAGAGTGAGATACATGTTAGTTAGTGCTGGATTGAAGATGGTGTTTTGGATTGAGGCTGATGTAACTGAACCATACCTGATAAATAGGTGTCCTTCGACTGCCTTTGGGATTAAGACATCTGAAGAAGTATGGTTGGGACATCCACCTAATCTCGACAGACTTGGAGTATTTGGTTGTTTAGCCTATGCCCATATTAGGCAAGACAAGGTCGAATATAGAGCTTTGAGATATATATTCCTTAGATACCCTAAAGGAGTCAAAGCTTATAGGTCGCGGTGTCTAGATCCAGGTAATAGAAGGTGTATCATAAGTCGAGATATATTTTTCAATGAAGCAGAAGTGGCATTCAAGAAAATTGATGGTGTTGGTCGAAATGAAGAGATCATTGCAGAAGATTTGGAACATGGAGAGATTCTTGTTGTGGTGGAGCATAGTGATGCTGCATTGCATAACCCAGATGAAGTCAAAGAACAAGCACAAGTTGCTGATGAAGATGAGGAGACTGATAATGACTACCTGCTGGCTAGAGACAGGTCAAAAAGAGTCATCAAGCCACATCAAAGACTTGGTTATGCAGATATCATAGCGTATGCCTTAATCTCTGTAAGTGAGGTTCTGGATGAAGAACCTATAGACTATAAAGAAGTTATAAGGAGTCAAAATACAACTGAGTGGCAGAAAGCTATGGCTGATGAGGTAAAATATCTTCATGATAACTACACTTGGGAGCTGATTGACAAACCTGCAGTAGCCAGGTTAGTAAGCTATAAGTGGATTTTCAAGGTTAAGGAAAGAATCAAATGAGTGATGTCAAAATGATTTAAGGCAAGGTTGGTTTCTAGGGGTTCACTCAGAAAGAAATTATCGACTTCAATGATGTGTTCTTACCTGTTTTAAAGCACAGATCCATTAGAATGTTGTTAGTCATGGTGGCAAAGTTTGACTTAGAACTTGAACAAATGGATGTAAAGACAGATTTCATGTATGGTGATCTATATGAAACAGTCCTTATGACACAACCTGGAGGTTATGTAGAAAAGGGAAAGGAAGATTATGTGTGAAAGTTGAATAGGTCGTTATATGGCCTGAAATAAATTCCTCGATAATGGAATACGAGATACGACAAGTATACGACACACATAGATTTTACTAGGAGCTAGTTCGACCAATATGTTTACCTCAGATTTTGACTTGGATGTTCACTTGTTATATTGTTGTTTTATGTGGATGACATCCTCATAACAAGCAATGTTGTTGAGAAGGTTATGAAGGTGAAGGCTGAACTCGAGAAGGAGTTCGACGTGAAGGATCATGGAACTGCCTCCAGGATTCTTGGGATTGACATCCAGAGAGATAGAAAGCAGTTGAGATTATGCTTATCTCGAGAGACATACCTAATGAAGATTCTATACATGTTTGGTATGTCAAATTCAAAGTCTATTATAGCATCGACTAATCCTTAATTCAAGCTGAGTACGACTCAAAATCCTAGAACTGAAGTCGAAAGAGCCTCTATGAATAGTATTCTATATGCTATTATAGTAGGTTCATTGATGTATGCTATGATTTGCACTAGACCAGACATAGCATGCAGTGAGCCTTGTAAGCAGGTACATGGCAATCCTAAAAATGCGCACTAGCAAGCATTGAAGTGGATTCTAAGGTACATAATTGGGTCTTTGAGTAGAGTCCTTATTTATGATAGAGCCTATGGTGATGATAGAAAAGTAGAAATCAAAGGATTTATCGGCTCTAGTTATGCAAGTTGTATGGATTTTAGAAAATCTATTTCTGGATATGTGTTCAGTATGTTTGGTACATCAATCAGTTGGAAAGAAACACTTCATAAGGTTGTTACCTTATGAACCACTGAAGTAGAGTATATTGCCCTCACTAAAGTTGTGAAAGAAGCATTATGGCTTGGGGGGTTTTCTAAGGAGATGAATCTTCAAGGTCAAGTAATCACTATTAAATGTGATAATCAAAGAGGAATACACCTGCCGAAGAATTCATTCTATCATGAGTGAATTAAGCACATCGATGTGAGCCTGTATTTTTTCAGAGAGATAATCGAGTATAGAGAAGTCCAAGTGTTGAAGGTTTTGAATGATGACAATGTTGCTGATATGATCACCGACATTGTTAAGTTGCAAGTTTTTGCACTGTATGCAATTTATAGGACTGCATAATAGTAACTAGTTGTTTCATGGTTCAGAGTTTGTTCCAAGGTTGAGATTTGTAGCTTATAGGTTATAGCAAGTATTGTAGCAAACTCTATCGAAGTCGAAGAGTTAGTGTAGTTATCGAAATATGTTAGCTTGTTATCTAAATTAGCATGTTGGATTGAGGCAGACTGTTGGGCCAATTGTTTAGTATGTTTTGATTATTCTTTCTCTTCTCTTTTACATTGTGATTTTCTTGTTAATCAACTGATCGATCATACTACGTTTTATGGATATCACTTTCACAACAAAAATATCTTTAAATCTATATATCTAAACTTGTTTTGACCATAATATATTTAACTTAATATTTTTTAAATAACATTTTTATAAATAAACCTTTTATATAGATTTATTATAACTCTTACTTCTCTTTAAAATTTGACCATTATTTCATATCTTAATTTATTTTTTAAAATTTATTCTTATTTTATTTCTAAATTATATTTAATATTTTAAAATCTTGCTGTCAGCTTTCGATATTAATAAGTTATTATCGTATTATAATTTGTCTACAGTCAAAGAATAATACATAGTTTGACTAAAGCAAATATATTTATAAAGAACAGAGATAGATACACAACACAAGTAATTGAGAATGAAAAACACAATATTAACCAACAAAATACGATTATGTATTGTTAATTGTCGATCTTATAGATCGACATATATCTAATTTCATTTTAATGTTATAAATAAAACAAGAACAAATACACCTGATTAATGATAGATCATTTGAGTTAAGCTTCTAGGATCCAATCTCCATGAATCAATTCATGATGCACACGAATTCGTTTACGAGAGTAGTAAATTGCTTCACGCATGTTGTTAACATACACCTTATAGTAATGACCCTTTTGCGTGAGGACCTTATCACTAACGATTTTTCCTAACCACCATCCATCGTTATAAAAAACATCAACTTTTTGGCGGAGTTGAAATTTGCGAGGACTTCGAACATGTGGTGGTGAAGGACGAAAATCCTTTGGAAAAAGTGTCTCTATAAGAGGTCCAGATTCATCATCTTCAAGAAGGTTTTTATAACGAACTACATATTTCCCATTCTCAAGACGAGAAATAATTGTGGCTTCGTAATATGAACCCCTAAACCCCTCTTCACTGCTGCATACCTCTACTTTATCTCCTATTTCGTAATCTATTCTCTTTACAGGTGGACGCATAGTTTCCCAATAAGAAGAACATAAACTAAAGACAATGATGAAACTTGATTTTGTGTATGAAGTAACACATATTGTTCTTATATAGTTGGTTGATGTGATGGGGCGATTGAGCTAATGACCAATCTATATGAAAATAAACATTTAAAAAAAGGGAAAATGTATTACTCAACTCAAAACTAAAATTTCATATAAAATATTCACGTAGTCAAACCATTGAATTGTAACAACTCGATTGATTGAGTTACGAATTGAGAATATTATTTCATTTAATTAATCAAAAAAATATATTTTTTTAATTAAAAAAAATATTTTTTTAATTAAAAAAATTATTTTATAAGTTTTTCATAATAACCACCGGTGTTAGAGATAATTGGATATTTGTGAATTATTACACTTTCTTCGTCTTTAAATATAAGACATATTGAATATTTCACTTTTATTAAGTAAAGTTTCTAGGGTACTTAATGTTTATATTTTGGTTTAATACCATTTTTGGTCTTGTGTGTTAATTTTAGGGGTTTATTAATTTTAAAAAATTTATATTGTTTCTTTAACTCTTCAAAAGATATCATGTTAGTCCAATTCTTCTAACTAGCGATGACTTTAGAGATCGAATTTTTAGTTTTTCGATTGCTAATTAAACGAAAATGACTAACATAACATGTTTTGAAGAGTTTAGGGATCAATATGAACTATTCGTAAATTAAGAAGGCAAAATGAACCTAAAAGTTAATATAGGGAAGAAAAAAAGTATTAACACATATATTTTGTATAGAAAAATGAATAAATTGCTCTTTTATTTATAGATTTATTCCGCTTTTTTTAAAATATTTGCAGTCAAACTAATAATATTAATTAGGGATATTTTGAAAAACATGCATCTAGTATAATTTTAAAAAGTAAAAAATAACACAAATAAAAAAATTATAAAATACTCGCACCGACCAAATATTTAATGATTATAATTAGATCAATTATTAAAATTTATTTGTAAGAGTTTTTATATATATATATATATATATATATATATATATATATATATATATATATATATATATATATATATATATATATATATATATATATATATATATATATATATATATATATATATATATATATATATATATATATATATATATATATATATATATATATATATATATATATATATATATATATATATATATATATATATGTGTGTGTGTGTGTGTATGTATGTGTGTGATTTATTTAGTATTATTCATTTCTTCTTGATTATCATATAGGGTTAATATGTATTTTTTTCCCTTTCTTATGGGCGATTTTTGGAAGAAAAAAATCTTAACAAAATCAAAAAAATTTCATTAATATTTTAAGATTCTCTTGTTTTAACCCTTTTAGAAATATAGTCACCAGAATTTATGATATATCAATGCTTTTTATTTTAATTTTTTTTTTATTGATGCATCTGACTTAGTAGAAGTTTTCTATTAATTTACTTTTTTTTTATTATTATTTTATTATTTTTTTTGTTAAAGATTAAAAAAGTCAAAATTCCAAAAATTTGTTCCAAGATATTTTTATTTTCATTATATATTTTTAAATAAATATGTAATAAATACTATTTAATATGAGATGCATATTTATATAATAAATTAATAATATTAAATATAAAATATGAATTAATGAAACAAAAGTGTAAGTGTGAGAGATATGTATAATTCAAATGAAAGTGTAATTGAAATATACAATTATTTGAAATAATTTAAATATATTAATTGAAACAAGTAATTGAACTATATAATTAACTAAAATATTGAGTGTGTATCATATGAGAATGCTATTTTTAGGTGAGAACATGAGAATGAATCTGAATCATTAGATTTTAAAATAAATAGTAGAGTTTATTTATGGTTTTTGTTTTTCTCTCCCCTCCATTATTAAAATAAATAACGGAGGGGAGAGAAAAAAAAACTGACACATAATCTCCACCATTTATTTTAAAATCTAATAGTTCAGATTCATTCTCATGTTCTCACATAAAAATAACATTCTCATACGATACGTTCCCTATATATATGAGAACATATTATATAAGAATGTCATTTTTATGTGAGAACATGAAAATGAATCCAAACCATTAGATTTTAAAATAAATTGTGAAAATTATTTGTAGTTTTTGTTTTTCTCTCTCCTTCATTAGTAAAATAAATTATGGAGGAGAGAGAGAAAAAACAGACACATAATCTCCACCATTTATTTTAAAATCTAATGGTTCAGATTCATTCTCATGTTCTCATATAAAAATGGCATTCTCATATGATACGTTCTCATATAAATATATATTCTTACATTCTCATATAACTTACCCTTTCTCACAAGATATGCCATATAGACCGATACATTAATTATTCAATATATCTAAAAAGTAAAATTTGCTTATAATATGGGACGGAGTAAGAATGAATAAGAACCATCTGATTTAAAAAGGAAAGATTGAGATTAAAAGATACTTTTAAAATTTGATTAGGATTAGATAATTATTTACTAATGATAATTTTACAACTAATCTGATTTGAATCTAATAAATATTGATGACAATTTTAACATTAATGGGATTAAGGATTTCAATAATATTTTTTTCGATAGGATTTTTTTTTAAGTCAAGGGGGTGGTACTTGCAAATACTCAAGCGCTCAATTCAATGATTGAGTGGGACAGAGAGGAATGTTTTATATTTTATAGAATGTGTTCCTTGATTATGATGCTTACTCTATTTTTATATGTAGATTCTAGAGTTTTCAGGGTTCCAGAACAATCCTCGTTTGGGCAGGTGTCTTAATTCTATTCTTTATGTCATCTAGGGATGTTCAAAATCGAACCAACCCAATAAAAAATCGCAAACCAAACCAAACTAAACTAAAATCACAAAAAACCACATTTGGTTTGGATTTGTTTGAACCGTTTTTTAACAAAACCTCGCAGTTCGGTTTGGTTTGCGGTTTGTATTTTGCAAACCAAACCAAACTAAACCAAACTGCATTATGTTACAACCCAGACTTCACTAATCCCACATCTAACCCTAAACCTAAACCTATTATGCCTTAACCTTATAAATATTCTCTTACTCACACTTGGGATTTTAATTTCAACCTTTTCAAATCTCGCCTAGTAGTATCGCGCATTCTTCTCATCTTCTTTGCCATGTAGATCTCACATCTTCTACTTTAATCTCTCATATCTTATGTTCTTTATTTTTCATCTTCTCATTTTTATGTTATTATTTTCTCTTTCAATTACGTTTTTATCGCACCTTTCTTTTCTAATCTTGCATCTCTTATGTTCTTTCTTTTTCATATTATCTAACCTCTCATCTCCTACGTTTTTACTTTTTTATTATAATATTTTTATTATTGTTTTATGCTACTATTTTATGTTTTTTATTCCATTTTTTTCTAATCTTATTCTTGCATATTGAATGAGAAGTTTTTGTATAAATATGATGACTTTTGTTGTTATTTGATAGTGTATGAATGATTAAATACAAAGTTATATTGTTCTCTACAGGTGTATGTATGGCTCAATAAAAATCTTATAAAAAAACCGAATCAACCCAAATTGCATTGGTTTTGTTTGGTTTGGTTCAATTTTATTTTTAAAAGTCAAGCGAATCAAACTAAACTACATGTTTTTCTCTTGTGGTTCAGATAATTTTTAGCGTCAAAACAGCCCAGACCGCATCGTGAACACCCATAATATTGTCATCTAACGACCTTCATTAAATTATTCATCTTGATTAGGTGTATCACTTGGGTAGAACTTAAGGTGTTGTGAGATCTTACACCTATTTCATGTGGTTCGTATTCCTTATGATCCATAAATCTAACCGTCTACAACAGTTAGCATTGAGATTTGATCGTCTTTAATATAAGCCAATATCATATTGAGTTGATTTTATCCTAAAGTTGAATCAGGTATGAACAACAACTATCTCATATAAGATTAGAAATTTATCTCTTTAGATTATAAAGTCAAACTCTTACTACTGAACTAACATGCCATGGGCCAAAAATAAGATTAAATCAAATTTAAAATTTGGATAAAAACCTATGGCTTAATTGCAACTATGCCCCCCCCCCTATTTTGTATTTTTTTGGGTTTTGGTCCCCCCATTTTAAAAACCACGATTTTGGTCCCTTTTTTAATTTTTGAGTTTGATTTTAGTCTCCTCTCCTATTTTAATTTTTTTTAATGATGTGACACTATTTAAGATGACGTGTCTAATGCCAGGTCATTTTTAAAAAATTAATTTAAGACTTTTTTTATTGACTAGGATAATTAACTTATTAATATAATTTTAATTAATTAATTAATTAATGATTAATATTTTATTATTAATTTTTATAATTAATTAATTAATCAAAATTTTAAATGAAACTCTTTGGACCTTTAGTTATTGGCCCATGTCTTTCGTCCATCTTTCTAACCCACAATTGAATTGTTGTGTTTGTTTCAGCTTTATAAACACTTTTGTGTCTTATACAAAAATCAATGTGGGACTTCTAAAAGACATTTTATACTACAACATTATCTCCTTCTTTATTGTAGTAACTTCTCCTTCTTCTCAAACTTGTGTCCATTGCAGTAACTTAGATGAACAGAAGAACAAAATCGAACTAACTTTCTAAACTGGACCAACTTCATGATCAACCATTGATTCAAAAAATCACCATGAAAATGCAAATCTGTCCATTGATCTTTTACCACAGTAAAACTCCCCAAAATCCCCTTTTCACATCATATTTAAGCTGAGAAGTGTTACACCCTAAAATTTGCTCAACCTAATTCATTTGGTTTATGTTTCAATTGCATTAAGCATTTGCATATATAGAGTCATGTACCTAGTCTAATCATCTGCATAGCATAAGCATAGCAAGTCATCCAACAGGGGACCAATCATTATTCTCATCTCTAGAGGCCTATCAAGAGGTTATGATTCAAATTCAATCTCATTCAAGTCATCAGAAAGAATTGGGAAGCTATCAAGTCAATGGATCAAGCAGTTCATCTATCTCCTATCTAAGGGTATCTAGGGATCATCAAAGAAATTGTGAGCTGTGGGCTGAGCATGGAGAGTATCTGGACATCATGGGAGACTTAGAAAGTCATTTGGAGAAGGAGACAAGTCATTGGTATGATCACAAGAATTGTAGTTGAGGACAGTCAACTAGGGTTTCATCTGGGTCAACCCTGGGTCAACTCTAGGTCAATTGACTGATTGAAAGGCATAAAAGGCTATTGGAGAGATGTGTGGTTCATCATTTGACATGGAGAATAAGGATATGTTGTTATGCTAAGAAGAAATCAAGAGAAATCAAGGAGAAGAGGAGTTTCTAAATTAGGGTTTCTGTGTAAAATCCCCTAGTTTAGGTCAAATTTCCAAGCAAGATAAGTCAAGATGCAAGCTTCAAATGGATCCTTGGCCAACATGGAACTTGTAGAGGATCTCAATACCTTTAATTTGAGTTGTGGAAGACATTAAGGAGATTTATAGAACTCAAGTTATGGTCCTTGCAAGTTACAGGTCATCTGAGGTATCTGAAATTTTGTCTGTGAAAGTGACTTGACTTCCAAGCTATTTTTACCCCTAAAGGAGATTTCAAATGAATTTCTGGTAAACATAATAATTGTTCCTCATGGTCTTAGCTTTCTAGAATGGTATAGTATGCCTTCATATGATTTGTGGAACTCTACTTATGATCTTGGCAAGCAAAGGGTATTTTGGTCATCTGAGAATTACAAGTCATTTCAACCTATGCCCAAAACTCATACAAGGAGGCTTCAAATGGAAAACTTTACAACATCAAACTTGTTCCAAATGACATTTTGAGTCTAGAAAAGTGACCATGAGAGATTTTAAAGATTCATAGCACAAGGTTTCAAAATTGTTGGATTTAATGAATAAAAATGGACTTAAAAATGAGTTTTTTCATATTTTGGCCAAATGAAGCAAAATTATAGGTCATTTTGAATGGAAAGAACATTTTAAAGACATTGGCTAAAGTAGAATTTTGAGCTTAGTTCACATTTTGGGAGTTATCCATGGTTACTTGTAATGGAAGATACATAAACCAAATCCAAGGGAAATTGTGCAAGGGAAGCTTCTCCAAGCTTCTAGGAGTTTCTAACATCATGTATATATTGATATGAGATGGTTCATGCCATGGTTGGTGATCTCATTTTCTCAAAATCACAAGTTTCAATCACTTTTTCCAATTTGCAAAAGCATCACAAACACTCTCAAATTCTCATCCATTTCCATCTCTCTTGATTTGATCATCATTATCATCATCCAAGGATCAAAATTCACATATTCATTTGGTGGAATTGAGCAAGAATCGTGCCATAGAACTTTAACATCCAAGGTGCAAGAACTTTGGGATTGTTGAATTCAGAAGGATTGGACAAGATTCATTGCATACAGAATTCATAATCAAGCTCCTTGATCATTTTCCACTCATCACAAGCATCAGATTCAAGGATTTTGGTACCTGTTTTCAAGAATTTGCACCAGGTATGTTTTCCTTTGAATTAGCTAGCATAGTGCTCATGGCATAGGATGGTTAGTATATTAGAGACCTAGGTGGTTAGGTGATGATTTTCACAGAGTTTGGAGAGGTTTAATGGAGATTATCAATGGTGCACTAATTCTGTTGGAGCTTAGAACATCAAGAATAATGCGAGATAATCTTAGATTAGTTGCTTAGAATGATCAGTGAAAGATGTAGTTTATGCTAGGGTAAAGATTGGCAAGGTTTGGTATAGTTGATGACAGGTGTTCATGGTGGATTCTACATGTTGCCTCTATCGGGTTGGCTTTTTGAGTGAGTTTCAGAAAGAGATAATGGTATGGTTGTGTAGGGGAGAGTTGATAGAGCATCTTTGCTCTTTGAATTGTGTGATTTCATGGAGGGACGAAGGAGAACAAGGGAGTGTAAGATTCGTGCATGGTTAGGGTTTTCTGAAACCCTAGGGTTGCTCAAGGTTGAAGACGATGTCTGAGCCACACGATGGGGTATTTGACCTTGACTGGGGATCTAATCCTATGGCCACGATTTAATTTGAAAACGGAGGGAAATTCAGAGGGTGCTACGCACCGTTTCATTAAAGTGTTTTTGATGGGCTTAAGCTTTCATTGCTAATGGCACCCCTCCCAGCGCAGGCCCAATGATATTCAACTGGAAATAATGCTATCTGCACCGTTTTGAGTTTTTGATTTTTTGTCTATTTTCTGAAGCGCGTATGGGCCTTACTCTTTATTCTATTCGCACCTCATCTTTTGGCCCACATAGATAAAACAACTGAGCGCTTTGGCTATTCAGACCCCCCCTCTCCTTTTATTTTCTATTTTGTCATTTTTAATTTCTTTAATATTTTCTCATCCTTTAAAAAATCATAAAAAATAGAAAAATGCATATTTTCAATTGATTCTTTTTGCATTAATTTCTTCAAGATGTCTAAAAAATAAAAATTGCATTTTATTTTTTATTTGATATTTTTCCCATATTTTCCAAATAAATGCCTATTTTAGGTGTTTCATTTCATACATGATTTTGATGAATTTTGTTCTACTAGTTGCTTTAATATTTTTTGTCCATTCTTTTTAGGTTGATTAATAGACATTGGTAGCTTGTACATACAATTTAGTTCATATTTTTAGGAATTAATTTTAGGTGTTTAGTTTAGGTGTGAATAACATGAATAAAATTAGGGTTTTAAATCAACTTAGGTGAGATAGTTTAATTCTTTTAGGAAATTTTCATCTGATTTTGGGGATATGGACTATAGGGGTTATGGGTATAGGATAGATCCCCTTAGAAATCACTAGGATTCCCCTACTGCTATTGGTATATTACTGTCTATATTTGATTGAGTGGTGTGGTGTGCCCTCTGGGGATTACTGATTTGTCTGTGTGGGTATTGGGATTGTCTGGGGATTGGGGAAGCTGAAGACTTGTGATGATGAAGCCATTGGAAATCCAGAGCTTGAAGACCAACTTCCAGAGTGGATGAGGAGATTCCTGCTAGCAGCTGTTGAGGAGATTAGGGTTTAGGGGCTAGGCAGAGCTTTAGATTAGAAAGCTTGTTTCTCAAACATGGAATGTCTTGTCTGCATCCATCCTTTCTCTATGATTCAAAGTCTCTTTCAAATATTCACCTCCTTCCTTTGGAAGGATCAGTGAATGTATTTGAAAGATAGAACTTTTGAAAGGAAACTTTCTGTTTAATGTTAACAGTTGATGAACCACCCTTGGTAGGTAATTAACTGTCTAACATTCATTCACTTCATCTTGTTGATTGATATTCCTCCTGGAGCCTGAGACTTGAAGAAAAGCCATTGTAGATGGAAGACTGATGATCAAGACCTTGCTGAAAAGCTGTGGAGATGGAGATTGAGGCTTGCTGAAGCTTGTAGCTGTATGGAGATGACTTGAAGATGGATACTGAGGCAGAGCTGCTGTAGCTGTTTATTATTGATGTATTTCATTTCTGATGTATTGATTGGTTTTCCTGACTGTATTGTTTGCTGTTTACCCTGTTGGGTTGAAAGTGAAGCCTGTTCACTTTTGCCTATTGTTTTCTAGGTTCGAGGTTGAGTGGGACTCCCTTGCCTCGCTTGTATTGCTGCATCCATGAATTTTACCGCTTTACTGTATATTTGCTATTGTTTCTGTTTCCGTCTATTCCCTTAGGATCTCTGTTTCTCTCTGTGCAAGAGAGGAGCATGATAGACACTAGGTCTTAACCCATGCATGATAACATTAGGTTAGTTTGTTTCCCTCCGCAACCGTAGGTTAGAATTCTGTCTCTTCTTCCTCAAAACAAACAGAAAAACACCATAAAGATTTCAAACACAATAAAAGACACTTCTTCCGTAAAAGAATGTGAACTCATCAAAACGTCATTTTTGTCCGCTTGGACTGCTAATCAGAAAAACCTTTTTCAGAAGGAATAAAATCAATCAAGACAGACCTGTGTCTTCCGTGGCCCGAACTACGTTTGCTCTGATCTTTCGTGCTGTATGAAAGTACGTAGGCATAGGATGCGATATCCTAGCGAGCAACCTTCCCCTCCTTTCCCGTAGGTAGGCGAACTACGTTGACTCTGATTTCTCGTTCCAGACGGGAATACGTAGGCATAAAGTGCGATACTTTGCCGAGTCGTTTTCTTTTCTTTTTAACACTTAACCTTTAGTTTAGGTAGAATAACAATCCATACCCGAAAACAAGCGTGGATCCCGTCGAGTACGACGGACGTGAGGGGTGCTAATACCTTCCCCTTGCGTAACCGACTCCCGAATCCAGGTTTTGGTTGCGACGACCATACCTTTCCCGTGTTGTGCGAGGTTTACTCTGAGCGTTTCCTTTCCCTCCCGTGGGATAAATAACGCACGGTGGCGACTCTTCTGTTTAGCCGGCGCCGATTTTCGCAGTAGCGACAGCTGGCGACTCTGCTGGGGATCCAACGTCCCCTGGCTGCTAAGGACTGCGATAGTTCTTATGCATTTGGGATCCAACGTCCCTTGAGAGAGTCAATCCTAACGCTTGTTTTCCCGTCGAGGATTTTGTATGGATTTATATATTTCTAACCTTTATTTTCAGCATTATATATATTGATTATTATTGTTGTATTGGGGTGTGATGGGTGGTTCTATGATTGAGAGATAAGCCGGACCTGGGCTTGAGTGCACCTAGAATTAGAGTAGAAAGTAGTGGGTGCGTGCCGGCTTTGCTTGCATTAGTGTCTCATGAAATCTACACTCGGACGAGGTTCTTCTGGTTGGCTTCTTTTTCTACCCTTTGGGTTGAAGGGGTTGTTGGTCAGCTGAATTGTCGACTCCGGGAACCGATCATTTGGAAGTTAGCTAAGTGAGGCCTCTTCAGGATTTGATGATGCCACTCCTTCTGGGAATCGTATCATCAACCCTGAAAGTCTGTGACGCCGACGACCGCATAGGATGCCATACCTTTGTCAGTTACTAGGACATCCACCTGTGAGAGGGTTTGGGGTTATGCAGGTAACTAGACCTTCAGACTACCGGTTTGTTCCTTGATCAGAGATCCTGGGTATTTATGGAGATGTGAGGTCTGTCAGAGACCATCTGGAGACGTGGTATGAGGTCTGTCAGAGACCATTTGGATTAGTTTTGAGGTCTGCCAGAGACCAGTTGGAGATATGATTTGAGGTCTGCCAGAGACCAGTTAGAGTCATGGTTTGAGGTCTGTCATAGACCATTGTTGGAGCTTTGTTTTAGGTCTATCTGAGACCAGGATTTGAGGACTTCTATAGAGTCTATCTGAGACTTCTTGATATGGTTCAGGCTATTCAGCTACGGCAGTTGGTCCCTGTTGCATGTTACTTGCATTGCATTGTTGCATTATCATTGCATCCCATTAACGTGTGTCTGTGCTGCAGGTGCATTCGCATATCCTCCGATTCTAGTGTCCAGACTTCTGAGTATTGATTATGGCTGGTTTGAGGAAAACAGTTGCGTATAAGCTACCTTCACCTGATATTACTTCTTTGCTTGGTCTGATATCTCTTGCTGATGAGGAAGTTAGGAGAAGCTTCAAAATGAGTCATGGGAGGTTACTGAGATTAGTCTGCAAGCCCACCGCTGATGAGATGAACGGGCTGTACACCTTGATGCAGTTCTATGACCCCGCATTGAGATGTTTTACGTTTGCTGACTTCATTCTAGGGCCCACCATTGAGGAGTATGTGGAGTTTACTGAGCTACCCGTGCAGAACAAGGTTCCATTTATTCACTCTGCTGCTGAGCCCAAGTTGGAGGACTTAGCCAAAGCCTTGCATATGGACGCTGCAGAACTGTTATTGACTTCTTGGCTTGAGGTTTCAGGTTTCTCTCTTGATTTCTTGGTTGGCAAAGCTCAGGAGTATGCCAGGAGCGGATGTTGGGTGGTTTTCAACGCTATTTTGGCTCTATGCATTTATGGAATTGTGTTGTTCCCTAACTTGCCCAATTTCGTAGACTTGGACGCTTTCCATCTATTTGCTGCCGGCAATCCAGTGCCAACGTTGATCGGAGACTTCTACCACTCCTTGCACTACAAGAACGAAAACAGAAGGGGAAAGGTTGTTTACTGCTGTGCTCCTCTATTGAATATGTGGTTCAAAAGCCACCTTCCCATGAAGGGATCTTTTGTGGAGAGTGCAACTACAGCTAGCTGGTCAGAGCGCTTGATGAGGCTATCTTCCGAAGACGTTGAATGGTTTGATAGAGATCTGCTGGGATCCGAGCTTATCTTCAGTTGTTCTGGTCACCCTAATGTTCCGTTGATAGGGAGGAAAGGGTGTATCAACTACAACCCTTCTCTGTTCGTCCGTCAGTTCGGGTATGCGCTGAAGAACCCGCCAAAGGAGGAAGAAGTACAGGAATCTCTGTACTTCACCGGAGACTTGAAGGGGGAGTTACTAGCCAAGCTGCAGCATGCCTGGACGCGTATTAACCGAAGAGGGAAGCCGTTGTTAGGAAAGAATGACTGTCAGGCCTATGCACCTTACAGAGAGTGGATCCAGGAGAGAGCCAGTCAGTTGAGGATGCCATTTCCAGATGCACCAGTTCTTGTTCCTATTCCGGTAACAGAGCCAACTACTGTTTCTAGGGAAGCCTACGAGCAAGTGGTGAAGGAAAAAGAAGCCTTGATGAAGATCAACGAAGGGTTAGAGCAGGAGCTAGCCCAGATGCGCAGCGAGAAAAACAAGGCCGTCCATGCTTTCCAACAGCAGATTGAGCTAATGAACAGGTTAGGGGCTGAGCTGACTGAGGAGAGGAAGAAGCGCGAACGTCTGGGGCAAGAGTTCAGAAGCTCCCATGACATGCTTGAATCCAAGAAGAAAGCGCTTGACATCGCTCACCGAGATATCTCTTCTTGCAATAAGACTTGGAATGCTACGCTCACCAACAATAAGAAGAGGGAAGATAAGTTGAAGCAGCAAATTTCCGACCTCGAAGAGCAGTTGAAGTCCAGCATCAAGAAGTGTGAAGAAGAAGTGATGACCCGGTACAGTCTCCAAAATGCACTGAACAAGGCCATCAAAGGCAGAGATGAAGCTGTGTCTCAGAAGCGTAAACTAGAGGATCGCTTCGGAGATGGGGCATGGGAAGAAACTGCTGAAGACGTACGTCGTGTTCTTAAGAAAAGAAACCAACTTGTTGAGGGGCTGCTTGATCGACCAAGTCATCCGGAGACCAAGAAGTTGCTAGAAGAGTACCAGACTTATGGGAGGATTTGATCATTTCATGTAGTAACTTGTGTGCTTTATTTGCATAGTGCTGACCATCACCAGGATTGTTGGTCGAGGTCATGCCTTCTTTTGTTGTACTCTCAGTGATATTGTATTCCGGGCTTATTGATTTCTCTGCAATATATGAGGCTTTCTGTGATTCAACTCCGCCCTTTGTATTGCTAGCACTGTCACTGCACCGGAACCTTCACACTAGAATCGGGGAATGAATTTCCCTAATGCACAGACACACATTGCATTGCATTCATATTCATATTGCATTACAGGTAATCTTTGGACGATGTCTTATTTCCTGCTCTGTATCAGGTACTTTTCAAGATTGCAGATCAGCACCCGCACCGCTATTCTACTCGCACCAACTGTCGAAGAATCATGGATCAAATGTAGAACGAGATGCAAGATGTGCGCGAGAAGCTAGCTCTCTTCATGCAGACCATGGAAGCTATTGCAAAAGGTCAGGAGAATTTGCAAGCCATGGTCCAACCTCTGTTGGCTCGAAATGCTGGTCACGGTAACGAGGATCATCAGTCTGTACGAGTCGATACGGTTCATGGAGATGGCACTCCCACGCCAGTGGCTCCACCTGTAGTCAATATACCTGCTGCTAATGTCAACAACGCTACCGCTGCTGTGAACGGTAACATCGGAGTTGGGAATGAGACCGCTGTCCATAACGTTGGGCTTGGTGATGTCAACTTGGGTGATAATATGGGAGGCAACGGCTTTGTCAATGCTGGATTCGGGTTCAACGATCAGGGATTCGATAA
The DNA here is from genome assembly GCA_963859935.3 of Lathyrus sativus. Taxonomy (NCBI): domain Eukaryota; kingdom Viridiplantae; phylum Streptophyta; class Magnoliopsida; order Fabales; family Fabaceae; genus Lathyrus; species Lathyrus sativus. The sequence goes on along the minus strand of OZ012738.1, from coordinate 650,887,750 downwards.
CACGGGGAAATATGGTTTCAATGCTCAAGGCTTTGGGCAAGATGGTTATGGTGTGGCCAATCAGGGTTACGGAGGTTTCGGAAATGGAAACGGCGCTGGGTTAATGGCTTTTGGGCCTGCTGGAGGTGTTCAGGGATACGGCAACAGAGGGCGAGGCCCAGTGATGAATCAGATCAGGGCTGGCCGTAATAATGGATATGATGGGTATGGAGCTGGGAATGGTATGTGGCAAGAAGATCAGCAGGAGGACGCTTTCTCCGGCGGAGGTTTCGAAGGGCCGATGGATGACTCCCAAAAGATCAGAATGCTGGAAGAGCAGATGAGGGGGGTCCTGAATCAAAGTGTTGTGGGCTTAGACATGGCAACAATGGGTCTGGTACCTGGCTTGAGGGTGCCAATCAAATTCAAAGCTCCTGCGTTTGATAAGTATAAAGGGGACACATGTCCGAAAGTGCACGTACGGGCTTATTACAGAAAGATGTCTGCATACTCGACTGATGAGAGAATGCTAATGCATTTCTTTCAAGATAGTCTGTCGGGTCCTTCCTTAGAGTGGTACATGGGGTTGGAGCCAACCAATATCAAGACATGGAAGCAATTGGCAGAGGCATTCGTAGCTCACTACAAGTATAACAGCGATTTGGCGCCCAATCGGGTCCAATTGACAGGGCTGTCGCAGAAGAAGGGTGAGAGCTTTAAAGAGTACGCGCAAAGGTGGCGCGACATGGCTGCCAGGGCCCGTCCTCCTTTAGAAGATAAGGAAATGAACGACATGTTCGTCGGCATATTCACAGGCTTGTTTCATGACATGTTGTTTCATACATCTCTGGCCAGTTTTTCAGACTTAATTCTGATGGGAGAAAAGATTGAACGCAACATTAAACAAGGAAAGTTCCAGGCTGAGGAATCAACTGCATCTGGCAGTAGTAGGAAGGCTTTTGGTGGGCGCCGTCAGGGCGAGGCAAGCGCAGTATTTGGAGGCCGAGGCCGAGGCCGAGGCAGGGGACGAAACCAATATCATCAACCGCAGCAGGTGGCGAGTGTTACTATCCCGTATCAGCAACAACCACCTTAACAACAACAACCGTTTCAGCAGCAGCCAATGCAACAACAGCAGGGGATGCAGCAGCCTCAGCGAAGATTCCAGGGTGGCAAACCAAGAAGAGTGTTTGAGAAGCCTCCCTCAACGTATGCTGATTTGTTACAGACACTGTTGGGTCTAAATTTGGTAGAGAAGAGAACTCTGGCACCGATAACGGGAACTCCTCCGTATGGTTATGATGCAAGCAGGCATTGTGAGTTTCATTCTGGGGCTCCGGGCCACGATATAGAAGGTTGCCATGCTTTTAAGCATGTTGTGCAGGATCTTTTGGACAATAAGACTATCAATTTCGGAACGGCAGGTCCGAATATAGTGCAGAAACCCATGCCTAATCATGGGGCAAACGCCATTTTGACTGAGGAAGGGTTGAATATGATTATGAATGTCGACGATTTAAAAACGCCGCTGAGCGAGATAAAGAGCAGACTATTGCAAGGGGGTGTTTATCCAGGATGTGACGAGTATTGCTTAGAATGCTGGACCCTAGCTGGGGGGTGTGATGATTTGAAGAAAGGCATTCAGGCTTTAATTGATGGAAGCACATTGCAGTTTGATCGAGCAGCAACTGAAGAGCCCGCAGGGGCAGTGGCAGATGATCAGAGTGATGTGGCCACTGTAACGATCTCTCGGAAGACAATCACTATTGCAGCTCCGGTTCAGCGTCCACCGATCACCATAACTAAGGTCGGACCAATCCCGTACGAGAACACGAAAGCAGTCCCATGGTCATATGGGTTGGAGGTGTATTGTGACGGGATAAAGATTGATGTTGATAAGCAGCCAACCGAGACTGTGGATAATGTTGTTGGTTCAGGAGGTATGACAAGGAGTGGTAGGATCTTCATATCACCTGAAGTGGAGGCCGAAAGACTAGCGAAAGGAAAAGGGAAGATGGTTGAGAATGTCCCAGTGCAAGCAAGCGAAAAAGAAGCGGCATCGAAAGACGTAGAAGAGTTCATGCGCTTGATTCGAAAAAGTGATTATAAGATCGTGGAGCATCTGCAACAGACGCCGTCCAAAATATCCATCTTGTCATTGGTCTTGTGTTCGGAAGCTCACAGAAATGCTTTGTTGAAAGTCCTAGATACTTCCTTTGTACCCCAAGACGTCTCCGTGAATCAACTAGAAGGAGTGTTGGCACATGTGAATGCAGGCCACAGCTTAGGCTTTACCGACTTCGATTTGACCCCGAAAGGGAGAGATCACTGAAGGTGAGAAAATACTTAGAAGGGGGGGTTGAATAAGTATGACAGAAAATAATCAAAGATAAAAACACAAGTATTTTTATCCTGGTTCGTTGAACTCAACTACTCCAGTCCACCCTTTTCAAGAGTGATTTGCCTTTCTCAACAAGGACTTAATCCACTATTTAAATCAACTGATTACAAATAGCACACCTAAGAACAACTGTTCTTAGTCTTCTTAAGAGCTACTGATCTAACCTAGATCCTCTTAAGGAAAACTTCCTTTTACAAATTAATGTAATACAATGAAAGAGTAATGAATTGCTTCTAAGAAAGCTATAAACACAACTGTGTTATTTCTCTAAGTTTAGAACAATGTATGAACAGTGAAGAATATGAGAGCTTGTGAGTTTTTCGCGTTTGAGAAGATTTTCAATATTCGTCTTAATTCGGCACTTGAAGAATGAGCTATGATGTCCTTTATATAGCCACTTGAATATTGGAGAGAATATTTTACCGTTAGAGAAAATATTTCCAATATCAAAATAGTACTGTCCTTTGTACTATTACAGCAGAGAGACGGCGCACAAATAGTGGGTGTAGCAATTGTCTGCTGAGCTGTGATTTTACCATATAAGGAATGTACCAGAGGAATAATATTCTTGCAGAGAATTTTGTCTATCCCAATTAAGGAAAGATTTGCTGGCATATTCCAACGGATATATTAAAATAATCTTCTTCAAATAATTCTTCAAATAGTTCAGATCAACAATCAATATCAGAGTCTTCAGTCTTCAGAACCTTCTGGAAACTTCAGAGCCTAATATGTTCTTCAGATGTTGATGAATCAGAGTCTGGTGCAGCTGTGTGCTTGAAGCGTAACATGCTCTTAGATCAGAGTCTTCACTCAGATCAGAGTCTTCTCACTCAGAGTCTCTTCACTCAGAGTCTTCTTTCATTCAGATTCTTGATAATACATGCAGCGTGTTGTATCTTCAGAATCTTGATGACTAAGCTCTTATACTTCAGATTCCTCTAATCTTCAGATGCTCTTGAGCCATTCAGAATTCATTGTTCACATCAAATTTGCTCTTTAAGATTAAAATCTTTTGTGCCTGTATAAAACAGTTTAGAACAAATTTAGAGAGTATAATTCTTGTATACAAATTATCATTAATGTTATCATCAAAACATAGAGATATTACTAAGACACAATCTGTGCTCTTACAATCTCCCCCTTTTTGATGATGACAAAACATGAGCAATTTGTTCAATAAAAATGAATTAAAATTACTCCCCCTGAGATTAACAATCTCCCCCTGAAATGAATACTCTAATGGAATTAGATACTTCCCTTTCTGGTTGAGTATATTTCAGATTCAGAGCCTGATTTCATTTCAGATTCAGAGCCTGATTGCATTTTGGGTTCAGAGCCTGATTAACATCCTGATTGAAGCCTGGTTGACAAATCCTGGTTGACATATGTTTGACTTCTAGAGTCAAAGCTTGATGCCATATTAAAGCTTGATGCCAAAGCTTGATGTCATATTAAAGCCTGATGACAGATGAACAACTTCAGAACACCTGGTTGTTTATCTTGCCATTTCCTGTCTTGAGTTATCTTTCAGATCATAGTACTCAAGGTTAGATATCAGAGTCTGGTCTTTAGATATCAGAGTCTGGTTTACTCAGATTTAGCTATTTTTGATCAGGTTCTGAAAAGATAGATCTCAGGAAAAACTTCAATGAATTTTGTCAGAGTCTGGTTAGATTAATTTGTCAGAGTCTGGCTAGATTCAAAGAATGTTAGTAACATGTCTGACTTAGTTCAGATAATTGCTTATAGATTTGAACAATCAGATTCTATTTTGTTTCTCCCCTTTTTTGTCATAATCAAAAAGATTTTTAAAAGACAGTAAAGATGCAGAAGAAACACATATCCAGATAAAAAGATCAATGTCATTAAGATAGGAAAACAATCAGATACAAGCATGCAAGACATATCAGAAGAAGATCAAAAACAAAACAAAACATGAAAAACTTGTGCAAAAACATCAAGTAGGTTTAGCAGATGAGGCTTGTTGAGAAGCAATGAGTTGCAGCAGTGCTGTAATCCTCTCTGAATTCTCATCTTGCTTAGCCATCCAAGTTTTCATTTCTTCATTTGTCTTCTTTTGATCAACCATGAAATCCTTTAGTTCCTTGACATCCTTCTGAAGATCTGTAGATACTGAAATAGAAGATTCTGGAGCAGTGGATTCTGAAACAATCTGAGTGACATCATGTGCAGGAATTTCTGGAGGTGGAGGAGCTTCTAGAAGAAGAATAGGAGGAGGGTTTCTCTTAATCCGTTTCTGATAAGCAGCAAACCTTACTTTTGACAATCTAAGACATTGAGTCCTGATTTTCAAAGCCTCCCTATTCAGTCTGTAAAGATATTTCTTCCAAACAGCATTAGCAGCCTCTTTGTCCATAGTAGTCATGCACACATCCATAATGTCAGCAAAGTCTGAGACATTATCCTTTTCAAAATCTCTTAACATAGTATAAACACTTGATCCCAATTCTGCTTCATCAGGGATTCTGGGTTGGGTTGGTTGTGTTTGTGGTGTTTGTTTAGAAGGTTGAGGTTGTGAGGATGGATGTTCAGATGTTTGTGGTTCAGAGGTTTGAGGTTGTGAAGATGGATGTTCAGATGTGGGTTGGTTGTTTTGTGGTTCAGATGTTTGTTGGTTGGTTGGTTCAGATGTTGGTTGTGGTTCAGATGTTGGTTGTGGAGTGGTTTGGATTTCAAGAGGTTGTGGATTGAGAGTTTGAGTTGGGGAGTTTTGTGGAGAGGGTGGATGTTCAGAAGTGGGAGATTTAAAAAGTTGTTTCCAAACACTCTCAGTACGAGGTTGTTTGAGATCATTCAAGCATTCATTAATAAAACCAGATGATTCATCATCAGATGATGTATCAGATTGGTTAGATTTTTCAGAAGTTGAAGATAAAATGATAGAACGGTTTAAGGGTGTGATATCTAAAATCTCATTAGGATCAATGGGATTTTCAGGTTGGTCAGAGTGTTCAGGGTGAACATCCTCTGGAATGGTAGATTCTGGGATGGTGTTTTGAGGTTGTGGTGTTGCTTGTTGGGTTTGTTTGGATTGTGGTGTTTGAATGTTTGTTGGTTGTGGTGTATGAGTCTCAGATGGTCTAGATCTTTTAAATATGAGGGGTGAGTCAGATGGTGTGGGGGTAGCAGAATGATGAACAGGATTAGAATCAGTGTTAAATACCTGTTTCAGAGTATCTCTTATCTCTTCAAAAGTTGCTGCAGGAGGATCTTGTTGAACCTTCTTCAGCTTCTTTCTTTTCTTCTTCTTCTCAGCATCTGAATGCTTTCTTTTCTTCTGATGACCTTCTTTATCAGCTTTTCTCTTGCGTCTTCTTTCCCTTGTTAGATCAGGAAGAACTTGGCCTTCCTTCTGCACAAGATTTGCAGGAATCTCAACACCATCTCTGATGCATCGAGCAACATACTCAGCAATAAGCTCTCTGGGTTCATCTGAGGTGAATAGAGGAAAGTCCTCAACAGGAATCCTTCTCCCCCTAACTTCATCAGAGTTAGTTTTCCTTGGTTTCTCAGATAAATCTTCAACCAGTTTCATCCTTCTCAGAGTTAAACCATTTATTTCAGAGCCAATGATGAAATTCAGATCTTCTGTCAGCCCAGCCTCTTGCAGATGCGCCACAAGTTGGTTTTCTATCAGAATATCTGAAATCAGTCTTCCCATAGGAATCCATGTTCTGACTCTTCCAGTTTTATCTCTGGCAGTTTCCCTTGTTTCCTTGACATGAGATACCAGATGATTGAACAACAGATATGGAAGATCAATCTGAATGTTTTGATGTAAACAGTACATGAAGTACAGTTGTTCAGCATTAACATAGTCAGATGAGTTTGAGGAGGGTCTATGAAATATGGTGTTCAAGAAAATCTTAGCCCAAATCTTGTAAGTGGGTTTCAAAAACTTAACCTTCTTACAAGGTTCACCAGTAGTGCAGATTTCTTGACAAACATCCTTCAGATCTTCACGCGCAGAAGACAGAGAGGTTACTCCATCAGTTGCCTTGAAACCTATGAGTTTCCTGATCAGATTTTCAGTGATAACAATCTTCTTACCCAGCACAGAAGAATGAACGAACTTTGGAGTAGCGAATGCATGGATCCAAAACTCCTTCACTAACTTTGGATATACAGGACCCATAAGCCTGTCAAAATAACCGTCCCAGCCTTGTGCTTTGATTGAGGGAATCAGATCAAACCCATTTTCAGCAAGATCTTCCAAATCCATGAAACTTTCACATAACACTTCTAGAGAATCAACAGGAGTCAGGAGAGTGCGTACTGGTTCAATGATAGTGGTGGAATCTTTGGTAGTAACTGCTTTTGAAGTGGATGCCATTGTTGATGATGATGAAGGAGATGACGGTTTCTGGGTTCTTTTAGGGTTTGCGAAGAGAGAGAACAACAAGCAAAAACGCATATGTGTTTGAGAATGTGAAAAGTGTGAATGTGTTAAGAGAGTGGTTTATATAGAGAAATAAAACACGCATGGGAAACACAACAGACATACATAGGACACATACGCACGTTTGCATTTAATGAAAAGTAATCATTTTTAATTATGATATGACATTTGGGGGGAAAATCAAGACAAATTGAGATTTTCAAAGCAATACCTTAAACGTCATAATCAGTAGGTGTACTCCATCTTTTCAGATTCTGAGTGACACGTGTTTGCTTGCATGTGATTCTGTAACTCTTAAGAAATGAAACGTTTTCAACTTTCAGATCCTCTGAGATGGTCAGTACAGAGTTTCACACAAAAATAAAACACAGATAAATTAAACAAGCAAAACAGATGAAATACTTCAGAGTGTTAAACACTTAGCATCTGAGAAGTTGACTCTGAGAAATATTACTCTGGACAAAAATCCATACAGATATTTTTCAGAATAAACTTAAACCTATCTTCAGCAAGGGGTTTTGTGAAAATATCTGCCCATTGATGATCTGTATCAACAAAGGCTAAATTTATTACACCCTTCTGAACATAGTCTCTGATGAAATGATGTTTAATCTCTATATGTTTGGCCTTAGAGTGTAAAATTGGATTTTTGGATAAACATATAGCTGAAGTATTGTCACAGAAGATAGAAAGATTACTCTCATAGATTTGATAATCTTCTAGTTGACTCTTCATCCAGAGCATCTGAGTGGAACACCCAGCAGCAGCAATGTATTCTGCCTCTGTGGTTGATAGTGCAATTGTTGGTTGCTTCTTGCTGTACCATGAGATCAGATGACTTCCAAGAAACTGACAGCTTCCAGAAGTACTTTTGCGCTCAACTCTATCTCCAGCATAGTCAGCATCACAGAATCCAACTAGTGAATATTTGTCAGATCTTCTGTAACACAAACCAACATTAGCAGTACCTTTCAGATACCTTAGAATCCTCTTAACAGCAGTTAAGTGTGATTCTCTAGGATCTGATTGGAATCTAGCACATAAACAAACACTAAACAGAATGTCTGGTCTAGAAGCAGTCAAATAAAGAAGAGATCCTATCATACCTCTGTAGAGTTTCTGATCTACCTTCTTACTTACCTCTTCCTTACCTAGAGTGCTTGTAGGATGCATTGGAGTCTTTGCCATTTTGCTATCCAGCATGTTAAACTTCTTCAGAAGCTCTTTAACATACTTGGTCTGATGTATGTAGGTGCACTCTGGAGTCTGATTTACTTGGATTCCCAGAAAGAATTTCAGTTCTCCCATCATGCTCATCTCAAATTCTTCCTGCATACATTTAGCAAACTCCTTTCCAAGCATAATATTTGTTGATCCAAAAATAATATCATCTACATAAATTTGACAAATCAACAAATCTTTCTTAATGGTTTTACAAAATAGTGTGGTATCCACTTTTCCTCTGATGAAATTTTTCTTCAGAAGAAAATTACTCAACCTCTCATACCAAGCTCTGGGAGCTTGTTTTAGTCCATAAAGAGATTTTTTCAGTTTGTAAACGTGATCTGGAAAATTTTCATTTTCAAAACCAGGAGGTTGGTGGACATACACTTCCTCTTCTATAATTCCATTTAGAAAAGCACTTTTAACATCCATCTGATAAAGAGTGATGTTATGTTGTGCAGCAAATGAAATAAGCAAGCGTATAGACTCTAACCTTGCAACAGGAGCATATGTTTCTGTGTAGTCTATGCCTTCTTGTTGACTGTAGCCTTGAGCAACCAGTCTTGCTTTGTTCCTTTCAACTTCTCCTTTTTCATTCAGTTTATTTCTGAAAACCCATTTTGTTCCAATGACATTGAAACCTTTAGGTCTTGGAACCAGATCCCAGACTTCATTCCTTGTGAATTGATTCAGCTCCTCTTGCATAGCTAAAATCCATTCATTATCTTCCAGAGCCTCATCAACAGATGTTGGTTCTATAATTGACACTAAGCCACAGAAGGAAGATTCAGAAGTTCTGAGAAATGCTCTTGTCCTTATTGGATCATCTTTCTTTCCAATTATCACATCCTCTGGATGAGAAGCTTTCATTCTGGAAGAAGATCCTTTGACTGTTGGTCTTTCAGAAATATGCAGATTGTCAAGTTGGGAAGTTAAAGGTGTAGCATCTGGGTTTTCTTCAGAGTCTTTGTCTTTAGTCTTGTTTGCCTCTGAGCCTTCAGAGTCTGTGAGAATAACTTCTCTATCTGCAAAACTTTCAACTTGCTTTGGCTTTTCAGAGCCAAGCTTATCATCAAATCTAACATGAATAGATTCTTCCACAATCTGTGTTTCAGTATTGAATACTCTGTAGCCTTTAGAGCGTTCAGAATAACCAAGCATGAAACACTTCTGAGCTTTGGAATCAAACTTGTTTAGATGATCTTTAGTGTTAAGCATATAACAAATACATCCAAATGGATGAAAATAAGCAATGTTGGGCTTTCTGTTTCTCCACAATTCATAGGGAGTCTTTTCCAGAAGAGGTCTTACAGACACTCTGTTCTGAATATAACATGCTGTATTTATTGCTTCTGCCCAAAAATATTTTGCCAGATTTGTCTCGTTGATCATGGTTCTGGCCATTTCTTGCAATGTTCTATTTTTCCTCTCTACAACTCCATTTTGTTGTGGAGTTCTAGGACAGGAGAAATCATGTGCAATTCCTTTTTCAGAAAAATATTTTTCAAAATATTTGTTTTCAAATTCGCCACCATGATCACTTCTGACTTTAATAATTTTGCATTCTTTTTCATTCTGGACTTGATTGCAGAAGTCAATGAACACAGAATGAGACTCATCCTTGTGTTTTAGAAACTTTACCCATGTCCATCTGCTGTAGTCATCTACAATGACTAACCCATACTTCTTGCCTCTGATGGATGCAGTTTTCACTGGTCCAAACAGATCAATGTGAAGTAATTCCAATGGTCTAGAGGTGGAAACAACATTTTTTGGTTTAAAATGAGATTTTGAAAATTTACCCTTTTGACATGCGCCACACAGAGCATCTGAATTGAACTTCAGATTAGGGAGTCCTCTGACCAGATTGAGTTTATTAATCTGAGATATACGTCTCATATTAATATGTCCCAATCTTCTATGCCAGACCCATTGCTCATCATTCACAGATAAAAGGCATTTTACATTTTGAACTTTAAGTTCTGAAAGGTTAATTTTGTAAATGTTGTTTTTCCTCTTTCCACTGAACAGGATAGAGCCATTCTTTTGACATACAGCTTTACAACATTTTTGATTAAAGATGATATCATAACCATTGTCACTTAATTGACTTATGGACAATAGATTATGTTTCAATCCTTCAACTAACAGAACATTAGAAATAGAGGGTAGGTTACCATTACCTATCGTACCAGAGCCAATGATCTTGCCCCTCTGGTTCCCTCCAAATTTCACGTCCCCTCCAGATCTAAGTTCCAGGCTTTGGAACATAGACCTTTCGCCCGTCATATGTCGTGAGCATCCAGAGTCCAGGTACCATGATTGGTGTCTGGATTTTGCTGCTAAGGATATCTGCAACAGGTATTATTTTGCTTTTAGGTACCCAGATTTTCTTGGGTCCTTTGGGGTTAGATGTTCTGTGGTTTTGCCTAAACTTCTGTTTTTCAACATAGTGTTTATTCTGGCTAACCCTTGGCTTAAACACATAAGTACTCTTTTCAGAGCTTGTATGTTTAATATCATTCAGATGACCAAACTTGAAATGAGAATACAGAGGAGTCTTCTTGATGAAGAGTTTATCAACAGACTTTGGATTGCTTCCAGAGGAGGATTCACATCCAATGCCTCTTCTGTTGTTCCCACTAACACCATAGATCATAGAAGTCATTTTGCTTCTGTCTATGCTTTTAGTGAGGAATCTTCTAAAACTGGAGTCATATTTTTCTAAAATATTTCCACTTGACTCTGTTTCAGTATCAGATTCTTGTTGAGTTGTTTCTAAATCATTTTTGAGTTTTAAATTTATTTCTTTCTGCTCAACAAGTTCTGTTCTCAGAAGATTAATCTCAGATTCAAGATTGCTTTTCAGCTTCTTGTATTTGAGTTTAATCTTGCTGTAGCTTTCCAACATGTCAGATAAACTTTCAACAAGTTCAGCTCTGGAGAGTTCAGAAAATACCTCTTCAGAGTCAGAGTCTGATTCTGACTCAGATTCAGATGATGACGTTCCTTCATCTTGATCATTTGTGTTGGCCATCAGCGCAACATTTGCACATTCTTCCTCAGATTCAGAAGATGATTCAGATTCATCTGAGTCATCCCATGTAGCCATCAGAACCTTTTTCTTTTTATCAAACTTCTTTTTGGGTTTTTCCTTTTGAAGTTTGGGACATTCACTCTTGTAGTGTCCAGGTTCTTTACATTCAAAGCAAGTGATCTCTTTCTTGCCAGATCTTCTGTGTCCAGAAGATTCTCTCTTTTGATCAGATCTTCTGAAGTTGTTGAACTTCTTCCCTTTGTGCTTCCAGAGTTTGTTGATCCTTCTGGACAGCATTGATAGTTCATCTTCTTCTTCAGAAGACGATTCCTCAGAGCTTTCTTCATTAACCTGCAAGGCTTTAACAGATTTGTTAGATTTAAAAGCTAAGGATTTACCTTTATCTTTCTTCTGGGGTTCATCTTCCTCCAGCTCAATCTCATGACTTCTCAAAGAACTGATGAGTTCTTCTAATGAGATTTTGTTCAGATCCTTGGCCAGCTTCAATGCAGTCACCATAGGTCTCCATCTGGTAGGAAGACTTCTGATGATCTTCTTGACATGATCAGATGTTGAGTAGCCCTTGTCCAGAACTTTCAACCCAGCTGTTAGAATCTGAAATCTGGAAAACATAGTCTCAATGTTCTCAGATTCTTCCATTTTGAACGCTTCATACTTCTGTATCAGCGCCAGAGCCTTTGTTTCTTTCACTTGAGAATTTCCCTCATGAGTCATTTTGAGAGACTCAAACATATCATGAGCAGTTTCTCTGTTGGTAATCTTTTCATACTCTGTATGAGAGATTGCATTCAGAAGTATGGTTCTGGCTTTGTGATGATTCTTGAATTCTTTCTTCTGCTCCTCAGTCATTGATTTTCTATCAATCTTTTTGCCATCCTTAGTAGGATGTTCATACCCATCAATGACTAAATCCCAGAGATCAGCATCATACCCCAAGAAAAAACTTTCAAGTCTATCTTTCCAATAATCAAATTTTTCTCCATCAAACATTGGAGGTTTGGTGCTGATTCTGTCTCCTTCATATTTGTTGCTTGATGTAGGAATATCACCCATATTAGCAACCAAATAAATAACAGAGTATTTTTCTCACTGGATCTTTATCTGTCACGGTTAAGCGAATGCACACTCAGAACCGGAGCTCTGATACCAACTGAAGGTGAGAAAATACTTAGAAGGGGGGTTGAATAAGTATGACAGAAAATAATCAAAGATAAAAACACAAGTATTTTTATCCTGGTTCGTTGAACTCAACTACTCCAGTCCACCCTTTTCAAGAGTGATTTGCCTTTCTCAACAAGGACTTAATCCACTATTTAAATCAACTGATTACAAATAGCACACCTAAGAACAACTGTTCTTAGTCTTCTTAAGAGCTACTGATCTAACCTAGATCCTCTTAAGGAAAACTTCCTTTTACAAATTAATGTAATACAATGAAAGAGTAATGAATTGCTTCTAAGAAAGCTATAAACACAACTGTGTTATTTCTCTAAGTTTAGAACAATGTATGAACAGTGAAGAATATGAGAGCTTGTGAGTTTTTCGCGTTTGAGAAGATTTTCAATATTCGTCTTAATTCGGCACTTGAAGAATGAGCTATGATGTCCTTTATATAGCCACTTGAATATTGGAGAGAATATTTTACCGTTAGAGAAAATATTTCCAATATCAAAATAGTACTGTCCTTTGTACTATTACAGCAGAGAGACGGCGCACAAATAGTGGGTGTAGCAATTGTCTGCTGAGCTGTGATTTTACCATATAAGGAATGTACCAGAGGAATAATATTCTTGCAGAGAATTTTGTCTATCCCAATTAAGGAAAGATTTGCTGGCATATTCCAACGGATATATTAAAATAATCTTCTTCAAATAATTCTTCAAATAGTTCAGATCAACAATCAATATCAGAGTCTTCAGTCTTCAGAACCTTCTGGAAACTTCAGAGCCTAATATGTTCTTCAGATGTTGATGAATCAGAGTCTGGTGCAGCTGTGTGCTTGAAGCGTAACATGCTCTTAGATCAGAGTCTTCACTCAGATCAGAGTCTTCTCACTCAGAGTCTCTTCACTCAGAGTCTTCTTTCATTCAGATTCTTGATAATACATGCAGCGTGTTGTATCTTCAGAATCTTGATGACTAAGCTCTTATACTTCAGATTCCTCTAATCTTCAGATGCTCTTGAGCCATTCAGAATTCATTGTTCACATCAAATTTGCTCTTTAAGATTAAAATCTTTTGTGCCTGTATAAAACAGTTTAGAACAAATTTAGAGAGTATAATTCTTGTATACAAATTATCATTAATGTTATCATCAAAACATAGAGATATTACTAAGACACAATCTGTGCTCTTACAATCACAATATGGCGCTGCACATATCTGTCGAGTGTAGAGGGTCAGTAATGTCGCATGTATTGGTCGACACCGGATCGTCTTTGAATGTGATGCCCAAGAAGGCGATGATGAAGCTGGATGTCAGAGGAATCTTGTGCACGCCCAGTGACTTGGTAGTCAGAGCGTTTGATGGCACGCGAAGAACAGTCTTTGGATCGATAACATTGCCCCTGCAAGTAGGGCCGGAGGTGTTTGCAACTGAGTTTTATATCATGGATATACAGCCTGCGTATAGTTGCTTGCTTGGAAGACCGTGGATTCATGGGGCTGGGGCAGTCACGTCTACCCTGCATCAGAAGTTGAAATATATGGTCGGAGACAGCGTAGTCACCGTATGCGGAGAAGAAGACATCCTGGTCAGCCATCTGTCGTCATTTAAATATGTGGAGGTCGACAGAGAGATCCACGAAACGCCCTGCCAAGCATTTGAAGGGTTGCGCATCAAGGACAAAGGTCCCAGGCCGAGCAAGGTGTCAGAGATAGCCGTCTCGTCGTGTAAAGAAGCTCAAGCTCTGGTGGAGGCAGGAGAAGCAAAAGGCTGGGGCAAGGTGCTGGATATTCCTGTGAAGATGGACCGGTTCAGGCTGGGATACCAACCGTCGTCGTCCGCACCCGCTGTGGGAGCACCCCGTTTCAGAGGGCCAGTAACCATCTCTGCCAGTGGAGTATGTCATGAAACCATCAACGCTGCTTCGGAGTCTGACGAAGGAGACAGCGACTGTGATATGGATGCCTGGATTCAGCCAAGCACGCCAGGACAAGGACTGTGCAACTGGTCTATTCAGGAGCTTGTTCCTGTGACTCTTAAACAGTAATGCTTTGCTTTATTAATTGTTGAATAATCTGATGTCTTGCCCGGGGCATCGTGATTTGCTTAGGGCTGTGTTGTTATGAACATTGCGTGTTAATCATTAAATAAATGGCGTTTTTTCATGTGCAAATACTGTAATCCCTGTCTTTCTTGTTTTGTATTTTTCAATAAAATGGCAACACGGTTATTCGCTTTATACGCATTTTGAAGCACTTAACCATTCCTTTTGCAGGATAACATTTTCAGATGACATCCTTGAACCACCTATGACTCGTCCCGACTTTGAGCATCCGGTATTTCAGGCCGAAGAAGAGGTTGTCGAAGATAGCGACATTCCTGAAGAACTGTCTTGGATGGTGAAGCAAGAGGAAAGAGCCATTCTGCCTCACGACGAGGCCATCGAAATTATCAACTTGGGGTCGGAAGGGGTTGAGAAGAATATTCGTATCGGGGCCGCACTGCAGGGTGATATCAAGCGAAGACTGGTTGAAATGCTCAGGGAGTATAATGATGTATTCGCTTGGTCGTATGAGGATATGCCAGGGCTCGATATAGATATGGTTGTGCACCGTCTGCCACTGAAAGAAGAATGCCCGCCGGTCAAACAAAAGCTTCGCAGAACTCGACCAGATATGGCAGTGAAGATCAAAGAGGAAGTTCAAAAACAGTGGGACGTTGGTTTCCTGGCTGTGACAAAATATCCCTCATGGGTTGCTAACATCGTACCAGTGCCAAAGAAAGATGGCAAGGTTCGGATGTGCGTGGATTATAGAGATTTGAATAAAGCAAGCCCAAAAGACGATTTTCCACTTCCTCATATCGACGTGCTAGTGGATAATACTGCTCAATACTCTGTGTTCTCCTTCATGGATGGCTTTTCAGGCTATAATCAGATTAAAATGGCGCCAGAGGATATGGAGAAGACCACTTTCATAACGCCTTGGGGAACATTTTGCTATAAAGTGATGCCCTTTGGTTTGAAAAATGCTGGGGCAACATATCAGCGTGCGATGACGACTCTTTTCCATGACATGATGCATAAAGAGATCGAAGTTTATGTTGACGATATGATTGCCAAATCCCAGACGGAGGAAGAGCATCTGGTGAATCTGTTGAAGTTATTTAAGAGGCTTAGGAAGTTCAGGCTGAGGCTGAACCCTAACAAATGCACCTTCGGGGTGAGATCGGGTAAGCTGTTGGGGTTTATCGTAAGCGAAAGAGGAATAGAGGTCGATCCTGCTAAAATAAAAGCGATTCAAGAAATGCCGACACCTAAAACAGAGAAAGAGGTGCGCGGGTTTTTAGGGAGGTTGAACTACATCGCTCGGTTCATATCTCACCTAACTGCTACGTGTGAACCATTATTCAAGTTATTGAAGAAAGATCAAGCTGTAACGTGGAACGAAAATTGTCAAAAGGCGTTCGATAAAATAAAGCAATATTTGCAGGAGCCTCCTATTTTGATACCTCCAGTGGCAGGGAGACCCTTGATCATGTATTTGACGGTTCTTGAGGGAAGCATGGGTTGCGTTCTCGGTCAGCACGACGAGACAGGGAGAAAAGAGCATGCGATCTACTACTTGAGTAAGAAATTTACAGACTGTGAATCTCGATATTCAATGCTTGAGAAAACTTGTTGCGCGCTAGCCTGGGCCGCCAAGCGTCTGAGGCAATACATGCTGAATCATACAACCATGCTCATCTCGAAGATGGATCCTATCAAATATGTATTCGAAAAGCAGGCGTTGTCAGGGAGAATTGCCCGTTGGCAGATGGTCTTGACTGAATATGACATCCAATACGTCTCGCAAAAGGCTATAAAGGGGAGTATGCTGTCTGAGTATCTGGCGAAGCAGCCTATTGAAGATTACCAATCGATGAGGTTTGATTTTCCTGACGAGGATATCATGTACCTAAAGATGAAAGATTGTGAAGAGCCGTTGCCAGACGAAGGGCCAGAGTTGGGTTCCAAGTGGAAGATGATATTTGACGGAGCTGTGAATGCTTACGGTAGCGGAATAGGGGCAATCATCACTACGCCACACGGGTCGCACATCCCGTTTACTGCCCGATTGACCTTTGCCGTTACCAATAATGAGGCCGAATACGAAGCTTGTATAATGGGGCTTGAAGAAGCCATTGATCTACGAATCAAGAATCTGGACGTATACGGAGACTCAGCTCTGGTGGTGAATCAGATAAAAGGGGAATGGGAGACACGCCAGCCCACCTTGATACATTACATGAACTATGCAAGAAGATTGTTGCCTTTCTTCGACAAGGTTTAATTGCATCACGTACCGCGGGCAGAAAATCAAATGGCTGACGCCCTGGCTACTTTGTCTTCCATGTACAAAGTCAACTTCTGGAATGAGGCTCCCCGAATCATTATCTCTCGGCTTGACAGGCCAGCTTTCGTATTCGCTATTGATGAAGTGTCTGATGATAAACCATGGTATTTCGATATCCTTAATTTCCTGAAGAATAAAGAGTATCCGGCTGGGGCATCCAGTCAAGACCAGAAGACTCTCAGGAGATTAGCGGGTAATTTCTATTTGAATCCGGATGGTGTCTTATACAGAAGAAACCACGACTTGGTGTTGTTGCGTTGCGTAGATGAAAGAGAGGCAAAGTTGCTCATGGAGGAAATACACGAAGGTACCTTTGGTACGCATGCTGGCGGGCATGCTATGACAAGAAAGCTGCTGCGGGCAGGTTATTTTTGGCTGACTATGGAAACTGACTGCTTCAAGTTTGCGAGGAAGTGCCACAAGTGCCAAATCTATGCTGATAAGATCCATGTGCCTCCGAGTCCTCTAAATGTGATGTCATCACCTTGGCCATTCTCAATGTGGGGAATCGATATGATTGGAAAGATCGAGCCGACAGCTTCTAACGGGCATCGGTTCATCCTAGTAGAAATCGATTATTTCACCAAGTGGGTGGAGGCGGCGTCTTACGCAAATGTAACGAAGCAAGTGGTGGTCAGATTCATCAAGAGAGATATCATTTGCCGATATGGGATTCCCGAGCGGATAATCACGGACAACGGTTCGAACCTGAACAACAAAATGATGAAGGAGCTCTGTCAGAATTTCAAGATCGAACATCACAATTCCTCCCCTTACTGACCCAAGATGAATGGCGCTGTTGAAGCGGCCAATAAGAATATCAAGAAGATCGTTCAGAAAATGGTGGTGACCTATAAGGATTGGCATGAGATGCTACCTTTCGCTTTGCACAGTTATCGTACGACGGTACGCACATCAACCGGGGCAACCCCGTTCTCGTTAGTATACGGAATGGAAGCGGTACTACCGTTGGAAGTAGAGATCCCTTCTCTGAGGGTATTGCGAGACGTTCAGCTGGACGAGGCAGAATGGGTGAAAGACAGGTTGAACCAATTGAGTTTGATGGATGAGAAGAGGCTAGCTTCTCTAGCATACGGTCGTTTGTACCAGAGCCGAATGAAGAAAGCATATGACAAAAAGATACATCCGCGAAGCTTTCAGACGGGCGACCTTGTGCTGAAAAGGATTCTCCCGCCACAGGCAGATCACAGGGGCAAGTGGACCCCCAACTACGAAGGGCCATACGTTGTCAGGAAAGTCTTCTCAGGAGGAGCGCTATTGTTGTCCACCATGGACGGTGAAGACTTTACGTCACCTGTGAATTAAGACGCAGTTAAAAAATACTTTGCTTAAAATAGACCCGCTGGACAGAAAAAAGAGAGTCCAGGCAAAAATGGGGCATCCTGGCGAACCAAAAACAGAATACAAGGTTCGGGCAAAAGTTAGGGATAAAATTGAAAAAATGTACACCCGCGAAGTTGAAAACCTACACTGGGCGGCTTCGGCAAAAAGGGGTATCCCGGTGAACTGAAAACCCGTAAAGGGCGGTTCACGCAAAAGTTAGGGATTTGAAAAGCAAATGACTGCGGTCTGAATTTGATATTGCAATGAGCATCAATGCGGGAGAATACCTGAGGGGTCGATTATTAGGTACAACCTCTTCGGAAGTGTGAATACTGGGAAAGCATTAGAGTCGGGCGAGTCATAGGAGGATCAGTTGGTGGTGTTCGTCTGCATCCCGTTGCCGACATGTGTACAAAATTTAATTCGTCAAAATATTTATGCTTCTTGTGCATACTTGTATGTCTGCTTTACGTAGCTTCCTCTTTTCAGGAGTTGCATCCCGTGTACAAAACTCCGCCCATTCAGGGACCCAATCAATAAAATATGTTATTCAGTACTTGATGCTGGTTCTTTACTGTTTTGTGCATGATAAAACGCCTAAGTTTATTGAAACTAGCATGTGTATAACATCACTGGCCCTTACCAACGATTGCTAAAGCTATGAATTAACTGAAAATAACGTCACTAACCTGAATCTATTTGGTTGCATAGGCTTGTCTTGTCTTGTTTGTGTTGTTGCAGGTTCCATAACCGTACGAGGAAAATGAGCAAAAGGTTGCAATAACGAAAGATTCGACCCCCACGCAGGTCATGCGTTCTTCCTGAAGAAGGATCGAACTCCCCAGCTAGTCGTAGCCTATCCAGAAGGATATTCTCCTGCAAAGTCATCTATCCTCAGCAGAGTTTGACAATTCCAAAAATGTAGGCTGTATGCAGGCAGTGTGGTGTCCCCCAGAAGGATTCCCCATCTCAAGCAAAATGGTTCAACCTCAGAAGATTAATCTTCCCAAATTGGTGAGCTGTATTCAGGCAGTTTACCTTCCCCCGCAGGGTCATCTACTCTTCCCCAGCGGAGTCAGTTGATTTTCCCCCAAGAGAATCATTCCATCCCCCAGTGGAGTTCTCTTTTCAGCAAGTATTTTCTTTCCTCCCCGTGGAGCTCGAAGATTAAGACTATCCCCGACAGAGTTGGTGCGAGTCCTGGCATTTATTTTGCCAGAATACCGTGTGATATCCGTTCACTCTCCAGCAGAAGTTCAATCATACTTGACGCCTCTGCTATTCTCCAGTAGAGTTGTATTCCCCAGCAGGGCATTACTTCAATGAGGCGTTTGGTTTCGGTCCCCCATTTCCCAGCTGAGTCGACTTCCTCTCCCAACATTTATTTTTGCTGGAATAATTCTATAGCATCCGGATATCCCCAGCGGAGTCGGCATTATCTTCAGCATTTATTTTGCTGAAGCAGTTCTTGTATCTCGACAGTTCCAGTCCGCATTTGCATTGGCGTATAGTGTTATATTCGCATCCACCAAATAAACGTGTAGCATTTCCAGGTCGAATGGAGCATTGCACCATTGTCGAACGCATGCATTTTGAAACATAAACCAGGTTGACTAACCGTTTGTTTCAAGTATTGTGTCTCTTGCAGGTAGAGAGAGCCCTTGCTCAGGTGAATCAATAAAACATTCGAAGTCTCGGCATGAGACATTCAACGAAGTGTCAGCTTTGGCACTACTCCCCACAGAGTCAGCAGGATAAGTTTCTCTTTGTCCCTAAGCAGAGTTACTTATTTCCCCGCCAGGGTTCTTGTTGAAGTTTCTCTAGTACGACCAGCGGATTGTTTCCTTCAAAGTTGTTGTTACGTCAGCATTAAAAGGTTTCATGAACCAGAATTTCAGAGGCTACCGCCGGTTATCAGAGCAGGCATCCAGTAGTTTGGTTTTCAGATATCCCCAGTAGAGTCAGCTCCAAAGTTGTTGTAACGTCAGTGATAAGAAGCTTGCGGACCAATGGAAGGATGAGTCCTAACGTGGACAGTTTTATTGATAGGTTTTCTTCGTACTAGAGAAGTGGGTGTCCTAATGTGGATAATTTTATTTCCCCGGGATGATAAGAGGTGTTAGTCCTAACGTGGACAGGTTCGATTTTTCAGAATTGTTGGAATGTGGAGTCCTGACGTGGACATTTCTTCCAGGTGACGAGATGTTTTGGTCCTAACGTGGACAGATTCGGTTTCTGGGTGTTGATTGAACGTTGACAAAGTTGGTTACTCTTCGTATTGGTGTCCTGATGTGGACCATTCACTTCCAGCAGATAGCTTTATTCGCAAGGGTGAAATGTGCGTCCTGACGTGGGCAAGTTTATAGTTCTTCGTGTTGACAAGACGTGAGAGTCCTGACGTGGACAAATTTATCCTTCTTCGTGTTGTGGACAAAGTATGAGTCCTGACGTGGACGAGTTTATTTCCCCAGCAAGTCGAAGACGCGCAAGTCCTGACGTGAACAAATCAAGACTAAACGAGAGTCCTGACGTGGACAGGTCTATTCCTTACGTGGAAAGAGGGGAGTCCTAACGTGGACAGATCAAGTTATTCCTTACGTGGAAAGTTTGTATTCCTAACGTGGAAAGATGGTTGTATTCCTAACGTGGAAAGAAGGTTGTTTCCTTACGTGGAAAGATGAGTGTATTCCTTACGTGGAAAGCTTAGAGTCCTTACGTGGATAAACCGAGACTTTGGTTTCCTTACGTGGAAAGAAGACGAATTCCTAACGTGGAAAGATGGGAGTCCTTACGTGGACAAATCAGAAAGAGTTTCCTTACGTGGAAAGATAGCATTCCTGACGTGGAAAGATGGAGTCCTTACGTGGACAAGTCAAGAAGAGAGTTATTCCTAACGTGGAAAGGTGGGTCCTAACGTGGACGATGTAGTCCTAACGTGGACAAGTTTGAGTCCTTACGTGGAACGAAGATGCATTCCTTACGTAGAAAGAGTTGGAGATTCCTTACGTGGAAAGATGATATATTCCTTACGTGGAAAGATTGAGTCCCTACGCGGACATATCAAGATTGATTCCTTACGTGGAGAAATTGATTCCTTACGTGGAAAAGATTATTCCTGACGCGGAAAGTGTAGTCCTGACGCGGACAGATCCAGACGAAGTCTTAGCCCTAACGTGGACGATGTTATTCCTAACGTGGACGGTGTTATCCCTAACGTGGAAGAGTTTATTCCTAACATGGACGATTTATTTCTGATGAGAAGGCAGACGAGCCACCCCCAGCAAAGTTGTTGAAGTTTTCCGAATTGACGAAGCAGGCGTCCTGACGTGGGCAATGTTCTATTTCCTCGATGATAAAATCTTTTTTTAGGATGATGAGAAGAATCCCCAGCGGTCGCACGAGATCAGTGGGTTGCTGTAACAGTCAGATTCAGCTGACGAATGTCGTTCCCCAAGCCGGGACGCAGTTTATTTCTGCGGTTGGTAAATTTCTGGGTTCTTAGTATTCAATCGTCTCGTACCGCGAATGTCTGAAGGCTCCGGGCTTTTCACCCAATCGGGTCCAAGTCGCTTGAATAGGGGCAGCTGTTGCACCCTAAAATTTGCTCAACCTAATTCATTTGGTTTATGTTTCAATTGCATTAAGCATTTGCATATATAGAGTCATGTACCTAGTCTAATCATCTGCATAGCATAAGCATAGCAAGTCATCCAACAGGGGACCAATCATTATTCTCATCTCTAGAGGCCTATCAAGAGGTTATGATTCAAATTCAATCTCATTCAAGTCATCAGAAAGAATTGGGAAGCTATCAAGTCAATGGATCAAGCAGTTCATCTATCTCCTATCTGAGGGTATCTGGGGATCATCAAAGAAATTATGAGCTGTGGGCTGAGCATGGAGAGTATCTGGACATCATGGGAGACTTAGAAAGTCATTTGGAGAAGGAGACAAGTCATTGGTATGATCACAAGAATTGTAGTTGAGGACAGTCAACTAGGGTTTCATCTGGGTCAACCCTGGGTCAACTCTAGGTCAATTGACTGATTGAAAGGCATAAAAGGCTATTGGAGAGATGTGGGGTTCATCATTTGACATGGAGAATAAGGATATGTTGTTATGCTAAGAAGAAATCAAGAGAAATCAAGGAGAAGAGGAGTTTCTAAATTAGGGTTTCTGTGTAAAATCCCCTAGTTTAGGTCAAATTTCCAAGCAAGATAAGTCAAGATGCAAGCTTCAAATGGATCCTTTGCCAACATGGAACTTGTAGAGGATCTCAAGACCTTTAATTTGAGTGGTGGAAGACATTAAGGAGATTTATAGAACTCAAGTTATGGTCCTTGCAAGTTACAGGTCATCTGAGGTATCTGAAATTTTGTCTGTGAAAGTGACTTGACTTCCAAGCTATTTTTACCCCTCAAGGAGATTTCAAATGAATTTCTGGTCAACATAAGAATTGTTCCTAATGGTCTTATATTTCTAGAATGGTATAGTATGCCTTCATATGATTTGTGTAACTCTACTTATGATCTTGGCAAGCAAAGGGTATTTTGGTCATCTGAGAATTACAGGTCATTTCAACCTATGCCCAAAACTCATACAAGGAGGCTTCAAATGGAAAACTTTACAACATCAAACTTGTTCCAAATGACATTTGGAGTCTAGAAAAGTGACCATGAGATATTGGAAAGATTCATAGCACAAGGTTTCAAAATTGTTGGATTTAATGAATAAAAATGGACTTAAAAATGAGTTTTTTCATATCTTGGCCAAATGAAGCAAAATTATAGGTCATTTTGAATGGAAAGATCATTTTAAAGACATTGGCTAAAGTAGAATTTTGAGCTTAGTTAACATTTTGGGAGTTATCCATGGTTACTTGTAATGGAAGATACATAAACCAAATCCAAGGGAAATTGTGCAAGGGAAGCTTCTCCAAGCTTCTAGGAGTTTCTAACATCATGTATATATTGATATGAGATGGTTCATGCCATGGTTGGTGATCTCATTTTCTCAAAATCACAAGTTTCAATCACTTTTTCCAATTTGCAAAAGCATCACAAACACTCTCAAATTCTCATCCATTTCCATCTCTCTTGATTTGATCATCATTATCATCATCCAAGGATCAGAATCCACATATTCATTTGGTGGAATTGAGCAAGAATCGTGCCATAGAACTTTAACATCCAAGGTGCAAGAACTTTGGGATTGCTGAATTCAGAAGGATTGGACAAGATTCATTGCATACAGAATTCATAATCAAGCTCCTTGATCATTTTCCACTCATCACAAGCATCAGATTCAAGGATTTTGGTACCTGTTTTCAAGAATTTGCACCAGGTATGTTTTCCTTCGAATTAGCTAGCATAGTGCTCATGGCATAGGATGGTTAGTATATTAGAGACCTAGGTGGTTAGGTGATGATTTTCACAGAGTTTGGAGAGGTTTAATGGAGATTATCAATGGTGCACTAATTCTGTTGGAGCTTAGAACATCAAGAATAATGCGAGATAATCTTAGATTAGTTGCTTAGAATGATCAGTGAAAGATGTAGTTTATGCTAGGGTAAAGATTGGCAAGGTTTGGTATAATTGATGACAGGTGTTCATGGTGGATTCTACCTGTTGCCTCTATCGGGTTGGCTTTTTTAGTGAGTTTCAGAAAGAGATAATGGTATGGTTGTGTAGGGGAGAGTTGATAAAGCATCTTTGCTCTTTGAATTGTGTGATTTCATGGAGGGACGAAGGAGAACAGGGGAGTGTAAGATTCGTGCATGGTTAGGGTTTTCTGAAACCCTAGGGTTGCTCAAGGTTGAAGACGATGTCTGAGCCACACGATGGGGTATTTGACCTTGACTGGGGATCTAATCCTATGGCCACAATTTAATTTAAAAACGGAGGGAAATTCAGAGGGTGCTACGCACCGTTTCAGTAAAGTGTTTCTGATGGGCTCAAGCTTTCATTGCTAATGGCACCCCTCCCAGCGCAGGCCCAATGATATTCAACTGGAAATAATGCTATCTGCACCGTTTTGAGTTTTTGATTTTTTGTCTATTTTCTGAAGCGCGTATGGGCCTTACTCTTTATTCTATTCGCACCCCATCTTCTGGCCCACATAGATAAAACAACTGAGCGCTTTGGCTATTCAGACCCCCCCTCTCCTTTTATTTTCTATTTTGTCATTTTTAATTTCTTTAATATTTTCTCATCCTTTAAAAAATCATAAAAAATAGAAAAATGCATATTTTCAATTGATTCTTTTTGCATTAATTTCTTCAAGATGTCTAAAAAATAAAAATTGCATTTTATTTTTTATTTGATATTTTTCCCATATTTTCCAAATAAATGCCTATTTTAGGTGTTTCATTTCATACATGATTTTGATGAATTTTGTTCTACTAGTTGCTTTAATATTTTTTGTCCATTCTTTTTAGGTTGATTAATAGACATTGGTAGCTTGTACATACAATTTAGTTCATATTTTTAGGAATTAATTTTAGGTGTTTAGTTTAGGTGTGAATAACATGAATAAAATTAGGGTTTTAAATCAACTTAGGTGAGATAGTTTAATTCTTTTAGGAAATTTTCATCTGATTTTGGGGATATGGACTATAGGGGTTATGGGTATAGGATAGATCCCCTTAGAAATCACTAGGATTCCCCTACTGCTATTGGTATATTATTGTCTATATTTGATTGACTGGTGTGGTGTGCCCTCTGGGGATTACTGATTTGTCTGTGTGGGTATTGGGATTGTCTGGGGATTGGGGAAGCTGAAGACTTGTGATGATGAAGCCATTGGAAATCCAGAGCTTGAAGACCAACTTCCAGAGTGGATGAGGAGATTCCTGCTAGCAGCTGTTGAGGAGATTAGGGTTTAGGGGCTAGGCAGAGCTTTAGATTAGAAAGCTTGTTTCTCAAACATGGAATGCCTTGTCTGCATCCATCCTTTCTCTATGATTCAAAGTCTCTTTCAAATATTCACCTCCTTCCTTTGGAAGGATCAGTGAATGTATTTGAAAGATAGAACTTTTGAAAGGAAACTTTCTGTTTAATGTTAACAGTTGATGAACCACCCTTGGTAGGTAATTAACTGTCTAACATTCATTCACTTCATCTTGTTGATTGATATTCCTCCTGGAGCCTGAGACTTGAAGAAAAGACATTGTAGATGGAAGACTGATGATCAAGACCTTGCTGAAAAGCTGTGGAGATGGAGATTGAGGCTTGCTGAAGCTTGTAGCTGTATGGAGATGACTTGAAGATGGATACTGAGGCAGAGCTGCTGTAGCTGTTTATTATTGATGTATTTCATTTCTGATGTATTGATTGGTTTTCCTGACTGTATTGTTTGCTGTTTACCCTGTTGGGTTGAAAGTGAAGCCTGTTCACTTTTGCCTATTGTTTTCTAGGTTCGAGGTTGAGTGGGACTCCCTTGCCTCGCTTGTATTGCTGCATCCATGCATTTTACCGCTTTACTGTATATTTGCTATTGTTTCTGTTTCCGTCTATTCCCTTAGGATCTCTGTTTCTCTCTGTGCAAGAGAGGAGCATGATAGACACTAGGTCTTAACCCATGCATGATAACATTAGGTTAGTTTGTTTCCCTCCGCAACCGTAGGTTAGAATTCTGTCTCTTCTTCCTCAAAACAAACAGAAAAACACCATAAAGATTTCAAACACAATAAAAGACACTTCTTCCGTAAAAGAATGTGAACTCATCAAAACGTCATTTTTGTCCGCTTGGACTGCTAATCAGAAAAACCTTTTTCAGAAGGAATAAAATCAATCAAGACAGACCTGTGTCTTCCGTGGCCCGAACTACGTTTGCTCTGATCTTTCGTGCTGTATGAAAGTACGTAGGCATAGGATGCGATATCCTAGCGAGCAACCTTCCCCTCCTTTCCCGTAGGTAGGCGAACTACGTTGACTCTGATTTCTCGTTCCAGACGGGAATACGTAGGCATAAAGTGCGATACTTTGCCGAGTCGTTTTCTTTTCTTTTTAACCCTTAACCTTTAGTTTAGGTAGAATAACAATCCATACCCGAAAACAAGCGTGGATCCCGTCGAGTACGACGGACGTGAGGGGTGCTAATACCTTCCCCTTGCGTAACCGACTCCCGAATCCAGGTTTTGGTTACGACGACCATACCTTTCCCGTGTTGTGCGAGGTTTACTCTGAGCGTTTCCTTTCCCTCCCGTGGGATAAATAACGCACGGTGGCGACTCTTCTGTTTAGCCGGCGCCGATTTTCGCAGTAGCGACAAGAAGCAGCTGAGCAAACCCTAGCCACCACTTTGTGCAAAAATCAGAAGTTGAGTTTTTGCATCCTTTGATCTAAGCTTGCGAATCTCTCTCAATATTGAACCATTTTCCAAGTTTCTTTCCATTCCATACTCTCCATAACACAACCTTCAAACTGTTTGCAAAAAAGAGGAGTTGTTGAAACTTTTCTCAAACTGCCCTAAAGATCACTTGTTGTTCCAAAGGGAAAGAATTTCAAAGCTAGCTCAAAGGAGGGAGGGATATCTTGCTGCTAGCTTGCTCAAGGAGGACTGCAAGAGGTATGTGGTTTTTAAACTCTTCATCATTATTCATCATGAGTTTATGTTTTGTTGTTTTGATAAATGGATGTTAACATTTTTATGCTCAAACTTACAACTGTTGTTGTCAAAAAAATATTTTTTTGTTTGTGAAGTTTGAGTTTTGTCAACTTATGGTTAATCATGTTGAAACTTATCTCTCATGTTAAGGCTTGGTTGTGTTTGCTACCATGATGTTTGTCAATGTTCAGTTGAAGCATAAACATGACTTGTAAGCCTGCTGGTATTGGGTGTGTAACATGAGTTGTGTTGATTTTTGCAAGCTGTTTCCATGAGAAGTGTATACTGAGTTTGTTCTTGGCTTGACATTATCATGACAAATTTTCCTCTGTCCATGTGAATTATGTTTCATGTTTATGTTTTGCTGTCAAATACCATGTATGGCTGTTTTTGGATGTCATGAGTTCAGTTGAGTGTGTAACTGCTCTTGTAAGGACATTTTTTTGAACACATGATAAGGGTAGTGTCTAGCCTGGTTGTGTTGAATTTTTGCTTGCTGCTAGTTCATTTTAATATGGGTGGTTTTGTTCCACTTATGTGTAGTCTGCTGTTAAGAAAGTTTTAGGCCAATGTTTAGGCCTGCTGTTTGAATGTGTGCATAGGACTGTCATAAGGTTTACTTTAGGACTGCTGTTTGAACTTGAACTTATATCAAGCCTTGCTAAAGTGCAATATATCCTAGTCGGGATATGTAGGAGTTGTTAGAGCCTTTGGTACATGGTTGTTTAACTGAAATATAGAAGTGCATCTTGGTATGTCATGTGAAACCTGTTAAAGCATTATCATGTTTTTGTTTGGAAGACTGTTTTTTCCTTGTTCTATCAAGAGTAGTGTTGATCATACCATTATGCAATTGTGAGTTGATTTTGCAATGTGCTAGAGTTTGTTTTCACTTTTATTGAGTTTGGTGGTCTGTCACACCCTAATTTTTGACCTTAAGATCTCACGTCCTTGCACATCATTTAAGTCAATCATCCATGCATAGCTAACCATATTAACCGTTTCGTTTGTTTTTTGTCTTGTAAAGTTAGGTTGCTGCTGGAAGTTCAGGTAGTCATTAAGGCTTTATGTATACCTCTTATCCTCCATGGGTTGTGCTGAATTATTATGGAAGCATTTACCCTCATTATTATTGGTCTTGCAGTCGACACGAGATGGTATCCTAAGGATTTCTCCGGGCATGGCTCATACCAAAGATTTGGCATAGCCTAAAGGGGCGTGTGGAGCTTCAGTAAAGCAAGATGTTTCTATAAATCTACCCAGAGGAATGTGTTTAACTTGTGGTACAACTGAAGGCGGGAGATAGTAAATTTATAAATCCAAGAATGTTTCAAGTAACGTTAGATTCTTGGGCACATATTATACTCTAAAAGTTTGTCTTTCGTTTCTTCCTTGAGGTTCAAGAAGTGGAGGTGTTGTTCAAGATCATTAGTAGTTTTAGCTTTCTCGTATGTGATATGAGTTTGTGGACCAAATTCAAAAGTGGATACAAGATGGTTTATTAAATTCGGGATCCAATCAAAGAATTTCCATGATGAATGTATGTGACTAAAGTTAAAGATTTGTTGTTCCTCCTGAAGTCTGAATTTAAAACCAAATTATGTTTACAAAGTTATAAGAAACGGTTCGAATTTTACCAAAATCGAGACTGCTAAACTTTGGATTGATGACATTCTCATGATAAGACGAAGATATGTTAAAGGATTTTTAAGATTCAAGGGTTCAAATATGCAAATGCAAGGTTGCTATACAGTTCAAGGTTTGGTGAAGATTCAAAGTCTAAAATCATTATATTCAAATAATTTAAGATCAAAGTGTATTATTTGGCTTCAAGATACGTGATTTTCACAAAGTTGAAATATAAAATACAAAGTTATAAGTCCCCAGTAAGTGTTTCGATAACTATGTCCACGTGTTTAAGTGCATCAAGTTTAAGTTGTTTTTATACCATTCATCACAAGTATTGGACCGAAAAAATTATGTTCTTCACAAAAGACTAAAGGCAATTCATTACTTAGAACTTTTGAAGATGCAAATCTCTATTACAAATTTTACCATAAGCTTTGTTTTAAAATAAGAAGAGCCATGAGGCATGTCAGCAGAATCATTGTTGCAACAAAAAAAAGCATCTATATTACATTGACTTTTTGATCGTGGATAAAGTGAAACTCTTTGCAACCATGATGGCCTCCGTCAACCCATATGATGTCGACAACACAGTCACAATCCCAAGTTGCTTCAGCACCACATCATGAACATCGAATAAACTCTCAAAATGCAGCCACCAAACACGCAGAGTTCTATGGCAACTAAACCCTTTGAAATTACCAGGCAGCAACAATCTCCAACTTTCCTTATCTTCCCAACCAACTCCTATCGCGCCCCTCACGCCGTTTGAATTGTACCATGGGGATTTCTAGAAATGATAGGTTGAGGAACCATGCTTGCTGATCAAAGTCTGTAGAGTCATAAAAAGAGGAATCATTTTAAGTTCTTAAGAAGGGTAATATTCCAAAAACGAAAATCATGTAGTTTGTAAATGTTGTAAACCTGAGTCAAGATGATTACAGCTGCAAGTTTCTATTGGAAATCTCAACAATAATATCCCTTACTCATCAGACAGCCTCATCAAAGATTCACACCCTGATAGTCATGAACCGAGCAAAACCAGGAGACAAAATCATGGAACTTTCTTAAACAACACCACCTGATCAAAGTAAAAAAGGGAAAGTTAGAAAACATGTTTGGGGAGAATGGAAAGAGATTTAAGACACTCATTAAATCGAAATCGGCAGCATTTAGTCAATAGCATAAAGAAAGTTTTCAAAATTAAGAGTCTCCACAGCAAATCAACATATTCATGTTATTATTCCAAAACGGGAACCGACATGAGATTTCTAGTCATTCAAGTCGCAAGCTTATAGAAGCAGATATCCACCTCCACAAACACAATCAGACAGGATTGTGCAAAAAACAGAAATACAATCACAAAAATCATAAATTCGGCGCAAGTTTTTAACTCAGGATATTTGTTTCCAAAACGAGTCCCAACAGAAGTTAATGGAATTAAATCTTATTTTTTCACATTATATAAGAAAACCCCAACACACAAACTCAAGGATCCCAATTCGAAACCCTAGAAAAATCGTGAAGAATACTTATCTTTTTTAAAGAAAGCATCGCCATTATCGCACCCCTCTTTCGTCCCTCGACCACGCTCATCAGACGTCATCCGTCGAAAAACGCCATCACAAAATCACCATCCTTCCTCTCTCATTACGCCAAATCCCCCCTGCGAAAAATCCAACAAAACCATGAGTTATTTGTGACTAATTGTTGTTGTTATTTTGTTTATGTAGGAGATTGGACGGCGAAATCGTAGAAGAAAAAGAAACGACCAAGATAGAAGAGAAGAAGAAATGGCAGATCGAAGAAGGAGAAGATGGAGAGGGAGAGATGAAGAAGAAATCGCAGAAGCAAAGAGAGAGACGGAAGAAAGAAATCGTTGAAGATGAAGGAGGGGGGTGAGAGAGAAGTGGGAGCGGCGGAAGGGAGTAGTCTCTAGGGTTTAATTTTTAATTTTGGTATATTATAATCTGATGCATGCTTGTTCACCGGTAGTACCGTGCACATTCACTCACTGCCACTCATCTCCACTTGATCTTCATCACACGTCCACGTTTACATCCGCACGATGGACCCCCACGTGCTGGCACCACTCAATCAACCGCCCACTCTCATTGACCTCCCATTATCTCCAATTAACCACCATTAATCCCCCCTAATCTTAATTAATCCACTAACCACTAATTAAAACCTTTAACCTGCATCTAATTCAATTAATCATACTTAATATTTTTTATTAACTAATAAATCTGCATTTTTAATTAAGATAATCATTAACATTGTTTTATTTAATTAAGTAACCTATATTGATCTTCTAATTAGCCACTTCCTTTTTTTTATTATTATTTGGTTTATTTTTTAGGTTTAGTTAAATGTTAAAAAAAAATTAGAATTAGAATTTCAATAAATAAAAACATGTTTAGATTTAGATTTTTATTTCTTCTTTTAATAAAAACAAAAAAACTCAAAAAATATTTTCACTTAAAAATACAAAAAAATAATAAAACTTTTTTCAAACTTAAGATTAACATTTTAATTCTTTATTCCAACTTAATTAATTTTAACTTAATAATATTCTCAAAAACCATAAAAATAATTTCTTCTCCTCTTTTAAATTAATCATTCCCGTAATCCATATCTAACATCACTTCTCGATTCTATTTTAACCTATAACCGTGCTTGGTTTATTTGCGTCTCATTATATCATGCTATTTACATGTCTAGGCTAATATCAATTATCATCACTATTTTCCCATTACCGTTTATCCGACTCCGAAGGAAAGGTTCACCATTTGACCCCCGTGTCAATGCCTTTACCCTCACCCCAGCCTTAGGATTCGAGTCCTCGTACTCACCTTTTAGGCGTCCCTTCTTGGACATATCTTCACCCTTTTCAATTCAACATAGATAGGAGTCTCCGCACTCCAAGTAAGGGCTTCCATATGAACGCTTATTTCCCTCTGGAACCTTGACTGCAGTCAAGAAGTTCCTCATTTCATAACCCTTTAGGGGAACTACAAATACTCTGATTCCATTCCCGTCAGGATATGTAGGCACAAAATATGATGTTTTGGCGAGTATACTTAGGATTAACCCCTTAGGTCTTCTCTTTACGCATTACCCTTAAGCAGAGAATTTAGCAAATAGCACGTTTAAAACAAGAGGTTCCTGTAGGGTACTACAGAAACTTAGGATGCTAGCACCTTCCCTAAGTTTAACCAACCCCTGAATCCTAGATCTCTCCCCGCATTGTGTTTACAGTGCAAAATTAGGTTTTTCTTTCTTTAACCTTTTCTTCGAATAAATCAAAGACCGGTTGTAATGAATTAAGATTCAAGCTAATCAATAGTTTGGTATCCAAATTTCACCGTGACATGGCCTTTTCAATGAGCAACGTCAGTTTGTGGTGCTGTTTTTGATGAAGTTGTGACTTCATTTTGTGCTTGAGAACTAAATATCCCAACTCAGTTGCAATCGGTTTTGAGTTTAGTTTGGTTTATGTTATAGTTGCTACTAAGTTTGTATGTGAACTGTTAGGTTCATGTTCTTGCCTAGAGTCTGTTGACTCTTTTTGTTAGGGAGCTTCACCTTTGCCTTTTGGTTCTGCTTGGTTTTAGGTAGGTCCTTTTAAGCTTTGAATTCAGGATGTTAAGCTTTAGGTTGAGATTTGGAGTTGAGGTTTAGTAATGTTAGGGTAGAGTTTGTTTAACTCATACCAAACTGTTGCCAGTTTAGATTTTCTTGTGATAGCAAGTTGGCACTGTCATGAGGGCTAAGACTATGTGGACCTCATTTCTGATGTGATCCTTAAAGGCAATTTCTTTTTTAGAGTAGTTGTTAGTTGGTTTTAGTGTGATTTAGGTGGGGCTCATTTGGTTGCTATTAAGATGACAGTATTATGGTTATGTTTCTCATTGATGAACACCTAACTTTGCTCACTTCTGGATCTGTTTAGCTCATTAGGATTTGCTTTGAGCTGTCATTAGGGCAATTTGTGGATATATTGTTCTTTTATGTACCGCACTGTTGGAAAATTGTTGCATTAGCATGTTGAGCTTGAACCTCTCAGGGAAAGCTATGTGTGTTTGCATTGGTGACCATCATTTAAGGCTGGATTTTAGGCTTGCTGTTTGGATGATTGAGGGATGCTAATTGTCATTGGCTTGTAAGTTGTTATGTGCATAAGGTATAGGACTAACTATTGAATAAAGTTAACACGGTCATGTTAGAATTCACAGTAGTGTTGTTAGAGATGTTCAGAATTTGAACTTACCAATCCATGATAGTTTGCATTAGACTCTTCACTCTTTTGTGTTACATTTGCTGAAATTGGTTTGGTAATATAGAACACATGGCTGCTTCTGTTTTGAATCTGATTTTTATCAACAGCTGCTGCTACAGACTATCACTTCTAACCTTGTCACTTTACTCCTTATGCTTGTGTGCTGCTAGTTTCATTTCACATGATAAGAGGTTGTCTATTATTGTGATTTCCATCCAAGGGGGATTTGATTGGAACTGAGTTTGTTAACCTTTTTCTTGTTGTCATGAATGTGCACTTCATATTAACACCAATTTTACCAACCACTAATCACATTTTGCTCTGATGAGTTTTAAACAAATGCTCTTGTTGGAACCTATTCCATATCACACTTGAAGGTTGCTCAAACTGTTACCTGGCTTTAATCTCATATGTTTTGATATGTTGAATCTCAAATGCATTTCCAAGTTCTATTATGCGTGAGTAATCGTGTTTTTTACCGTGAGCATCATTTCAAAATTTGGATTGCACCATCCTCTTCCTCATGAAAAATCAAGTGGTTTTGACTTTAATTTTGTTAAATTCGGTTGAGATTTGAAAGAGTTTGAATCAAACCGTTTTTGAAGTCTTCTCTTGGTTTTTTCTTGCCTTGCGCAGCCATACGCGTGTTTTTGGTATATGTCAAAATGGGGTGGCTTGATACAACAGATGTATCGCCACCCCAGTGGTTAGCACTTTGCCCTTAAGTCACTTGACATGCGCCTGAACCTGAGTTCGACCCCCAGCGGGGGCGTTTTTGCCTTTATTTTTTGTGATTTTTTTTATGCTTTTTTATTTTTCTTCTTTTTTCCATTCACTTTCATGCGTATGAGAGTGGCTGGTCTGGTCAAGTTTTGTGCTTGCAGTTCCAAGGTCTTGAATTCAAGCCTTGGGTGATGCATTTCCTTCTTTTTAGCACTTGTTCATTTCTTTCTTTTTATTTTCTCTTGTTTTATTTTATTTATTTAAAAATAGTTTTAAATATTATAAAATCCAAAAAAAAAATCATTTCTTAATCTTTTGTTGTGTTAATTATTTTTCTTCTTATTTTTAATTTTCATTTTATTTTGTCATTTTATTTTGAATTAACAAATTAATGTGCTTTGTGGTTTATCATTTATTCCAATCAACTTCCTTTCCTTCTTATTTCATTTGTGAGTGAATTATTTAGTGTTTACTTGGCCTTTGGCCATGATCCCCCTAGGATTCCTAGTCCCTTCGTTTAGGATGGGAGCATGAGAGACATTAGGTGTTCAATCCTATGCATGACAACTTTAGGGTAGTTCTTCCCTTTCATCCCAACTTTAGGAGCATTGTGCATGATAACTTTAGGGTCCAGTTTCCCCTTAGTTTGAGTCTTTCTCTTCTCATCTCCTAAACAATTCAAAACACTTAATAAAGAAAGATTTGTGTCGTACACTACGAGCCTTAAGTACTTGAGAAATGATGGTTGGGGGCCTTCTCTCAACTGTCTAGAGTGTTTAGCGTATGCCCTTTGGGCGATATGCAACGCATTCGCTCTCGAGTCATAGTCTTTAGTGCGGCATGAGTTTCAAACCATAACTCAATTCATTTCTTGTCTAAAAAATACAAAACAAAAACATCAAATCTTTTTATCCTTCGGGATTAATGGAAAATAATTTTCATAAAGAGAGTGTTGTTAACTTTTGGTTCTACCGCAAACAGGAATCGTTCCTAACTGCTAGAACGAAGGTTTAACCCTACTCGGTTTAAAACACTTGAACCAACCTGTGGTCGTGTCAGCCCGAACTACGTTTGCTCTGATTTCTCATACCAGATGAGGATACGTAGCCACAAGACGGTGATGTCTTGGCGAGCAACCTTCCCCCCTCACCCGTAGTTTCCCGAACTACGTTGACTCTGACTTTCCCATTGCACGAGGGAATACGTAGGCATAGAGCGGCGATGCTCTATCGAGTCTCTTTTCTCCCCCCCCCCCCCCCCCGTGAGCCTGTAGCTTAGATAGTTTTACACCCTTTTAGATAGACAACAAGCATGGATCCCGTCGAGTACGACGGACGTGAGGGGTGCTAATACCTTTCCCTTGCGTAACCGACTCCTAAACCCTAAGATTTGGTTGTGATGACCTGTCTTATTCCCTTTTCGTAAGTTTTCTCTGATCGTTTCCTTTCCCTTTCTTTGGGATAAATAACGAACGGTGGTGACTCTTCTGTCCTTGTCGGCCCCTCTTCGCAGCGATGCGACAACTTGCTATTAGAATATCATCCACACAGAGCAACAAAATAAAAAATAAATTACCTGGTCGAAATCTGAAGTAAACACAGTGGTCGAACTTACTTTTGATGAAACTTATGCGTGCCATGAACTTGTCGAATCTCCTATTCTACTGTCAAGGAGATTGTTTAAGTCCATATAAGGATATATTCATCAAGATTGTTTCATCTAAATCACCATACAAGAACGCAGTCTTCACATCCATCTGTTCCAGTTCAAGGTCAAACGGTGTCACTGTGGCAAGCAACATTCGAATGGATTTGTGCTTCACAACAGGAGAGAACACATCATTAAAGTCGACACCTTCTTTCTGAGTGAAACCCCTAGCAACCAATCTTGCCTTGTATCTCTTCGACACCACTCCTTCGATTCCTTCCTTAACTTTGAAAATCCATTTACAGCTGATTAACCTGGCTCCAGCAGGTTTCGTAATCAGTTCCCAGGTATTGTTATCATGAAGAGATTTCATCTCATCATCCATGGCCTTCATCCATTCAGTCTTATTTCGAATCCTCATAACTTCCTTATAGTGTCTAGGTTCTTCGTCTAGATCCTCAATTGCAGAGATTAAGGCATAAGCTATAAGATCTGCACACCCAAGTATCTGAGGTGGCTTAATGACTCTCCTCGACCTGTCTCTTGCTAGTAAGTAGTCATTATCAGTCTCCTCATCTTTGACAACATCTTCTGCATCTTCTTCGACTTCAGCTAGGGTATGCAATTCAGCATCAACATGCTCTACCTCAACAGGAATCTCTCCCTGCTCCAGCTCTTCTTCAGCATCATTAGTTTTCTTGAAACCCATACTGCTTCATTGAAAACTACATCTCGACTGGTGACACACCTCCTGTGACCTGGCTCTAGGCACCATAGTCGATAAGCTTTGACTCCTTTAGTGTATCCCATGAACATGTATTTCAGAGCTCTAGGTTCAACCTTGTCTTGCCTAATATGAGCATAGGCCACACAGCCAAATACTCTCAGTATATCGAGACTAGGTGGATGTCCCGACCAAACATCTTCAGGTGTCTTCATTCTCAATGCAGTCGAGGGACATCTATTTATCAGGTAAGCTGCTGTCAAAATAACTTTCACCCAAAACACCTTTTTTAATCCAGCACTAACCAACATGCATCTAACCCTTTCAAGGATTGTTCGATTGAATCTCTCATCTAAGCCATTTTGTTAAGGAGTACCTGCTACAGTCTTATGCCTTGAAATCCTAGCCTTAACACGATAACTGTCTAACGCTTCGTTGCAGAATTCAAGGCCATTATCGGTTCTCAACCTCTTAACCTTTCTTCCAGTTTGAGTTTCGACCAGAATCTTCTAACTTTTAAAATTCTCAAAAGTTTCATCCTTCGTCTTCTGAATGAATACCCATAGCTTTCTGGAATAGTCATCAACAGTGGATAGAAAATACCTTGCACCTGAGTGTGAAGGATTTCTTGCAGGCCCCCAAAGATCAGCATGAATGTAATATAGGTATCCATGTGTTCTTTACTCACCTTTGTTAAACTTCGCTCTATAGGATTTACCGAATACACAAGATTCACAAAACTCCAACTTTTCGAATTTGTCACCTCCTAGTAGGTTCTGCTTCCCCAATTCGACCAGGCCTCTTTTGCTGACATGGACCAATCTCATGTGCCATAATTCTATCTTTGACACATGTTTCGTGGATGCAACATTTGTCGAACCACTTACAACCTCAGCCTCAAGGGTATACAAGCCTTGTTTCTTCACGCCTCTCAAGACTTCCTTCGACCCCTTCATGACTCTTATGATACTTTTCTCTCCTTGAAAAACATATCCCTTTCTGTCGAATTCACCAAGAAAAGTCAAATTTCTCTTCAAGTCAGGTACATACCTGACTTCAGTCAATAACCTTATTGACTTATCATGGAGCTTGAATCTCACAGATCCAATACCTGTAATTTTGCAAGATTTGTAGTTTTCCAGCAGCACAGATCCACCATCTTGATCATATAGCTCCTCGAACAATTCTCTGTTTGAAGTCATGTGCCAAGTGCAACCTGAATCCATAATCCACTCTTTTCTCGAGTCGCCACTTAAAACCACAAGAACATCAGATGAGTCGAAGTCATCTTGAATAATGGTTGTGTTGCTATTACCTTCATGATCTTTCAGGCGTTCAAGGCACACCTTTCTTGTGTAACCCTCCTTCATACAGTGATAACATCTAATACCAGATGTTTCACCACTATAAGATTTCTGTTGACTTTTACCTTTCTTCTTATCGAACTTACCATCCTTTCGCAAGAACTTTCCCTTAACGGTCAAACCTTCGCCCACCGTCGAAGGTTTATGCCCCTTTTGTTCGTTCAAATCCTTAGAATACAAGCTTGATTGAACTTCTTCAAAGGTCAGGGACTCCCTTCCATACAAGAGAGTTTCTTTGAAGTGAGCATGTGTTCTGGAAAAAGCACACAGTAGTAACAGTGTTTGATCTTCATCATCGATCTTTATGTCAATATTTTCAAGATCAAGAATCAGTTTGTTGAACATATCCAACTGCTCAGCCAACACTTTATCTTAACTCATCTTAAATGAATACAAAGCTTGCTTCAGGTAGAGTCGATTCACCAGAGATTTGGTCATGTATAAACTTTCAAGTTTCACCCATAATCCCGATGTTGTAGTCTCTTTGGATACCTTCCGAAGAACCTTATCGCCAAGGCTCAACAATATTGTGTTGTGGGCTTTCTCAATTATACCCGTCTTTTCTTTTACCGTTAGCGCAACGTCCATGGCTGCCTCTCCCTTCAACGCTTCCAAACAACCTTGCTGAACCAGTAGGGCTTTTATCTTCAAGCGCCACAGACCGAAGTCGTTCACTTTTCAATCTCATACTTTGTTGAAGGCATCTTCGCCATGCTCACCGCACCAATTTGTTGTGAATCAGATGCCTTTAAACAAAATATAAAAAGGTTTCTTTATGATCAAGAAACACACAAGGGTTAGGGTTAATAAAGAAACCAAGGTAAAACAACAAGGAACAACAAGGATTGGTTATAAAATGTTATTCTTTCCTTACTCTTAGAACAAGATTACAAGTATACAAGAATAACAATATAACCTCTATTTCTTAAAATTAGGATTTTATCTTCCTATTTTTCCTTATACCAAGATTGAGAAACTAGCATTTTATTTATAAGAAAAATAGTACACTAACCTAATGGGCTTTTTAACAATTACCCATTACAAGCTAACTTAAACAATTGGGCTTACAAGAAAGGCCTAATTCAACATGCTAACAACCCTAGCAATATTGACTAATGCATGTTAGAACAAACTTCGACTACAACACGCATTACTCTGACAGCAGCATGCGAACATACTTCGACCTCATGCTTAATTTCTGTCGAACCAGAAGCTACCATTCGACCATACTAGAGTTCGATCCAACACACACACACACACACACATGCACACACGCACACGCACACGCACACGCACACGCACACACACACACACGCACACGCACACGCACACGCACACGCACACACACGCGCGCGCACACACACACACACACACACATATCATTCTTGTCTTAACCTTCATAATGTAGTTTGAAACACAATTGGAGGAGGTGGAAATCGTATGGGAAACTTATAGAGGTAAGAGTTGAAATTCCTTTGAGTTATTAGAATTTGGGAATCCTTTTGAAGTATCTAAGGGAATAACGAAACACTTCTAAATGTCTTAAACTTGTGTGGTTCATATATAGAGAGTTGCAGAGATTGAGAAACACTAGGATAGAAAATAAAGTTTGTTCTTGGAGCTTGAGTGACTATTTTTTTGTTACTCATTTGTAATCTTTTGTAACCACTTTTAGAAATATAATAAATCAAATAGATGCTCTGGATTGTTTGATTGAACTAGGTAAATAATTTATTGTATTTCTTGTCTTTTATATATTCTTCTTTTTTTATTGTGCTGCTTTAGGCTATTTGTTTTTAGTGTCATTGTTCTTTATTCCCACACATAAAAATATGTTAGTATGTTTGAACTCTAAATAATTTTTTTGAAGTCCTTTAAATTGTTCTATCACTTTTCACAATAATTACATTATGAAAATAAGAATGATAAAATTAAAAGTACACCAATTAAAATACTACTGTTTAAGATCTACCATTAACTACAAGGTATATACTCTTCTAACACCATTCGAGATTTCACATCTCAATATTAGGGCAAAAAAAACTAAATATAGATAAAGTTGATGAAGGCCAAAGAGAAGATAGAAACTGATGCAATGATTATTATATGTGGTTAAAGAAAACAAGCTTCTAAGCATATAGCTGATAAAAATAAGATATCAACCATTTATTTTAATCATATGATTATTATTCAATGCCCTTATATCTCACAATAGTATATGCTCCTTTGATATGTGTTACATTCCAGTTTCTTCTATGGGAATGTATTTTTATCTTTAAAACAAAACCGAAAATGTTTGAAACTTAATCATAATTTACTTTTTCAAAAACTAGGGTAGGTTTTTCCCTTTTAAGAACCTTTTCCAACATAATGATCAAAGACACGCCATATTTTATAAAATGATTTTAACACACAAAAAATTAATCTCAACATAAATTATTCTCATTAAAACATGTATAGATAGAACCATCTAGTAAACAAATATTCCTCATCAAATCTGCACAAATGAATAATAAAAATTATAAATAAAAATCCTTAATTGAATTTTTAACTCTAGAATAATAATGAATGGGTGGTGAGACCAACTGATGACAGTAAGCTTCGAGGTATCGAAGCACTAAATCACCAACTCAAGTTCCTTGATTAATAATCCTTCAACGTTACACTAAATCACCAACTCAAATTCCTTGACTAATAATCCTTCAACGTTAGAATTTGTTTCCAAGAATCGCATACTACTAAGATTATGGGGTGTTCATCGCAATCTATAATAATAGTAGATGATCACAATCTAAAAATAACATATAGGTTATGATCTTACCTGATCAGAAAAGAATCGGTAGTCTATCACGCGTCGTGAGTTGTTGTCTTTACCGGTGTTATGGAAGAGAAATGGGGGTGTACCTGCAAGATGCTCAAATGCTTAAGTAAGTACCGGAACTAGAGAGAGCAAGTACAGAGAGAAAGTGTGATGGATAGAATATCTGACCCTCTAGTGAAAGATGATATTTATAATGTGCCCCCAGCGCAGGGCCAACGGTTACATTGCATTGTGCCGGATTTCCAAGCCCAACACAAGTAATTGCCAGGTGTTGCGGTGAGAATCGTGACGTCAAGTTATTGATTAACTTGCATTTTAATTTATTAAATTCACAATCGGACTTTGATTTATCCAAAGGAAAGGTTAAAGAAAGAAATACCTTTTGCGCGATGTAACAACAACGCTAAGAGATTCGGAGATCGGGGGTTGGTTATGCCTAGGGTAGGTATTTCACATCCTAAACATTTGCAGTACTCTACAGGAACCTTTTGTGTGTGTGTGTATGATAAACTTGTTAATTGTTATGTTGTGGATTTAGATTAGGGTTAAGCTAAAGACCTAAGGTTGATGTTTCTAAGTTTGCTCGCAAAGATATCACATCTTCTGCCTACATATCTTAACTAGGACAGAATCAGAGCAATCGTAGTTCACCTCACTAGGGATGAATGAACACTTGATTATGATCAAGGTTTAAAGAGGAACAAAAATAACAATGCTTGTATAGAGTTTAACAAAACTCTCTATTCTAAGTTGTACACTCAAGGTTGACTTTGACAAAAGCCAGGGGGAAAGTAAGTAATCATTACCATGATTCTTACCTAGAGTTGACAAACTCTATCCTAGGGTTCTAGTTGGGGAACACTCTTAGTAAAGGTGGGTCTTTTAGACTTAAGCAAATTATAGTGGCTAGTAGGTTCTAACTTAACTAAGTTAGGGTTCAAATGACTTAACAAAGTCAGAGGGAGGGTAATGAGCTATCTATAACCCAAGGGTCAACAGAGAGACTTTCCTTTGGACACAAGGGCACAGACAACTTGATGTGAACTAGAAAGTTCCATCACTGGGGAATAACTTGACAAAGATGAAGAAATAAAGCAAGAACATGTAAAAACATGTAATAATAATCAAGATCAACATTCAACATCTTAACAAAGATCAAAAGCAAAGAGGTAAGCAAAGAACAAGTGTAACAACAACAAGTTCATTCAAACAAGATTAATGCAAACAAGTGACAACTTGAAGCAAGAATGTTATAAGGATCAAATTAGATCAAATGTAACAACATAAGACCATCTAAACAAGTATTAATGACAATCAAACAAGCAAGAACACAAGAAATGTTACAACAGTTCAAGTATGAATTCATGATTTCGTGGGGAGAAATAAACAAGTTTCATGGTAACAACCAAGACAAAAATCAAATCCTAGCATGTTATGGTTCTAAAAAGACACATAAATAAGTAGAATAAGATATGATAAGCACATTCAAGAAGTCACAACATCAAGAATCATGTCAAAGTTCACAGATGAAGTTCAAAGTATACCATGCATATTCAAGCATTCACAAAGGCATGAAACAAAGCCTAGACATGTTATGGTTCTAACAAGACACGTAAAAAAGCATAATAAGGCATGGTGAACACATTTAAGAGGTTACAACATCAAGAATCATGGTAAAGTTCACAGATGAAGTTCAACAGGCCATTTTCACATGTATGCATTCACAAAGGCAAGTATGAACATGGTGAGGCAATGAATTAAACATATTTTAGCATTTAAGCATGTTAAAAAAACATATATGAATTATAGAAGACCAATCCCACAAGAAAAATCAAGTTACAAGTTGAAAACGTTCAAGAACACCAAGGTAAAAACCCTAAAAAGCACATGCTATTCAAGCGGATCAAAGTCTTTCTAGGATAAAAATACTTGAATTATTTATTCACTCATTGAAAATATACATGATAAGGAGTAGTTTGCAAAAATAATGGAATCAATATTACAAAAAATGAGCAAGTTATGATCATTCAAAGTTGGTGCACCAAGGGGGCAAAAACTAGTTCATGACAAGGTTACAACCTAAAGGTCATTTGCATGAAGGATTGGAACTCAGTCAATTCTTAACCAAATGAGGTGAAACAAAAGTGAAAATTGTGTATTTTTTAACAAGGAATTCAATGGTACCATTGGTTTTTCCATAACATACACCTACAAGAAAACCTGATAGCATGTGTGTTTGGGCAAGTTTGGTGACAACCAAATGCATGAACATGTGAGCAACATTGTGTAGTAGTGTGCTTGGTGAAAAAAGTGTACAAACATCACATATACATCATATATAGAGGTTGTCACAAAATAAATCAAGCAATGCACACATGGTTTGACAGATTGGATGCAAAATGCAAAACATGACTAGGTTAGGCCTAGTTTGTGACCTGTCCAAAAGTTACAAGTTTTGCCGCAAGAAATGGTTCATACATGACACATAACATACATAAAACATATTCAAGAAATGTACAACATAATATCATAGCTAAAAGCCATGGTAGCATGTGAAGTGCAAGTGAAAAGTTCATATTTTTGAGTTTTAGGCTTACCTCTTGAAGCAAGCTTGGGCAATAAGAAAACCAGAGATCTTGAGAGCTCTTTCAAGGTCTAAAAATGCTCCAAGGATGATTAATGATACTCCAAATGAACTCCAAGTAAGTTGGTGGGCAGAATGCCTTGTAAGTGAAAAAAAACTTCAAAAATCCAAAGATTTTCAAAGCCAACTCCTTCAATCCTTGTTACAGAAGTGTGGAACCACCATGGACAGTTTTTATATGTCAAATATGAAGTGTTAGAGGTCTTAAAGCTCAAAGAAATGCAATGGTTTGAAGGATGCCCTTCAAAATGCAGAAAGTAAAAAAAATGAGGTTTCAACCATTGACTTTTTGATTGGATGAGTTTCTGGCCAAAGTGAGGATTTAAACAGCTTTAACACATCATTTGTGAAGTATTTGAAGCTTTGTTTGAGTTCTAAAGTGTTTGGAAATGATTTGAGAAGTTGAAATGCAAAACAGATTTTGTAGTGTTTTGGAAATGTGGTTCAAGCTTGTAAGAACTTTGTGATTGAGTGGGAGGAGGAGTTGCAGTTGGTTTCAAGCATGTAACTAGTGTCTTTGTGATGCAAGAGGTGATTTATATTTATATTCAAGGCTTTGGATCAAGAGGTATGGGCAGAATGAAGCAAATTACCAAATTTAGCCTAATAACTTTGAAAATCTTGGAGTTTTTCAATGCAATCTCCATTTCTGACCTTGAAACACCCTAACAAGAATTTCTCCATACCCTATTGGTCATTTTCATCACGCTTGAGGGGATAGGAGGTGACTAGTTGCAGCCAAGTTGGTGGATTGATGATGGTAGCCACCATTTTTCTCTTTCCACACTATTCACTTTTGCAACTTGCATTAAACAATGATTTTTTTCATTTCTCATGTCAATTTCATGGGAGTTGATGCTAAACATGTTAGAAAAAAATGTAAATATTATAAGTGGAGCTTAATCCTTGATTAGATTTGATTTGGGAAGCTTTGGAATCAACTTGCCCATGCTGAGTTGGTTTTGCAACAATGAGTTTTTGCCAACTTGTGGACCTTGGTTCTCTATAACCATGAAGAGTTATGAAACCCACTTGTAATTTTTGGAAAGCCCCCATTAGGTACTAAAACATTTATGTCTCATGTAGGAGCCCATTCCACTTCAAACTAGGTCAAAAACCCTTGTAAAAATGTTGAAAACTTCACTTACAAGTCAAGAAATCTTAAAATTTCTAAGTGTATTTTCCCCCTCTTGCCTTGTTTTTGCTCATAACTCAAAATCCATGCATTTTCTGCTCACGAGTGCATATACCACTTTTGAAGAACTCATTGATACCTTTCCAACAAGGTTTGAACCACCCCATTTGGATGTGTGGCTAAGGAGCTACGGTCTGGCCCTTTTCAAAATCCTAATTTCCCAACTTTTCGATTACTTTTCAATTCTTGATCAATTGGCTACCAAAATTCATGGTTAGATGTTGAATTATGTTGGGAACATAACTGGCTTCAATTTTGGGTTAAAACCATGTTGGTCAATAGGTTCACTTTTCAGTCAGACGAACCGAACGATCGAAAACCTCTGAATCAACTGTTGGTGTTCTGGGTTCTCTGAGACTTTGAAACTTCTTTGGTAGACTTACTTGGGTTATATGAGCCTCATGGACCATGATTCAAGCTTTGTAACACCCTTTAAATCAAAATTCAAACTACAGTTGACTTTCCCAATCAGAAACCCTAATTAGGGTTCTTGTACTGCAATGTCCTTTTTTCTTGGGTGACAACCTCAAATTGGGTTCATTCTTGATCCAATGTGATATTATTGATTATATAAAGACTTAATATATAGAGGATAAATCCAAAACTTTGATTGATCAATCCCTTAAAACCCTGATTTCTGACTGTGTGAAACCCCAATTCATCTGTATCTTA
Source organism: Lathyrus sativus (assembly GCA_963859935.3). NCBI lineage: Eukaryota > Viridiplantae > Streptophyta > Magnoliopsida > Fabales > Fabaceae > Lathyrus > Lathyrus sativus. The sequence continues at coordinate 650,843,458 of OZ012738.1, read as the reverse complement.
ACAAAGATCAAACTTGAAATAGGTTATGGTTAGATAATTAATGTTGATGCTACTAGAATAATGATGTGATCTAGGGGTCAAAATTTGGGGTATAACACCAGGGGTTACATGGTATACTGAAGACTAACACGTGGTCTTCGCCCTGGATCAACTGCCCTGTGATCTTCGGAAGATGGGCTGACCATCTTTTTCGAAAGTGGGTAGTTTCCTGATGATGTGTCCCCGCGTGGGGGACACGTGGAGAACGTGGGGGAAGTGCGTGGGCTTGCCCGTCAAGAGATCCTGTTGCCCGACAGATGTGCCTTGTTGAAGCTCTTGCTCGACAGAGGAAATTGGGCCTTGTTGGGTCTCATCAGCATAGCTTTGGGTTGGGCCTGCTCGGCAGAAGGACAGGTTCTAGCCCAGTCCAGAACAGGTTAAAATACAAAGCATTGCATATAACATGTCATGGAAAAAACATAGTAATTATCATGTCCAAAAAAATCATATTCAATTATATGGGACATCCTAAATGAAATGAATGTATGCATGTGCAAACTATTCTAGAATATCACCTTCACATAGAGTATCATGCATCAACATAAACACCATTAACATGCAGATTCTCTAGACTAACAAAAACACTAAAATCATGCAGGTTTTGTTTTGCCAATTATCATATGAAAGTCAGTGTCTATTAGTGAATGAACATATATTTTTCACCAAAATATAAAATTTTAACAATATATTCTTCAACGTTATTTCATTTTTCATTAGGTTCAATAATTTTCAACTTACCTTCTATTAGATCAGGACATGCTTCATCTCAACTCACATGTTCTCACTTGGTTTCTATTCAACTTTTTGTTGAATTTTAGTTGTGATAGAATTAGCACTTATGTGTTCTCTTAGATTTTGGAATGTGGTATTGAGATAGCTTTCAAAAGGAGAATCTGAGAGTTATTGAGCTATCATACCAACTTGGATCTCCAAATTTTTAATTAACGTAGAGGTACTCTTTAGTGTTTACTTGGTCTCTTCGAAAAATTGAGCAGTTTATGTGTTTATCTAAACATTTTGGTTAGCTAGAATCTTTAATGTAATCTCCTAGTATTTCTTCTTTTGTTGAGTTGTGGGTAACTTTTTTGACCTCCTTGGTACCCTTCATATCTTTGAGGTGTGAAATATCGATATTTCTATAAAAAGTTCAAATGTTATTCCATCTAGGATTGTCCTTGATTGTGTAGTGATTAGCTTAGTTAGGACTATCTTGGTTGTTAAGGTAGTTCACAGCCTCTACGTATCTCATAATGTATAAATATGATTCACAATGCATTGAAAAGTGAGGTCTTCCATACAGTTCACATCTTACCTGTTGGATTGAGTAATCATCATCTATAGTGCAACTAATTTCTTTTCCACCTCAAGCATTATTTTTATCTCCATTTGTTTACTTTTTTATCTCCAATAAATTCATATCAAATAAAATTACTTTAGTAATAGAACATTTCTCATTCAACTCTGAATGTTTGTTAGTAGCAATAGCTTTAATTAATCTTACAATTTAGGTAGAAATTTTGAAGTTTAAGGAATCATCAACTGTTGTACTCAATATATGTATGTTAAAATTTAATCCATTGCTGAAGATTTTCCTCTGATATATTAGATTTAAATAATGGGTTAGACATGAATTCAAAAGTATCTTAAATATATAGTAGGCCTCACAATGTGATTTTCCATCCTTACACCAGCTAGTGGAAATATCATACCTCTTTTGTACGAATACAAATGTTGGAAAGTATCATTCTTCATTCCAGGTCAAGTGGTGATGCTATCTAGTGTCACTTGATCATAACATTCTTCTTAATCATGGTGAATGTGAAAACGGATGTCTTGAAAGCTAGTTTGTTCCCTTGTTTGTTTAGAGTTTGTTCCAAGGTGGAGATTTGTGGTATTTTAGATCGAACTCTAGTGTCGACAATGGTAGCTTGATATTTCGACAGGAGTTGTGCATGTTGTGTCGAAGTCTGTTCAAACATGCTATCAAAATATATTAACTTGTAATTTAAGTTAGTGTGTCAAATTGGGTCTTACTTGCAAGCCCAATTGTTTAAGTTAGTTTGTTCCCTAAATTAGCTTGTGTAATGGGCCTATGTGTAAAAGCACATTAGGTTAGTATGTTAGTTTTCTTATAAATAGCATGCTAGTCTCTCATCTTTGTAAGAGTGGAAAAAATACTAATTAGGGTGAGAGAGGTTAATTGTTGGTATTCACTTGTAATCTTTGAACCCTTATTGAGAAAGTGAATAGAAAAATAGATTTAACTAATTTTCTAATCTTCTTCCTCCTTCTCTTTTCTTTTGTGAAACCTAATAGGGTTTCTTGTCTTTGTTCAAGAAACTTAATTTTTATCTCATAACTTTGTTCTGTTATTGACGACATCAATTTCACTATAGTGAATCTATTACCGTTAAGTGTATGTCTACCATAGTCTCCAAGTAGTCGTTCACGTTATGGTCGATCAAATAGTGGATCATTCATCTCATTGTAAGACTTGGTTTCTTTTTGGGTGTCTTTCTCATTTTTGCTTGTTTCCATTTATCTTTGTCTCTTTAATCAATTCTCCCATAGAGATTAGTATTAAATAAAATTTATTCTCATGGTAAAACTTTGTGAATAGTCATGAGTCAAGGATAGTAATGATGATTGGTTGTCACATATTCAAGTTGAGTAGTAATGAATAAGACTAAAGAAGTTAAATCAAGAGTGAGAGGTGTGTTAGGAAATGATCTATTTAATTATTTGTTGGGAATATATATATATATATATATATATATATATATATATATATATATATATATATATATATATATATATATATATATATATATATATATGTGTGTGTGTGTGTGTGTGTGTGTGTGTGTGTGTGTGTGTGTGTGTGTGTGTGTGTGTGTGTGTGTGTGTGTGTGTGTGTGTGTGTGTGTGTGTGTGTGTGTGTGTGTGTGTGTGTGTGTGTGTGTGTGTGTGAAAAGGTCTAGAAGGAGGTTGAATAGACTGATCCCTTTTTAAAACCAATTTCAAAATCTTTTAACACAATATTAGAAATTTATGGGCGGAAGGAAAAGCAGAAATAAAATGGAAGCTTAGAAGCTCATCAAGATAATTTCTAACAAAGATATTTCAATAATGTCACTAAACTCATAATCCTATCAAGGACATAAACAAATTAGGATAATAGAAGCTTTTTACATCAAGAAATTTAATAGTCCAACATAGACATATGTTTTATCAAATTTTGATGCAACATATACCTATGCTTATAGAATAAATCATTATAAGCATTATCTAAACTATATGACATATAAATGTTAAAATTGATGCAACAATTACATAATGAATGCCAAAATTTAAAGAGATATAAGGGAGAATGAGAGTACACCGATATATATATATATATATATATATATATATATATATATATATATATATATATATATATATATATATATATATATATATATATATATATATATATATATATATATATATATATATATATATATATATATATATATATATATATATATATATATATATATATATATATATATATATATATATATATATATATATATATATATATATATATATATATATATATATATATATATATATATATATATATATATTGGTTCAGTGCTATCGTCCTTGCATGCACCTACTCTAGTCTTCAATGGTTTAAAATAATCATGTCATCCACTATTTTTAAGAGTTAACATACAGGTATTTTGATACAACGGACTATCATCAATTTGAACACTAATAGCCACAATGCATTAGCCTACACATAGATCATATGAAAATCCCTTTTGTTGATGCAGATACTTAACTATTACATATAAGATCTTCAATAATATTGATCCAATAATCTTTCTATCCATAATAACCTGCTCCAAGCTTCATTTATGCAACATTCTTTCCTTAAATCTGATGAAGACTTGTCTGAGAGGTTGCCATTAGCCTCAAATAATTGGATAACTCACAACTTTGTATTGCAACAACCTTCACATGGTTTCAACAAAGTCTTTAATGGAGTATATACAAAATTTTCTCTCTTTTTGAACCACCCGCAACCAAATTCTATATCCAAGAGACGATTCTTCCATCCAATACACTAAAACACAACTTCAAAGAAAAACATTATATACCTTTAGGTACCTTTAGTCTACCCCGATTTTTTATTTATTTTATTTTATTTGAGTTTTAGAGTATTTTTAGTTATTTACTTGTTTTAATTATTTTTATGAGTGTGTGTAAAGATTATTATAACTTTATTTATTTAAATAATAGAAATAATGAGAAATTGAGCTTTGGGGAGGAAATTAGAATTTAAATAAAAATTAAGGAAAATGGTGGTTTTAGTAAGATTTGAGAGGAGTTAGTAAATTAATAAAAAAAAATAGTAGGGTTTTACTTAAATTGAAAGGGGAATTAGAGTTAGGGGTTGTTTTGAAGAGAATAAGATGTCAACAGAGTCAGAGAGAGCCCTAGCAGAGTATGAAGTTGGAGAAAAGAGATATCTCATTATTGTAACTTGAAGCTTGTTGGGAATTCGAGGTAAGGGGAAATTGTTCATGATATGGATGTTTAAGTATGAAGGATAAAGAAGATTCATTATCCTCTTTCCCTTTTCCTTATACTTTTCTTCCATTAATGAAATTGTTGAATCTTGAAATTGTTTGTGCAAAACCTCTCTTGATTGCTATGATATGTTTTGAATTTCATGTTGTATTGGTAACTGATTTTCGCATGAAATTGCATGTGCAATTTTAAGCTTTCATGTTCAAGAATATATGCTTTGATTTGATGAGCATGATAATGATTCGTGGCTCACTTATGATATAGATGATTAATTTGTGTATTATTGATGTCCTAAATGTTATATGGTTGATGTATGATGATTTACTGTATGCATGGGTTCTATAGAATCAAAATCGGAGGTCTATGTTGAAGAAAATTGGATTTATGAGTGAAATTCCCATGACAATTCAGTAGAAAAACTTTGCAGCCATGTTTGATTCGAATTAGTATTTCAACATGATTTGAATCATAATTTAAAATTTAGCATAAAACACTTCTGTCCAGTTTGATTAGAATCACAGTTTCAACATGATTTGAATCAAAGGTCAAATTTAAAAAAAATGCTTCTGACTTATTTGATTTGAATCAGGAAAATAACATGATTCGAATCAGGAATATAACATGATTCGAATCAGAAGAGGCTGATTTTGTTCATATATTGTTTTCATCCTAACTTGAGTTTTGTGACTCCGATTTAGGCACGGTTTAAAGCATTGGAAAGCTACGACAAAGATATTTCTTAGGAAAATGAATTCATTTTGTGTATATATGTTTTGATATGTTGATGGTTTGATATTTTTATAGTTGATTTTGAGTTATTTGAAATGTTTTGAGTTGAGTTTGAGAAGTAAATGAGTTGAATTAGAGTTGTTCTTGAGATCTTAAAGGGTATGCATGTAACCCTTAACCTTCAAATAGAAGTTGTTAGAGTTAATTGTGATGTTTTGTTATTGTTATGAGCATGCTTTGTTGAGTAATGAAGGTTGTTTGATGTTTTTTTGATGTTGTTGATGAGTAGTGATGAGAAATTAAGTAATTTTAATTATTATGTTGAGATTATGATGAATACCTCATGAGGAGGGAAAATGTTGAGTTTATACTGAGATGTTTCGTTCACAGAGGAACCATTGTTGTGGTCTTGTATTGGTGATATTCATGCTGAGTTTTAAGTTCAGAGAGGAACTAGTGATGAGTATTGGAGTTGGAGGTTTGAGCCGAGTATTGCATTTGTTTGTTGCATTCATACATCATGTATATCAGAGATAGGTAGAACTTCGATCTAGTGTCGAGTTTAATGGTTCAGAGAGGAATCAATGACGAGTTTAATGGTTCAAAAAGGAATCATGTCTAGAGATGAACCAGTTACGAATGGATGAATCAGTAACATACTTCTAATATCCAAAACCTTGGTACCACGTGCATTGGAGTATAGGAGATGAATACATTGCATACATAATTACATTTGTGATTGATTATTGTTATGGATGATTTATGTGATTGATTATTGATATTAATTGCACTATTCTTGTTATTTTATGCACCATTATCATATATTAATGTATTATCACCCCTTATTCGTTTCTTTATGTTGTTCGTTACGCTTGTGGTGCAGATACTCAGGTATAGGAGTCTAAGATGTTGTTGTACTTTTGAGGATGGCATAGTAGCCTTCTTTGTCATTTATCGCTTTTTGAGTTTATTTTAGTTTATGCGTGTCGCTCTGATAGTGTAACACTGGGACAAGTTACCTTTTATTTTGGGTTTTGAGAGCTATTGAACTATTTCTTTCATGATTTAAATTGAAGTTGATTTTGATTTATGAGACAATTATAGTTGAGTTGTTATTTTTTGTTTCTACTGCTATTATATGATAATTGAGGAAGACTTTTATTTTGAGAAAATGTGACACCCTACTTTTGAGTAATTTATCTGCATGTTTTTATAAAATAAGTGTTTGGGGTTTAAGGTGTGACATGCAGCACAATAAGCACTCGCTAGAGATTTCTCTGATCACTCTCAGATCTTTCTAAACTATAATAATTTGTTATGGGGTCCCAAGCCTTTTCAGTTCAATAATCACTGGTTGTCTCACACTAGTTTTCTTGAGTTGGTTCGTAATTCCTAATTTGCTTCTTTGCTTTAGGGTTGGAAGTATTTTATTCTTATGAGGAATATTAGATCCCTTAAATCCAACCTTAAAGCTGGAACAAGCAAGTGTTTGATAACATGGATTGCCAAAATGAGTCGCTTTGAGTTGTTGTTGGTAACTTGGACTTACTGGTTGACCAAAGGGTCCTTTCTAGCGAGGAAGTGGATTCTAGATCTAATGTTATTGTTGATATTTGGGATTTTCTTAGGAAGAAGACTCTCATATTTTCCAAAGAGTTAAGGCCATGTGTCAGTTGACCTTGTATTCGTGTTTATTATTGGAATTTTTCCCACTGTTTATTATATATATTTATTTTACCTTTCAAAAAAAAATTTAACATTTTTTTACAATCTAAAAAATGTTTCAAAAATGATCTTAATGAAATTAAATTCAGTATTTGATAATAGTTATAAAAATTTTAGTTATTTTAAAATGTGTAAGAGATAAAAAAAAACTTACGAGTTGCTAAAAATCACTAATTTTGGTAAATTACAAAACACACTAAATCAAAATGTCTAGTCCCCAAAATAAATAGACATTTTGATTTTGAAGGTTTAGATGAAGGTGGAAACCATACCAGGGAGTCTAAAAATAAAGACTTATTAATAGAATCAGAATTTAAAACTTCATCTTCTTCATCGTTTGAATTCTTCCTCACCCCCTTTCTGAAACGCTAAAATAAATTTCTTCAGTTTTTCTCAAAACATTAAGGTTTTGCATTGATTTGAACTACAAAATCACTAGTTATCATGTCCCAATGCTTCAAATCTAGTTATCAAAAGCATTCACATTCATTTTAGGACAAGTGTAAATGTGGTATGGAATCTCCATTGGTGACATCTTGGACATATACGAACCCAGGTCATTGTTTCTATGGTTGTGGAATGTTTAAGGTACTGCTTTATTTGGTTGTTCTGTTTTCTTTTTTTCCATGTTTCTTCAAATCTCTCATATTATTCTGTAATTCTAGCTATAAGGTTATAAGAAGTGTAACCATTTTATTTGGTATGATGAAGAAATGCCTCAAAGATCCAAAGATGTAATCTCTCCTCTACACCATAAATTAAGTGAAGAAAAAGTGAAATTGAATGATGCCAAGAAAAAAGAGAAGAAAATGAAGATTAAGATGAAGTTTGTGAAGATGATGATGAAATTTAGTGTGTCCAACACTTTTGTATTGCTAATTGGATTATTTATCTGTAATATAATGAAAAAAGTTAAATGGAATTGGATTAGGTGTTTATCCATTGTTGCAAAATTATGACAGTTTCTAACATTTTAATGTTGAATGAAGATGTTAAATTATGACACTTTGTACAATATCTGTGTAATGTTGGATTAGTTCTTTGTTGTATAAAAGTTTGTTGCAAAATTATGATGTTAATGAGATTATACTTTACCAATTTGGCAATACCCAGTTTGTTGTGAATCGGACACCTTTAAACAAAGTATAAACGGTTTCTTAATGATCAAGAAACTCACAAGGGTTAGGGCTAACAAAGAAAACAAGGTAAAACAACAAGGAACAACAAGGATTGGTTATTAAACTGCTATTCTTTCCTTTCTCTTAGAACAAGATTACAAGTATACAAGAATAACAAAATAACCTCTCTCCCTTGAAATTAGGATTTTATCTTCCTATTTTTCCTTATATCAAGATTGAGAAAGTAGCATCCTATTTATAATAAAATAGCACACTAACTTAATGGGCTTTTTAACAATTACCCATTACAAGCCAACTTAGGGTACAAGCTAACTTAAACAATTGGGCTTACAACCAAGGCCCAATTCAACATGCTAACAACCCTAGCAATATTGACTAATGCATGTTAGAACAAACTTCGACTACAACACGCATTACTCGCGAACAGACTTCGACTATACTAGAGTTCGATCCAACATCTCACACAGTTTGTATTAAATTTCAATTTGCACACAACATTATGTTATACGAATTTAACAATAGTCCGTTTGTATTAAATATCAGGTTATATCCAAATTTTATAACCAAATGACAGTAACATGCTAAATAATATCAAGTACCAAAATAGCATTGTATCAACATAAGAAGCATGACAGTTCTTGTTCATTACAAACTATAGTGCATGACATAAACAAACATTATAGAAACACACATTGCAATTTACAACCTTATTCATAGACATCAAAATAAATTGTGGCATGACATAAACTATTTCATAACAGATATTACAAATATTATAAATAGTACTTCAAAATCCTAAAGCTATTATTGAGTTGGTTGTGTAGAAATTGGTGCTTGTAATGAAGACCCAATTTCAGATTTAGTGTTTGCCTTCTTGGCCTTTATCTTATTGTTCTTTGTCTTTTTTGTCTTGTTCCATCAGAGTTGGTTTATTCAATGATTTCATCTTTAACATTGCCCTCTCCCAATCGGGAATTGTTGTAACCCTTGATGCACTCCACGTACTTTCTTTCAATTCCATTTTAGGGTACTTCTTTTTCCAATTGTCATGTAGGTACTTCGCAAAAAGGCATTGCTCCACATGATCACTCACACTTTGAACTATTGGGATCAATCCATGTTTCACAGTTACACATGAATATAAATATGTTATGAATGCACTATGAGAAAACATTTAAAAATAATAATAATAATAATAAACTACCTTTTGCTGATCAGATATGAAAGCATAGGGCATTTGATTGATGTCTTGCAATTCGTCAAGTAGAAGGTTTATGAACCACTCCCAAGAATATTTTGTCTCAACCTTTACAACAGCATATGCAATTGGAAATATTTGATTATTTCCACCTCTCCCAACAACTTCCATCAACTATCCCCCATAATCTCATTTCAAAAGACATGCATCAAGTCTTATAAGTGGTCTACAAGTGCTTGCAATTCTAGCTTTGCATGCCTCTAAACAATATATAAATCCTTTCAAACACAGGATTATAACTAGAGTCTGAGCATTGGAGCATAACATTACACCTAGAGTTTAAATTCAATAACTCTTGTGTATAACTCCTTAAATGAGTGAATTGGTCTCTTCCAGCACCTTGTATCAATTCTACTGCTCTTCTTTTAGCTCTATATGTCTGGCCAACTGACAATTTCACACCTCATCTATTAACTCATTCAACAATAAGTCAAACTGGTTTCATGTCAAGACTATGTCTTAATATGTATGAAAATTTCTTGGCAAGCCATTCAGTATTTGATTGTCTATTATGTGTTGCCCTATGACATATATGGTAATGAAATAAACTTACAACTTGCAAATATTGGTTCCCAATATTTTTACTAATCCTCATCTAAAATTTCCAGCCATCAATACACTTGACTACCATTCTTTTTTCATCATTCTTATTTAAGAAAATATTCTTCTTGGATCCTTTATAACATCCCATAGTAACTCTTTATTATTAAACATCATACCCTATTGAAACATGGTTCTCTCACCAACTTTGTAACATGGAAAGTTTGCCCATCCTTATTAGTAGGTGGTGTATGTAAATGATCAGAATTCTCATAATGACTCTGCTCAAACTCAGTTGAATATTTCTCCAAGGGTGGGTCTGTTATTTCCTTCTTAGTGGGTAGGATTGTTATTCAATCTAAGTCCACGGAATTTTCACGTATGTCATCTTCACTATAGTCAACCTCACTTCCAACATAACCATCATCAGCATCATCATAAGCTTCATTATCACCACCTCTAATACCTTTTCTATTCCCTCGTTCATCAACATCAACTTCTTTATCAACTCCTTCATCAACATCAACTTCGACTTCTTCATCATATCCATGACCTAACTCTGCCTCATCTATAATTTCAGGGTGTCATACCCCAATTTTGACCTTGAATCGTTGAATCAATACAATTATCATAGCATTTACATCATCTGTATAACATAACATGCATTTCATCTTGCACAGTGCCTAAATTGTTCGTCAGAATAACTTTTCGGATTTACAGACAGGCCGGTCAAACTGAATTTTAACTGTGCATAAAATCAGTGGACGAAAAATTTCAAAACCAAGCTTGTAGACATCAATTATATTAATCTATATTTTGCGTAATTTATCCTGGCATGCTCGTTTTAATTTTCGACTACTGTTTCAGTCGCATTTTAATCAATCTGAGCCTTTTAACCAATCAAAAATTATTTCAAAGTTAAATCAAACTTTGTATTTTTCCGAGAGGTTTATTTCGTGTTGATCATTTTGGTGCATTCAGTTTATTTTTTGAGCGTTTTTGTGCCCGACTTTTATGTATTTTGAATCTGTTTATTTTTACATTTTTGTCAAAGTGTTTAGAAAAAATTAATATAATTATTGGTATTTTTATTTTATTTTTATCTTAATCATTTTTTATTGTTCAATTTTATTTAGTTTTAGTTAATATTGTTCATTTTTGCCTCTAAAATAAACACCAAGGGTATTTGTGAATTTTTAAAATTATTAAAAACCCTAGAGTGATATATATATATATATATATATATATATATATATATATATATATATATATATATATATATATATATATATATATATATATATATATATATATATATATATATATATATATATATATATATATATATATATATATATATATATCACTCTAGGGTTTTTTATATACATATATTATGCTGTTGATTGAAACCGGATGCACCATTTGTTATTGCATACGGTGGATAAGAATTTGTGTGTTTTAAAATTTTCACAATGCACCGGTAATAGAGATAGAGTGATTTCGTCTATTCCAACTTATCATTATATATATATATATATATATATATATATATATATATATATATATATATATATATATATATATATATATATATATATATATATATATATATATATATATATATATATATATATATATATATATATATATATATATATATATATATATATATATATATATATTGTTGTGAATAGGATACCGTTAAACAAAGTATACACGGTTTCTTAATGATCAAGAAACACACAAGGGTTAGGGTTAACAAAGAAGACAAGGTAAAATAACAAGGAACAACAAGGATTGGTTATTAAACTGCTATTCTTTCCTTTCTCTTAGAACAAGATTACAAGTATACAAGAATAACAAAATAACCTCTCTCCCTTGAAATTAGGATTTTATCTTCCTATTTTTCCTTATGCCAAGATTGAGAAACTAGCATCCTATTTATAATAAAATAGCACTTGCTAACAACCCTAGCAATATTTACTCATGCTAACAACCTTAGCAATATTTACTCATGCTAACAACCTTAGCAATATTTACTCATGCTAACAACCTTAGCAATATTTACTCATGCATGTTAGAACAAACTTCGAATACAACACGCATTACTTGCGAACAGACTTCGACCACACTAGAGTTTGATCCAATGTCTCACAAATCTCCACCTTGGATCTAACTCTATAACATCAAGAAACTAGCTTTCTTCATGCAGATTTATTAACTGCATACAGTGGACAAACTTGCAACTTGGCAATGTCTTGGTGATCATATTAGCAGCATTATGATCTGTCGAAACTTTCAGCACTTGGACTTCTCCACGCTCGATTACCCCTCTGATGAAATGCAGCCTCACATCAATGTGCTTGGTTCGCTCATGATAGGCTGAATTCTTCGACAGGTGTATTGCGCTTTGACTATCACATTTAACAGTGATAACTCGACCTTGAAGTTTTAGCTCCTTTGCAAAACCTTCAAGCCACAATGCTTCCTTCACAGCTTCAGTTAGGGCAATATACTCCGCTTCAGTGGTTGATAGGGCAACGACCTTCTGAAGTGTTGCTTTCCAACTGATTGCTGTCCCAAACATAGTGAACACATATCCGGAGATAGATTTTCTAGAATCCATACAAACTGCATAATCAGAGTCGACATATCCTTCGATTACTGCTTTACTATCTTCACCCAAGGATCCACCATAAATTAGGACTCTATTCAGAGACCCATTTATGTACCTTAAAATCCACTTCAATGCTTGCCAGTGAGCTTTTCTAGGATTCGCCATGTACCTGCTTACAAGACTTACTGCATATGCTATGTCGGGTCTAGTACAGACCATAGCATACATCAAAGACCAATTTGTCTTCTTTTGATTCCTCATAACTTCCTTATAGTCTCTAGGTTCTTCGTCTAGAACCTCACTTGCAGAGATTAAGGCATAAGCTATAAGATCTGCATACCCAAGTCTCTGAGGTGGCTTGATGACTCTCCTCGACCTGTCTCTTGCTAGCAGGTAGTCCTTATTAGTCTCCTCATCTTCGACAACATCTTCTGTGTCTTCTTCGACTTCATCTGGGGTAAGCAATTCAGCATCAACATGCTCCACCTCAACAGGAATCTCTCCCTGTTCCAGCTCTTCTTCAGCATCATCAGTTTTCTTGAAAGCCATCTTTGCTTCGTTGAAAACTACATCTCGACTGGTGATACACCTCCTGTGACCTGGCTCTAGGCACCATAGCCTATAAGCTTTGACTCCTTCAGGGTATCCCATGAACATGCATTTCAGAGCTCTAGGTTCGACCTTGTCTTGCCTAATATGAGCATAGGCCACACAGCCAAATACTCTCAGTCTGTCGAGACTAGGTGGATGTCCCGACCAAACTTCTTCAGGTGTCTTCATTCCCAAGGCAGTCGAGGGACATCTATTTATCAGGTAAGCTGCTGTCGAAACAGCTTCCGCCCAAAACACCTTCTTCAATCCAGCACTAACCAACATGCATCTAACCCTTTCAAGGATTGTTCAATTGAATCTCTCAGCTAAGCCATTTTGTTGAGAAGTACCTGCTACAGTCTTATGCCTTGCAATCCCATACCCAACACAGTAACTGTCGAAAGCTTCGTTGCAGAATTCAAGGCCATTGTCGGTTCTCAACCTCTTAACCTTTCTGTCAGTCTGAGTTTCGACTAGAATCTTCCAACTTTTAAAATTCTCAAAAGTTTCATCCTTCGTCTTCTGAATGAATACCCATAGTTTTCTGGAATAGTCATCAACGATGGATAGAAAATACCTTGCACCTGAGTGTGAAGGATTCCTTGCAGGCCCCCAAAGATCAGCATGAATGTAATCCAGGGATCCATGTGTTCTTTGTTTGCCTTTGTTAAACTTCGCCCTACAGGATTTACCAAATAAACAAGATTCACAAAATTCCAACTTTTCGACTTTGTCACCTCCTAGCAGGTTGTGCTTCCCCAATTCCACCAGGCCTCTTTCGCCGACATGGCCCAATCTCATGTGCCATAATTCTGTCTTCGACATAGATTTCGTGGATGCAACATTTGTCGAACCACTTACAACCTCAGCCTCAAGGATATACAAGCCTTGTTTCTTCACGCCTCTCAAGACTTCCTTCGACCCCTTCATGACTCTTAGGATACTTTTCTCTCCTTGAAAAACATATCCTTTTCTATCGAATTCACCAAGAGAAATCAAATTTCTCTTCAAGTCAGGTACGTACTTGACTTCAGTCAATAACCTTATTGACTCATCATGGAGCTTGAATCTCACAGATCCAATACCTGCAATTTTGCAAGATTTGTTGTTTCCTAACAGCACAGATCCACCATCTTGATCACAAAGCTCCTTGAACAATTCTCTGTTTGGAGTCATGTGCCAAGTGCAACCTGAATCCATAATCCACTCTTTCCTCGAGTCGCCACTTGAAACCACAAGAACATCAGATGAGTCGAAGTCATCTTGAACAATGGTTGCATTGCCATTACCTCCATGATCTTTCAGGCGTTCAGGGCACACCTTTCTTATGTGACCCTCCTTCTTACAGTGATAACATCGAATACTAGATGTTTCACCACTATAAGACTTCTGTTGACTTTTACCTTTCTTCTTGTCGAACTTACCATCCTTTCGCAAGAATTTTCCCTTAACGGACAAACCTTCGCCCACCGTCGAAGGTTTATGCTCCTTTCGTTCGTTCAAGTCCTTAGAATACAAGGCTGATTGAACTTCTTCAAAGGTCAGGGACTCCCTTCCATACAAGAGAGTTTCTTTGAAGTGAGCATGTGTTCTGGGCAAAGCACACAGCAACAACAGTGCTTGATCTTCATCATCGATCTTCACATCAATATTTTCAAGATCAAGAATCAGCTTGTTGAACATATCCAACTGCTCAGCCAACACTTTGTCTTCACTCATCTTGAATGAATATAAAGCTTGCTTCAGGTATAGTCGATTCACCAGAGATTTGGTCATGTACAAACTTTCAAGTTTCACCCATAATCCCGATGTTGTAGTCTCCTTTGACACCTGTCGAAGAACCTTATCACCAAGGCTCAATAATATTGCGCTGTGGGCTTTCTCGATCATGCCCGTCTTTTCTTTTGCCGTTAACGCAACGTCCATGGCTGCCTCACCCTTCAACGCTTCCAAACAACCCTGCTGAACCAATAGGGCTTTCATCTTCAAGCGCCACAAACCAAAGTCGTTCACTCCGGTGAACTTTTCAATCTCATACTTTGTTGAAGGCATCTTCTCCATGTTCACCGCACCAATTTGTTGTGAATAGGATACCGTTAAACAAAGTATACACGGTTTCTTAATGATCAAGAAACACACAAGGGTTAGGGTTAACAAAGAAGACAAGGTAAAATAACAAGGAACAACAAGGATTGGTTATTAAACTGCTATTCTTTCCTTTCTCTTAGAACAAGATTACAAGTATACAAGAATAACAAAATAACCTCTCTCCCTTGAAATTAGGATTTTATCTTCCTATTTTTCCTTATGCCAAGATTGAGAAACTAGCATCCTATTTATAATAAAATAGCACTTGCTAACAACCCTAGCAATATTTACTCATGCTAACAACCTTAGCAATATTTACTCATGCTAACAACCTTAGCAATATTTACTCATGCATGTTAGAACAAACTTCGAATACAACACGCATTACTTGCGAACAGACTTCGACCACACTAGAGTTCGATTCAATGTCTCACACATATATATATATATATATATATATATATATATATATATATATATATATATATATATATATATATATATATATATATATATATATGTGTGTGTGTGTGTGTGTGTATCACTCTAGGGTTTTTTATATACATATATTATGATGTTGATTGAAAACGAATGCAACATTTGTTATTGCATACGACGGATAAGAATTTGTGTGTTTTAAAATTTTCACAATGCACCGGTAATAGAGATAGAGAGGTTTCGTCTATTCCAACTTATCATTACATGTGCATGTCTAAGTTAATTTTTGTTTCTTTTTCTTGTTTCTATTTTACAATGTTTTTTATCTTAACTCTAATTCAATTTTGTAACAATGCAGAATTTTGTTGGAAAGTGTGTGAGTTATGTTGTTTTTTCTATTTTACGGTTACGTCGGATCTAATGTAAAAAATTTATAGCACTACTGGATTTCGGTTGTTTTATTTATGTTTTGGTTATGTTGTTCGGATCGAATCATGTTGATACGCTATTTGCATATTTGTGTACATAATGCGTGACATTTGTGTTAGTTCGATTTGATTGCGATGATCGCTTTCTTGCGTTAGAAACATTGTTAGTTTTTTTAGCACCTTTAAAACTCACTTTTGCTTTGCGTTTCTTTTTATAAATCTAGATTTGCACGATTTTGATCCATATTTGTGGTGATGATCATGTTAAGTGTAGCAAGTTATTGGTTGATTTTATCGGTTCATGTGCGACATTTTTAATTGATTATCGTTGTGTTTCAATATTGTACACGCATTTGATGGTTTAGCATAGCGACAATCCGATTTTTATGCGCTTGCCAATTCGCGCTTCAATTTGCAATTTAGTGCTTTCATTTGATTTTGTATTGTTGATTCTTGATTCGACTTGCGATGACCGCTTATGCATTAGCAACTTGCATGTTTCGATTTGTGCTATTTTTTAATGATCCAACATCGTTATGTTTAGATCCAATTTAATTTCTTGTGGAAGCTTTGCACGTCTTCGCGTGCGTGACTTTGATTCGCGTCTTTGCGTCATAATTTTAATTTGTGCACTTTTGTTTTCACTTTATTTTTTTATTTATTTGTTGTGGATGGTGATGTAAATATTGTGTATACTCTTGTATTTTTGTACTTTTATCATTGTTGAATGCTTGTATGTATATTCGAATCTTGTTTGTGTTTGAATTATACCTTGTGCTAGAGTTCATGTCGTTACATTTAAATTTGCACCCCTTTGCGATCCAATTCGCACCCTTCGCGTTATTATTTGTATCCATCATATCTAACCATTGATTTCAATTCGTTTCTAATCACTTACCCAAACTCATTTACAAAACTATTTTGCAAGGCAAGTCAAAAGCTTGATCCATACATCAAGCCATACCCGACTTGTAAGTCGATCGCTTCATTCGTCGCTATCAACCTTTCCTTTTCTCCATTTAAACCTTTTTGTAATCATGAATAAAACCCTTGATCCAATGTCAAGTGGCATTTTTCTCAAAAATTCAAAAACACAATAAAATACGATTATGATTGCGCGCCACAAGCCTTAAGTGGTGGAGGAGTGAAAATGGAGCTTTCCTACCCTAACTATGAGTATTTTGGACACAAGACGTTTGGCTTGGTAGTTTGAAATATTCACCTCTGCCCATAGTCTTTAGTGCAATGATAATAAAAAACAATCTTCTTTTTAATAAAACACATCAAACCAACTCAAACCTTTTGCTTCTTGGCACACCTTGAAAACCTTTTCAAAAATAAAAGATATTTTGTCTTAAGATGATGAAAAGAAATGCTTCATCCACAACCGTTTAGTTGAGATAAGTGGCGTGAAGGTGATTTGTAAATCCATTCAAAGTGGTGTAAACATTTGCTCCTCACCTGCTTTGGGTAAAAAAAATGTTTTTTGGTCGATTAATACAAGATAACTTTAGCTAAAATCGACTAACAAACAAACTTTTTTTTACCCAGAACTACGTGTACCTTGATTTATCTTTTGAGATACGTAGGAGCGAGATTGTGAAATCTTGATAGGCCCCCTAATAATAAAAACCTTTTTAGGTCCTTTTCTCTTTTCTTTTCCTTTTTAATAATTTGAGAAGCCTAACGTTTAAACCAAAACTAAAACGCACAACTAACCTAACGGTTACCGTTGTGTACAACAAATGTGAGGGGTGCTAATACCTTCCCCTTGCGTAACTGACTCCCGAACCAAGATATTGGTTGCGATAACCTTTTTGTTCTATTTAGAGGTTTTATTTCAATATTTTCCCTTTCCCTCTATAGGAACAAATAAAGATTAGTGGCGACTCTGTTAAGTTTATCCTGCGACTGTGCGATTGTACTTCACGAGGTCGTATTTTTCGAGGTACGATACAGGGTTATCAATAAAATGCTCTACATACACATCAACCAATTCAACTCCATTAACATCTTCAACAATTTTCAACATATCAGCATCATAGTTTATGGGTCTAAGTCCTCTAGCAAAGCTAAACCTAGGGTTCTAATACCATATATACTTCACATTTGTATATCCCTATTTTTTAATCAATGACTCTAACTGCATATTAGACATATACTCAACATCCGACTTCCAACTCATTTATGACACTTCCTCATCTGCATATCCTGTAATATGGACGTGTACAAGTTCACCTCTATGGTGTATTCATAACCTAATATTATGGCTCTTAGTTGGCCTGAATAATAATTATAATACACATATCATATTACACTCTATGGAACATATTTAAGATTAAATAAACAGGGGAAAAGGGACCACATATCAAATTAAACAATTAGGGGGAAATGGATCATATTTTAGATTAAACAATTAGAGGAAAAGAAACCACATTTCATGTTGAACAATTTGGGTTATTCGATTTGATCCTAGTTCGAATGCTCCAAGCTTTTAGTCTGACTGCTAAGGAACAGATTATAACAGTTCTTTTCTGAAAAGAAGAGAAAGTGTTTGAAAAGGTTTATGTGATAAAAAGAAAAAAAAGAGTTTATTAAATAAGAAAAGAAAGGGATTGAACGACAAAGACTTGTGAAGGTGTGGTGAAAGTATTGTTTAAACTAGTGCGGGTGTTGTTTGAATCCATAAGGCAAGTGTTTCTGAACCAAAAGGTGTGGTGGTAACCAATAAATGGCGTGGCCAAAGAAAAAATGTGGCGGTAACCAATAAGTGGTGTGGCCCTAGATAAAAAGAGTGGCATTGGCCAATAAGTGGTGTGGTCCTAAAAAAAAGAGTGCGGTGGTAACCAATAAATGGTGTGGCTAAAGAGAAAAAGAATGCAGTAACTAATAAGTGGTGTGACCCTAGAGAAAATAGTGGTGGTAACCAATAAGTGGTGTGACCCTAGAGAAAAGAGTGGTGGTAACCAACAAGTGGTGTGGTCAACAGATTATGGTTCAGAGATGGGTTTTTAACCATGAGGTGATTAACCTTAAGAATGTATGGATGCCAAAGAAGATTGTGTTTGGTCCAAAGAGAAGAGTATTATCGATGGAGGTTGTTGCAATGTTGAGGTATTCTTTGTTGAATGCGGGAAAGGAGACTTGTCAATCAATTTATTAGAATTTCACTAAAGTCTATGAAAGGAGGCGAATACTCTGAATAACTAGAGTCTACGCCCCGTATGCAGAGGTACTCCGAACAAGGATAAGAATAATCTCTTTCATTCTTCTCCGTTGCTTAAGACTCGTGGCACACAATTCGAATCGTAACTAAAAAATGTTGAATAATATTTTTGTTGGGCTTGATGTTCATCGTCTTCACATTCTTGTATGTAGGCATGGCAACATAACCCATACCCGCGACACGCACTCGAACCCGCCCCGAATTTGATGGGGAAACCCCGTTGTGACTGAGTTTGGGTTAGAGTTTGGATTTTCCCCGATTATAAAATATGGGGACGAGTCAGGTAATGGAGACACTAGTACACATCTTGAACCCATCTCCAAACTCACACTGTTTGTTTTATTATGTGTTTTATTATATTAGTTTTGATAATTTAGAATATTAAATATGTGGCTAATGTTTTAATATTTTGATTTATATTTATTATTTAAAATATTTGAAATGTATGCATAAAATTTTATGAGATATTTTTATTATTTTATTCATAATCTCCGATGCAGTGCCAGCATAGAGGAGCAGTCTTATCAAGTGATCAAGATACTTTTAATCACTTGACGGGACAGAGGGATTAGACAAGTAAATGGACTATTTAATCAAAGAGAACTTTGACCAACCAGTCAATCAAAAATAACATCAAAGTGTGAATCAAGCAGATAGATTTTTAAGTCTAACCTAAGAACATCAAAGTACTATTAAGCAAATTAATTTCTAACGTTAAGTCTAATCTAAAACACTACGAACACAACATGTTATTTTAAAAAAAAAAAACTAATTGACATTATATTCTAAAAACTAAAGATTATTTACTAATCTAATGTGCATTCTATTTTTTTTTTCAAAATATAGATTAAATGGTAAAAAAAAAACATTTTTCATGTTAAAACACAAAGTTTATTAAAAGTATTAAAAAATAAAAACAATTAAAGTGTATTTAAATATCAATAAAAAAATAAATTAAAGAAAACAAGTGAAATAGAAAAAGGGCATTTGGTGTATTGCACAAACAGTGATATATGGCTAGCAATTATATATTAACAGAAAGCCCAAAGTTTTAAAAGAAGAATGCATGAGCCAGCAGGGTGTGTATTAAGCAATGGGCGTTGGGCCTTGCTTCAGGAGACCCAAAATGATTGTTTTGTTTGCAAATAGAAAAGATAGGGAAACTTTTACCCCATACCCTACCATTATCCTTCTACCCCTACATTTTTAAAAATATTTCAATTTTGTTGAGAAAAATCGATTTTGAATATTTGTTAATATTTATGAACTAATATAAGTTAATAAATTAGTTGTAACTATTAAACTTAGATGAAGGATTGAAGAGAGGAGAATTATTTACTTGTGCTTTCAAAGTAAATTATTGGTGTACTTTTACATTGGCCAAATGTAGTATTTATACTACTAGAAATGCAACTATTACACTAATGTAATAATTGGACTTACTATTTTAACTTTGACAAATTATGTATCTACAATAATTTGTCATTACTATTTAGATAGATATTTATAAATAATAATAATAATATTATAACACCCCCCCCCCCCTTGAAAAATCTATTACGGTGCTCCATCGAAGTCTTATTAAGGAGAAACTTATGAGAGCATATATTGCCTCGTTAAAAACCTTATTAGGAAAAACCCATTGGGATAAAAACCTTAATAAGGGAAAAAGAGTACAACATGATGCTCCCCCTCAACAGAGCACATATAGTTATTCTTTAAAGATCTTGAATTTGACGCATTCCAATATTTTGTACATACTTCTTGAAAATTTATGTAGGAAGTGCTTATGCGAAGATGTTTTCCATATTATCACATGAATGGATATATTGAATATTAACCTCTTTGTTTCTTTAAAGTTCTTGTGTGAATGAGAAGAACTTTAGAGGGATATACTTGGTTCTGTTGCTTTTGATGTAACCTTCTTTCATCTGGGTAACACATGCAACATTGTCTTCATACAAAATTGTTAGATTATTATCAATGGGTAAACCAGATGCTTCTTAGACATGTCTAGTTACCGATTGTAACCATCTACATTCTTTGCTTGTTTCATGAAGAGCAATTACTTCAGCATGATTTGAAGAAGTTGCTACAAGTGTTTGCTTTTGTGATCTCCATGATATTGCAGTGTTACCATATGTAAATATATACCCAGTTTGTGATTTAGCATTATATGGATCTAACAAATATCCTGCATCTTCATAACCAAGTAAAACTGGTTTTTTATTGTTAGAATAAAATAAATCAAGGTCTGATGTATGTGAAATCGAGATTCTTAGAGATCAACATATGTTTTGATGAAGACAAACCACTTAAAGAAGGCAAAGATGATCAAACACAAGCATCGGGACAAACAACAACTTTAAGGATGTTCCTCAGAAGGTATAATGAGAACTTCCATTAAAGTATCTAAGTCCCAATTGCTCAAAACATTAAAAGATTATTTACATTCTTTTTACACTTCACAAGCTTTTAAAAATGAAAAAAATTCTAAGTTTTTATAAGTGCAATCAATTGCACTCTTAGAACAATCGATTGCATGATCAATTTCTTAACTCATTTTTGCTTTTGTTTCAGTAAGCAATCGATTGCTGCTTTGATGAAATCGATTGCATACTTAAATTTTTTCAATTTTTTTCGCTTCTGTTTTAAAGTGCAATCGATTGGTCCAAAGGTGCAATCGATTGCTGTTTTGAAAATTTGAATTTTCAAGTAAAATTGTGAAGGTGCAATCGATTGGTCTCTTTGTGCAATCGATTGCTCACTGGGAGTTTTTGAAAAATTTATCTGAAAAATTGCATCTCTTCAATCAAATTTCAGTGGAATGTTTCCTTTGAAACATGACGACTGTTCATCAACTTTTTTGAAGAATTGCATGATTTTTCCAAGAGGTATTTGTGTAATATAAATACTTCAATCTTTCTTTTTCAAAAACACCTCTTTCAATCAAAAATCTTTAACATATTTTTCATCTTTCCACATCTAAGTAAAAATCAATTTTTACTAAGAATTTTCTACATAAAATTCCATATCTTTTGAAAAGAAAATTCTTGAGCAATAAGTCTTAGAAACTTGTGGAATTTCCATTGAAAGAGAAGATTGATCCCAACATTGATAAACAACTGTATACATTATTACAAATCATTACAAAAATCAGATTGTATTTATTTCCCCTTATTGTTCAGGATTGTTGAAAGCAAGTGTGTGAATTAGAGAGGATTGTTCTCATTGCACTTAGTGTTTAGATCTTAAAGGTGTTTTAAGAACCTTTGATCTTCCTATAGGTTAGAAAAAGTTGTACACTGATCCTAACTATAGTGAAATCTCTTTCGTGTTGAAAAGGGAGTGGACTACCCTCGGAGTGTGAGGGGAACCACTATAATTCTCTATGTCTCTTTTACTTTCTGCCTTTAGAAGCTTTCATATCATCACTCCACTAAAAAGAAAGTAACATAACTCTCTTAAAACCAGAAAATTTCAATAGAACCTAATTCACCCCCCCCCCCTCTTAGGCGCATTACTTACTTCAATGTACCTCGAAGATATTAGAATATATGCTTTATTCCTTTCCAATGTATTTTTGCAGGACATGAATTGAATCTTGGTAATAAATTCACCGCAAAACCTATATCAGGTTTTGTATAGTTAGCAAGGTACATGAGCGCACCAATGGCACTAAGGTATGGTACTTCAGATTCAATATTATCTTCATTACCTTCCTTAGGTCTAAATGGATAATTTTTAATGTTAAGTGTTATACCCATCATTGGACTACTTAAAGGGTTTGCTTTGTCCATGTTAAACCTTTTCAATACCCTTTCTGTATAATTTGTAAACCAAGGCAAAACTTTGTTTTTCCCAAATCTTTCATTTCAAATTCTTTCTTTAAGTAATTGCTTGCTTCGTTTATTTCTCTATTAGTTCCAATGATATTTAAATCATCAACATAGACAACAATTATTACAAAACTGGATATTGTTTTTCTTATAAAAACACAAGGGCAAATAGGATTATTTTCATAGCCTTCTTTAAGCAAATATTCACTTAGCCTATTATACCACATGCTCCCTAATTGTTTTAATCCATACAATGACCTTTGCAACTTAATTGCATATATTTCTCTAGGTTTTGATGTCTCGGGCATTTTAAATCCTTCTGGTTTTCATGTATATATCAGTATCAAGTGATCCATACAAATAAGCAGTAACAACATTTGTAAGATACATATCAAGATTGTTAAATACTGATAAACTAATTAAATAACGAAAAATAATGGCATCCATAATGGGAGAATAAGTTACCTCATAATTGACTCCTGGTCTTTGGTAAAAACCTTGTGCAACAAGAGGAGCCTTGTATTTGACAATCTCATTTTTCTCATTTCGTTTTCTTACAGAGACCCATTTATACCCAACCGGTTTCACATCTTTTGGTATAGTCGTAATAGAGTCAAATACTTTTCGATCTTTAAGAGAATTTTATTCAGTATGTATTGCATCCTTCCAATTTTTCCAATCATGTCTATTTTGACATTCATTTATAGTTCTTGGTTCGGGATCATCATTTTCATTCATAATTTCACATGCAATGGAGAATGAAAACATTTTATCTATATTTATATCTTTTTGGTTCCACAAAGTTCTTGTATCAACATAATTAATTGAAATTTCAAGATCATTCTTGTTTTCATTTTCATTATCAATGATCTCATTATCATCATCTTGTGCTTCTTCAGGAGCACGTTTTTCAATTGTGGATTAATTATCTAGTGTCTTTTTAAGATCACTTTCAATCATATTCACCTTTTCTATCCCTTTTCTTTTTCGGGGATTTTTGGCTTTGGGTCCCATAGGTCGGTCACGCTTCAAGTGTTCCTTAGATGTACTTGCTACATCATTTAGATTTGAAATCTCCATCCGAGCTGGGACATTTATAGCTGCTACATGCGACTTTGTCACTCTTTTCAAATCAGTAAAAGAATCTGACAATTGATTTGCTAAATCTTGTAAGTGCACAATTTTCTTTACATTTTCTTCCCATGATTTATTAAATGGGTCCAAATATAGTAAATGGGGTACAGACCATGTTGTCTCATTTTCTAATTTTTTATTTTATCCCCCTAGTATTGGAAATTTTGTTTCGTCAAAATGATAATCAGTAAATCTTGCCTGAAAAACATCGTCTGTTAAAGGTTCAAGATATCTAATAATAGAAAGTGATTCATACCCCACATATATTCTCAACCTCCTTTGAGGTCCCATCTTTATTCTATGGTGGAGATATTGGGACATATACTGCACAATAAAATATCTTTAAATGAAAAATATTTGGTTTCTTACCAATTGCAAGTTGATAAGGTGTATGTTTATGATTAGCCCTTGGCCTTAGACGGATGAATGCTGCAGCATGTAAAATTGCATGACCCCAAACGATAACTGGTAGTTTAGTTTTCACAATTAATGGTCTAGCAATATATTGAAGACGTTTTATTAAAGACTCGGTTAAACCATTTTGACATGCAATAATTCCAATTGACATGCAATAATTATTAAATGATTTAGATGTAAATTCACCAGCATTGTCAAGTCTAATTTTCTTTATAGTATAATCAGGAAACTGAGCCCTTAATTTAATTATTTGTGCAAGAAATTTTGTAAATGTCATATCAGGACTTGACAGTAAACATACATATGACCATTTACTAGATGCATCAATTAATACCATAAAGTACCTGAATGGTCCTGACGGTGGATGGATAGGTCCACATATGTCACCTTGAATTCTTTCAAGAAATACAGTTGATTCTGTCTGAATCTTACCTGGTGAGTGCTTTGTTAATACCTTGCCAAGAGAGCAAGCTTCACATGGTTTATCTCCTTTTGTAAGTTTTAAACCTTTCAATGGATGATCATGGGCACTTTCAACTATTTTATGCATCATTGTTGAACTAGGGTGACCTAAACGATCATGCCATAAAGTCATCATTTTGGGATCTTCTTTTACTACTAAATTACATTCAGTTGCATGTATATAAGTATAATGTAATCCAGAAGGCAAATTTGGTAGTTTTTCTAAAGTTTTCTTCTTTCCCAAAACATTAGTAGTAATGTTAATATATTTCATATTACCTTCAGTTACAATTTCAGTATCATATCCTTGACGATATATGTCATTAAAACTCAACACATTTCTTTTTGATTTTGGAGAGTATAAAGCATTATTAATGACAAACTTTGTTCCATTTGGTAATATGAACATAGCATTACACGTTCCTTCAATCAAATTTGCAGGACTTGAGATTGTCTTTATTACACCTTTAGTAGGATTTATTTCAGTGAAATATTTCTTACATTTGAGGATTATGTGGGTAGTTCCACTGTCAGGAATGCAAATGTCTTCAACATGTTCCATGTCTAACCTTCTTGAAATAGAAATAAGATTAAATAGAGAGTAAATCAACACAAAATATTTAACATTATTATTTCAAACATTGAATACACCAAACAACATACAAATACTTAGGTTTGTACATAGTTCAAATATAAAATTTATACAAGCATATCACACATTATTCATAAAGTTTCTTAATCCATTGTTCCTTCAACAAAATCAGTAACCTCAAGACATGTAATATCATTTTCGGATTCAATTTCATTAAAATTTACTTCCTTCCCCTTTCCCTCTATAGATGTCTTGTTTCTTTTACACAAATGCTCGGGTGTTCTACATGTCTCAGACCAATTACCTTTCTTTCTGCATCTATAGCACAAATCATCGTGATTCCTCGAGGGATATAAGTACCCTTACCTTGACGATACCTGTTAGTTTGGTCATATCTGGGAAATCTATAATTATTCATATAACTTCGTCCACGACCTTGACTACGAAAGTGGTTTCAACTGTGATATCTGCCTCGACTAGGACCCTCAAAACGAGCATAACCTCCACGTTTTTTATTACGATTATAGTCACCACGCCTTTGATTAAATGTTGTGACATTTATCTCAGAATAAGCTATTGTTCCTGTGGGACGTGAATGGTGGTTTTTGATAAGGAGCTTATCATTTTGTCCTTCTACTAGAAGAGCTGCAACTAAATCAGAATACTTAGAAAATTCTCTCATTTTGTATTGTTGTTGCAACAAAACTTGGGATGCATGAAAAGTTAAAAAAAAAAATTTCCAATTTTTCTTCTTCCGTTATAAGTATGCCACAAAATTCTAATTGTGCTATAATTTGGTGCATGGTAGAGTTATATGCAACAACATTTTTATAATTTTGGAACCTTAATTTGTCCCACTGATCCATTAATGAGGGCAATAAGACTTTCCTCTGATGTCCAAATCTTGCCTTAAGTTTGTCCCACAAAATCTTGGAATTTTTTGCATTTGAATATTCTGTTTGTAAACCATCGTCAAGGTGGTGTTTGATTATTCGATTTACTTTTTATTTTTTCATTGCCATCTCTTCTGGGTCAACAACTGACTTTTCTGAAATTTCTCCTTCAAGGATTTTATCAAGTCCCTCACAAGCAAGATACTCTATTAAGTTGTTATTCCATGTTATGTAGTTTCCTCAGTTATGCTTAAATTTTGAAGTGATGCTTAACATTTGACATGATTCTATCTAGGATTCAAAAGATCATAATCAAAATTTAATACATAAACAAAAAAATATATGTCAATTTATTCAATAACAACGATTACAAAAACCATGATCATGATTTATTCAAAAACCTATATTAATAAACCAAGCTAAGACTAGTAATGGTAAAACAATCAATATCACTAACACTACATAACCTTTACCTAGTTCTTCATGCTTGATAATACCGATGAGAAATAAAATAATAACAAGTAGAGTGATGAACAAAAGAAAACATTTAGCCATTTGATAGATATGGATAAATTTTTTAGAATGATATGAAATTTGTGAAAGAAATTGAATTGTGTATAGATAAATTTGTAAAAAGGCCGTTATAGTTACTGTTAGGGAAAAGAAAAGGAAAAAAAAAAAGCAAAAAGAGAAAGAAAAAAAATCCATCAAATCAAATTTAAAGTGTGTTAAATATCAACTAGCTATTACAAGGGTTTAGAGATAATTATAAGGTAACATATGGAGTTTTAGACCTCCACTAAAAATATAAAACTTAGTAACTAAATATAAAAGTTAGTAACTGAATATAAAAGTTAGTAACTGCATATGAGGCTTTAAACCTCCATTAAATATAAAAATTAGTGACTGAATATAAAAGTTAGTAATAGAATATAAAAGTTAGGAACTGAATATAAAAATTAGTAACTGCATATGGGGCTTTAAACCTCCATTAAATATAAAAGTTAGTAACAAAATATAAAAGTTAGGAACTGAATATAAAAGTTAGAAACTGGATATGGGGCTTTAAACCTCTATTAAATATAAAAGTTAGTGACTTAATATAAATGTTAGTAACAAAATATAAAATTTACGAACTGAATATAAAAGTTAGTAACTGCATATGAAGTTTTAAACCTCCACACAAAATATATAAAAACCACACTTATTATATAACACTTGACAAGTTGTCAGTTTTCTATAACAAGGGGGTAAAGTAAAAATAACGATAAAAGTCATTTTAGTTATAAATCACTTGACTAATTTTCCAATTTTCTATAACCATGGTAAATAAAAATTATAGCAATAATGAGATTATAAGTTTAGAAGATATACCTAGTATAGTAATAACTTCTGATAGAAACGATCGTGCGGATAACGTGTTGAGAAAAACTGATTTTGAATATTTGTTAATATTTATGAACTAATATAAGTTACTAAACTAGTTGTAACTATTAAACTTAGATGAAAGATTGAAGAAAGAAGAATGCTTTACTTGTACTTTCAAAGTAAATTTTTGGTGTATTTTTACATTGACCAAAGGTAGTATTTATACTACTAGAAATGCAACTATTACACTAATATAATAATTGGACTTACTATTTTAACTTTGACAAATTATGCATCTATAATAATTTATCATTACTATTTAGATAGATATTTCTAAATAATAATATTATAACAAATTTTACCTTTTTCACATATCAAATAATTTTATTATTTAATTTTTATTATTTTCTAGTATGTATTTTTCTTTACCATATAATTTACAATCAAGTTTTCCGGTATGTATTTTTTTTCCACCAAATAATTTGTAATTAAGTTTTTCGGTATGTATTTTTCGTCACCAAATAACTTGCAATTAAGTTTTTCAGTATGTATTTTTTCTTCACCAAATAACTTGCAATCAAGTTTTTCGGTATGTAATTTTTCTTCACCGGAAAATTTGATTGTAAGTTATTCGGTAAAGAAAAAATACATACCGGAAAACTTGATTCCAAATTAGTTGGTGAAGAAAAATTACATAACGGAAAACTTGAATTGAAGTTATTTGGTGAAGAAAAAATACATATTGAAAAACTTGGATGCAAGTTTTTTGATGAAGAAAAATTACATATCGGAATAACTTGATTGCAAATTATTTGGTGAAGAAAAATTACATACCAAATAACTTGATTGCAAGTTATTTAGTAAAAAAAATACATATTTGACAACTTGATTACAAGTTATTTTATGAAAAAAATAGATACCGTAAAATAATAAATATTAAACAATAAAATTATTTAATAAATGGAGAAAAAAAAGATAGAAGTGAAATATTTTTAAAAAATGGAAGGGGTAGATGGATAATAGGAAATGTATGAGATAAAAGTTTCAAAAATAGGATCTACTAGCAATTCAGTGGGTCAATGGTGGTCGTAGGCCCATAATGCATTGCCAAGAGGGTGAGGAGATACACCTCAACATTCATTCCTCTCCCTCGCGTCTCAAACTCTCCTTGTCGGAACAACAAACTACACCGCCGCTTGGAATTTTTCCCGGCGGCGGCGGAGGTCTAAATGGTCTTGAACCTACATCAAACAAGTTGTCTCCTTTCCCTCTTCCACAATATCCTATCAGTTTCCTTTGATTTCTAACCTAGCAGGAAAATAGAAATCAAATTCCACGAACCCTAAATCAAGAAATCATAAATTAAATGTTTCAAAGGAGGAATTGAAGCCTAGCATGTTAGGGCTTTAATTCCTCAGGTCGAATCCTACATTGTGGTAACCAAAATCAAGCAAGAGTAGTCGAAATTGAACGCTAACCTTTGAGGCGGAGGCTGCCCCGGTGCTTGTTGAAGCTGAAGAAGATGGAGTTGAAGAAACCAGAATACTAGAGGATGCTCTTTAGAGGTAAATGGCTCGAATACCTTTTCTTATTTACGCTATTCTCTTCTTCTCCAAACTCCTAGTCTGCAAGCTTTGAACCGGGAATTGTTGTTGTGTGTTGATTCTTACACGTGAGAGGAAAGTGATGAAGCAGAAATGTAGAGAATTTCGAGAGAGCTTTGAGATTGTGAAAAAAAATTATGCAGATGTGAGATTGAATATTGTGGAGTGTTTTGGTAATGATTTGTGATGGAATGGTTCCGATTGAATTGTGATTGTGATCCTTGATTGTTGGAGTTGCAGAGAGTGGTTGTGATGATTTCTAGAATGTGATAATTGTTGTTATCACAGATTGAAGAGCATGAGATGATTTAGAAAATTCTCAAATTGAGAATTCAGAGAGAGTGATTTTCAGTGAGTTTGGTGAATGGGATTATCTCATGATCCCCTAATGATTGAGCTCAGAATTGAATTTATAGAGCTTGGATTGAGTAACTGATTAGGGTAGCTCGGTCAGGATTAGTTACAGGATTAGTTACTGGTTAGGGCAAATTAAAAGAGTTAAATTCCTAGAGCAAAGTTTGTTAGGTGTTTAACAGAATTAAGAAATTATTAGAGGTGGCAATTAAATCCATTAAGGCAAAATTCATCCAATCCATCCATCAAAAAATCCATCCAATCCATCCACCACACAAAAAAATAAGTTAATGGATTAGATTAAATCCATCCATTTATATGCATGGATGCATTCAATCCATCCAACATATTTTAAGGATCCAATGGATTATTTTTATTTTCGTTAGATTTATTTTTTTAAAATTAGATTTTTTTAAAAATAATTAAAAAACTATATTTTTTTTCTGAAAAAAAAATTTAATTTTTTTGAAAAAAATCTGTTTTTTTTTTCAGAATAAAAAACTGATTTGTTTTTCGAAAAAAAAAACCGACTTTTTTTTTTGGAAAAAAAATCAGTTTTTTTTTCAGAATAAAAAACTGATTTGTTTTTCGAAAAGAAAAAAAAAATTTCTCGAAAAAAAAACCAACGTCTTTTTTGGAAAAAAATCGGTTTTTTTTCAGAATAAAAAACTGATTTGTTTTTCGAAAAAATAAAATAAAATTTTTTCTCGAAAAAAAACCGAATTTTTTTTTGGAAAAAAAAATCAATTTTTTTTTCTGAAAAAAATCGGTTTTTTTTCAGAATAAAAAACTGATTTGTTTTTCGAAAAAAAAAATTAGAAAAAAAACGACTTTTTTTTTGGAAAAAAATCAATTTTTTTTTTCTGAAAAATCGTTTTTTTTTTAGAATAAAAAACTGATTTGTTTTTCAAAAAAAATAAAATTTTTTCTCGAAAAAAAAACCGACTTTTTTTTTTTGGAAAAAAATCGGTTTTTTTTTTCAGAATAAAAAACTGATTTGTTTTTGGAAAAAAAATATTTATTTTTACGAAATTAAAAAAAAAGTTGGATGGATGGATATCCATCCATTAAAAATATGTTAATGGATGGATTGGATGGATTTTATTCCTAATGGATGGATCGGATTGGATAATTTTAATAAAATTTTAGTGGATTTTAATGGACTAATGGATTGTTTTAATCCATCCATTAGCAATCCAATCCATCCATTTTGCCACCCCTAGAAATTATGTTAGTTAAGTTAGTTATCAATAGTTGAATTAGTTGGAGTGTTAGTTAGTTATGAATTCTATGACATATGTTATGATTGAGTTAGGTTCTATACTTAAGAATGGAACTCAGTTAGTTAAGTCTAATGTGAGTAGAGTTAGTTGTGATGTCTGTTCTAATTTGCGGTTAACAGGTAGTTTGAAGCAGTTAGATTTACTGAAATTAATTAAAAGCTGGGATTGGACGGTTAGTTGAAATGAAGTGTTAGGGTTAATGAATTTTGAGTTAGTTCTTGTCAGGTTTGGAGCTAGTTTATTAACACTGAGTTGTTAGAAAATTAGTTATATGAGGCTGATGTTAGGTAATTTGGGATTAGGATGTCAATGGAAAAAGAAAATTAGTTAGAGGTTAGTGGTAGATAGTTTCACTCTGTTAATTTCAGTTAGAAGGTTTGAATTAATTAGCAATGGATTTTGTTAGATTAATGTTACAGTTAGAAAACTAGACTTGTTAGTTAATGAGTTAAAAGTTGTAGTTACTATTGCTATGGGTTGTTAATTCAATTGACCTGGATGTTGGAATTGAAGTAAATATGATGAATTTGTTTGAATGCTTTTTTCTTGTCACAGTTAACTTTAGATCGAGATAGAGTATGTTATCAAGGCTTGTCATCCAACTGAGTCTCTGCTGCAAAACCTATGCTAGGTTAGAAACTGAACCTTAATGACCTCGTGTTAATTTATAGTGACTGCTAATGAAGTTTGTAGTGATTCTTGCTGCTGATGCCTGTTGTGAACCACTTGGACAAGTTGAATGGCTTTAGAATATAAATATTGAACTTAGTGCATTGATGGATCATGTCAAAGTTAGAATTATGCTAGTTAGTTTGAAGATGATTATTGTTAGTGTAGTAATTGTTTGGATTGTTTTGAAACCACTTTGGATTGATGGAACTGAGTTGGCTTAGGGGTTAAATTGCTTTACATTATTGATTGAAACCTGCTGGTGAATTGTTAAGAAAAGTTAATTTGGCTAAACATGTTAGAAATGGTCCAATTCTATATGAAATTAGATGGTTGCTAGTAGTGTAGATTAATTACTAAGTAAAATGTTATGAAAGTTATTTGAAAGACATGGAATTAGTTGGTCAATTGAAATAATAGACTATCGGTTAGAGTATTTGTGAATGGGTTGGTTTGTTGTTATGTATATATGTGTCCTATGCTAATGCTTTGAATTGGATGAAATGCCCATACTGAAATGTTGATTTGTTTGATGCAGGGTTGGTAGGCCTATGAGGTAAAGCAAAGATCATGGCATGAAGGGATTTACAGCATATGAAGAAAAGATGAATGGCTTACACCTGAATGAAAGAGTAGGATTAGGGGTTTAGGTATAAGATTAGGTAGTTGACCTTGGTCAACTGATTGACCAAAAAGTCAATAGTTTACCAGAGTCTACTGTAGGTCAAAAATGTATAACTTGTATGGAATTTTGTGATTTGTATTTTGTGTAATGTAACTTGAATGACTTGTAATGCAAAATTCCTTTCTTGAATGAATGTATGTATGTAACTTGTTTCTCAAGCAACAACGCCTTACTTTCAAAATTGAGTAACTTCTCATGTAAATGTGAATGCCCTTGCCTTCTTGAATATGGACTTAACATTTAAAAGCCTTTTATCTCTTGGATGGCATATAATGCCATGAACTAGACAAAAATCAAATAAGATCACCAAAATTAAAAAAGGTCAACACAATTGAACGATGGTTGATTCTCAAGGACTAGAATCAAGACTTGAAAATGGTTTCTCTAATTTCAATGACTTCATAGTGACTTAATTCACAAGGTATTAACCAAACATGTTAAATGACCTAATCTTGGCAATCATGACTCAATGTCTTACTTCTTAAATAAAGCTCCTTTAAATCAATGATATGTAATGTAAGGGCAACACTTGATACAGGTTTCGATGATGTCGAATTACAACCATGGATGAATCGGCAACTATAGATTCCACCTCTACCAAACAAATACAACATATCACCTACCGTATCCTTTTTACATTCATCTAAAAACTATTATAATTAATTCAACATGTGTGGATAAAATGTGGTCATGACACAATGCATGAAAAACCACAAGAATCTCATTTTTGCAGATTTGCAGAGTATGAGTCGACCATAGGGTCAGCGCATACATCAGTATGTTTTCCCACGGGTCAGCGCATACACTAGTAGGATTCCTCACATGTCAGCGCATGAAGGTTTGAGTCGACCGCATGGTCGGCGCATGGAGACTTTTACTCTCCAACGGGTCAGCGCACGCCGATTGTATGGTCGAAGCATACTGATGCATTTTACATATTTCCAAAGGTACAGGCTATGCGTCGACGCATAGACCTGCTATGGTCGACCGTTCGCGCGGAAATGGTGCTTTTAATTGATTCCCACTATTACTTGAAAAGCTGTTATGTCTTTGGTTGGTTTGTTACTGTAAATAAAAGGTCAAATATCTATGTCAACGAACATTTGATAAAATTGATTCAAGTGTACAAAGAAAGAGTGAAATAGGTTTCCAAGATTCATCATCTTCATCTTCAACATCTCACAACACACCAATTACACACAATCATTTTTAAAGTGACTTGTGAGTGATTAAAGGTGATAAGGTTCGAAGCCAAGATTGGGTAATCTGGTTCGGGTTGAAGCTTGCGACAGGTTCTTTCTTGAATAAAACCCTTAGGGTTTTGACCTCCAAGATTGGTTTGATTTTTGGAGGTTTTTGGACGAGATTCTTCATCAAGGGTCAGCTGAGCGAAGGTGATTGTAAAGAGGAAGTCTTCATCAATCTAGTAGCGGATTCAGTGATATTGAAGGGAAGATCTCGGGTTCGATTCGTTGTAGTTGAGATCAGTCGGGCCGAAGGTTTGAAGAACTAAGGGTTATTCAATAAAGGGGCTGGAATCGGAGGTCTATCAACAACGATCGGAGGACTTGATTCATCTTGAATCAAGGGGCAAGGAGTGGAAGCAACATTCAACGTCTTGAGAATTCTGTTGTATATTTGATGTTCAATCCTTGTATAAACTGTTACATTCAACAGGTGATATCTATTAAATCTATCTCAATTCTAGTTTTAGAATTGAGGGCAGACGTACCCCGAAGCGAGGACGGCGGGGGAACTGCCTCACCAAATCTTTGTCTTCTCTATTTTTTCAGCATTTTTGTTTTAGCTTAAAAATAAGTGATTTTTGTATAAGCACTATTGTCAAACTGTGATATCAATTGAGTAAGAGGTTGAAACTCTGTTTTTGAATCCAAAGTACAATAAGACATTGTACTAGGCTAGTTGGAATCACTTACTCAACATAAATATAACTTGGAGTGTTTTGTGCACACCAAGTGTTCTACAATTTGCCTAAACCAAAATTATCTTATTTGTGTATCTAGTTTTGGTTTGCTCTTTAAATCATTGGAACTAGGAACCCTAACAAGTGAATTAGATCATTGATGAGTGTGACTAGTGTTGTGATTCTTCTTCCATAGTGTCATTAATCCATAGGCTTAACGCATATCCAGTTTTCCAATAACCGTTCGTTTTAGACTATATTTTCCTCGGCCGCTTCCGCACTTAAAACCAATTTTCAAAACCAATTTTTAATTGGTAGCGCCGACTCAATTTTTAATAGGGATCTATTCAACCCTCCCTTCTAGATTTGTGCCATAGTCTAACAAGTGGTATCAGGAGCTCCGGTTACTCGGTGCTTCAAATACAACGTTGATAGAAAATGGCCAACGAACCTAAAGGGGCTTATAATATAGCTCTTGTTTTCAATGGTGAAAATTATAGTTATTGGAAAGATTGTATGCGGGTGCACATAAACTCCATAGATAGAAAAATATGGAACGTTATCCTCAATGGTCCAATAGAAATTACTATGACCAATGCGGATAATGTGGTTGTGCCAAAGCCCGAAGCACAATGGACCGATTACGATGAGAGAAAATACAATTATGATTGGAAAGCCAAAAATATCCTAATCTCCTCATTAGGTGTAGATGAATACTATCGTGTATCCCATTGTCCTACTGCTAAGACCATGTGGGATTCACTACAAATCGCCCATGAGGGGACGAATGATGTTAAGTTGGCTAGAATCAACACATTAACACAAGAGTTTGATCTCTTTTTCATGGAGCAAGGGGAAACCATTGCTGACATGCAAAAGAGATTTACTCATCTCATTAGTCGTTTACATTCATTAGGTAGGTCTGTTTCCAATGATGTTGCTACTAATAAGGTCTTGAGATGTCTTAATAGGGAATGGCAGCCGAAAGTGACCGCCATCAAAGAAGCAAATGATCTTACCATATTAGACTTGACAACATTGTTTGGCAAACTACAAGAGCATGAACAGGTACTCTTGAGCCTAGACCAACGCGAAAAGAAAGAAAAGAAGGACAAAACAAAGGTGAGTGAAAAGAAATCTATAACTCTTAATACTTCCTCCTCGAAGTCTCAAGCAAAAGAGCAAAGTGATTATTCCTCGAGCGACGAAGAAGAAGAGGACAAGAGCGAAGATATGGGGCAGTTTGTTAAACGTTACAACCGTTACGTGAGAAAGAACGGCATCCAACATTTCGATAAGAACTTGGTAAACTTCTGGAAACAATCGAGGTACTCCAAAGATGATGACTCAAAAGGTAAAAAGACTAGAGGGTCGTGCTACAAGTGTGAGAAGCTCAGTCACTACAAACCGGACTGTCCGATGAACAAAAAGGCAAAGGAAAAGGAATCATCCAAGTCATACAAGAAATCATCAAAGCCAAGGAGAGCGTACGTAGCTTGGGAAAGCGATAGCGACTCCTCCTCCTCTGATGAAAGCTCTAGTGACGAAGAAGAGTCCGTGAACCTATGCCTTTCCGCACATCAGAAAAATAAGAAAAAGCAGGTACGTCACTCTAAATATGAGAAGTCCTCAAATATGTCGCATTTAGAATTACAAACCGCATTCAATAATTTACACAATGAAGCAACCGAAGCCTTTAAGAGACTTGCCTTTAATAAAAGAATTTTTACCTACTTATGGCACAAAATTAAAGAGTCCGAAAGGAAACTCGAGGAACTTAAGGCTTCCATTGTGGAAAGTAATAAATCGGATTGTGAGGACCATAGAAGTTGATCGGTGGATTTCAATGGTGTTTTCAAACGCTGTTTGTGGTTAATTTCGTAATGTTTTTATCTGTTTTTCGAAGCTTTAGTTGTTATTATCTGCATTACTCGTAGTTGTGTGTCTTCGAGTCTTATTTTTAAGTTTATATTACTTTTGCCGCTGGTGCGTTTGATTTGGTTTCTTTTAGTGTGTTTTTGGAAGGAATGGATAGCACGACAATCGCACCGCATTCGGAGGCAAAGAAAAGTCGGAAAAGGGAAGTCAGAGCTACAACACGGGTACCCGTGTTGCACAACACGGCCCGTGTCATGGAGGACACGGTTGGCAGACACGGGTAGACCAAAGCAGAAGAAAAGAAGACTCAGACTTACAACACGGGTGCCTGTGTCATGCAACACGACCCGTGTTGCAGCCCTTGAAGATGAGACACGCCCTGAAGAAGTCAGCAGCCTGACACGGCCACCCGTGTTGCACAACACGGCCCGTGTCAGGGCCACTGAAAGTGAAATTTTCCCGTTTTCTGATTTTGCTGTCAGACCTATTTCGAAGGGCATTTGAGACATTTCGCGATGTAATTTAAACTTAGATATAAGAGGCACATTTTAGAAAAGAGGAGACACTTTTGAACTGATATTAGGATTGACAACTGAGAGGAGAGTTCGGCTGGAAACAGAGGATCGATCAAGAGCGGAAGCAATTGATGATCCAAGGATTTCAACTTGCATTGTAATGATCTTCTCCTTTTCATTTCTAATTGCTTTTATGTTTACCAAGAATATGAGCAGCTAAACCCCAAGTTGTTAGGGGGTGGTCCTAAGTGCGATGTAATGACTTTTGTTTAATGATTCTATGAGAACTATGTTATTACCTTCATATATTTTATTTTGCATTAATCTTAATCGTATTCATATTGGAAAGTAGAATTTGAATCGTGCTTAGGCTTTAGTCTGGAAAGTCAACCTAACACTTTTGCAAAATAGTATCACGGTCGATATTGCTTAGGAATGAGGATATCCCGTATCACGTATTTTATGGTCGGAACTATTGCTTGATGCTTTTCATGGACACTGAGGAATTAGTGTGCAGGAAAATCATCAAAGGGTTTTTATTAAGGAATTAAGGCAACTAAAGTGGCCAACTGATAAATTAAGGTTAATAACTAGTATAGCATAATAATCATACAGGGTCTTTACTCGCATCGTCTCCACTCCCCTAACATTGTTCTTAGATTGATTCATAAGTCCTTATTTACTTGTTATATTACTCTGCTACCAAACAAACCACTAGACCTTTTGTTCATTTGAATCCTAAAAATTCTGTTAATTACTACGCAGTCCTCGAGATCGATACTTGGGACTTTTCCCTTATTACTACAATTAGTAAAAATAGTACACTTGCTATTTTCCCGATCAAGTTTTTGGCGCCGTTGCCGGGGACTGCCAAATTAACATTGTTTTTAGAATCCAAAAGAAATTTTGTTGCTCTGCGACTAAAATTTTATTGTTTACTGCATAACTTTTATCCGCTTGTATTATCTAACGCTTGTCTAATTGTGTATGCGAGGTCAGGCCTCAACTAAATATTCTTTTGATACAGAACCAAAACGAGCATTACACGAAAGACGGAGATTAGCTAAAGTTAAAAGACTGGAAGAAATAGAGGAAATTATATATGTGCAGAGCGACTCCGAAGAGAGAGAGACAACACCTGAAACTGTTCAAATGGCTGGAAATCCACCTCAGCCTGAAAGACTGCTAGGAGACTATGGAGGGGCCAATGCTCAACCAAACCGGATGACCATTGTGAATCAACCGGTGAATGTTGTGCATTTTCAGCTACACCCTTCCACCATCCGTCAGTTGGAGAGCAAGTCGTTCGCCGGAAGAATCAACGAAGATGCAAATAAACATCTTCAGAGATTCCTCACAACCACCACCTCGCTGAAAATAGAAGGACATTCCGAAGAGGCCAAGAGATTAGTTATGTTCCCGTTCACACTCACTGATGATGCGGAAGAATGGTTTTACTCGCTTCCCGCTGGGAGTATCACAACATGGCAAGAGATGGAAACTGCGTTCCTGAATGAGTATTTCCCTGCCTCAGTGTTCATCCGAAAAAGATATGACATTGTCAACTTCAAGCAAAAAGAAGGAGAATCTTTAGGGGATGCATATAAGCGGTTTAAGAGGTGTCTTACAGCATGTCCTACTCATAA
Source organism: Lathyrus sativus (assembly GCA_963859935.3). NCBI lineage: Eukaryota > Viridiplantae > Streptophyta > Magnoliopsida > Fabales > Fabaceae > Lathyrus > Lathyrus sativus. The sequence goes on along the minus strand of OZ012738.1, from coordinate 650,804,793 downwards.
CATGGACGCCACTGAGCAGATGCAAAACTTTGTGAATGGATTATGACTCAAAACGAAACAGCTCATAGATACTGTTGCCGGTGGCTCAACCAACTTCTCAATGGCCACAGGTATCAGAAGGATCATAGAAGCAATCGCCGCTAACGAGCACCTTGAGTTGTATGATCGCACGGTTAACCAACCGGAAGGTAAGATTGATCTGAAGCTAGCAGACCAGGTTGTTAAAATGGAGGATCAGATCACCGCTGAGGTAGAGAGAAGGTTAAAGAAAATGAATGTTGAAACTCAGGTAGTGGCACAGGTTGAGCCAGTTCAAGCAGCACCTTGTAAAATATGCGGTGGACCATACTTTACAATGCATTGTGTAGCAACTCAAGAGCAAGTGGAACAGATTAATATGTTGAGGCAGAACAATCCTTACGCCAACACATATAATCCTGGTTGGAAAAATCACCCAAACTTTTCATGGAAAGATCAACAAGGAAATGTACAAAAACCTGTTCAAGGCCAACAACCGTATCAACCTCAGCCACAGCAGTACCAGCAGACACCGTACCAACCTCAATATCAACCACAAGCGCCTCGAAAAGCTGATTGGGAAGTGGCCATTGAGAAAATGGCCGCCCAAAGTTCTCAATTTCAAGAAGAGACAAAGAGTAACTTCAGGAATGCTGGAGCATCCATAAAGAATCTTGAAGTACAAATGAGTCAAATTGCCCAACAGCTAGCAAGTTCACAAGCGCCGGGTACACTTCTAAGTGCCACAGTACCAAATCCGAAGGATCACCACCAAATTAAGGCGGTAGTAACAAGAAGTGGAAAAGCCAAGGAAGTAGGAGAAGAGGAAACGGAACTGAATGATCAGATGATTGAAGTGGAGCTGGAAATTAAAGAGAATGAAATAGTCGAGGAAGAAGTGGTGACACCGGTACCGGTAACTAAAGAAAAAGTGGTAGAACCGAAACCGGTGATCAAGCTGCCATACCCCTCAAGAAATAAAAAGAAAGAACAGCAAGAGAAGAATTTCGAGAAGTTCCTGGAGCTGTTTAAAAAGTTGGAGCTGAACATTCTGTTGTTGGAGGCACTAGAATAAATGCCCACCTATGCAAAATTCATGAAGGACATCATTGCTAAGAAGCGGACTAGTGAGTCCGAACCTGTTATTCTAACAGAAACTTGTAGTGCTATTTTGCAAGGTCTGAAGATTCCGGTCAAGAAGAAAGACAGTGGAGTTGTTACTATCTCATGCACTATTGGCGATAGGTCATTCAACAGAGCTTTAATTGATTTGGGAGCAAGTATTAGCCTCATGCCCTTGTCCATCTACAAAAAGTTGGATATCGGTGCGGTTCAAGACACTCGGATGACCCTCCAGTTTGCTGATCATTCAGTTAAGCGGCCATATGGAGTGGTTCAAGATGTACTAGTTAAGGTAGATAAATTTGTGTTTCCGGTTGATTTTGTGATCCTAGAGATGCCGGAAGATGATGAAATGCCGTTAATTTTGGGCCTACCATTCTTGGAAACCGGGAGAGTCATGATAGATATGGAAGGCGGCACCCTGACCTTAAAAGTATATGACGGGGAGTTAAAAATTGATGTTAGTAATACCATGAAGCATAAACAGGATCGTGGCACCAGTAGCAACATACAAGTGCTAGAACAAGTCGTAGAGAGCGAACATTTGGAGAGTGTGACCCAACTACCCCTGGAGAGAGTGCTAAGCATGTCAATCTTTAAGGAAGACAAAGAAGTAGATGAGAATGACAAAGAGGTAGTCGAAATGTTGGACACTCGACCATTCCAAAGGGGATCCCGACCACACCGATGGGAGGACTTACGGAAACCTATAGCGCTGGAGGGTAATGACGAAAAGCCTAAAGGTTCGGAATTGAAACAACTGCCGGAAAATCTCAAATATGTTTTTCTAGACACCGAGGAAAAGTGTCCCGCCATTATCAGCTCTAGTTTGAAAAGTGCCCAAGAGAAACAACTGATTGGGGTTCTTAAAAAATTTAAGAGTGCTATTGGTTGGAAAATCAAAGACTTAAAGGGTATAAGTCCTACAGTTTGCATGCACAAAATCCTTATGGAGAAGGACCATAAACCGGTTGTGCAACCCCAGCGAAGACTGAACCCCGTTATGAAGGAAGTCGTAAGAAAGGAAGTGGTGAAATTATTGGATGCTGGACTTATCTATCCTATATCAGACAGTTCATGGGTGAGCCCTGTTCACGTGGTGCCCAAGAAAGGAGGTACAACTGTGGTGACTAATGACAATAATGAGTTGATTCCTACGCGTACAGTCACTGGTTGGAGGGTATGCATTGATTATAGGAGACTTAATTTAGCCACCAGAAAAGATCACTTTCCGTTGCCCTTTATTGATCAGATGTTAGAAAGATTGGCTGGTCACGATTACTATTGCTTTCTAGATGGATACTCCGGATACAACCAAATCGCGGTTGCACCAGAGGATCAAGAGAAGACAGCTTTCACATGCTCGTACGGAGTTTTTGCTTATAGGAGGATGCCATTCGGGCTATGTAATGCCCCTGCCACATTTCAAAGATGCATGACTTCTATTTTTGCGGATATGCTTGAGAAACATATGGAAGTCTTCATGGATGATTTTTCGGTTTTTGGGTCATCATTTGATAATTGTTTAACTAACCTGTCACTTGTTTTGCAGAGATGTCAGGAAAGTAACTTGATCCTAAATTGGGAAAAATGTCATTTCATGGTAAGAGAGGGCATTGTCCTTGGTCACAAAATCTCATACAAAGGGATCAAAGTCGATCAAGCAAAAGTGGAAGTAATATCCAAGTTACCACCACCCGTGAACGAGAAAGGTATCCGAAGCTTCTTGGGTCACGCAGGGTTCTACCGCAGGTTCATAAGAGACTTCTCCAAGATAGCTAAACCGTTGACGTCCTTGTTAGTCAAGGACATGGCGTTTGTGTTCAATAAGGAATGTGCTGACGCATTCGAGAACCTGAAAAATAAGTTAGTGTCAGCACCAATTGTGATAGCCCCAGACTGGTCGCTGCCGTTTGAGATCATGTGTGATGCCAGTGACATCGCAGTAGGGGTTGTATTGGGGCAGTGGAAAGAGAAGCTTTTGCATGTTATTTACTATGCGAGTCACGTTTTGAACCCGGCACAGATGAATTACGCAACTACCGAGAAGGAGTTGCTAGCGGTGGTGTATGCCTTTGATAAATTTAGGCAATATCTGTTGGGTTCTAAAGTGATTGTTTATACTGACCATGCTGCGTTAAAATATCTTTTTGCTAAACAGGAGTCAAAGCCCAGGCTGCTGAGATGGATCCTTCTTCTCCAAGAATTTGATGTGGAGATTCGGGATAAGAGAGGATGTGAAAATAATGTAGCTGATCACCTCTCGCGAATGTCACCGATTGAAGAAAACGAGGAAAAGCGCCTGATAAAGGATGAGTTTGCTGATGAACACATCCTAGTTATTCATGGTGTTCCTTGGTTTGCGGATTACGCCAACTATTTAGTCGGGGGTCTCATACCCGACGATTTTGATTCTAACAAACGGAAAAAGTTTGTTCATGACTGCAGGTTCTACTTATGGGATGACCCGTTTCTTTACAAGAAAGGGGTGGATGGACTGATCAGACGATGCGTTCCGGAAAACGAGCAAAGGAAGGTGCTCGAAGCATGTCATAATTCAGATTATGGAGGGCATTTCAGTGGCGACCGCACCGCAGCAAAAGTCCTCCAATCGGGGTTGTATTGGCCGTCTTTGTTCAAGGATGCCCCGAACGTAGTTAAGGAATGCGACAGATGTCAACGGACTGGAAATATCTCGAAAAGAAACCAGATGCCGCAGAATTCCATGTTAGAAGTAGAGTTGTTTGATGTTTGGGGGATTGATTTTATGGGACCATTCCCACCATCATTTGGAAAACACTATATACTGGTAGCAATTGACTATGTTTCGAAATGGGTAGAAGCAGTGGCACTACCAACAAATGATGCTAAAGTAGTGGTCAGGTTTCTGAAGGAGAACATATTTTCGCGGTTTGGAGTACCAATGGCCCTTATAAGTGATGAAGGAACTCACTTCCTAAACCATCTCATGGAAAAGTTACTCCGTAAGTATAATGTGAAGCACAAAATATCTACTCCGTACCATCCTCAAACCAACGGGCAAGCCGAGGTGTCAAATCGGCAACTCAAACAGATATTGGAGAAAACAGTGCGTGCATCCCGTAAGGACTGGGCAGTAAAGCTGGACGACGCTCTCTGGGCGTATCGCACTACATACAAAACACTCATTGGTATGTCCCCTTACCAACTGGTCTATGGTAAAGCTTGCCATCTGCCTCTAGAGTTAGAACACAAGGCATTATGGGCATCAAAAGTCCTTAACCTAGACCTCACCAGAGCAGGAGAGTCTAGAACCCTCCAACTCCATGAGCTAGAGGAATTCAGGAACCGGGCATATGAGAATGCAAAAATGTACAAAGATCAAGCAAAGAAATGGCATGATCGACGTATTCAGAAGAAAGAATTTCGGGAAGGACAATTAGTACTGTTGTACAACTCCCGACTGAAACTCTTTCCGGGAAAGCTTAAATCAAAATGGTCGGGACCATTTGTAGTACATAAGACGTTTCCACACGGAGCAGTCGAGCTGAAAAATCCAGCAAATGGAGACATTTTTAAAGTAAATGGTCAGCGTCTGAAACCTTACTACGAGGGACAGCAGAAAGATCGAAACGATGTCGTTCATCTCACCTGATACGATGACGGACCGTCGAGCCAGGCGATGTAAAACGAAGCGCTTCGTGGGAGGCAACCCACGTATTTCACATTCACGCTTTCATTTTGTTTTTGTTTTAACAGGTTTTGATCAACTCGCAGTTCATCGGTGAAAGAAGAATGTCGGAGACCAGAGGAGAGGAAAAAGTTGAAAAACAGCACCCTGACACGGGTGGCCGTGTTACACAACACGGGCCGTGTCAGGCCTAGCATGACAGAGATGAAAAATTTGGGGAAAATGTGGAGTCAGTGGAGCAACACGGGTGCCCGTGTTGTGCAACACGGCCCGTGTTGCAGGTGCGTGGCCTTGAAAAAAAATATATTACAGGAGGAGCAACACGGGTGCCCGTGTTGTACAACACGGCCCGTGTTGCAAGGCACGCTCTGAATTTTAATTTTTTTTACCCCGTGGGGCCCACCATTTTAACCCCCACTTATCATTACCAACCACACATTTCATATCATTTTTCATCTTCCTCCTTCTTCTCCCTCACAAAACCCTTAACCTCCATAACCCTCTCTCCATAAAAGCTTCATTATCTACCACACCCACTCATCGGAAACACCTCCATCCTTCACAAAAAACGTTCTACTCATCATTGTGCTTAATTCTACGGTTGCGTTTTTCACTAACAGTGATTTCGAAATTTTTCGAACCATCTGTGTTGTTTGTGTTTTGCAGGTTAAGAATGCCTCCTCGTAGAGACACAGGAAAAGCAGTGGCGGAAACTTCGCGCCCCAGAAAGAGAGCACACCGGATGGCAAATCCTCACGGCATACTCTTCGAAGACCCGGATCATCAGAAGAAGTACTCTAACATCATCAAGCGTAAGCTCGCGCCCACAAGGTATATCTGTAACACTACGCTTGATAATCTAGGGCTGAGAGTAGAGGTCCATAGGATGTTTCACACTCTAGGTATGCTATAATTTATGCAATTGGAAGCGCCGACTTATGAGCGCATAACTGTTGAATTCTTGAGTACGTTAGAATTTCAGTTGAAGCACAGGTGGACAGGTGTGGAGGAGGAATATTATGGTACACTGAGGTTTAGGTTATTTGATACTGACCATAGCCTGACCATAGCCGAATTGGGAGATATTCTGAAGCTCCCCAATTTTGGACCCGGTGCCCCTCCGGGAAATTTTAGTGCAGGGGACTTCTGGAAGGCTATTACAGGCAGAACTGATTATGTCGCGAAAGCGGCAAAAGCCTCGTGTATCCATAACCCTTGTTTCAGGTACGCTCAAAAGGGATTGGCATATACACTGTTCGGCAGGGGTGACAGCACAGGAGTGGCGAATCAGAGGGAGTTGTACTTCATGTACGGCATGGCAAATCAAGAACTCATTAATGTAGCGGCCTTTGCAGCTGATCACCTGAAGAGGGTTGCGAATGCACCTTCAGGCGAAATAAGTGTAGGCGGTATGATTACTCAAATCGCAAATCACTTTGGCCACGGTGCTCTCTTGAGAGAGGAACCCACTGTTGCAGGTAAGACAAAAATAGATCTTGCTACACTGACTGCCCAAGGTATGATTCGAGTCTTTGATAATTACTACTCCTTGGTAAGCCGAAACAGTCATCTCCTTGCTTTACCTGCCCCTGACTTTATTAGTATTCAAAATGTGAATAACTGGCTATATGAGAGCCCCATGCAGGATGAAGAAGACCAATTTTATGATGGTACAGGTGCAGAATTCTTTGAGGATGCAGGCGATCAGGTAGAAGAAGCGCCTATACCGCCTACTCGATTCTCCCCCCATCAGGAATCCGGCTCAGGCTCTTGGAGCTTATCTAAAAAAAATGGGATTGGATGGAGAATGAGATGTGTCATCTCCGAATTGAGCAGACGAGGCAAGGCGAGGAGCAGACAAGACAAGGGAACGAACAAATCCGACAAGGCAGGTTGATCGGTGAGATGCATGAATGGATGCGGCAGATGATGCTGCGCGACCAACCTCCGCAACCATGAACTCTGTGAGTCCTCTGCTACTAGTGTTCCAACAGTGAGGACACTGTTGAATTCTAGTGTGGGGGTATTCTATTTGTGTTTTTTATTTTATTTGTGTTTTTATGTTATTTGTTTATGTTATTTGTGTGTTTTCAATTCTGTTTTAGTTATTTGTTTATTTAATTTCCAGTGTTAGTTTGAGAACATGATAGCGTTCCACAGGAAGACCCCCCTGACATTGAGCTAATAAAATTAATAACATTGTTGGTTGGGGAACTGTTTAGTGAAGATGTGAGTGAGGTGATGAGAAAGTATATAGAATACTCAGAAAAGAACCGTGAGGATGAAATAGAAATAATCTTGAGAGATAGGTAAAAGGCCAACACCCTGGGTTTCCCAAATAGGAACGAGTTCGACGTGTAGATTTGTACCATAGTTCTTTGATCTGAGAAGTACCCCTGAGTAGTTTATTTTGACAATCAGGTTTCATCAAAAATAATCGTGTGTGCAAGGGTAATGAAAAATATTGAGCTAAGGCATAGGAAAAAAAAACCAACAAAAAGGGGCAATTAGACGACTAATCCTTCTAAGTTGGGTAACCCTCACCCGGTTATTCAGCCCAACGGCGGTCGAACCTGAAAGCCATTCAAAAAGAATAACAGTGCCAGAAAAAGAAAAATGTCATTGATAAATCTTGTGCACACGAGGAAAATCATAAAAGCAGTATAGTGATTGTCCGAATGAAAGGGAGGAAAATCGAAAAAGAAGACTTAAGTACAAAGCATAGTCGGAGAGGTTACCCATAGGGAGACTGAGGTCTGTGGTTTACCGCAGTCTAGTGTTTGCATGTTACCTGTTTTGAGGGAAAAGCCGAGATTAATCCTAGGGGACTTGGAATGAGAAGTTCAAGTATGAGTATTATCACCGTAACTCACAATTCTATGGACGGTTCCGTTACGAAAAAAAGATATTAAGTCCGGTTTGGTGAGCTTTTTGCTTGAGGACAAGCAAAAGTTCAAGTTCGGGGGAGTTTGATCGGTGGATTTCAATGGTGTTTTCAAACGCTGTTTGTGGTTAATTTCGTAATGTTTTTATCTGTTTTTCGAAGATTTAGTTGTTATTATCTGCATTACTCGTAGTTGTGTGTCTTCGAGACTTATTTTTAAGTTTATATTACTTTTGCCGCTGGTGCGTTTGATTTGGTTTCTTTTAGTGTGTTTTTGGCAGGAATGGATAGCACGACAATCGCACCGCATTCGGAGGCAAAGAAAAGTCGGAAAAGGGAAGTCAGAGCTACAACACGGGTACCCGTGTTGCACAACACGGCCCGTGTCATGGAGGACACGGTTGGCAGACACGGGTAGACCAAAGCAGAAGAAAAGAAGACTCAGACTTACAACACGGGTGCCCGTGTCATGCATTTTTCTTAATCGTATTCATATTGGAAAGTAGAATTTGAATCGTGCTTAGGCTTTAGTCTGGAAAGTCAACCTAACACTTTTGCAAAATAGTATCACGGTCGATATTGATTAGGAATGAGGATATCCCGTATCACGTATTTTATGGTCGGAACTATTGCTTGATGCTTTTCATGGACACTGAGGAATTAGTGTGCAGGAAAATCATCAAAGGGTTTTCATTAAGGAATTAAGGCAACTAAAGTGGCCAACTGATAAATTAAGGTTAATAACTAGTATAGCATAATAATCATACAGGGTCTTTACTCGCATCGTCTCCACTCCCCTAACACTGTTCTTAGATTGATTCATAAGTCCTTATTTACTTGTTATATTACTCTGCTACCAAACAAACCACTAGACCTTTTATTCATTTGAATCCTAAAAATTCCGTTAATTACTACGCAGTCCTCGAGATCGATACTTGGGACTTTTCCCTTATTACTACAATTGGTAAAAATAGTACACTTGCTATTTTCCCGATCAGAAATCCTTTCGACTTTGGATGTGCTACTTGTCATATCTGGCAAGGTGAAGTTAGAACCCTTAAGGCCAAATTAAACAAGGCTCTTGAGCCTAAAATTACATTTGCTATTGATAGAAAGGATTTTAGAAAAAGTATGGTGAACCCATATAAAAAATATGCATATGTAATTAGGGATCAAGAGAGTAAAAGTGATTCTAAAGTCGATTTTGCATGCTTATATTATTGCAAGAAAGGCCATTCCATTGCTAAATGCCGATTTAGGAGATTTTTGGTTCCTAAAGGAATATATCAATGGTTGCCCAAATGCAACCACTTTGTCGCTAACATATTAGGACCCAATATGCCATTGGGTACCTCCTCTTGCTAATTATGTTTTAATAGGTACAATTTGTCGAGACCACTGAGAGAAGATGGGTTCTCGACAGTGGATGTTCAAGACACATGTCTGGAGACATATCCCTATTCATAGACTTCGTGGCTAAGAAGAAAGGATATGTAACTTATGGTGATAACAATCGTGGAGCAATACTTGGTAAAGGTAGTGTAGGGAACCCCTCTTCCACTACAATTTCCGACGTGTTACTTATCGAGGGCCTTAAACATAATCTGCTTAGCATTAGCCAATTATGCGACAAAGGATACAATGTATCATTTTCAAAAGAGTTTAATGGTTTTAGAGCAAACAACGTCTATATGCTTGACTTAAATGAAGTATCGTTAACAAGTGACAAATGCCTCGTAACAATGAGTGAAGACTCATGGCTATGGCATAGGCGTTTAGCGCATGTTAATTTTGACTTACTAAATAAAGTAGTCTCAAAAGATTTAGTCTTAGGACTCCCCAAAATAAAGTTCACCAAGGATCACCTTTGTGATGCTTGTCAAAAGGGGAAGCAAACGAGGATCTCATTTAAATCCAAAAAGATCGTTTCAACGATGAGACCTCTCGAACTTCTTCATATGGACTTATTTGGGCCGTCCAGGATTAAAAGTCTAGGAGGAAACTATTATGATTTCGTAATAGTGGACGATTTTTCTAGATTTTGTTGGACTATCTTTTTAGTAAGTAAGAGTGATACATTCGCCGCCTTTGAAAGGTTTGCTAAGCTTTCCCAAAATAAGTTAAATACAAACATTGTGTCAATTAGAAGCGACCATGGAGGTGAGTTTGAAAATCACTTATTTGAAGAATATTGCAGTAACCATGTTATAGATCATAACTTCTCCGCTCCATGCACTCCTCAACAAAATGGGGTTGTGGAGCGTAAAAACCGAATTTTAGAAGAATTGGGAAGAACAATGATTAACGAAAGTAGTTTACCGAAATATTTTTGGGTCGAAGCCATTAGTACGGCGTGTTATGTTTTGAATAGGGTGCTCATTCGCCCCATTCTAAATAAAACACTGTATGAGCTTTTAAAAGGGCGAAAGTCAAATGTTTCTCACTTGCATGTGTTTGGTTGCAAATGTTTTGTATTAAACAATGGAAAGGAAAACTTGGGCAAATTTGATTCCAAGGCCGACGAAGATATCTTCCTCGGATACTCTCAATCGAATAAAGCATATAGAATATATAATAAACGATTACTTGTTGTAGAAGAGTCTGTGCATGTTACTTTTGATGAGTCCTATCCGAGAAATGTCGGAAAAGATAGTGTTGTTCATGGTGCAGGTACATCTACGGAAGACATACTCAAAGGGGGCGAGTCGGGGATTGATCAACCCGACAAAGCCAAAGTTGAGGAGGATAAAGATGTACACCATGAGGTAACTGAGGAAGTTCATCCACATACAAATGATGATCTCCCTCAAGCTTGGAAGTATCTCAAAGATCATCCAATTGACAACATTCTCGAAGACATCACAAAGGGTGTCACAACTCGATTGAAGCTAAGTAATTTCTGTTATCACTTCGCTTTCGTTTCACAAATGGAACCTAAAAACCCTAAAGAAGCCCTACTCGATGAACACTGGTTTTTATCAATGCAGGAGGAACTAAATCAGTTCACTAGAAATGAGGTTTGGGACCTTGTCCCTCCTCCGCGAGGTCATCGAGTAATCGGCAGCCGATGGGTGTTTAGGAACAAGTTGGACAAAAACGGGGTAATAACCTGTAACAAGGCGTGTTTAGTCGCGCAAGGGTATAACCAAGAGGAAGGCATCGACTATGAGGAAACTTATGCGTCGGTTGCCCGACTCGAAGCTATACGCCTTTTGCTTGCTTTCGCTTGTTCGAAGGATTTTAAGTTATTTCAAATGGACGTTAAGAGTGCGTTCCTTAACGGCTACATAAATGAAGAAGTCTATGTTGCGCAACCTCCTGGGTTTGAGTCTCATGAGTATCCTGATCATGTCTACAAACTGAAAAGGGCTTTATATGGTCTCAAACAAGCTCCTAGAGCTTGGTATGAGCGACTAAGTAAATTTTTACTTGATCAAGGTTACTCAAGAGGAAAGGTTGGCACTACTCTCTTCATTAAACGTCAAGGAAAGCACTTAATTCTTTTACAAATTTATGTTGACGATATTATTTTTGGGTCTACTAACATGAATCTCGTGAGAGAGTTTTCTGATATTATGCAGTGTGAATTCGAGATGAGTATGATGGGTGAACTCACATACTTTCTCGGTTTGCAAATCAAGCAACTGAAAGAAGGAACATTCGTGAGCCAGACAAAATATTGTTTGGAGCTTCTCAAGAGATTTGACATGGAAAATTCAAAGGCCATTGACACTCCTATGCCAACATTTGTAAACCTGAGTAAAGATGAAAGCGGTAAGGACGTTGAGGTAAAAAGGTATAGAGGTATGATTGGCTCTCTTCTCTATCTTACTGATTCTCGTCCCGACATTATGTTTAGCGTGTGTATGTGCGCAAGATACCAATCGTGTCCTAAGGAATCCCATCTAAAATCTGTCAAACGTATACTTCGATACTAATCTGGTACTCCGAAGTAGGGACTATGGTATTCCAAAGGTACGTGTCACTTATTTTGCCGGTTGCAAATCGGATAGGAAGAGCACCAGCGGTACGTGTCACTTATTTTCAAACTCCTTGGTCAGTTGGCACAACAGGAAACAAGTGTTTGTTGCTTTGTCAACCGCTGAAGCGGAATACGTAGCCGCCGGTAGTTGTTGCGCGCAAGTCGTATGGCTTAAGCAGCAACTATTGGATTTCAATTTAAAACTAGAACGTGTTCCCATATTTTGTGACAATACTGGTGCTATTAATCTCACCAAAAATCCTATGTTACATTCTCGTACCAAACATATCGAAATTCGACACCATTTTCTGAGGGATCATGTAGAGAAAGGTGACGTTGTCTTTGAACACGTTGACATCAAAAATCAACTAGCGGACATTTTCACAAAGCCGCTAGCCACTGAACCTTTCTTTCATATCCGTCGAGAACTTGGCATCCGCGATATTTCAGATCGGGTATAATGATTACCAGTTTCGCATTACTCTGTTTACAACTATATTCTTGTACTTCTGACAAGCTAAGTTTTATTGCAAGCACAAGTATGTTGTTATCAAGTGTTGTCGGCATAGAGGTGATGTTGTTTCTTTCTCTCTCTCTCTCTCTCTCTCTCTCTCTCTCTCTCAAAATTCATGATCACTAGGTGTACCACATAATAATATTGTATATATTTGACTCATGACATATACCATATCTGTTTTGAATGTTTAATGTTGTGTGGCATGGTATTTATGCAAATTAACATGTGAGCATATCTGCAAAATAGTGAAAATCTGCAAAATTTTCCTGTATGAGTCGACCGTAATAGGGCAATGGTCGACTCATCGCTTGAAAAATCAGATTTCTTTGCATAAATCGTTCAGACTTCCATATGCACTTTCATTCAAATTATCATTAAGTGTGCATTCAACCCATTACATGACCCACCGGTAAAAGATCAAGGAGCTGTAAGGCAACATGTATTCTACAAACTTACAACAAAACACATGCACCTTGGTGATCTCATGGCTCTGCTACAGCATCACGGTATTGTAAAATTTGTTCTTCGGTCAAATATTCCTAATTCTGCTGCAGCAAGTGTAGAAAGTCAAGAAAGGGATGAAAGTGAAGAAGAAAATCAAGAGGAAAATGAAGAAGCAGAAGGAGAACAAGCAACTGCACCGCCTGATAGCCCTCCACCAGCATACACACAAAATTACTCAGACACCGCTTGAGTTCAAGCTACTTATCATACTGAAGAAGATCACTCCAACCATGGTGGCTGGGGTAAATGGCAACATACCGGCTGGTCCACACAACGCCAATTCTATCAGCCATATCAATATGGTTCCGAAGAACTTTCACCGTCTCCTCCGCAGCAAGAAAACTCTGCTGAACTGCTACATATGATGCGAGATATGCAGCTGGCTCAACAATCCTTTATACAAACTCAAGATGAGCTTTATGCTCATATAAGCAGCCAACTTCAACAACAAAATGAGTGGCTCGATAGTCTCTCAACCGGCATGAATGAACGGCATGCAGCATTTACGGAAACATTCACTCGACAGGAGCGGTCTGTTAACATGGGCCTCAAGTATCTAGGTGGCGTTGCTGAGCAGTTAACTTCCTTGGCTGACCCTTTCAGAAACCCAGATGTCCGCTACGGTTGAGGACGAGGCCACGAGAGCATAGATTGCATATGCATCTTTATTTTTATTGTTTGTCTGAACTACTGTTTGTTATGCTTATTTGTCATTCTCGTTTAATGTTATCTCTTTTTCCATCATGTTTAATAATAATATTTGGTGTGGTATTATTATATGATTTGCTATCTCCTGTTGAATATCATTGTTTATTGAATCAACTCTGCTAACTAGTTCTCTTTCTCTTTTTAATGTTGTCAAATGGGGAGAAGAGCATGTAGAAAGTACAAAAGCCAAGCCAAGGTGTTCACAATTGTTAACGGTTGTTTGCTTTGCAGCCTTGGATTACAAAAGAAAGGGGGAGTTTGTGTATACATTGCATATTGTTTGTTTCGGTTGTTTTGGTTGTACACAGGTTGTCATCATCAAAAAGGGGGAAAATGTAAGGGCAAACTACCATACACCACACGAGTTTTCATACAACACTTGATACAGGTTTCAATGATGTCGAATTACAACCATGGATGAATCGGCAACTATAGATTCCACCTCTACCAAACAAATGCAACATATCACCTACCTTATCCTTTTTACATTCATCTAAAAACTGTTATAATTAATTCAACATGTGTGGATAAAATATGGTCATGACACAATGCATGAAAAACCACAAGAATCTCATTTTTGCAGATTTGCAGGGTATGAGTCAACCATAGGGTCAGCGCACACATCAGTATGTTTTCCCACGATTCAGCGCATACACTAGTAGGATTCCTCACATGTCAGCGCATGAAGGTTTGAGTCGACCACAGGGTCGACGCATGAAGACTTTTACTCTCCAATGGGTCAGCGCACGCCGACTGTATGGTCGACGCATACTGATGCATTTTGAAGATTGCCAAAGGTGTAGGCTATGCGTCAACGCATAGACCTGCTATGGTCGACCGTTCGCGCGGAAATGATTCTTTTAATTGATTCCCACTATTACTTGAGAAGTTGTTATGTCTTTGGTTTGTTTATTACTATAAATAGAAGGTCAAATACCTATGTCAATGAACATTTGATAAAATTGATTCAAGTGTACAAAGAAAGAGTGAAATAGGTGTCCAAGATTCATCATCTTCATCTTCAACATCTCACAACACACCAATTACACACAATCATTTTTGAAGTGCCTTGTGAGTGATTAAAGGTGATAAGGTTCGAAGCCAAGATTGGGTAATCTGGTTCGGGTTGAAGCTTGCGACAGGTTCTTTCTTGAATAAAACCCTTAGGGTTTTGACCTCCAAGATTGGTTTGATTTTTGGAGGTTTTTGGACGAGATTCTTCATCAAGGGTCAGCTGAGCGAAGGTGATTGTGAAGAGGAATTCTTCATCAATCTAGTAGCAGATTCAGTGATATTGAAGGGAAGATCTCGGGTTCGATTCATTGTAGTTGAGATCAGTCGGGCCGAAGGTTTGAAGAACTGAGGGTTATTCAATAAAGGGTCTGGAATCGGAGGTCTATCAACAACGATCGGAGGACTTGATTCATCTTGAATCAAGGGGCAAGGAGTGGAAGCAACATTAAACGTCTTGAGAATTCTGTTGTATATTTGTTGTTCAATCCTTGTATAAACTGTTACATTCAACAGGTGATATCTATTAAATCTATCTCAATTCTAGTTTTAGAATTGAGGGCAGACGTACCCTGAAGCGAGGACGACGGGGGAACTGCCTCACCAAATCTTTGTCTTCTCTATTTTTTTAGCATTCTCGTTTTAGCTTTAAAATAAGTGATTTTTGCATAAGCACTATTGTCAAACTGTGATATCAAATGAGTAAGAGGTTGAAACTCTGTTTTTGAATCCAAAGTACAATAAGACATTGTACTAGGCTAGTTGGAATCACTTACTCAACATAAATATCACTTGGAGTGTTTTGTGCACACCAAGTGTTCGACAATTTGCCTAAACCAAAATTATCTTATTTGTGTATCTAGTTTTGGTTTGCTCTTTAAATCATTGGAACTAGGAACCTTAACAAGTGAATTAGATCATTGATGAGTGTGACTAGTGTTGTGATTCTTCTTCCATATTGTCATTAATCCATAGGCTTAACGCATGTCCGGTTTTCCAATAACCATTCGTTTTAGACTATATTTTCCTCGGCCGCTTCCGCACTTAAAACAAATTTTCAAAACCAATTTTTAATTGGTAGCGCCGACTCAATTTTTAATAGGGATCTATTCAACCTCCCCTTCTAGATCGTGCCATAGTTTAACATGTAATGCACTGATAGAAATGTGATTAGTGAAGTGGGACCTAGGCCAAGGATGTGGAGAGTTTACACGAGGAAGAAAACAAAAGGAATTAAAGATGATGACGTGGTTGTGAATGAATTAAGTGCATGAGAGTGGATATATATAGCTACAGCTGGAAGGGAATAATCAGGAAGGAATTCAGTTAGGATTTGGTGGGGTCACTTTTGGTGATTTTTGAGCACTTCGTGCTTGGGAATTCGTAGCCACTACCAGTTTGTTATTTTCTTTTTCTTCCTTCCCTATTTTCCTGTAATTGTGGATCTCATAGTAATACAATTATAGTTTCTTAATTCTAATCACACTGTTTTATCCATTTCTTTACTATTTTATGCTTTAAGACCCATCAATTGGTCTGACCTACCGGATCAAACTCACACAAAGAAGACGACTGTAGATGCCAAGGAAGCCTAAGATGGATGACCGAGTTGACGCTTTGGAGACACAGATGGGGAATGTGACGACAACACTACAAGAACTTTCTCATCAGATGCAGCAACACACTCAGCAAATGCATCAACAAAGCTTGGTTCTAGCATAACTAAGTAAACATATTGGAAAGAAAGGAGAGACGCCAGAAGGAGAAAACTCTACGAATGATTCTGCACATAGTGAGTCTCGTCTCGCCGGAAAGAAGGTGAAATTGCCTCTGTTTGATGGCGATGATCCTGTGGCTTGTATTACACGGGCCGAAATTTATTTTGATGTTCAGAACACATCAGATGATACCATATAAGTACCCAATTCCTATAGTCGATGAGCTGTTAGATGAATTATATGGAAGGCCATGACTATGCAATTTTCTTATGAAAATGAGTTGGTAAAATTGCAAGGTCAAGGCAGCAAAGGATATCTAAACTCTTACCTTAAGAACACTTATAGCCGAAATGAGCTGGGTTGGTGGTGGGCTTATTTACAGTCAATAGAAGTAACTAAATCAGTGATTCTCAAGGGCCTAAAGTCGATACTAGAAGAATTCTAGGCAGTGTTTGGAGACAGCATTCAGCTACCTCCTGAGAGGAGTCAGGTGCATCGGATTAAACTTTATCCGGACCATGGTGCTATTAATGTTAGACCCTACAGGTATCCTCACCACCAAAAAGAAGAGATTGAGAAGCAAGTGTCAGAGCTGTTGAGAGCAAGAGTCATTCGTCCAAGTATGAGTTCTTTTTCAAGTCCTGTGATACTAGTCAAGAAGAAAGGTAAGAGCTGGCGAATATGTGTAGATTATCGGTCCTTAAATAAAGCTACTATACCAGATAAGTACCCAATTCCTATAGTCGATGAGTTGTTAGATGAATTATATGGAGCTACTATGTTTTCTAAAATTGATCTAAAATCTGCATATCATCAAATTATAGTGCATGAGGATGACATCCCTAAAACGACATTCAGAACACATAATGGCCACTATGAGTATTTGGTCATGCCGTTTGGACTAATGAATGCCCCGGCTACCTTCCAAGCTACCATGACTGACATTTTTAGACCATACTTGAGAAAGTTTGTCTTGGTGTTTTTTGATGATATTTTGATTTACATTAGAGATATCAAGGAACACCAAAGGCATTTGAAGATGGTTTTGTCGGTTTTAATGGATCATTGTTTTGTGGAAAACTAAGCAAAGTGTAGGTTTGGGTGCGCACAAATTTATTACCTTGGCCATATCATTTCTGGTGAGGGTGTGGCGGTGGACCCTGAGAAGGTGAAATGTATTCTTGCGTGGCCCACGCTAAAGAACGTGAAGGGGGTACGTGGTTTTTTGGGACTCACAGGGTATTATAGAAAGTTCATCCGTGATTATGGTAAAATAGCAAAACCTCTCACTGACTTGACTAAGAAAGGCAATTTTTCTTGAGGTATAGAAGTTGTCAAGGCTTTTGAGGAAATGAAGAGGATCATGACTTCTCCTCCTGTGCTAATCCTTCCAAATTTTGAGTTACCCTTTGAGGTTGAGTGTGATGCGGCTGGCAGGGGTATAGGGGTTGTTCTTATGCAGCAGAGGCAACCTATTGCTTTCTTTAGTAAAGCTTTATCTGATGGGAATCTGGAAAAGTTTGTTTATGAGAAGGAACTAATGGCTCTTGTGATGTGTATTCAGCATTGGAGACATTATTTATTGGGCAGAGAATTTATCGCGCATACAGATCATAAGAGCTTGAAACATTTTTTGCAGCAGAGAATTTCATTTCCAGATCAGGAGTGTTGGTTGGCCAAACTTCTAGGCTATCAATTTGAAGTCAAGTACAAGCCTGGCCTAGAAAATAGAGTCGTTGATGCTCTATCTAGATGTCATGGTAAAATAGAAATGAATTCTATCATTTCTTTTCCTTTGTGTGCTGATAGACAGAAATTTTTGACTGAAATAAATAATGACCCGTACATTCAAAAGTTAATGAAAGAAGTGCAGAAGTCTCCTGAGCTTAGACCTGGGTTTCAGGTGCAACAAGGAGTTTTACTTTATCATGGCAGGCTGGTGATTTCCCCCGAATCACCCTCTATCCCTTGGCTATTGGAAGAATTTCACAATACTCCTGCTGGAGGGCACTCAGGTTTTCTAAGAACATACCGTAGACTGGCAGATTTCTTATATTGGGTGGGAATGTAGAGGAATGTAAGGGATTATGTCAGATCCTGTGATGTTTGTCAGAGACAAAAGTACAGTGCTACGACTCATGGTGGTTTGTTACAGCCTTTACCTATTCCTAATGGTGTGTGAGACTTGTCCTTAGACTTTATCACTAGGTTTCCTAAGTCTAAAGGTTATGAGGCTGTGTTAGTGGTAGTGGATAGACTATCCAAGTATAGTCATTTTGTTTTACTCAAACATCCATATACTGCTAAATCCATTGTTGAATTCTTTGTCAAAGAAGTGGTGAGACTTCATGGAATTCCAAGCTCTATAATTAGTGATCGTGATCCTTTATTTGTAAGTCATTTTTGGATGGAGTTGTTCAAGTTGCAGGGAACGAAACTGAAAATGAGTTCAGCATACCACCTGAAAACAGATGGTCAAACGGAAGTTGTTAACAGGTGCTTGGAAAGTTATTTGCGGTGTTTTGCTTCTGATCATCCAAAGACTTGGTCATTGTGGGTCTCGTGGGCGGAGTATTGGTACAACACTACCTTTCATGTATCTATTAGGAAGACTCTGTTCGAGGTAGTTTATGGGAGACAACCTCCTGCATTGCTAAGATTTCTGTCTAATGAGATGAAAGTAGCTGTCATGGCATTGGAATTGAGTGAAAGAGATGAGGCCCTAAACCAACTCAAACTTCATTTGCTCAAGGCGCATGAACAAATGTCAAGGTATGCTAACATGAAGAGGAGGGACTTGTGTTTTGAAGTTGGTGAATGGGTTTTTCTGAAACTCAGACCTCATAGACAACAGTCAATGGTAAAAAGGATTCATCAGAAACTCGCTGCAAGATTTTATGGACCGTTCCAAGTGGCGGAAAAAATTGGTGAAGTGGCTTACAGGTTGAAACTGCCAGCAACATCTAAGATTCACCCAGTTTTTCATGTTTCATTACTCAAGAAAGCTGTTGGGAACTATCAGGTACAGGGAGAGTCACCAAAAGATTTGGAGGTGACCGAGGAGAATGATGTATATCCTGATAAGGTGTTGGGTTCAAGAGTCATAGTGCAGGGAGGTAATGAAGTTCAGCAGTCCTTGATATAATGGAAAACAAAGCTTTAGAGGATGTGACATGGGAGGATAACGAATTTTTGCATGGTCAATTTCCTGAATTCGGCCTTGAGGACAAGGCATTGTCCAAGGAGGCGAGAGTTTACAGAAATGTGATTAGTGAAGTGGAACCTAGGCCAAGGGTGTGGAGAGTTTACACGAGGAAGAAAACAAAAGGAATTAAAGATGATGATGTGGTTGTGAATGAATTAAGTGCATGAGAGTGGCTATATATAGCTACAGCTGGAAGGGAATAATCAGGAAGGAATTCAGTTAGGATTTGGTGGGGTCACTTTTGGTGATTTGGGAGCACTCCGTGCTTGGGAATTGGTAGCCACTGCCAGTTTGTTATTTTCTTTTTCTTCCTTCCCTACTTTCATGTAATTGTGGATCTCATAGTAATACAATTACAGTTTCTTAATTCTAATCACACTGTTTTATCCATTTCTTTACTATTTTATGCTTTAAGACCCATCATGCACAGTGAATGGTTTATGATGGGTGATTATGGCAAGGGAGAAGGTAGATTAAATGAACAATAAGCCAAACAAAATTAAAAAAAGTAGGATAAATTTTGAGGTATGACAGTTTCAGATTATCAACTCTAATAAATTATTTCTTTTTTATTTTTAATTACAAATTATTAATTTAAATTGAAAATATATTTAAATTAAATAAGGTTTTTTTATTTTAATAACATGGCAACATTTTTAATATGTAACAACATTTTTAATGTGGCAGCTAACTCATAAATTATAATGTCACCTTTGCAACTAAATTTTTCATGTGAAGGAATAAAAAAAACATGAAATATAATATTAGGAATCAAAAAACTATTTCTTTTAGTAGGACTAAAAAAATTATTAAAATCAATATAGAAGTAGGCATTGAAAAAAAAAATCAAACCCATCGGAGCCCACCCGGACTTGTCCTGAAATTAGAGGGGGAAATTCGGTTTGATTGAGTACGAGTGCGGGTGTGGGAAAAATCCAATTTTTAATTACGGGTGTGGGTACGGGGACGGAGGATGCTACTATCCGCCCCGCACCCACTCCCGCCCCGCCCCAGTCAGATGGAATATACTTTAATACCCCTATTTTAATTATTTTATTAGGGCAATGTTAACTTGTGCCCTTGGAGCACAAGTTAAGAAACACATTCATAGAAAGTTTGTATTGAAAACATCAATAAAAAATTAAATTTTTTATTTTTATTAAAAGTAGTGCACAATTTCTAAGATATTATTTCTACATATAATTCTTAACTTGTGCCCTTGGGGCACAAGTTAACATTACCCTTTTTATATTTGACATTAATTTTTTAAATTTTACATTAATTGGATATATTTGACATTAAATTTTATATTTTAACATTAAATTTTTTTATATATGACATTAAATTATATATTTTGATTTAAATTAATTTCATATTTTTACTATGACGTTTTATAAAATGTAACTTAACAAAATTATTTTTTTAAATATATTTTAAAAATATTATGTGATTTTAACATTAATTGAAACAACATTTATAACTACTGTTTTAAAAATTTTATATTTTTACTATAAAGTTTTTTAAATGTACCTTAATAAAATTATTTTTTAAAATATATTTTGACCTTAAATTATATGTTTTAATTTAATTTAATTTCACATTTTTACAATAACGTTTTTTAAAATGTAAGATAGTCAATAGATGATGTGTGAACTTGTCAGATATGCATAGATGATGGTCAACCATGTGTAAAACATGGGAGATAGTCAAGAGATGATGTGTGAACTATGTCAGAGATGCATAGATGATGGTCAACCATGTGTGAACCATGGGAGATAGTCAAGAGATGATGCGTGAACTATGTCAGAGATGCATAAATGATGGTCAACCATGTGTGAACCATGGGAGATAGTCAAGAGATGATGCGTGAACTATGTCAGAGATGCATAGACGATGTTCAACCATGTGTGAACCATGAGAGATAGTCAAGAAATGATGTGTGAACTATGTCAGAGATGCATAGATGATGGTTAACCATGTGTGAACCATGGGAGATAGTCAAAAGATGATCTGTGAACTATGTCAGAGATGCATAGATGATGTTCAACCATGTGTGAACCATGGGAGATAGTCAAGAGATGATGCGTGAACTATGTCAGAGATGCATAAATGATGATCAACCATGTGTGAACCATGGGAGATAGTCAAGAGATGATGCGTGAACTATGTCAGATATGCATATATGATGGTCAACCATGGGAGATAGTCAAGAGATGATGCGTGAGTTCTGTCAGAGATGCATAGATGATGGCTAACCATGTATGAACCATGGGAGATAGTCAAGAGATGATGGTGTCTTACCATTCATTGCAACCAAAAACTGCTCCAGCAACCATACATATGTCCCTTCAACCTCATTTGAAACTATGACAGTAGCAAATATAATTGTCTGGTTATGGTGATTAACACCGGAAAAAACAACAGAGGGGCACCTGTACTTGTTTTTCTTGTATGTAGCATCGAAATCAAGCACATCGCCAAACAATTCATAATTCTTTTGACTTTCTCCATCGCTCCAAGAAAGGTGCTGCAATATTCCATCCGCACCCATCGTGTGTGCAACAAACATCAATGGATCTTTAACACGAAGATCAATAAGATACCTAACAACACCTTTAGCATCAGAAGACATCTCTTTCCTTTGTCTTGCAATTTGATTATGAATGCCCTTCTTCAAAAATCCTACCTTATCATACCCTCCGGCAGCATTTGCGAATGAATCAATCATTTGAGTTACTTTGATTTCGGCATTCTCGAAATTCTTAATTTGTATCTTATCTGACTTACTAAGCTTCCTATTACCTGCCAACAACATGCAGTGCTTCTCCTTTAACATTTCATGGTTGTGCTCAAAGGTAAAAACTGTGACATACCAACGGTGTGAAATTATGTCGATATGAACCCGAAATTTTGCTCCACATCCACACCGGATTTCGTGCCTCGGACCATGCTTGCGATGCTCTACTCTGTCTTGCCTAAATTCTGCAAAGTTACAAAGAAATGTTTGTTGAATAACATCCTCATTCTTTTTTTAATAACTTGACCTTTACAGACCGCAAAACTGTTCATCTTTGCAAACCAACAGTAAAATGTGTAAGCAATTTCCAGACTTTCAAATTGCAGTTTTAACATCATCATTTTGCAAGTTAAACATGTCCATCTTTGCAATATCGTCAACAACAAGTAATTCGTCTGAACTCCATTCCAAACCTTCCCCATCAATTCCATCGTTGTTTGCATCTGTATTTCAGTATTCATGTCCACCAACATTACCAGAACCGCTCTCGTCATCGTATTCACCACCATCAAATTCACCACCGTCGTCCCCATCTTCATCATCGTATTCACATTCGTCAAATTCACCATCTTCATCATCGTATTCAACTTCTTCAAACTCAGAATTCAATTCTCCATCAACGTTAACACGACCATTCTCATGTAAAATCTCAACCAGTGCTTCCAAAAAATTATAAATAACTAAATCAATAAATCAGCAATAAATTGGATTATAACCACAAGGTAAGATTGTTCGAAAATTTAACTTATAGAGTTAGATTGCATTACTTCATGCCCAATAGCGCCACCACCATCCATCTTCGATTCAATATTAGTGAGGATAAAAAATGGAAGAAACGAAGAAGAAATCAGAAACGAATCGAAAAAGGAAGTCACGAAAATGGATAAATTGTTGAAGAAATTTCTCTTCTCAAGTTGCAGAGTGAGATGGAGAAACGAAGGGAAAGGGAGGCGGGAGAGAGAAGATGAAAATGGTGATATTAAAAAGATGGTGAAAAAATGAATTAAATGATTTTCAATGGTACTATTGTGTGTGACAGTATATTGAATAATAGTGTAAGCACTCAATCTAATGGCCCATGTTCGTTTGAGAAATAAAAAATAAGTCTCCCACGTGAGAGACCTCTGCATGTTGCGCACAGAATACGGAGCCATATGTGTGCATAACATTTGTTTCTATGCAACATGCTAATTTTTTTTCTTAGGTTTGTCAATTGATATACACAAATTAAATTATTTAGATTTAATTTAATTAAATTCAGTCTGAGTTTTTTTTCTTCATGTTAATCAATCATTTACAATAATGGAAGACAAGTGGAAAATTTAACAATTCTTGCAATTGCAAATATGATGCATTTACATAGTTGTGGGTCTTTCCAATTTTTTTTCCTTTGATATTTCTTGATTGTTGTTGGCTATTATATGAATTACTGATAACGATTGTTTCCACTGCGTATGAAATTTTTGAAATATCGATTGAAATAATAATTAAATATTCATTGAAACTAATGAATTTTTTCTAAGGAGTTTAATCGTATATTAATGTTTACAATTAATTTGTATATTTTTGTATATTCTTGTTTAAAAGAATTATTATTATTTTTCTCATAAGTATTACTTTGAAAATTAACTTTGGTGTTCAAATTTTGACTACAATAAAATTGAATATTTTGAGTGAGTCAATTAAAATAAAATGTCATCAAAGTGATTTTTTTTTCGAAAATTACTTATAAAAAATGTTAAACGTTCTTCTTTTGTGTGTGTGTTTATTCATGTGAGTATCAATTGACTCAAAGGACAATTGGTAGTTGGCCAATTTCCATACGTGTCTGTGATGGTAAACATGTGATAATTATAATTATAAAGTCTTACACGTGAATAATAAATCAATCCAAATAGGAGTTTATTATTCAACGTGTTTTTATTATCAATGTTTGACCGTTACAACAAGAGTACTACTAGCAGTTAATATTAGTGTCCAAAGACTCAATATTGATGGTGCACTAGGTATCTTGAGATGAGTTATGTCATTATTTGAACAAATTGATAATTCAATTTTATTTTATGTAAGTATATTTAAAATGTTTAATTTTGTTCTATTTTTCAGCTACAATTGCTTCAATATCTGCTAATTTGAATTCAGTTTCAGTCCTTAATGAGACAAATTTGAAGGATTTGAATGAGAACATGAAAATTGTTCTTGACTCCATGGATCTTGACCTCGCATTAAGGATGTAGCAACCATATTATCCTATAGAATCTGGGATCGCTCCAATCACACGAGTCATGGTTTCGTCTGTTCTGAGGTCAATTTAGCTTTAGTGCCTGGAAACACTTGGTGGTTAGACTCTGGTGCAATTACTAACATCAGTGTTTCAATGAAGGGTTGTCTGAACTACCAAAAGTGAAATGATATTGAAAGATACATCTATAAGGGAGATGGAAAGTCGGCGGAGGTGGAAGCTATAGGGCATTTTAGATTATTAATGTGTATCGGATTTTATTTGGATTTGAAAGACACTTTTGTGGTTCCGTCATTTAGACAAAATTTGATTTCAGTTTTTTATTTGGACAAATCAGGTTATTTTTGTTCATTTGGAAATAATATGTTCAATTTGTCTTTAAATTCAGATATTGTTGGAACTAATTCACTTATGGATCATGATAATCTATATTTGCTTGAAACAATAGCTACCTATGACGAATCCTTCAATGTGGAATCACGTAGTACTAAACGTAAAATTAATGATAACAATTCGGGAGCATTATGGCACAAACGCCTAGGACACATCTCTAAAAATAGAGTCGAGCGACTAGTATCAGATGGAATTTTGGATTCCATTTACTTCACAAATTTTGATGTTTATGTTGAATGTGTTAAAGACAAACATACTAAAACAAAGAAATTTGGTGCATATAGAGTTACAGATGTCTTAAAATTGATACATACAGACGATTATTCTAGATATGCATACATATTTCTTATACATGAAAAGTCTCAGTCGTTGGATGTGTTCAAATCGTTTAAGGCTGAAGTTGAGAATCAACTTGACAAAAAAATTAAGAAAGTCAAATTTGACTATGGCGGTGAATATTATGATAGATATGACAGTTCAGATGTGGAATCGTCCCCTAGTACACCATGCCAGGATCTCCTAGCATGAACGGTGTTGCTGAAAGAAGAAACCAGACTCTTAAGGATATGGTAAGGAGTATAATTTGTCATTCTACCTTGCCAGAGTCACTTTGGGGAGAAACACTAAAGACTGCAGCTTATATTCCAAATAGATTACTAACAAAAGTAGCTGCCAAAACATCTTATGAGCTTTTGACCGGGTGAAAGCTTAGTCTTAAACATTTTCATGTATAGGGATGTCCAACTGAGGCAAGGTCTTATAGGACAAATGAAAATAAATTGGACTCCTGAATAGTGAGCAACTACTTTATTGGCTATTCTGAAAGATCTAGGGGCTACAAATTTTATGATCCCAAATTAAATTCAATTTTTGAGACGGAAACAACCGCATTCTTTGAGGATATTGAGTTTAGGAGGGGAAGAATAAGGTTAAAGACTTTGTCTTAGAGGAAAAATCAATAACAATTCCAGAACCGATTCATATAGTTGCTTTTTATCAAGCAAATACGGAAACCCCACAAGACATTGTTATAATTCCTCAAACTCAAGAGGATTTGGTAATTCATGAAGAACAAACTCAAAATTCTCAAGAACAGATGTTACAAGAAGAAATACCTTTGCAGAGATCCACTAGAGAAAGGAGAAATGATATTTTGGATTATTACATAGTCTTTCTCCAAAAACATAAGGAATATAATGGTATGATGAAAGATGACCCAATCAACTTCCGTCAAGCCATGCAGGATTCCAATTCAGAAAAGTGGATTGAAGCAATGAAGGAGGAGGATAAGTCCATGCAAGACAATAAAGTTTGGGAACTTGTACCATTACAAGAAGGTGTGAAAACTGTTGGTTGCAAATGAATTTTTAAGACCAAACTAGATTCTAACGGTAATGTGGAGAGGTATAAGACTCGTCTTGTGGCTAAGGGCTATACTCAAAAGGAAGAGATTGACTTTAAAGATTCTTTCTCTTTGGTTTCATCGAAAGACTATTTTAGGACAATCATGGCTCTTGTTGCACATTATGATTTGGAACTCCATCAAATGGATGTCAAGACAACTTTCCTCAATGGCAACATTGATAAAACAATTTATATGATGCTACCAGAAAACTTCGTGTCAGGAGACTGAAAGAATATAGTTTGCAAATTGAAAAAATCCATTTATGGACTAAAGCAGGCGTCTATTTAGTGGTATCACAAGTTTCATGAAGTAATTCTATCATTTGGTTTTGAGATGAATGTTGTTGAAGATTGTGTGTATCACAAATTTAGTTGGAGCAAATACATTTTGGTGGTCTTGTATGTAGATGAAATACTGCTTGCAATAAATGATATAGGAATGATGCACGAAACTAAGAAATTTCTATCAGGAAATTTTGAAATGAAAGATCTTGGTGATGCCTCCTTTGTATTAGGAATTCAGATACATCGAGGCCAATCTTGTGGTATTCTAGGATTATCACAAATGAGCTATATCGAAAAGGTACTTAAAAGGTTTGACATGCAGGAATGTAAATCAGGAGATACTCCAATTGCTAAGGGAGTCAAATTTAGTCTCATATAGGAGGTATTTAAAGAGAATGGATCATTGGAAAGCAGCCAAAAAGTTTATGAGATATTTAAAGAGAACAAAAGACTATATGCTCACATATAGAAGGTCAGACCAGTTTGAGATCACGGAATACTCTGACTCAGATTTTGCTGGATGCCAAGATAGTAAAAGATCCACTTTATACTATATCTACATGTTGGATGGTGGAGCAGTTTCTTGGCGTAGTGCTAAGCAAACTCTTACGGCTTCATCCACCATGGCAGCAGAGTTTATAGCGTGTTATGAGGCATCCAACCATGGGATTTGGCTGAGGAATCTTGTCACTGGGCTGCGAATTATGGAAGAAATTGAAAGTCCACTTAAGTTATATTATGAAAAAAAAATCAATCATCCTGTATTCCAACAATAATAGGAGCTCGACTAAGTCAAAACATATTGACATCAAGTTCTTAGTTGTTAAAGAAAGGGTACAAAGTGGACAAATTTCCATAGAATACTTGGGAACAAACTCCATGATAGCAGATCCTCTTGCAAAATTTCTTCCACCAAGGTCTTTCATGAGCACATTGCTCGCATGTGTGTTTTATCATTAGAGGAGTCTTTGGTTTAGTGGGAGTTAGTCGATTATGAATTTTATGTTTTGTGTTTGGTATTATATATGCATACTATGATTTTGGATATTTTCCAATTAATAAAGTTTGATATTCATTAGTTTACGTTTTGTATAATAAAGTTATTGAATGATCTCTCTAAAGTAAAGTAGGACCAATTGAAAATCGACATATACAGACCAAGTTCATGTGATTTTCATGCTACACATTTTATGATGGATTTATGTCATTTAGTTGTGTCACTATCGGTGATCATTGATGTGTTTAGTTATGATTGATATAATGAAAATCACCTTGATTATGTATATTGACATGACTAATGGACGAGATACTTTGGATATCCTTAAAGAATATAATGGAAAGTTTTGAGCTCATAAAGTCTAACACGTGTGTAAAGTTACATATGTGACTAGTGGGAGATTGTTAGAATTTTGGGCCACAAATGTAACATTTAAAGTGTTAGTGTCATTATTTTAATTAGTCAATACTTAAAGGGGTCTAATTAATATAATACTAATTTTGTGCTAAAAGCATAAATGTCGTGAAAGGTCAGGTTATTGTGTAGATACCATAAGTCAATATTTAATTTGATGAGGGGGAAAATTAGAATATTGAAAATTAAGAAATAACCCTAGGGTTATTTAAATAGGTTATGGTCCCCATTTGTAGAGTACAATAAAAATAAGGTTTATGAGTTCATCCCCATCAGAGGAGATTCAAGAAATCATAAGGAACTCTACAAATTGGAATATCACATACCTGCAACCTTCAATGATTTTAATGGTAAATTCAGGTAAGCTTCCGCTCTCATTCTCTAACTGAATTATGGTATGAGTTTATGGGTTTAGATTTCTGTTGTTGTCATTATGCCTCCAACAAGGATGACTCTTAATGCAATTATCAGCTTTACTGTTGTTCTGGCCTGGGCCCCAGCTTGACCAGGCAGACCCAGCCCAATAATATCCTGCCAAGTCCAGTCAAGTTTGGGCCGCAGCCTTCGAGCACAAGGTCCTCGGCGGACAGGTAACGCCCCTCCACAGACAGAACCTGCCTCATCTGTGTTGAGCACAAGACACTCTCGTCGACCAGACACTGCCTTGTCAGGCAGAACCTACCCCTCCGCGGGCAGAACCTGCTCCCTGTCGGGCAGGACAACGTGTCCTTCACACGTTCTCCACGTACCCTCCTCCGCGGGGACACGTCACCAACCAACTGCCCACCTCCGAAAGAGCAGGTCAAACCCATTTTCCGGAGATCACGGGATAGTTGGACTAGGGCGAAGACCACGTCCTGGTCTTCACTACGCCACGTAAGCCCTAGCAGTCACTTGGGTTGGGCCTGACCATCCAACCCAACTCAAATGACCGTTGGCCCTGCGCTGGGGTCTCTCTATAAATACCCTCTTTCACAAGAGGGTCAGGTATTCTCTTCTTACCCCTTTTTTGTATTTGTTCTCACTCTGCCCAATTCCTTACTTTGGCATCGGAGTGTCTTGCAGGTATACCCTCCTCCTCCTCTTCAACACCGGTGAGCAGGCAGCAGATCAACGGCGTGTGGCAAGTCCTTGGTCCCTTTCTGATCAGGTCAGATCAACTGCCATAACTAGTAAGGAAGGGATGATATAAGGTTAAAATTTGGAGCAAATTGTTAAACTTACTCTTAAAGATAATATAATCCTTCTCATATATAATCAAGTTGACTCATGATCTTAACGAGTCGAACTATGTATAGTTCAAGTTCAGCTAATTTAGTTAATAGACTTAGTTCTTTGCTCATATTCAACTCATTGGTTCATGAACATAGCTTAACAATTTAATTATCAAACCGAATTTTAAACTATTTTCGAGTTGATTCGTTTTATTTTCAACCCTACTTCAATATCATAATGTTGAGTAGTTACTTTTTTTTGTTAGATTAAGTGTATGCCAAAGTAAGTTCAACAATTAAAAAATAATTAAATTGATAATAAATCAATAAGTCGATGAGATTTGTTTTTTTTTACAATTTAAATTATAAATTTGGAGAAGTATATTTTGAAAATAAAAATGTAGAGCGCTTTGTTATAATTTATTAAGTATATAATATAATAAAAATGTTAAATTTAAAAATAAATTGAATGAATTATCATTTAAAATATAATTTTAAAGAGAAAAAATAATATGTTCTGACAATGTTGTAAAATATTTTACATTGTTAACTAAATCACACTTTTATTTTTAAAATACTAACATGACATAGTTAGATGATAAATTTCTATTCAATAACGATGTAAAACTATTTTACATCGACATTACAATACATTTAATCTCAACTTTAAATAGGTAATCTTTCTATTTTGATAAGAAATACTTCGCTTGAATTACTAAAACATTTATCGCCATCCACACATGATTGTTACTCAGGTTAATCGAGTTTGTATTGGAATATGCCACAAATTCAAAGTAATAATAAAATTGCGCAGCATTATTAAGCTAAATTTAGTTTGTATCAAAATGTGTCACAATTTTAGAATAGTAACAGAATTTCTTGATCGTTATTCAACTGAATCAAATTTATATCGAAATGTACCACATACTCAAAATAGTAATAAAACTCTTCGACTGCTATTCAACAAAATCAAATTTGTATTAAAAAATTTCACGGTCTCGAAATAATAATAGAATTTTCTATTATGTAAATTATTTTAAATTTCTTCAATGAAAAATTCAATGATAACTATTTTTCCAACTTCGGCCGGGGAACCACAATGTCTAAATTCAACAACTCCACTTGTTAGGAGTCATCCTTAAAAGCACCAAAGACAAATTTAAAACCCTCGTCCATCAATTCATTAACCATCTCCTACATTACCTTTAGCTTCTCATCATGAACTCCCTGCTCCTTAGCATGAGAGTCTTTCTCCTTCTCCAATGCCTCTTCAGTTATAGTCGATTGAGAAGTCAAAGCTGCCGAAATAGCCTTTGGTTTCTCAATGGTTTTGTCTTTGGCCTCCAAATATGCAGCTCAAACACTGATGTGTATCCGCAAGTGCACGAAAATGTCAGTTATGGTATAAAAATGTCGAACCCATAGAGTCCAATGTCAATCTATTGTAATCTATTATCGCTTTGTAAATCTAAGGCTATCGGTAGACGTTTGTTTGTTCTAAAATTAAATGAAATAGAATTAAAAACAACTAGATTAAGAATTGAGTAAAACAAGACCGGAATGTGATTTTTGGTGTACCTTTGAGACTCAGATAAATTTCGACATTTGTTTTGGTTTTAAAATATTTTTCAGAAAATATCGACTTAAAAACACTACTCACTTTCGCGTAACCTGTGTTACGTTTCGAGACCGTAAATGCTTTGTTGTCATTCCATATGTTACAATTTTTGTTAACTAATAAATCCTAATTAATCACTAAAGCAATGTCGCTGTTTTTAGAAATTAAATCCAATTTTTACTATTGGGTATGGGTCTCACACTGTCGCACTATTGACTAGTACCTGAATGTTTTTGCTTTTGCACAAAACTTTATATTTTAAAACTAAAAATCATAATTGAAAAATAAATTAATATTAAAATTATATGCCAAACTAATTTATCGAGTTCTGTCGAAATGACAAACCTCACATCCAGACTCTAGACATTTAGCCGGATATGGTTGTGGAAATAAACATGCAATTATAAACGTTCAAATCAAACAGAGACATGATAAACGATTTAAGATAAATGATAATAAGGATTGCAGATGAATTAAAGGATTAAAACAAGAACTCGAAGCAATAACAATGGAAATAAAACAATAAGATAGGAATTGTAAAAGACTTAAAGTAAAAGTTGTAGAATATAAATGACTTAAAATAAAAGCTGAAAAGTAAAGCAATTGTAAATTAAATGAACCTGAAACGTAAAGTTAGAAATAAATTGAATTAAACTTTGAATGATGGCAAGATTGTTTGATCCAAGCATACAACGAATGTCTAACAATACTAAGGTGTAGTAGTTCCTCGATGTGAGAAATCTACCACTTTACAACGGTGAATTTCTGCTTAAAATTAAAAATTGTTAAACTTGCACAAGACTTGGATACCAAAAATCTAATAAGACTACTTATTTATAGTGTTACAGTTGCAGAAGATGAAGTTCAAATGTGTAAAAATCGTGGGAGAAAATATAAGCGAAGTGGGAGAAGATTGAGCCAAAACTACAGCTGTTTTTCAGGAAACGAAGTGCATGGCGAGCGCCATGCACTGTGGCGGTCGCCACCGGTGTAAACTCATGATCGTGGTTGGCTGGCAAGGGGTGACGGATGTCATGGGCCATGTGGCAGGTACCATGGATTCTTAACTTCGCATTTTTGCTTCTTTCTTGCTTACTTGTAGGTCCCATGCTAGCCTAGTCATGGCTAACACCATGGCATACGCCATGGAGGTTGCCACCGGCGTATTTTCGCCATATTTTCACAGTTTCTCGCCGTTTTCGTCTGGTTTCTTCATGTAACTGAAGGTGAGAAAACACTTAGAAGGGGGTTGAATAAGGGTTTAGAAATAAATATGGCAATAAAAACACAATGATTTTTATCCTGGTTCGTTGAACTCAACTAATTCAGTCCACCCTATCAAGAGTGATTTGCCTTTTTACTCAAGGACTTAATCCACTATAATCAAACAGATTACAATGTCAACCACTAAGAACAACTGTCTTAGTCTTCTTAAGAACTACTGACCACAACTTGGTCTTGTTAAGGAACCTTTACAAATAAATGTAAACTAACAAGTGTGTTTGATGCTTCTAAAAAGCTATATCACAAACTGTGATTTTTACACTTAAGTTTAAAACAAATAAAACTATTCAGCTTTGAATGATTGTATGAGAGTTGAGAATAACTTCAATGAGTTTTTCAATAGATCGTTAGTTATGAAGAGATGAAGAGAACGTCCTTTTATAGTGCTTAGAGTCCAAAGCTTGAAGACTGTGTAAGTAGAGTAGTTGTAGCCTTTTGTCTTCACCTGACTTTTCCTTTCTCACAAGTAGAATGTTCAAAGAAATGTCTTTTGCCTAAATCCTTGTGTCTATCACAAATAAGGAATAGTTCTGTTGGAGAGGACGTTGAGAATAATACCAAGTCTATTCACGTGCTGACATCTTTTCAAACGTAAACAGCATCAGATCCTCTGATGTGCTTCTGGTTCTTCAGATCAGATTCAATGAAATCAGAGTTGCAGCCATAGTGCTTTAGCGTGAGTGATTTGATCAGAGCATACTGGTTATTCAGAGCCTTTATAATTGCAGCGTAAAGTACATTCAGAGTCTTCTGAAACAATGCTTGAAACTCTTCATACAAAATCTTCAGCTACGCTTCAGATGCTTCTGCTTCAGAGTCTTCTGCAGCTTCTGCTTCAGAGTCTTCTGGCAGCGCTCAGAATCTTCTGATGAGTTGCTTCTGATGCTTCAGAGTCTTGCGTAGAGAACGTTCAGATGTATTTTTGCCTTTATCAGAATATTCAATTTTAATATCTGAAACAAAAACACTTGAACAAAATTAGAGTATATATTTTCTTAATACAAAATTTCATTAGTATTATCATCAAAACAATGAGATATATTTAAACACTAATTTGTGTTCTAACAATCTCCCCTGTTTTGATGATTACAAAAACATAGGAAATTTTGTTCAATAAATGGAAATAAATATATAACTCCCCCTGAGATACAGAATCTCCCCCTGAAATGAATACTCTAATGGAATAGAAAACTTCCCTTTTTGCATAAGTATTCTTGTCAGATTCAGAGTCTGGCTTGGATAAACTTTTCAGAGTCAGAGTCTGATTAAACATTTCAGAATCAGAGCCTGATTAAAATTAATGTTTCAGAAACAGAATCTGGTTGA
This sequence comes from Lathyrus sativus, assembly GCA_963859935.3. Classification (NCBI taxonomy): domain Eukaryota; kingdom Viridiplantae; phylum Streptophyta; class Magnoliopsida; order Fabales; family Fabaceae; genus Lathyrus; species Lathyrus sativus. The sequence continues at coordinate 650,771,480 of OZ012738.1, read as the reverse complement.
ATTAGTTCTGATTTGGGGATTCTCAGGATACCTTCAATGAATTTTGTCAGATGAAAGATTGAAGTTCTGAAATACTAAAATTCAATGTTAGTTATAATCATTATGTCTGAATTCCATTTTAGTAACTGTTTATTTGAACATCCAGTGTTTCTTTTTCTCCCCCTTTTTGTCATAATCAAAAAGAAAACTTTTAAAGACATAAAGGAATAACAGAAGAAAAGATATAAACAGATATGAAAATAAAAGATTCGTTTATAAAAGATATTCAAAGTACATTCAAAAAACCAAAACATCAGACAAACATGATCATGTGCACAAACATCAGATAAGAAAACAAGATCTAAGATGGTCGAGATAAAAGCATCTTCAGAAGGTTGGTAATTTTAGATGAAGATTGTTCTTGCTTAGCCATCCACTTCTGTATGTTGTCAGTTTTCTCATCTTATTTTACCATCCAAGACTTAATTTCAGATTGACCAGCTTCCAGCACAACAATCTTGTCTTCTGGTTCCGGATTCTCTTTCTTAACTTCAGAAGAGGCAGAAGAAGCAGAGTCAGATGCAAGAGTAGGAGCAGAGTCAATAACCATTGCAAATGCAGATTCTGGAGGCACAAATGCAGATGGTTTGTCTAAAATCATCAGGGCAGAGGGATTATCTATCAAAGCTGTAGAGTCTTCTAGAGAGACAGGAACAACAGGTTTTGCTGGCGGAGGATCCAGAAGCAAAATGGAAGTTCTGGGAGCACTCAGAAGATCATTCAGACGAGAAAGTCTGACAGCTTCAGATATTCTGATCTTGGCATCTTCAGCATAGATGTTCTGGAGATTATCAGCTACAGAGTTGAATCTGTTTTTGAATCTTGTCCAAATAGCTTCAAACGCATTTGGGTCAAGGCCAGTGAGACATTCCTTCTCAACAGATGATATCCATATTTTTAACTCAGTTTTAAAACCAGCAAGCAGAGTACCAACGTTTAATCTAGGTTTAGGTTTAAACAATTCTTCTAAAAATGTTTTTATAGAAGATTCAGGGTTGGCAGATGTAGAAGGTTTTGAAGGAATGGTGAAAGTGGGGATAATAAACAAAGGACGAGGATAAGTTGGGGAAGAAGATGGATCAGATGAAGTGGTAACTGTAGGTGAAGGTTTTATGGGAAATAAAAAATGTTTGATTCTGATGTTAGAGGTAACAATATTAAAAGGTTTGGGATCATATGGAGTGAATATAGTGTTTTGTGAGTGAAGAGATTTAGATGGAATAGGTTGTGTTTCAGATGAAGAGGTGGTATCAGATTCAGTGGAATCACTAGAATCTGTGGTGTAAACGGATGTGGAAGAAATTGTAAACACAGTTTTCAGAGGTTGAATGTTCAGAATATCGGATTCAGCATTATTTGATTCAGATGGTTGAGTGGGTTCTGGTTGAGGGATTTCTGGTTGTTCTGGTTCTGGATTAATAGGAATAGATTATTCTGTTTGAGTTACAGAAGGATGTGGTTTAGAGTGTGTAGATTCATCTGGTATTTGTTCTTATTGATGAGAGGTTTGTGGTGAAGGTTGTGGTGTGGTAACAGATTCATTATTTTGTGATTGTGGTTCAGAGCAAGTTTGTGAAGTAGGTAACGGTTCAGAGTTAAACGTTGATACTACTGGTACTGATTCAGAAATAAGAGGTAAAGTTGTAGAATTACCTGATTTCTTTACTTTCTTAACTCTGACAGAAGGTGCTTCTCCAGAAGATTTTCTTTTCTTGATCTTCTTCTGTTGTGGTTCTTCAGAAGTTTTCCGCTTCTTCTGTATGCCTGCAGCTTCTTCTTCTGAAGCTTGTTTTCTTTGCCTCTTATGTTCCTCATTGATATCTGGCATAGGTTGACGTTGTAGAAAACCTTCTGGAAGTAGAATTCCTTGCTCCAAACATGAACCAATAAACTTGATCAGAACTTCCTTTGGTTTTTCAGCAAAGAAGTTTGGAAAATCTTCTAGAGGAATTCTCCGTTTGCTTACTTATGTTGTATTGATCTTGGCAGGTACAGAAGTAAGTTCATCTATGACTTTCATCCTCTGGAGACTTTTGCTGTTCAGAGGTTTGCCTATGACAAAATCAAGTTCTTCTGTTACACCAGCTTCATGCAGATGTGCCACCAGGCCATTCTCAGTCAGAATGTTTGAGACTAATCTTCCATAAGGAATCCAATTTCTGACTTTGTTGTGTTTAGTCTTCATGTCTTCTCTAGACATCTTGATGTGGTTCCACAGATGAGAGAAGAGCAGATGAGGCAGATCCACTTTTATGCTCTGACTTAGACAGAACATAAAGTACATCTGTTCGTTGTTGACGTAGTCAAGAGAGTTTGTGGACTTCCTGTGATGGATGCAACCCATGAATATTTTAGCCCAGATCTTGTAATTTGGCTTCAGATCTTTGAACTTGTTAGAAGTTTTTCCATATGACATCACTTCCTCATACACTTCTTCCATGTCGACACGCCCAGCTGGCATATGAGAAACTCCATCAGTTTCTTCATATCCAATCAGCTTCCTAATTAGAGCCTCAGTGATGATAATTTCTTTACCCAGAATAGAAGAGATTATGTACTTGAGGCAAACAGAAGCATGAATCTAAAATTCTTTTATCAAATGGGGATAAACTGGTCCACCCAGTCTATCAAAGTATTTGATCCATCCTTGGGCATCAACAATAGACCTTAAATCAAAACCATTGTCAGCCATGGACTCAAAGACCACCATAGATTCACACAAAACTTCAAGTTCTTTAACTGGTGTGAGAAGTGTTCTAACTGGTTCCTTGAATGGGACAACACCCATGTTAGAAGATGACACAACAGCCATTGTAGATTGGAACTAAGCAGACGTTGATGAAGAAGTAGCCATGGAAGTTCTTGAAGATTTAGGGTTACTGAGATGTTTGGGTTTGGAGGAGAAGATGAACGAATGCAGCAAACAAAAATGCATAAACAAGTGTTTGTGAGAGTGAAAATGTGTGAAATGTGTTGAGTTGTGGCATTTATAGAAAAAATTAGGGCACAAAAAGGTCACATGATCAGCACGTTTACACTTAGCATTTAATTGCATTTAATAAAAAGAATATAATCATTTCAAGCATTAATGATTCTGACAATTTGGGGGGAAAACAAGAAACCAAATATTCAAACAGTACCTCAAACGTCTTTTCAGTATTGTGCACTCCATCTTTTCAGATTCTGAGTTACACGTGTTTGGTTGCATGTGCTTCTGAAAACTCTTTGAGAAATGAAATGTTAGCCAACGTTCAGATCCTCTGAGACTTGTTAGTTCAGATACACACAAAAATAATAATTCAAGAAATTAAATAAATGACAGATGAAATACTTCAGAGTTTAAACATTTTGCATTTGAGAAAGTTGTTTCTGATAAATATTATTCTGGACAGAATTCCATGCCAATATTTTTCAGAATGAACTTAAACCTATCTTCAGCAAGGGGTTTTGTGAAAATATCAGCCCATTGATGATCTGTATCAACAAAACTTAAGCTTAAAATTCCCTTTTGAATATAGTATTTAATCAAGTGATGTTTAATTTTTATATGCTTAGCTTTATAGTGTAAAATAGGATTTTTAGACAAGCATATAGCAGAAGTATTATCACAGAATATAGAAATATTACTCTCAAAGATCTGATAGTCTTCTAACTGACTTTTCATCCAGAGCATCTGTGTGCTACATCCAGCAACAGCAATGTATTCTGCTTCTGTGGTTGACAGCACAATTGTAGGTTGCTTCTTGGTGTACCAGGAGATTAAATTTCTTCCCAGAAACTGACAGCTTCCAGAAGTACTCTTTCTTTCAACTTTGTCTCCAGCGTAATCAGCATCACATAATCCAACTAATTTAAATTCATCAGATTTTCTATAACACAAACTCATATTAGAAGTACCTTTCAGATAACTTAGAATCCTCTTAACAGCTGTTAAATGTGATTCTCTAGGATCTGATTGGAATCTTGCACACAAGTATACACTGAATAGAATGTCAGGTCTAAAAGCAGTTAAGTACAGAAGAAAGCCAATCATACCTCTGTAGAGTTTCTGATCTACTTTCTTACTTACCTCTTCCTTACCCAGATTGCTTATTGGATGCATTGAAGTCTTTGTCAACTTACTATCAGTCATGTTGAACTTCTTCAGAAGTTCTTTTACATATTTAGTCTGATGAATGTAAGTGCATTCTGGAGTTTGGTTGACTTGAATTCCCAAAAAGAATCTAAGTTCTCTCATCATGCTCATCTCAAATTCAGTCTGCATAGAAAGAGCAAACTCCTTTCCCAGCGTAATATTGGTAGATCCAAATATAATATCATCCATGTAAATTTGACAAATTAGCAAATCTTTCTTAAATGATTTACAGAAGAGATTTGTGTCCACTTTGCCTCTGATAAAATTCTTTTCTAGAAGAAAGTTACTCAATATCTCATACCAAGCTCTGGGAGCTTGTTTTAGACCATAGAGTGATTTTTTAAGTTTAAAAACATGTTCTGGAAGTTTTTCATTTTCAAAACCAGGAGGTTGATGAACATATACTTCCCCTTCTATAATACCATTTAAGAAGGCACTCTTAACATCCATCTGATATAAAGTGATGTTATTTTGTGCAGCAAAAGAAATGAGTAAACGAATAGACTCTAACCTGGCCACAGGAGCATAAGTCTCTGTGTAGTCAACTCCTTCTTATTGGCGATAACCTTGAGCAACAAGCCTTTCTTTGTTTCTTACAACTTCTCCTTGCTCATTCAATTTGTTTCTGAAGACCCATTTGGTTCCAATAATATTGAATCCTTTTGGTATTGGTGCCAGATCCCAAACGTCATTTCTGGTGAATTGATTTAGCTCATCTTGCATAGCAAGTATCCACTCATTATCATTCAGAGCTTCATCAACAGAAATTGGTTCAATGACATACACCAACCCAAAAAGTGACGTTGCAGATGATATGAGGAAAGACCTTGTTCTAATAGGGTCATCCTTCTTTCCAGTTATCACATCCTTTGGGTGAGAGGCCTTAATTCTGGAAGATGATCCTTTAACATTAGGTTCTTCAAAAATATTCAAGTTGCTCATCTGAGCAGCCAATGGAGTTGCATTTGGCGTTGCTTCTGGTTCTTTCACTTGAGCCTTTTCTGCCTCTGAGACTTCAGAGTCTGTGAGAATGATTTCTCTATCTGCAGAATTATCAACCTGCTTTGGCTTTTGATTTCCAAGCTTATCATCAAATCTAACATGTATAGATTCCTCCGCAATCTGTGTCTCAGTATTGTATACTCTATAGCCTTTAGAGCGTTCAGAATACCCAAGCATGAAACACTTCTGTGCTTTAGAATCAAACTTGTTCAGATTCTCTTTAGTATTCAGCATAAAACATACATACCCAAAATGATGGAAATAAGAAATATTGGGCTTTCTATTCTTCCACAACTCATAGGGAGTCTTCTCCAGAAGAGGTCTTACAGACACTCTGTTCTAAATATAACAAGTTGTGTTTATTGCTTCTGCCCAAAAATGCTTTGTCAGATTAGTCTCGTTGATCATGGTTCTGACTATTTCTTGCAATGTTTTATTCTTCCTCTCTACAACTCCATTCTGTTGTGGAGTTCTAGGCCAGGAGAAATCATGAGCAATGCCATTTTCATTAAAATATTTTTCAAAATATTTGTTTTCAAATTCGCCACCATGATCACTTCTGACTTTAACAATTTTAAAATCTTTTTCATTTTGGACTTGTTTGCAGAAGTCAAAGAACACAGAATGTGACTCATCCTTGTGTTTTAGGAATTTCACCCACGTCCATCTGCTGTAGTTATCAACAATGACTAATCCATACTTCTTGCCTCTAATGGATGCAATTTTCACTGGTCCAAACAGATCAATATGAAGTAACACTAATGGTCTTGAGGTTGAAACAACATTTTTAGTTTTAAAAGAAGATTTTGAAATTTTTCCTTTTTGACATGCTTCAAAAAGAGCATCTGAGTTGAACTTCAACTGAGGAAGTCCTCTGACCAGATTGAGTTTATTAATTTGAGATATACGTCTCATACTAATATGCCCCAATCTTCTGTGTCAGACCCATTGCTCATCATTAACAGACAGAAGGCATTTTACATTCTGAACCTTAAGTTCTGAAAGATTGATTTTATAAATGTTGTTTTTCCTCTTTCCATTAAATAGGATAGAGCCGTCCTTTTGACATACAACTTTGCAACATTTTTTTATTAAAGATTATGTTATAACTATTGTCACTTAATTGACTTATGGACAATAGATTATGTTTTAATCCTTCTACAAGTAAAACATTAGATATAGAGGGAAGGTTACCATTGCCAATAGTACCAGAGCCAATTAGCTTGCCCTTCTGATTCCCTCCAAACTTGACGTCTCCTCCTGATCTAAGTTCCAGGCTTTGGAACATAGACCTTTTTCCCGTCATGTGACGTGAGTAGCCAGAGTCCAGGTACCATGATTGGTGTCTTGACTGCGCTGCTAAAGATGTCTACAACCTATATTATTTTGTCCTTAGGTACCTAGATCTTTTTGGGTCCTGTTGGGTTAGTTGCCTTAAAGTTTTGTCTGAACTTCTGTCTTTTTACAACAGGTTTGTTCTGACGTACTTTAGGTTTAAACACAGGAATGTTCTGATCAGAACTAGTGTGTTTAATATCATTAGGGTGACCAAACTTAAAATGAGTATATAAAGGAGTATGCTTAATGATGAGTTTATCAACAGGTGTTGGATTTAAATCCTTTCCAGAGGAAGATTCATATCCAATTCCCTTCCTATTATTTCTGCTAACACCATAGATCATTGAAGCCATCTTGCTTCTATTTATGCTTCTTGACAGAAACTTCTGAAAACTATAGTCATATTCTTCTAAAATGTTTTTAGATTTTGACTTAATTTCATATTTAGAATCTTGTTGAGCTTTTTCAAATTCATTTTTCAATTTAAAATTTTCTGCTTTAAGCTCAGCCATTTCAGATTCAAGCTTATTACTCTCAAATGCAATATGCTTTAAAAGCTTCTTGTATTTGATTTTAATTTTGCTATAGTTTTCAAGGACTTCTGATAAACTCTCAGCAAGTTCAGATCTAGTGAGTTCAGAAAATACCTCTTCTGAATCAGATTCAGATTCAGATCCAGATGATCCTTCATCATTATCTTCCACGTCTGCCATCAGTGCCACATTTGCACATTCTTCATCTGACTCTGATGAAGGTTCAGATGCATCTGAATCATCCCAGGTTACCTTCTTTTTATGCTCAGGCTTCCTTCTTGGCTTCTCCTTCTGAAGCTTTGGACATTCATTCTTGTAGTGCCCAGGTTCCTTGCAGTCATAGCAGACAACCTCTTTCTTTTCAGATCTTCTGTGTCTAAAAGACTTTTTGCATTGATCTGGTTTCTTGAAGTTCTTGAACTTCCTCTGTTTATGCTTCCAGAGTTTGTTTATCCTTCTGGACAACAGGGACAATTCATCTTCTTCAGAAGAAGAAGATTCTTCAGAACTTTCTTCTAAAATCTGCAAAGCTTTGGCATATTTGTTAGACTTTAAAGCAATAGAATTACCTTTTTTCTGGGGTTCGTCTTCCTCTAATTCAATTTCATGACTCCTCAGAGAGCTGATTAGTTCCTCCAGCGTGATCTTGTTAAGATCCTTTGCTAGCTTCAGAGCAGTGACCATTGGTCTCCATCTAATTGGAAAACTTCTGATGATCTTCTTAACATGATATGCAGTGGAGTAACCCTTGTCCAGAACTTTCAAGTCAGCTGTGAGAATCTGGAATCTAAAGAACATTACTTCTACAGATTCTGATTCCTCCATTTTGAAGGCTTCATATTTCTGGATCAACGCCAGAGCCTTGGTCTCTTTGACTTGAGAATTTCCTTCATAAGTCATCTTCAAAGATTCAAACATACCAAATGCTAATTCTTTGTTAGTAATCTTCTCATACTCAGTATGAGATATAACATTTAGTAGTATGGTTCTTGCTTTATGATGATTCCTGAATTCTTTCTTCTGAGCTTCAGTCATAGATTTCATGTCTATCTTTTTGCCATCCCCATCAGTGGGATGAACATAGCCATCAATAACTAAATCCCAAAGGTCAGCATCATATCCTAGAAAAAAACTTTCAATCCTGTCTTTCCAGTAGTCAAACTTTTCCCCATCAAACATAGGGGGTTTAGTGTTGATTCTATCTCTGTCCTCATATCTGTTGTTGTTGGATGTTGAAGCTTCAGCCATAATGTATCAACCAAAATATATCAAGAGTTTTTTCAACTTGATCTTTTCTATTCACAGTGAAATGATAGCACAAACAGAACCGAAGCTCTGATGCCAACTGAAGGTGAGAAAACACTTAGAAATGGGGGTTGAATAAGGGTTTAGAAATAAATATGGCAATAAAAACACAGTGATTTTTATCTTGGTTCGTTGAACTCAACTAATCCAGTTCACCCTATCAAGAGTGATTTTCCTTTCTCCTCAAGGACTTAATCCACTATAATCAAACAGATTATAATGTCAACCACTAAGAACAAATGTCTTACTCTTCTCAAGAACTACTGACCACAACTTGGTCTTCTTAAGGAACCTTTACAAATAAATGTAAACTAACAAGTGTGTTTGATGCTTCTAAAAAGTTATATCACAAACTGTGATTTTTACACTTAAGTTTAAGAACAAATAAAACTATTCAGCTTTGAATGATTGTATGAGAGTTGAGAATAATTTAAATGAGTTTTTCAATAGATTGTTAGTTATGAAGAGATGAAGAGAACGTCCTTTTATAGTGCTTAGAGTCCAAAGCTTGAAGATTGTGCAAGTAGAGTAGCTGTAACCTTTTGTCTTCACATGACTTTTTCTTTCTCACAAGTAGAATGTTCACAGAAATGCCTTTTGCCTGAATCCTTGTGTCTATCACAAATAAGGAATAGTTCCGTTGGAGAGGATGTTGAGAATAGTACCAAGTCTATTCACGTGCTGACATCTTTTCAAATGTAAACAACATCAGATCCTCTGATGTGCTTCTGGTTCTTCAGATCAGATTCAATGAAATAAGAGTTGCAGCCATATTGCTTTAGCGTCAGTGATCTGATCAGAGCATATTGGTTATTCAGAGCCTCTGTACTTGCAGCGTAAAGTACATTCAGAGTCTTCTGAAACAATGCTTGAAACTCTTCATATAAAATCTTCAGCTACGCTTCATATGCTTCTGCTTCAGAGTCTTCTGCAGCTCCTGCTTCAGAGTCTTCTGGCAGCGCTCAGAATCTTCTGATGAGTTGCTTCTGATGCTTCAGAGCCTTGCGTAGAGAACGTTCAGATGTATTTTTGTCTTTATTAGAATATTCAATTTTAATATCTGAAACAAAAACACTTGAACAAAATTAGAGTATATATTTTCTTAATACAAAATTTCATTAGTGTTATCATCAAAACAATGAGATATATTTAAACACCAATCTGTGTTCTAACAGTAACGACTTCTACTTGTAAAGTACCTGAAACATGCAAAAACTACCAGTATAACACTATAAAATGTAGTACAATGACACTAAAACGTAAATCGAGTCAAAAGAAACTATGCGTTTTAGTGTTATCAAACACCTGAGCAGTCAAATACATTCACACTTTTCATATTTCACTCTACCCTTTTTTGGTCTTAATCACTGATTTGAGCGTTGAAGAGCTAACCTTAAAGGTCCATCACAAAATCCACAACATGGAAGACTTGCAACCCCACACTATGAATCTAACATCTTAGCTAAAGCATAATTCTGGTTCTGACCTAAAACAAATCTAAAAAAATATGAGAGAACATGAAGAAAAAAAAATAGATTATCAAGGATTACAAGGATAAGAAAGATGAAGAAATCACTATACTTATCATTTGGTGTTTCTTCTTGCAATAATTAAATCAACAAATCAATTAATCCCATTAAATCTTGTTGATTTATGTTAAAGAAATGAGGTAGAGAAATAGTGCAGATCTAAAGAAGGAGAGAAAGTGAGGAAATATTTAAAATCAACTAATAAGAAATGTGTATCTTGTTAATTCACTTTTTATTTTTAAAATAATGATATGACATAATTAAATAATAAAATCTTATTGGACGATTGTGTAAAGGTATTTTTCATCGACAATATATTACCTTTAATCTCAAAATATGCAATCTTTCTAAAACTGAATTTGTATCAAAATGTGTTGCAATTTCAAAATAGTAATAGAATTTCTCTATCTTAAGCTAAATCAAATTTATATCAAAATGTGCCACAAATTCAAAATAGTAATAAAACTCTTTGAACATTATTTAGCTAAATTGAATTTGTATTAAAATAATGTTACAATCTCCAAACAATAATAGAGTTTTTTATTTTAAAAGAAAAAGCTAAATATCTTGCAACTGGATAAACTAATTTTTCAAATCAAGTAGAACCGACATATAATTAAATTGGAATAGACCATATAGTAATAAAATTTCTTGTTATATAAAAGATTTTAAATTTATTGAATGTAAAATTCAATGAGAATAGGATAGTTACCGTCAGTAAAAGTAGCATTTCACCGTGGTGAAAAAATCTTCCATGACCTACCTATAAACTTATGTAGTACTGTACTTGGGTTACGGCATACAACAACGTCATTAAGGTTATTTCTATTCCCCGGAGACTATTCAACTTCACTCTAAACACTTTTACTTTTCCGGTAACCATGGCCACCGCCGACCTAATCCAGAACGGAACTTTACAATTCCAACCACCGGTCGAACCAATTTCGGACGCCGTCAACACTTCGACGGCAGACGAAACGGATTCTGAGGAGAAGAAGTGGCCGGGTTGGCCGGGTCATTGCGTTTTCCGGCTGATTGTGCCGGTCCTTAAAGTCGGGATCATAATCGGTCGCAAAGGGGAGCTTATCAAGAAGACTTGCGAAGAGACTCGTGCTCGGATTCGTGTTCTCGATGCTCCACTTGGTACTCCTGATCGAATTGTGAGTCTTCCCTTTCATTACAATTTTTTAGGGTTTTTAAGTTCACTTCATATTCTGCTGAATTTAGTTTGTAATATATATAGCTTGCACCTTTTGTTGTAGCTAGTAAATTGCCAAAGTGAATATGTAGCTTAGTTTCATGAGGATATTACTATTATTTGGTTATCTTGTCTTATCAAATTTTAGTCTTGCCTTCCATTACTCTCTTGTTAGGGTTTTATTTCCCTCTTTTCTTTGTTAAGATCACTTCAGGTATATGTAAGTTACACTAATTGATAACTCTACCGGTGCGGCCCCTGTCAGAGTAGCAAGTATGAGTCTGAGTCTGAGTAGTATTGCTGCATTCTTTTTGCAGTGGTTATGGTATGCTCCATATTTAAGACCCGTAGAGAACATTTAAGAAGATTGTGTCCTTTTTATTGGTTTTAATGGTGTCTTAATTGCCAGATTCTCAGCCATGTCCCTAATTCTCTCATAAATTCATTGTCAAGTCGCTCCCTAATTTGAATACCCCCTTCATGTTGGTTCTGGGATGGCCTGATACTTGGCCTGTTAGTTGGCCTAGCTCGAACATGCTCTGTTGGATTGGTTAGAAATTGGGGCGAGTTCTTCCAAGTTCGGGTTTAGACCCGGCTCAAACTACCGGATTGTACACGGTCCCTCAAGCATGAGGTTTGTAAGGATGAGATGCTTTGTGGGGGAAGACCAGATTGTATATAGTCCCTCAAGCATGAAGCTTGTAAGGGCGAGATGCTTGGTGGGGAGAAGACCGAATTATACACAATCCTTCCAGCATGAGATATGTAAGAGCGAAATGCTTTTGGTGGGAGATCAGGTGAGAGACCGGAATGCCTCAGGCCTCCTAATTTGATTATTCCTGCCTTGTAAATTTTGGGCTGGAAGAATAGACTTGGCTTGTTAACTTGACCACATCCGGCTTCCCTTTCCAAGGCTAGCTAAGGTTCAGAGGGGGCTACAACTCCGAACCAAAAGAGGTTGGATATGTACACTTCACATTTAGCTTCACCTAATGGTTTCATTTTCTCATCTTACTTTTATTTAATGCTTATGTTAGCGGCCGTGATGTAATTTGATTTTCAATTTGCTTTCATTTTAACTTTGTTTCTATACTAGTGGAGTTTCTTTGTAGGATTTATATGACTTGACAAAAAAATGAATTTCGTTCATGATATATCTATAGCTTGCATCTTTCATTGTAGTTAGGAAATTGCCAAAGCAAATATGTAGTTTAGTTACTTGAGGATGATACTTTTATTTCTGTATCTTGTCCAATTTAGTTTTGAAAATGGTTTAAATTTTGATTTTAGGTGCTTATTTCGGGGAAGGAAGCTTTGGAGGCACCTCTTTCACCTGCAATGGATGCTGTAATAAAGGTTTTTAAACGTGTATCCGGATTAAGTGAAACTGATGACAATAATACAACATCAGGAGTTGCAGGGGCTGCATTTTGTTCCATCCGTTTATTGGTGGCCTCAACACAGGCTATCAATTTGATAGGAAAGCAGGGTTCGTCGATTAAAACCATACAAGAAAATACCGGTGCTTCTGTTAGAGTTTTGGCTGGAGGTATGCTTGATGTCATTATTCCCTTTATTTCTTGATAGCAGCTATTTACTCTCCGTCTTTTTTAATCTTATTGACTAATGTTTTATCATGTGTTCTGAAATATATCTTTAGCCACCAGTGTTTAGTTTAACTGGATTTCTATTAAATACGCTTGAAACGAGGGAGCTAACTAGGGAGCTTTTTGTCTTCCCATTGCTTTACCTAGTATGTAGAGGCCGAGTTCTTAGGTGTGTTGATGTTTTGCCTCAGCTACATGGAACTTTGAGTGGCTATTTTTGAACATTTGTGATGATAGTTGTGTAAGAGAAAATGCCGACCATTATGGTTTGATGTGTTTATCATATTATACTTTTCATTATACTCTATCTTTCTCTTAATTATACTGTGTTACCAATTGCCTCTCTATTGAGCCTAATTTGTTTGTGGACTCCAATTTGTGACTTGGATCAATAAATCAGGCAAGACTCTTCCAGAATAAGTTGATTTCTACAACGAGTTTAAGTGACAATGCGTCTCCCCTAGATTTATTTTAAAGTGCAACATGATCTTTCTCCTTAAAATTGGAAATTCAAAACTCAATACATCATTGCTCATATTAACGACAAACTCACTATAAAAAAGCTTTTTCCTAATAGTTTTGTCCTTGTTATTTATTTTCCTTCATAGAATGTGTTTTCATTTTATTTTTTGTTAATATTGAGTAGTTATATGAGACAAGATAAGATTAGGCATGCAATCATTACAGAGAAAATTAGGGCAGTTCTATCTTTGTAGGAAAAATGGGGGAATATTATTGTCTTAGGTGGTTTGGGCGTGATTGGAAAAGATCCATAGAAAAGTTTGTTAAGATCGGGATCTTGCATAAGATTGGGAGGGAATAACAAGAACGTAAAATATAAAATCGTAGCTAAAATCCGAAGATCCTACCCTATTATTTTTGAAAGATTGAGAGGGGGTGGCAACATCGTAAAACATAAAATTGCAACATAAATCGTAAGTTCCTACTAAAATAAAAAAATTAATACTATATATTCAATAGTTTGAGGGAGAGGGAGATCAGGAGAAACTAAAGGTCAAACCATAGAATGAGATATAGAGGTAATCAATTTGTCTTTGAATCAATACAGGAAAGGCCGTTATGGTGTTGCTTAATCCACATTGGCTGGATTGTTTATTCGTACTTCATTTATTTTTTGGGTTCAATGATTGAAGTTCTGATGAAAAAGTCGTGTCTCTGACAGAGGAGCTTCCATCGTATGTTGGTGCCGATGAGAGGATTGTCGAACTGCAGGGCGAAACCTTAAAGGTCCTTAAAGCTCTGGAAGCAGTAGTCGGGCACCTGAGGAAGTTTTTGGTTGATCATAGCGTTCTTCCCCTATTCGAGAAAATGGTAAGTTTGGTATTTAACCATTTTTTATTTAAGTGTAAAAGCCATCTTTTCTGATTTTATTGTATATATTCTTGACACTAAGATATGCAAATCTTTGTTTTTTGTTCAAGTCCAATGCAACAGTCTCACAAGATCGCCAGACAGATGCCTGGGCAGATAAACCATCACTGCATAGTGCTTCACAACCTAGCACTGTTGCTGATATTCCTCCTCCAACAAAAAGGGATTATTTCTTTGCTGACCGTGAAAGTCAATTGGATTCATTGCTCTCTTCCTCGACAATGTCATATGGACAAGATTCTTCAATTTCTGGTCTTCGTTCTTCGGCATTTAATCGTGCCAGTGCTTCCATTGTTACTACAGTATGCATTTTTATACTTTTACCAACTGTTAAAAAAATAATCATGTATCATAGTTATATACCGAGTGTTTATGCAAGGCATTTTATTTGTTTTACTTCGTGTCATCCAAATTTTAGACCCCGTGATTCATTGATTTATTATTCCCGTATCAGGTAATACAAACAATGCAAATACCACTTTCCTATGCAGAGGACATAATTGGTGTTCATGGGACTAATATTGATTACATCCGCCGTACTAGTGGTGCCATATTGACTGTGCAAGAGAGCAGAGTGCCAGATGAAATCATTGTCGAAATAAAAGGCACCTCCTCTGAAGTTCAAACAGCACAACAATTGATTCAGGTAGAAACTTGGCATGCGAAAAAAACTTACATTTTTTTCTGTTATTTTTTGTGAGGATTAGTTTATGTTCGAAAAAATAGATTATCGAGTCACTTTTGCTGATGGAAATGTCTTTTTCTGTTACAGGAAGTCATAGCTAATCACAACGAAACCATTGCTAGTAGTTACGGCCGGTTAGATTCAGGACTGAGGTCTTCTTACTCTCACTTGAACAGCTCTTCCTATCCCCCATCTTCGTTGCCATCGCAATCCTACAATGGGTATGGATCTTCTGGTCTAGGGGACTATAGTACTTTCAGACTTTAAACTGGCCTTAAACAAGGAAACAGTCTTGGGCCAAGTTGTTCCAGTTGGGTCTAATTGGAGAGAATTAATGCTGGAATGAATTCTGTAGCTACAAAAAAAAAAGCATTTTTTATTTTATCTGATATGTCACATCATTTGATGGTGTAGTTTTAAATGTGTTCAATAGGTACAATGCAATAGAAAATGCAATGAAATATTAAGCTATTAACCATTTTTCTGGAAGTTCAGTTTGGTAGTGTACATGTGCATGGGTTTAATGCTTAAACTTAAGATGTAAGGTGGTTTTAAAACTTGTATTTTATATCTGTTTTTAAGTTTGCATAGCCAACTACTATTTTATATCGGTGCTTAAACTTCGACTGAGTTTGTTTATTTTACCGTCCAACTTCTTTCCTTCAATGATTAAAAGAATGATAGTATACTGGAGATGATCAAAGCACCAGGAGTGATAAACAGCTTTGAAAAGAACAAACAACAAACAAAAAGAAAGACAAAAGTCTAAGAACAATCAACCCACCTTGATCTTAGAAAAGCAATTTCAAGAAATAAGAATGGATCTATTTGCCACTTTGAAAGAACAATCATCAAATGAAAAGAATGGCAAAAGTCTAAAAACAATCAACCCACCCTAATCTTAGAAGAGCAATTTAACGGAAAAAGAATAAGATTTGTTTGTCACTTCAAGAAAAATATATGATCTTAGAAGAGCAATTTCACATAAAAAGTACAGGAGATGGAGATGCAAGAAGCCTCCTCATCAAGATACTATTTCTAAGAATAGAAAATAATCTTATTCATTGTTTCATCTTGTGACATTGTCTTGTTAAAAAAGATAATCATTTTAGAGTTCACACTATACAACATTAAATCATTAAATCAGAATCAAGTCAAAAGAGGCCTTATTCTTATCTCCTAGAAATCTAAACAACACACAAGATTCCCGCAAGACTCCCATGACAACACCAAAATTCAAACTAATCACTTAAAAATTCTATATCACATTGTAGTTAGATGTGATAAAACGGATCTAGTCTATTGGACATGTCCGTTTTATCTGCAATTTATTTTAGGACGAACTAAAGTTTTAGTCTCGTACCCTCTAATATGTTTGTCTTGCTCCACTTTGTTTTTACGCATGCTTTTGTAGGCGCAAATAAAAATTGGTACTTTGTAGTGACTAATACAACCAAAATAAGTCCACCTTCACATAAACTCTCTCTTTAAGTAAGCATGATCATTTCAATAATTCATTTCTCTAATTTTATATGTGGGCGCAACATTATTCGCCCTTGCATTATTTGTTGAAGTTTGATGTGATAATCTCAAGTGCTGATATGTTTTCAAGTAGCAGAAAATTAAAGTTTTGGAAGGCATAACCAGTTACTAGATAACAGATTACCACTGAAACAAAATTGATTTGAAAATTAATTTATGTCAGTTGTAACCGTTTATCCACTTTGGTGTAACCAGTTGTAGGTCCGAATTTTTATTTTTTTTGCTACTGTATTTGGTCAAATGTATTCCAATCATTGTGTAATCTCTATATAATTGTGTAGGGCGCACTCTCACCCTAGCTAATGAAGAATTACATTTCCACTATCAATTTTCTCTCTCTCTCTCTCTCTCTCTCTCTCTCTCTCTCTCCAACATTTGGCATCAAGAGGCTTGTTCACACAGTGTGCAACATGAATTCTGTCTCTAATGAAAGAATCCCTGCAAATTTACTCATCCTTGATGTGAAGAACTACGAAAAATGGTCTAAGCAAATGAAGGTGTTGTTTGACTACCAAGATGTTCTTGAGGTGATTAAGAATGATGTTACTCCTCTCCAAGCTAATGCAACAAAGGCGCAACAGGAATCACAAAAGGAAGAAAAGAAGAAAGGTTCCAAAGCGTTGTTTTTTATTCATCAACGTGTTGATGGCAAAATTTTTGAGAAAGTTGGTGAATGTGAAACGTCGAAGCAAGCGGGAGAAATCTTAGAGAAAGATTATGCATTGGTTGATAAGGCAAAGATGGTGAGGTTACACACTCACAAATGACAACTTGAATTGATTCAAATGGAAGAGAATGAGATAATAAACAATTTCACAACGAGAATCACTCGGTTGGTGAACTAAGTAAAGGCATGTGGAGAAACCATTACGAAGCAGTATGTTGTTGCTAAAATCTTATGTTTGTTAACACCAAGATTCAACAACATAGTTGTGGCGACTAAGGAGTCAAAGGATCTTGCGACGATGAGCAAAGAGGAGCTGCAAAGTTCTCTTGAGTCCCAAAATTCATAGAATTCGACTTGTCAAAGGAGTGAGAGTAGTTACAAAAAACATGGTGGTTAAGGCAACTATAGAGGTGAAAGAAAAAGATTTGACAAGAGCAACGAGTAGTGCTACAAGCGTCAAGTGTTCAGTCATTATGCGAAAGAATATATTGCAAAAAGGAAGGAATCTCAAGGGAAAGAAACCAAGGTTGCAAGACAAGAGTTGATAAAGAAAATACATTCTTGGTTATGATCACGTAAGAGAATTATAGCAGCAAACAGTTGCGGGACAACAACTCAAAGAATGCAGAAAAATTGGGTTGTGGTCGATTGAATGATATGATTGAAAGGTTGCGTGAAGAGGAAGACGCCACAATGAGTGTGAAAAGAGTTCAATGCAGTAAGAAGTGGAATGTGGACTCAAATTGTTCAAATCATATGACAGGAAGAAGGAATTGATTTTTCAAAATCAGTCGTGCCATGAAGAACAAAGTAAAGTTCGCAAATGACACCACTCTAATGGACGATGGGATCGGTGATGTTTTGATCATGAGGAGGGATGATGGATATTCCTTGATCAAAGATGTCTTGTATATTCTGGGAATCAAATGTAATCTTTTAAGTATTGGTCAATTACTTGAGAAGGATTACAAGATTCATATGGAAAATAAGGGGTTGCGCGTTATGGATGCAAATGAAGCTTTGGTCCTTAAAGCGCCTATGGTTGCCGATAGAGCCTTCAAGGTTTAGTTGAATGTATGGAGCATAGATGTATTGCTACTTCATCAAATCGTGAAGAGTGGGTGTGACACTATCGTCTTGGGCATCTCAATGTTAGAGATCTCAAGGACTTGCAAAATAACGGAAAGGTAACGAGACTGCCAACGATCAATATTCCAACTCAAATTTGTGAAGAATGTGTGCAATGATGCAAATCGAAGAACCAAGAATCACTTTGAGGTGGTGTATTCAGATGTGTGTGGACATATGCAAGTAGATTTCATGGGTGGTAATAGGTACTTTGTCACTTTTATCAATAATCATAGTAGAAAGCTATAGACATACCTTATAAAGGGAAAGGATAAGGTATTTGATGTGTCAAGAATTTCAAGTCATGGTGGAGAGGCAAAGTGGTCAAAATCTCAAAGTGCTCAAAATGAATGGTGGATGCGAATATGTCTCAAATAATTTTGGGAGTTTTTATGATCAAGAAGGGATTGTACATGAGGTAGTACCATCCTATACACCACAACAAACTGGTGTAGTCGAAAGAAAGAATCGATCGATCATGAACACGGTTAGAAACATGTTGAATGGGAAGAACTTGCAAAAGAAGCTATAAGGAGAAACGATATCCACAGCTGCCTATTTGTTGAATAGGTGCCCTATGAAGAAGCTTGAAAATGTAACCCCGGAGGGAGCATGGTCGGGGTTCAAGCCAAATCTGAACCATTTGAGAGTGTTTGGTTCCATTGCATACTGACATGTTCTGGGTCGACTAGTAAAAAAGTTAGATGACAAGGGAGAGATGATGATTCTTGTTGGGTATCACTTTATCGGTGGTTACAAACTGTTTGATGCTATAAGTAGGAGGACCGTAATCAGTCAGGATGTTGTAATCGATGAAATGAAGCAGGTGCGACGGGGCATAACCGCTTACTAAAATCATGTAACCGGTTACATGCAAGCTATAACCGATTACCAGAATCCTGTAACCGGTTATACGTTCAAAATTCTAGATTTTGAGGTTGCGGGAAGGACAGAATAGCAAGCCGTCGAAGCTCAGGATGAAGGAAATGTTAGAAGGTCAACAAGGAAAAGGGGTTTGCCTCAGAGACTCTAAGATTGTGAGCTGTTTCGTGACAATAAGGTCAATGATGATGGTGATTTCGTCCACTTTGCACTTATGGCCGAATCTGAACCTGTCAATACGAAAGAGGCATTAAGTAAACAAGAGTGGATTTATGCTATGAAAGAGGAGCTGAAATCCATTCAGAAGTACAGTACGTGGGAGTTAGTTGATCTATCAAAAGGAAAGAAATCGATTGGTGTGATGTGGGTGTTCAAAGTGAAGGAAAATCCCAAGGGTGAGATAATCAAGCATAAGGCTCGACTGGTGGCTAAGGGATTTTTACAAAGAGAAGGCATAAACTTTGAAGAGATTTTTTCACTTGTTGCTAGGATTGAAACCATTAGGTTTGTTGATGGTATTGTAAATAACCACAATTAGCCTATCTACCAAATGGATGTCAAATTCGTGTTTTTGAATGGACCGCTTGAAGAAGAGGTATATGTAGGACAATCCCCTGATTTTGTTGTAAAAGACCAAGAGCTGAAGTTCTACAAGTTGAAAAAAGCACTATATGATTTAAAACAAGCTCCAAGAGATTGGAATAGAAGAATTCATGGTTTCCTAAAGAATATTGGCTTCAAGAAATGTGTATCAGAGCATGAAGTCTATGTGAAGACGAATGCGAGTGAAGGAGTAATCATCCTTTGTCTATAAGTGGAAGATTTATTGATCACATGAAGCAATGAAAAGTGTATTTCAAAGTTCAAGAGTGAACTTATGGAAGAATTCAAGATGACTGGCCTTGGTCTCATGACATACTTCTTAGGCATAGAGTTCAAAAAGTCAAAATTGGGACTGCTGATGCATCAAAGAAGATATGCTCTTGAGATATTTAAAAAGTGTGAAATTGAGCATTGCAATGCTGCCATTTCTCTAACTGAAGCAAGGCTGCAGCTGTTCAAGAATGAGGATGAGGAAGATGTTGATCCAACTCAATATAGGAGGTTGATTGGATCATTGCATTACTTATACAATACGCAACCGAACCTAGTGTTTAGTGTCGCTATTGTAAGTAGATTTATGGCGAGACCAAAGGTGTCTCACTTGGCAGCAGTCAAAAGGATCTTGCGCTATATTAAAGGTTATGTTGGGTGCGGAATTCTCTTTTCCGCGACGGGTACGGGCAGAAAATGCAATTTGCTCAGTTTACCGATTCCAATTGGTGTGGAGATAAAGATGATCAAAAGTCTACATCTAGATACATCTTTATATTCGGTGTGATACCAATCTCATGGTGTTTGAAGAATAAACTGGTAGTTGCACTCTCATCTTGTGAGGCCGAGTACATTGTCGCTTCATTATGTTTGTGTTAAGCTGTGTGACTTATGAATCTATTGGAAGGGCTGGGGCAGCATCGAGGGTACGACTGTCACACTCTTAGTTGACAATGTTTCTGCGATTAATCTTGCTAAAAACCCAATTGCATGTGGGAGGAGCAAACACATAAAGATGAGGTTTCACTATTTGAGGGAACTTGTTGGTGAAGGGAGGTTGCGATTGGAATATAGCAGAAGCAAGGACCAAGTTGTTGATTTGTTGACAAAGGGAGCTATAAGTGATGTTTTCAAGAGGTTGAAGATGGGCATTGAGATGGTAGACGTGCAACACTTGAATTAAGGTGGTGTGTTGAAGTTTGATGTGGTAATTCCAAGTGTTGATATGCTTTCAAGTAACAAAAAATTGAATTTTTGAAGGCAACACCGAAACAACACCGAAACAAGTTCTCTTTCTTATCATTATACAAAAGCAACACCGAAACAAGTACGGACTTTTAATCTCGAATAATAATGGGCTGAATAAAGATGAAGAATGGTAATCAAAGATGGACAAGGGTTGAGTTGGTGCAAAATTTGGACTTAATAAAGAGTTGAAATATAGATTATGTGGTTACCTATAGTCATCGGTTTGATTTTTAAAAATTAAAATCGAAAATCGAACCAAACCATATCGATTTAGTTCGATTTTTGAACCAAAATAGAAAAAATTATTTTTTTTCAATTTAATTTAATTTAAATTATCGATTTAAGTTATTTTATTTTATCCGCATACACCCTATTTAAGGGTCACTTTTGATTTTCAAAAAATACTGAACATCGCCTAAATTATTTTTACTTGTAATATCACAATTTACAATTTTTCAATGAAATTCGTATAAAATATTGGAGACCAAATTCCAAAAAAAAAAAAAAATATTGGTGTGGGAAGAGACACCTTATCCTGAAGGACTTGGTCTATCGGTTGATAACTGCAACAACACAATGCCCACTTTGAACCTCTTCACCAACATTCCCGTCGACCCTGTTATTGCTTCAGACATTCTCAGGGATGCCACCAAAGCCGTTGCAAAGATCATTGGAAAACCCGAATCTGTTGAGTACATTTTTACACGTTCTTTATTCTTGACCACTAACTGTTTGATGAAATTACTCTGTAGATGACAAAACTATGATGGCCTTAATGCCAGCAACACTCAATTGTAGTTTTATCTATCAACTTTATTTAGTTCAATTTGACTTAAATTTGTGTTTTTTTTTTTTGGATTGTGTTTTAGTATGTGATGATTTTGTTGAATGGTGGAGTGCCTATTGCATTTGGTGGGACTGAAGAGCCGGCTGCCTATGGAGAACTGGTATCAATTGGGGGTCTTGGTCCTGCTGTTAATGGAAAATTGAGTTCTACTATTGCAGAAATCATTCAAACTAAGCTGTACATTGATAGCTCCAGATTCTACATCAAGTTTTATGATGTTGAGGTAAATTTCTGCTTTTCTGTTTTTAACTCTCCTGTCATGGGGTTGTTTATGTTTTAGCTTTTCTTGGTTTCGGCCGTTGTGCTGTACGCCTAATCGGATGGTTTGGTAATGGGGTTGTTTCTGTTATGGATTTGTGCCGATCTGCAGCTTTGCGGCCTGTTTTTTCAGTCCATTTGTACTCTTACTCTAATTTTGTTCTTGTGCACACCTTGTCTTAAAAGTGAACCCAATTAATATATTTTGATGTTAAAAAATAGTGTGTACAAATATGAGGAAGGGATTAGAGTAAGGTAGCTTATCATTTTGATTGAAGCAGACCCTTGAAGCTCTGCCACATTGTAATCCAAGAAGCTTCCTTATTCTTTTGTAATGAGATACTAGTTCCCATCACATTTTGTGGAAATAGTTATGACAATAAATTCTCGACATAGTGACATATAGTGACCTGTATCATGATTTATGTATTTTCACTATCATTTTGAATTTACTGAAGTATCTTTTACAATATATATTTGATTACTTCATTGCTGACATTCTAGATCTCATTTTATTTGTGTTGTGGAGCAGCGCTCATTTTTTGGGTTCAATGGCTCAACCTTCTGATCAGAGGTATTTCAAAGTCAAAGATTTGAGCAGTTTCACATGGAAGAAATCTATTTCATCCTTCTGTGGATCATTACAAATTTGTATGTAAATTGTGGTGAACAAACACATTTGAAATGTAAAAATGCATCCTTCTCAGTCCTCTTATTTTGGTCTGTTCAAGAATCATTTACTTTATTTCTTCTCGTTGGACCTGAATCTCAGTAACAAATTATACAAAACAGATAGAAGTTATTTAGGTTTTAAAGTGAAAGGTTGCAATCAATAAATACTTTGAGTGAGACTCCAACTAAAAAGATAGCAAGGAACCAAGCACTTAGGCTCGAGTGGTGAACGAGTTCTTACTAAAGAACGAAAGTTTGGAAAATACCAAGTTCGATTCTTGGTGGGAGCAATACTTGATCAATGTCAGTACCTCTTGACACTTAATGTTGCCTTATGATTATTTTAAAAATCAAGCATTGATCGAAAAGTTCTATTCCATCTCAGACCTCATTTTTTAATTAACATGAATGATCTTACTAAGATGAGTTTGTGGCATGTAATAAGCATCTCACCTAAATGTGTTTGTTTAATAAAAAACTATTTTGTGAAATTGACTTTACTCAAAAATGGGTTGAATGTAGTAGGACATATAATTGAAAATATTAGTGTAAAACTTAGGTTGAACAAAAAAGTTCAAACACGGCAATCTATTTCAAGTATAATTTTGATCCATTTTCAACTTTGCGGATACTTCGGATTTTTTATGTTCACCAAAATGCAAGGATGCTAGATCGATTAAATGGAAATAACTATATCCAAAAAACTGACCTCTAAACTAAAGTTGATTCAAAAGAAAGAAATGTAGTTTTATTTATTCATCATAAGGAAGGAAACTTTACCTACAAAATTCCACAATAAGATTATATGATAATAAATTTCATCCTTTACACTGGAAATTTGAGTAAATCTGTAAATGTCTGCATAAAGAACAGTATAACACAAGTGTGCTGCAGCTACATTTGAAAGCTCGCTTTGTAAATCATTTTACAAATGGAAGTTCTTAAAATTACAGCATTTTGGTAGTTCTTAAATCACCATCCATATTTCGCTTGTGTTTCAGCTTTGGTAAGCATGCCCTTGGAACGGCGCTCGGCTAGTTTCATTTCATTTTGTTTCATATCAAAGTACAATGAGCCAATTTGATGCTTCCTCTTCATCAGCTTTGAAGGCTTTCCCTTTGCTGAAACAGGCTACAAAAGGAAAGAAAACTGATAAATACAAAATAGTAATAACAGTAACATACTTTTGAAAGAAAATTAAAGGTGTACAATTTCTAGTGACAACCCCACTAACCAAAACCTCCTATTTCTTAAAAGATTTGAATTTTGAAGTGAAACGACATTGAGCTCTAGGTTTTGTCAACCAACATTACATTGGTACGTTTAGAATTGAGAACTCGGTTCTCTTAAGTAAGATTTCGAGTTCAAACATTGTGGATGGATAAAATATGGTTGAAAGGGAGATTACACACCAAAAACACAGTTACAAAAAAAAAAGGACTTCAGATTTTGTCTGTAAAAAATAAATGATTTATCTTTCTATGTCACCAGTAAAATTAACTTTTTTTTCTGTGCCTCCAATTGTAAAAATGGTGTAACATGAACTATGATTTATGGTTGTCATGTGATGAATGATGATAGTGGCATAGGCATACACCTTTCACACAGTACTTTTTCCATACATATGGACCCAAAACCAAACTCAAGAACACATGCTTAAAATATCTCAGCTAAGCACTTCCCACTACAAACCGACATATGTCGAAAATTTTGGTATCACTACTATTGTCTTTTATAGGGATAGTGGCAGTAGAAGATGAAGATCCAACAATACAGTATAGAACAGTCCTAGTGTCCAACAACAGTATACCATAATTCTTTCGATTGTTGTAAGAAATCAAGCTAACAACTATTTGAAAGGCTTTCTTTGTAGTTGCAAAGGCATCCAAAAAATGGCAACAGAAATTAGAGTTTAAAAATATAAGTTGGTTTTATGCATAGGCAGACAGACATGACAACAACCAAGTTTTCCTACTAGATGAGATTGGTTACATGGATTACGCCAAAATGCTCTCATGTGTTAATTCAAAGATAGATCATAAAACAGTCAAATTCTATTGTGTTAATTCAAATAGCTTTCTCTTAAAACCTCAAGGGTTTTCCGGTTAGTGAAGACTTGGGACATGAGAGTGTGCTCCTCTCTAAGGTCTCAAGTTCCAATTTCGCTAGGTGCTAACAGCCCTTGTGTCGGGTCAATCCAGTTAGAGTTTAGCTCTGCCCATAAATGGCCCCTCGCTAGTGGACTGTGGGATTGGTTCCCTTTGATTAGTTTGTCTCAAGGCCGGATACCAAGTTTTCAAAACAGAGCCAAGATATAGTACAACACTCAGCTGATTACAAAAACAATTAAGGAGGATCAGAACTAGTCACCACCAAATTACAATTACATACAATGACGCTGACTAATTCAAAATCTTTAAGCCACGACTCTCCTTTTCTGTTCACAAAAATGTTTTTTTTTACACTGTTCACAAAAATGTTAGATGCAATGTTTGAAGCATTCTACCCTGCATTTACTGTAAATCCCTAGCCCCTGCCTTAGGAACCAATGTAAGTAAATGCACTGTGCCTTTACAAATCTCCACTTATGGTTATAACTTATAGCTATCTCTGGATTATTGCTAGATGGGTATTGTTCACCCAACCTAAGTTTGGCTCTTATACCAGTGTTATTTTGCATTTTATTTGTGCTTATCAATTTGTTTTGATTCGATTTATACTAGATAGCTATAACTAAATCAATTGTGCAATTTAAGATTTCTTTTATTTATAGTAGCTGTTCTACATAAAGGAGGCTTGACGGCTTTTACAAGGGAGTTCATTTTTTTGTAATAAAAGATGTTTAGAGTTTCTCTTGAATGCAATCCAATTGGTGACAATAAAAACCCGCCCTCTATTGAGATTACTATCTCCTATACTGTTTGAACACACTTTCAGAAGGATTTAACAAGGCTCACAAATCATTTCAGTATTGTTTTTGTTTAGTTACACATTTTCCATCTCAAACAACGCTCGTACATGCACTTTACTACAATCATCATTACCTCGCTCGCCTTGCTACCAAATAAGTTAAATTAAATCTAACATAAACACACGACAAGCGCAATCTCAGCAGTTGTTCACCTTGACACTTACCAAATCCAAGTTTCACAAAAAAAAACACAGATCATCATCAACAACGAAAAACAATAACAATTAAGCCAAATAGAAAACTGAACAATACCTGATAAGAAGGTCCAAAAGCTAACCCTGTAAGCTTGGCTTTATCCTCTCTTGGTCTGTTCTTCATCAACTCATCTTGCTTCACCTCAATCACTTCCACCGGAACCTCCTTCCTACCTCTCTTCCCAGTAAACTTCAACACACTCTCACTAATCCCAGAATCCTCCGGAGCCATTGGCTCCGACCTATCAACCCATTTATTTTCATACTGTCCATAATCCTCATAGGCCCCGTAATTCGCATACCCATCACCGTTAGAAGCAGCGCCAGTGCTAGCACCAGAACTATCATATTGCTCAGTTGCATATTGGTAATTCCCATAACTATCATACTGATCAGTGGCATATTGATAATTTTCATAATCCCCTCGATCTTCCGGAACATTGCTGTCTGCTGCAGAGCCACCACCAGAACTTGGCTCTGGTGCTGGTGTGCTAGTTTCGAGGATGGATCTCCGGCCAGAGCCAGAGCTTGATTGAACACCAAGAGTGGAAGAGTTTCTCGGTGCTGGAATGCTGGACAAGAATGATTTCACAGATGGAGTTTGAATGGAAGACTCCAACTTTCTTCTTCTGTTTCGTTCTTCTTCTTCGTCATCTTCATCCTCGTCGTCTTCAAGATTGGGTTTAGGTAAAGAAATGATTGGGGGTTTGAATTGAACGACTCGTTTGGGTTTTTCATGGATTTGGGATTTAGGTTTTGGGAGAGAAGAGATTCCGGTGAAATTGGAGGGAGGGGAAGAAAGTGTGTCGGAAGAGGGTTGTTTGGGAGGAGGAAGAAAGTTGAAGAGAGAAGAGGAAGAAGATGATTTGGGTGGAGGAAGAGAGGGGAATAGGGAGGAAGAAGAGGGTGTTGTTTTGGATGGGATTGGTTGTTGGTGATCTTCGTCTTCGTCTGAAGAGGCGTAGCTTGCTAGCAGAGAATCCATGGCGGCGATGACGACGAAAACGCGATTCGATTAACCCACTCAACCCTAGCTACGCTTTGCTATTGCTGCGGTTTTTTTAATGATTTAAAGGGGTGTGTTTGAAAAGTTTTTTATGGTAAATTTATGTGTTTTTGAATCAAAATTATTACAAAATACTGAATACTTTGCTACAATGAAAAAAAGTGATTTTTTTTAAAATAATCCATTTTTTCAAATAATATGAAAATAATGGATCTTTCAAATTTATTATTAAAATAATTATGTTTAAAAAACTAATTAAAAAAATAGTCATTTTGGTTAGTGCATGTAATATAAATTAACACATAGACGTCATTTTTATTGGCTCATGTTTATATGTGTCATCATTAACAATGGGGCATATACGTGTATCTATTAAATATATGTCTGTCGTGACTACTCCTTTATTTATTTATTTTTTTAATTTTAATTAAAAATTGAAATAAAAAGAAAATTAAAACTAATTTATATTATTATTTCATAAATTTCAAATTGATAACAATTGAATAGAAAATCAATGATTTATCTGATCGAAACGTCCCCAGGTTCCACATTTCGGCGCATTAGCCTACCTTCGAGGTCTCCCGCGATTTTCTTGAAGTGTTTAGGATCTTTGAGTATTGTCCTGAGAAAAAGGTGGTCGGTGCGAGGGTCTTGACGTATTTGACATATTATCAATCATTTGTCCTCAATAGTCGAAGGTTGCTGCCAACGGCGCTGCCGTAATTCAGTTTGATGTCCATGTTGTCGAAGTTAGGTCGTAGTGGTTTAGTTATGTGAGGAAGGTATGATTGGCCGAATTGGTACACTGAATCATTTTGAAAATGAAGCAAGGGTTCTTGTGGTGTAAGAAAGTCAAAGAGCGGTTGGGTGCTTTAGCGGTGGGATGTTCAGGTGTTCATTAGTGGGGGCTATGGTGGGATGGGTGGAATCGTATAAGTTATCAAGGCTATAGACAGATGTGGTAGCGACGTATGGTTGTTGGTGGTATGAGTCAGACTTTTGGTGTTGTGTTTAAGTGTGTGGCATGTATTGGTTGTGAGGTTAGGTGTTTGGTGGTTGGGTGTATATGGTATGTTGACGTTGTGAGGTTGGTAGTTGGATTTGGGTGGGTTGACATTGTTGTTGGGTTTGGTAATGGTGTAGAGTTGGTTGTTGGACGGGTGTTTGTTGTTGGGTGTATGATAACGAAGCTCGTCGGCGTGGGTCGATCAAACACCTCGGCTCATACACAAACTGTGTTGTTGTAATCATCCTAAACCAATTTATATAATATTGAGTTGATCTAGCACCTTGTATAATAGGCTCGTTTAAGATGCGGCGATGTCGATTCCTCCATTGGCGACACATCTCTTTAGTGAAGTCTTTCCAATCAGAATAACCCCATTAGGCATCAACTTTTTGCTGATGTCAGTCTTCCAAACACGTCGGAGGGATTGAAAGTTGTTGTTGCATGTCGAACTGCAATTTCACACGGTCGCTCTGATGCATTTCCAAAATAGTGAACCTAATAATTGGTGTTTTTACTGTCAAAACTGCAACATCCTCGGAGTTAACCTCATGGTCGAGATAAACTGCATAAGAAAAATACATAATTATAAGATTTGTAATTTGGTAATTTTTAAAGCAAGTTTAGAGTAGTTTAGTTGTAATACATCGTCTGGTCCAAGGTGGTCTAAAAGATTGTGATACACTACTATAGCGTGTTGCGGAAGAAGGTTGTGAGCGCATGGTATGCATTAACAAAACCTTCCTTCAAACACTACCGCAAAGACATCATATTGACAAATGCAGATGCAGTAAGGCGGATCAACAATATTCCATTGGAGAAGTGGACCAGGGCATACGACAATGGTCAACGATGGGGCCACATGACAACAAATCTCATGGAAACAATGAGCTATGTCTTCAAAGGCATCCGAAAACTGCCAATAACTACTTTGGTGATAGCGACCTATTTTAAGCTCGGGTCACTTTTTGAGATCAGACGTTTAAAATGGAGTTCTCTGTTACCATCTGGGAAACTGTTCAGTGATAGTTCAATGAAATTCATTAAGGAGGAAGATTTCAAAGCTAACACACATGTGGTCACAATGTTTAATTGTAATATAGGTTGGCTCAGTGTTGCTGAGTCAATAGATCACAATGAAGGGAGGCAGAGGCGATACTATCGAGTGGAACTAGATAGAAGTTGAGGCGACTACGAAAAGTTTCAAGCCTTTCGTATGTCTTGCTCCCATGTCATAGCGGCATGCTTAAAGGCTCGCCAGGACCCTTCCAACATAATATCCGCCATTTAAAAAGTCATATCAATGTCTACAACAATAACTTTTCATTGGTAGAAAAAGAGGACTATTGGCCTGCATATAAAGGAGATAGTTCAACACAATGAAATAATGCAAAGAAAGAAAAAGGGTCTCCCTAACAGCACGTATATTCGAACCGAAATGAATACGGCGAAAACAAAATGGTGAGACTATGTAGATCATGTCGTCAGCCTAGACATAATCGTATAAATCATCCCAATGTTGGACCAAGCACATCAACATAATCTTAAATGTAACTGTTTTGCTTTATATAAAAAAAAAACTTTCATTTCATAAATATCATAACATTCAGTTACAATAATTTAAAAACAACAACTAAACAATAATTTAAACAATAATTAAACAACAAAACAAACAAATACAACGACTAAACAACATAACTATGCAATTACAACCATTAGGATAATTTCCTGAGAACTATGCACAATCATGTGAATATCTCTTTCAATTTTAACATTCTCCCAGAAACGAATTTCTCCATTGATTGTTGTGCAGAGACACCAGATGAAAGAGAACTGATTCGAATCCACAATAAGATCGAGGTTTGATTCACGTTGAAAAAATAAGAAATGATTTGAGGGTTTAAAAATGATTGAGGAGTTTGGATAATGGAAATGGTTTTGATTTTTATTTGGAAAAAGGGGCTTGACGTTGGATCAAGCATTATATTTATTCTTTTTTCTTTTTCTTTTAAATGATTGATTTTATGCTAATCTTGAATTAACATTTAACTAACACAATAAGAGCAAAATACAGAAAAATAATAAAATTATTACACGTCATGGGAATGGGGTACATTTTTTTCGAATAAGGATATAATAAAGCGATTAAAGTACAAGCTCATTAAGCAAGTAAATGTAAACAATAAAAGAGCTAATTGTAAGAAGGCCCAAGAGAAAGCCAAGGGACCAGAATAAACCGAAGTTTAGGGTACTGAATTTAGCTCTAAGTTAACTTAAGGAGGATTAATGTAGAAATCACTCGATAAGAAGGTGAGCAAAAATGATATTACAAAGTCGAATTTGCAACGCAATGAGAAATCCAGCAACTCGATAAAACTATGTAAAATACCTACATAAGAAAAAATAAACTGGAACTTAAAGTATTGAACTTAGCTCTAAGCTAACTTAAGGTGGATTCATGTAGGAGTCACTCTATAAGAAATTGAGCAACCAAATCTATGCATCTAAACAAATTTTGAAAGTTATATTGAACTTAAACTCCGAAATCCCAATTGCAATAAAATTAAACAGTAGTAACCCAATATTATTTACATCATTACATTATTTATAATGTTCAAAAGCTAACAACAAAAGTCCAACTAAAATCTATAAAACATCTAATAATTCAATTATCAATTAAGTAATTAATTAAACCATATTAGCAAAGAAAATAAGTGGCATAAGTTAATAAAGCCAAGCAAAAATGGGATTTGTGTCCCATTTGTAATTTTGGATTTTTTGTATTCAAATGTTATATGTCTTTGGTTTTACAATTTATAGTTTTCAAATGTTGTATGTTATAAGTTTTACGTTTATTGTTCGTTTAGAATTTTAGGTTTAAGTTCTATTTTATGTTTCAGGTTTTAGGAAATTCATTTTATGTTCGCCACTTTCCAATTATGATTGTGCTAGACATAGGTAGTGTTAGGAAGATCCTAAAGTTCCACATTGGTTGGAGATAGAGAATTTAAATAGTTTATATATAGTGGCATCTCTCACCTTACCAGCCGGTTTTGTAGGGTTGAGTTAGGTCAAACTCTAATATGGTATCAGAGCCTATCGATCAAATTTTGGATAGCCCACCGTTTAAATAAAAAAAATAGTGTTAGGTGTGAGGGGGGTGTTAGGAAGATGCTAAAGTCCCACATTAGTTGGAGATAGATCATTGAAATCGTTTATATAAAGTGATACCCCTCACCTTACCAACCGGTTTTGTAGGATTGTGTTAGGCAAAACTCTAATAGGTAGTAATGAAAATATATTTGCTTTTGTTCGTTCATCATGGTGGCTCATTTTTTAATAATGAACTAATTATATATGAGTTAACAGGTATAGTGAAGTACCTGTGTTATAAGGAAATAAATACAATTTGGTACAAGGATAAAACATTTGGGATAAATGTGTCTACTGTGACAAAGGTGCATTAGATATTGTGAATATTTATAAGGTGCATCTGAATGTTGATATTTATATACAACATGATGTGTCTGAGCCTGGGTTTTATGAGGGTCCTTTTGAGGAAGATGAATTAAATCATGAGGACATTATAAATGTTGAGAAGGAACAATAATTTATTGATGAACTTTATGAAGAAGCAATTATATATGGGCAAAGTTAACAGGTATAGTGAAGTACCTGTGTTATAAGGAAATAAATACAATTTGGTATAAGGATCAAACATTTGGGATAAATGTGTCTACTGTGACAAAGGTGCATTAGATATTGTGAATATTTATAAGGTGCATCTGAATGTTGATATTTATATACAACATGATGTGTCTGAGCCTGGGTTTTATGAGGGTCCTTTTGAGGAAGATGAATTAAATCATGAGGACATTATAAATGTTGAGAAGGAACAATAATTTATTGATGAACTTTATGAAGAAGCAATTATATATGGGCAACATGATGATGTGTATAGTGGTGGTGTTAAGGAAGGTGGGGGATAACATGATGGTGTGAAAGGTGGTGGTCTTCAGGAAAGTGAGGGACAATATGATGGTGTGCAAGGGGGCAATGTTTATAAATGTGAGGGACAACATAATGGTGACATACAAAATGGTGAGGTGCATAATGAGGGTAATGCATATGTGATGAATGAGAGTGACATGGTTGGTTTTGTAAGTTCTTATGATAGTGAGGATGAGAGTTTAAACTATGATAATGCATTGGAAATTTATTTTACTTGATGACTCTAATGATAGTGATGATTTTATGGATGATGAAATGGATAATCTATTTGAATATAACAATGCTCAAGATGGTACTAGTAACAAAAAGAAACACAAGGATGACGTTAATGAGAGTGAAAATGAGAGTAAATAGTGTGAAAATGATGAGAATAGTGGAACTACTTAGAATAAGTATCCAATTTTCAAGTTCCAGAAAGACATGGCTAGTTATAAGTGGGAGTTAGGAACATATCTTAGTAACAAATGTGATTTTAAGGAAACAATAACAGCTTATGATGTCAAGATGGTAGGGGTCTAAAGTTCACTACCACTTATAACTAAAAGGGTTAGGGTTAAATGTAAAGAGGGTTGTGAATGAGAAACTTATTGTGCTAAGTTGTCCATGGAGGAATGTTGACAGCTTAGGAAAGTAATTGGCATCTATAGTTATAGTAAAGATTATAATGCCAAGTTGATGACTACAAAGTGGTTGAGTAAAGGGATTAAAAACTCCTTAAAAAAATAATCCTAAGATGAAAATTAATGAAATAAAAAAAGCACAAAGGAAATGGAATGTATGGGTCAACAAGACAAAGGTAATTAGGGAAAGATTTCCAGCAAGAGACATGGTAGATGTCTCATTCCTAGGGGATTACACTAGAATTTATGACTATTGTCATGAAATTCTAAGATCTAATCATGGGTCAACAATCAAGTTAAATGTAGTACTTATGCAAGAAAGAATTGATGATAGAAAGCCTAATTTTAGAAGGTTGTACATATGTTATGAAACATGTAAGGAGAGTTTCAAGCTTTATAGATATGTTATTGGTGTTGATGGATGATTTTTAAAGGGTCTTTACGGAGGACAAATATTGGCAACCATTGGTAGAGATACTAATGATCAGATGTTGCCAATAGCATTTGTTGTTGTTGAAGGAAAAATAAAGGATAATTGTACATGGTTCTGGGAACCTTTGATTGATGATCTTGGAGGTAAGAATGAGTATTTTTCATACACCTTCATTTATGATCAACAAAAGGTGTTTTGTGTTGTAATTTTCCATTCATTTATTTTATTTAAGTTGTATTGTGATTGTAATTTTATTCATGTATTTATGTTGTATTATAGGGTCTATTACTTGATATGGATGAACTTTCACATGGTGTTGAACATAGGTTTGTGTGAGACACTTACATAATAACTTAAGGAAGAAGTTTCCTGAAAACCTATTGAAAGAAATCAGATGGAAGGTTGCAAAATCAACTTACACACATACATGTGAAAGATACATGAAGGCAATGAAAGTGTTCAACGAAGAGGTTTATCTATATATGATAAAGACTCCACCCAGATTTTAGAGTAAATCCTAGTTTATGACACATACAGAATGTGATTATGTACTTAACAATATGTTAGAAGCATTTAACAATGTGATTCTTGAATAAAGGGCTAAACCATTGGTAATTATGGTGGAAGAAAACATAACCTACATGATGGAAAGGTGGGTAAGTAATATGATGAGGTTTCCAAACTTAAGTGACAGAGATGTTTTACTCAACATTAAAAAAGAAAAATGAGAGAACCAACACACACACACACACACACACACACACACACACACACACACACACACACACACACCAATTTATGGATTGTAAAGTAATTGTCAATTGCAATTTCCTTTATTTGTTAATTTTGACTAGTAATTAATGTAATCTGATTCATTGTAATATGCTGTAGAATGTCAACTGAGCACATATTTGAGGTCAAAAATATTGAGATTCAAGGAGAAAATTTTTCAGTGAGCGTCATGCGTAAAATGGGAGCTCATAACCCTCCTATGTGTTCATGCAACATCATCAATAAAATTAGAAACCTTAATATATATATATATATATATATATATATATATATATATATATATATATATATATATATATATATATATATATATATATATATATATATATATATATATATATATATTGTTCCGGTATGGGCCTCACCTCGGCAGGCCCAATACCACATGCGGCCCAACAAGCGAACCAGGCACGCCGGGCACGCGCCCTTCTAGACGAGCAGGGGCAGGCCGCCGAGCACAAGCTACGTCTCCACACCCTTCTTTGTCGCCCACCACGCCGGACGAGCGGAACCACCCGGGCTCCCCTCCGCGGGGAGAATAACGTGCTCGGCGCACGTTCTCCACGTGCTCCCCTCCGCGGGGACACGTCATCGGCCAACTACCCACCTCCGAAAGAGCAGGTCAAACCCACTTTCCGGAGATCTAGGAGCGGTTGAACTAGGGCGAAGACCACGTCCTGGTCTTCACTACGCCACGTAAGCCCTAGCAGTCATCAGGGTTGGGCCTGGTCGTCCAGCCCACCTCGAATGACCGTTGGCCCAGCGCTGGGGTCTCTCTATAAATACCCTCTTCTTCAAGAGGGTCAGGTAACTCTTCTTGCCCCTTTTTCTGTACTATTGCTTCCTCTCTGTCCAACTTCTTACTTGGGCGTCGGAGTGCTTTGCAGGTACACCCCCTCCTCTTTCTCACCCCGGCGAACAGGTAGCAGCCCAACGGAGTATGGCCAGTCCGTGATCCCCTCCTGATCAGGTCAGATCAGTGGCGCCGTCTGTGGGAATCTGAAACTTCCCCGTTACTCCGAGCAGAAAACCAAAAGTTTCACCAAACCTCCACGGTCATGGCCAGCCCACGCCGCGATGACACTCCGCACGACCTTGCGCTCAACACCGCCACCAACGGGAAGCAGACAGGAACGACACGTCTGACGGAAGCCGACGAAAGGGACGGGCAAATTGCTTCACCATCATCCGAGGAACGGCCCCTACCGGCCGACCACCGCCCCCCGAGCCCGCCAGCATTCCACCCCGTTCCCATCCCGGCGGGAGCAGACCCAACGGTGGCCGCTCTCTTTACAGCCATCAACCAGACGAACCAGCTGTTGTTCCAACAAAATGCTAGAATTGGAGCATTGGAACGCGTCGGCCCCCCGAGGTACCCCCAGCAGGAAGACCAGAACGGAGGTTCGAGGAGCCCCTCACCTCGACTCAGGAACCGCCGGCCACAGCTGGAGAGACACCGCCCGCAGGCGACGCGGGAGCGCACCAGATCCCCGGCGAGACACGGTCGCGGAAGGAACCAGAACGCCGCGGCGATCCCAACCGAGGAACCCCGAGGCGGGAACTCAGGCCGAAGATCGAGGACCCGAAACCCGGGACACACCGTGAACGGCTCATCTCCTCTAAGATCCCCGGCGCACAGCGACGAGGATGACTACCGCACCCCGCTATCCCGGGAGATCATGGCAGCCCCCATACCCCAGGGAATGGAGAAACCACCGACGCTGTCAACGTACGACGGCACCTCCGAACCGGACGATCATCTGGAAGATATCGAGGCTATGCTCGACTACCGAAACGTCCGGGGAGCTATCAAATGCAGACTCTTCCCGACGACTCTGAGGAAAGGCGCTATGACCTGGTACAAAAGTCTGGAGCCCGAATCAGTTACGTCGTGGAGGGTCTTGAAGGACCTATTCTCCAAACACTTCACGGCGTCCCGGCGTCACCCGAAGACGGAAGCAGTCCTCGGGGCAATCATCCAAGGCCCCGACGAACCTCTCCGGAAATACATCGAAAGGTTTACTCGGGAAGCCGTGCAGGTGACAACTTCCGACGAAATGAAACGCTAATTAATAGAACAAGGCCTGCGCCACGACTCCAAATTCTACGAGGCCGTAGGCATACATCGGCCCACGTCCCTCCAAGATTTCCTTGACAGGGCCGCGCATTACATCCGGTTCGAGGAAACACAAGCGGCCAACTCCGCTCGCGACACCCGAGACAGGGAGGCCCCTCGCGGGCACCGAGACGACGGAGCTTCGAGCCATCGACGAGGAGGGGACCGCCGTCGGGAAGACCGCCCCCGCGAACCCCGCGAACAGCGCGAACCACGCGGCCCGGCAGGAAGATTCACAGAGTACACCGCCTTGGTCGCTTCACGCGAACGCATACTGACCGAATGCGCTAAAACCGAGTTTGTGCAGGGAGGTGTCCGTTTTCCACGACCAACGCCGCCCAAACCCAACGTGGACAAGTCAAAGTACTGCCGATTCCACAGGACCCACGGGCACGTAACGGAAGACTGCATCCATCTCAAAGATGCGATCGAAATCCTAATCAAAGACGGGCACCTAAAGCGATACACCCGAGGAGGTGAACCACCCAGGTCAGAGGCTCCGGAGGCTAAGAAAATCGAGGAACTCCCCTCTCCAGAGGACAGCGGTAGACTCCAGGTCGCGCTGTGCGTCAGCCGCCCCGAGGATTGGTTCGCGAGCAGAGGATTCGGCATCCCCGAAGGACCCAGCCTAGTCGACGAGCCAATCCGACCAACCAGCCGATGGGAATACTTCCCTAGAGCCATGGTCATCTCTGATGGAGCCACGAGGAGTCTGTCCATAGGATCTGTGAAAAGGAAGTTCGACGAACTCATCGCGAGCAACTCCGGCAAGATGAGCACGCTCGACAAATTCCGGGGCCGCTCCAACCCGATCACATTCTACCTCGAGGAACTACCCGGGGGATCTCCCAATTCCAACATACCCTTTCTCATACGTGCCCGAATGGCAAACTTCGACGTCAGGCGCCTCCTCGTCGACGGCGGGAGCTCGGTTGACATAATGTACTCACATTTGTTCACAACTCTCCAGCTCGACGAATCCAACCTCTCCCCCTACGTAGGCTCCGACCTCCAGGGGTTCAACGGGACGATGACGAGACCCTGGGGATACGTGGAATTGAAAGTCACCTTTGGGGAAGAGGAAACGGCCAGGGACATCAGCGTCCGCTTCTTAGTCATCGAATGCCCGTCCCTCTATAACTGCATCCTGGGCAGGACGACGATAGCAGAACTCACCGCGGTACCCTCCACCGTCCACCTGAAGATGAAATATTACACGAGAAGGGGAGCCGTGGTCACCCTCAACGGCGACATCGAAGCTGCCCGAAGGTGTTTCGAAGCCGCGCTGAAAGGCCTCGACTCCATCGCTCCACCGAACAAAAAGAAAGCGCCAAGCGCTACACCAAAGGACAAACCCACAGAGCTGGTCGGATCCGTTGAGCTCGACAGTCGCTTCACCGACGAGCTCGACAATAAAAAGACCGACGAAGCCAACGGGCAGCCCCCGCACCCAGCGCGCCCCATCCCAGATGGCGAATTCGAGCTCATTCCCCTCGGGGAAGACACGACCAGAACCGTGAGGATAGGCGCAGGACTCCCAGACCTCGCGAAACGACAGCTCCAAGCCTGCCTCCGCGAGAATGCCGACCTCTTCGCCTGGAGCGCCGCGGAAATGCAGGGACTCGACCCTGAGGTCGCCTGCCACCAGCTGTTCATCAACCCAACCGCAAAGGCCGTGGTACAACGCCGACGTCGCCAGTCCCCCGAAAAATCGGCAGCAGCCGAACAAGCTGTAAAAGACCTCTTAGAGGCAAATTTTATTTCGGAAGCCCGGTATTCCACCTGGCTGTCCAACGTTGTACTTGTTAAAAAGAATAATGGAAAATGGCGCATGTGTGTTGACTACACTGGCCTCAACCGGGCATGTCCTAAGGACGCCTACCCCCTCCCCAATATCGACAAGCTCGTCGACAACTCGGCGGGCTTCAAACTTTTATCCTTCATGGACGCATACTCGGGATACAACCAGATCCCGATGGCCGAACACGACAAACAAGCCACGACCTTCATGACAGCGTCGGGCAATTACTATTACAACGTGATGCCCTTCGGCCTCAAAAACGCCGGGGCCACGTACCAGCGGATGATGAACCACGTCTTCCGCGACGAGATCGGGGACATGCTCGAAGTATATATGGACGACATGATCGTCAAATCCGGCGCAGAGGACGACCACGCGGCACACCTCCAGAAGGTCTTCGAGACCGCGAGATCATGTCGCATGCGTTTTAACTCGGAGAAATGCACTTTCGGCGTCTGTGCCGGTAAATTCCTCGGCTACTACTTGACCGAACGGGGGATCAAAGCCAATCCGGACAAATGCCACGCCTTATCCAATATAACCACGTCGACCACGAAGCGTGCCATCCAGTCCCTCAACGGTGTGCTAGCCTCCCTCTCGCGATTCATCGCGAGATCGGCCCAACACGCCCTCCCGTTCTTCAAACTGCTCAGGAAAGAGACCAAGTTCGAATGGACGGACGAGTGTGAGAAAGCCCTTCGCCACCTCAAACGCGTCCTATCCGAACCGCCAGTGCTGACGCGCCCCGCGACGGGCGAAACCCTGTATTTGTATCTGGTCGTCTCCAACGAAGCCGTCAGCGCCGTCCTCGTGAGCGAAGCCGAGGAAGGACAAAAGCCCATTTACTTTACTAGTAAAGCCCTCCACGGCCCGGAGGCCCGATACCAGCTGATCGAGAAAGTCGCCCTGGCCCTCGTAACAGCGGCACGCCGACTCCGACATTATTTTCTAGCACACATCATCGTGCTCCGCACCGACCAACCCATCCGCCAGCTACTCGGCCGCCCCGACATGGCTGGGCGCATGCTGAAATGGTCGCTAGAGCTCTCCGAGTTCGACATCACATACGAGAGTCGGCACGCCATCAAGGCTCAAGCTTTGGCCGACTTCGTCGCCGAGATGACCACGCCCCCCGACCCTACCACCGGGAACCACCTCTGGACCATCTTTGTGGACGGCTCCTCCAACTCTACGGGGAGCGGCGCCGGCATCGTCCTCGATAACGACGAGGGTACGGTCATCGAAGTCTCCCTCACGCTATCTTTTCCAACGACTAACAACCAGGCCGAATACGAAGCATTTCTCGCCGGCCTTCGCCTAGCATCCGACCTGGGAGCCAGGGACATCCGAATCTACACGGATTCCCAGCTGGTCGCTTCGCAAGTCCGAGGCGAATACCAAGCAAAAAACGACACCCTCGCCGGATACCTCGCGCTCATCAATGAAAAACTAAGAGGGTTCGACTCAGCAGAAATTCAGCACGTTCCTCGGGAGCAGAACACCTGCGCCGACATCCCCTCCAAACTAGCAAGCACCAAAAAACGAGGCGGCCACAAATCGGTCATTCAAGAAATCTTGTCCCAACCAAGTACCAGCCCGACCACCACACCCCTCGACATCAACGCCATTGGAGACGCGGACTGCTGGATGACCCCCCCTCCACACCTATCTCAGCACCGGCCGTCTGCCGGCCAACTCTAGCGAGGCCAACGCAACGAAACGATGGGCCTGCTTGTACGTCCTCCTAGAGGGACGACTGTACCGCCGAGGTTTCGCAATCCCACTCCTCAAATGCATAGATAAATCCCAGAGTACGACCGTTCTAGAAGAAATCCACGAAGGTATCAACGCGCAGCACCTCGGCGGCAGATCCCTAGCGCGCAAGGCCCTACGCGCAGGCTACTACTGGCCGTCAATGCAGTCCGACGCGAAAGAACATGTCAAACGGTGTGATAAGTGCCAACGACACGGAGACATGCACCTCGCCCCCCCAACCGACCTCACGTCCCTCTCATCTCCGTGGCCGTTTGCCTGGTGGGGGCTGGACATCCTCGGGCCCTTCCCCCTCGGTTCATACCAGAACAAGTACCTCATCGTGGGAGTCGACTACTTCACCAAGTGGATCGAGGCTGAAGCTCTGGCCAAAATCACCGCCCACAACATACTCCGATTCTACAAACGCAACATCCTCGCCAGATTCGGGGTACCGCTCGCCATCGTCACCGACAACAGCACACAATTCACAGACAAAAACTTCCGCGACTTCGTCACCAAACTCGGGACCAAACATCACTTCGCCTCGGTCGAACATCCTCAGACAAACGGCCAGGCGGAGTCGGCGAACAGAGTTATACTCAGAGGACTCAGACGACGACTCGGAGACGCCAAACGAGCATGGGTCGAAGAACTCCACAGCGTCCTCTGGGCATACCGTACTACCCCCCACTCAACCACGGGGGAGACCCCATTTTGCCTCACGTACGGAACCGAGGCCGTGATACCGGTCGAAATCCGCGAACCGTCCAGACGAACGGAAGCTCCCCTGGACACCGACGACAGCGACGGCTCCCTCCGAGAAGAGTTCGACCTCGTCGAAGAAATCCGCTCAGGAGCAGCTCTCCGGGAAGCCCGGCTGAAGCAACAAGTCACACTTCGCCATAACAACAAAGTCATAAAACGCGATTTTCAAACAGGCGACCTAGTTCTACCCAGAAACCAGAAAGACTCCCACGAGGGAAAACTGGCTGCGAACTGGGAAGGCCCGTACCGAGTCCGGGACAAAACGGAGCACGGGGCCTATTACCTCGAAAACCTGCACGGTGAACAACTAGCTCGACCATGGAACGCCGCGAAGCTTAAGCGGTACTACAATTAACACATTTCCCGCGACGACTCATCGTCCCGACCACTGGGGGGGCGACATGGTACCACCGCACACCCCCGCGTCCACCAGCGATCAAAGAAAAGCAAGCCCTGCCTCTCGTGTGCGCGGGCAGAAGGCCTTGCTCGGCAGGGAATACCTCGACCGAGGCTCCTCGCCGCCGTACCAAAACAGACAGGACACCCAGCTCGCGATGGGCCGTCCACGCCCCGGGGAAAACTACCCCCGAAACGGCCCGGCTACATCCCCGGCCAAACCGGCCAGTTCCCTGCACTACCGGTAACAAATTGTCGAGCTAAACACACCGAGCGCACACTTAGAAAATTTACAAGAAATGTCATACACATCAGAGGCATTCAAACAAATACGAAAAACGAGCATAAAACGACATGCAAATAACGAGCGCACACTTAGAAAATCCATGATAAATATATTTAACAAAAGCGGGCACCAGCCCAGTAGTCAATGATACAAACACAGAGCACGCAGGCCCAAAGAAAAAGATAACAAACATCGGCACGCAGGCCACAAAAACAACGAGCACGCAGGCCCGGCAACCTATGCTTCCTCGTCCGCCCGGTCAGCAGCCACGGGTTCCTCCTCGGGGATAACAAGATAGGGATCGATCACCCTCCCATCAACAATCTCGTGGTACGGCCCTATCCCGTCCACGACCAGCACGACACCAGGGTTGGCGACCTGAATCTGCTCGACCGCGTTCTTGAACCCGACCTCAACGGCCTCCAGACAATCGCTCTCCAACACCCGGATACGGGCGATCAAGTCAGCACGGGTGATTAACCGTCGATCCCCATCAGTCTCGTCCTCGGCCGGACGAACAGCGCTGTCCAAAACCTCCGTGCGAACCTTCAACGCCTGCACCTCGGCCGTCGTTGTCCCCAGCTTCTCCTCCAGCGAAGTCACCTTCCCCTCAGCACCCTCTGCCCGTTTCCGCTGCTCGGCGACATCCTTCTGGCTCTTCTCCAACTCCTCAGTGAGCTTGGCCAACCGCGACTGCGTGAAAGTGAGATCCCCTTGCAGTTTGGACAGCTCAGCAGCGGAGCAGCCCTCCTCGTTCAGCACGAGAGCCGTCGTAAACGTCCGCATCATTGCGGCCAAGTCCTCAGCCAGGACACGTCGACGGGTCTCCCGATCAGCCTGACGAACAACCTTCACCTCCCCGGCGGAAACAGTGGGGGAACGGGCACCATGAAAATATCCTGGATGCTGGTGGCAGGGAGGGACGACATAACCCTCCTCGACGGCGCCGACCGTCAGATCCACCACCCGAGGCTCCTCGGACCTTTGCCTCTTCGACACTCCTTGAGACACAGGGGATTGGCTCTCTTGAGGCGACGAGGACGAAGTTTGCCCCCTTGCGTCGCGACCTCCTGCCCGACCAGCTGACTCACCCTCGTCCTTGGGGCCACGGCATTCCTAGCAGCGCGCAACTGCTTCACCCGCTCGTCGACAGTAGACATGTTCGCTGCAAAAACAAAGAAATGGGTTAGCGACGATCAAAAACCCCGACCACGAGGGAAAACGAACATCCCTACCTAGATAATCTAGAGCGGCCACCCCGGTCGCACAACCGAGCAAAGTCTTAGTATTTATCAAACGCTTCTTGGTGCGTATGTTCCCCTGGGCGTCGAGGATATACCGACCGTCGGGCGTCACCAGCTTCGACGGAGGGAGAGACCGCACAAAGGCAATTATTTTCAAATAGGCGGCCATGTCCTTCTCCTCGAGGGTCCCCGCCCGGACGATATACCTATCCGTCCCTCGGCTGAAATGCTCCGCAGTCCACAGTAGATGTATCTTAGGAAGCCACGCGCGGAACCGCTGGCCATCTACCGTGCGCTCGCCCTCGTCGAAGAGAGTGTCCGAGTCGTGCTGCGTGATCGGTTTGACGAGGTAGAACCGACTTTTGAAGTCTTTGACAGAATCGCTATACGCTTTGAAAATTTTGGTCGATTGTTTGAAGGAGACCCATCCGTGGCGACCTCGCACCGTCTGTCGCTGCAAATGAAAGATGCGGAAAAATAACGGCACCGTCGGCTCCACCGAGAGGTAGAAACACACCACCTCGAAAGCCCGGATGAAAGCCAAAGCGTTGGGGTGCAGCTGAGACGGGGCAAGACGCAGCCAGTCAAAAAGCCCCAGATGGAAGGCGGAAAACGGTAACCGGAGCCGAGCTTCTTTAAAATAAAATTCATACATCGGGAACATCCGCCGCCCATATCGCGAACAGATTCAGTGATGTTCTTTTGGCCGGTACACCTGCCAGTGTTGTGTTTCCCCTATCGGCGTGTCCTCGACCGTGGCGTACACGTCGGACGAGTCGGCCACAAAGCAAGAGGGGATAGAAAGTGGCTCCTCGGCCGCCCACTCCTCGGACGGGGCGATACGCTCGTCGTCATACTCCGGGACCTCAGGTTCATTGTCTTCAACCATTATCCCCGGCACCAGAGCCGACATCTACACCTGAAAGCAGAGGACATCGGTGAATTCGATAGCCAGGATCAAATCCACCCTTCCACCGCAAGTCAAGTGAAAGGGCGACAAAGGCCGAGAGGCGACGAGCAGACACTCGCTCCCCGTCTACCCTCCTCGGGGATCAAAGAACGACCCCTCACCCCCCTCGGGACGGCCATCGGAGAAGGTACTTATCCCCGGGGCATTCATCAGAAAAAGCCCCCGTCCTCGGGGCATTCATCAGAAAAAGCCCCCGTCCTCGGGGCATTCATCAGAAAAAGCTCCCGT
Source organism: Lathyrus sativus (assembly GCA_963859935.3). NCBI lineage: Eukaryota > Viridiplantae > Streptophyta > Magnoliopsida > Fabales > Fabaceae > Lathyrus > Lathyrus sativus. Next base: position 650,728,285 of record OZ012738.1, on the reverse strand, counting down.
CCTCGGGGCATTCATCGGAACTAGCCTACCGTCCCTGGGACATTCATCAGAAAACTCGCCAGACGCGGCGGAACTCGCGTCCCTCCTCGGGGCGTTCATCACGCCCCGACCACACGTTCCAGTTAGACGACGGAAATAAAAAGGGAGGGAAAAGAGGAACTCACTTGTAACGGCGGCGGACGGATGAAAAGAGCAAACGGTACGCCGGCGATCGGCGGCAAGCGGCGGACGAGCAGAGACGATAAAAGATTAGCAGGGAGAAAAGTAACAGAATGAGCAGGGACCTCCGTATTTATAACCCGGCGCGGGACTCGAAGCGACCCTAGGCTCATTAATGACTTAGGGTAGCCGCCCCAACGACCGCTTAACACAAGACACGTGGCGGCAACCTGACAGTCGCGTCCCTTTACCTGCCTCCTCCCCGTTCTGCCGACGACCGGAGTCCTTCGTGCGAGTGCCCGCTCCAGACACGACGACCTTAAGTCCTCGCTCTTCCCTAGAGCTTCGACTTGGGGGGCTCCTGTTCCGGTATGGGCCTCACCTCGGCAGGCCCAATACCACATGCGGCCCAACAAGCGAACCAGGCACGCCGGGCACGCGCCCTTCTAGACGAGCAGGGGCAGGCCGCCGAGCACAAGCTACGTCTCCACACCCTTCTTTGTCGCCCACCACGCCGGACGAGCGGAACCACCCGGGCTCCCCTCTGCGGGGAGAATAACGTGCTCGGCGCACGTTCTCCACGTGCTCCCCTCCGCGGGGACACGTCATCGGCCAACTGCCCACCTCCGAAAGAGCAGGTCAAACCCACTTTCCGGAGATCTAGGAGCGGTTGAACTAGGGCGAAGACCACGTCCTGGTCTTCACTACGCCACGTAAGCCCTAGCAGTCATCAGGGTTGGGCCTGGTCGTCCAGCCCACCTCGAATGACCGTTGGCCCAGCGCTGGGGTCTCTCTATAAATACCCTCTTCTTCAAGAGGGTCAGGTAACTCTTCTTGCCCCTTTTTCTGTACTATTGCTTCCTCTCTGTCCAACTTCTTACTTGGGCGTCGGAGTGCTTTGCAGGTACACCCCCCTCCTCTTTCTCACCCCGGCGAACAGGTAGCAGCCCAACGGAGTGTGGCCAGTCCGTGATCCCCTCCTGATCAGGTCAGATCATATATATATATATATATATATATATATATATATATATATATATATATATATATATATATATATATATATATATATATATATATATATATATATATATATATATATATATATATATATATATATATATATATATATATATATATATATATATATATATATATATATATATACATCCCACAAATATATAAGAAATCAAGATACCTGGAAGTCTACAATCATGTCATATATTTTGTCAATGGATCAAATTTGTGGGTTAGGACAGAGTATTTAGATGTTCAACTGCCAAAGTACATAAAAATGTCAACAAAACCAAAGAAAAGAAGAGATCTTGAAAAGGTAAAAACATATGGATTTGATTGTAAAATGAGAAGAATGGATTAATTGTTAAGTGTAGTAAGTGCAAGCATACAAGTCATAACAAATCAACTTGTAAGATGACACCAACTCAAGCAGGTCAACAATTCCAAGGAAGTCAACAAACTTAAGTCGGTTAACAAACTTAAGCAGATCAACAAACTCAATCAGGTCAACAATCCCGAGTACGTTAACAAACCCAAATAGGTCACCAATCTCAAGGAAGTCAAGAAAGGGAAAAGAATATAACTGTTAGAAGAACACAAATAACATGTGTAACCCCAAGTCCCACTACAAGATTAAGTGCAGCAAAAAATGCAGTTAGACCATCTACAAGAAGGACAACTCCAACAAAGATGACTACTCCAAAAAAGAAGACAATTTAGTTTATCTATATTTTATGTTGTATGAATTGTGTATGTTGGAACAAACATTTTGCTTTTTGTATCTTTGTTAAAACAAAGTTATGTTATGTTTTAAGTAGGTTATTTTGTATATTTATAATAAAGTTATATGGTTTTTGAATGTTAATAAACAAGTTATATTTGTAATCTAAATGTTTAATATAACTGGTATAAACATAAACTCTAAAACTGGTATACATAGACTAGTATACATAGTCTGATATGATTGGTATAAAATCATATAAACATAACTCTACAACTAGTATACATAGAGTGGTATAACTGGTAAATATAACTTGAGAAACATCTCAAACATGAACTGGTATAATTGGTAAAGACATAAACTCTAAAACCGATATACATAGCTTGGTATAACTGCTATAATTGATATAAACTAGTATGAATATAAACTGGTACACATAGCCTAACTAGTATAAACATGACAAACTTCTCAAAACTGGTATACATGGAAAATATGAAAAATATAGTATAAACAAACCATCAAAATTAAAATGGTATAAACTAACAAAGGTAATATTTCAATTTTTCCATTTAATTGCTTTAAATGTAATATTACAATTGCTACAAATGTAACATACAACAACAAAACAAAAAAATAAATAAAAGGTAACATTTCATCTGTTATAATCTATAACATATATAAAGGCAATATTTGGTTTTTGGTGTAGCTTTTTTTTATACCAAATTTATCCTTATTTTAAAATATATAACTTACACAATAACTTCCATTGAACTACTACTATCATTTTTCATATAACTTTCATGTAAAATTAATATTAAATAAAAATATATCATTTATATTTATATGTGTGCAATAAAAAAACTGACAGACGGGTACGCGAGTGTCCTTCTAGACGCTAGTGTAACATTAAAACAACTTGAACACTGTCAAAATAACAAAAAACAACGTCTTCCAAATTTTCTTCCACTTCATAGTATTCTTCAAAACCACTTCAAGTGCTAAAATTTCTTGCTTTTGTGCCTCAATTATAGCTATTTGTTTCAAGATTATGAAGATGTTTCTCATTTTCTTTTATTAACAATTCCAACCTTCTTTTTTGCTTCATCATTAAGTGATCTTTCTCATATTCCACTTATTCATAGAACCAATCAAATAATGCACACCTAGTTTGGATAGAGTCATATGTATATCAACAAACCAAAAGATAAGGTTACAAACTATCATTTGTTTCCCAAACTTTTGGAGAAGCAAGAATAACTTAAAGTATGAAAGCAAAGTTACCTTTAAGTGGAGGCATCCCTAAAATTTCTTTCCATAGTTATTAACTGTCATTTCCCCACGAAGATAAAAAAATATCTCCACATTGACAATATAGTGTCTATATTAGATTGAAACTTGAGTACACATTTGAATTAAAACTTCTAGAACTTTTTCTTTTCGCTGTGGAAGAACAACACCCATAACTAATTATTTTCTCTAATTTAACATATAAAATTTTGGGTTTGAGCCATGAGGATGATATCCCTGAAGGATTATTCCCTAAATCAATTTAGGATTCAAATATCCAAATAAATTAGAATATACATAGTGAAAACAAGGAAGGCAAAGACAATGCTGCGAACCAGGATGCCACACGTGCAAAAGTAGACAATGTTAGTTGAAAATAGATGAAAAGGAAATATATAACATTGTCTGAAAAATTAAGGGATTAAATTAATCATTTTAAAAGTTAAAGGACTAAAATGGACACTGAGGTGTATATAAGGGACGAAAAATAGTATTTAGACAAAACTATTAGTCTTTGTGAAGAAGTTGTATGTACGCTAGTTGTGAATACGCTGAAAGTAAGATTTCAACCAAAGGAGGATGAAGTTATCATTCAATCATGACTCAACATTTCAAAGGATTTAATTGTAGAAGTTAATAAAAAAGATAAATTTTTTGGAAGAGGATTGATGAAACTTATAACAAACATCGCGACAAAGAATTATATTGAAAGGAAACCTAAGGTCGATGACACAAAATAAATCTTGTCATTTAAAAGTTTGTAGGGTGCCTCAAACAAGGTGTGACTACAAAAAAATAGGAGTTTTGAAAGCTACATCATTTTAACTGCATAACATATTTTTCACCAGAATGAACATGAAAAATTCACTTTTGAAGATGCATGATGATTATTGAAAGATGAACTCAAATAACTTGTAGGTTTAATTCTTTCGTAAAAAGAGAAGAAAAAATTCAATTGTATGAGCATATTTGTCATATTCTAATCAACTGACACCAATGAGCAGTGAATACAATCCACCATCACCTACTTTTTTACGTCAACTAATCAGTCAAAAGGTGGCCAAAAGAAAGGAGAAAGAAAATTTTATTGAAGAGTCTTCTTTGAAAGTCACATTTAATGATTTGCAAGATGACTTTTAAAAAAATTGAAATCATGTCAGAGGTTACATGTAATTATGCAATTATTGAGAGTGAAAAAGTCGATATCGAAAGGAAAAAGGGTCAAGGTACAAAATGCCAAAAGTGATATAGAAAAGTTGAAGATCAAGGATTCACAAATACTCACAAATCAAACATCAAGTATGAATCTAAGACAATTATAAGCTCGTGAAATATTGTGAGGTGTGGTTAGAGGAGAATATTGACTTAATTGATATGATTATGTATGTTGAAATTATTTTATATAATTATGTATTCTATTCAAACTAGTCGTTATTTAAATTAGTTGTTAAAAACTGATCATTAGAAGTTAGTCGTTACTCAAACAAGTCGTTATTCAAACTATATGTATAAATAATTTTAACATGACGATAATCATCACAATATCTCTAAAATTTGTTAATATCTTATATTCAAGAATGATGACATGGATGAAGAATCTCTCTAAAATTTGTTAATATCTTATATTCAAGAATGATGACATGGATGAAGAGTTTGTAAAGTTTCCTTTGAAAGTCAAGCACAAGAAACAATTACAAGCTCTAGGAAACCTAGACATCAAAACACGATTGATTGTTAAATGATTATTATTCAAAGCTCTAATATACTCATATGAACAGTTTCATCAAAGGTACCAAATACATATACATCATTAGTACGGTTAAAAATTGAAGTCAACATATTTTCAATTGGGAGTTGACAGTAGATCAATACTGGCTAAGGCTGGACAAGATTTTTTTAACCGGTCCAAACTGTCCAACCCAAGTGATCCATAAGCAAGTCGATTGATCCATGTGGGTTATTCGAAATAATTGGATTAATCAAGATGGATATTGATGGTTAATGTCGGTCGGTTTCATATGGGTGAAACTAACCCACTATAATCCAATTGTAACCGATAGTATATAAAAAGATTTAATATTGCTGCCACTAAGCTAGTGCACAGAGAGAAAACAATTGCATACTACTTTTTATGCTGCTTTTACTATTACCATAATTAAAGCAAGTTATCAAGTTATGAGCATTCTTTTCGTAAGTCAAATCTTTTCCTTTTTTTAAGCAAACATTAAAATATAATTAAAATAATTTATTTATTAATATTAAATTTCATTTAATCAAATCATAAGAGCACCATTATCGGTGTCTTTACTAGGTTTTTACATATTCACCAAAGTCTTGGTGTCGAGATTTAATGGATATTTGTTGAAGCATTGTCGTGTTCTGGTTTGAAACGTCACCGCAACAAACATTGTTCCTTTCATTTACATTAAGATTAAAAAATAGTAAATAATTAAATATGTAGTGTAATGTAATGATGTTTAGTGGGACCTATTTTAAATTGTTTGAAAAGTTGTATGAATATTTATAAAATGTAGATGAGTTGTTTAAATAATTGGAAAATGTATAATTGTTGCGGTGAGAATTGGATATCAAGCTATTGAATTAACTTGAATCACAAATCTTTAAGATTCACCATCGAACTTTGTTTTATCCAAGGGAAAAGGAAAATATCATAAACCCCTAAGTTTACAATGTAACAACAATGCTAAGAGATTGTGGGGTTCGGGGATTGGTTATACACAGGGAAGGTGTTAACATCCTAAGCATGAATAGTACTTTATAGGAACCTCTTGCTATGTTTTGTGTTATTGTTTGCTATTGCTTTGTCTTATTTTGTGTTTGGGTTTTATAGGTGAGGATAGGAACCTAAGAGTTTAGTCACTAAGTATGCTCGCCAAAATTTCGCGGTCTTGTACCTACACATCCTTACAAGGATCGAATCAGAGCACTTGTAGTTCACCTAACTAAGGATGAATGAACACTTGATTATGATCAAGGTTCAAAGGGGGAGGTAAGTGTTAAAGCCTTAATACTTACTTGACTTAACAAAGTCAAAGAGTTGTAAATTCTTCCCTAAGTCAAGGGTTCGTTTGGTTCAACGGAGGGAAGGGGAGGGGAGGGATTTTAATAAAGGGGAGGGGAGAAAAGGGAAGGTGAAGGGATGTATTTTAATTAAACGTATGTTTGATTCATAAGAGGGGAAGGGGAGGAGAGGGAGACATTTTATTCAAATATATATTTGGTTCACAGGGGGAGGGAAGAGGTTTTAAAACTGATTTACCTTTTTTCCCTTAAAATATTATAACAATCGTGCTAAATAAATTTTTTAAAAAAAGTATTCACCAAAAAAATTGTTAATTCATAAAAAAACAGATAATTAAACACAAAATATTTAACATTTAAAATACTCTAAAATATCTTAAAATGAAAATAAAATATTGATAAACGTCATAAAATCAAATTATATGATCAATGATCCATTTAATCCTATAACATATTTATAAGATTAAATTCTATATAATATATAACTCATACTACAGTTATATATTGATATGTAATATAATACAAAAAATTATAAAATAATTAAGTTATTACAAGCAAAATATTAAATAAAAATGAATAGAATAAAACACATGAGAAAAAAGTTGAATCATAGTAATAAAAATAATGGAATTGTTATTAAACAAATGAAGGAATTATAATAAGGTGACAAAAATTAAGATATAATATTAATAAAGACAATTAAAAAATTTATTAAATAAAAGTGAGGATAATTTTCTCAATATAATAAAAATACATGTTATCATAACTCCTCTCCCTCCCTCCCCCCTCCCCCTCGAAAACCCCCAATTCAGGGGAACAAAAAAAATGCTCCAGGAGGGATTCTGATTACCTCCAATCCCCTCCCCTTCCCTCATAAAAAATTGAACCAAACACACATATTTTAAAATAATCCATCTCCTCCCCTCCAAAACCCCCAAACCAAACAGACTCTAAGTTGCAAACCTAATGACTCTAACAAGGTCAAGGGAATACGTGTTGTTAAGTTACCTATGACATTGAGTCAATAGAGAGACTTTGTAACAGCCCAATTTTTCAATAAGTGATTAATTGTGCTAATTAATTGGTTTATGTGATTTATCTGATTTAAATAAATTATTGGATTTATTTAAATGAGTTAATGGATTTAATTAATTTATTCTACTTGGTAGAATAATGTGGATTTATTAGATATTCTCTAATTAATGATAAGATGAGATATTTTGTGAGAAATGAATTGATAGGTATTTTTTAGAGAAGAATTATGATGGAAAGAAAATAGAATGATATATAAGGGAAATTGGAGAGAAAAGAAAAGAGATAGAAACATAAGAGAAAGAAAGAAAGAAAAGGAGAGAAAGAATAGAGAAAGAGGAGAAAAGAGAAGAGAAGAGGGAAACTTGGAGAAATCATCAAGAATCAACTTCAAGCTTCAATCCAATCAAGGTAAGGGTGAGAAACATTATTATTTGATCAATGTGTATGATTATGTATGAGTTGTGTTGGATTTGTTGGGTGTTTTTCTCTATTTTCCATTTCTAGGGCAAATAAGTTAAATCGATAGAATTGAGTTTTGAACGGTTAGAATTCAAAATAAATTGCATAGTTTAGTCGGGTAATGTTTAGCCGTGATTATTGGATTTCGTTTGATTGAATTTGGTTGAGTTTGTGAGTTTTGACATTTTTGGATAATTGAGGGTTTGAGATTTGAGTGAAAATCGGACGTCGTAGAAATCGCGTTTAATGGTTCTAATTCATTGCTATATGTTAGGTGAGTATGAGTATGTGTTTGTTTCAAAAAAAGAATTGAGTCGGTCGGATTTTCGGGCGAAAATGCAAAATTCCGTAGCCGTGTTTAGGCAAAATTCTGATTTTTCGAAAAGCTTCAAAAATTCATAACTCTTGAACCGTAAGTCGGTTTTGACCCCCGTTCGAAGCGTTGGTAAGTTAACAAGATTATATTTCTAGAAAAAATGGCTTTGATTCCTGTACCTGGTTCAATTATAGCAGAAAATTGAAAACATATTGTTGTGTTGATTTTTATCGTCGCGAATGTGTGTGATTGATGTGTTATTGTGCAAAATACTTTTGTTATATAACGTATAGCCTGTGCATGTTGTGATATGATATGCTGTGGGTAGCCGTATGGCGTGAATCCTAGATGGTGGAATCGATTATGAAATATAGTCTTTTGACAAATATATGCATATTGTTTGTATGTGAAGAATGCATGAGAACATATTGTGAATACGTGTGCATTGCTTGATAAATGTAGTAATGATATTGAAGTGTAAATGCATATTGATTGTATGCGATATTGTGAATGCATGAGAACATATTGTGAATATGTGTGCATTGTTTGAAAACGTAATGAGGTTGAATTATGAATGCATATTTGTTGTATCCGATTATTGTGAATTAATGCATGGGAGCATATTGTAAGATATGCGTGCATTGTTTGACAAATATGTTGATGAAAAGTATGAATACTTGATTATATGATATGTTGTGTGTGCAATCTTTTTTAATTCTTGAAGGGAGGAATTATATGAATGCATGGGATTAAGACGTGTGATCGGTCTTAAGTGCATTTTGTTGTTGATTGCATATGCATCATTTAGTCAAGAGGCAATGTTTGCTAGTTTCGTGGAGGCTAGTGACTTGTCCCAAACCTAGAGCGGGGTTTGAAAGCTTAGGGAACGGGCTTTTGTTGTTATCGGTCTAGGGAATGGACCCGGTTTAAGTGTAAAAACCGAAAAATGATAACAAGTGTTGGTACCACATGGCATGAGTTGCATTGAGTCTCATGGAATGAATATATGATTGTTGTATGAAGTTATGCATAGGTGTATGTACATGACTTGTGTAATTGTGAACTATGGATATGTTTGATGATTGTCTATATTTGCCTATATATATATATATATATATATATATATATATATATATATATATATATATATATATATATATATATATATATATATATATATATATATATATATGCTTTGTGAAGTATATGATGAGTTATGATGGAGTATGGTGAGAATGGTGGAATATGCGTATGTGCATTACTTGTGTAATTGAGAGTTGTGAATATGTGATCATTGTATGAAAGTATGCTTATGAACATGAATTGTTGATTTGAGAATTGTAAATGTGTAATTGGGAATTAGTGAGTAAACATAATATGTGTATGTTCATGTGGAATGTTGAGATTTATGGATACGTGCATGATGAATATGCTTGGCGATTATCCATATTTGATTATATATATATGTTGTATTGTACATGATGAGTTATAATGAATTGTGGTGAGAAAATGTGGAATATATGTATTTTGTGCTTGTGTATTTGTGTATATATAATTATATGCATTGTTATTATGATAATATTTCCCACCCTTCTGCTGGAATGATGTCCTACATGACATCGTGCAGGTATCAAGGAGTAGTATTGCTCGTAGTTACGAGGTCGCTTTTGGTGTAGCCGTTTAGTGATTTAATTATGTTGGGTCGAGTCATGCTCTGGTCATGTAACACTGGGATCGCTTCGGTTGTGTTTAAGATATACATTGTGTACTCTATAAACGTGTTTATATCCATTGGAATATTATGATGTTGGCCTTAGTGCCTAAGTGATGTTGTTTTATGTGATAAAAACAAATGTTTCTTTTATGAAAATTGTGGTATAATTGAATCCGCTGCTACATGCAAAGTGAAGTTTTGTAAAGCATAATTTTATATTGAAATAGTAATGAGCATGACAGGTGGTTTTGATATTTTGAAAGTTATGTGTAATGCCCTTTTGTAAATGCATGGAAATTTACTCTGATTATTATATATTATCTGTGGGGTTTAGAAGGGTGTTACATTAGTGGTATCAGAGCAGGTCGGTCTGTCCGGCCAAGTTGTCTAATGTTGTTGGTTCCTTGGTATACGACATGTGTGTGAAAACACTGTCGATACATGTTTGTTGTCTAACCTTTGTCTACAAGAGTGAGAATGATTCAAGTGAGGGAGAAACTGGTGCTTCTCCAAGATGCTGCAAGTGTGGAGTTGTAGCTTAGTGTATGGTTGAACGCTCTTATAGTTTGGTAAAGACGGTTTATGCCCCATTATGATTGTCGACTGCCTATTAACAAATTGAGGAACTGATCACCCTTAATCTCTTGTTGGTAGTAGTTGGGATTGTGTTGGATGGGATAGACGTGTCTTGCAAGCTTAAATGGTGTGAGCAGTGAATTGTTTGGAATTAAGCCAAATGCTTAAGAATTGTTTTGATGAGTTGGCGCAGGACAGTGTTGAGATGTTTAATTTTGATGGGAATTTTGAGTGTTAATGAAGGTAGTGATAGCCAAGACGTGAAGTGGGGTTGTGATCGACTTAGTTGCGGAAACTAGTCTGATATTGAGAGCTCCATGTTATATGTCTATTTGGATAGTCAAAGAATTAAATTGATTGATTAGTTTTGAGACTTGTGTCTGGTGTGTGTGCTACGGTAATAGATTATGAGGTCGAGTATATAAAGGGTGGATAGTGACTCCTGGTGATTATTAAAGGAAGTAAGATGTGGGATACTATATCGGTAATTGGACTTTAAACATTTTAAGAGTTGGAGATGTGTTGAATGACCTTCTAATGGTGACGACGTTGTTTTCGTATTTTGTCCTAATGGGAGAACCGTAACTCAGAATGACGTCAGATGAGAAGCGTTGGAAGTTATTACAATACTCTATATGATGGTGAAGTAGTGACATGGAATTAAGTTATTTACTGATGGAATATGTTTGAATGTTGTAGTAAGTGCAGAAAGTGCGGTTTGTGTTTTCGCCATAACTCACAGATTGAGTGTCTGTTTGGCATGGGATTCTCCATACTTAATTGAGTGAGTCAATGGTTGGGTAACCGATGATATTTGGATATACTCGAAGAGTATAGAGGATCATGTTGAGCATCGGGAACTTAAGTTATCAGTGTTGGAGAAGAAGTAGTAATATTCTACTGTGAAGAAAGTTTAAGGAATTGTTAGGAAAGCTGTCAACAGCTCGTGTATTGGTCTTGCCGAATTCAACAGAACAAATTGTTATGTTTTGTGATGTTTAGTTGATATGATTGGGGGATATGTTAAGTACAACATCAGCGAGTTTTGGTTATGCTTTAAAGCAACTTAAAGTACATAAGGGAATTATCTGACAAGTAATTGGAGTTGGTTGTTGTTGCGTGTTTGTGTCGGAGTTTGGAAGCCTCAATTGTTTAGTTGAGATTTGAGATGGTTGGTGATCTTAAGAACTTAAGGTATTTGTTGATTTGAAAAAGAGTTGAATATGGTGCAGAGGAAATAAATAGGGACTTCTGAAGGAGTATGGTTTTGGGTTGAATTACCATTCGAGTGAGACCAAATGGTAGCAGAGGTATCAAAGTGGAAATTTCTGTATATACCAATGATGGTGGTAATGAGTTAGAACTGATGAAGCAAATTCGGGATATGAGTTTGGTCTGTGAAGAAAATATCTTAGGGAGTTGAGCTTTGTATCTTGAGACTGACTATAGGTATTCTTGATAAGATTCGAAGAAGTCGAAGTTCTAATTTGAGTTAATATATTGATTGAATTTAATGAATTGGAGTCGAAGAGCTGATTTTTGGATTAATGAGAATGGTACCATGAGATGTCGTGATGGAGTGTGTGTTCCAAATAGTGTGAGTTGGATAAAAGTACTCTGGAAGAAGAACATTGAGATAGATGGAGAGAGAAGTGGTTGAAGTGGTATGTGCTGGTTTGACTTATCGGAAGTCGAAGTGTGAACATTAGAGGTTGTTGGACCTGATACAACTGTTGAATATTTCTAAATGGTATGGGATAGTATTCCCATGGATTTTGGGTCGGGTTTTCTGAAGAAATGTGGAGGGATATGATTCGACTTGGGTGGTTATGAATGGATTGGAAAGATTAACTCATTTCTTACTAATGAGGATGAATCATTCTATGTTGAAGCTAGCTAAGAGGTATAGTGAGGAAGTTGCGGGGTAGTATGGGTTACCGTCGAATATTGTGTCAGATGAGAATTTGAATTTTCGTTGAGATTTTGAGAAAGTTGTAGACGCTTTGGGTGTCATGTTGAAGTTGAACTCTGTCTAGCATCCGTGGACGGACTTGACAGACAAAGAGAACTATCTAGTATTTAGGGGATTTGTGGAGAGCTTGTGTGTTGGATCAAGGTGGATCGTAGGATAGTTAACTATCGTTGCTTGAATTACCTACAATGACAATGATCATTCTGGTATCGGAATGACATTGTATGAGGCTTTGTACAGTAAGAGGTGTAGGAATCCTTTGTGTTGATGTGTGCCAGGCGAGAGTGCTGTACTCGGACCTGATATTGTGCAAGAGACGACTAGAAAGATTAAAAGAACCCAAGAAAAGACGTGTTTCGAGAGTTACAATAGTAACTGGTGTCGGTCGAGCTAGAGGTCTCGGAAGCACCCACTGTGTTTTGTTGATCTGTATCAGAGTGGCACAGCGGAAGCATGGAGAAAATAGCATGTTAGATTGTTTTACCGCTGTCGCTTGTGGGAATTGCATGATGTGTTCATGTGTCTAAGTTGAGGAAGTGCAGTGATTCAGATGGATAGTGTACGAGTAAGAGAGGATTTGATTGTTGAGACATTGTCAGTTCAGGTTGATGAACGAGAAGCAACTTCGAGGTATATAGATTCCTTTGGTGGAGGTAGTTGGGAGATTAGGATGCGAGAGTCGTATCCAGAGTTATTTGAATCAGGTAACATTTTCGAGGACGAAAATTCCTAAAGTGGGGGAGGGTTGTAACAACCCAATTTTTCAATAAGTGATTAATTGTGCTAATTAATTGGTTTATGTGATTTATCTGATTTAAATAAATTATTGGATTTATTTAAATGAGTTAATGGATTTAATTAATTTATTCTACTTGGTAGAATAATGTGGATTTATTAGATATTCTCTAATTAATGATAAGATGAGATATTTTGTGAGAAATGAATTGATAGGTATTTTTTAGAGAAGAATTACGATGGAAAGAAAATAGAATGATATATAAGGGAAATTGGAGAGAAAAGAAAAGAGATAGAAACATAAGAGAAAGAAAGAAAGAAAAGGAGAGAAAGAATAGAGAAAGAGGAGAAAAGAGAAGAGAAGAGGGAAACTTGGAGAAATCATCAAGAATCAACTTCAAGCTTCAATCCAATCAAGGTAAGGGTGAGAAACATTATTATTTGATCAATGTGTATGATTATGTATGAGTTGTGTTGGATTTGTTGGGTGTTTTTCTCTATTTTCCATTTCTAGGGCAAATAAGTTAAATCGATAGAATTGAGTTTTGAACGGTTAGAATTCAAAATAAATTGCATAGTTTAGTCGGGTAATGTTTAGCCGTGATTATTGGATTTCGTTTGATTGAATTTGGTTGAGTTTGTGAGTTTTGACATTTTTGGATAATTGAGGGTTTGAGATTTGAGTGAAAATCGGACGTCGTAGAAATCGCGTTTAATGGTTCTAATTCATTGCTATATGTTAGGTGAGTATGAGTATGTGTTTGTTTCAAAAAAAAGAATTGAGTCGGTCGGATTTTCGGGCGAAAATGCAAAATTCCGTAGCCGTGTTTAGGCAAAATTCTGGTTTTTCGAAAAGCTTCAAAAATTCATAACTCTTGAACCGTAAATCGGTTTTGACCCCCGTTCGAAGCGTTGATAAGTTAACAAGATTATATTTCTAGAAAAAATGGCTTTGATTCCTGTACCTGGTTCAATTATAGTAGAAAATTGAAAACATATTGTTGTGTTGATTTTTATCGTCGCGAATGTGTGTGATTGATTTGTTATTGTGCAGAATACTTTTGTTATATAACGTATAGCCTGTGCATGTTGTGATATGATATGCTGTGGGTAGCCGTATGACGTGAATCCTAGATGGTGGAATCGATTATGAAATATAGTCTTTTGACAAATATATGCATATTGTTTGTATGTGAAGAATGCATGAGAACATATTGTGAATACGTGTGCATTGCTTGATAAATGTGGTAATGATATTGAAGTGTAAATGCATATTGACTGTATGCGATATTGTGAATGCATGAGAACATATTGTGAATATGTGTGCATTGTTTGAAAACGTAATGAGGTTGAATTATGAATGCATATTTGTTGTATCCGATTATTGTGAATTAATGCATGGGAGCATATTGTAAGATATGCGTGCATTGTTTGACAAATATGTTGATGAAAAGTATGAATACTTGATTATATGATATGTTGTGTGTGCAATCTTTTTTAATTCTTGAAGGGAGGAATTATGTGAATGCATGGGATTAAGACGTGTGATCGGTCTTAAGTGCATTTTGTTGTTGATTGCATATGCATCATTTAGTCAAGAGGCAATGTTTGCTAGTTTCGTGGAGGCTAGTGACTTGTCCCAAACCTAGAGCGGGGTTTGAAAGCTTAGGGAACGGGCTTTTGTTGTTATCGGTCTAGGGAATGGACCCGGTTTAAGTGTAAAAACCGAAAAATGATAACAAGTGTTGGTACCACATGGCATGAGTTGCATTGAGTCTCATGGAATGAATATATGATTGTTGTATGAAGTTATGCATAGGTGTATGTACATGACTTGTGTAATTGTGAACTATGGATATGTTTGATGATTGTCCATATTTGCCTATATATATATATATATATATATATATATATATATATATATATATATATATATATATATATATATATATATATATATATATATATATATATATATATATATATGCTTTGTGAAGTATATGATGAGTTATGATGGAGTATGGTGAGAATGGTGGAATATGCGTATGTGCATTACTTGTGTAATTGAGAGTTGTGAATATATGATCATTGTATGAAAGTATGCTTATGAACATGAATTGTTGATTTGAGAATTGTAAATGTGTAATTGGGAATTAGTGAGTAAACATAATATGTGTATGTTCATGTGGAATGTTGAGATTTATGGATACGTGCATGATGAATATGCTTGGCGATTATCCATATTTGATTATATATATATGTTGTATTGTACATGATGAGTTATAATGAATTGTGGTGAGAAAATGTGGAATATATGTATTTTGTGCTTGTGTATTTGTGTATATATAATTATATGCATTGTTATTATGATAATATTTCCCACCCTTCTGCTGGAATGATGTCCTACATGACATCGTGCAGGTATCAAGGAGTAGTATTGCTCGTAGTTACGAGGTCGCTTTTGGTGTAGCCGTTTAGTGATTTAATTATGTTGGGTCGAGTCATGCTCTGGTCATGTAACACTGGGATCGCTTCGGTTGTGTTTAAGATATACATTGTGTACTCTATAAACGTGTTTATATCCATTGGAATATTATGATGTTGGCCTTAGTGCCTAAGTGATGTTGTTTTATGTGATAAAAACAAATGTTTCTTTTATGAAAATTGTGGTATAATTGAATCCGCTGCTACATGCAAAGTGAAGTTTTGTAAAGCATAATTTTATATTGAAATAGTAATGAGCATGACAGGTGGTTTTGATATTTTGAAAGTTATGTGTAATGCCCTTTTGTAAATGCATGGAAATTTACTCTGATTATTATATATTATCTGTGGGGTTTAGAAGGGTGTTACAGACTTTCCCTTGAATTAAGGAATAAAAGACAACTTAAGGATGAAAGCTAACAAGCTAACATCACTTAGGGGAATAACTTGACAAATTTAAAGAAGTATGAGATGAAAGAATGATATGAACAAGTATGACATTCAAGCATGATATTAATTGAAAGTATTTAAAGTAACATTCAAACACGATGTTAAAGATAAATCATATAACACATGGTTGCAACCAAGACATAAGGATAAATGTGACAACATCTAAGGTAAAGACTTGACAAAGTCATAAAGAATAGGGTAACAACCAAGCATAAGTTTCAAAGAAGTTACAAATTATAGTGACAACCAAGGTAAGTACATTCAAACATAGATGTTACAACATCTAAACAATCATGAAGTATAGTTCTAACAAGACTAAGACATCATGGATAATAATTTTAAGTTCATAATTAAAGCAAACATGCATTAGGGTTTACTAACACCACTTAATCATGAATACAAGACAAGTAAGGATAAGTTATAACAACACTTAATCATGAATATGATTTAAACATTTAAACATGAATAAGTCATCACAATACTTAAGCATGGTAGGATTCAAAGTTCAAGTATAACATGTATAAGTTAAAACATCACTTAACACATGGATGAAAACAAAAGTTCAAAGTTAACAATGTGAAAGTTATAACAACACTAAAGCCCGGATGAGGACAAGGTTCAAAGATGAAATAAGGCATATATAAGTCAAAGCATTACTTAACATGATATCATTCAAAGTTAAAAGTAAACATGTATAAGTTTACACATCACTTAATCATAAATACAATTTAAAACAAGTAAAGGTAACAACCAAGCATACTTGAGCAAAAGGAACATGTTTATGACAATAACATGTGGATGAAGATGCAAACATACAATGGATGACATGTGAGCAACTTAAAGACGACAAGTTAAAGTTCAAACATTATGTGAACAAGTTAAGACATTACTTGAACATTTAAGCATGGATACAAGTTGAACATGTTAAGATAAGTAGGTAACAACCAAACGCACATGTTATGAGTTCAATCATGGGGTCTTAAACAAAGTAGGAACATCACAAAGGTTTATACAAACGACATGTATTCAAAGGAATTTTCAAGATAAAATTTAAGTGTTTAAGAACACATAAACATAGTATAATCAATACAAAGGCACACATGCACATTAAAGTCATGTGAACATGGAAAGAGCATCACATGGTAAGGCAAGACAATCAAGCAAAAGCTCATGGCATGGACAAAGTTCAACATACACTTTTAACATGTAAACATACATCCGAAATGCATCAAACTCAAGCAAAGGTACAATGTACAAATTCACAAAGTCATACAAAGTTTATACAATAAGTATAGGAATCATACAAGGTAACATGCATAAAATAAACTAAGGAAACAATCAAAAGAATCAAGATAAGCTTAAGGAAACCCTAAAAACATCACATACTTTAAGCATACACAAATGCATTAAAAATGATTATTTTTGGTGTTTTCTTTTCTCAGACAGAAAATACGCAATGTCATGAACAAATTTAAAAAAGAATGGGTTCAAAATGATTAAAAATGAGAAAGTTATGGACATTTGAATTTACAAAGCAAAATAAGAAAATGAAGTCATAAAAATAATGGGGAAGGTCCCCCATGGGTGTTGAACCCATGTCATTACGCTCATAGCTTAAAATAATAACCATCTTTACTAAACACACGTTATGATTATAATGTGAAGGCATGATATAATATCTGATATCCAATTGAAAATCCAAAAAAAATAAAAGAACTAGGGCGAGGGGGGATTCGAACCCTAATTCAGAAGGTGAAATGTATAAGGCGTGCATGTTACAATCACTGGGGTGGTGATACATCCATTGTATCACCCCCACAAATCAAATAATATGCCTAAGGTGACCTAGGCCTGGCCATACAAAGGGCACCTAAGGCATGACTTGCCCAAGAAAACCAGTTTTCAACCTATTTGCAAAACCCATCATAACTTTGTCATTTCTCCGTGAAAATGGATGAAATAAAAATGAAACTTGCCTAGAATTTCAAGAGGAAAACAATGGTGGTCTTGGTTTTTTTCTAAATATGTCTCTATTTTAAAACACAAAGGCAAGACCTAAAAATGCTACATTTTGCAATTTCAACATAACAGTCATGTACACTCAATCATAACACTAGAAATGGTACAAACACAACATATATGATATATCAAGCATGTCCAAACTCAATGCACATAAAAAATCATATTCTTCAAAGCTCAAGTTCTTTTTAAACTTACCTCTTGAAGCTCACTTGCCAACTTCCAAGATAGCTACTACAGAAGTAATGTTCTACTTTAGACACCTCAAATACACCTATATAAAGCTTTTTGGATGCTTGGAATCAATAGAAAACCTCTAGAACAGAAACAACCTCCTTCTTGCAAAATGGTCAAAAGTGACCAAAATGGAAGTTTGGTCAAATAGAGTTACAGTTGGGAAGTCATGCTTGGAACAACTTAGGGATGTTTATTAGAGTGTTATTGAAGTGTTGGAAGATTTGGAAATGGCCAGATCAAGACATGGCTTGTAAAATGCAAAAAAGTCAAACATATGAGGTTTTGACAGTTGAATTTTTGGTTTTGATGGTTAGGGGTGAATATGAAGGTTTGGACACATTCAAGGGGTGATTTCTGATGTGTTTGGATGGTTGTTTAAATGGTTTGTGGTTTATGGAAGGCAGATTGCAAGTTTGTGCAAAGTGGAATTTATTGGCACAAAAGGGAGTTAAGAACAAGTTTCTGGTGTGAGAGCTTTTGGAGAGGGGAATGCTGAGGTTTTGTTGTGTGTTTTAGGCTTAGAAAGAGCCTTTATTTATAGGGAAAGAGTGGAGGAATTGGTTCTGCAGAATTGCAAGTGGTTTGGTTACTTGGTTTGGTTGAATTTCAAGGTGTATTTTCATGATTTTGGAAGTTTCAATGCCAAGTACAAGCACGGGGGATTTGTTGGAAAGTTCAAACACCTTTCTTCTGCAGAAAGAAAAGGTTTGGCTCAGAAGAGACAAGTTAGAAGCTCAAGGAGGATTGACATTGTGATTAAAGTGACTTTATAAGAATGGAAGTGGTAACTTTGTACCAAAAATGGAAAGAACTAGTGAACAAAGTCATAACCAATTGATTAATGCACCAAAAGCAAGTGTAATCTTCTGATTTAAATGTGATTTTCAAGTTAAGTAGGCTTGTGTAAAATCCACTTGAATTTGCAACTTGCATCTTGGTGAAAATGGCCAAAATTTCAAGTGTGGAAAGCTAACTTCTCCTCTTCGAAATTCGTAGTTCAAAAATGCTATGGAGGAGTTCTTGTACTTTTTGAAAAGCCCCAAAAATGCTTTACAACGTTCATGTTTTACGTTTTTATTGATTCTCAATGGATCATGGTGAAAACTAGCTCCAAAGTTTGGTACTTTTGATGAACAAAATCTGCCTTGAAAAAATTCTAAGTGTCAAAACTTTTTCACAAACTTGATGGCTCCATAACTCAAAATTTAGGAACTTTTTGGAGATGGAATCAAATTGACAAAATTGTACTATGTTGTGAGGGATTCAATTTTATTTTTGAAACACAAAAATTGGATGTGTAGATTGAAAATTATGACTTTCAAAAGTTGACACAAATTTGGGTTTTTCTTCCCATACTTAGAAAATTTTCAATTCTTCCACTTTGCCACTTTTGCAAGAAACCTCTCAATTCTTGATTTTTCATGCTCAAACTCAATGATCAAACATGATTTGATGGAATTTTTCTTGAGAACTTCAATTTTGACCAAAAATCTCAAAAGTCAAAGAGTTGACTTTGTCAGATAAAACTTGTGTATCAGAAGAATTCAACTGTGTGATCTTCAATGATTTTGCATTCTTGAATCTTTCAAACATCATGGATGGACTCCAAGGATCTATTTGAGTGTCTTGAATCATGTCCCAAAGCTTGAGATCATGCTTTGATCAAAAGTCAAAGGCACAATTGACTTTTTCCTAATAAAACCCTAATTTGGGGTCAGATGAAATTGAGCTTCAAAGAACTTGTAACAAGACCAAATTGCACTTGATTTTTGATGAAGAAAGGCATCTTGAGTGTATGCACACTTGGTATATTGACGATCAATCCAAAATATTGAATGATCAAATAAAGATCCTCTTGATTCTATTGATGCAAAACCCTAATTCAGATGAAACAAGACAAAAGGTAATTTGAACATATTAGGGTTAGCAATGCAATGTGATATGCTCCTAGAATGGTGATGACATCTAGGATCAAAATTTGGAGTATGAAAATAATAATATAAAAAATTAAATAAGGTTCATTTAAAGAACTCAAATGAGTGTAATGGATGTGAATACTCTAACGTTCTTTCTATGTTCTCACACTTGCTTTGCTTCTACATTTTTTTTCTCATACTTATTGTCTCATTCTCTCTCATCTTTGACTTCTGCCTTTCATCTCTCCCTTAAACATCTCATCTTCTTTCATCATGTTCTTTCATAAGCACTTTCCTTTGTTTCAGTAAAAAAATATTATTCTATTGTAGTTGAGTTGCACTTAATCTATTTTTTTCCTCATATGTTGCACATATGGGTTTCAGAGTTTAGTTTCTTCTGAATTTTTCATCTCTTAAGAGCTCAAAATGTATATTATTTCTACCCATTTGAAACCACCCAGTTAAATCGAAATCTGACCAACCGTAATTTAACTTAACCGTAAACTAAAACGGATGGAAATGGTTTATGTTCTTCCACTTGCGATTTTTTTCTTCAGATGAACGATTTTCAATCCAAAACCAATCCGAATCGACAGGTCGCTGACTCTTTTGCTTTAAAAAAATACCAATATTAAATTAATAATAATACTTTTATATCTTTTCATATAAGAATCCTCTAGTTATTCAATAAATATATATTTTTTCTATCACTTTCATTTCTAAACAATAACAAAAACAATATACTTTCTACTCACATTATTTTCTCTAACAATCTTCCCCAAGACTTTCTATTTTAATTCAAAAAAGCATATGCCCAATTACATTGATATTTTTAAATTTAATATGTGAATAAATTTTTATTAAATAATAATATAAAATTATTTTATAGTATATCATTTTTAATCTCAAATACAATATTTCATTTCATTTATATAATTTCTTTTTCATAATAAAAATAAAAAGTTTTAAATATAATTTTCTCTCTCTTTTTTAAACATTATTAACAAAAAAAAGAAAAAAAAAACGAAGGGGATTTTCTATACCTCTCATGCGTTTCACCACACAACAGATGTAATAGCCACAATCTTCACCTTCTCTCGTTCGTTCGTTCGTTCCAAATTCGTGGAACGCAGAAGCACACGAAACTCATCCTCCTCCTACTTTTATTCTCCACATTCCTTATGTTCAACAATTTTACACTTCTTTTCCCTTTTGCATCGATCTATGATTATACACTTCTCTAACAGAATTTTCAATTCCACATTCTAATTCATCACCATTGTAATGGCGAGGAAAACCTATTCCTCATCCACATTGCGTTATGTTCAACCTCGTTATTACCTAAAAAGACCTAAACGATTTGCACTCATCATTCTCCTTTTCGTCTCTCTTGTATGGTTTGTTTATGATCGTCAATTACTCAACAGAGAACACCAGGTATCGCTATTCCTCAAATTCATTTTCAATAAAATTGCAAAATTATCATTTTTAAGCTGATCATGTGTTTTTGCTTCAGGAGGATGTTTTGAGATTAAAACAAGAGGTTACACGCTTGCAAAAAACAGTAAGATCTCAAAATTGCGAAAGTTTATTAAATTTGACATTTTTTTGGTGGTTTGATTTGAGTTGTATTTGAAATGGCAGCTGGAAGATATACATGGTAATATGAATGAATCAGGAGGAGAAAGTGTTCAAAATGGTGAAACTATACAAAATGATGAAAGTATGAATAAATCCAACAAGGATGTTTCGGTTGAGGATGATGATGATCCTATTAGTTTACAACGAAGAGAGAAAGTTAAAGAAGCTATGCTTCATGCATGGTCATCTTATGAAAAGTATGCATGGGGCAAGGATGAACTTAAGGTTTTCCACTACTTTATATTTTCTTTATCTAGTGATTATGGCATTTAAGATCATTCCATTATATATATCATACAAGTTAGGAAATGTTAATGGTATTTGTTAAATCAGTTATGACTCAGCTATGTAGCACCAACACCTCTGAACGAAGACGTGTTAGTGACCGTGTCTAAAACCGAACTGACACTTGTGATTACGTTTAATTTATTCATTTTTTTCAAATCATTGCTGCTGTCGATGTGTTAGTCGTTATCATGTTTTCGGTGTCCGTGCTTCACAGCGTATGAGTCATATGACTAATATTGCTATGTAAATAGATATTACTTAATGGAGTATGAATGAACACTAAATTAGCAGAGTTAAGTCATGATTCTTATTTAGATGAGTGGTGCAGCATGGAGTATATGTTGTTTATTTTTAAATCTAGCATTTTCTTTTAACCAATAATCTGTTGTAGGAAATGGTCTTTCCCGTTGTAAATGATTTGCTATATTTTTCCACATTTTGACTCTTAAATTCTCTCCTTGATAAAATCTGAATTTTGTAACTAATTAGCTTTCTATTCCTTTCACAGCCACAATCAATGAACGGTGTTGATAGTTTTGGCGGTCTAGGGGCAACTTTAGTAGATTCTCTTGACACATTATTTATAATGGGCCTTGATACCCAATTCAAAAGAGCTAGAGAGTGGGTTCTTCTTCTTAGTAGTTCCAATTTCCATATTGTAGTTTGGTTACTTTTAAAGTATCTAATATAATAAGTATTTCAGGTGGATTGCAAAATCATTGTATTTCAACAAGAATATCGAAGTTAGTGTTTTCGAGACAACCATAAGGTTGAATTAGAAGGTTCAATCTTATATTTATTGAAGTTATTTCTCAACTGCCTGATAGTTGCTGTAACTTTGTCAATTAGAGCATATGTTGCTTATGCTTTGTAGTCCATTTTCACTCATCTGTCAATTGTTTTGGTTATATTCAATATTCAGGGTTTTGGGTGGGCTTCTTAGTGCTTACGATCTCTCTGGCGATGAAGTCTTCCTAGAAAAGGCTAGAGATATTGCAGACAAGCTGCTGCCTGCTTGGAATACACCTTCAGGAATCCCTTATAACAGAATTAACTTGGCCTATGGCAATACAAATAATCCTAGGTGGACGCGGGTATGTTTGGGCCTTACGATGTACTGTTACTTTCCTAAAACTGGTTTCATATATATTAAAACACTGTTTTATATCAGAAACCGTCTTTCCTATCCGTGTTGTATTGTGAAGGACTTAAACAATATGTTTGATGTTGCCCACCACTAATATTAATTTTCATTGATTGATCAATTGGATCACAATAAAAATATAAGAAGGCTGCTTTTATTTATTGATTACTAGGAGATGTGCTGCATAACATGATTTTTCTTCCAAAAACTTTTACAGTTTATTTATTTCCTTTATTTGTACAATTGTATTGATTCTAGAATAGGAGTTATTTCCTTATCCGGTGGTTGTTGGACATTTCCCCCCTTAATTCTAGAATAGTAATTAGCAAGATATACATACTTGTTAAGATTTCCACATCGGACAATATATGGCATGAACATGTGTTTATAAGTGGGGGCAATCCTCACCTTACCAACCGGTTTTGTAGGGTTGAGTTAGGCCCAACCACATTTTTTAACATGGTATCAATTACTAATATCTCTAATACCCTCCCGCAAGTTGGAAGGTGTTTACAACACTTAAGGCTTGGGATGAGCAAAACAAAGGTACGTCAAATCAAAAGAAGAAAAAAAAACATACAATGAAAGATGCCGGAAATACATTGACTAAACTCAAAGACATAAGGCAAAAACTTAACCATCAAGCAGAAGCCACAATTCAAAGGCTTAATCATCAAGAAGAAGCTACAACTCAAACCCTTGGATGAAGCTACAACACACTTAACCACCCTTAGACATAAGCCAACAATAAAGCCAATTAAGGCACCAAGTTTAACCACCATTAGACTGAACCACTCAAGACATAAGCAAGATATACCAATGTTTAATCATTCATGGCAGAATCATCATACTCAATCAACACGAACAGAAGCTAAAAACATGCAAGTAAGGCTAACCATCAACAAAAATAAAAAGAAACAATCCAAATCTTGTTATGTACCGGAAGCTTCATTAAATACCACTGGAGAATACTGGACCATATCATCCGCAGTGTGATGAGCAATCAGATACCGAAAACTGTCCAGCAATGTGAAACTCCATACATTAGTTGATAATACCGAAGTGCCTACTATAGTAATAATATTAACTTAACATTCGCTATTTCTGTTGAGTTTGTAGCCTGTCTATTTTCTATGTTTTCTTGCACAAATTTATCTGATTTTTATTTAACTCAACAAAATTAATGAACCTTATTTTCAACTATTCACATATTTTTTTTGACAATAACTATTTGCATCTGTTTATTATTCGAAATGCATTGCAGGAATAGTGTATAAGGAAACTAGGAATATTTTCTTAGCTGTTGTGTGTTTTATGTTCTGAATATTTTGTTCTACGATACTAGGGGAACAGTATTCTTGCAGATTCTGGTTCAGAGCAGCTTGAATTTATCGCCCTCTCTCAAAGGACAAACGACCCCAAGTACCAGGAAACGGTAATCTTTTGCCGTTTTTTATGGGTTTCAAGAATATTTATATACTTTTGGTAATCATTAGTTTCAACATTGTGAATCTCTTATTTTGAGGTGAACTGAGCCCACACACTATTGTTTTTGAGTTTTTCTCACCCCATGTCTACTGATTTTGAGGATGTTGTGACTGTGAAAGAGTGTCAAACTTTATTCCTTATGTCAATTTTGAGGTATTTGCCTTCTGATATTTCAGGCTGAGAAGGTCATCAAAGAGCTTCGTAGAAGTTTTCCTGAGGATGGGTTGCTTCCCATATATCTTAATCCACTAACTGGAACTAAATCAGCTGGAGCAATTACGTTTGGTGCTATGGGTGATAGGTGATAAAACTGATAACATCTTATATTATTCTCATTTCATGACCTTATCTTACAGTTGTTGGCCAATTTGGTTAAGGTTGTTAGCTATGTCTCCAATGAAAATTTAGCTGCAACTTTAAGCTATATTTGGTTTAACTTAATAACAAGCCTTATGGAATTTTTAAGATTGAGATGGGTTGTCAACCATCTATGATGAATGGAACAGTGTGATTATAAACTGAATTTGATATAGAACTTCATTATTTAAGTCAGTTGCCCACATTTGTACATTATGATTAATATGGAATAAACTGGAGTTGTTTTGGTGTTTAGCATTTGCAAAGGTTCACGGTGTTCTTTAATAGGTTGACGTGCACTTTAGTGATGATGATTCTTCTGTGAACAGAGATGTTTCCATGCATGCATGTGTTGAAACTTTCCATGAATGCACATTTTTCTTAGGAAAAAGATGGCCAACGAATAACATAATTGATTATTCAACTCAACTAATTATTGTCTTCTGTTGAATGGTACTAACAGTGCGACAATATGTTGAAAGTAAATGTAAACTAGCTTTGCTAGATTCTAGCCACTTCATTCTTCACATAATTAATAGGATGCCGATGACTGTGTTGCAGCTTCTACGAGTATCTGCTCAAGGCATGGATACAAGGAAACAAGACTGAAACGGTACAGTTTTACAGGTAACAAACTTGAAATGTCTACTGTCCTTTGAAAATTGCATATTTTGTTGTTTTTTCATGGTAAAAAGTTTTTGATCCAGCTATCCTGCCTCTCACTAATGCATCTGATTCGGTCTCTTACTAATGCACCGTAACATATTTTTTTGCCATAAATTTATGGAAGAAGCCAAAGTATTTAGGGCCCGCACCCAAAGTTGTGAATTTGCAACTATTTTAATAATTATCAGAATTTAATTCTTCTATTTTCTGAGCTCTCCACCGTATACTCTACAAAACACCCGACATTTGACTAATATTTCTTCACTGTCTGTTATACTCATTACATGTATTATCTGTTTAGTCCAAATATGCCACAATCATCTGGCCCGCCTTTTTTTGGTCCTTTATTCTGTTGTAGAAATTTCAACTTAGAAAATAAGCCTACTTTTGGATCCTCGTATATTTAAATGTGCGAGAAAATGCCTATCCAGGGAAATGTGGGAGACATCAATGAAAGGTCTGCAAAGCTTGATTAAGAAGTCAACACCATCATCTTTTGTGTATATATCTGAAAAGCTTGGAAATGCACTCATGGACAAGGTGTTATTTGGAATGGACATTTATCTAATTTAGATTGACATGTTCTGAAAAAAATTGTTTGATCTTTTTATCACTTTTTCAGATGGATGAATTAGCATGTTTTGTTCCTGGAATGCTGGCTCTGGGATCTTCTGGCTATGGCCCTGGAGAAGGAGGAAAAATCATGTCTCTCGCAGAGGAGGTAATACTTAAGAAGTATTTGTGAAATTCGTCATCACTCAATTTGTCTACAAAGCTTCAAGCAGTTCAAATTGTTCATGCCGTGGTAATCTTTTTGTACACGGGAAAGAAAAGAGTAAAATATGCATATACATAAATAAGAAGCTTTTGGAAGAGAGAATGCCTCCTGAAAGGTGCTGTAACTCCTGAGTTTTTCCAAGTGACCTAGCATTATTGTTGAAGAATTCCAAATGATCAATTCTCTTAAAACATTGGGACCATCATTTGGATTTCCAAACAGAATGAAGAACTAGATTGCATTGAAAAGCCAGATCCTAACTTCTCAATCTGAACATACTACAAAGCATCCAAAGTCTAGATATAATTGAACATTTATCAGTTAACTTTTTCCAAGGAAGAATTTTTTTAGTGACAAATGTTAATTTGTGCTAGAAGTTTTTTGAGTGCTAATTTATCCCACATTACTCTTGCTTTTTACCCAATTGGAACCATCATTCGGATTTCAAAACAAAATAAAGAATAGATTGCATCCAGAAGCTAGACTGTAACTTTTTTGTCTGGCCATACTGCAAATCATTTGAGGTTTTAGATTTAATTGAACAGTTGTTAGTTAGTTTTTACTAAGGAAGAATAGTTTTTTGTGACAAGTGCTGATTTGTGCCAGAAATTTGTTGGTTCTGATTGCCATTTTTCTTTGAAACCTCTACTAAATTCTGTTGCATCTAATTGTGCAGCTTGCATGGACCTGCTACAATTTTTACGAGTCTTCGCCAACTAAATTAGCTGGGGAGAACTATTACTTTCGCAGTGGAGAGGTTTGGATCTTTCATTCTTACGTTGTTCTTCAAATCCCCTTAGATGTTATGTGCTAAGCTAAAGATATTTGTAGGATATGAATGTTGGCACCTCATGGAATATCCAAAGACCTGAAACAATTGAGTCGCTGTTCTACCTCTGGCGTTTCACTAGAAACAAAACATACCAAGAATGGGGTTGGAATATTTTCCAAGCATTTGAAAACAACTCTCGCACTGAGGCAGGATACGTTGGACTCAAAGATGTAAGAAATTCTTAAAGCCCTTCACTTTTTCTCCAAAATGTTTTTATTTCTTATTCATGTTTTGTTGCAAGCTTGTTTGGCATGTAAAACGGTGTTGCCAAAATGTGCTAATTATGTCCGAGAGGAAAATCATGCAGAAATTGGTTGCATGAGATGATTAAGTGATGTTTGTTCTATTGAGAACAGACTTGGTTCACCGATTCTTTTTTCTTTCTTTACGAGGAAGATTTTCATATATGCTTTATAGAAGATTATGGTTTTCTTTTTCTAACCTGTGCACCAAGGAACATAACTAACCCTTGGTTGAATACCCAGGTGAATACAGGTGACAAAGATAATATGATGCAGAGCTTCTTCCTCGCAGAAACTCTCAAGTACCTCTATCTTTTGTTTTCACCACCTTCAGTTATCTCTCTTGATGAATGGGTTTTCAACACCGAGGCACACCCTATAAGAATTGTGACTAGAAATGATCATCAAGAAAAACAAAATATGACCCAAGAAGAAAAAATTCCTCATTACTTGCATGGTAGGAAAGAAGGTCGAATTGATTACAAGTAGTTACGGGTTGTTGCTCCATGATTGTAATAAGCAAAGCCCGAAGGTATGCGTGACTTCCTTACTCTAAAATATCTAGGGCTTATTGGTGCTGCGTGACAGCAGTTTCCACAGTCTTGCATTAGGGTGACCCACCATTTTTTATTGATGCTTGCAGAGGGGCAACTTATCCTGCTCTATCAACATGCAGTTGGTTTGTCTGTCACCTCCAATCCGAAGTTTTGCTGTAAAGAATGTTTAGAAGATTCTTTCTTTGCTGTAGTAGTAGGAATACTAGGATAAATGTAGGTGTAAATGCCTATGTAGATACTGAAACCTCTCTACTTATTATTTTGATTATTTTTGGCAAATGTAAATTCTTGTATATCAATGACTGACCACTGATAGGAACGTGGTGCAACATGAGATATCAGTTTTGAAACTTTTTGATTCTCTGGTTCTTCCAGTTCAAAGATCAGGCGAGCTTGAGTCTCTGTATTAGAACCTCCTGATATCAATGTTCTAGAAATGTAACTTATGATTGTTGAGTAGCACTGCATATGAAAATGATAATTCTTGCTAGTTCAGTTGATTCTTTGACCATGCTGCCTGCAAATGTGGTTCCTGATGCTTGTTCTTGACGTGGTTCAACTGAGTCTCGTGACAGTTTACGAGTGGTTTATTGGTCGATTTGCTATCTAAATATAAATTATATAACCATCACTAGTCTTGTAAGTCTGATAACCCATCCCAACTAGGTCCAGTGAGCTTAAAAATGATATGAATAATAAACAGAAATGAAATCTAGAAATGATGTTTTGAAATTTCTATTCATTTACTATTTTAATTAAACAATAACACCAAAACATAATAAGTTAATTGTGATATTCTTAAAAATTAAAATATTTAGTAAAAAAATATATTTGGGGTCAATTTTTTTACTTTGATTGTTACCCTTTTGCTTGGTCAGAATTAAGCTGAATATGAGTTGGTGTGCATATAAGATTTTCATGAAGGTTGGCTCAGTATGTGCTTGAGCCTATCCAATTGCTAGTGGTGAGTCTTAGCGCGTGTTTGGATTGACGGTGAGTTTGGCGGAAGCACGGTGATTTTGATAAAACGAAAATTCGGAGCTTCAACAGAATTACAGTTTCATGATTTCGTCAAAGTCAGTGTGATTTCAAATGTATAGTCGCATAGGAAATGTATAGCTAAGTTAGGCTTCAGCTTCAAAAGCAAGCTGTAGCCGGTGACAGGTAAACTTTACCTAAATATAAGGGAATGCTAGGAACAGTTGGAACCATTGTCAGAGAAGAAGGTCTTTCAGCACTCTGGAAGGGGATTGTGCCAGGGTTACATTACACTGTCAATGTTTGTATGGAGGTTTAAGAATTTGGTTATATGAGCCTGTGAGTATTGACTGTGTATCAATCTGATTTCATATATCTACTTTTTAGCGTATGCAATCTAATTGTTTGAATTATTTGGGACTTTATCAGGTTAAGAATTTGTATGTTGGGAAAGACCATGTTGCAGATGCTCCATTGGCGAAAAAAAATTCTTGCTGCATTAACAACTGGTAAATCCAATTATATTCCTTCTAAAGCTTTTGATACATAGTGCATAATCATGACACTGAAACCCCTTGAATTTTTCACTATCAACAGGTGCTGTAGTAATTGTAGTGGCGAATCCTACCGATCTTATGAAAGTTAGACTTCAAGCAGAAGGAAAATTGCCTCCTGGTGTGCCAAGGTGCTACGTTGGATCATGGAATGCTTATTCAACAATTGTGAAACAGGTTTTTTTTCCTTTGACGTTATATGATTTGTGAAAGATAAAGATGATTTTAGTCCTTTTTTATGTTCCAAACTAGCCTGGTTTAATCGCTATCAAACAAACAGGAGGGAGTCAGAGCATTTTGGACTGGCATTGGCCCCAATGTCTCAAGAAATGCTATCATTAATGCTGCTGAGCTAGCTAGCTATGATCAAGTGAAAGAGGTAATGTAAAAGATACTAAACTGCATTTTCAAGTAAAATTTGTTATTATACCTTGATAAAATAAGAGAGAATGAGAGACATTTGAATAAACCGTGCGTCTAAAAAGCATTATGGAGATTGTATTGTATATAGAGAGATTTACAACTAATTACATGCTATAGTTGATGTGGTTCTTTCTTCATACAAATATCCTTAACAATATACAAATATTAACACTCCCCCTCAAGCTTGAGCATATAAGTCAAATGCACCAAGTTTGTCACATATATAATTAGTTATGCGACTTCGCAGAAATTTTGTAAACACATATGCCAATTGATCATTAACAAAGCTTGTGACGATGTCGCCCGATTCAATCTTCTCTCTAAAAGTTGACAGTCTATCTCAATATGCTTGATCCTCTCATGGAAGACTGGATTTAAAGCAATGTACAATGCATAACCTGATTATCACAAATAAGTGTCATTGGTCTTGCTTCTTCAATTTGAAGTTCCTTGAGTAACTACTTTAATCAAATGAGTTCACATGTTGCCATTGTCATGACCATATACTCTGACTCGACGCTTGATCTTGCAACTATATTTTATTTCTTACTTTTTCAGGACATAAGGTTCCTCCAACAAGTACACAATACCCAGAGGTGAATCGCCTATTAACGAGTGACCCTACCCTAATAACATTAGAGTATCCAACTATCTGAGTATGTTCTTTATCTTCATACATGAGACCTTTTTCTGAAGCACATTTGATGTATCTCAGAATTCAGATAACAAGATCCATGTGTTCATGTCAAAGAGAATTTAAGAACTGACTTACCATATTAACTTCAAAAGAAATGTTCGGACAAGCGACAATGAGATAATTCAACTTTCCAACCAATCTCATATACCTTTTCGAGTCAGATAGAGACTCTCCCTAATTGGATAAGAGTTTGAAACTTGGATCTACAAGAGTATCAACTAGCTTAGCGTTCAACAAACCTATTTCTTCCAAAATATCCTT
Organism: Lathyrus sativus; assembly: GCA_963859935.3. Lineage (NCBI taxonomy): Eukaryota > Viridiplantae > Streptophyta > Magnoliopsida > Fabales > Fabaceae > Lathyrus > Lathyrus sativus. The sequence goes on along the minus strand of OZ012738.1, from coordinate 650,697,240 downwards.
AACATGTTTCTGCTGAGAAATCACCAAACCATCTTTAGATTGGGTTATCTCAATATCCAAAAATAACGGAGTTTACCGAGGTCTTTAGTCTGAAATTGATTCGAGAGATGTTTCAACTAGAGTATTTTCAGCTGATCACTACCAATTATGACAATATCATCTACATGCACAATAAGATAAATACACCATTGGACTGAGTGACAAAAAAACACAGAATACTCAGCTTCACTATGTATCATACTAGGAGTTAAAGCGAATAAAAATTGAGCGCGGAAGTGTGCGAAAAAATAAAATGAACGCATTAAAATAATCTACGCGAAATAAAGTTCAGTAAAAAAGAAAGTTGTGAATTAAAAATACCCAGATGTAAAAAGGCTCAGACTAATCAAAATGCGACTGTAGGAAGATGCAAAAATATAAAATGAGCATACCTGATTAAACTATGCGTAATGTAGACCAATAAAACAAACATTTACAAGCCAAAACCTAAAAAAAACTGTTCATTGATTTTACGTGCGATTAATAAATTGATTCAATCGGTTTGTGTAAAATCGAAACTTTATTTTAGACAAAACAAAATAAAGTGGGTTGACCAGGGTAGGAACTCACTCAAAGAAATACCAATGACTTGGCTAAGGGTTGACCTAAACTCTTACGATTGATCCCGAATTCTGACTTATGTTATGTATGCATGTATGACGGTGTAATGCTCCACCTCAGCGAAAATACTACCCATGCAGGAAATGTCATGATTAATGCATGTGGAAATGCAAATGAATGATTGGATTGTTGTGGGGCTTAATTTCTTTAGTTGTCAATGGAAGATTGGACTTTGATATTGAAAATGCCAATGCAAATTTGGCTTTGATTTTGGAGATGCCAATAAAAATTAGACTTTGAAGGTGAACGACCAGACGAGAATTGGATTGATAGATAAATTACCAAACGGGGGTTGGTGCTTTATTTTTTTGTTTGTCAGACAGGAATTGACTTTGAGATAGTCTACTTGATGAGAACTAGTTTTTTTCATTTACTGTCAGAAGGGAACTGACTTTGGAGTTTAATTACCAGATGAGAACTGGTTTTTTAAAATGGAGATTGCCATACGAGAATTGGTTTTGATTTACTGTCAGACGGGATCTGACTTTCAAATATGTTACCAGATAGGAATTAGGGAAAGAGGTTAAGTCGTCAGATGGGAATTGGTGTTGTTTTTGGTTTGTCAGACGGAAATCGACTTTGGAATACGATTATCAGACGGGAACTGGTTTTGGCTTATTGTCAGACGGGAACTGACTTTGAAATATGACTACCTGACGAGAATCAATTTTGGTTTGCTTGTCAGACTGGAACTGACTTTGAAATTTAACTGTCATAAGGAATTGACTTACAATAGTCTATTAGACGAGAACTGGTTTTTGATTAAATGTCAAACGAGATCTAACTTGGAAATTTGTATTCTAGACGAGAACTTGTTTTTTTGTTTGTTTAATGTCAGACGAGAACTTACTTGAGAATTTGTATACTAGTCAAGAATTGGTTTTTGGTTTACTGTCAAACAGGAACTGACTTTCAAATATGTTACCAGACGAGAACTAGTGAAAGAGATTAGGTTGCCAAATGGGAATTGATTTTGATTTAACTGTCAGACATGATTTGACTTTAAAGTAGGTTACCAGACTGGAACCGGTTTTCAAAATGATTTTTCAGACGAGAACTGGACTTTAACATTTGACTACCAGACATGAACTAGTGAAAAAGATTAAGCTGCCAGACGAGAGCTGGACTTAAAATCTGACAAATTTTGAACAAGCATCGAATTCTGAAAGAGTTTCAACTTTTCCAGACAAGTACTGGTCTTCGAAAATGAGGGTGAACACCACTCACGACTCTTGATGTGCATGAGATTTGTTTTTATGAAGTATGATGATCATTTATGCAGTATTGGTTTGAGAAATGCATGAAGTGTGATGACTGATCGATGAATGCAATATGTTGATTTTGGGCTATGCCACGTAAGGTTGGGACTTTGTGAGGTACCAACCACAATTTGGCTTTTGATGTTTGATCTTTCATGCTTGTGCTACAAGGCTTTATGAGAATATGCCAGGTGAATGCGATGATATGCATGGCATGATGCTAGAGCGAAGAGACATGATTAATGCATGAGGATGATTTATGTAATTTCTTGAGGGTTTGCAAAAGTGCCCATGCAGCAGTTAATGGATGGAAGGATTCTTTTGCAACAATGCTTATTGTCTATCAAAAGGTTATTTGACAGGGTGCTAACATGACTCCCCGACACTCATTTTGAACTCAACGATTGCTGATGTATGATAGAGTTCGCTTTAGCAGCTTGAAAGTATGGAGATGGGTTTCCCCTCTGTGGCTTATCTTGCCCCACTTTGTAGGGTTTTTGACGATATTTACCTCGAAAGGAGATTTGAAAGTAGCTTATCATGACCTTGAGATGGCTTGCCTTATAATTTTGAGTCGTAGGTCAATCTGTCATTGATTAACCGACTCTTGGAGTGTTTGGCTTCTGATTGATCGAGTGATCTCTAGAGAGTTGGCTTTACCATGCTCTTGAGATGACTTGCCCTGGTATGAGCCTTGAGTGATTCTCCCCAGATTGGCTGAGTCTTGAAATGGTTTAACTCTGATTGACTGAGCTTTGGACGAATTTACCCTTAATCAATAGAACCTCTAAGTGGTGATTTGCCCCTGGTTGATAGAGTCCTAAGATGGTTTGCCCTTGATCAATTGACTTTTGAAACGATTATCCCCTTAACCAATTGATGTTTGAAGAGTTGCTTTAGATTGACCAATTCTTGGAGTGAACTTCCCCTGATCAATAGAGTCTCTGAGATTTCCTCTTTGATTTCTCCTTGTTGGAATTTTCATGATGTCAAATACTTATTTGTAGTTAAAATTGTTCATTCAAAAATGATAATTTTAATGCGAGACTCATGCAAGCTTTGAAAAAATCATTATTGAAATGATGTGGTGTATAACGAGTGGACCATTAGTCCAAACATAGTGCTAATTTAGCTATTCAAAGTGTGAGAGATAATGCGAGAATATGATACAAATGGTTAGAAAATCTCTAGGGGTCAGATTAACGCAACCTTGTTGTAATATGCTTTCAAAATAAACCTTGCTTCAATTAGGTCTTTTGATGATTGTAACGTGTCTTGGTTCACGTTTTAAAAAAAAAAGGATATAAGGTTCAAAATTTGATTTTAACCCACCCCTTATTCTTGATGATCTCCAATCTTACGTTCAATTAATTCGACACACGCATTCAACTTCTAAGAAAGTTTGAAGGTGTAAGGGTAAAGACGAAGATTCAAGTTTTAATGAGATTTTCTTGAAATAACAGTCACCTTATTTTTGTTTTTGTCAAGAATGTTGGTGACCCTTCGATTCTTGAAATAACAATCACCTTGTTTTTCTTTGTTTTCGTTGAGGATTTAAATGACCTTTTTGATTGATATTTTTGGTTCTTTTTTATCCCTAATTTTAGCATGGTCCGCTTCTTTGAAGCTTTTAGTCCATCGGGATGCCCTTATGTTTGCTTTAGTTGTTCTTTTTGTGTGTTTGACTTAGCGGGCCTTTTCCTTTTTTTTCTTTCTCCTTTTTTGATTTTTTTCTTTCTTTTGGAACAACTTTAAGGAATTTGTTCTTTTGGTTTGAAAATGCTTGTGGCTGTCATGTTATTGGTTATTGAGGAACAACCATCATAATTTTTAGATTTTTCATGATTTCTTCGACACTTTAGATGTGTGTGAAGGAGAGCATGTGTTTGATCTTGAGATGAGATGTTTCCTCTTGCAATTTGAATGCATAATCAGATTAATTGAACAAAATTATCCCGCCCATGGTTAAGCGTATGGGTTTTTAGTTTCGAAAGAAATACCAACTTCTAGGCTCTAAGTGGTTGACTAGGGATTAAATCCTTATCTATTTGGTGTTTGGGGATTTGAAAGAATGACTTACATCATCAACAAAGTTTTATTCGAAAGCATACCGTAGCAATTTGGGTATTTAGTTTTTCGTCATTCTCCTTCCAATCTTTGCTTAAATGAAAGTTTGATAAAGATAAGTGAATGGAAGAAATATGAATATATTTTTTGTTTTTGATATAAGAGAGGAAAAACGAGTGAATGCAAAATGGTTGATTTAGAAAATGCATGATCACTTCGTTAATATTACCATTAAAAAATGACAATGTTTAAAAACAAGTAGTATTTAACAGACAAAGAAATTACAAATGCAAATGATAAAAATGCCTAAAGATTGTCGGCATTTGAGGATGACTTCCTGTCTGACCTACTGGCTTTATGAGGTGCCCCTTGAGTCTTCACACTTATCAGGGCGAGCGGTTGTTGTTCACCACCATGTTTTCTTCTGGAAAGGCTATGTACTCGTTGTCAATAAACTGTTGTACTTTAGCTTTGAAAGCTCTGCATTCTCTGGTCGAGTTCCCTACTGATTCGACATGGTTGCACATCGGGATCATTTCCAGGTGGAAAAGGTTATGGCACCGACTTGAGAGTTTTGGGAACCACTAGTGAGCTTTGACTCAGAGGCTGCAGAAGTTGAGTGCATGTCATAGGAATTTGATCGAGGGGAGCATTCATTCTTTCTAGATTGTTTCGAGGCCTAGGAAGATTCTGATGTTGATTATATTATGCTCGGCTCTAGGCTCGCCGATTTGAATGAGGAACGATTCATGGTTGCTGGTATGGCACTCTAGGCATTGCTGGTTGCCCATACGGAGATGGCGCTGGAAATAGTGACTGCTGAAAAATACGGGACCATAAGGTCTACTGGTGCACCATGAGAATACCCGACACCTGCCACGACTGCATTAGTTTCATTCTCCTCTTCCTCTTGGGAGTTGCTAAGGGATTCATTATCACTAGTCTGGCAACTCGAGGTGTCTGGATTTTTCTACTTTTGAGAATGCTCTTGAATGCATTTTCCCACTATCACTAGGTCAGAGAAGCTTGATGACACACTGCCTACCATTTTCTCAAGATAAGAGCCTTGCAGAGTACCTATGAACATGTCAACCAGTTCTCTGTCTAAAAGTGGTGGTTAAACTTGGGTTGCCAATTCTCTTTACCACTATGCATATTCCTGGAAGGATTTGCTGAGCTTTTGAGATAAGTTTTACAACTGTATGCGACTGGGAGCCATGTCCAAACTGTAATGGTACTGCTTCAAAAAGGTGTTAGCTAAGACCCTCTATGACTGAATATGGCACCTTTCTAGCTCTATGTAGCAACTCAATGATGTCCCACTCAAACTGTCCTAAAAATAATGAATCATCAGCTTATCTTCGTGGGTATAAGATGCCATTTTTTGGCAGAACATTACCAAATGGCGCTTTGGGCAGCTAAGACCCATGTCTTCTCGAAGTTGGGTACTTTGAATTATAGGGGTATGACTAGGCCTAGCACCAAGAACATATCCACGACATCAAGCCAAGGATTGTCATGTACTTCCATGGCCTCAAACTTTTTCTCAAGGGCATGAAGCCTTTCATCGACAGGATTGGTTTGTGGCATCACCTGAGGTGCACCCTGAGGATTTGTCATGAAGAACGCATACCGAGGGTCTTCCTAATCAATATGAACAATGAGGTTCTCTTGCCCAATGAGGACCCCATTAGATACTGTGATATGCCCATACTGAGGTTGAGTAGGATCGTCCACTCGCGGAGGAGCATAGTCAGGGGGAAGACCGCACATTGGGTTAGTCATCACAATAAAGCCTGATGTGGGACCGACATTCTCCGTAACAACATGTTGAAAATTGTTCTTAGGCCTAGCTAGCAGAGCTTCCAACATCTGCACTACCTTGCCTTTCATGTCGTTCATATCCTTTCTCAGCTCAACTTGATTATGTTTCAAACGCTCCATTGTCCTTCAGTAGCTACCGCGGGTTGATAACCTTCAGGAATAAAGTTATGAGGCATGCCCCAAGGGAAACCAGGAGGCATGGAGTATTGAGGAACACTAGCAGGCGCCACAGAGATGGACGTAGAGACAATCTCAAAAATGAATGTTCTTTGCACAAGAGTTGAAGACGGAGGAGGGGGTGGCTGATTCTGAGCAGCCACCAATGCTTCCATCATAGCAGTGAGTCTTTCCAAACTGTCCTTCAAAGTTGTTACTTCCTCATGAAGCTCACGGTTTCTTGCTGCAATTGATCCATCTTTTTCCTTATATTAGCCCGAGTATTGTATTGGTACGACAACTTGGCTGAATGAAGACCAAGAGAAACATAAGACACCAAGAAACAATGCAAGAGATGATGCTTAATGTGCAATATGGAAATGCAAAGCCTTCAAGGAACTTTAAAGATACAAAGTAAATTGCAAACACTATATTGAAATAACACATTTGAAGTACTGTAAATCTCGTTTTATTGATAATGGAAAAGGATTACAACTTTTGGAGTACAATTTCAAGAATTCTATTCAAAACAAAAGATAATGGAAAGCTAGAACTAGAGATCCTTAGAAATCCCATGAGAAGAAGATCCTCCTTGCAGCTTCTCATTGAGCTCTTTGATCTGGTCATCCATCTGAGTCTTCTCAACTATGAGCTTGTCGACAACCAACTTCCAAACAACTGAGGTAGAAGGAGCGTATGAACTCTGAATGCTAGAGGAAAATAAATCCTCTTGCACTTTTCTTTTCTTGTTAGCCATTTCTTCTTCATTCCTTTGATTCAACTGCTTTTAAAGTTCTGCATTCTCCATGTCAACAATCTGGTACTTGTTCCTCCAAGCATCCCTCTCTTGTCGCATCTCATTCAAAGCAATCGAAAGTTTCTCTGCATCATTCATGAAAATAAGAATGGATGTTCTAGCAGCTAGAGGTAAAGGCTCTTGACGTGGATAAAACATCTTCAATGTGATAACTCTAGCTTGTACCCGTTGGAGATAAGGCTCCAAAGAAACACAATTTGACTTTCCCAAAGCTTCCCTTCCTTTTTTATATATGTGATTCCAAGCTTGCACAATCTTCTCCTTGAATGCTTTGTTGTCTTCACCCTCCTTGAAGAAGAAACCCTCCAAATAAATATTGCTTGGCTTGTCTTTCATAGGATACTCCAACTGACGACGGGTCAAAATCGGGTTGTAACTAATGCCCACCTTTGTACCAAGAAGAGGTACGTTTGGAAACTTACCACAACTATCAATGATCATCACGTTACCATAATCACGACTGTACCAAATATTGTCTGAATGAGTAAGCGACATGATTTTTTTGTGACCATAAAAAACCACCCTTGAGGTCCCAAAAAGCAATAGACCGAGGCAAGTGAGAAATAAACCACTTGTATAGCAACGAAACACAACAAGTAATTATTCCTCAACCATAAGAATTCCTGAGATGAACGGAGTGATATGCATCAGCGAGTAGAGTGGGAACTGGGTTTCCGATCAAGAAGATCTCAACAACATTAATGTCGACAAAGTTGTCAACATTAGGAAATAGGAAATCCATAAATAAGCAAGACGAAGATAGCTTCTAAAGCGTCCACACTCATCATGCTAGCGAAGTAACAGGCTCTATCCACTAGAAACTTAGCAGGTAACCCAAGAATACATCCCTTGGTAGCCATGTGAGCTTTAATCTTAGATACCTTCAAATGAGTAGATTTAGCAATATCTTGATACTTAGGAGTCTCTTCCAAACCATAAATTGGGATTCGGTCAGAAATATGCAATCCAAGTAGGACTAGAATACTCCTCAAGGGTGGGCATGAGTTGGTAATCGGGGAACATAAAACAGTGGTACACCGAATCGTAGAACTTAACCAAAGTATCTAGAACCCCACTTACCATATCGATCTTCAAAAGAGAGAAAATACTTCTATATCTATCTTTGAAAGCCTCAGGATCAACAACCAAAAATCCTAGCTCTCGTAGACCTTCCAACTTAGGACTCTTGAAAGTGAGCTTTTGAGTTTTCCTTCTTCCAAAATCCATGGTGAAAAATTCCTACAATGTTTGCAACAAACATCTTTAAGTTCCTTGAAGACTTGGTCAAAATGATGTTTTTGGATGCATGAATGCATGGATGCAACACCCACAAGCAAGGTCACACAAAACACACGGGTACAAAGGTTCAGCGTGAGCATGGAGTCAAGGGATAAGAACCAACCCCAAATGGTGTGTACTAAATTTTTTTTTGTACCTGTAGAACGAGTTCTAAAAAGTTTCCAGAGTCCTAGATCCATCTTTTGAATATTACTAGCACACCTATTACTCAGGAATCAGTAATATTCTCAAGAGAACCTCGTATGAGTGTAGTATCGCGTATCAACTATTTCAGGTTTACACCTTCATAGCCACCACAATACGTCCTAATAGGCCAAGTGTGGTAAAAGGAAAACTAAGATCTTCAGCTTCTCAGACTCCTAGGTCAAAAATAACAATGTTTTCACGATTACTCGATCGACAAATACCATCCTCAAAGGGGTCTCTACTGAATGGTGGGTCTCAAGTCCACTTGTTCGGGAGTACTCCCTATAAGTTTTCTTGACTATACTACCGCCTATCATAAGAGCTCTCAGATCCGGGTATATGATTTATCTCACCTCTCAAGATTACCCAAACATAACAACCAATAACAATCAAATCAAATAGATAAAGCATAAATAAATCAAAGTAGGCTAAACCCACTGGGAACCAGTTTCCACACTAGAGTCGCCACTTTTCTGTAGCGGGAAAATTTGTGAGTGTAGGCTATTGATTAACTTAACTCAAAAATGCAAGAGTCGTCACCACACTTTTATTTTATCTAAAAAGGAAAGAAAAAGAGCGAACAAAATCTAAAGAGTTCTAAAACAAGAACAAACAGAGAATGGGTAAGGGGGTTTGTTACGCTGAGGGAAGGTGTTAGCATCAAAAATGTCTATAGTACTCTATAGGAACCCTTTGAAATATCTGCGCTTTTTGGTTTGAAAATGTTTACTTGAAATGAGATTGGGGAGATCGGAAGAGAAATATTTTTTAAACATTTTTGTGTTTGGAGAGACTTATCGCCTCATGCCTACGTACCCGCAAAGTGCAAATATAGGATCAAAACATCGTAGTTCATGGTGCAAATATAGGATCAAAACATCGTAGTTCATGGTGCAAATATAGGATCAAAACATCGTAGTTCATGGTACAAATAACAAAAATGGTTTGTTTTGATTGTTTTTTAAATGTAAAGACAAGTCGTTATTTTAAGGAGAAAACTACGACTCGTCGCCCACAAGTATAAGATAACATTTACATCACCTAAAGATGGAGGATTTTGCTTGAATTAAAATCTACAAGCCTATCACTCAACATCTAAGTGGAAATTATCAACATCTTAAATACTATGGAGAATAGGAGAATTACATCTCAACTATGAAAATGACTCATGTCTAAACTTTATGAAAAGTTTTAAATGAAAAAGTGCACAAAGGCACAAAATGTTTGGATAAGTTTTTGTATTTTTTAAGTCTTTTAAAATTAGTCAAGTATGATTAACATTGCTTGACATTTATTAAAGAAAGCAAAGTTTGAGAAATCACTTGACCAAAGTCAAGGTTTATTATGAAAGAGGTTTAATTTTGAAAGTAAGAAAGTTTTGAAAAAGGGAGTAGATTTTGAAAATTGAAGAAGGGGTGGAGAAGAAGTGACTATCCTAGAAAGCAAAATAAGAGCTAGAGATAAGAAGAATCTAACCAAAAGATAGCAAACTAGATAGCAAGCCAAATAAGAATTCCTTCCACCTTGAGCATAAGCCAACAAGCAAAGCCAAATAAAGACCAAGATCTCAAATCCATCATAACCCAAGCATAGGGAAGGAGTCCTAATTCTAAGTCCAAGTCTAAGAATAATCCAAGAAGTCCAAGGTCTAGAATAATCCAAGAAGTCTAAGGTCTAGAGTAATCCAAGAAGTCCAAGGTCTAGGTCCATCCTCAAGCATAACCACAAGAATTAAGAGAACCAAGCTTTTAGAGGTTTAATCCTTTATAAATTTTTTGAACAAAATATGGTCCAAATGGACAAAGGAAAAAAAGCGGAAGCATAAACAATAGCATGATATGATATGATAAAGATAAAAGCGTAAAAGTAAAGAGATAGGGAGAGAGAAGGAAACATAAACAAAATTAGTACAATAATATGTTTAATATAATATACATAATAGTATTATCAACCTTCATGAAGCACAAATTGTCAAATTATGGAGAATACTTGACTAATCGTCCATAAGAATGAAAACATGGTCTCATACATTACCATGGGGAGGGCTCCGACTCGGGTGAAATCAACGAGTATGCCAACTAACCCCCAATGGGTAACAAAAGATCCAATTATTTCAAACTACACTACAGAGATTTGGAGAATAACATCTCGCTTACAAAATTGACTTAGTTTCGATTTAGGGACAATTTAGCGCTATGTTAAGCAATCATAATCGGACTTATGTAGAAGTCACGACTATCTGATGCCGGTCAATAATAATGTTTGTGCTAATGTATGCTAGAGAGACAATATGTAGACCGTCCTCCGAAATAAATATTGCACGAAAAGAAAATAGGTAACGATCTCATCTTCATAATGAGCTTGAAACAGGTTTCAATGATATTGAAGCTTTTAATTGATAAAAAAAAGAGAAGAGGGGAGAAGGGAAACCAAATTGAATTACAACATTTGGATCCTTCCATCTTTAAGTTCCATCACTCTTCTTGGTGGATTAAGGCACTAAACCTATCAATAATTCAAAGCACCTTAAATGAATTCAATGATCCACTTAAAGAAAGATTTGAACTAATGAAGGTTTATACAATCTCATCAACTCCCAAAGTCCATGGAATTTAAAGAGAAATTTGATCAACAAATTAAAATTCAAGGCAAAACCAAAAGAAAAAGAAGAAGGAGGAAAATGAGCCAAAACACTCCCAAAACAACCAAAAAACACAACTCTGACACTTGTTAATCGATTAACCACCTGGTGTTAATCGATTAAAATAGTGAAAACAACAATTCCAGAACGCAGAAACATGTGTTAATCGATTAACACCAACGTGTTAACCGATTAACATTGTTAAAACATCAGAAAATCAATTTGAAAAATTGCAAATCTTTGATCAATCATTCCATCAAACACCTCATGATCAAAGATGAAATTATGCACACAAATTTAAGCAAAACAACAGCGAACAACACCAATAAGACACAGTTCGCAAGATCCAAAGATCAAGCAACAAAAATCAACCACAGATCACATTGTGGAAGATGGATCAAGCATAACAATGGTGGATCAAGGGTTTACCAATTCAAAATATGAAAATGCTTCAAATCAACTTCAAGAACCACACTCCAAAGCCTTGATCTATATAATTTGATGATGAAGAAGTGTTTGGATGAATGTTTTAGCTTAAAGGTTAGTAAGCTTCAACGAAAAGCTTACTAACTTTTAATGGAAGAAAGAGCTTTATTGAATTTGGTGGTTGAAAGAAATTGAGAGAATGAGAAGGAAATTTGACAAGATGATTTTGGCTCTCAAAAGCTTGAAGAATGAATGAAATGAGACCTCTATTTATAGAATTTAGGCTTGGAAATTTTGGTGGTTTGAAAATTGGTTTGAAATCAAAATTAGGCTTGAAATTTGAATTTTGGAAGCAAAATCAAGATCAAGTGGTGATTAATGAGGGTGTATGATGGGAATTAATTATGATGAGGTAGGGGAATTAAAATGAGGTGATATAAAATATTCTCATGATGAATCAAGTGAATTTGGTGCCAAAATGCTGCTGAATTTGAATTTGACTCATTTTCACAAAAAACACACTGGTTAATCGATTGACCATATAGTGTTAATCGATTAACATAACAAAAATTGTGAAAATTTGCCTTTTTGTTGCACTACTGTGGCTCTGGCTCGATTCTTTTTGCTTGTCAAAGAAGACATGGAAATAAACACATGAACCTTAGAGTCTCTTGAATAATAGTCAATCAAATCTTGGGAAACTCTTGATCAAATGATCTTGAATTGTTTGCAGATCAACTTCGACTTTTTCAGATGAATTTCAATCAAGCTGAGGGATTGTTAATTGGTGTTCTTGATCCCAATCTCTTCTTGAAAAAGAGTTAGTAAAGGAAAAAACAAACATATTTTTTGTATTTTGATTAGGGTTGGTAAACATAAACAATCAAATAAAAGCAAACAAAGAAGAAGACACAAGTGCTTGGTGATCTTGCTTATGATGCAGGAGGCAAATGATATGTGAGATCTTAGGGGTAAAAATTAGGGTATTACAGTAACTTTGAAGAAATCATTTGGAGGCACTGAGAAGGTGAAAGAGGCGAGGTTACAAAATCACAAAAGAATGTATAAATTGCTTCAGATGGAAGACAACAAATGCATAACAGATTTTTTCACTAGAGTTACAACACTGCTGAATCAAATCAAGGTATGTGGGGAAGTGTTGACATAAAGATCAGTTGTTACAAATATCTTGAGGTCATTGGCTCCAATGTTTGATCACATTATAATAGTCATAGAAGAGTCGAAAGATTTGTCTACATTGACAAATTAAGAGCTTTAAGGGATGCTTAAATCTCACGAACAAAGAATGACTGAAAGAGCTACAAGAAAGTCGAAAGGTGATATGGCTCTGCAGGAAAAATTAGCAAAATAAAAGAAAGGAAGATATAAGTGATTCGACAACAAAGATAGATGAGGCCACATCAGTTCAACTGGTAAAAATCAACAAGAAGAAGGCTGGTCGAATAAGAGAAAATCCTTGTACCAAAGCAACCAAAGAGACGATGCTGCAGGTAGAGAAATAGGCGGTGGTCAAAAACCTGACAAAAGTCACATCTAGTGTTTTAACTGTCAGAAGTATGATCACTACTCTAGTGATTGTTCTGAAAAATAAAAGAATCAAGACAATGATGCAAAGTTTGCAAAGCATGAAGAAGAAGAGATGTTGTTGAAGGCCACAATAAGAGATGAAGAAAGATTCCAAGACCAATGGTACTTTGACTCAGGATGCTCATCACACATGACTGGTAGGAAATATTGGTTTGTCAGCATAAAACCCTCTATGATGAACATGGTAAAATTTGCAAATGACAATACTCTAGAAACTGAAGGTACCAATGATGTTTTGATTATGAGGAAAGATGGCAAAAAGTCAGTAATTTCCAATGTACTGTACATACCAAACATGAAAAGTAATTTGCTCAGAATATGGCAGTTTGTCGAAAAAGACTACTGTTGCGGTGGAAATAGGATATCAAATTATTAATTAATTTGAATCGCAATTCAATTCACAACCGCTCTTTGATTTATCCGAAGGAAAAGGTCAAAAAGGGAAAACCTATTTTTGCATCGTAAACACAATGCGGGGAAAGATCTAGGGTTCGGGGGTTGGTTAAATTTAGGGAAGGTATTAGCACCCTAAACTTCTGTAGTACTCTACAGGAACCTTTTGTTCAGTTGTTTACTATTTGCTTTATTCATTTGCTTAAGGTATATGTACAAAGATTAAAAGTGAGAAAAGAGACCTAAGGGGTTAATTCTAAGTTTACTCGGCAAGACATCGCATCTTGTGCCTACGTATCCTTACGGGAGTGGAATCAGAGTAATCGTAGTTCCCCTCAAAAGGGAGGTTAGAAACGTCTTGACTGTGGTCAAGGTTTCAATGGGGAATAAACGTATCTTAAGGACACGCTTACGTGGAGTCTTTGAAACTCCTATTTCTATGTTGAATTTGTTAATTGAATTAAGGTTAAATTAGGGATTCCACAGCGGGAAACCCTAAACAGAGCACGACGGCTCTTTGACCTAAAAGCTAGGGTGAAGGGCGTTTTTGTCCACGGCGGGACACCTAGGTTATTAGGGTTTGAAACGGTCAAAAAATTAGGGTTATTGACTCGGCGGTCAAACGGGTAAACCTAATTCCTTCGGAAAGATTCTAACGGTAAAACATGCAAGCAACAGAATTATTACATGGTAGAAATTAAAATGCGGAAAGTAAAGAAAGCGTCGCGACGAACACTTGCGTAAATTACAAATCCCAAAAAATGCGAAATAAAAATAAACCGCGACCATGGCCTCGCGTAAATTACATCCATGGAAATAAACAAGAATAATAATTGCGACGATGGCCTCGCATAATTACAACCCAAAGAAAATAAAATGCGAAAAGTATTGGATTAATACCCAAGGACAAAAGATGAAAATTAAACGGGAATATTAAGCATTTTTATTTTAGTATTTTTTTTAACTAGAAGATTGGAATGAAAGTGTGAAATGTTAGAAATTTAAAAATAAACAATGTTAGAAATGTTAGAAATTTATTAAGAAAAAGTTTGAGTTAAACAGTTAGAGTTTTAATAAAAAGTTAGAAATTTATGATATGAAAAAATTGAAGTGCTAGGATCTTAATTTAAAAAAAAGAGTGTTAGAAATTTTAACTTAAAGAAACAATTAGAATTTTAATTACATGAAAGGTAAATTTTAATTTAAAAAGAAATGAGGTGTTGGAAGTTTTATTTTAAAAAAAAGAAGGAAGTTAATTTTAATTTTTAAAAAAAAGAAAAAAAGAGTGGATTTTAATTTTATATAAAAAAACTAATTTTTTAAAGAAAGAGTTAGAATTGAATTTTTAATTAGAAAATCAAGTTTTATATTTATTTGAAAAAGAGTTAAGAAATCTTAATATTAATTATAACAAAAAGAGTTTTAATTTTTAATTATAACAAAAAGAGAAGTTTTAATCTTAATTATAAAAAATAGAGAGTTTTTAATTTTAATCAAAAAGAAAAATTGTAGAACTAGTTACTACCTTATAATATCATTTTAAGTTAATTAAAAAACGAGACAAACAAATCATAAATGAAAAAGAAAGAAAAATAGAAAACAACAAAAAATAATAAGAGGAGATAAATTGGGGGAGGGTTACGGTTACAAGTTTTTTGCATGGCCACGATCCCTTCTTCTTTTCCTGCAAAAAAAAAAACATCAAAAGAAAACATCCGTTAGAAATAAGAGTTGCTCACCTTTCCCCGGTTTGAAGCGGCTTTTCTACGGTGGAGTTCGTTGATGATGAACGATGATGTTTTTTTCAAAAATCTCCCCTATTCTGATAAGTCGCGAGAACGGCCGCCGTTTTTCTCTTTTGTCTCCTTCCCCTGATGACCTGCTCTTGATTTTCTGATGTTGATGAAGTTTCCTCTCATCACTTATGTTTATATAGGTAACAAATTAGGTTAATCTCTAACCTAATGCCCACCTTAAAGGCCCAACTTAAATAATTAGTCAAAACTAAATAAAACAAATTAAAACAAACTTAAAACAAACAAATTAAAACAAACTTAAAACAAACAAATTAAAACAAACTTAAAACCCTATTTTTTTACTAAACATAATAAAATCTTTTCTAATATTTTTAATTTTATGATTTTTGGATGTTTTTATGAATAATATGGAAAAAAGTGAAAAAATAATATTTCTTAAAAAATAATTTAAATTAAATACGAAAATAATAATTAAATAATTAAAAAACTATTTTTGTTTTTATGAATAATATGGAAAAAAGTGAAAAAATAATATTTCTTAAAAAATAATTTAAATTAAATACGAAAATAATAATTAAATAATTAAAAAACTATTTTTGTTATATTTTTTTTTTTATGAAAAATAGAAAATTTAGAATAAACATAAAGAAAAAACAAAAAGTGAAGAAGGTAGGAATCGAACTCTCAACCTCTCACACTCACAACTCCTTACACACAGTCTCTTGCCAATTGTGCTATTTTATTTATTCGAAATAAAGTGGCACTAGAAACCATGTAAAGGTAGGACAAATTTGTGGTACTACATGCGTAACCTGTTAATAGTTAGCTGATGCAAAAATGAGATATTATGCGACATGAATTGACTAATCTAAGGGTAAAATTTGGGGTATTACAGTTGCCCCTATTTAAATAGCTTCGCCGAATGATTTGAGCGACGTAGGCTCGAGAAATCATGGTGAAAGGGATTTAAATATAGTTAACCGAAAATTTTGCCCTTAGATGCAGTGATCATGCAAGGCTATGGATAGAACGGGACGAACTATAATGCTGACAATGGCATGAATTTAGTATGATGCGGATGATGGAATGAGAAATGCAAGGCTGCAGACGACACGACGACATAGGGGACAGACGCGACAAGAAACACACTGGGGAAATACGACGCGCCGGGACAACAACACAACACTGGGGAATTCTAAAATGATGGTCAACTGGTGCGAACACGACCAATTGTCATTTTTAGAACGGGAACGAGATTCTCAAATGGAGATGGCACCTGTGAGACGGCCTCCACTGGGGAATCTAAAAGATAAAACTGGATCACGTACGATTGCGAGATTGATTACAGAATGCTGGAGCATTGAGCAAAGAATAACATCCAAGCTTCTGTAAACTATCCCTCGTGACAGGATCAAACGGACTTTTCGGAACTCCGTAGCAAATATACAGGGTAAAGACCGACTGTATGCCAAAATAAATGGACTTTGATGGGAAATGCCCTGATAAACTTCTCGAGAGAACTGTCACTTATCGTTGGAAGGGACTTATGTGCAAAAATGGATAAGCACTCAAAAGAGGCTGCTGCTTATCTGATAAATAAATCTTCTCGCATTTAAGGTCGACGCCTGGAATACGATTCTGATTTTTCTCTTACTGAAGGATAAATAAACTTCTTCATGCTTCAAGATCGTGCTCTCCTGAACATGAAAAGGGTAAACTGAACTTCCTCATACTTCAGAATCGTGCTCTCCTGAATATGATTCGGCTCTTTCTTGTAAATGAAATTCTTCATACTTCAGAATCGTGCTCTCCTGAATATGAGACTGGATGACTGAAGATACTCATATTTCAGAATCGTGCTCTCCTGAATATGAAACTGGATGACTGAATTTACTCATATTTCAGAATCGTGCTCTCCTGAATATGAAACTGGATGACTGAATTTACTCATATTTCAGAATCGTGCTCTCCTGAATATGAAACTGGATGACTGAATTTACTCATATTTCAGAATCGTGCTCTCCTGAATATGAAACTGGATGACTGAATTTACTCATATTTCAGAATCGTGCTCTCCTGAATATGAAACTGGATGACTGAATATACTTCATATTTCAGAATCGTGCTCTCCTGAATATGAAACTGGATGACTGAAGGTATTCATATTTCAGAATCGTGCTCTCCTGAATATGAAACTGGATAATCGAACTTCCTCATAACTCAGAATCGTGCTCTCCTGAATATGATTCGGTTCCTGAAATTTCTTCATTCTTCAGAATCGTGCTCTCCTGAAAAACGGCCAACTGAACTTCCTCATAACTCAGAATCGTGCTCTCCTGAATATGATTCCGCTCCTTCTTTTACTAAAGGATAAATGAACTTCTTCATAACTCAGAATCGTGCTCTTCTGAATATGATTTCGCTCAAACCTTCTCGTAACTCAAGATCGTGCTCTCCTGAATACGAATTGGTTCGTACCTCAAGACGGCAGGTAAATGGAAGCCCAACTGCTCCATGGAGATGGCCATTTGCTGTGAGTCATAACGAGGATATGATCGACTTCTTAGGTGAGAAATGTCGTGTGTTGATGCTGTAAGATGTAAAGTGTAAAGGGTTGTAACATGTAGGATTGTAAAGTGTTTTACTGATAGATTTTCCAGGCGTGAACTGGCGTGTATCTGTAAAGGATTGTAGTTGATTTTCTTGAAAGATAGTGCAAAATAAATGCACGTCCGGGTACGGTGATAAACTTCTCAAGCGAGATAGTCGCGTATCTGTCATGGTATGGTGAAAATCTTAGATGGTGCAAAATAAATGCACGTCCGGTTGGGCTTGACGACCGACAAGACTGAGATTCAATCTAGGATCGAGCTAGAAAGAAGACTGGTAATCAAGACTCCATCGAGGGAATGAACTCGAAGGGTAGATATCTTATCCTGGCGAGGAAAGATAGCTGAAGTAACCGTCATCCACGAGGATCGAGCTCCGTGGGGAAACTGGAAACACATATGTATTTTATGCTTAGGGCTGACAATCTATTTGGAGAGAATGGACGAACCCAGTTACTCGGCGGTAACAACCAAATGATGGAGAGACACAATGAACCTGTGAATGCTAACGCATATGTTGATGCATATGTTAATGTGAATGTATGTTAATGTCTATGTATGTAACTATGCAAGATGTTATGAAATGAGTATGTTGAGTATGTAATGAATATGTAATGAATATGTAATGAATATGTAATGAATATGTAATGAAATAGGCATGTGATGCTTATGCCCTTGCGTATGCTGACGAAACAGACTAGAGACGGGACGAGAGATGAAATAAACATCTCGACGGAAATACCCTGCGTTCTCTGCAACCAATACGTCAATCATGGGTAAGAAAGATCAATGGTAGAACCGGATCTGGTTTTAAAGTTCTGAATTCTCTGAGGAGAAGGTAATTTGCTTGGGTGTACAGTATCACGTCTTCACACGGGGAGAAGAAAACCTGAGGGACACTTTTGAGTTACCCAAGAAAAAGTTGTCAGCTTATAGTCTCGCTGGGGACTGTGATGAGGCAATAGCTTGGGAGCCTGTTGCAACACTGAGATTTACTGGGGAACGAAGGCCGCCGTGAGTAAAATCCATCGGGTGCATGAAGAAAAGTTGTGAAACCACATGGCTTTGATCTTGAAGGATCTTGTAGTAGTCGCCATTTGTTTCCTTTAAAAACATGGTGCCCCAGGATACTTGCGTTGCGAGGTAGGGTCATCTCAAGAGGATTTTATAGAGAACACCGAGTCCGGTTGCCCCATTGTTCTCAAACTCTTTGAGGGATTTGTCAGGTCTTGACGTAACTGGCACAAATTAATCGTGTTACGACGAAATCTTTGAGAAATAGCTCTTAAGAACTTCAGATTCGCGTTGGTAAGCGAACTGGGAAACTGCCTGCCCCTGTTTAGCAGGATCTTCAAGTTCCACGGGTTATGTCCATATATAAATCTCTAAGATATCAAGCAAAGTCGTCATGCCTGAAATGCCTATCCGGATCTTGTCAATGTACACATATATTTGTCTTGAATTTTTGTTTTGAAAAAAAGATATCGCAATAACTTGTGACCGAAATCACTAGTCAGGATATAAGTTTTAATTATAATGCCATCATGAATTTTTTCTGAGCATAGCTCGTAGGAGTCAGGAAACGTGATCTTGTCAAGTATGCTTTCAACCGAAGTCCTACTTCAATTAGGTCTTTTAAAGGTTGTATCGTGGCTCAGTTCACGGTTTAAGAAACAAAAGGATAAAGGCTCAAAGTTATATTTGTACCCACCCATTCTTCGTGATGTTCTCCAATCCTAATTCAGTTAACCGGATACGAACGCTCATATCTCAAGCGGATTTGCTATGGTCGAGAACTTATCAAGGCTTTGGACATGGCAGTCGCTCACCTATTACACGATCTTGTTCTTTACTAGGGACTATTTATTGTACCCTCTTGTTTTGCTTTTATTCCCTAACTTTTTCCTGGACGACGTCTTTTGATCTGACTTTGGAGTCCAGCGGGATGCCCCAGTTTTGCCTAAGTCTCCTTCATAGGTTTTGACTTAGCGGGCTCTTATTTTTTTGAATATTCTTTTATGCACAAGTCGTGTAAATCTTTTGAAAGGCTCGTGACTGCCCCACTCCTTAGGTAACCGAGGGATAGTCATTGTATTGGACTTCTTAAGATGCTAAGGATAAATTCTCGAAGGTTTGCTCTTCCTTTTTAAGAGTCTAAGCGCTCGATCGGTTTAACTGAAACCTACCCTGCCCCAGGTTAGGATGAAGGTTCTTAAAAAGAAAGAAAAACTCCTACTTCAAGGCTCAAAGGGTTGACTAGGGATTAACATCCTTATATCTCCAGTGTTTGGGATTTGAAACAATGCCTTACATCATCAGCGGGTTTCAATCGAAAGCATACGACAAGAAATCTGACGTTTTGGGTTCGTCATCCTCCCCCCAATTCTCCATCAGAACAAGAGATCGGGTAAAGTTGGCATTATAATTTATGAAAACGTTTTTGAATGAGTGAAGCGAATGGATTTATTCAAGACAAACATATGTGTTGCATCAAAGATAAACAAGTTCGTGCATGCTAAATATGCTTAATCAAAGAGAAATGCATATAAATAAACAAATGAACTGTCGGAAAAATCCTTCTAAATGTTTATGAAATCTTGCATTCAAGAGTAACAGTTTCCTTTGGCGGAGCCTCAATGGAAAGGACGTCTGGTTCATGATCACTGTGAGTCGTCATGGCTTACCCCAGTTATGCTGGTCACATCTTCAACAGTTTTCAGTCGTTGCTTCAAAATAAATTTCCCAGATCCTTTGTTGATCCCGGTCATATCACCTTGAGGGTTACTGAAATGAAGCGGGCTAGGCCTTTGAATAATGACTGGATTCGGCTGATAGGCGTAGCATGCTTTGCAGAATTTGCACTTGACGAGTGAGGAACCCCGAAAGGAGTCTCGATCTTCAGCTGAGCATCGCCAAAAGACAACTTCTTCGTTTCTAGCAAATTTCTGACAACTTTCTTAAGAGCATAGCAATTCTTTAGATCATGGCCGGGCGCACCCTCATGAAATAAACAATGAGCGGTAGCGTTGTAACTTGCAGGTAATGGATTAGGTGGAGGATTAGGAGGCGGACCCAAAGCCCGAGTAGTGATGAGACCTTGCTTGACCAAAGAGGGACACAACTCGGTAAAAGTCATCGGGATCGGCGGACAAGGTTTATACGTTCTTCTGTTTGGCATATTCTGGCGAGGAGCCGGACTCTTTGGCTGTTGAGGAGCAGGAGTATTGGGTGCCTGTAGGTAGTTGACAGGAGGCGGCTAAACAGGAGGTTGTTGCATAGGTTGATATATGGGAACCTGTTGATTGAAAGAAGGTGTAATAGCTGCCACATAGGGTTGTTGAGCATATTGGACCGGGTACCCTTGAGGTTGAGCATAACCTTGCAGATGCCGATAAAAGCGTTCCCTTGGTTTACCAGAGGATATAGCATTAGTCTCACTCTCCTTCTTTTTCTGGGAGCTATAAGGAGGTTTCTTCGGCTGATCCTTAGAAGCGCCATGATTATTTGTCATTTTACCACTCTTCATACCCAATTCAATCTTGACACCCACAGCAACGATGTCGGAGAAATTTGAAGTCACACTACCCACCATTCTCTCGTAAAATTCTGGACGGACTGTGTCGACAAACCAATCAGCTAACTCTTTCTCGGTCAAAGGAGGTTCTACTTGCGAAGCAGTCTCTCTCCACCTTTGAGCATACTCTTTGAATGACTCAGAATTCTTTTGTGACATACTCAGCAGCTGTCTTCTGTCAGGAGCCAGATCCATATTGTACTTGTAGTGTTTGATGAAAGCGTCAGATAAATCTTGAAAGCTCTTAACGCGGGATTGGTCCAAAGTTAAATACCACTTGGAAGAAGCACCCTTCAAACTGTCTTGGAAGCAATGAATCATCAGTTTATCATTCTCAACATGGGCAGCCATTTTGCGATAATACATGATCAAATGACTCTTAGGACAGGTGGCACCTTCATAGCGATCGAAGTTCGGAGTTTTGAACTTCGGGGGAATAACTAAACCCGAGACCAAACAAACATCCCTTGCAGCAGTCCCAAAAATTTGATCACCCTCTACCTTTTTCAATCTCTGGACGATAGTGTTTACTTCCTCACGAAGCTTATCATGTTTCTCATAACCCTCAACATTCTCATCAAGATTATCAAAAGATGTCTCATTGAAGTACGGTTGCGCACGAGTGTGTACAACAGGTGGTGCAAAGATAGGAGCCCCCCTAGAAACTTCAGAAAACAAAGGCACGGCTTGCTGAACAGGTTGATTAATCGGAACAGTGGCTTGAGGAGGCACAAAACCCGGAGCAAGACCATAAGGTGGGTCCCTTGCTACGGTCACACTTGGTGGAGGGTCCACAGTAACGCCGGTGATCTCAGAAACAACAGTGGGCTGGGTATCCATCTTAGCATTCATGACATGTAACAATTCCATCATACGCCCCATACCCCCTCGAAGGTCTTCAAGTTCATTGCTAAGGCGATCAATCTCTTTTGCCTGATCCTCCATTCTTTTTCGAGTTTGAGCTCTGGTGTTGTATTGGTGCCGAGAACTCAGGGTGACGAAACTGGAAGGTGAGAGAACCGAGTGTGAGAAATCGGGAGACACATGTAATGCAAGAGTATGATGCTAAAATGTGAATGTAAATGAAGATTTCATGGAATTCAAAACATTTACGAATGTCGTGGGGTACCAAAGAAATCTTTTTCTTGTTTTGTCATTCTATTTTTTTATATTTATGGTATCCCGCAATATCCATAAATGATGTTTGAACTTCATGAAATACAATGCGATGAGATGCTTTATGGATGCAATGCATGAAAACACACAAAGTCCTAGGTTAAAGGCTTGCATGAGGTTCAAAGGCAAGTACCCTCCCCTGAAGTTAGATGGTTCATCCTGTCCTACAAAAGTAACCAGGTTCTAAGGGATCTCAATATCATTGATCCTTCACAAGGGTGGTTGTTCAGAAGGCAACTTACTTGCCAACCAAAACCCTCCAAGTTTAAGATCTCAATGAGCGTAGTATCGAGTGTCAACCAACTTCAGTCTGCACCAAAGCCGGTTACCTCACTACTTTCTAAAGGCCAAGATGAGTTAACTAGGGTTCTAAAAGTCAGTTAGTGCATTGACAACATATGGCAGCCTCAATATTATCCTCAACTTGACTTAAGGAATATAAGCACCAACCAAGAAGTCGCACTAACTATGGCCACCAGATCAACCGTATCGATATACGTCGTACAGTTTCCTTGGTCTATTGCCATTTACCTAAGGCACACTAGATCCGGGTGTAGGACTCATCTCACAGCACAAGGAACAGTCCCACAATCAAAGCACAAATATATACATGTAAATGAATAATAACACAGATAGTAATAAATATGAACAAGTTAGGGATAACCCTCAAAAGTTAGAAGTCCCCAGTGAAGTCGCCATTTTCTGTTGCGGTGGAAATAGGATATCAAATTATTAATTAATTTGAATCGCAATTCAATTCACAACCGCTCTTTGATTTATCCGAAGGAAAAGGTCAAAAAGGGAAAACCTATTTTTGCATCGTAAACACAATGCGGGGAAAGATCTAGGGTTCGGGGGTTGGTTAAATTTAGGGAAGGTATTAGCACCCTAAACTTCTGTAGTACTCTACAGGAACCTTTTGTTCAGTTGTTTACTATTTGCTTTATTCATTTGCTTAAGGTATATGTACAAAGATTAAAAGTGAGAAAAGAGACCTAAGGGGTTAATTCTAAGTTTACTCGGCAAGACATCGCATCTTGTGCCTACGTATCCTTACGGGAGTGGAATCAGAGTAATCGTAGTTCCCCTCAAAAGGGAGGTTAGAAACGTCTTGACTGTGGTCAAGGTTTCAATGGGGAATAAACGTATCTTAAGGACACGCTTACGTGGAGTCTTTGAAACTCCTATTTCTATGTTGAATTTGTTAATTGAATTAAGGTTAAATTAGGGATTCCACAGCGGGAAACCCTAAACAGAGCACGACGGCTCTTTGACCTAAAAGCTAGGGTGAAGGGCGTTTTTGTCCACGGCGGGACACCTAGGTTATTAGGGTTTGAAACGGTCAAAAAATTAGGGTTATTGACTCGGCGGTCAAACGGGTAAACCTAATTCCTTCGGAAAGATTCTAACGGTAAAACATGCAAGCAACAGAATTATTACATGGTAGAAATTAAAATGCGGAAAGTAAAGAAAGCGTCGCGACGAACACTTGCGTAAATTACAAATCCCAAAAAATGCGAAATAAAAATAAACCGCGACCATGGCCTCGCGTAAATTACATCCATGGAAATAAACAAGAATAATAATTGCGACGATGGCCTCGCATAATTACAACCCAAAGAAAATAA
The DNA here is from genome assembly GCA_963859935.3 of Lathyrus sativus. Taxonomy (NCBI): domain Eukaryota; kingdom Viridiplantae; phylum Streptophyta; class Magnoliopsida; order Fabales; family Fabaceae; genus Lathyrus; species Lathyrus sativus. The sequence continues at coordinate 650,673,160 of OZ012738.1, read as the reverse complement.
AATGCGAAAAGTATTGGATTAATACCCAAGGACAAAAGATGAAAATTAAACGGGAATATTAAGCATTTTTATTTTAGTATTTTTTTTAACTAGAAGATTGGAATGAAAGTGTGAAATGTTAGAAATTTAAAAATAAACAATGTTAGAAATGTTAGAAATTTATTAAGAAAAAGTTTGAGTTAAACAGTTAGAGTTTTAATAAAAAGTTAGAAATTTATGATATGAAAAAATTGAAGTGCTAGGATCTTAATTTAAAAAAAAGAGTGTTAGAAATTTTAACTTAAAGAAACAATTAGAATTTTAATTACATGAAAGGTAAATTTTAATTTAAAAAGAAATGAGGTGTTGGAAGTTTTATTTTAAAAAAAAGAAGGAAGTTAATTTTAATTTTTAAAAAAAAGAAAAAAAGAGTGGATTTTAATTTTATATAAAAAAACTAATTTTTTAAAGAAAGAGTTAGAATTGAATTTTTAATTAGAAAATCAAGTTTTATATTTATTTGAAAAAGAGTTAAGAAATCTTAATATTAATTATAACAAAAAGAGTTTTAATTTTTAATTATAACAAAAAGAGAAGTTTTAATCTTAATTATAAAAAATAGAGAGTTTTTAATTTTAATCAAAAAGAAAAATTGTAGAACTAGTTACTACCTTATAATATCATTTTAAGTTAATTAAAAAACGAGACAAACAAATCATAAATGAAAAAGAAAGAAAAATAGAAAACAACAAAAAATAATAAGAGGAGATAAATTGGGGGAGGGTTACGGTTACAAGTTTTTTGCATGGCCACGATCCCTTCTTCTTTTCCTGCAAAAAAAAAACATCAAAAGAAAACATCCGTTAGAAATAAGAGTTGCTCACCTTTCCCCGGTTTGAAGCGGCTTTTCTACGGTGGAGTTCGTTGATGATGAACGATGATGTTTTTTTCAAAAATCTCCCCTATTCTGATAAGTCGCGAGAACGGCCGCCGTTTTTCTCTTTTGTCTCCTTCCCCTGATGACCTGCTCTTGATTTTCTGATGTTGATGAAGTTTCCTCTCATCACTTATGTTTATATAGGTAACAAATTAGGGTAATCTCTAACCTAATGCCCACCTTAAAGGCCCAACTTAAATAATTAGTCAAAACTAAATAAAACAAATTAAAACAAACTTAAAACAAACAAATTAAAACAAACTTAAAACAAACAAATTAAAACAAACTTAAAACCCTATTTTTTTACTAAACATAATAAAATCTTTTCTAATATTTTTAATTTTATGATTTTTGGATGTTTTTATGAATAATATGGAAAAAAGTGAAAAAATAATATTTCTTAAAAAATAATTTAAATTAAATACGAAAATAATAATTAAATAATTAAAAAACTATTTTTGTTATATTTTTTTTTATGAAAAATAGAAAATTTAGAATAAACATAAAGAAAAAACAAAAAGTGAAGAAGGTAGGAATCGAACTCTCAACCTCTCACACTCACAACTCCTTACACACAGTCTCTTGCCAATTGTGCTATTTTATTTATTCGAAATAAAGTGGCACTAGAAACCATGTAAAGGTAGGACAAATTTGTGGTACTACATGCGTAACCTGTTAATAGTTAGCTGATGCAAAAATGAGATATTATGCGACATGAATTGACTAATCTAAGGGTAAAATTTGGGGTATTACAACTACAAAGTGTCGATTGAAGACAAGATGATGAGAGTTCTCGACTCAAGTGGAAGGTTAATCTTGAAGGCTCCTATGTCCCAAAATAGAACTTTCAAGATTGAACTTAATGTGATGCTCAACACAAGTGCCTTGCAACTGCAGTTAGCAAGGATGATTGGATGTGGCACTATAGACTTAGCCATCTCGATTTCAAAGACATTAGAGATCTGAAGAGAAGAAATACGGTGTCAGAGTTTCCAGAAATCGACATTCCAAATGAAGTGTGTGAAGAATGTGTGTAGGCGAAGCAACACAAGAACAACTTCAGCAAGGATGCAGGAAGCAATTCAAAGGCAATCCTTGAAACCATATACTCTGATGTATGTGGTCCTTGAAACCATATACATCGAACAACACCAATAAAACACAGTTCGCAAGATCCAAAGATCAAGCAACAAAAATCAACCACAGATCACATTGTGGAAGATGGATCAAGCATAACAATGATGGAACAAGGGTTTACCAATTCAAAATATGAAAATGCTTCAAATCAACTTCAAGAACCACACTCCAAAGCCTTGATCTATATAATTTGATGATGAAGAAGTGTTTGGATGAATGTTTTAGCTTAAAGGTTAGTAAGCTTCAACGAAAAGCTTACTAACTTATAATGGAAGAAAGAGCTTTATTGAATTTGGTGGTTGAAAGAAATTGAGAGAATGAGAAGGAAATTTGAAAAGATGATTTTGGCTCTCAAAAGCTTGAAGAATGAATGAAATGAGACCTCTATTTATAGAATTTAGGCTTGGAAATTTTGGTGGTTTGAAAATTGGTTTGGAATCAAAATTAGGCTTGAAATTTGAATTTTGGAAGCAAAATCAAGATCAAGTGGTGATTAATGAGGGTGTATGATGGGAATTAATTATGATGAGGTAGGGGAATTAAAATGAGGTGATATAAAATATTCTCATGATGAATCAAGTGAATTTGGTGCCAAAATGCTGCTGAATTTGAATTTGACTCATTTTCACAAAAAACACACAGGTTAATCGATTGACCATATAGTGTTAATCGATTAACATAACAAAAATTGTGAAAATTTGCCTTTTTGTTGCACTACTGTGGCTCTGGCTCGATTCTTTTTGCTTGTCAAAGAAGACATGGAAATAAACACATGAACCTTAGAGTCTCTTGAATAATAGTCAATCAAATCTTGGGAAACTCTTGATCAAATGATCTTGAATTGTTTGCAGATCAACTTCGACTTTTTCAGATGAATTTCAATCAAGCTGAGGGATTGTTAATTGGTGTTCTTGATCCCAATCTCTTCTTGAAAAAGAGTTAGTAAAGGAAAAAACAAACATATTTTTGGTATTTTGATTAGGGTTGGTAAACATAAACAATCAAATAAAAGCAAACAAAGAAGAAGACACAAGTGCTTGGTGATCTTGCTTATGATGCAGGAGGCAAATGATATGTGAGATCTTAGGGGTAAAAATTAGGGTATTACAGTAACTTTGGAGAAATCATTTGGAGGCACTGAGAAGGTGAAAGAGGCGAGGTTACAAAATCACAAAAGAATGTATAAATTGCTTCAGATGGAAGACAACAAATGCATAACAAATTTTTTCACTAGAGTTACAACACTACTGAATCAAATCAAGGTATGTGGGGAAGTGTTGACATAAAGATCAGTTGTTACAAATATCTTGAGGTCATTGGCTCCAAAGTTTGATCACATTATAGTAGTCATAGAAGAGTCGAAAGATTTGTCTACATTGACAAATTAAGAGCTTTAAGGGATGCTTAAATCTCACGAACAAAGAATGACTGAAAGAGCTACAAGAAAGTCGAAAGGTGATATGGCTCTGCAGGAAAAATTAGCAAAATAAAAGAAAGGAAGATATAAGTGATTCGACAACAAAGATAGATGAGGCCACATCAGTTCAACTGGTAAAAATCAACAAGAAGAAGGCTGGTCGAATAAGAGAAAATCCTTGTACCAAAGCAACCAAAGAGACGATGCTGCAGGTAGAGAAATAGGTGGTGGTCAAAAACCTGACAAAAGTCACATCTAGTGTTTTAACTGTCAAAAGTATGATCACTACTCTAGTGATTGTTCTGAAAAATAAAAGAATCAAGACAATGATGCAAAGTTTGCAAAGCATGAAGAAGAAGAGATGTTGTTGAAGGTCACAATAAGAGATGAAGAAAGATTCCAAGACCAATGGTACTTTGACTCAGGATGCTCATCACGCATGACTGGTAGGAAATATTGGTTTGTCAGCATAAAACCCTCTATGATGAACATGGTAAAATTTGCAAATGACAATACTCTAGAAACTGAAGGTACCAATGATGTTTTGATTATGAGGAAAGATGGCAAAAAGTCAGTAATTTCCAATGTACTGTACATACCAGACATGAAAAGTAATTTGCTCAGAATATGGCAGTTTGTCGAAAAAGACTACAAAGTGTCGATTGAAGACAAGATGATGAGAGTTCTCGACTCAAGTGGAAGGTTAATCTTGAAGGCTCCTATGTCCCAAAATAGAACTTTCAAGATTGAACTTAATGTGATGCTCAACACAAGTGCCTTGCAACTGCAGCTAGCAAGGATGATTGGATGTGGCACTATAGACTTAGCCATCTCGATTTCAAAGACATTAGAGATCTGAAGAGAAGAAATATGGTGTCAGAGTTGCCAGAAATCGACATTCCAAATGAAGTGTGTGAAGAATGTGTGTAGGCGAAGCAACACAAGAACAACTTCAGCAAGGATGCAGGAAGCAATTCAAAGGCAATCCTTGAAACCATATACTCTGATGTATGTGGTCCTATCCAGGTGGATTCAATTAGAGGTAACAAATATTTTGTCACATTCGTAGATGATTTTAGTCGAAAACCATGGACTTAGTTGATCAAGTCGAAAAATGAAGTGATCGAGGTATTTGCCAAGTGTTAATCTATGGTTGGAAGAGAAAGTGGTCGAAAGCTCAAGTTTTTGATTGAGGTATTTGTGCACAGGAGGTTTAAGCGTTATTTGTATTGCGGTAGAACGAAAAATAACATGTCCTTCATGAAAAGCTTTTGAATTTCCTAAGGTGGAAAAATAAAGTTTGATTGGTTGTGATTGATTTTTAAGAGATACATATTAGATGGTCCCCCGATACAATGAGTACCTAGATATATGAGGAATCAGGAATAATACACCACCAAGATCTTTTTCATCCTTTAATTATGAAAAACTGCCTTGATTTGAATTGCACTAAAGTCTATGAATGAAGGTGAATACTTTGAACAACTAGGTCATACGTCCCGTATCCAAAGATATTCAGAATAAGGAAGGGAACACACCCGCTTATTCTTCTCCATTTTCTTAAGGCTCGTGGCGCACATTGCGCATCATATTTTTAGGTATTTCATGATTTATTAAGAAAAAGAGTTTTTGTTTTAATGGACATAAAAGATAAAGTACAATGGCGTAAAATTGGTAGATTTGACCAAAGCTTGTGAATTATCAATATAATCGCAACATAGCTTTTATAACACCAAAAGGGTATGAAAATCATGTAATCAACCCTTAGATTCAAAATTTAGCAAGCTAACCAAAAGGATTAATCAAAACTAAATTCCTAAGGGATCATGCTTAATCAATTAACCAATTAATTAATCATGAATAAAATCAAACATCATATTTTTAATTCATGCAATAGTCAAGTTATGGACTTGAAGAGCCAAAAGGGCAAAACTGTGTCATGATCAAAATTAAAATCAACATATAACCAAAGGTTAAAACCTAAATAAAAATTATGTCTATACTAAAGAAATAACCAAAAGCTTAATCATGTCATCCTAAAGTCAAGATTAGTTTCTAATTAAAATCAACCCTAAGAAAATATCAAGATTAAATCATAATTAAGGCATTAAAACCTAAGTAAATTAATTCCTAAAATAAATAAATAATCAAACACCTTTCTGCCAGGGGGTTTGGAATGGAAAAGAGGGTGTGTGTTCAAGGAAAAAATGGTGTTGGGCCTCTGGGAATTAAATGAAGGTGAGCAAAATGCACAAGAATGGATGAGGGTTGAATTGTGTTTTTTTGTTTCTGTAGTTTGCATCTGATCAGAGTTTAGAATCTGAAATGGTGTTCAGGTTCTGATTATATGTTGCAACGAATGTTAACAAAAGAAAATAAAAAATAACAGAACACACAGAGATTTATACTGGTTCCTCCCAAATGAGAGTGGTCTAATCCCCTTGCAGCACAAAAGATTTTCACTATAATAAAAAACATGATTACAATCGATTATGCACTTAAGTATAAGACTTTTCTTTGCTCATACCCTCAGCCCGAGACTTCCTGCTTAAACCCCTCAGGTCTAAGACTTCTGCTCAGGTCCCACGAACCCAAGACTTCCCTACTTAAGTCCCTCAGACTCAAGACTTCTGCTCAGACCCTCGGTCCAAGACTTCCCTACTCATATTCCACGAATCTAAGACTTCTGTTCAAGCCATTCAGGCCCAAGACTTCCTTGCTCAAGTTCTACGAACTTAATACTTCCTTGCTCAGGTTCCACGAACCCAAGACTTTTTCTCAAGCCCTTCGGGCTCAAGACTTTCTTGCTCAGACTCACAATCCAAGACTTCCTTGCTTAAATCCCACTGATTTAAGACTTCTACTCAATCAACAATTGATTAATAATTTCAATCCTCTAGCACATAAAAGGAGACTTACTTGGCTCAAGCTTCTCAGCAAGAGACTTTACTGCTCAAGCACATAGTAAGAGACTTTATCTAAACTACTAAACAATCATGTTTAGCAGAATAGAGAATAAGGTGTACTTGATATAATTATCAGATGTACATGGTAATCACCTTAACAACGAGCTCTAAGCACTTAAGATTTATTAGATATTCAATGTTTAAGAAATCTTATGGCTTATTATAATTTACAATATATAATAGAAAATCTGCATACTCGATTGCGTTACTTATTGTATGATCTTGTTATTCCTCCATCCAAACATAAATGAAGAACACTTTTATCCTTCTTGGATTTCCTTCTATATTTTCCCTTTTAATTGCTCCCTTGTTCGAAGACTTCAGTTTGAATCTTCAGTAGCTTATATAGAAGTTGTAGAAGACTAGCCATTGGAAGAGATAACTTAAACAAGTATCTTTATTTTTCCACAGTGTAAGAAATATTGAAGAGAGATACACCAAAAGATCTTAATCCATTGTGCAACATGTTTCACCATTGTGTCTTCCATGTAATCTTGTACTATAGAGCCGTTGAGAGTAGATATCCGTAAGGCATGTCAACTCTTCTTTAGCCTTGTGAACTTAGACTCTAGCTAACAAACTGATTTGACAATGCAACTTGCTTTTTGCGGTACATATAACTTTAGCTTTATCACTAATTCTGAATGATCACCAGAAGCTAATCAGATTCACCAAGTGTAGATACAATATGTTGCTTCTTATGATGCGAGACCTTCAGCTTCAGAGTCTACGCCAAACATCACTTAGAGAATATTCTTCAGATTCTGCACCATCAGAAGCTAGTAATTCAGCTTTTCTCAAGTGTGTCTTTATATATCTGATTCTAAATATATAACTTTAAGCATTAAAACTTGCATACTTGGAACACACATTAGATAACACCATTATTCTTTTAATACTTTGTTATCATCAAAACCTAAGGAATATATGTTATGAACAAATCTTGTTCTAACATTGAAGGCCCAAGTCTGTTGTTTTTGTTTGTTTAACCTAAAAAAAGAAGGGGCAGATCAGCAGCTAATTGGGTGCATTAAAGTAAAAATAGTGATGGCTAATGGACTCGAGAAATTTTATTGAGGCCCATAGCGAAATCAGAGGGGAAAAAGGTTCCGTGTCTCACTCAGACTCCTCATCATTCTCTCATTCTCACTATTTCAACACTTTACTCATTAGAAATTGTCCCGCTGCACCGGAGGCCGCAGGGCTCTTTCAATCTCAAATTTTCAGACACTATAACAACCCTCTTTTCATGTCATATCCATCCCTAACCTTCATCTATCTCTGAACTCCTTCAAAAAATTTCAATTTTGCCTCAAAACAAAGAAACCCTAAAACTTCAGATGTAAGTTAAATGATCCACACACGTGAAATCAAAATGAAATCAAGGGGGTCTTGTTCACACAAGCTATCTCTACCACGTGGTATCAAGAAAAGAAAAAAAGGATGAAGAATTGAGGAAGCTTAGAGACCTACCTACGGAGCCGATGTCTGCTATAGTGATGGTTGCAAAAAAGCTTGAAAAAGGTGATGCAAGAAACCCAAAGGGGGACTCCAAATTCTCAAGTACAAATATGCTTGTATACTCAATCTACTTCTTTTTCCTCTTTTTTTTTGTTTCAATTTTCTTGATTCTTGAGTTGTTGCTATTGTTGTGAATTGGCTGTTGAATATGAGTATGATAGAATAATAGAATGTAGTAGATAGAGATTGCAAAAAATTGAGTGATTGAGAGGTTCAATTGATGATGGCGATGATGCCTCAGATTAGATGGAGTAGGGTTGTAGCTTGAAGGTTAATGTTCAGTTGATTCAGAGCTTGAACATGAAGCTCTAATCAATAATGGATTGATGAGCTATAGAGTGAGGGCTGAGAGAGAATTTTGCATTGTAACCTTAGGGATATTTTGTGACCTTTTGATGAAGGTGAAATGATGGTTTTTTTTATAGGTGTAGGATAGAAGGATTATGGAGGAAAATTTAGTTAGGTGGTTATGTGAGATTGAATGAGAGACATAGGATGGTGATCCTAGGGAGAATTTAATCAAGGGTGGAGAATGAGAGTTAGTTGTAAATTGGTTTTATTAAGGGTGTAAATTAATGAGAGGTTTCTGTTTCTTTTACACTAGGTTTAGTTGAAAATGGGGATGTGAGTGTGTTAGTTCAAGTTTGTTATGATTCAAAAGTTGGTTAGAGCTCTTTTGGAGGGAAAATAAAGCAATGAGTATTTTGATCATTTTGTGGGGGCCACGTGGCAGCTGGTAGTTAGGGGAAGTTAAAGAAGTTAGGAAGTTTGTTTGAGTTTGTTAATTGGTTAGAAGAAGTTTGTTAGAGTTGGTTATTGACTTTGGAGATTTAAGGTTGTTAGTGGTTAGCCATTTGGTTTAGAGAGGTTAGTAGTTAGAACCTAGGTTAGTTAACTGATGGAAAATAGATAGGTTATGTTAACTGTTAAAAAAATCAGTTAGCAAGTTAGTTGTTAATAGCAATAAAAGCATTTATGCTATGTTAACTGTAAAAAAGAGTGAGATGGTGGTTAGTTGATTAACTTTTTTGGCTTGACGTTGAACTTAAGTTCCCTCCTCCATTTGGTTTGAATTTCTTGAACTGTAATTTTAAACTATTTCAAATTCCCCATTTAGATGTAAGTTGCAACTTGAGCCTCTTGTATGAATTTTTTGAATGTGGACTGAATTGGGTTTGAACCATGTATGTGTTGGATTCAACCTCCTTCTAAACTTATGATGCTTGTTTGAATTTCTTGGATCTTGTAGAATGAATGTTATGGCTCTTGAATGTGTATAACTGTGTGTATGCATTGCATGTTCTAGATCTGTTACGAGTTGCAATGATGGTCTGCATAATGTTGATGTGTTTGCAATGGTTATTGCATATGCTGAGAGAACTGGTTGTGATGAAATGATGTTGTTTGGTTTTGATGAATTACACGAGCATGGCCGCATATGTGTACTTGGGTAGGGATCTGTTTTGCAATATGATGATGATGTATTGAAATATGTAAGTCTGGTGCAGGTTAAATGCAATTTTTTTCTTCTTTTGACAAGTCCATCAACTAGTCTATTGGCTGGTTGGACATGCTAAGTTACAAGGCACAACATGGTTTTGAACATGGAATTCACATAGAGGCACATGGATATGACATGAGTGAAGATGAATGGCCATGATGAAGAAGCTTGAAAGAAAAGTAGGTCTTAGGTCAAATTAGCGTCTTAGTCAAACTTTGGTCAATTGTTTGATCAGAAGTCAATAGTTGACCAAAAGTCAAATGTGAGTCAAAACTTAGATTTTTCATGTATCAATTTTGTAATCTTTTATTAAATTTTGGTACATTTGAATGGATTTTGCCAATATGAATGTAATGTAGAATTTTAAATGTAGTGTTGTTGACTTGCATTTCAAGAAATAAATCTCCTTTCTATTTTCCCTCCATTTTTTTTGCAATTTGAATGCAATGCTTTGAATTTCGAATTTCCATGTATCAATGCCAAATACACCACTTGTGAATGTTGCAAATGGATAAGTATGAAATCCAAATGACTTGTTCAGAAAGAGTCAACCTTCCATCGCTGACTTTGTGGTCTAAAAGTCAATTGTGGTAATGAATGACTTCTATCTTTATTTTTCCATAACATGCACACCAAAATTTTCCATGGTTCAATCTTGAAATGAGGATTCCAAGGATCAGATTAAAAATTCAACTTTCATACTTGACTTTGGCTAAAACTGCAATATAGTAGCTTATTCTAGAGTTAGACATCACAAAAGCCCTAATCCATGGAGATTAATATCATCCTTTTGCATGATTCAAACATCTTGTACCATATGGAGAATCAATAAATCATGTGATCAAATCATCCATATCCAAGTGTTGAGACATCCAGTTGAATTACATAGTTGAAATTCGAGCATTATGGACCTTTTGAACCAATGATATTATTTTATGCAAATGAATGATGAAAATGAATGGTTGTATGCATATGGATGAATGATCTTGACTAAAATGAGTGATTGGGGGTAAATGTATGCAGATGAATCGAAGAAGCTATAACCAAGATAAATGAATGAGGGGTAAGGAATATTTGGGCTATGACAGAGAATATGTGTCAAAAGACTTTGACACATTATGTGAGAAAGAAGAGATTATGCATGAGGTGGTGTCACCCTACACTATACAGCAGAATAGAACTACATAAAGAAAGAATAGAACCATCATGAATATGGTGAGAAGTATGTTGAAAGGAAAACATCTACCCAAACAATTATGAGGAGAAGCTGTGTCGACTACAACATATATTTTGAACAGATATCCGTCAAAAAGGCTAGAAGGAATCACACCAGAGGAGTATTGGTTTGGTGTCAAGCCAAACTTGGGTCATCTGAAGGTATTTGGATCTATAACACATAGACATGTTCCAGATCAGTTGAGAAGAAAACTTGATGATAAGTCGAGTCAAATGATTCCAATAGAATATCATTCAACTGGAGGATACAAGTTGTTCGAACCAGTGAAAAAATAAGTAGTGATCACCAGGGACATGATCATAGATGAGCTTAAGGAATGAGAATGGATTGAAAATGAAAATAAAGATTAAGTGAGAATCTTATGCAAAGAACCAACAAGTGAATTTGAACAAGAAGTTTGACAAGAAGAAGTCAGAGGTTAAGCAAGCACAAGCAGACCTCAAAGAACAAGACTCATGCCTGCAAGTTTGCAAGAATGTGTGATTACATCAGATGATATGGTCAATAATGAAGGCGAGCTGATACCTTATGCTTTCTATGCAGATGTTGAATCAGTCAATGCAGCTGAGGCATTGAGGGACTCGAAGTGGATGAAAGCAATGAATGAGGAATTGAAGTCCATCAAAGTTAATAACATCTGGTCACTTGTAGAATTTCCCCAAGACAAGAAGTCAATTAATGTAAGGTGGGTATAAAAGGTGAAGTTGAATCCCAAAGGAGAAGTGACTCGACACAAGGCAAGACGTGTGCCGAAAGGATTTCTTCAGAATGAAGGAATCAACTTCAATGAGATTTTTGCACCTGTTGCTAGAATCAAAACAATCAAGTTGGTTGTTGGTCTAATAAACATGAACAATTGGCATATATGTCATATGGATGTGAAGTATGCATTCCTGAATGACCCCTTATATGAAGAAGTTTATGTTGTACAACCAACTAGGTTTGTGAAACAAGACGATGAAAGCAAGGTATACAGGCTGCATAAAGCCCTGTATGGACTTAAGCAAGCTCTAAGAGCTTTGAATAAGAAGGTAGATAACTTTATAAGGGAGAAAGAATTTTTGAAGTGCACAAATGAGCATGGAGTATACGTAATAAGAAGCAATAGTGAATTGCTTATACTATGTCTCTACGTCAATGACTTGTCGATATCATGAAGTTGCAAGAAGGAGATCAAAAACATAAAAAATGACCTAAGTGAGAGTTTGAAATGTCAAGCTTGGGAAATCTCTCATACTTCATTGACATTAAATTCTACAAAAGTAATAGAGGCATGATGATGCACCAAAGAAGACATGCAAGTGAAATACTCAAGATATTTGAGATGCAAGATTGCAACCTAACTTTGACTCCACTTGAGCCCAGTATGCACCTGTCTAAAGACACAAATCAAGATGATATCGATCCAACATAGTACAAAAGAATCATTGGATCACTTCGATACCTTTGTCATACAAAGCCTGATCTAGCGTACAATGTAGGCATGATGAGTAGATTCATGTAGAAGCCAAAGGTATCGCACCTAGCAGCGAGGAAGAGGATACTAAGGCATCTGAGAGGAGCTCTCGACTACGGAATTTTGTTTCCTGCAACTGATGAAGGAAAATAATGCAATTTACTAGGATACACCGACTCAAGTTGGTGTAGTAATGCTAAGGATAAGAAATCCACAAATGGCTATGTGTTTATGCTAGGTGGTGCACCAGTTGTTTGGAGTTCAAGAAAAGAACTAGTAGTGACACTATCATCACATGAAGCAGAATACATATCTACTTCTCTTTGAGATCTCTTGTTTGTTTTTCTCATGTGAGCTTTCCTCTTTATCTTCATTAATGCCCTCATCCTTTAGTGGAGGAGGATCCTCTTTGGGACTGTTGTCGTTGATCATTACACCTGAAACATCATAAAAAATACATTCCTCTGTCTTTTGGGGGAGAGGATTCATCAAATGCAACATGAATAGATTCTTCAAATGATGATGTTCTATGATTTTAAACTCTATATGCTTTACTCTAAGACGATTACCCTAGGAATATCCCTTCATCAGACTTAACATCAAACTTACCAAGATTTTCCTTTCAGTTATTTAAAATGAAACGCTTGGAGCTGAAAACAAGAAAGTAGGAAATGTTTGGTTTCTTACCTTTAAGGAGCTCATAGAGCATTTTCTCTAGGATTGGTTGAATGATCACCATGTTTAAGACATGGCATGCAGTGTTAATTGCATCCGCCCAAAAGTACTTAGGCAAGCTTGTTTCACTTATCATGGTCCCAACCAATTCTTCTAAAACTCAGGTTTTACACTCAACAACACCATTTGTTTCACTTCACATTTCACTTAGAATCCTTTACAACATCTATTCCCTCATAAAGGGTTTGAATATCGTCCCACATAGCTTTTACACTCTTATGATGTGAAATAGAGTAGAATACTTACATGCTTAAAGCTAATATAAGTATGTTCCTTGCTTTCAAATCATATGAAGCTTTTTTGGTTTCACCATCCGTCCAATACTTTGGGTGTTTAACAATGTCATCGCCACCTTTTAGAATAAAAGGACCGCCAGTGTTTGCTACCCATAGATTTTTGTCAACTAATAGCAAATGTACACACATGTTTTCTTTCCAATAAGCATAATTCCCACCTTTAAAAACTAGTTCTCTATTATACGCTCCCATTTGTTCGTCATCGTCACCCATATCCCAAACTTGAGTCTCTTAGAACTGATCAAATGACCATCTTTGAGGCCAATTGTTGGGTAGGACTATGGAGTAGAGAAACAATCTAAATTGGGTGAATAGACCCTTGTGAAAAATTTGACCCATTTTCAAAATTAAAAGTTAGAGCTTGCGTTGCAGAGAGTGATTTGCGAACATAAAAATGTTATGCTTATTTTGGAAGAAATCACAAATATAATTATACTACAATCAACAAGTATTCTTATATTGTTCAAACACAATAAAACAAAAGTTACACGCTATATTCAATTGACAATTCAAAAATTACACGAGATATGTCCGTTACAAATTTCAATCTCTTTAAGGTTCTAGAACCATAGTTTGAAAAATTTAATCAGTACTTAAACATGCATAGGTTCCGATTTTAACAAAACATACACTTGCATAATAAATCACTACCAACAAAAATTAACGATAAACTACGCTAAGAAACGATGATCTAAACATGCAATAAACTATAAAAATTGAAATGTGTGTGTGTGTGTGAGAGAGAGAGAGAGAGAGAGAGAGAGAGAGAGCTCTTAATCAATAACAGAAAGTGTCAATCAGTTACAAGAGTTGGCATAACTTTATATAGCTGGCGACACACAACTGTGTTGACTCAACACAATTGGAAATGGTTCAGAGAGAGAGAGAGAGAATCGAGATGTATAATGGTTCAACTCTATCATTCTCGCAGGTGCCTACTCGACTCTCCAATGGTTTCCCATTGAAATTTATTCTTCCACTATGATTTGAAAAATATTACACAAGTTCATACCCTAAATAATCCATAACAATGTTAGGAAAATAAATCTCCTATCTTGATCTTAAGTTGTACACAACCTTTATGTTGAACTCTGTGAAATCTTTACTTGATTCTCACCTCTTAAATCTTTCAACTTCACCAATTTTCTCCAAGTCTTTGTGTATGGCAATCACCTTTGATCCTACCAATTTATTGAGCGATGAACTATCCAAAGATTGAGAAGAACTCTTACCTTGTTGTAGCACCCCAAAATTTGCCCTTTCGTTTTAACCTTAACTGGCTTTTGTTTCTTTGCATTTTGCATTTCCGCATATCATAGCATTTGTTCTTGGGGCATGGGATCAAGGCATTTATGTGGCTCAGGTTTCTTTTTTTTTTTAGCGCAAGAGTCTGAACAACAAGCATCAAGAGCTCTGACATTTATTTTGCCCGGTGATCGAACGACCGATTTTATTTTTATTTTGCAGGATATTTTTAGTTCTGGAGGCAACACTCAAGCTATCTCGAGTATTCCCATAGTTATAATATTCAAGAGCAAGTTTCAGATGTTTTATAGGGCTCAAAACGAATGAAAACGGGCAATTGTGCCCTTTTCCCCCCAAAAGGCGCCAAAATTCAAAATTTCAAGGTGTTAAACGATTACCCAATATGGTTAACCGGTTAACCATAGCAAAATCTGGACAGATTTGTATTTTTAAAGGTGTTAACCGATTAACCAAAATGGTTAACCGGTTAACCAAGGCAAAATTTGCTCTGCATGTGAGTTTTCAAAGGCAACCACTTTGGGGTCCATTTTGATCATTTGTGAATTTGATTTTACACTAAAAGAAGGATCTAGAATCACTCTAAATTTTGATTAGGTTCAAAATTAATTCAAATTCCATCCAATTTCCCATTCCTAATCCCATTCCAATATTCATAACCACACTCCAAACCATATTTTGATCCCAAACCTAGAGCATATTTAAGTGAATTTTCTCCAAACCAAAGGGAGGAATCCTCACAATCTCATTTCATTTTCAGAATTCACTCCCATTCTCTCAATTTTCTCTCAAGTTTTTTCACTCCAAAAACCTCCATTAGAGCTCTCACTTGAGTTCTTTGATTCTTCATTGGAATCATTTAATTCTAGAGCAAAACCTCCATCCTCCATCTCCATTATCTTCAATTCTCCATTCAATTTTCGTTTGGATTTGGATCTGAATTTGGAAGCTATTTTGGAAGAGCTTATTTGGATTATTTTTGCTTGATTTTGGTGGATCTTCACTCCTACAACAAGAAAACACTTGGATCTTGAAGAATCTCTGGGTTTCTTGCTTGGATCTACTCATTTCAAGTGAATCAACACTCACCAAAGCAAATCTCCGCTTTGTAGGTTGGAAATTCTAGATCCGATGCTGTTTTTGAGCTTATTCGCATAATCATCATGTTAATCTTCATTTTTGATTGATTAGGTTGATTTTGATCTATGTGAATTGTGATCTTCATGTTTGAATGTGTTTACATGTTGTTGGATCACTAACTTTTGGTGTTAAATTCGTGCATAATAGATTACAAGATCATTTGGATTATTGCATAAGTGGTTAATTGCTGAAAGTGCTTTTGCATTGCTGTTTTTTCTGCTTCTGGTACAACATTAACAGATTAACCAATAGCATTAACAGATTAACCAGTGGTTAACCGGTTATCCAATAGCGTTAATCGATTAACCAGTGGTTAACAGATTAACCAATAGGGTTAACAAGTTAACCAGTGTAATTTCTGAAATTTTTAAGTGATTAACCGGTTAACCAAAAGTGTTAACCGATTAACACTGAACCAGAATGCAATTTTTGGTTGTTTTCAAGCATGTTTTGATTTCTTCTCACATTTGAACCTCATGTATTCATATGATGTGTTTATGTGGATTATTTTGGACATATTCCACTGTTCTTGGTTGTTTAATCTTATTTCTTCGACACGTGATGTTCGGCTTCCACTTGAATGCATATTTTGTGGATGTTGTTCAAGTGATGAGTGATCATTTGCATTTGCTTTGCTTGAGTTTCAAGAATTGTTTGGTTGAGATGTGCTTGTGGTGGATGCTGCCCCACACTTTTTTCCTCCCACTTTTCTTTGATGATTGATGGTAATGGTTGTAGGAGCTTGCTTCTCCCATTTCATCTCATCCTCACATCTTTGGTGTTTGCATTTCATGTTGCATTTCATCTTTCATTTGTTTCTATTTGTGATTGAGTTGCTTTGTGTTTTCTTGGTATTTTGCCATGATCCCTTAGGATTCCTAGTCCCTCCGTTTATGATGGGAGTAGGAGAAACATTAGACTTTCAACCCAAGCATGCTAACATTAGGGTAGATTTCCCCCTTTTAATCCCAACTTTAAGACCACTTTGCATGACAACGTTAGGGCCGAGTTTCCCTTTGACCTTCCGTGCATCTCGCTTCTCATCTCAAAACACATTCTAACTCATCTAATAAATACGATAAATATTTTACGCTACGAGCCTTAAGCACGTGGGAAATGATGAGTGAGGGGTCTCCTCTCGCTCGTCTAGAGTGTTTAGTGTGCGTCCCGTCTGGGGGCGATACGCGACGCATTCGTTCCTATGTCATAGTCTTTAGTGCAACGTGAATCACAAATCAAACTAACTCACTTCATTAAAACTCATAAACAAAACTCAAACCTTTTTATCCTTCGGGATTAATTGAAAACCATTTTCAGAAAGAGTGTGTTAAGCTTTGGTTCTACCGCAAACAGGCATCGTCCCTAACTGCTGGAAAGAAGGTTTAACCCTACTCAATTAAAACACTTGAACCAATCTGTGGTCGTGTCATCCCGAACTACGTTTGCTCTGATTTCTCATACCAGATGAGGATACGTAGGCACAAGACGACGATGTCTTGGTGAGCAACCTTTCCCCCTTCACCCGTAGTTCTCCGAACTACGTTGACTCTGAATTTCCCATTGCACGAGGGAATATGTAGGCATAGAACGACGATGCTCTATTGAGTCTCTTTGCTGTTCTTTTGTCCATGTGAGCTAGCCCTTGATAGATTAACACACCCTTTGATTAGACAACAAGCGTGGATCCCGATGAGTACAATGGACGTGAGGGGTGCTAATACCTTCCCCTTGCGTAACCGACTCCCGAACCCAAGATTTGGTTGCGATGACCTTGTCTTTTCCCTGTTTCGTAGGTTTTCTCTGATCGTTTCCTTTCCATCTCTTTAGGATAAATAACGAACAGTGGCGACTCTTCTGTTTTCCTCACCTCTTAAATCTTTCAGCTTCACCAATTTTCTCCAAGTATTTGTGTATGGCAATCACCTTTGATCCTACCAATTTATTGAGCGATGAACTATCCAAAGATTGAGAAGAACTCTTACCTTGTATGTAAGCTTCCACACAACACTAACAAGGTTAACATGAAGAGAAAAACCTCATTCTTTTCACTGGAATTTGTCACCACCAGTCACAACAATCCCAATCTTGCAAACCTCCTGAAAATCATTACCAAATTTAGAGAAATGTTAGTTTCAAGGCACGCCTACCTCAACAATTACAAATCACATAATTAATATCTGAATTCAAGCTAGAGTTTTGTCGGCCATCTTCAGAGAGAAGATGGAAGGAGTTAGAGTGAGAGAGGTATGACCCAAGTTAATTTTACTAGGGCCCCACGTCGGATGCCACTGTACTAGTGAAAAAGTACATGTGTGCATGGTACCCCTACAAGAGCAGCGGCATTCAGAGGCTTTATTCGGTGAAAAACAAATAGTGGTGGTTAGGGCTTTCCCACAGCGGGAAGAAGCCCTGTATGATGGTGCTTATGGAGGTTTAGAAGACCTTCTCTCTCACATGGGGTGAGAGGATATATATTTGTGTTTTGGTACTTAGGTATAAGCGTATTAGTTAAGATCTGTCCCTTTTTCCTTTGGGGGAAAAGTATTTATAGAGGCTTTAAGCTTAGGGTTTTCTTGGGAAAGGTCACCACCCACCTAGTTAATGGTGGACTGTTGGATCCCTATTTCCAAGGGGATGGGGGTTAATTACTCACTCTAACTTCTCTCTGCCCAAGAAACGTCTAATCCCATGTTTTTCATGACTGGGCGATAAGGAAGCCTTAGGGTTTTCTTGGGAAAGGTCACCACTCACCTAGTCAATGGTGGAATGTTGGATGCCTATTTCTAAGGGGATAGGGGTTAATTAGTCACTCTAACTTCTCTCTGCCCAATAAACGTCTAATCCCATATTTCTCATGATTGGGCGATAAGGAAGCCTTAGGGGAAAGGCAATACCTCCCTGAGGGCGACATACAATCGTCGCCTTTCCTAGGGGCGGCCTACAGTCACCGCCCTAGCCATCTCCTTTACGAATATAACACTATAAGACTTTTCATTTTTTCAACTGACCTATAAGGCTGAAACAAAAGGCTAGAGTTTTTACCATGCCATATCTCTTATTGATAAGTGGCTGAAGGTAGAGAAAAACACAAGAAAAGGGGTTTGAATTGGGTTTTTACCAAATGTAAACTTTTAGAACTCTCAGCACAAAGGTTAACAAGAGAATATGAGTAAGAAGACACAAATATTTTTATCCTGGTTCACTGTTAACAAAGTTACTCCAGTCCACCCGCCAAGGTGATTTTGCCTTAAAAAAGGATTTAATTCACTAATCTAGAAAGACTACAACAAGTTCGTCTAAGTGTTTAGAAAAACACCTTAGCCCTCTCAAGTCTATAGACTAAAACTTAGTCACTTGAGGAAAATGATATCAACGAGGATACAAAGAAAGTGTTTACGAAGGTGCTTCTATAAAGCAGACGAAACAAATTTATGAACAAAATATTACACAAATATGAGCAATAACTCTTTGTGTTTTGATAGAATTTTTAGACCGAGCTTATTTCACTGTGATATTGATCGTTGTTCTGCTTAAGCAGTGATGTAGAGACTTCTTTATATAGCTGAATATTTGAACATCGAAGGGTACACACGTAAATCTAGATGCCAACTGTTGCAACGGTAATAACAAGACCGTGGGAGATAATAGAGGTAAAGTCTCACCATATTCAATATAACAACATTGACGTAAAATCAAATTATACCAAAATGGGAATGAACTTTTGTATGGATTCTTTCATCACGCGCTTATGTATTTGACCTTATCTTCTGATCAATTTTATATGATGAGAAGTGATGTTGAGTCCACAAGATGAACGATTGAGTAGTATCAAAGTCTTCAAAGTCTTTAGAAGTAATGTTTTCAGAGCTTGGTATTAGAGTTGGAAGCAAAACGTTTCTTAGAAGCACATAACTTTCTTTTTCTTCAGAGGCATTCAACATTCATCAGAACTGCTGATGTTTCTTTTGAAACAAACAAAGTAATTTCTTAAGGCGTTCGAGAAGGATTCTGATGAAACTTCTTAAGAGTTATTCAAAATCAATTTGAATTTAATAACTGCATACTTCAGAAATTAATTAGAGTAAATAATTGTTACATATAAAATAGATTTATTGTTATCATCAAAACTAGAGATTATATGAAGAACCAAAATCTTGTTGTACCAATCTACCCCTTTTTGATGATGACAAAGTCATGTATTTTGATGGAACAATGTGTACGAAAATATATGCAAGAGATATCAAAACTCATACAATTATCAGAGTTAAATTAGAGAACTCCCCCTGAGATAAACAAGCTCCTCCTGAGTCAGAACCTGATTGTCTTATAACAATCTTATCATCAGAACCTGGTTGATTTTCAGAGCTTGAATTGTCAGATCCTTTTGAAATGCTTCTATCAGGTTTGATCCATTCAGAATATATATATATATATATATATATATATATATATATATATATATATATATATATATATATATATATATATATATATATATATATATATATATATATATATATATTAAGGTTCGAATGTAAGCACCGAGATTAGAGAATCAGATATGTATCAAAATCATTACGTATTCTACTCCCTTTTTTTGTCATAATCAAAAAGTCATATATATTAAAGATGATGCAAAACGATATAGAAGAGATAAAAAAAACTTAGAACATATCAGAAAGGTAAAAGGTGAAGCCTAAGTACCTAAGGTTTAGAAGAAGGAGGAGGGATCCTTTGCATAAGTTGAGCAAGCATGTTCTGAATGCTGGTGTTGACTTCATCTTGCTTTTCAAGTCTAGTTCTGACTTTCTGTTGTTCTTGTTGTATCTCTTCTAGAGTTTTCATCATTAGAGGGAAAATGTCAGTGTCAAAAGTGAATGCTCTATTAGAGCCTTATGTAGTTTCCTTTTCAGTAGCTGCCATTCTAGCTTGTTGTTCTGCAACTTCCTTCTTAGTAACCTCTTTCTCTGTAGATTCTCTAGCAGCAACTTCACTTTCAACAGCCTTCTGAGCTTCGACTCTGTCTTCAGCTTACTTGACAAAATTATCATTCACTTGGACACAGAGATTTCTGATTTTGTCAAAATCAACAGCTAACCATTCGTTAAACCTATTCCAGCTAGTATCCAGATATGAAGGATCGTTGCTAGATTCAGACTCCTCATAGAGCTTATGAACTCTCCTTTATGCAATAGCCTTGAAACTAGACATTTCTTCATCAGGGTTCAGGTTAGGAGGTTGAAAATCAAAGGTGTTATGACCAGAGTTGGTTTCTTCATCAGAATCAGATTTTGCAGTAAAGATGTTATTAAATTCTGAAGGAGCACTTGTCATGGTTTGATCATTCGTTCTGATCAGGTGAGTGTGGGTCAGAAGGTTTAGAAGTTAAGGATTGGAATGCTGAAGTGACGTTTGTCGTGGAGATGGAAATAAGTATGGGTTCTGAGGTAGGTATGGATTCTAAAGTAGGTATGGGTTCTAAAGTAGTATTTTCAGAAATTTGTTGAGTGATGTTAGTAGGGAAAGTATCTAGAAAGACATCGTTGGCAGCAGATGAGAAGGCAAATGAGAAAAGTGATTTTGATACAACTATTTTGGAAATGGTTGTGGGGATAAATATTTTAGGATTTTTTGTTGGAATGATTTCAGAGTTGATGGTCGTGTTGGGAATGGTTTCAAATGTTGTTTGTGAGGTGGTTTTAGAAATTTTGGTAGTTTGGGAGATGGTTGATTTATATGGCATTGGTGATAATTTAGATTTTTCAGAAGGAGCTGAAGTAATAGATGGTGAAGGTGGGATGGATGTAGTTGTGACTGTGGTCGAGATAAGTGGAGGAGGTTAAGGTATTGACGTAGTAAGGGTTCTAGTATTGGAACTAGATGCAGCAGATTGAGAGGCATAAGACTTACTAGAAGGAGTTGGATAGGAACCTAGTGCAGAAGACTTCTGATGGTTTGCATATTCTCCCAGAATGAGTTTCTTCTTCTTTTTCTTCTTCTTCTTCTCCTCATACTTATTCAGAGATGATTCACATGGTATTTTCATCATATTAGGAGGAGCATCTAGAAGATCATCATAGGTGAATCCAGATACATCATGACCTTCAGCTTCAAGCATTTTGAGATATTCTTCAATAGCTTCTGGTGAATCAGCCTTGGTAAAGAGAGGAAATTCATCAACAACCAACCTTCTATCCTTTAGACTTTCCCAATTCGTAGGAATAATTGGTTTAACCAAAACTTTCTCAATGATGCCCATACTCTTGAGATTTCTTTCGTTTAGAGGTTTTCTAGTGTCCACTATAATATCATCCATCAATTTTAGACGTATTAAATGATCTACAAGACCATTTTTGATAAGAATGTATGAGATGAGTCTTCCTAGAGGAATGTAGGTTTTAGGTTTCACAGTGTTTCTAGTTTCTTTGACAACATCTCTGAGGTGTTTGAAAAGAATGGAAGGTAGATGCAACGATTCTGCCTTCATCAGAAAGTACAACATAAACTTCTGATTAGTGTTGACATAGTCAAAAGAACTGGATGCTGGTCTATGATAAATGCATCCCAAAATGATTTTTAGCCATGCCCGGAGGTTTTTGTGAAGTTCCTGATTTTTGGATTTGCTCACAGAGGTTTGAGTAAAGATTACAGGGTTAATTTCTTGAATTAGAAACTTTGACCTAGGGCTTATGTTATAGACCCTTTTTCCTCTTTGTTTGTTCCATTCCCAACAAGGTAGTGATTGATTTCTCAACGATAACATAATTAACTCCTAGAACATGATAAACAATATATCTTTCATTAACATCAATATATCTTCAAAATTCTTTTATCGCGTTTGTGCAGATTGGACCGGAAAGACGATCAAAATAATTTTTCCATTCTTGCTTGTGGAGTTCCTTAATCAAATCCAAACCATTTTCCTTTAGGTTATCAAAATCTACCAGCAGTTCACAGAGCAGTTCCAGTTTCTCGAGGGGTGTTGCCAAGTTGATGTAAGCCGGACGACCGAGAATATGATCAACATGCAATGGTTGAAAAGTAGATAGAGATTGATGCAGTGTTGTAGATTCGGCAGGCATAGTGCTAGCAGCCAAGGGTTGAGACGATTGAATGTGTTGTTGCATTTGTTGAGAGTATTCGTAAACAGCAGCTTGTTGTGCATCCATGGATGAAGGTAGTTAACAGAGAAGAAGGGTTTTAGGGTTAAATAAAATGAAGTGAGGGTAAAGAGTAGCGTAATGTGTGAGTGTGAGAAGAGTGAATATATATATATATATATATATATATATATATATATATATATATATATATATATATATATATATATATATATATATATATATATATATATATATATATATATATATATATATATATATATATATATATATAAAGATAAGAATGAAATGATTACTAATGCATTAAAAATGAACACAAGGAGAGTAATAAATATCAATAATGATTTTAACAACTATTCTCAAGACATCCCATCGCTCGAGGTGTCGTTTCAACCGGTAACGTATAATTTTTAGATAGACAGGTGTCCAAAACAAATCATAGCCACTCGTTTGAAAATACACGATTTAGATATTCTCAGGATCGTGAATACCAAAAGGTTTTTGACATGAGATATTTATGACAAGGACAACTTCTAACTTTTAGAAGAATCATTGAAACGAAATGAGAAAAAAAATTGTGCAAGTCAGAATCATAATTTTACAAAGAGAGTTGAACACATTAGAAGGAAAATTTCATTCTGGATAGAGTTCCATTTTTAAATGCTTCAGAATGAACAAAAATCTATCTTCAGCTAAGGATTTTGTGAAGATATCATCCCACTGGTGGTATGCATCTATAAACTATAAAACAATAACCCCTTTCTAAACATAGTCTCTAATAAAATGGTGTTTGATTTCTATGTGTTTAGCTCTGGAGTGTAAAATGGGATTCTTACTCAGGCAAATAGAAGTTGTGTTATCACAGAAGATACAGATGTTACTCTCATATATCTGGAAGTCTTCAAGTTGATTTTTCATCCAGAGCATATGAGTGCTGCAAAGTGATGCTGAAATGTATTTTCCTTCAGTATTTGATAGAGCAATAGTTGATTGCATTTTGCTAGCCCATGAGGCGAGATTGTTTCCCAAAAACTGACAATTTCCAAAAGTGCTTTTACGTTCTAATCTGTCTCCAGCGTAATCTGCATCATAGAAACTTGATAACTTGTATTATGATGTTTTCTCATACATCAAGCCTAGGTTAGATGATCTCTTAAGATACCTTAGGATTCTTTTAACAACTGTTATATGAGTTTCTCTTGGATCTGATTGAAATCGAGCACAAAGACATACACTGAATAAAATATCTGGACGAGAAGCAGTTAGATAAAGAAAGAGCCTATCATACCGAGATAAAGCTTCTGACAAACCTTTTTACTTACCTCGTCTTTCTCCATAATGCATGTAGGATGCATGGGAGTCTTTGTTGATTTTCTATCTAACATGTCAAATTTCTTTAAGAGCTCTTTTGTGTACTTTGATGAATATACGTGACATCTGAAGTTTGATTCATTTGTATCCCCAAAAATTACTTTAACTCTTGCATCAAACTTATTTCAAACTCTGCCTGCATTAGCTTAGAAAACTCTTGACACACAAATGGATGATCAGAACCAAAAATTATATCGTCTACATAAATTTGGCAAATCATCAGATTGTTTCCGAAGTTCTCACAGAAATGAGTAGTGTCCACCTGACCTCTGGTAAAGTCATTTTCTGAAGAAAATAACTTAGTCTTTCATACCAAGCTCTGGGAGCTTATTTCAGACCATACGATGACTTTTTAAATTTAAAAACATGTTCTGGAAACTTGACGTTTTCAAAACCTGGAGGTTGGTGAACATATACTTCTTCAGAAATGTATCCGTTCATAAACTCACTTTTGACATCCATTTGATATAAAATAATACCATGATTAACAACAAAATAGATTAAAAGACGGATAGATTCTAACCTGGCGACTGGAGCAAAAGTTTCATTATAGTCAATACCTTCTTGTTGGCTGGAACCTTGTGCAACCAGTCATGCTTTGTTTCTGACGACTTCTCCTTTCTTATTTAATTTGTTTATGAATACCCATTTGGTTCCAATAACATGAATTCCCTTTGGCTTGGGTACCAGATCCCATTCATCATTTCTGGAGAACATATTTAGCTCTTCTTTCATTGCCAGAATCCATTTATTGTTCTGAAGTACTTCATTACACGAAGTTGGTTTTATCAGAGACACCAACCCCAGAAGCATTTCCTCAGTTTGTTTGAAGGTGGATCTTGTTTTGGCAGGTTCAACTCTCTCTCCAAGAATCAATTCTTCAGAAACAATTTTTGTATTCCTTTACCTTTTCTAATTTGAAGGACATTCAATTGCTTCCAATGTATTTTTATCAGCATTCTTTGAATCTTTATCCTTAGAGTCTTTTGCCTTTTCTCCAGAGCCTACAAGTGTTATTTCTAGATCTACAAAATCCTCAACTAGCTTTGAATTTTCCGAGTCAATCTTATCATTAAATATAATATGAATTGACTCTTCCACAACATGTGTTTTTGTATTGTATACTTTGTAGCCCTTAGAGCGTTCAGAGTATCCCAACATAATACATTTATGCGCTTTAGAGTCAAACTTGTTCAGATTCTCTTTAGTGTTTAGAATAAAACAAGAACATCCAAAAAGATGGAAATAAGAAATGTTGGGTTTTCTTCCCTTACACAATTCATAAGGAGTCTTCTCCAGAATAGGTCTGATAGAGATCTTATTTTGAATGTAACACACTATATTCACAGCTTCTGCCCAAAAGTGCTTAGCCACATTTGTTTCATTGATCATGGTTCTGGCCATTTCTTACAACGTCTTATTCTTCCGCTTTACAACTATGTTCTACTATGGAGTTTTAGGGCAGAAGAAATCGTGAGATATGCCATTAGAGTCAAATAATTCTTCAAACCACTGATTCTCAAATTCGCCACCATGATCACTTCTGACTCTAGCGATCTTAGAATCAAATTCATTTATCACTTTAGAACAGAAACTAGTAAACACAGAATGTGACACATTCTTGTGCCTTAGAAATTTAACCCATGTCCAAGGACTGTAATCATCAACAATGACAAGTCCATACATCTTACCATTGACCGACGTTGTTTTCACAGGACCAAACAAGTTAATGTGTAGAAGCTTCAGTGGTCTAGAGGTGGAAACAATATTTTTAGATTTGAAAGATGTTTTGAAAAACTTGCCTTTCTGACATGCTTCACAGAGAGCATCTGAAGTGAACTTCAGCTTAGGTAGGCCTCTGACTAACTCAATTTTATTTATCTGAGAAGTCCTCCTCATGCTAATATGACCCAAGCGTTTATGCCACACCCACTGCCATTCGTTAACAGACATTAAGAATTTAACATCTTCGTTTTTAAGATCAAAAAGCTTAATCTTGTAAATGTTGTTTTTCCTCTTTCCAGTGAAGAGAACTGTGCCATCTTTCAAACTTACAACTTCACACTTTTTTGATTAAAGATAATGTCATAACGTTATCATTCAATTGACTTATGGATAACAATTTATGCATTAGACCCTCAACATAAAATACATTTGATATAGAAGGAAGAAATCCGTTACCAACTATTCCATGTCCTTTGATTCTTCCTTTTTGGTTTCCTTCGAAACCAACGTACTCAACATCTTAAAGTTCTGGGCTTTGGAACATATGCCTTCTTCCCGTCATATGTCACAAGCATCCAAAGTCCAGGCACCATGATTGGAGTTTTAACTCTGCTGCATAGGATATCTGCAACATATACTACTTTATCTTTTGGTACCCATAATATTTTGGGTCCTCTTTGATTAGTTTTGCCAAAGTTTCTAACCACTTTGGGTTTTCGTGTAGCAATAATTTTTTGTGTCTATAATGGTGTGTAGTGATAAGAGAATGGATATTTTGTTTTGTTTTCTTGAAGTGAAATTTGATCATCATCATCATCATCATCATCATCAGAATCATAACCAATTCCTCTCTTCCCATTGTGACTAACACCATAGATCATGAAAACCATTATGCATCTATCTATGCTATTGTTTAAGAATTTCTGAAATGCCTTATCATATTTATATAAGATGGTTTCAGAAGTTGGAGAAACTTTAGAGTGAGTTTCTTCAAGTTTTAAACATTTTTTGTCCAGAAAAGTATTTTCTTTTTCCAAAACAAAATTTTCATATTTTTGTTTAGACCAATGAGTATTTTTGAAGTCTAATTGCAGTGTATCCTTTTTGAAGAAATTTCAACAAGAGTATTTTGTTTTTTTTCACCCCTTTTTTCAATGAATGAGATTCGATTTGTTCACCTATGTGGTAAGTGTTTTTTGCATTTATGTTATTTGTCCCGGTCTCCCACGCATCTCATGCAGTGCTATGTACTAGGTTTTTTTCCCACAAAAATGAAGAAAAAAATAAAATAGTTTTTTAAAACTTAATAAGAAAGTGTTACCCAAAATATAATAAAAACAAAATTAAATATTATTTTAAAGGAAAAATGGATAATTTAAACAAACTGAAAAACTAATTAAATTTAAACTAAATTAATAGGATTAATTAGTTGAAGATTAAAATAAAACGATTAAAAATGGAATAAATAGACTGGTATTAAAGTGTTCGAAAAAATCAAATGAATGCACCAAAATGATTAGTGCGAAATAAACGACTTGGAAAAATACAACGTTCGGTCAAATTCCAAAATAAGTTTTCATCGGTTAAAAGGCTCAGACTGATCAAAATGCGACCGAAAAGTAGTCAAAAAATTAAAAAAAGCACGCCAGGTTAAACTACACAAAACATAGATGAATATAATTGGCATCTGCAAGCCCGATTTTCAAATTTTCTATCCACTGATTTTACGCACAATTGACTTTTGGTTTGACCAAGTCGTCTGTAAATCCAACAAGTTTATTCTGACTGATAATTTGGATATTATGCATGATAAAAGACATGATAGGCTATAAAGATGATGCAGATGCTGAGATAATTGTATTGATTCAAAAATTCAGGGTCAAAATTGGGATATGATAAAAAGGCATGAACATGTCATGGATCTATGGAACAACATCATGTATGCTAATAGAGAAACTGAGTTTGCTACACACATGAAGCACTTTGAGACTGTTTGTGTTGATATTCCTTTGTTTGTTAAGTATGTGAGTAAAACATGCTTGACACCTTATAACGAAAGGCTTGTTGCTGCTTTGACTAACAGAGTCACTCATTTAGGGAATACAACAATGAATAGATACACATACTTCTTTTTGATGTTATTAGTAAGCACAATTTATCATGTTGTCTCATTATGGTTTAACTATTGTAATTTAGGGTGGAGTAGGCTCATTGGAGACTAAAAAACATGTTGACTATAAGCCGAGGAGATTTATGTCGAAGTTAGGATGTTGTAAATACCATGTTGAAGTTGCAACTAGGTTCAATCAGGGTGCCATTTCAAAAAAGTACTGTCAACATTGAGCATCAATATAACACTCCATTCTATACCAACTTGCACGATTTTGTTTCAAGGCAGTGTATACAACACATAGGGAAGGAGCTAAAAAGGGTAAAATTTGTTGGTACAAGCAAAAATGCTTGTGGTTGCTTCATTAGAACTACACATGGGTTACCTTGTGCATGTCAACTTGCTGGTTTCCAAATACAAGGCTTTTCTGTTCCTTTAGAACTAATTCATGTTTTTGGAAGAAATTACACATTGAAGAGCATTGCTAACAGTCATGACAATAGTGCACAAAGTTGGATTTAGAAGCAGAGTTTGAAGAGTTGAAGACATATTTCAATTATTTGGATATTGTAGGTTATATGGTGTTGAATAAAAATGTTCGAGAACTAACACATCCGTCCACATCTTTTATGTGCCCACCGCCGATGAAGTATAAGCCAAAGAGGGGAGTTAAGAAGAGCAGAAAGGGTGAAGAGAGTGATGTGCATCGTGATCCTTCACAGTGGAAATATGGCGAGGGCTCGCAAGGGAGTCAGACTACAAAGAGATCATGCACGAAACCAACAAGAAGTCAACCTTCAAGTATGCCAAGACAAAGTCAACCGTCCACCGCATCTTTGAGGCATCTTTACTTGTCTTAGTTTTCTGGTTTCTTGCATCCATATATTGATGACATTGTGGATGTGGGTGATGAGGGAAATTACGGTTTTCAGGCTATTGCAACTTTACTTGGATGGGGTGAAGAGTCATGGTCATTGGTCCGGGCGCAGTTAGATACTCAAGTTCATCAACACCCTAAATTATTTTCCAATTTTTTCTATGACACGGTCTCTGAAGTTAGAAATTCCTTAAAAGTAGAACACTTGGGTGTGCGGGGTCGAGAAAAATGGATGACGATTCTTGATATGGGTTACCCTATTGCATGTTGGTACAATGTCGTATTTGTCTTCCTATCACAAAGACTTAACATTACCTTTTTCCCTCTTACCATGGCTCCACCTATGTATACGAGCAGACATAAAATTATTGATGTTGGTTTTGGCAACAACAAACATTGGGTTCAAGTAAAGTTGTAACCTGATAGTCCATTGCCTTCCGTCACTGACCGGTGGAGACAAAACTGTACTGAAGATGCAAAAGCATCGAAATCAACATATGCATGACGAATTAGACAATGAGAGGATGAAGTTACGAAGTCGTCCTAATTTGCTATGTAATATTATATGTGATGAATTTTTTATGGAACAATTTATAAAAGTTGTTGTGTCAAAAATATTATATATATATATATATATATATATATATATATATATATATATATATATATATATATATATATATATATATATATATATATATATATATATATATATATATATATATATATATATATATATATATATATATATATATATATATATATATATATATATATATATATATTTGAAAATTTTGAGTGATATTATAAATTTTAAATTTCTGAAATTTTCGGAAGTATGTGATATTTTACGTAAATTTCATATTTTTGATATAACTCACCCGAAAATTTCAGAATTTCCAATATATATCTCACAGGAATGGTAAAACACTATAATTATTTCAAATTTTCGGTATGGTCACAGAATTTTCAGTATAGTTTTGTTAATTTCGTAATTTCTAAAATCTTTCAAAGGGTAAAAATGTAAATTCGTTAAAAATAAGGGTTCCAGATTTGTTCCAGACTGACACAATAGATAGGTATGACCCAATCCACTTCTGCTCCCATAACGGTCCAATTGCCTAAGTCTAGCCAATTTGGAGGAGCGTTTACCTTTCTGCCCCTCCACCGGGGAAGGTTGGCCGGTTGTCCTCCAGGGTCAGCTGCCCCTCCTTAGCAGTTCTTGCCTGTTACGCACGGTTCCACCATCTAGAAATAGTCACGACGCTTGTGCCTGCTACTACGCTATGCCCGTAACAACTAGTTTTGGGCACCTCTGCCCGTCCTAACGACTAGTTTCTGCCAGTTACCTATTTTTCCGAAAATGGTTATCTCGCTCCGAAAATAGAGACTAATGGCCAAGTGATGAGGGCACTATGAAAACCCTCTCATTTGAGAGGGTCAGATATTCAATATTCATTCTAATACACACATATGTACTTGCCCTTTTTTTTTTTCCGATTCTTACTTTAGCATCGGAGTGCCTTGTAGATATACCCCCTCATCTTCTCTCATATCCAATATCATAGACGATTGTCTTTGACCCACTTCAGATTCTGATTCGCCGTCAAGATCAAGATTCAAATAAAAGGTCTTTTAAGTTAAATGCTTTCTGCCTTGACTGAAACAAAAGTGATATCTACTATTACTATTTTACGTATCATTAATACTTAACATTAATCCACAACTAACAAATGATAAATTTTGATTATAACATGCTTAGATATTTAAGTATAATAATGCAAAGACGTATACTAAAAATAATTTATGTTAATTTGAAGCATTTTTTTCTTAATTATATATCTTTAATATAATAATTCCTGTAAAAGAAATTGAACGATAAATCATTATAGTTCGACCACAATATAATAATAATTGAACGATATGAAAGTATTACCTTAACAATAAAGTGAAATGACAAGTAACAAAAAAAAGTTAAATGACCCACATTTTATAGATTAGGTGCCACAAAAACCCTTTTTATTTGATAGAGACATTATGGAAAGAAATCTAATATTCTTAGTGATGTTGGTGTGTATCTAAACAAGAACTCATTATTTCTATATTCTCTTATTCTAGACTGCTTTTGTTGATTTATTTATGCATTCTTTAGCTAAAACTAAAACAAAAGAGAAAGAATGAGATCGATCCATGACATTTTTATGGGGATCAGTGTATAAAGAGAGAGTGTGGCCACAATGATGGTCTAGGTTGTCATTTGTCTTGTATATGCAATACTATTGAATTTGAAAGAAAGAAAGGAACATACTTTCATAAACTTTACTTTTTTTTTCTTACCCTTTCACTTTCCTTTGCTTTATTATGGTGATTCACTTTAGTCACTTATTTTTTTTATTGTGATAAAAAAAAGTAATAAGTTAAACTTTTTAAGAATTTTTTAAAAATGTTGTTTTGAATTTTTTTATATTTTACTACCATTAGAACAAACAACTTAATTGACTCTTCATGCCTGAAATTTGGCCAATTCAAAAAGAAAAAACATACTCAAGTTAGATAGTGATTAATTTGAAATTTTAGCTCTTATGTGGAGGTGTACTTAAATATAATATGAATCATTTATAAATATAACACATAATAAAATATATTTTTAAACAAGACAATTGCTAGTTATTGGACTTTTAAAACCACTATTTCATATCAATACTTTAATAGATTTTGTTTACTTGTTTAAAATATACACTATAAACTATATTATGAATTATATCAATAAAAATGTTATAATATTTTTCATAATAAATATTGATACTTTCAATCAAATTTCAACCTTAAGTTTTATAGTTTTAACATTTTATAATAACTGTCATTACGTTTACGGATTAAAAGTTATTATATTAATAATATTTACTTTTTAACAATAATACATACTTTACATTAAAAAATTAATATATTTTAAATTGATATGTACACTGTTAAATAATCAATCACATCTCATAAATTAAAATATGGTTTAAATAAAAATAATAAAAAAAAAATTTAAATATAAATAGTTAATCTTTATAGACCTATATATTTACATTAAAAATTAGTATATTTTAAATTGTACCAACATTGTTAAATAACCAATCACATCTCACAAATTAAAATATCATATAAATAAAATAATAATAAAAAATTTAAATATAAATAATTAATCTTTATATATATATATATATATATATATATATATATATATATATATATATATATATATATATATATATATATATATATATATATATATATATATATATATATATATATATATATATATATATATATATATATATATATATATATATATATATATATATATATATATATATATATATATATATATATATATATATGATACACCCACCTATTTTTATGAAGGTGTGTTTTAGCAACATGCACCATAGGGTGTATTTAATGAATTTTTAGTTATTAATTGCTAATACACTCCTTCTAAAAAATAAATAGGTATATTATAGAAGATGCTTAAAGCAGATGATAACTTACACCTGCACTTCAGAGTGCATTTAACCATTTTTTAATTAAAATTTGCTAAAACACACCTTCATAAAAATAGATGGGTGTATCCTAGCAAAACCCAAAACCCATATATATATATATATATATATATATATATATATATATATATATATATATATATATATATATATATATATATATATATATATATATATATATATACACTAAAAAGATGCATGAATAGGGAGCTCCTACCTTTATGTTTAACCCAATCGTGTTTTAGGTTCAATTGTTTGTTGTGGGGAGACGATTGGAAATACGAAAGCATTATCTTATGTGGTATGATTCAGAGGTATTATTGTAAATATGAATATAACATGTAATATTCATTGCTTCAGCCCCAAAATGGTAAGGCAAATGTTTAGCATGGAGCATGACTCTAACAGACTCTTGAAGAGTTCTATTTTTTTTCCGTTCAACCACTCCATTTTGCTGAGGAGTGATGGCAGAAGAAAATTCATAGCTAATACCTTCTGAGAAACAGAAATCAAGAAACTTGTTATTCTCAAACTCTTTTACATGATCACTCATAATCCTTACAATTTTGCTTTCCTTTTCTCTTTGAAGTCTTTGACATAATTCCTCAAAAATATCAAACACATATGACTTTTCTTTGATAAAGTGCACACAGGTGAATCTTGAGAAATCATCAACCACTACATAGACATACCTCCCCAAGGCTTTCAACTTGATAGGACCCATCAAATCCATGTGAAGAAGTTCCAACACTTTTGAAGTAGTCAGATGTTGGACCTTTGGATGAGACATCTTAGTTTGCTTTCCAATTTGACATTCACCATAAATTCTTGCTTCCTCTATCCCGATCTTGGGAATTCCTATGGTAGCTTCTGTAGACATAATCTTCTTCATAACTTTCATATGTAAATGATCAAGATTTTGGTGCCACAGTTGAACTTCATCTTCTTTAGGCATCAAACTTGTAGGAGATCATTTTGTTTATTGAGGTGTCCATAAGTAATAGTTATCCTTAGATCTGAATCACCTCATCAAAACTTCATCCTTCTCATTAGTCACCACACATTCAGACTTAGTGAATTTGACTTTCAACCCTTGATCACACAACTGACTTATGCTTATCAAGTTGGCAGTCAATCCTTTTATCGATAGCACCTTCTCAAGACTAGGGAATCCTGAACAAGCTAGTCTTCCAACCCCTTGAATCTTTCCCTTGGAACCATCCCCAAAGGTAACATAGCTAGTAGAGTGTGACTTAATGTTGGCCAAAAGGTCTTCAACACCAGTCATGTATCTAGAACACCCACTATCAAAATACTAGTCTTCTCTAGCTGAAACTCATTTCTTTGTAATCTTAATCACTTCATGATTAACCTTGGGATGTATAGAAGACCTTGGATATCCATACAGTCTAAAACAGTAAGGCTTGATATGCCCAAATCTACCACAGTAATGAAATCTCCAAGGCAAGGCCTTGCTTCCTGCTTGAGAACTCTCATATCTGGCACGAGGTTGAAAATTTATTTTGACATCATTGGCTCTTGCTTCTTTCTAGTAAGGATAAATTTTGGATCCTTAAGATCTCCTTTCAGAGTTTGATAATCAAATCCTATGCCTTTTAAGTCACCAGCCCTTTTTCCAACTTAAAGAATTTCGTCTAACATGTTAGAACCATTATTAAACATTCTCACAAACTTGGTCATATTTTCAAGTTTGGAGGTCAACATGGTTACTTCATCTTGCAGACTATGGATGCTGGAAAAATATTCTTCCTTCTCACTTTGAAGCTGAGAGATAAATTCTTATTGCTTGTCACTTCTGACACACAAATCTTTGTAAGAAGCAGCCAGTTTGGTATAAGAGTTTTCTTCATCACATGAATCTACATCAGATGCCCATCTTCCAGTTAGGGAAATAACATGTTTGGCAGATTCATCCTCAGTTTCACTTTCATCATCAAACCAAGAAATAGTCAGCCCTTTATGTTGTTTCTTGAGATAGGTAGGGCATTCTGCTCTAATGTGTCCAAATCCATCACATTCTTGACATTGAACTCCTATATTCTAATTGGACTTTTCTTTTGTTCTTGTTTTTCTTTGAGAGTCATAGTTTCTGCCATTGTCAGGGCTAAGTTCTGGACATTGGGTCTTGACTTCCTCTCCATTATCTTTAGCATTTGGTTGAATTGTCTTCCAAGTAGAATAATGGCATTAGACATACCTTCATTAGTGTTCATATCACATTCTCCCACTCCATATTTTGTGTTGGAAACAAAATTTATGCTTTTATTCTTCTTTTTAGTTCTGTCATTAATGGTCAATTCAAAAGTTTGAAGTGACCCCACAAGTTTATCAACTGTCATGCTGCTGATGTTTTGGGCTTCTTTTATGGCTGTTACCTTTATACCAAACCTCTTGCAAAGAGACCTGCAAATCTTTCTAACCATCTTTTCTTCTGATACTTTCTCTCCTAGAGCACTAAAAACATTAGCTATTTGAAGAATATTCATGTGAAAGGCATGGATACTCTCCTCCATCATCTTTGGATTTTTAAATTTGGTAGTGAGCAACTGAAGTCTAGACATCTTCACATTAGATGTACCTTCATGAGTTGTCTTGAGAATTTCCCAAGCATCCTTGGCTACAGTGCATCTTTTTGTTATCCTAAACATTTTTTTTGTCAATTCCATTGAATAAGAAATTCAAGGCTTTAGAGTTTCTAAGAGCAGTCTCACCTTCTTCTGTGGTCCAATTCTCTTTAGGCTTCAGTGTTTCCTTCCTATCTTTGTATTTAATCACAGAATGGTCTCAACCCTTGATGATAGCTTTCCAAGCTTTGCTATCCATGGATTTTAAGAAGGTCATCATGCGTGCCTTCCAATAGTCATAGTTAGTTCCATCCAAGATGGGAGGTATGTTCACATTCCCTCTTACTTCATTGTCCATTATGCCAAAAAGGATATCTTCCTAGAGCTCACCCAAAAAAATAGAACAGGGTAACCTGCTATGATGCCAATTGAAATTCTGACACACAGATACCAGATATCAAGACAGATGTTAGGATACTGGAATTAAGACAACAAACAACACTTATGCAAAAAAATAAGAGCTTGAATGTAAACAATAATACAGTCAATTGTTAACTCAGTTCGGTGCAACATCACCCACATCTGGGGGCACCCAAGCCAGGAAGGAAATCCACTATAATAGTATTACTTCAAAGCCACAACAAACACACACAACTTTACAAGCTTCTCACCTACTCACTACTCGTGCTAACTTCTACCTAGGAACTCCTAGATATGAGACCCTTCTCACTTCCCACCATTCACACAACAGTGAAAAACTCAACAATAAAGAAGAAAGGAAGTCACACTTCCAAAGACAAAAATTCACTCTTTGCTTAAAAGTTTAGGAGTGATTACAACTCAAAACTTGGTACAATTCAAGTACCTAAGAAGTACATGAATGGCTCACAAATTCACAAAATAAACAGTCTAACTCAAATGTCAAAAGACATAAGTGAGGATCACAAATAACAAGCAAATCTGTCAAGACAAAAGTTGCTAAAATATCCCTCCTTGGATTTTGACACTGTATGAATTAAAATAGTATCAATTCACTTTAAATACCAAATTTTGCAAGCCCTAAACTTCTGGTATAACATGTCCTGCCACATGTCCCAACATCATGTTGATCATGATGTCTGACTGACCTGTCAAGACATCTGTCTCAACATCTTATTGTGAACTTATTTTAACAAAACTGTTGCCAAACCAAAAACCACAGAACTTACAGTTGATGTTAAAGCGAATCACAATCAAAGTAATTATGATTATATCAACAAATCTTATTTCAAAATGTAATCAAAATTTGATTTCCAAACGAATTGATCAAAATAACAACAAGTTCGATAATTTGCAATTACAAAAATTAAATATATATATATATATATATATATATATATATATATATATATATATATATATATATATATATATATATATATATATATATATATATATATATATAGAGAGAGAGAGAGAGAGAGAGAATGATTTGTTTAAGTAGTTCCCCAATCGGCCTCGCTATGGGTACGTCTGCCTTCAATACAAAATCGAATTGAGATACCTGCAATTAAACTTACTTAGCAAACAATGTATATACAAGAGATGATGAATTATAACCCTACAAACCCTATGATTTGTTGTTGATTCTACCACCTCCAAAAACCCTTGATCAAAGTTTGATCAAGTCACCAACATTGTTGCTTCAATCCATCTGTTTTTGTTACTACCTTGCAAGACCTCCCATCTCAAGGTTTTCGCTCGGCCGGGTTCCTCCCAAGAACGTACTTGTTGAACCCAAGATTTATGAACATGGTCCACCATCTCACGCTACTCCTTTGTAAGGAAACCACCTTGTCTCAAGGCCTTCACTCGTATTTGCGTAATCTTGTCCATAACCTTCAAATCCTCAATGATTTGGAAGGAAAAACCCAGCTTGGTTTTCTTATTTGAAACACTCAAAGAACTCAACCCAATATTCTCGGTACACAAACCTAATTGGATATTATCAACCCTAATCTATATAGTCAGCCAATCAAAAAATGATTATGTGTAGTTTGATTATGTGTATGCATAAAAGAGAGGTTGAAGATGGTGTTAAGGTTTTACACTAGAACCTTACTAGAAAATGATGCATGTATGAGTGTATATATATATATATATATATATATATATATATATATATATATATATATATATATATATATATATATATATATATATATATATATATATATATGTATATATGTATGTATGTATGTATGTATGTATGTATGTATGTATGTATGTATGTATGTATGTATGAGAGATATGAAGCAAAAGGAATGCAAATGGATGGAGGAAAAATGAAATTTTTGAAAAAGGGCATCGTGTATGTCGACCTATAAAAGCAATAGGTCGACCTATTAAGGTAATTAGGACGACCTATGAAAGTCTTAGGTCTGCTTGTAGAGGTCTTGTGTCGGTCTAAGTTAGTCAGCCTATGGACTATGGCAACAACCATTATTATTTATGCATGAAGGTCGACCTGAGAAGTTTGTGTGTCAACCTATACTGAAGAAAAAGCTTCTATAGGTTAACCTACATGCGTGTGTGTCGACCTATCCTGTAGTGTTATCATAAGAACTTGTTTTTCAATGGCATTTTTCACAAAACCTTGTTTTCAATGCATGTGTGATGTATGATCATTTTCAAAACCATTTTAATGCTTTCTAAGGCTAAGATGCACATCTAAAATAATAGGATACCCATGGACGCGGGATTAGGTCTCTTCTTTCGAAGTGAGGTCGCCCATTTTCTGTCTATATGTGAACTTTTAATTTATCCCAGGAGAGGGAAGGGGAAAAAATCTAAATAAACCCGTGAGTGCGTGCAAATAAATGCACTAAGAGATTTGAGAATCGAGATTGATTATACTAAGGGAAGGTATTAACACCCTAAGTATCTATAGTATTATATAAGAACTTCTTGCGTATATTTGTGCTTATTGTTGATAAAGTCATTTGCTGTGTATTAGGGATTTTGTTGAATATTTTGAGTGAGTGATAGGAGATATTTTTGTTGTTTTTGTGGTGTAAGTTGAAATGGTTTGAGATAAAAGTATTGGAACCTAAGGGTTTTATTTATTACTATGCTCGCTAAGATCTCACAATCTTATGCTTACGTATTCTCAAAAGGAAATTGAGAAATCAGAGCGTACGTAGTTCCACCTGCTAATGGGTGGATTTGGGTTTGTTGGGTTGAGAGAAGAGACAAAATTTCATCTTAAGGGAGATATATCACCTATTTACCATAACATTTTGAGAAATAATAAGGGAAAAAGCTTTAAACTTGGATGTAGAAAATCGAGAGTAATGCCACATCTTCCTTTAAACGAGTCTTTGCTTATTAAGAGAGGGACATTGACTTGGATATAAAATCAACAAGTGTGCCACTTACATCACTTAAACGAAAGAAGTGTTTTTGTACCATAATAAGAAAGGGACTCCAGCTTGGATTTTAAATCAACAAGTGTGCCACTTACATCACTTAAAATGGAAAAAGTTTGATTGAATGTTGTGTGAAAAATAAAAGAGAGATCTCTTCCATAGAGATGACTCATGCCTCATCTCTGGGGAAGTGTTCTGAGTTTGAAGCCAAAGGTTGGCTAGGGTTTGACTTGAAGTTTGAAGGTTTGAAGCCACAAGGGGCAGGGTGTTTGACTTTAGGACTTCCAAGGGGAGCTCTCATCTCTTTGTTGAAGAGTTTTTAAGTTTGAAGTCTAACTTCCTGGTATAAATCTTAAGAGGAGGCTAGCTTGAGGTCTCCTTTTACAAAGCCCAAGATGAGGCTAATGTTTCCTTGTACAAAGCCCAAGAGGAGCCTAGGTTTGGAATTTCAACAAGAGAGACCTAATGTGTGAACTAGGTTGTAGTTTAAGGGAATCCTAATGTTTTTGTGTTATAAACATAAAGGGAAAAGCTAAGAGGTTGCTCGCTAGGATCTCGCAATCCTATGCCTACATATCCTTAAGAAGGAAGTCAGAGCAATTGTAGTTTGGACATAGCCCGAAGTGTAAAAAAATGTCAACAGAAACTTAACATGGTAAGTTTTTAAAGCCTTTTAAACAAGTGTGGTCATCGAGGATGACATGAGTGTGGTATGTCTAAGCATGATGTATCAAAATGTGAATATGCATCAATCAGAGAGAAATATTCATCGTGATAAGAGTTTATAAAGGAAATACTTGATCATGTGGGTAAAGATTTAATCCATGGAAGCAATCACAGAGAAGTTCAAGCAAGTACATATATTTAAGATGAAGCAAAGATTAGATGAATATGAAAAAGGGTAAACAAAACCCTAATGGTAATTTATGAAGAGAAGTACAGGAACCAAGCCTTAAGGAAGGGTTGAATCAAGGGTTTTGGAGAATCCAAACGCATGTGGAAGCCCTAACTATGTACAAAGAAATTTGGAAGTTTAATCAAAGTGAAAATCCTAATTAAAAATTTAATCAAAAGTATTTTCAAAAGGAAAATCAATTAAACATGGTGTAACGGGTGTTTAAGTCAAAACAAGCATGTTATGTACATTTAAACAAGACTTAAACAAAGTATATCATGATCATGTAAGCACACGTGACCAATTAGATTAAGAGAAAAATCAAAAGAAAGTCATTAAAAGTATGGAAACACTTTAAAAATGGACCACTTTTTAACCTAATAAAAGTGTGTTAAATAAAAATTATTTTTGAAAATTTTTAATATATTCATAAAATATGATATATGAACAAGAAGTGTGCAAAAATCAATTAAAAATAATAAATTTTTCTATATGAAATAATTGTGTAAAGTGGTGAAGAAAATGAAGAAAATAGGTGATTAAAATAATAGGATGGCCCTCCCAAAGTTTGAACCTGCGCCCTTGGGGTGGAGGGCTTAAAACAATACCAACTGAGCCACTTGTGTCTGGCTGATAGAGAATTCCGCAGGAAAATAATATATGAGAAATCCTTTTGAAAATGGTTAAAAAAATAAAATCAAAAGGTCTGGGGCGAGGGGGATTCGAACCCCAGACCTCACACTCACAAGTCTTCCAAATACACGCCTTAACCACTGGGGTGGTGATACATCCATGTATCAAACCACACCCAATAAATTATATTTTAAAACAACATAAACTTCAAAAATGGCACCACCACCACCATTGTCGTCTTCATCATCTTCATCATATTTTTCAAATTTTCTATCTCCCTCAATACGCAACCAAATTGGATGAAATAAAAATGAAAATTACTGGATTTTTCAAGAGAAATTGAATGGTCCTTTTCAATTTCATCAAATTCAGTGTATTCAAAGATATTGATTTGAAAACCGTATGAACCCTAACTGAACTTTTTAATATGAAATCTCATATAATCATGATAAATGGAAATTAAATGAGGGAAAATGATCACACTATCATGATAAACATGTCTATAACTTGAATGATCAAATTTGATGCACGAATCATAGAGTTTAGGTTTTAAGGAAACTTACCTTGCAAGTGAGAATCGAATTCTCTGTTGGAGGTGTTACAGATGTGATTTGATGATTTGGACAACATCCTTGACCCTCAAGGATGGTGTTGCAATTCTAAGAATGAGTTGAAACCTTCTGGATCACTTGGATCAATCCAAACTGCATCTTGTGATGTATGTGAAGAAAACAACATGTGACTTGATGACTCTGGTGTTATAGTTGAGGTTTGAGTGTTTGGATCACTTACACATGATGTATGTGAAGTGTCTGGATGCTTGGTTTGAATGGAAATGAACTGGTTTGAGAATTCCAAGTTTTCACTCTTTGATAACTTTGAATTTAGCAAGGAGGAGGCTTTATGAGAAAACAAGCATTGACAATGTTTTGGTGTGTCTAGAATGAAGCACAATGACCTCTATTTATAGGAAAAATGAGTATGATATTTTGAATTTGAAAGGATTGGGATGCAAGGCATTATCCAACAAGTGATGTCATGCACTTATGACTTGAAAGCCAAGGTACACATGGGATATTCTTCACATGGCTTGAATTCTAATCTTTTGAGCTTGGTTTCTCATGGTTTCATCCCATCCCTTGATGTTCTGATCATCCTTGGGCAGATTGGAGAGATTTTGCAAAAAATCACTATAGCACTTTAATGCTAGAGGACAAAACCTCACTTCTCACTTTTGAAATGGTCATTTTCACATGCCAAGTAATGAATCTTTGAAAACTCAGTTATGATTTGTAGAGAACATGCTTGTATGATCATTTGGGAGTTGATTTCGTGAAGATTTTAGGTTTGTAAGACTTATCCAAGTCATGTGTCACAAGTAGGTTTGGCCATTCTGTCATTAAAATAAGCTTGATCAGACCTTATTGCAACATTCATAACTTCTTTCTCAAGTGAAGGATTTTGATCTTCTTGATCATTTTGGAAAGCTGGTATAACATAATTCAAGTTTAATGTTCAAGGTTTGTCTTGAGTCATTGTGGCTCATGGAGAAAAATGGCCTCAAAGTTGGCTCCAACACAAACAGATTCTGTCTAAAACATTTCTAAGAGTCAAAGTTCAAAAAGCATTAAAACTCTAACTTCATGGCCTTATATCTTAAAATCTATGCACCTTTTGGGAATCCACCCTCATTGACAAAGTTGTAGTATGTAACAAGCTCTTCAATTTGATCTTTGGATCAAAGGAAATGGTTGCTTGGTTTGGAAGTTATGCCTTTGCAAAGTTTGCACCAAATTAGGATTTTTCATAATTTAGAAAAATTTCCCTTTCTTCATGGTTGCCCTCTTTATAAATAACCTCTCTTTTCTTGATTTTTCTTGATCAATCATGATCCAAATCATATATTAACATCATTCTTGACTTGAATAAAACATGGTTGACCAAAATCTTCAAAAGTCAAACTTGATTTTAACCATAGTTGACTTTTGTATCAGATGAACTCTGAGTTTGGTGATCTTTTATGAAATCAAACCCTGGGGCTAATTAAACATTATGGATGGACTTCAAAGGTGTTTTTTTGAGTGTCTTGATTCATGTCCTAAGGTTTGAGATCTTGTCTTGGTCAAAATTCAAAAGTTGCAATTGACTTTTTTTAATCAAAAACCCTAGTTTGTGGTCCAGATGAATTTGGATCCTTGTATTGCTTATGAATAAATTTCTTTGGATCTTAAGTTGGAGTTTGATTGATAATTTTGGACCTTAAGAATAATAATATAATTATTAATGATAATGATAATTAATGAATAATAGTGATATTGTTATTATTATTATTATTATTATTATTATTATTATTATTATTATTATTATTATTATTATTATTATTACTATTATTATTATTATTATTATTATTATTATTATTATTAAGTAAAGTAAGAAAATAGGAAAAGGGGTATTTGGAGTTGGAAATAAGGAAAGAAGAAGAACACAATCATTTTGGGGGAAAGAACAAGAAGAAGAGCAAGTCAAGTGGAAGAGGGTTTTGCATAGAAGGATCAAGGAGGAAGAGGAAAGCTTGGATTTCTGAATCTTCTATAACTTGACCGAGTTATCGAGGTAGGGGGGGGGGGAGAATCGGGTCGAAACTGGTATTTGCATGAATTCTAGGTAGAAGGGGATTTCCCTAACCCCATAGGTTCTGATGAACTGAATTGTTATGTTGTTGTGATTCTGAGTTTGTTGATGATAAGATAGGTTTGTTGCATGTGATTGTTGGGATGATTTTGGGGTTTTCGGTAGTTATCATTTTAAGCCGAAAACGAGTTAATCGGTAGAGCTGAAGTTTTATCGAGTAGAATTTGGAATAGATTATGTAGCTAAGTCGCATTAGTGATGTGGGAACTGGTTTGAGTAAAATCGGGTGGTTTCAGAGAGTTTTACCGATTCTGAACAGTGGGGTTTTTGTGAAATCGCAGACTTTTGCTAGGCGAGCGAATAACGAACATTCGTTGATGTTTCCCTAGGTGAACTGGGTAGCGAGTGCTTCCATAGAGCCACTGTCTGCCTTCGCTAGGGAGTTCGCTGGGCGAACGAGTAGCAAACTTTCGTTGTGGTCTCGCTTGGCGAGTGAGCCAGCGAGCGTGACAGGATGTGGGTTTTGTGCTGTTTTGCCTTGTGTCTCATTTCGTGGTATTCCTTGGGTAATGATAGGTCGAGAGATGTTGTTTAGGGGTAAAGAGAGTATGCTTGATGTGGGAAGATGAATTATGGGATGTTGAATTTAATTGACATGATTAATTGGTGAGTAAGACATATATATATATATATATATATATATATATATATATATATATATATATATATATATATATATATATATATATATATATATATATATATATATATATATATATATATATATATATATATATATATATATATATATATATATATATATATATATATATATATATATATATATATATATATATATATATATATATATATATATATATATATATATATATATATAATATGTATATGATGCATAGTGAGGCGATCGGGAGGATCGTGTGTACTCCGTGTCGATTGGGGTTTCACTGTTATTTAACTTGATTGATAATTAATTGGTGTGTGTATATATGTATATATATATATATATATATATATATATATATATATATATATATATATATATATATATATATATATATATATATATATATATATATATATATATATATATATATATATATATATATATATATATATATATATATATATATATATATATATATATATACATACATGTGTATGATGTATGGGGATATGATCAGTAGGATCGTGTTCACTTAGTGTGTTTGTGTTGTGTATTGGGGTTATGCATAACATGTGGTGATAAGGTGCTCCTGTGTGGAGGGTGATGGCCCAGTGTCCATCAGTGATTGTTGTCGCTACTCAAAAAATGCATCGTGCAACGATGGGGAGGCGAAGAGAAAGGACAGAAGAGTCGCCACCGAACTTTATTTATCCCATGAGGGGAAAGGGAAATATCGAGAAAACCTTAAGAAAGAAATGGATAAGATGGTCTCGCAACCATGAATGGGTTCGGAAGCCGGTTATGCGAAGGGAAGGTATTAGCACCCCTCGCATCCATCGTACTCGATGGGAACCTTTTGTTTGTCGATGTGTGAATTTATTTGCTTAAATATTATGCTATAAAAGTGCTCCACAGGGTAAAAGAAGGGTTAGAAACAAGAGAGTTAGGAGGAAAGAGAGAACGGGGAAGAAGAGAAAGAA
This sequence comes from Lathyrus sativus, assembly GCA_963859935.3. Lineage (NCBI taxonomy): Eukaryota > Viridiplantae > Streptophyta > Magnoliopsida > Fabales > Fabaceae > Lathyrus > Lathyrus sativus. The sequence continues at coordinate 650,629,007 of OZ012738.1, read as the reverse complement.
CAGACTCGGTAGGACTTCGCAGTCCTATGCCTACGTATTCTCAATAGACATGAGAAAGTCAAAGTCGACGTAGTTCGGGGCTACGGATATAGGGGAAATATGCTCGACAAGGATTGTGGCCCTTGTGCCTACGTATCTTTACTTGAGAAAGTAAAGAATCAGAGCAGTCGTAGTTCGGCCTACGGTTTGTTGATGTTTTGTGGATGACGCTATCGTGCGCATTCTAGCAGTTTAGATGTTTTGCTGCTCGCATGTGAGGAGACTTATGCGTTACCTGTTTGCGGTAGAACGGACGTAACATATCCTTTTTGAAAGATTGATTAGTTTTCGCCATGCGAGGCAAGAAGTCACGTTTGATTGATTGGATTGTTTTTAGGGGGGCGAGACATGTCCTCGGATAGTAACCCCTACGGGTAGTACCCAGTTCGTTGTCTCAAAGTTTTTGTTATGAAATGGTGTGGCGAACGTAGCGTCTTCGTATTGAAAGACGAGCGTCGAAACCACCCTCACTACAGTGGGCATCCCTACGCTCGGAGAAGAAGAGGTCTACACCCAATCCTCTCTCTTTAATTCAATGCAAAGAGAACTTCATTCTCTTATTAAAGATGTTTTTGGTTTTGAATGGTAAGTGCTTTGCGACAGAGAACCCTACGGTAAACGTCAGCACTCGGGATAGGAGAAGGCCTACGCCTAACCTCTCCACGACCATTCAAGTTTTTGTTATGAAAAGAAGTTTGAAAATGCACTCGGTGCGAGACCGAGGTTTTTAGGTGACAAGGGTTGCGGGAGGAAGTTGTGAAAGGAGATGGTGGATAAAGTCGCGTCTTCGTATTGAAAGACGAGTATCGAGACCACCCTCACTACAGTGGGCATCCCAATACTCGGAGAAGAAGAGGTCTACACCCAATCCTCTCTCTTTAATTCCATACAAAGAGAAATTAATTTATTATTGAAGAGGTTTGAAAATGGACTCGATACGGAACCGAGGTTTTTTTAGGAGGAGAGGGAGTGGCGCCTTTGTATTGAAAGACAAGTATCGAAACCACCCACACTACAGTGAGCATCTCAACACTCGGAGAGGAAGAAGTCTACACTTAATTCTCTCTTTTTAATTCAATACAAAGGTAATTTATTCCTTATTGAAGGGGTTTGAAAATGCGCTCGGTATGAGACCGAGGTTTTAGGAGAGATGGTATGGAAACGTCTTCGTATTGAAAGACGAGCGTCGAAACCACCCTCACTACAGTGGGTATCCCAATCACTCGGAGAGGGAGAAAGTCTACACTTAATCCCCTCTTTTTAATTCAATACAAAGATAATTGGATTTTGAAGATGATTTGACAATGTTTTTGAATCGAGTCGGGACAAGTAATGAAGAGAGAAAAGGGGTGGTCTCAGATCCAACATTACTCATCAATAATTTGACTGGTAATGAATTACGGAGGTCTCGTCATCGACCAAAAGACAATGCAAAATTGAAAACGAAAATGAGAACATAAGGTCGATATAAATTGATAAGTAGAGTTTAAATATAATTATCAACCAAAAACGTAATAATAATAAAAAAAAACTCAATAAAGCTATATGATATTTACAAAATAGTATATAACAACATCAATATCCAATAATTAAAAAAACCTAATAGTAAATCATAAAAAAATTTCAAAATAAAACAAAGCTAATTAATTATATATAAAAAAACAACAAAAGAGAAAGGGAGGGAGTGCACTTAACCCCAGGGTGTGCCAAAACAAGTGGAATCCTTTAGGCTCCTCAGGCCCATCATCCACACAAAAACACGGTAGTACAAAAAACTATGGTGCGTGTGAGTTCTTAAAAGAAGCCAGAACGGGCTTCAAAGCCCATCACAACCATAAGGCATGGACCGGAAACAACCTTCAGCTAAATAAAGCCAAACGTTTCATACAAGCGCAATATATCCCCTTTAAAACCATATCATCAAAACAAGAAAAACAAACCTACAGTAGAGAAAGGGGGAAAGGCCTACGAGAAGAGAAAAAGGGACCCATGTATAGGACGATAAAATACTCCAAAGGGAAAACATCTCCCCTTCATCAATGCACGAGTACGATAACAAATCAAAGAGAAGAAATCACAATCTAAATCTCAACCTTAAACGCGTTTTTCCTGTGATTCGGCTTGCTTCACCGATTTGTATCAGGTTAACTCGAACTTCCAAGTCAGATTTATGGTTTATTTTTGTTTAAAGAATTTCTTTCTTCATCTTTAGCGTTTCTCCGTTCTGTTTTGGTGATAGGTTGGGAAAGATTTGAAGATCGGGTCTGAAATGGTTATGGGATTTATTGTTGGAAGAGGAAAGTTGAGGTTGATTTGTAAGAATGATGGTCGTTGGGTTAAGGTTGCGATGAAAGGGATTTTTCTACGGTGGGTTGAAAAATCTTGGAGGCAAAAGTTTGAAGTTCATGCGTTTTCTGATGAAGTTTGGTTGAATTTTGTTGCAGATTTGTGAGGGTTATCAGAGAAACATTTTTTTTGCAATTTCGGTTTAAATTTGTTGGAGTTGTTCGTGAATCTGGGATTATGTTGTTGCGCGAAGATGAAGTGGAGATGGCGTTGTTGGTTCGTTCCGAGATTCAGAGGTGAACGGGTTTGAAGCTTCTGGGCAGAGTTTTTGGAGGTGTTCTTCTGGGTTTTGTGAAGGGTGGGTCGATTTATGTTGGAACAGGGGAGAACTGGGTTCTGATTGAAAGGTTTAGACAGGTACCAATTCGGATTTGTGGGTCGGAGTTTTGATTAGTTTTTCTATAGTTGTTGGTTGAATGTTGAATACGATGTGGTGTCTTGAGTGAATTCAAAGGAGAGGTGGATTTGTGGTTCTGTTGGGAGTTTGAGCAGATGGCTTGGATTTCTGCCGAGTTGTTGAAGACGGTACTGGTGAGTTTGAAGACAAGTTTGAAGGTTTTGGTTATTTTGAAGCAAGAAGATTGATGGAAGGTGGCTTGTTTGAAGCTGATGAAGAAGAAACCGATACATGGTGAGGAGGCAGATGGTTAGTTGAATGTTTGGGTTTTGGTTGAGAAAGTTTGTGAGTTGAGTTTCGATTAGGGTATTGTTCTGCAGGTTGGAAATGTGAAGGTGAGAGTCTTGGAGGTTAGAGAGTTATGTTTGATGATGATGAAGAGTTTATTTGTGATTGATGTTCTCTTTTTCTCTCTTGCAAACTCAACGTCAGGAAACAAATCAAACAACTTAAGATTATAAAGACGAAAAAAACAAAAGGATACTTACAGAGTTGGAGCAAATCCGACAAGTTCCCACGTAGCAACGAGGAGTTTGGGTGTTTAGTAGATGGAAATGGAAGTTCAATGATGAATGAAAGTTGTTTCTTCAAAAGAAATGCAAGTTGTGAAAGTCAGAATAGGGGTCTGATGGTTGATGTTGGTGAAGGGTTTGGGCTGCGCAGCAAAGGTTCTTTAGGGTTTGTTCTTTTTTCAGCCTCCCTTGAACCAACATCTTTTTCTTTCTTATAGTGTAGCATTAGGGTTTTCTTTCATATTTGAATCATAATAGCATCTCTGGTTATCACTTTTTGATGCTAAGAACATGTCTTTCCATTTTAGTGAAACTGGCCCTGCTGTCCTCTGTTGTCCTATTTTCTTGTCTTCAAAATTTGTTTTTTTATGCTGACTGTATCTTTCTATGTGTTTTTTTGTAGAGAAGGTTTGGAGTGGTGCTGCTTGAAAAGTAAAGCTGGGTATTTAGCCTCTACCTTGCGTACAACCACTGATGAAGGGGAAACAAAGCTGGCAGAAGAAGGGGATGAAAGAAAACTCTTAGTCATTCTTCCAAAGAGGGATGTTGGATTAGGTGGTTTTCCAACCGGTGTTGAATTTATTGAATTTCCTGTATTCAGGCTTTGTTCAAGTAAAACAATAATGCTGATAAATTTGTCATCCAATAGGCCATAAGATTATTGTCGCCTTGATCCTCAATTGCAGAACCAATCATCTGGACAAGGCGATCAAATACACTAGATCTTTCATCTTCAAATGATTTCCAGTGGAGAAGACATTTGTGAATGGTAAATGCAGCAATAGGCTTTCCATGGTTGAACCCAATATTTTTACCAACACAGTTGACAAGTGAGTCGAAACTCCCATGACGTCGTTCACTGCATGATCGCTTCAATTTTGAGTCAAATTCAGTGCCAGATTGTTTCACTTTCACAGGTGTAACAAATGTATCAACGCCATTCTGTTCTTCTGCTGCATGGTGACCATTTTCCAACTTCTCGGATACAGGAGTAGAGAGGTTCTCCACTGTTATTTTCACAGACAGGTTTAACAGAGGTTGATTATGAAGAATATGTTTTGCAAGCTCCATGTCTGCGAATTTCTCTTCCAGCCTTTTTTCTGTTTCATCAATTTTCGCCGGGCAACTTTTCCTCTCTATGCACATTGTGTTGCAACTGCTGCCTTCTTTAGTTTCGTGAAACGAAGTTGTGCCGAGTATTTCCTGTAGCGGCTCTGAATGACAATTATTGCTTCAGTTCTTCTTCTAAAGTGTAGGTCGCAACGAGCTGCCATTGCCTGCATACCAGTCTGGATAGAGACAGCAGAGGCATACAATTCTTTGTACGCCTTCCTATCAATATGCATCCGGAAACACCTTTGAATGAGCAGACTAGAAGCCTCCCGCCGCATTCCCTCGAAAACTTGCCTCGCAAGTTGTCCTCTGCATGCAGTGGCCTCGTCAGAACTTCCGTCTAATGCTTCTGAAGCAAGGAGTCCAAATCGATCGACAAATTCATCGAATGTTTTTCTAGTGGGATATCCAGCACACCAATTAAGGATTTTGACTCAGGATCTGACACTCGGCAAACACGTGATTTTTCGGAAGATAAGTTCTGATAGCAGCGCCTGATATTCTTCCTTTTTTTATCAAACTGAATCTCCACGAACTTATCAAACCGACTTGGATTATTGTTCTTCACAGTTTTTGCATTGCCAAAAGCTTCTAGGACAGGATTTGACTCGAGGATTTTTGCTCGACGGTTCTACCTTCAGCAACAGACGCTCTCCCTCCCATGTAAGCAAGATATCGCATGAGTAACTTAGAACTTTCTGTTTTACCAGCACCACTTTCACCACTCACCAATATTGACTGGTTGATTCCATCATTTATCATGAGCCTATATGCTGTATTGGCAACAGCAAAGGGATGTGGACTTAACTCACCAAATGCTGCTGCAGGTACATGGTGCGCCTTGGGTAGTGGCTTTCACGGGCTATACGGTTTGCAGGTTATAATTCCTTGTTTCCTGTTACTCTTTGTACTCCTTATGATTGAATAAAACATTAATCTTCACATGTCCTGTTGTTTTAAAATGAATTTTTAATCCAATCATGGCTTGATTATAATGCTGACCGGAAGATGAAGAAAACCTGTAATTTGACAAATCCCTTTTTTTATTGAATGCCAGGTTTGAAAGTGTGATGCGAACTGGTGTTGGCAGGTAAATTGGGGTCGCAAACTTATAAGCACGGTTGAATGCGTCAAATCCTGTTACAGCATGAATTACACGTGTTTGGCTTCAAGCATCAAAGTGATTCCAACAGTCTTAAGTACTCCTGTTGTAAATTGCAGCACAAGTTTCTTTTTGTAAACAATTTTGTAATCGTAAATGTACTTAAGCGTGATTGGCCCTTTTACAATAAACATTACTTTTAATGACTATACTTGTGCAGCCAATAAACCCAAATGGAATTTTGAGAGATCTCTAGTATATACACAATTAATCTCACGGCCTCCTGAATCTGTTATGAGATCTAACGGGCTTGAAGTGATGCTTAGAATCCAATTGAGCAAATTTCAAACTCGAAATGAGATAAAACCATGGCCCCCACTCGACTTGAAGCATTATTTGAAAATTCAACACTAACCTGATCTGGATTTACATAATCCAAATAAAGGCTCGTAGCTCAAAACAAATCTTATTTACGGCTCGCCCAGTTTCAACACCAATGATCACCGAGTAATTCTCAATATTCGACCAAACAAAATTTCTTGTTCTTCACATAAGCTCGAAGAAAGACTTCTTAATTTGAATCTCATGGCCTGAATATAAACTAATATCGTCTTATACGCGAATGATTATAAGGATAGGACCATCCTTAAAATGGTTCACAAATGGCTTATGGCTTTGACAAGACGGATATTATTTTAGATAATCACCCACCAGAAGGGAAACCTACTCTTCACCATAATCGTATACATCCTACTAGGAACTATAATTGGCAAAAAGTACACCCAGGTCTCTATGAGCAAAGTCTTAGAACATCTTATCCGTAAGCCAGACGATCATTGGGGAACAAGAAACACATCCCTGTAGATACCTGATGGAATAGAATGGGATGGTAGGACAAATTTAGGGTATGACAGATGCCCCTATCTAATTGACTTAAACCGAGTAAGGCGAACTGCTATAGCATCCCTTCTTTCGAGGTAGAAGATGATTAGATATAAAAGACCCTGAATTTGTCTGAAAGGAAGGGGAATGCTCAGCAAATACCACCACCAAAAGGATGATGTAGCGAAACAAAATCAACCCTAACACCAAAAAGGATGAAGGGATCCATTAGCCAAAAAAAGATAATGGAGAACAAACACAAACAAACCCGACACCCCTTAGGATGTAGGGGGATAAGCTCCTCTGAAGAGATTGCCACTTATCGCTGAGGATGGATAAGCTTCTCTGAAGAGATTGCCACTTATCGCTGAAGATGGATAAGCTTCTCTGAAGAGATTGCCACTTATCACTGAAGATGGATAAGCTTCTCTGAAGAGATTTCCACTATCGCTGAAGATGGATAAGCTTCTCTGAAGAGATTGCCACTTATCACTGAAGATGGATAAGTTTCTCTAAAGAGATTGCCACTTATCCCTGAAGATGGATAAGCTTCTCTGAAGAGATTGCCACTTACCACTGAAGATGGATAAGCTTCTCTGAAGAGATTGCCACTTATCGCTGAAGATGGATAAGCTTCTCTGAAGAGATTGCCACTTATCACTGAAGATGGATAAGCTTCTCTGAAGAGATTGCCACTTATCACTGAAGATGGATAAGTTTCTCTAAAGAGATTGCCACTTATCGCTGAAGATGGATAAGCTTCTCTGAAGAGATTGCCACTTATCACTGAAGATGGATAAGCTTCTCTGAAGAGATTGCCACTTATCACTGAAGATGGATAAGCTTCTCTGAAGAGATTGCCACTTATCGCTGAAGATGGATAAGCTTCTCTGAAGAGATTGCCACTTATCACTGAAGATGGATAAGCTTCTCTGAAGAGATTGCCACTTATCGCTGAAGACGGATAAGCTTCTCTGAAGAGATTGCCACTTATCACTGAAGATGGATAAGTTTCTCTGAAGAGATTGCCACTTATCGCTGAAGATGGATAAGCTTCTCTGAAGAGATTGCCACTTATCGCTGAAGATGGATAAGCTTCTCTGAAGAGATTGCCACTTATCACTGAAGATGGATAAGCTTCGCTGAAGAGATTGCCACTTATCGCTCAAGTCTGCCGGAGAAAACTCACTGGGGAACACCCATGGCCTTACTGAAGATGCCCCTGACTGGGCTAAATGTTAATTTGGAGATTTGATGAGCCACGAGCGTACAATACGTCATGGGAAATATCCATGGTCTTGAAAATCTTCGAATTTGATCCTGGATCTGAGCTCGCATATGTGAATGCTTGATGATGATGGTGTCCCATAAATGGAAATGCGAATTCAAATGCTGATGCGCGGAGATGCAAGAGCTGGGGAAAGTACGATATGATCATAGGTCTGCATATGATGCCAGATACTTATGAAGTCGAATGCGATGCGTACGATGCATATGGTGCAAAATACTTATGAAGTCGAATGCGACGCGTATGATGCATATGATGTGTATGATTGCAGGAAGGGTGATTGAAAATGTAGGCGCCGACACAGCGGATTTTGGTGGTGGGAAAGTGAAGGATAAGCCTGACTTCCCGACATCATCTTTTCATGATGTAATAAAACCTGGAGGTGCTGATACCGTCAACTCGAGGTCTGCTCTGCCATGTTTGACGGCCTTGACAGTCAAGCCGTTACAAGATTTAGAATGACGTTCCTGTGTACTCCTTAGAGTCATGGTCACCCTTTAGTTACCCTAAGAGGGTAAGTCACCCCTTAATCTAATTTACCACAATGTCATTATATGCAAAACCCATCATCAAATAAATGAAACTTGCAACCAAAGGGTAAATAAAAACAGAAAAAGTTTTGATGAAAGTAATTTTATTAATGAAAACCCATAAATGGGAAAATTACAAAAGGAGGCAATTCCTAAAAGAGGTAACCGCTTTTGAAAGAGAATATAAAGACTAAGACAATGTTGAAAATGGTCCCTGCCAAGTTTCAAATCTGCTATGGCCCATATGTCTCTGAAGACCCTTCACGCCTTGCTTTTGAGCGCCATAATCAAATTGATCCTTCTCAGTCGAGAGCTTGATGGTTACGGAGGATAATTCACACGTCTTCAAGATGCAGTTCTGCCTTTTCGAATCCCTAACTTTTGCCTAGGCCGCCCTTTCAGGTTTTCAGCCTATCAGGATACTCCCTTTTTTTTTACTTCTAGTCCCTAATTTTGCCTGAACCATTTTTATGGTCCACCAGGACGCCCATTTTTGCGTGGATTTTCTTTTTGGGTCCACCGGGCTTATCTTTTAAGCATAATATTTTTTAACTGAATCTGCATTCACAGGGGATGAGAGATCGTCACCATCCATGGTTGACAGGATCATGGCCCCTCCGGAGAAAACTTTCTTTACTATATACGGACCCTCATAGTTTGGTGCCCATTTTCCCCTTGGATCGACGTGAGTTGGCTGAATTTTCCTTAGTACCAAATCTCCTGCTTGGATGTGTCGTGGGCGAACCTTTTTATCAAAGGCTCTCTTCAATCGTTTTTGGTATAACTGTCCATGACAGATGGCCGTCATGCGTTTCTCGTCGATGAGATTGAGTTGGTCGAGTCTGGCTTGTATCCATTCGGCCTCATCTAGCTTGACGTCTGCTAAAATCCTTAAGGAGGGAATCTCTACTTCAATGGGCAATACTGCTTCCATGCCATATACGAGAGAAAACGGGGTTGCCCCTGTGGAAGTGCGCACTGAGGTGCGGTAGCCATGCAACGCGAACGGCAACATCTCGTGCCAGTCTTTGTAATTCTTCACCATCTTCCGGACGATTTTCTTAATGTTCTTATTTGCCGCCTCAACAGCTCCGTTCATTTTAGGGCGATAAGGTGTTGAATTGTGGTGTTCAATTTTGAAGTTTTCACACAACTCTTTCATCATCTTATTGTTGAGGTTTGAACCATTGTCTGTAATGATCTTGTTCGGGATTCCATATCGACAAATAATCTCTTTTTTGATGAAGCGAGTCACCACTTGCTTAGTGACGTTGGCATAGGACGCCGCTTATACCCATTTGGTAAAGTAATCGATGGCCACTAAGATAAAATGGTGCCCATTTGAAGCGGTTGGCTCGATGCGTCCGATTACATCTATACCCCACATAGCGAAGGGCCAAGGCGAAGTCAAAACATTTAGAGGGAGTGGTGAAGTATGGACCTTGTCTGCGTAAATTTGGCACTTGTGGCATGACTGGACATGGAGACAACAATCCGTTTCCATCGTCATCCAATAGTATCCCGCCCTCAAAATCTTTTTAACCATAGTATGACCACTAGCATGTGTCCCAAAAGATCCTTCATGCATTTCATTTATGATACGTTTTGCCTCGTGTTTATCCACGCATCTGAGTAGAACCGAATCGTAATTCCGCTTGTATAACACGTCACCACTGAGGAGGAACTTTGAGGAGAGCTTTCTGAGATACTTCTTGTCAGTGATAGTTATGCCTTCTGGATATTCTTGTGTCTCTAGATATCGCTTGATAGCATAGAACCAAGGATGATTATCAGTTTTAGCTTCTTCCCCATCGGCCGCTAGGCAATAAGCGGGTTCGTCCAAATATTCCAAACGGATGGATGGCGCCTCATTCTCCCACTTGACTTGAAACATAGATGCTAGTGTTGCTAGAGCGTCAGCCAACTGATTTTCTCCTCTGGGAATGTGATGGAAAGTGATCTCATCAAAGTACGGGATTAACTTCAAGACATGATCTTTGTAAGGAATTAACTTGAGGTCCAGTGTTTCATACTCCCCTTTAATCTGGCATATGACAAGCGCGGAATCTCCATAGACTTCTAGAATCTTGATTCTATTATCAATGGCAGCTTCAATTCCGAAAATACAAGCTTCATATTCGGCCATGTTGTTAGTACATTTGAAGCATAATCTGGCGATGAATGGCAAGTGAAAGCCAGTTGGAGAAGTGATGATTGCCCCGATTCCACAACCTTTGGCATTTGCGGCACCATCGAACACGAGTGTCCATCGCGATCCTGGTTCGGGTCCATCATCTGGGCCTGGCGTGGCATAATCTCTGGCAAACATGACGTCTTCGTCGGGGAAATCGAAGCGCATGGACTGGTAGTTGTCCATAGGTTGGTGGGCAAGGTATTCAGAGAGCACACTCCCTTTGATAGCTTTCTGTGTAACATACTGGATGTCATACTCTGTTAACACCATTTGCCAACGAGCTACTCGCCCGGTGAGAGCGGGCTTCTCGAATATGTATTTGACAGGATCCATCTTGGAGATCAACAAAGTCGTATGGGTGAGCATATATTGTCTCAAGCGTTTTGCTGCCCAAGCCAATGCGCAACATGTCTTCTCGAGCATTGAATATCTCGTTTCACAGTCATTAAACTTCTTGCTGAGGTAATAGATTGCATGCTCTTTCCTGCCGGTTTCATCATGTTGTCCCAATACGCATCCCATGGATCCCTCTAACACAGTCAGGTACATGATCAGGGGTCGTCCGGGCACTGGAGGCATCAAGATCGGCGGTTCTTGTAGGTATTCCTTTATCTTCTCAAAGGCTTTCTGACAATTATCGTTCCATACCACGGCTTGATCCTTTCGAAGTAATTTGAAGATGGGCTCACAAGTGGCCGTTAGATGAGATATGAACCTGGCGATATAGTTCAACCTCCCAAGGAACCCTCGGACTTCTTTTTCAGTTTTGGGTGTCGGCATCTCCTGGATAGCTTTGACCTTATCTGGATCGACTTCAATCCCTTTCTGGCTCACAATAAAACCTAGCAATTTACCAGATCTTACACCAAAAGTGCATTTGTTGGGATTTAGTCTCAGCTGGAATTTCCTTAACCGGGCGAATAGCTTTCCCAAGTGGATAAGGTGCTCTTCCTCAGTCTGGGATTTCGCAATCATATCGTCTACATAACACTCAATCTCTTTATGTATCATGTCATGGAAAAGAGTGACCATTGCTCGCTGATATGTTGCGCCTGCGTTCTTAAGTCCAAATGGCATAACCTTGTAACAGAAAGTTCCCCATGGAGTGATGAAAGTCGTCTTTTCCATATCTTCGGGCGCCATCTTAATCTGGTTATATCCAGAAAAGCCATCCATAAATGAGAAGACAGAAAATTGGGTCGTGTTGTCTACTAGCACATCAATGTGTGGCAAAGGGAAGTCATCTTTCGGACTCGCTCTATTAAGGTCTCTATAATCTACACACATTCGCACCTTCCCATCCTTTTTAGGTACTGGGACAATATTCGTTATCCATTGCGGATAGTTGGATACTGCCAGAAAACCAGCGTCCAATTGCTTTTGTACTTCCTCTTTGATCTTGAAGGACATCTCTGGCTTTGTTCTCCTCAACTTTTGCTTCACCGGCGGGCAGCCTTCCTTGAGAGGTAGTCTGTGCATCACAATCTCTTCATCTAGACCGGGCATATCTTTGTAAGACCAAGCAAATACGTCGACATACTCTCGAAGCAATATTATCAGTTTTGACTTAATCTCTGACTCTAAAGCTGCGCCTATCTTGATTTCTTTGGCATCCTCTTCAGTTCCCATGTTGATGACTTCGACCTCTTCTTGGTAGGGCTGAATGATCTTTGACTCCTGTTTCAATAGTCTAGCTAGCTCTTCTGGGAGATCACAATCTTCCTCGCAGTCTTCGTCAGCTTGGTAGATCGGGTTATCAAAGTCATATTGGACCATAACGGGGTCGTTATCGACAGGAGCAAGGGAAGATCTGCACGAATGGATGACTTCATGCTTTATTATTTTTTATTATTTTAGAAAAGGTTGACAGGAAAAAAAAGAAAATAAAACAAAACATTGTCTTTCAAAGATCATTTTATGTGCAAAAAGTAAAAATGAAAGAAAGAGAGCGTAATTGGATGCGAAAGTTTATTTATTGATGATAAGTTATGCTTTAAAAGCAAAAGGCCCTACAACATGATCCATATGCCTTGGGCAGAGCATATGATTTTTTTTTATAGATAAAATAAAAGGGAATTACTCGTCTACTAGAGTAACTTCGGGGATTTCAACGACTCTCCAATTGTTCAAAGTTTGATTAGGCGCCCTAGGATACACCATACACAGCTCTTCATGATCTTCGACTTCAGTTTCCAAAAACATGACTTGACCATCGACAAGGTGGCCTCCACTAGTAAAAACCAACGGAGTTGCAAGCTCTTTGCCCTTATCAGTTGCATTCTTCTGCTTGTAGCCTAGACCAGCTCCATTTTTGTTGACGGGCAATTCCAACACCCTGCCCCATCCTCGCGGATGTCCTTCCTCTATCACCGTCCTCGCGTCCTTCCAAGTCACTATTGAAGATGCCGGCTTTTCGTAAATCATTTCAACATTGATCACTTCAAAAGCTTGAAACGGTGTCTCATGCACTTCATTTCCTACTTCCACATAGCGGAAAGAAGCAAGATGGCTCACGAGAACATCTTCCTCACCCTCAATGATGACCATCTGGTTGTTAATCATAAAATTGATCTTTTGATGCAAGGTTGAAGTTACAGCGCCTGCGGAATGAATCCACGGACGACCAAGAAGGCAACTGTAAGCAGGGTATATATCCATTACGTAAAATGTAATGATGAAAGTATGAGGTCCAATCTTGATCGGGAGATCAACCTCGCCTACCACAATTCTCTTAGCTCCATCAAAAGCTTTTACAATAGTTTGACTTGGCTTCATCACGAGTCCTTCAATTGACAGCTTACACAACGAGCTTTTTGGTAACACATTCAACGATGATCCAGTGTCAACGAGCACCCTAGAGAATACAACATCCACACATTCGATGGTAATGTGCAAGGCCTTGTTATGATTTTTACCTTCGGGAGGTAATTCACTATCATTAAAGCTCAAAATATGACCTGATGCAATATTTCCCACCACTTCTTCAAACTGTACTACTGATATCTCCTCTGGCACATGAGCTGCCTTCAAGAATTTTAGCAGTGCTTCTTGATGGGCCTTTGAACACATTAACAAAGACAGCATGGATATCTTCGAGGGCGTCTGATTGAGCTGATCAATCACTTTGTAATCGCTTTTCTGAATGATTCTTAGAAACTCCTCCGCTTCATCATTTGGGATGCCTTTCTGTTTAGATGACTGCCCCTGTTCATTGGTGCTTGGTACGGCAGTACCTTTACTTGTATTGTCACTGCCATTGACAGGAGGTGCAGTCGGAGAGAAGATTCGACCACTTCTAGTGACGCCTCCGGTTCCCACGATGTTCTCTACAGTCTTCTTTTCTTCCAATACATCTTCTTCTGCCACCTTCTGTCCATTGAGAAAAACAACTTCATCGTATAACCAAGGTACAACCTTGGTGCTCTTGTACGGAAACGGAGATGGGGTCGAAATGACAAGCTGGTTCATTGATGGTGGAGACATAGGTATCTTAACTGGATCATACGGGATCTGCAGTGGGATAGAAGTATGTCCATACATGTTGTCCCATTCTTCCTCATCGCATGGTATGGTCAATGGTGTGCGGTTCGAATTGTCAATTGGGATCCAAAGCTCATATCCATCATCATATGGTATCTCCAATGTTTCGAACGGAATCTCAAGAGTAGCAACTTCCTCAATTTTTGATAGTTGTTCTGCTACTAATACACCCTGCTCAATCAGGCCTTGTATGCCCTTCTTCAGCTCAGCGCATCCTTGAGATCCGTCCATGCAAACATGGCAATTAGTTGGACATCCTGGGTAAATGTTTTTCAACAAGAGTTGCTCCTTAATAGTGGAAAGTGGGGTCCTTAATTTCTCAATATCCGAAATTAATCGGATCCCCTTAGAGCCTTCAATCATGTTTGTTGAGTGGTGAGGTGGCATTGGATTAGATTTGATGTTCGGAGTATTTCGGGTAAAGTTTATCGCTTTTGAATCGATAAGATTTTGCACAATGTATTTTAAAGCCTTACAATTCTCAATGCTATGGCCTGGGGCGCCAGAGTGGAATTCACATCTCGCATTTACATCGCAGCCGTAGGGGAGAACAGCCGGAGGATCTTTCATTTCCCTAAGTTGAACGAGACCTGCTTTCAACAAGAACGGAAGCAATTTGGCGTAAGTGGACGGAATTGGATCAAGCCTCCTTTCTGGCTTTCTCTGCCCTTGATACTGATTTTGTCTTGGTTGATAGGGTTGTTGTTGTCGATTTTGCTGAGGCGCAGGCTGATTTGCCGGAATAGAAAGTGATTGCTGTGGAGCAATGGCAGCAATGTGGTGATAACCTTGGTGAGTTCTCCCTCCATTGGTGAACACTGCACTAGCTTTGCCTTCCCTTTTCTTAACGAAACCCTGATAAGGCTTCTTGACCCCGCTTGCAGATCCGCCTGCATTCTGAATTTTTCCCGCCTTCATGAAACTCTCTAATCTCTCTCCAGCCATAACAAGTTCAGAAAACACCGTGGAGGTTGAGGATGCTAACCGCTCAAAGATCGGTCCTTGTAGCGTGCCCATGAATAGGTCTGTCAGTTCTTTCTCCATCAGCGGAGGTTGTACCCTTGCAGCTACTCCCCTCCATCTCTGCGCGAAGTCTTTAAAACACTCATTCGGCTTCTGAGTCAAATTCTGAAGCTGCATACGATTCGGAGCCATGTCAGTATTATACTGATAATGCTTCACGAAAGCGTCTGCTAACTCTTTCCAGCTTCTTACGTTGGATCGTTCAAGGTGCATATACCATTCTAGGGACGCCTCTGTTAAGCTATCTTGAAAGAAATGGATTAGTAGCTTCTCGTCATCAGAATAGGCGGCCATCTTCCTACAGTAAGACCTTATATGGGTCTTAGGGCAACTGTTACCCTTGTACTTCTCGAAGGTTGGAATTACAAACTTTGGGGGTATCTTAACTCCGGGTACAAGACATATTTCAGCAGCATCCAGTCCGAAAACATCGGGGCCTTGCAATGCCCTTACCACCTCTTGTAAGGCCTTGAACTTTTTCTCCAACTCAGCGGTTTGGGGTGCACATGCTTCAGCTGAATTCTCATAGAAGCCTTCATGTTCATCGTACTGGACTGGTATTGGGATCGCAGTGCCATGAGGTTGAGTAGTACCGACTGGCGGAGGGACGGTGTTGATAGGTACGGCGCCGGCAGAAGTAGGAATTGCCCCAACAGGGGTTGGGGTGGCCTCAACAGGAATTGGAATTGCACCACTGGCATTGGGAATTGCACCAGCCAAAGTCTGATTAGCGCTCCTCTCTGCTGCTTGCCTCATCTCCTCTTGACTCCTGGCCATGTTCTGAATCACCTCCATGAGTTGATTCATCTGCGTTTTCATGCCTAGCATCTCGCTCCTCATAGTATCCTGGTCTTGCTCTATCTGATCCATGATTCTCTTCTGGCTATTCCTTGTGTTATACCGATGCCGTGAAGTCAGCTTGCTTTACTCTTTCTGAAAGGGGTAAGCGGCGTGTAAGGTCGGGTTGTAGGAAATGCAAAAAGAAAAATGCGCAAACGTATGCAAAATGCTCGAGAGACTTTCGAGGCTTGTGATTATCATTGGTATCATAGAATCATGACTGAATAATAAAGAAGTGCACAATTTAGACCAAAAAGCAATCTTTCATTAATTTTAGAAAAAATTCATACAGACAAATGCTGAATAAGCCGAAACTACAAGTCGTGCTACAAAAGATAACTGAATAACTAAAATTCTCTCTTTTGGAGACGTTCTTCAAGCTTCTTCGTCTCAAACATGAACCTCCTAACCATTTGGTCGCAGAGCTGGATAAAGTGGTGAACAGAAGGGGGGATATCATTCCCTTCCAAGTCTTGAATGGCGCTTTCCAACCTCCATGGGATATCACGGATCATGAGGTTGCAATGCTCCACCAAATTGTTGTACCTAGCACGACACATATCTAGAGTCGACTGGTAATAACAAATAGAATCCACATGGGTGTCCAACAACTCATTGAGCTGAGCCTCCTTCTCGAGCCACTGCGCACTATCTCTTTGCAAAGCCTCGAAACGATTCCTCCACAGAAGGGCTGTTTCTTGGGCAGTTTCCAATTCTTGACATTTGTTATTCCACATGTCGGATGTGACATATGAATCTTTCAATGCCTCCTCTTTGAGTCTTCGTTCATTTTCCACTAGGGTCAAGGCATTTCTCAGTCGTTCTTCAAGATCCCCAATATCAGCCTCAAGATTCTCTCGTATTTCCTTCTTTTCGGCAGAGGCTATCTCAAAGAAGTGCCATGCCCTATCACAAGAAGCTTTGGTGTCCTTTAAGCGTTGTCGGAGAGTTGTTAATGATGCATCAGCCCCTTCGTAACCCTGTTGGTACCTGACTCTCAGATCCGTTTCTAATTTTAGCTTCTTGCTACTCTCAGCTGCTTGATCCTGTTCAAACTCCACCTTTCTTTTGTACTGACCGCTCTCCACCTTTGCTTGGTGGACTTCATTCTGAAGGTCCTGATTCTCCTTAGTCAATCTCTCCACTATTAGCTTCAGTTTTTCATATTCTTCTATGGACACATGAGTGGGAGCAGGAGGTGCTTCTCGCATAGAGGGCTCTAAGGGAAATGGTAACGACCTTTCAGCTACTCTAGCTAGTAACCACCGGTTGTATGGCTCCTTTGCCACGCAATTCTTCGCTTTTAACTCCTTCCTCCCCTTTGTATGAATCTTGCCCCAAGCCTTAGCAATCTTCCTGACAAACGCAGTGTCCTCTGATGTGGCTAGCAAAAAGAAACTCTGAACCTTCTCTGCTTCGGGCTCGCCCTCCATAGCACAGCCCAACTGACGTAATGCCATGACTGGGTTATAGTTAATACAACCGGCCCTACCGATCAAAGGTACATTACTGAATTCTCCACAACTAAAAATGATTTCCACATCATAGTACTCAGGAGAGTACTAAGCAATATCACTAGCTTCCAGAGACATGATGCGTTGAGACCATTTTAATTTCTTCTTGTTTTCCATGAACGGCCCTTTCTTGGGCAAATGAGAAGCATACCACTTGTATAGTAGGTGAGAGCAGCATTGGATCATTCCCGCCTTCTTTTCACTCCTCCAATGAATAGAGTGATAAACATCGGCAAGGAGTGTAGGGATGGGATTCTTCTGCATGAAGAGAACGATGGCAGTGATGTCTATGAAATTGTCTACATTTGGGAAGAGGACAATCCCATAAATCATTAGAGCAACGCTTATTCCGAACTTTTCCCAATCTTTATCAACCTTGTATTGAGCAGCCTTTTCTAGCAGGAATTTCAATGGAAAACCCTGAACACCCCCTTTACTGGTTAGACCTTCTTTGACTTCCTCTTTGGTCATACGTAGAGTAAGAGCAATGGCAGGAGGTTTTGGTTCTTCTTCCAAGCCTGTGTATATAGGTTGATCCTTAATCTTGATGTTCAAAATGTGAGAATATTCCTCAAGAGTAGGGGCCAACTGATAGTTTTGAAAAGTGAAACATCTGAGAGGTGCATCATAGAACTGAGCCATAGCGAACAAAGCCCAAGTATCGACCCTAGAATGGAGGAGATCAAGCAATTTCCCATACTTCCCCTGAAAGTTGATCTTGATAGCCTTTGGTACGTCAATCAGAATGTCTTGAATTAGTTCCAGCTTTGGTTCTCTAAACTTGATGGAATTTGTGCTCCTCTTTCTTTGGTCAGTCATTGTATTCATCAATACCTGAGATAATCACAGTCTCTTAAGTCCCTTGATATGCGAAAAATGATATGTAATGCAATGTTTTATGAATGCACATGATAAAGGACACAAAGCGAGATCATGGTCCTGCAAAATAACACAAAAAATATCTCTCCCATCGGGTGGGTTATCTATTGGTTTGTAAGAGGGTATCCCAAAAGGCCTTTAAACAAAGTCCCATGCACTAACCTTCAAAGGTTTTCCATCAGAACGACTACTCGTAAGACGGTAATCCCTTCAAAGGATGAACACAGAGTTATGTTTTAGGAACCTTCAGAATAAGGTTCTACAAGGTCCTCAGAATCGCAGACTCCCAAGTTGGAAATAAAAATGCCATTACGACTACTCGTAAGACATAATCATCCCAAAGGGGTCTCATCTGAGCGGTGGGATTCGATCCAACTCAACGAGTCCTAAGTCTCGCAAATCAGAAAGAAACCACCTCCTAATCTTAATGTATACTATAAAGCTCGGGTAGAAAGCCTTATCTCACAAACCAACCCATAAACCCAACAGGTTAGAGAATCAAAGCATAAACAAATAAAGCAAATAAAAACACAAATACAACAAACAAAATAGGCTTGGCTCTCTAGGGGTCCCCAGCAGAGTCGCCAGCTGTCGCTACTCGAAAAATGCATCGTGCAACGATGGGGAGGCGAAGAGAAAGGACAGAAGATTCGCCACCGAACTTTATTTATCCCATGAGGGGAAAGGGAAATATCGAGAAAACCTTAAGAAAGAAATGGATAAGATGGTCTCGCAACCATGAATGGGTTCGGAAGCCGGTTATGCGAAGGGAAGGTATTAGCACCCCTCGCATCCATCGTACTCGATGGGAACCTTTTGTTTGTCGATGTGTGAATTTATTTGCTTAAATATTATGCTATAAAAGTGCTCCACAGGGTAAAAGAAGGGTTAGAAACAAGAGAGTTAGGAGGAAAGAGAGAACGGGGAAGAAGAGAAAGAACAGACTCGGTAGGACTTCGCAGTCCTATGCCTACGTATTCTCAATAGACATGAGAAAGTCAGAGTCGACGTAGTTCGGGGCTACGGATATAGGGGAAATATGCTCGACAAGGATTGTGGCCCTTGTGCCTACGTATCTTTACTTGAGAAAGTAAAGAATCAGAGCAGCCGTAGTTCGGCCTACGGTTTGTTGATGTTTTGTGGATGACGCTATCGTGCGCATTCTAGCAGTTTAGGTGTTTTGCTGCTCGCATGTGAGGAGACTTATGCGTTACCTGTTTGCGGTAGAACAGACGTAACATATCCTTTTTGAAAGATTGATTAGTTTTCGCCATGCGAGGCAAGAAGTCACATTTGATTGATTGGATTGTTTTTAGGGGGGCGAGACATGTCCTCGGATAGTAACCCCTACGGGTAGTACCCAGTTCGTTGTCTCAAAGTTTTTGTTATGAAATGGTGTGGCGAACGTAGCGTCTTCGTATTGAAAGACGAGCGTCGAAACCACCCTCACTACAGTGGGCATCCCTACGCTCGGAGAAGAAGAGGTCTACACCCAATCCTCTCTCTTTAATTCAATGCAAAGAGAACTTCATTCTCTTATTAAAGATGTTTTTGGTTTTGAATGGTAAGTGCTTTGCGACAGAGAACCCTACGGTAAACGTCAGCACTCGGGATAGGAGAAGGCCTACGCCTAACCTCTCCACGACCATTCAAGTTTTTGTTATGAAAAGAAGTTTGAAAATGCACTCGGTGCGAGACCGAGGTTTTTAGGTGACAAGGGTTGCGGGAGGAAGTTGTGAAAGGAGATGGTGGATAAAGTCGCGTCTTCGTATTGAAAGACGAGTATCGAGACCACCCTCACTACAGTGGGCATCCCAATACTCGGAGAAGAAGAGGTTTACACCCAATCCTCTCTCTTTAATTCCATACAAAGAGAAATTAATTTATTATTGAAGAGGTTTGAAAATGGACTCGATACGGAACCGAGGTTTTTTTAGGAGGAGAGGGAGTGGCGCCTTCGTATTGAAAGACAAGTATCGAAACCAACCACACTACAGTGAGCATCTCAACACTTGGAGAGGAAGAAGTCTACACTTAATTCTCTCTTTTTAATTCAATACAAAGGTAATTTATTCCTTATTGAAGGGGTTTGAAAATGCGCTCGGTATGAGACCGAGGTTTTAGGAGAGATGGTATGGAAACGTCTTCGTATTGAAAGACGAGCGTCGAAACCACCCTCACTACAGTGGGTATCCCAATCACTCGGAGAGGGAGAAAGTCTACACTTAATCCCCTCTTTTTAATTCAATACAAAGATAATTGGATTTTGAAGATGATTTGACAATGTTTTTGAATCGAGTCGGGACAAGTAATGAAGAGAGAAAAGGGGTGGTCTCAGATCCAACATTACTCATCAATAATTTGACTGGTAATGAATTACGGAGGTCTCGTCATCGACCAAAAGACAATGCAAAATTGAAAACGAAAATGAAAACATAAGGTCGATATAAATTGATAAGTAGAGTTTAAATATAATTATCAACCAAAAACGTAATAATAATAAAAAAAAACTCAATAAAAATATATGATATTTACAAAATAGTATATAACAACATCAATATCCAATAATTAAAAAAACCTAATAGTAAATCATAAAAAAAATTCAAAATAAAACAAAGCTAATTAATTATATATAAAAAAACAACAAAAGAGAAAGGGAGGGAGTGCACTTAACCCCAGGGTGTGCCAAAACAAGTGGAATCATTTAGGCTCCTCAGGCCCATCATCCACACAAAAACACGGTAGTACAAAAAACTATGGTGCGTGTGAGTTCTTAAAAGAAGCCAGAACGGGCTTCAAAGCCCATCACAACCATAAGGCATGGACCGGAAACAACCTTCAGCTAAATAAAGCCAAACGTTTCATACAAGCGCAATATATCCCCTTCAAAACCATATCATCAAAACAAGAAAAACAAACCTACAGTAGAGAAAGGGGGAAAGGCCTACGAGAAGAGAAAAAGGGACCCATGTATAGGACGATAAGATACTCCAAAGGGAAAACATCTCCCCTTCATCAATGCACGAGTACGATAACAAATCAAAGAGAAGAAATCACAATCTAAATCTCAACCTTAAACGCGTTTTTCCTGTGATTCGGCTTGCTTCACCGATTTGTATCAGGTTAACTCGAACTTCCAAGTCAGATTTATGGTTTATTTTTGTTTAAAGAATTTCTTTCTTCATCTTTAGCATTTCTCCGTTCTGTTTTGGTGATAGGTTGGGAAAGATTTGAAGATCGGGTCTGAAATGGTTATGGGATTTATTGTTGGAAGAGGAAAGTTGAGGTTGATTTGTAAGAATGATGGTCGTTGGGTTAAGGTTGCGATGAAAGGGATTTTTCTACGGTGGGTTGAAAAATGTTGGAGGCAAAAGTTTGAAGTTCATGCGTTTTCTGATGAAGTTTGGTTGAAGTTTGTTGCAGATTTGTGAGGGTTATCAGAGAAACATTTTTTTTGCAATTTCGGTTTAAATTTGTTGGAGTTGTTCGTGAATCTGGGATTATGTTATTGCGCGAAGATGAAGTGGAGATGGCGTTGTTGGTTCGTTCCGAGATTCAGAGGTGAACGGGTTTGAAGCTTCTGGGCAGAGTTTTTGGAGGTGTTCTTCTGGGTTTTGTGAAGGGTGGGTCGATTTATGTTGGAACAGGGGAGAACTGGGTTCTGATTGAAAGGTTTAGACAGGTACCAATTCGGATTTGTGGGTTGGAGTTTTGATTAGTTTTTCTGTAGTTGTTGGTTGAGTGTTGAATACGATGTGGTGTCTTGAGTGAATTCAAAGGAGAGGTGGATTTGTGGTTCTGTTGGGAGTTTGAGCAGATGGCTTGGATTTCTGCCGAGTTGTTGAAGATGGTACTGGTGAGTTTGAAGACAAGTTTGAAGGTTTTGGTTATTTTGAAGCAAGAAGATTGATGGAAGGTGGCTTGTTTGAAGCTGATGAAGAAGAAACCGATACATGGTGAGGAGGCAGATGGTTAGTTGAATGTTTGGGTTTTGGTTGAGAAAGTTTGTGAGTTGAGTTTCGATTAGGGTATTGTTCTGCAGGTTGGAAATGTGAAGGTGAGAGTCTTGGAGGTTAGAGAGTTATGTTTGATGATGATGAAGAGTTTATTTGTGATTGATGTTCTCTTTTTCTCTCTTGCAAACTCAACGTCAGGAAACAAATCAAACAACTTAAGATTATAAAGACGAAAAAAACAAAAGGATACTTACAGAGTTGGAGCAAATCCGACAAGTTCCCACGTAGCAACGAGGAGTTTGGGTGTTTAGTAGATGGAAATGGAAGTTCAATGATGAATGAAAGTTGTTTCTTCAAAAGAAATGCAAGTTGTGAAAGTCAGAATAGGGGTCTGATGGTTGATGTTGGTGAAGGGTTTGGGCTGCGCAGCAAAGGTTCTTTAGGGTTTGTTCTTTTTTCAGCCTCCCTTGAACCAACATCTTTTTCTTTCTTATAGTGTAGCATTAGGGTTTTCTTTCATATTTGAATCATAATAGCATCTCTGGTTATCACTTTTTGATGCTAAGAACATGTCTTTCCATTTTAGTGAAACTGGCCCTACTGTCCTCTGTTGTCCTATTTTCTTGTCTTCAAAATTTGTTTTTTATGCTGACTGTATCTTTCTATGTGTTTTTTTGTAGAGAAGGTTTGGAGTGGTGCTGCTTGAAAAGTAAAGCTGGGTATTTAGCCTCTACCTTGCGTACAACCACTGATGAAGGGGAAACAAAGCTGGCAGAAGAAGGGGATGAAAGAAAACTCTTAGTCATTCTTCCAAAGAGGGATGTTGGATTAGGTGGTTTTCCAACCGGTGTTGAATTTATTGAATTTCCTGTATTCAGGCTTTGTTCAAGTAAAACAATAATGCTGATAAATTTGTCATCCAATAGGCCATAAGATTATTGTTGCCTTGATCCTCAATTGCGGAACCAATCATCTGGACAAGGCGATCAAATACACTAGATCTTTCATCTTCAAATGATTTCCAGTGGAGAAGACATTTGTGAATGGTAAATGCAGCAATAGGCTTTCCATGGTTGAACCCAATATTTTTACCAACACAGTTGACAAGTGAGTCGAAACTCCCATGACGTCGTTCACTGCATGATCGCTTCAATTTTGAGTCAAATTCAGTGCCAGATTGTTTCACTTTCACAGGTGTAACAAATGTATCAACGCCATTCTGTTCTTCTGCTGCATGGTGACCATTTTCCAACTTCTCGGATACAGGAGTAGAGAGGTTCTCCACTGTTATTTTCACAGACAGGTTTAACAGAGGTTGATTTTGAAGAATATGTTTTGCAAGCTCCATGTCTGCGAATTTCTCTTCCAGCCTTTTTTCTGTTTCATCAATTTTCGCCGGGCAACTTTTCCTCTCTATGCACATTGTGTTGCAACTGCTGCCTTCTTTAGTTTCGTGAAACGAAGTTGTGCCAAGTATTTCCTGTAGCGGCTCTGAATGACAATTATTGCTTCAGTTCTTCTTCTAAAGTGTAGGTCGCAACGAGCTGCCATTGCCTGCATACCAGTCTGGATAGAGACAGCAGAGGCATACAATTCTTTGTACGCCTTCCTATCAATATGCATCCGGAAACACCTTTGAATGAGCAGACTAGAAGCCTCCCGCCGCATTCCCTCGAAAACTTGCCTCGCAAGTTGTCCTCTGCATGCAGTGGCCTCGTCAGAACTTCCGTCTAATGCTTCTGAAGCAAGGAGTCCAAATCGATCGACAAATTCATCGAATGTTTTTCTAGTGGGATATCCAGCACACCAATTAAGGATTTTGACTCAGGATCTGACACTCGGCAAACACGTGATTTTTTGGAAGATAAGTTCTGATAGCAGCGCCTGATATTCTTCCTTTTTTTATCAAACTGAATCTCCACGAACTTATCAAACCGACTTGGATTATTGTTCTTCACAGTCTTTGCATTGCCAAAAGCTTCTAGGACAGGATTTGACTCGAGGATTTTTGCTCGACGGTTCTACCTTCAACAACAGACGCTCTCCCTCCCATGTAAGCAAGATATCGCATGAGTAACTTAGAACTTTCTGTTTTACCAGCACCACTTTCACCACTCACCAATATTGACTGGTTGATTCCATCATTTATCATGAGCCTATATGCTGTATTGGCAACAGCAAAGGGATGTGGACTTAACTCACCAAATGCTGCTGCAGGTACATGGTGCGCCTTGGGTAGTGGCTTTCACGGGCTATACGGTTTGCAGGTTATAATTCCTTGTTTCCTGTTACTCTTTGCACTCCTTATGATTGAATAAAACATTAATCTTCACATGTCCTGTTGTTTTAAAATGAATTTTTAATCCAATCATGGCTTGATTATAATGCTGACCGGAAGATGAAGAAAACCTGTAATTTGACAAATCCCTTTTTTTATTGAATGCCAGGTTTGAAAGTGTGATGCGAACTGGTGTTGGCAGGTAAATTGGGGTCGCAAACTTATAAGCACGGTTGAATGCGTCAAATCCTGTTACAGCATGAATTACACGTGTTTGGCTTCAAGCATCAAAGTGATTCCAACAGTCTTAAGTACTCCTGTTGTAAATTGCAGCACAAGTTTCTTTTTGTAAACAATTTTGTAATCGTAAATGTACTTAAGCGTGATTGGCCCTTTTACAATAAACATTACTTTTAATGACTATACTTGTGCAGCCAATAAACCCAAATGGAATTTTGAGAGATCTCTAGTATATACACAATTAATCTCACGGCCTCCTGAATCTGTTATGAGATCTAACGGGCTTGAAGTGATGCTTAGAATCCAATTGAGCAAATTTCAAACTCGAAATGAGATAAAACCATGGCCCCCACTCGACTTGAAGCATTATTTGAAAATTCAACACTAACCTGATCTGGATTTACATAATCCAAATAAAGGCTCGTAGCTCAAAACAAATCTTATTTACGGCTCGCCCAGTTTCAACACCAATGATCACCGAGTAATTCTCAATATTCGACCAAACAAAATTTCTTGTTCTTCACATAAGCTCGAAGAAAGACTTCTTAATTTGAATCTCATGGCCTGAATATAAACTAATATCGTCTTATACGCGAATGATTATAAGGATAGGACCATCCTTAAAATGGTTCACAAATGGCTTATGGCTTTGACAAGACGGATATTACTTTAGATAATCACCCACCAGAAGGGAAACCTACTCTTCACCATAATTGTATACATCCTACTAGGAACTATAATTGGCAAAAAGTACACCCAGGTCTCTATGAGCAAAGTCTTAGAACATCTTATCCGTAAGCCAGACGATCATTGGGGAACAAGAAACACATCCCTGTAGATACCTGATGGAATAGAATGGGATGGTAGGACAAATTTAGGGTATGACAATTGTGAGGGATAGATTACGTCTCAAGGGAGCGTAAGTAATCTATCCTGTTTATGATGTGCTCCTGTGTGAAGGGTGATGGCCCAGTGTCCATCGGTGATGTTGATGTGCTCCTGTGTGGAGGGTGATGGCCCAGTGTCCATCGGTGATGATGATGTGTTCCTTCGGGGAGGGTTGATGGCCCGGTGTCCATCGTTGTTGTTGAGTCGGTATCGCATATCATGGTGTTGTGTTGCATATGTTTGCATTGTTATGTGTAAGGTGTTGGTGTTGGACTGTAGGTCCGGGTTGATGTATGTTGAATGATGTTTGTTTGTTTACTGCCTTTTATTCTTGTACATTATTACCGTTATAGTTTGATCGTGATTTCTCACCCCTTTGATTGTTGTTGTGGTCTGTGCTTCTTCGGAAGTACAGATAATCCAGGCGCTTAACTAGCTTGGATAGCGGCTAGTCGAGTCGTAGGGATGCTCTGATACGTAACACGGGGCTTTTGGGAGTTACTTGTTTATCTGATGATTTTGTTTTGATTCCGTGTCGTATCATGTTGTGATGAATCCTTCTGGTGGATATATTTTTTATATTTTGGGCGGATGGCCGAATATTGATGTATATGACGTTTATATGTACATATCTATATGATGATTTCCGCTGCTTATTGTTGAATTCATATAAATGAAATGTTTTGTTGAGTTTCTGTTTTGTGACATCCCGTGTTAGTGTGGCAACTCTGATATTTGTTTTGATTTAAATTACCTTTATTTTATTTTGGGGAAACAGGGTGTTACAAGTTGGTATCAGAGCAGGTCGGTCCGTCCGGCCAGGGTAGTATTTGAGTCTGTCTGTAGGATAGAGTTTGTTTTTCTGTTAACATGGCGTTGTTGTTGTTGAGCAGTATGGCGGGAAGGAATGATGCTACGTTAGCTGCAACTATGCAAGCGATGACACAGGTGGTTGCTAATCAGAACCAAGCTACGGGTACACAATTCAGGGATTTGGCACAGTTTCAGAGTAACAAGTCGCCGACATTTCAAGGAGGAATTTTGGATCCCGAAGCTGCTCAGAAGTGGCTGAAGGCGATTGAGAAGATCTTCAGGACGATGGGTTTTAGCGATGAGCAGAAAGTGAGGTTTGGTACCCACATGCTAGAAGGTGAAGCGAAAGCTTGGTGGGACAACAGTCGCCAAAGATTGGAGACTGCAGGAACCGCAATTACTTGGGATGTGGTTCGAATTGGCTTTTTGGAGAAGTATTTTCCGGAAGATATTCGAAGTGCTAAGGAAATAGAGTTTCTGGAGCTGAAGCAGGGCAATATGACGGTGGCTGAGTATGCTGCTAAGTTTGAAGAGTTGGTGTAGTATTGTCCTCATTACAATACTGACGGGGCGATGACCTCCAAGTGTTTGAAGTTTGAGAATGGGCTGCGTCCAGAAGTTAAGATGGGGATCGTTTGTCAGAAGATCAGGGATTATCCTGAGCTGATAAGCAGAAGTAGGATTTATGATAATGATAACTGGGCTAGGATTGCACATTACAAGGCTGCAAATGACCGTAAGGGTAAACAAAGGTTTGGTGGTACTCCTTACAGTGTTCCCGCTGATAAGGGAAAACATAAGGCTGCTGCTGATAAGAAGCCCAGAGAAGGGAGAGCGTCTTCTGGTGTAAAATGTTTCCGATGTGGTGGTACGGGTCATTGTGCCAATGATTGTTCTCATGAGGTGAAGAAGTGTTTCAAGTGTGGTAAGCCGGGCCATGTGGTAGCTGATTGTCGGGTTGCTATACTGACCTGTTATAACTGTGGTGAGAAGGGTCATATCAGTACACATTGCGAGAAGCCGAAGCCATCTCAGGTGTCTCATACCAGTGGTAAAGTGTTTGCAGTGGTGGGAACTCAAGCTGCCAGTGAGGAGCGTTCTATCCAAGGTACTTGTTTCATCAATAATGTTCCCTTGTCTGCTATTATTGATACAGGTGCAACCCACTCATTCATCTCTATTGATTGTGTGAAGAGGTTAGGTTTGGTATCGACTACTCTTGAGCGGCGGATGACTATTGAGACTCCCTCTATGGGTTCAGTGACTACTTCTTTGGTGTGTTTGAAGTGTCCGCTGACTATTTTTGGTAGAGATTTTGGAGTGGATCTGATTTGCTTGCCCCTTGGTAAGTTGGATGTTATTCTGGGTATGAACTGGTTGGAGTTCAACCGAGTCTACATTGATTGTTTTCGGAAGGTATTGTTGTTTCTTACGCCGGAGGAAGAAGCATTGACGGATTCCTTGGCTAGTAAGGAATTAAGGATCCTGTTGGAGGATGAAGCTAAAATGTTTGCTTTATTTGCATCATTAGCTGTTGACGGAAAATTGTCACTGAAGGAGTTGGCGGTGGTGAATGAATTTCCTGAAGTGTTCCCTGATGATATTACAGAGTTACCTCCGAAGAGAGAAGTTGAGTTTAGCATTGATCTTGTACCTGGTACGAGACCTATCTCTATGGCGCCGTACAGGATGTCGGCAGTGGAATTGGCTGAATTGAAGTCTTATATTGGAGAGTTGTTGGATAGGAAGTTTATCAGGCCGAGTGTGTCGCCGTGGGGAGCTCCAGTGTTGTTGGTAAAGAAGAAGGATGGTAGTATGCGTTTGTGCATCGATTACCGACAGTTGAATAAAGTGACCATTAAGAACAAATATCCTCTTCCAAGGATTGATGATTTGATGGATCAGTTGGTGGGAGCTCGAGTGTTCAGTAAGATTGATTTGAGGTCGGGTTACCATCAGATTAGAGTGAAAGAAGGTGATATTCAGAAGAACGCATTTAGAACTCGTTATGGACATTACGAGTATGTGGTAATGCCTTTTGGAGTGTCTAATGCGCCGAGAGTGTTCATGGAGTATATGAACCGAATCTTCCATTCTTATTTGGATCAGTTTATTGTTGTGTTCATTAACGATATACTGATTTATTCGAAGTCGGAGGAAGAACATGCAGGACATTTGAGAATTGCTTTGCAAGTGTTGAAGGATAATAAGCTGTTTGCGAAACTGTCTAAGTGTGAGTTCTGGTTGAAGACGGTAAGTTTCTTGGGCCATGTAATATCTGGTGATGGTATATCGGTAGACCCATCAAAGGTGAGTGCAGTGTTGCAGTGGGAACCGCCGAAGATAGCAACGAAAGTTAGAAGCTTTTTGGGTTTAGCAGGGTACTATCGGAGGTTTATCGAAGGTTTTTCTACTCTGGCGTTGCCATTTACTCAGTTGACGAGAAAGAACCAAGTTTTTGTGTGGGATGCTGCTTGTGAAGAGAGTTTTTTAGAATTGAAGAAGAGATTGACTACGACACCGGTGTTAGTGTTGCCGACTCCGAGCGAACCGTTTGTGGTGTATTGTGATGCGTCTAAGATGGGATTAGGAGGAGTTCTTATGCAGAATGGTAAGGTGGTGGCGTATGCTTCGCGGCAATTGAAGGTGCATGAAAGGAATTACCCTACTCATGATCTTGAATTGGCTGCGGTAGTTTTTATGTTGAAGATCTGGAGGCACTATTTGTATGGTTCAAGGTTTGAGGTGCTCAGCAATCATAAGAGTCTGAAGTATCTGTTTGATCAGAAAGAGCTGAATATGAGACAGAGAAGATGGTTGGAATTCTTAAAGGATTATGACTTCAGTTTGAGTCATCATCCAGGAAAGGAAAATTTGGTAGCAGATGCTTTGAGCAGAAAAGCAATTCATATGTCGGCTATGATGGTGAAAGAGATGGAACTTATTGAGCAGTTCAGAGATTTGAGCATGGTTTGTGAGACTACGACAGATTGCGTAATGTTAGGCAGGTTACAAGTGAACAACGACTTCTTGGATATAATTAGAGAAGGCCAAAAGCTAGATGTGAAGCTAGTGGATTTGATGTCTGGAGTAGGAAGTGACTCCGATAGTGATTTTAAGTTGGATAGTGCAGGTGTGTTGAGGTTTCGAGGCAGGATTTGTGTGCTGGATAATGATGAGCTAAAGAAGTCAATTCTGAGTGAAGGACATCGTAGTAGTTTGAATATTCATCCGGGAGCTACAAAGATGTACCACTATTTAAGGAAGATGTTTTGGTGGTCGGGTATGAAAAAGGATATAGCTCAGTTTGTTTACGCCTGTTTGACGTGTCAGAAATCGAAGGTGGAATATCAGAGACCCTCTGGATTGATGCAACCGTTGGAAATTCCAGTTTGGAAGTGGGATTGTATCACCATGGATTTTGTTACAGGATTGCCGAACACGGCAAGAGGATTTGATGCCATTTGGGTAATTGCGGATCGGCTTACAAAGTCTGCACATTTTGTGCCGGTTAATATAAGTTTTCTGTTGGAGAAACTGGCAGAGATTTATATTCGGGTGATTGTGAAGCTTCATGGTGTGCCGGCGAGTATTATGTCGGATAGAGATCTGAGGTTTACTTCAGAATTCTGGAAGAGTTTGCAGGAAGCTTTGGGTACTAAGTTGAAGCTGAGTTCAACTTATCATCCACAAACTGATGGACAGTCAGAGAGGACTATTCAGACGTTGGAGGATTTGCTGAGGGCTTGTGTGTTGGAAAAAGGTGGTGCGTGGGATACTCATTTACCATTGATCGAGTTCACGTACAACAACAATTACCATTCTAGTATTGGGATGGCACCTTTTGAGGCTTTGTATGAGAGAAGGTGCAGAACTCCTCTGTGTTGGTACGAGACGGGTGAGAATATGGTATTGGGACCAAAAATTGTGCAGCAGACTACTGAGACCATTCAGATGATTCGTGGGAAAATGAAAGCATCTCAGGATAGGCAGAAGAGTTATCATGATAGCTGGAGAAAAGAGTTGGAATTCAGTGAAGGTGATCACGTGTTCCTGAGAGTTAACCCAGTGACCGGTGTGGGTCGTGCGCTGAAATCCAAGAAGCTGGATCCAAAGTTTATTGGGCCGTATCATATTTTGCAGAGAATTGGTGTTGTGGCTTATAGGGTGGCGTTGCCGCCTGAGCTTTCGAATTTGCATGACGTGTTTCATGTGTCGCAACTTCGGAAGTATGTCGCGGATCCATCTCATGTGATTCAGGGAGATGAAGTGCAAGTCAGGGAGAATCTTACCGTTGAGGCGATGCCGTTGAGAATCGAAGATCGTAAGATGAAGCAACTCCGAGGGAAGGAAATAGCTTTGGTGAGAGTGGTTTGGGGAGGTGCTGCAGGTGGCAGTGTGACCTGGGAATTGGAAAGTAGGATGTGGGATGCGTATCCGGAATTGTTTCCATCAGGTAATTTTCGAGGACGAAAATAATTAAAGTGGGGGAGATTTGTAACGCCCATTTTAATTATTTAGTTTTCTGTGTTATTTTATTTGCGGTGCCTTTTATGGGGAGCGTGTTCGAGTGCGGGGTGAGTAACCCTTAAGTTGGAGTTTGATTGATAATTTTGGACCTTAAGAATAATAATATAATTATTAATGATAATTAATGAATAATAGTGATATTGTTATTATTATTATTATTATTATTATTATTATTATTATTATTATTATTATTATTATTATTATTATTATTATTATTATTATTATTATTAAGTAAGGTAAGAAAATAAGAAAAGGGGTATTTGGAGTTAGAAATAAGGAAAGAAGAAGAACACGATCATTTTGGGGGAAAGAACAAGAAGAAGAGCAAGTCAAGTGGAAGAGGGTTTTGCATAGAAGGATCAAGGAGGAAGAGGAAAGCTTGGATTTTTGAATCTTCTACACCTTGATCGAGTTATCGAGGTAAGGGGGGGGGGGGGGGAGAATTGGGTCGAAACTGGTATTTGCATGAATTCTAGGTAGAAGGGGATTTCCCTAACCCCATAAGTTCTGATGAACTGAATTTTTATGTTGTTGTGATTCTGAGTTTGTTGATGATAAGATAGGTTTGTTGCATGTGATTGTTGGGGTGATTTTGGGTTTTTTGGTAGTTATCATTTTTAAGCCGGAAACAAGTTAATCGGTAGAGCTGAAGTTTTATCGAGTAAACTTTGGAATAGATTATGTAGCTAAGTCGCATTAGTGCTGTGGGAACTGGTTTGAGTAAAATCGGGTGGTTTCGGAGAGGTTTACCGATTTTGAACAGTGGAGTTTTTGTGAAATTGCAGGCTTTCGCCAGCACTTTCGCTAGGCGAGCGAATAGCGAACATTCGTTGATGTTTCGCTAGGCGAACTGGGTAGCGAGTGCTTCCATGGAGCCACTGTCTGCCTTCGCTAGAGAGTTCGCTGGGCGAACGGGTAGCGAACTTTCGTTGTGGTCTCGCTAGGAGAGTGAGCCAGCGAGCGTGACAGGATGTGGGTTTTGTGCTGTTTTGCCTTGTGTCTCGTTTTGTGGGATTCCTTAGGTAATGATAGGTCGAGAGATGTTGTTTAGGGGTAAAGAGAGTATGCTTGATGTGGGAAGATGAATTATGGGATGTTGAATTTAATTGACATGATTAATTGGTGAGTAAGACATATATATATATGTATATATATATATATATATATATATATATATATATATATATATATATATATATATATATATATATATATATATATATATATATATATATATATATATATATATATATATATATATATATATATATATATATATATATATATATATATATATATATATATATATATATATATAAAATATGTATATGATGCATAGTGAGGCGATCAGGAGGATCGTGTGTACTCCGTGTCGATTGGGGTTTCACGATTATTTAACTTGATTGATAATTGATTGGTGTGTATATATATATATATATACATGTGTATGATGTATGGGGATATGATCAGTAGGATCATGTGCACTTAGTGTGTTTGTGTTGTGCATTGGGGTTATGCATAGCATGTGGTGATAAGGTGCTCCTGTGTGGAGGGTGATGGCCCAGTGTCCATCAGTGATTGTGAGGGATAGATTACGTCTCAGGGGAGCGTAAGTAATCTATTCTGTTTATGATGTGCTCCTGTGTGGAGGGTGATGACCCAGTGTCCATCGGTGATGATGATGTGTTCCTTCGGGGAAGGTTGATGGCCCGGTGTCCATCGTTGTTGTTGAGTCGGTACCGCATATCATGGTGTTGTGTTGCATATGTTTGCATTGTTATGTGTAAGGTGTTGGTGTTGGACTGTAGGTCCGGGTTGATGTATGTTGAATGATGTTTATTTGTTTACTGCCTTTTATTCATGTACATTATTACCGTTATAGTTTGATCGTGATTTCTCACCCCTTTGGTTGTTGTTGTGGTTTATGCTTCTTCCGAAGTACAGATAATCCAGGTGCGTAGCTAGCTTGGATAGCGGCGAGTCGAGTCGTAGGGATGCTCTGATACGTAACACGGGGCTTTTGGGAGTTACTTGTTTATCTGATGATTTTGTTTTGATTCTGTGTCGTATCATGTTGTGATGAATCCTTCTGGTGGATATATTTTGTATATTTTGGGCGGATGGCCGAATATTGATGTATATGACGTTTATATGTACATATCTTTATGATGATTTCCGCTGCTTATTGTTGAATTCATATAAATGAAATGTTTTGTTGAGTTTCTGTTTTGTGACATCCCGTTTTAGTGTGGCAACTCTGATATTTGTTTTGATTTAAATTACCTTTATTTTATTTTGGGGAAACGGGGTGTTACAAAATCAATCTTAACAAATAATTCGGGCCAATGAAAATGGATATGTTATTATTCTGAGATGGATAACATGCCGACGAAAGTAGGTGTTGTCCAATTTTCATTATTTTCTATAACATTGATTTGTTTCTCGTAATAAAATAATAGGTTCACAAGAATTTTCTTAGACAAAAATCATGTGCCCTAGGTCTTGCTTTTTATTACAATTTGTATTTGTTAAAATCTTATGTGTTTCAAACTCAAACCCAATTTTGATCGCTTTACCTACACAATGTTGGGGTAGAATTAGGTACTCAAATACTTGGTTTATGTGGTTCGTCAACCTTTTTATTACCTCGATACTATTGTACGCTTGCGGTGTGTCATAAAGAAAGAAGTATACCCTCGAGTTTACATGGTATGCCTAGCTTTATTTGATGACTCTGAATCTTGTGATCCAACTATATTCGGTGATGATATATTTCAATGGACGTGATTGAGGAAGGTTTTCAACACTTGTGATCTGTGATGATCAATTAAACTCTTAATCGGTTGAGAAGATAAGTTTGTAATATCTCTCTCTCTCTCAAACCAACTCTCACATCAAACAATTCATAGAGAAGGATGAACGACTAATGTTCAGTCATTCCATTGAATGAGGAAGGTTTATCAAGTTTACTTCATATTTAAGGTTTATCTAGAGGCTGAAAAAATTAGAAAACAATTATTAATCCACTAGAAAATGGTTTTATTAAATAATTATTCATTTAAAATCATTTTATTATCCTTTTAAATGAGTTTTGAGTTATTTTGGAACGAAGGAGTGTAAACAAATAGTAAGGGAGGTACGAAAAGCATTCTTCCAATGCCTAAAGATCATCCAAATCCCAAAGAAACAAATGAGGCTGAAAATGAAGGAATAATTGAATATCCTAATTCATTATACCCTTCATACGTTTCAAATTACAATCAAATCATAAATTGGATCATCTTCAAATTTCACTCATATCTGCCTCTGAACAAGAGACGTGCAAAAAATAAAAAAGTCAATTCAAATAGATTATCTAATCAATTATCAAGCTTGAACTAGATATTTTTTCTTCCAGTCTTTTTTAGGCCAAATCCTCAATGATTTTGTGGAGTATTTTTCATGCCAAAGAGCTCATAAACTCCAATATAAATAGATAATCATATTCCCTTCTTTTGCACCATTCTTCTCTCTATTCTTTATCAGTTCATTATTATGTGAACTTTCTACTTGAATCATTATTATCATCATCTATGGCTCAAATAAGGATCCCCCCAATTGGAAGTTCCTCTTCAAATTCCTTTCTAGAAGGGTCATACTCAAATATTCACGAAAGGAAAGCCTCTTTGCAAGGTGATTTGGCCGGTTGTCATGAAAGGAATCTTTCTTGGGGAATTTAAACCATATGGGAACATTTGTTGAGGATTGTTAAGGGAATTCTTTATTAAGTCACTAGATCGAGTTTTCCCATACTCATTCAAAGAATTCTACTATAATCTCAATATAGAAGATGAAACCTAAAAGACTTTGATCAAAGGAATAAATGTCACGATTCACAAATATTTGTTTGAGAAAAATTTCAAACTTCCACTTTTACGGAAAAAACTATACCTATGATAGACCCTCAAAATCTAACAAGTTCAAACTATCCACATTCATCCAAATATTATGGGAGAACAAAAATTTTCACTTAAAGTGAAATTCTTGAAGCCCAAAACTCGTGTAGCACATCACTTGATCACACATATACTTCTCTATAGGATGGATAATCTTAAAGTTATCACAAACATATCTAAAGATAGTTTAAAAAGTTTGAATGATGACAACACTTGATATCCAAATATATATAGTAAAGTTGATATCTCGTGAAAATAGTTAAAGTAGTCAAATATGCAATATTAAGATGACAAGACACTCAAGCGGTCAAAGATGCCATGTTTAGATAACAAGATACTTATCCTCAAGCTATCTCTTTTAAGTCAACACAATCGTCCAACGATATTCAAGGGAAGACTTCTGTAAGGTCTACAATGTTATGATCTCTCATATAATAGATGATGGTAACTACCTAGAAGACATCTCAAGCCTCATCAAGCTAGAAGTTTCAAGGTTTTTGGAAGATGCTAAAGGCAAAGATAATGATGCTAAAACATGAAAAAGTTTTGAAAGAGAGAAAGTGTGAAAGCTCATCTAGTTATGTTAGTTTGAATGAACATTGTCTTATAAAGGCACAAGGGCATTCTTGGAAGTACAATGGAAAAATCACACACACACACACACACACACACACACACACACACACACACACACACACACACATGTATGCACGCGTGCACACACAGACACACACACGCAAACACACACACAAACAAATGCACACAAACATACACACATACACACACACACACATAAAGGAAAAACCATGATAAAAATTTCTCTCAATTTTAATAAAACCACCCAATATTGTCTTATAAACCTAGCCAAATATTGTAGATATCTCGTGAAAATAATTAAAGAAGTCAACCATACAATGTTCAGATGACAAGACACTAAAGGGGTAAAAGATGCAATGCTTAAATAAAAAGATACTTATCCTTAAGCTATCTCTTTGAATTCAACACAATCATCCAACAACGTTAAAGGGAAGACTTCTATAAGGTCTAAAATGTTATGATCTCTCATCTACTGGATGGCGATAACAACCTAGAAGACATCTCAAGCCTTATCAAGCAAGAAGTTTCAAGGTTCTTGGAAGATACTACAATCAAAGATATAATGATGCTAAGACATGAAGATTCAAAGTTGTGAAAGAGTGGAAGTACTGTGGAAAAATCACACACACGCACGCGCGCACACACATACACACACACACACACACACACACACACACACACACACACACACACACACACACTAAAACCCATGAGAAATCTCTCTCTCTCTCTCTCTCTCTCTCTCTCTCTTTCTCTCTCTCTCTCTATCTCTCTCTCTCTCTCTCTATTTTAACAAAACCATCCAAAAATGTTTTAGAGACTTAGCCAATCAATCCAGGAATTGTCTGATCAACTGGAGTCCATTTTATAACTATATAACCTATTATATATTCGATTATATGGGCTTTTTGAAGCGTATACAATTGATTGAGACAATGCCTTAGTGATTGGTAACATCTATGTATTGAAATCTTCCATTTATGGCTTGATCAATCGATTATTCAAGTGTGGTAATCAATTATATAAGTGATTATGATAATCAATTAGTCCATGGATTATTTCCATTTTTTAACAATATTTTGCCCCTATAAATAAAGAGGCCCTCTACCATTTCAAATCACTCATAAACCTCTGTGTGTGTGTGTGTGTGTGTGTGTGTGTGTGTGTGTGTGTGTGTGTGTGTGTGTGTGTGTGTGTGTGTGTGTGTGTGTGTGTGTGTGTGTGCGTTCTTAGAGTGTGATTGTGCTTAGAGATGATATTTTTTTTTTGAGTGAAAAGGCTTAATTGTAATTTTTCAAGAGTACATTATCGATTAAGTAAAAGTTTTTTTTAAAAATTTATTGAGAGTTAAACCATAAAAGCTCTTGTTTGTTTTTGGAGGATTAGAAATTCTCCACAACGACTCCTATTGCAACAATTTTTGTTGTGTTAATAAAAGTAAATTTGTAATTATCATATCCACCTAGACTAGTGACTTTTAAAGACCGTTCAATAGTTTTTATAAGTTTAAATAAAAAAAATAAAGTTTATAATTTTTTATGCGAAAAAATAAATGACATAAAATAAGTTATAGAAAAGAAAATTGAAGATTTCGGTCTTAATAATAAAAAAGTTTGTTGGAGCAGACACAATGCCAAAAAAGACCTTTAGCAGCGCTTTTTTTTTTTGCCTTTAGCAGCGCTTTAAAGCGCTGCCAAAAGTGGCGCTGCTAAAGGTAAAGGCAGTGCTTTTTTTATGGAAAAAGCGCTGTTAAAGGCTCTCTTCAGCAGCACTTTTAGCAACGCTTTTATAGCTCTTTAGCAGCGCTGCATATTCCCCCCAACCATCCCCCCTTTAGCAGCGCTTTCACAAAGCGCTGTCTTAGAGCCCACCTTTAGCAGCGCTTTTACAAAGCGCTGCCATAGCCCCCCTTTAGCAGCGCTTTTTAGAAGCGCTATCGTAGACCCCCCCTTCCAAACCTATAGCAGCGCTTTTGTAGCGCAATGTTTGTGACCTTTAGCAGCGCTTTTTTGTAAAAGCGCTGTCTAATGTCCCAGATTTTAAATTTTTTATTTTTAAATATTCACCCTGTTTTGTATATTTACCAACAACCTGCTTATATTACACAAACCTGCTTATAATTCAGGCCTTTATTTCAACACTTTGGTCTTATATATACAATTCAAAACTTTGGCCTTAAATATACAATTCAAAACTTTGGCCTTATATATACAATTCAAAACTTTTGATACATTGTAACTCATCACTTTGTTCATAAACATTTTAATACACATAAATCTGCTTAAATATGTTACAACAAAATTCGATCCTCAGAATTACAACATCACAAATACATTCAATTTACATATAATTACAATTCTTCCAATCCGATAACTTTATACAATTCTCAACCCAAGAATAAATTGACACCATTCCTCTTTAATTTCTTCCAATTTTGCTTTCGTGTAAGTAGCGCACTTGAATTCATCAAAATACTACATAATATAACAGAACATGCAAGATTTAATTTTAAAACTAATTACTCAGATGAAGTATCGGATAATTATCAAAATGAATCATATAACTTATATAATGAATTGATCCATACAATGACTGGAATCTCAAGTTGACCAGAAAGAATAATTTCCCTCATAAAGCGCAATACAAAATATCCACAGTCAATACCACTCTGTGAAACTTCATAGGTTCGATTGGGAAGAACATTATCCTCCAGAAGCATCTCTTGAAGTAGGGCTAACAACTCTGTGAAACTTTTATCCGACCATCCATTACCCGCCTTTAAATTGTACAACTTTAATACCGCGGACAATCTTGTGAAAGTAGTGCAACCTTTATACAACGGTTTCTCTGCATCGCTTACCAACCTCTCCAACATCTTAGGACAATCTTGAAGATCTTCTTCAAGTGCTTCTGCAATCTCTTCGACTCAATCACAATCATATGTATCCCTGCCATTGTCCTTTGAAGCACATGTCGTATTATTTCGGGGTTCAACATTCTCGTTACTTATCTCACCATGTAATGTCCAACATGTGTAACTTCAATCAATTCCATGTCTCATTAAATGAGATTCCAACTGAACGACGTCAACTCGACACCCATAACAGCATCCTAAGCAAGGACATGTGATCCTACTGGGGTCTTTGGCGTGTCCAACAACAAACTTAACGAACTTCGATACCCCATTCTCGTACTCTTTTGACAATCGATTACCAGACATCCATTTTTTATCCATACTAATTGAGTAATCTACACTAAACTATAAAAGTTAAACAAAACAGAGAATACCTGTAAGGAAATCACTAACTTCTAAGAATGCTACGTAATAGGATGCTTGGAAACGATCACAACTTTGCTCTTCACAGGTAACCCATATAGCAGACAAAATATAAATTTTATTAAAGTCATATTAATAATTAACCAAGACAAAAATACTAGATAATCCACCAAAACAAATCATATTAAAATTACTAGATAATCCTTAAACCAAAATGACACCCTTACTAAACATTGAGAAATCCTAACTAAACATATAAAACCATAATAACATATAAAATCATATCATATAAAACCATATTCATGTTGGTTTTATAAACTCTCTTATCCATATAAAACTCTCTTAAAAAATATAAACTCTCTTAAAAACTCTCTTAAAAAATATATGTATAAACTCTCTTATCCATATAAAACTCTCTTAAAAAAAATAAAACTCTCTTATATATATAAAACTCTCTTATAAACTCTTTATAAACATTGCATTTTCATGACCAAACAGTTATCACAAACAATGGTGAAACTCTCTTAAACATTGAAACTCTCTCAAACAATGGTTAAAAACTCTCTTAAAAACTCTCTTATAAACTCTCTTAAACATTTCATGACCAAACAGTTATCACAAACAAAACTCTCTTATAAACTCTCTTAAAACTTACAAAATATAAACTCTCTTAAAAAAATATAAACTCTTGTAGAAAACATATTCAGTTCAAATACTTAACTCTCATATATAAACTCTCAAATATAAACTCTCAAATATAATTTCTCATATAAACTCTCAAATAAAAACTCTCTGTTCTACTTAAAGATTACAACAACAATGGTGAAAACATATTCAGTTCTACTTAACTTGATTGCATTCAAATAATAAAAACATATTCAGTTCTACTTAAAGATTACAGCAACAATGGTGAAAATATACATAAAAAAGAAAACCAGAGTAAAACTTCAAATACCGTAACAATGGCGGAAATACAATGCAGACGAGCAGAGGGACGGTGAACGGCGGCGAAATGCAACAGAGGAGGACGACGGTTGGACGGACGACGACGGTTGGACGGCAATAGTGGGTTTATAGGGCAACGTTCTTTGTTCGCCAGAGAAAAAGAAAGAAAGAAATACGTAATGACTGTTCTGTTTCTCATAAAAATTCTGGTGGGTATTTTAAATTAATTCTAATAAACCTATAGCAGCGCTTTTTAATAGCTTTAACAGCGCTTTAAAAAGCGCTCTCAAAGACCTTCTAATGTACCCCATATAGTAGCGCTTTATGGAAAAAGCGCTCTCGTAGACTTGACCTACAGCAGAGCTTTAGAAAAGCGCTGTCTTTGGGCTGTCTTAGGCCCCCCATTTAGTAGCGCTTTCTGGAAGTGCTGCCTTAGGACCCCCCTTTAGCAGCGCTTTTTAAAAAGCGCTGTCTTTGGGCTGTCTTAGACCCCTTTTTTAGCAGCGCTTTTTAGAAGCGTTGTCTTAGGACCCCCATTTAGCAGCGCTTTCTGAAAAAGCACTGTCTTTGGTTATCAATTTTTTTCTTTTTTTTTTTAATTCCTCTTTAGCGGCGCTTTTTCTAAAAGCGCTATCTTTGTATGCGCTGCTAAATGTCAATTCTGGCGTAGTGAGATTATGTCATTATATATATATATATATATATATATATATATATATATATATATATATATATATATATATATATATATATATATATATATATATATATATATATATATATATATATATATATATATATATATATATATATAAAGTCAATAATATCCTTGTATTCGGCTAATAATATCACCACCTATAATATTATTCATATCTCCTTTCAATCTCAACGCTATGAGAACAATACATTTCTTAATAGTTCCAATCAATTATATCAACATGAGATGAATAAGTAATGTAGTATCTTCGTCCCAAATTATAGGACGTTTTGCACATTTTATGTAAATTAAGAAATATAACTATTGTTGTATGAGAAAGAGAAATAATGTATTATTTTACAATATTACCCCTCATTTATTATAGATGAAAGATAAATTTAAAAAATTGGAAGAATAAATGATAGAGGATATGTTAGGAAAAAATAATCATTAATATTACATTAGAATTGTAAAATAACTTATAATTTGAGACAAATTTTTTTGACAAATTAACTTATAATTTAAGACAAATTGAGTATATTTTATTGAGAATGTATTTGACTCACAGGTTTCTTTCTCTTTCTTTAAGAAGAAGATTTTCATATGCTTTATAAAAGATTATTTTATAAAAGATTATGGTTTTCTATTTTTAACTTTTGCAGCAAGGAACATAACTAAGCCATGGTTGAACACCCAGGTGAATAGAGGTGACACAAATATAACATAATGCAGAGCTTCTTCATTGTAGAAACCCTCAAGTACCTCTATCAAGAAGAACAGAGAATATGAAGCAAGAGGAAAATATTCCTCATCGCTTGCATGTCATGATACAAATAGTTAAGGATTCAATGACCATACTGTTTTGTTCTTGTAAATGAAAAATCTTAATTTTTTTAAGAACTTTTACATACTTACATAAACTAATAAAGTTAAACCAAAATCAACCTAACCTCTTCTGAAACCTCCTTTTGGAAGCACTGACAGTAAAAATCGCTTATTGTGACAGACTGGCATTTTAAAGCAGAATAGGGTAAAACAAAATATATATATATATATATATATATATATATATATATATATATATATATATATATATATATATATATATATTTCACTATTGTAATTTTCAAAGTGTAATAAAGAGTTTTGCACTAAGTAGTACTACTCGCGTCTAAAAACGTCGTTTAAAATTTTTGAACATAGATTAAAAAATATAATAATATTGTTATAAAATATTACATTTTTATTAAATTAAAACATTACACTTTTAATAAAAATAAGGTACAAAATAATATTTAAAGAATAAAATTAAAAAATTATAATTATTATTATATTGAAAAATAAAAAGATAACCATTTTAAAATAAATTTTGTTTTTTTAAACATCAGTCATTTTAAAATAAATAGATGAAATATAAAAAATAAATAATAAAAGTAGATTCAAAAGCTCAATCAAAGAGACATCCTAAAAAAAAAAAGGATAAACAAAATTGATATAAAGGCAGCCAATGCATCCCCACCAACTCAACTTCAATAATAACAATAAGAGTGGAAGTGGTGTTTTTTTTTAATCTATTAAAGGTATAAAAAGCTTATAAGAATAATTAATTATTATAATGACAGAGAAAAGGATCATTCA
Organism: Lathyrus sativus; assembly: GCA_963859935.3. Classification (NCBI taxonomy): domain Eukaryota; kingdom Viridiplantae; phylum Streptophyta; class Magnoliopsida; order Fabales; family Fabaceae; genus Lathyrus; species Lathyrus sativus. The sequence continues at coordinate 650,587,014 of OZ012738.1, read as the reverse complement.
TTAAAATTTCCATGCAAAATCAAAGGTGGTAGACTCATATATATTATGTATATTAATTTAATGTAATTATTAAGTATTATTATTCATTCTTAGATGATGTGATTGGGAAGGCAAAAAAGTGTGAAATAGAATCTAGTACTATCTCTTGAGAGAAGTGATGGAATTTTTGAATTGATAAAGAGAATCCTTGCTATGAGAGAAACTTGAAAGGAGAGCCATGTGAAGGAGAGAATAATAAGATAGATTGTGTCAGCTTGATGATAGTGCATGCGTTTTTTAATTCAAACTTCAAAGTGTTGGTTTGTTTGTTGAAACTTAATGTGCTATAGACTTAGTATGTACTATTGGCTTCATTCTTCCCTTGTCTTTTTTCTATATGATTCATCATGTAAGAGCTTATTCTTCGGCAGTGTTAGATTTTCTGTATTCATGTATTCGATCGAAATGTTGTTGGTTGTATGATTATTCGATCAAGATTAAATAGTTTAGATTTAAGTTTGATCTTAATTGAAGGATCACTAATGTTTCGAGTAAACGAATGCAAAACTACGTATTGTTGGGGCCTGAATTTTTATTATTTTCTTTATTGTTTTTAAAATGTGACTATGCAATGCACACGTTATTTATGGACTAAATGGTGAGAGAAATTTTTTTACTAGAGAGTATTGAACATTAGGTCAAGAGCAACACAAGTGAGAAAGACACTACAGATTAATCCAAAACCTTAAAGTGATAAGTGTGCAGGTTTTCTCACTTATAAATGCTCAAGTCACCACATTCCTATCCAATGTGGGACTCCAACTCATAATTGACTTTATTATTCTCAACATTCCCCCTCAAGTGTGAGTCCACAATACTATCCCTCAAATGGAAACTCTTTTGTCCACATACATTTGTACCTCCGTTGACATCTATTACTAGGCACCTTTTACTAGACATTTCGATACACCTCTTCTCGGGCATTTCGATTTCAACAGGACACCACTTTCTAGGCATTTCGATACATATAAGTTGGTCCATTTACTCGAACCAAAGGCTCATGATGTCATTTGTTGGGGTATGAGAAGGAGCATCAACATTGGGTCAAGAGCAACACAAGTAAGAGACACATCGCATAATCACCCAAAACTTTAAGATTTTGGGTGAATATGTGGTGTCTTTCTCACTTGTGTTGCTCTTGACCAAATGTTCAATGCTCCTTAGTGAAAAACTCCCCCAACAAATGGTATTGGAGTCTGGTTCGAATGAAGTACCAGCTCACTTGTATCGAAAGTACTCCCCACATGTGGTGGTTATGAGGTGTCCCATTGAAGAGTGTCAACGACGATACAAGAGTGGTGAGTAAGAAACACACAACAGAAAGTGCAGTTGCACAGTTGAAGATTCCGCTTATGAGGGAGCATTATGGAAGCATTGTGGATAGACTCACACTTGGAGATTGAGGGGAAGTGTTACGTATAACAAGTGTGAGTATTGTGGATAGACTTGAGCATTTATAAGTGGGAGAACCCACACACCTATCACATTAAGATTTTGGGTGAATATGTGATGTCTTTCTCACTTGTGTTGCTCTTGATACCATGTTGAGGAGTTTTTCACTAGAGAGTATTGAACATTGTCAAGAGCAATACAAGTGAGAAAGACACCACGTATTCACCCAAAATATTAAGGTTATATGTATGTGGGTTCTCGCACTTATAAATGCTCAAGTCACCACATTCCTATCTAATGTGCGACTATTATTCACAATACTCACACTTGTTATACTTAACACTTCCCCTCAACCTCAAGTGTGAGTCCACAATACTAAACATATGTTGAGGATGATTCATAAGCGGAAACAAATTTTCTACTGTCAAATAGTAACTGCAAACGTAATCTTAGTTATTGATTTGTCTTAATAATTTTTATGTTTATTGAATTTTTAACTTATATTATTTGATTCCAATAATAAGGACTTTATTTCTCTAAATACATGAATGTAGAGAATCATGCTATACTACAAAATAGACATTTCGTAATACTCATTTTATAATAGTTTTTTTGTTAACAATGATAATAATTTTTTTTTGAATGTTTTTTTTAATATATTTATTAAAAGACATTTCACAATGATCATAGGTATCAACCGCGGTGAAAAATGGTACCTGATCATGAGATTAAATTCTACCATTAGGGATCCACGTGAAACCCAAAATTTTAATGAACTTTTAAATTAGACGAACTTCATCTTCTACCTACAAAGTTAGATTTGTGAATCGACTTGTTATGTCCAAATATTTCAGTTAGGCCTTACCATTAGAGCACTTAATATCTTTTGTCATGTTCTCTATATTTAAATATATATTCATTTAAAAAATAAAAATAAAATTATAAATAATATTTAAAAAATTACTAATTATTATTTAATTTAATTTGATGTAGTGAAATAAAATTTGATTTTATTAATGTAATTTCATTACGCATATATGAAAATTGCATAATAAAAGTAAAATTCACTTTTATAAACATATAAAAATAAAATAACATAATTATTTATATAATTATATGTTTTATTTGTTAAAATAGTAAAAAGGTGACCCTTTTACTAAATAATAAAAATTAAATGAGAATTAAAATCTTAAAACAATTGGGAGAAAAATAGTAACATAGAGGATTAGAAAATAGAAAAAAAAAACAACAAAAAATTCAGTGATTAAAATTCTGGTCTCTGATTTTTTTATATAAATAAATTTTGTATAAAAATATTTTTTTCAAGACCGAATAGACGGTTACAACATTTTAGTCGCTAATCGGTGGTTGATTTTTATTTTGTAATTGATTTAGTGAACCTCTAAAACTTTACTCATGGATATCAAGTTATGGTGACTAGTCACTAAAAAAAAAACTGAATTCTGCCACGTAAAATTCACTTCACAACTTGAAAAATCACTTCACAAACTGGTATTAGCAACATGACTATTCACGTGGCAGGAGGACGTGTGACAACTTTTTTGCCACGTGAAAATCACGTCAAAACTTTGCCACGTGATTTTCACGTCGCAACAAATAAAACATAGTTTCAGACGTGTGTAAGAAAGTTGTGACGTGATATTCACGTGGCAAGTTGCGACGTGAATATCACGTGGCTAAGTGTTTTTTTTTAATTTTTTAAATTGATTAATTTGTTGGTACGTTTAAAAATAATTTATATTTTTATTTAAATTTAAAATTATAATTATAGTTTGTTTTTTTAATTATTTTAAAATATAATTTATTATTAAAAAAAATTCAATAATATTTAAACTGAAAAATTAATAAATACAAATTATTTTAAAAAAAAATTCAATAATAATTTAAATTGAAAAATTAATAAATACAAATTATTTTTAAATTATTTTCAATAATATTTTAAATTGAAAATTTAATAAATATAAATAACAAAAATTAATAAATATAAATAAATACCAAAATTAAGAATAAATTTTTAAATAAAAAGTGTATAATATACTAAAATGTAATTAATATTTTACAAAAATAAAAATTTAAAATTACAATAAATGATTCGGATCAATCCGGATCGAGAAAACTGTCAATGTCAAAATCATCGTTATCCTCGTCATCCAACTATTGTTGACCACCCACTTCTTCATTTCCAACAACTAGATTACCGCCACCTTCTGATTGCATAAATTGGCGCATCATCACCCCCTTTCAGCTTGTCTCTTATTAGTTGCCTCTATCTGACGTTGTTGCTCCTCCATTTGGGCCGCCGTTTCGCGTCTCGCTTCAGTTAGCGTCAGTTGTCTTACCGTTTCTAGCATCTCGGCGGTCAATTGTGGTGGATGTGACGTTCCCTCACCATCTCTAACTCTTTGAAATAGAGTTATGTCCCCTTTTCTCATACAACCGGCCAAAGCTCCAGCACCAAATAAACATCCTTTCGGTCCCTTTTTGCTAGTTACTAAATCCCAAATGTAAAAATTCACTCGTGGATTAAGCGGCTCGGAACCTCTTGGAGTATACTGAGGATTCTCTACCAAAAACTGTGTGAGAAACACCAGGTAATCCTCCTACACATAAAATAAAAAAATTAAATTGAATATATTTTAAATAATTAAAGTTAAATTAAATAATAAATTTTGCCATGTGATTTTCACGCTACAATATCTCAGTTGCCACGTGATAATCACATCACAAAATTTTCATTAAATAAAAAAAATAAAAAAAATAAAAAAAGTGAAATGATTTACTTACCACAACTTTTTTGGTGCGTTCGTCAACAAAACCCCCTGATTTCTTTGTTCTAGTCTTTACAAAGCTCAGTCATGAATAGAGGTCTCCCCAATACCTTTTCCTAAATAATAAAATTAACTTTAATTAAAAAATATATAATAAATCATAATATAATTTAAAATAGAAGTAATAATTACCATGCGTCGAGCATGTTCGACAACACTTATACTTCCAATTGCATTAAGGTTACCCCCTTTTTCAGATGCTCTCATTTTCTTTGCTTTTTCAGATCTTGTCTTAAATTCAGCATTTGAATCCCAATAAATAAGAAGTTCATCGAAAACTTCTTTGCCTATCCAGTCGGGACAAATATTTTCAAGTTCCCTACGCTTTCTAGCACGTCGTAGCATGTTAGAAAGCCGAACTGCTGTTCTGCCAAAATAATTTTTTCTAACCTCTTTCTCATTCATTTTTCCCACGTACACTTTTCCTACAATGTTGTAAGACATCCAAATAAAATAGTTAAACAATTATAATAAAAAAAATAATTAAAACAAAAATAAGTTACAAAATAAATTACATAACTTAACAAAAATAAATTAGTTATACCTTAGATAAATTAAAGCAAGCTTCTCTTTCGTTCCCCTTAACTTATCTAAATCTCTTCCAAGCTTTTTTATATTCTTGTTGAATAACATAACTTATACACTGGGCAGCAGTCCGACTCGGCTCGAAACTGAACATCAACAATTTATATTAATATGAAATATAAGTTAATATAAAAAATGGAAACATGTATACTTAAAAATTTAAAACTTATGAATTTCCACTGGGCCAAATAAAATATCTTCCATTAATAATTTGAACCACCTCATCATCGGGAGCCTCCTCCTCATCGTCCTCAGCTGCCTCCTCATCATCCACCTCATGATCGTCATCAATTGCGTCCTCATCATTATCCTCACGCATAGGTATATGTGTGGATGGTAAAGGTACTTGTGTGGTCTGTGCGGGGCGGGATCCCTCAGACTGTGTGAAGGATGAGGGTACCTGTAGGGGAGTTGGAAAAGTAGATCCTCCCGACTGCATGAAGGGTGTGGGAACCTACTGGTAAGGAGGTGGAAAGCTAGATCCCCCAAACTGTGTGAAGGATGAGGGTACCTGCTGGTATGGATAACTAGGTCCCCCAAGCTGCTGATATGGATAACTAGGGCCCCTAGATAAGCTAATAAAGCTAGAGCTCCCGATGAGCTAATAAAAGCTGGATACTTCTGAGGGGAGAGCAATGTCATGAAAGGCTGAGAACTGGCCATGGACATAGAATCTAACTGACTCTGCGGAGGAGGACACATGGCCGATTGAGGTGTCTGACATACTACTACCCTCGGACATTGGGACTTCTTACTCTTATTTTTATCAGTTCGAGGTGGCATTTTACCTATTTATATAGAATACACATTTAATATATATTCATGAACAACACAAATAATAAATCTTAAAAAACACAATCACATAGATATATATTGATAACACATTCAATACAAGGTTCCATCAAGTTAAATTACAAAAACAATTTATTCAAAATCATGTTCATCCATATCGTTATCATAATATGATGTGATATTATCCTCGGATCCAAACTTTTCATGCTCGTCGTGATTGTCATTTTCATCCAACAATATAGACACATCAACTTGATGCTCCCCAACAGTTGTATCAGACAAACTTGTAATTTGTGCAACTGCAATCACATCATTAATTTGTTCAACTTCATCAACTTGGTAAGCAACATCTTCCACTAGATCGCCAGTTTCAATATGACCCAATGATTTTGTTTTGATTACAACAAACCACCCTCGTTTACTACAATTGAAGGATAAGGAACATAGTAAACTTGTCTAAAAATATGTGGCATTATGAAATGGGCATACTCTTTGTATCTTCAGTCCATTCGAATCTCAACAGTACCATATGTCTTATCTATTTTTGTACCTCTGGCTGATGGATCGTACCAGTCACAATAAAACAAGACAACTTTATTTTCTGAGTCCAAATAATTGTATACCAACTTGGAGATATGTTTAACAAAGTCATAGAAGTCATCCTCACCACCATCTGTAACTCCTTTTACAAATACACCACTAGTTATAGTTTTTTTTCCCTTCAGTCCATGTCTCAGTTTGAAATTTATATCCGTTCATGAAGTATGTGTGCCATTCATTTGCTCTTTGAATAGGGTCTTCAAACAAGTTTCTCAGATGGAGTATTTCTTGAGTCAGTGCAACAATACATGACAATTTCTCCTTGAACCATGCTAGAAAATGAGCATGTATGTGACCGGATGTTGCTTGTACACCGGTGCTATGAAAGTAGGAGATGTTAAATTCCCTATAAAAAAACACACTATAAGTTTCAAGGTAATAATTTTTGTATTCATACAGTAAATAATATTAAACAGTTGGGATATACTTACTCAAGATATGATTTAACTTCAACCCAGTTAATTAAGACATGAACATGTGCTGATTGCATTTCTTTTTGAGTCAGCCAATGCACACCCTTCTTTCCAGAGGGACGACCAGGAAGCCCGAAGACTGATAAGGTAAATTGACTTCTTTCGTTAACATTTATAGGATTCCTTATGATTCTTGGAGTTAACATCAAGTGATTGAAATAGTAACTGCAAAAATGAGATGTTTCTTGATGCAAGTAATGTGCACATATTGATCCTTCAACTTTAGCTTTATTTTTCAACGATCGCTTTGAATAACCCATGAACCTTTCAAAAGGATACATCTACCTATATTGAACCGGGCCTCCAAGAAAAGCTTCATATGCAAGATGCACAGGTAGATGTTCCATAGAGTCAAAAAAACCAGGCAGAAATACTTGTTCCAACTTACAGAGAATGATTGAAATATTTCAGTCCAACTTAACAATGTCATCCAATCTTAAAACTGACGCACAAATATCTCTAAAAAATTGACTAATTTCAATTAGTGGATTAAGCACGTGATTGGGTAGTGAACCGAACGCAATTGGAAGCAATCGTTCCATAAAAACATGGCAATCATGACTTTTCATACCATGCAACTTCCCAATGTTAACGTCGGCACACCTTGCCAAATTTGAAGCATAACCATCAGACATTCTTAATTCTTTTAACCATCGACAAACCGCTTTAGCTTCTTGGGAAGTTAGACTATAATTCGCCTTGGGTTTTAACAATTTTCCATTTGGTTGACGCTTCAACTCCAACTCTTTTCGATTACACCAAATTTCCATGTCTAGTCTAGCCTTCTCATTATCTTTAGTTTTGTCTTTAACATCCATCACCCTGTTAAATACATTATCAAAACAATTCTTCTCAATATGCATAACATCAAGATTACGGCGCAACAAATTATCTTTCTAATATGGGAGGTCCCAAAATATTCTTTTTTTTTGTCCAATTGTGTGTGACCCATATCCTTGAATTCTACATGCTTTACCAATATCTGTGAATTTTGGTAGTTCACAAATTTGGTTCCATACTTCACCTGGTGATAATCGAGGCGGAGGAAAATCTGTTACTCGTTCATCTTTTTTGAAATCAGTCTTGTTTCTTCTATAGGGATGATTTCTGGGTAGAAATCTATAGTGACAGTCAAACCACGAACTTTCCCCACTTTTTCCAATGTAAATGCCTTGGTGTTCCCCATGCAATGCGGACATCCCATTTTTCCATGTGTACCCCATCCAGACAACATGTCATATGCTGGAAAGTCGTTAATAGTCCACATCAAGGCAGCTCACATAGTAAATTTTTGTTTACTTGATATATCATAAGTCCATTCTCCAATCCACAACCTCTTCAAATCATCAATTAAAGGTTGTAAGTACACATCGATTCCGGCTTTTGGACTCGATGGTCCTGGAATGATGCAGGTCAAAAACATGTATGGTTTTGTCATGCACATCTCTAGAGGGAGGTTGTAAGGGGTTACAATAACTAGCCAACAAGAATACCCGCTTTCAGACGCTTGGACATATGGAGTAAAACCATCTGAGCATAATCCAAGCCTTACATTTCTAGGTTCTGCAGCAAAATCAGTATGTATGCGATCAAAGTGCTTCCATGCCTCGCCATCAGATGGATGTCGCATAGTGCCTGAACTTATTTTGTTTGTATTATGCCATGTCATTTGACTTGCACTATGCATTGAAGCAAACATTCTTTTCAACCTTGGTATTATCGAAAGATAAAACATGGACTTCATTGCTACACGTTTTTGCTTACGGTCAATGGCTTTACTACGAACTTTATATCTTGGACTCTTACAGAACTTACATTCCTCCAACGCTCCATCATTAGTACCAAACTCATTGTCATAAAACAACATGCAACCACTAATGCAACAATCAATCTTTCTTACTTCTAAACCCAATTTCGACACCAACCTCTTTGCATCATAAAAACCTGTAGGCAAGTTGTCTTTCGTAGGAGTCGAATCGAGCATCATTTTTGTGAAGAATTCTAAACATTGATCAAGAACATTCCAATTTGATTTGACAGCCAATAATCTCACACACATTGATAACTTTGAGTCCGACGACCCCTCAAACAACGACATATTTATCTCATTCAACAACTGATAAATTTTTTGCGCTTCCTCATTCGGCAACTCTTCCCCATCAAAATCTTCAAGTTCGTCATAGGTCACGTTCACACCAAAAGCATCGCCCACCATCTCACTGATCAGATTAAAGTTTTCTCTATGTTCCATCGGTGATTGACTACTTGAAGCATCCGTATTACTGGTCTCTGGTACGCTACTCGGCAGTTCTTCTCCATTATATGTCCAAACCCAATAATTTTTAATGAAGCCCCTTCTCTTCAAATGTCGTTCTACTTCCTCTGGGTCACTAATTATAGGTCTGCATCCACATTTAAGATACGGACATCTAACTCCTCTTTCGCTTCGACAACATTCCTGAGAAAATGCCCACGTGATAAACCATTTAACTCCCTCCTCAAAATTTGGTTTAAGTCCACATCTTCTTGGATACAACTTATATCGTACATCCAACTACGATAGTACCTATAATACTCCATATTGTACATTTATACAATCATTGTCTTTTTAATTACAAATGTGATTTTAATATCAATTTCAAATTTTTTTTTATAAAATATTAAATACAAGTATTAACTAACTTATTATTATTCTTTAACATAAACTTATATTAACAAAAAATTACTATTAAAAATTTAAACTATTTAATATATATTCTTCTTAAATATATATTTTTTATTTTAACTGTTACACATGCTATTTACTATTAAACATATACTATTAAATATTTATTTTATATATATTATTAAACATATACTATTTTTAATATATAAATTTATCCTATATATAAAACCCTGTTTTAATAACAAAAATATTATATAATAAACAAAAATATAACAAAAATCCTTTTTTAATAACAAATAATAATAATATAAATATAATATTGTTTCTAATGTAAATACAACCAAATAAAAATAAAACATTAAATATAATATAATTAATTTTTAATATTCTGTTTTTAATATATAAATTTATATTATATATAAATATTTGTTTTTAATAACACAAAATAACATAATATAATTTTGTTTTTAATATAAATATAACAAAAACTAAATAAAACATTAAAAATAATATATTTCTGTTTTTAATAGTCTGTTTTTAATATTTTATTTCTAAAGATAATATTCTGTTTCTAAACATCAAAAAATAATACATTTAAAATAAAACATAAATATAATTTTGATATTCTGTTTTAAAAAATATATATAAATAACTTTAAAAATATAATTTTAATATTCTGTTTTAATATATATAAATAAAAAATAAAAATAATTTTAAATATTCTGTTTTAATATATATATATATATATATATATATATATATATATATATATATATATATATATATATATATATATATATATATATATATATATATATATATATATATATATATATATATATATATATATATATATATATATATATATATATATATATATATATATATATAAATAAAACATAAATATAATTTTGATATTCTGTTTTAAAAAATATATATTAAATAACTTTAAAAATATAATTTTAATATTCTATTTTAATATTTTGTTTTAATATATATAAATAAAAAATAAATATAATTTTAAATATTCTGTTGTAATATTCTATTTTAATATATATAAATAAAACATAAATATAATTTTAAAAATATATATAAATAAACATAATATCATTTTAATATTGTATTTTAATATTCTGTTTTAAAAAATATAAATATTCACAAAAAATTAATAATCTATTTTAAAATATATATAGATAAATAAAATTAATCATTAAAAATTATAACTTTATATATATTTCTATATTAATATATATAATATGTTTTAAAAATATAAAAAATAAAAACAGAAAATAAATACAGAAAAAATATTTCTATATTAATATTTCTAAATTATTTAAACATAAAAAATATGAAAAATATTAATGTAATAATTTTATATACAAAAAATATTAATAAATTATTTATTTTTCGTTTCAGAAAATAAATACAAAAGATAAATATAAAAAATATTAATATAATAATTTAAACAGAAAAAATTAATTCACAAAATATTTTACAACAACAAAAATAAAATTAAACATCTACCAACAATCCAAAATTAATAAATAAACTAAAATAAAAAATTAAATAGCAAAAATACCTATTCTTCAAACTCCTTCAATCTTCTAGAAAAATATCATCTTCAATCTCCTTCTAGTTTTCTTTTCTCAATAACAATGATAATTTGACAAAAAAAACAAATATTAAACTCATACACAAATACATTTTAAATAAAATTAATAAAAATAAATTCAACAATAATCATATTAATGAAAAATATATATTACTTGGAGAAGAAAAATGAAGAAACAAGAGTAGAAAAATAAAGAAACAAAAAAGAAGAAGAAGAAACAAAGAAGATGAAAAAATAGATTGTGTAGGTAAGAAGAAGAAGAAATAGAGAAAGAGAAAGAAGAAAATGGTAATAATAAGTGTGGTCTGGGAAGTTGGGCATGCATGTTATAAATAAAACCCCAGCGACACGTGAAATTCACGTCGCAACCTATATCAACTAAAATTTAAATATTCACATTAATCATGTAGCGACGTGAATATCACTTTGCAACTTTGTCACGTGATATTCACGTCGAAAAAGTTCCAACGGTCATATTGATTTTGTCAGTCAACCTGCAGCACAGTCAACCATAAGTTCCGCGTCAGATTTCCCCCCTCCTAAATGGCTGCGACATGATATTCACATCACAACAAAAATTTTGAAAATTTTCCCTTCCCGTTTTAATAGATCTGACCTTTTAATTATTATTTTTTTAGTTTAAATGTTGCGACGTGATTTTCACGTCACAAAGGTTCTTTTTTTAATTTTTAAATCTGACAGACTATGTGCTACATTTATTTCTTATTATTTTAATATTAAATATGTTAGTGACGTGAAAATCACGTCGCAACTGTCTATATTTTGCCACGTGATTTTCACTTTTATGAACATATAAAAATAAAGTAGCATAATTATTTATATAATTATATATTTTATTTGTTAAAATAATAAAAAGGTGACCCTTTTACTAAATAATAAAAATTAAATGAGAATTAAAATCTTAAAAAAATTGGGAGAAAAATAGTAACATAGAGGATTAGAAAATAGAAAAAAAAACAACAAAAATTTCAGTGACTAAAATTCTGGTCTCTGATTTTTTTATATAAATAAATTTTGTCTAAAAAATTTTTTTTCAAGACCGAATAGACGGTTACAACATTTTAGTCATAATTGGTGGTTGATTTTTATTTTGTAATCGATTTAGTGAATCTCTAAAAATTTACTCATGGATATCAAGTTTTGGTGACTAGTTCGATGGCTACAATGACCTAAAATTTTCCGATTAGTTAATCGATCACTAAAAAAGAATTTTTAAGTAGTGTTGTTGTTATTGTTGTTGGTTTTGTTGTTATTCTTTTTCTTATTATTCTTGTTGTTTTTGTTTTTGTTATTATTGTTTTTGTTGTTGCGGCTGTTCTACTGCTGCATTTTTTTAATTAAAAGACATAACGAATGTTGTTTAAAGTAACCATTGTGGCAGGTTGAGACATATAACAACAGCTATTTAAATTAACTATTGAGATAGGTAGCGCCCTACTTGTCTTATAATCATGGTTGCACGACCGTAATAAAAATCATCATACATACAATCACACACTTTACCTCATAACTGTTGGTTCATATCATGGTATTTCTTTTTAACTGTTGTGATATATTTTTTTCTGTAGTAATAATGGTGTCACATGAGCACTATCAAGAGTGTGATGTGTATAGTGAGTGAGGTGTTACTCGTCCTTGCCTTAATGTATGATCTAACTATTTGTTTGTTGAAGGGACCCGATAGCCTTTGCCTTTGTGTTTGTTGAAGATATGAGGGAAGCTTTTTTCGATTTGATACTCAGTTCAATGATATAAATACAAGATTAATTTCTAGTTAGTTATTATTATTCAAAAAAGCAGGGTCCAAAAAAAGGTATTAAAGGTGATATGTGAAGCTTTTTGACTATAATAGTGGCAACTTTTTATTCTTAATAACCTAATTTTGAATCTGTTACTTAAAAGCTTTTGCCTCAAAAGTTATTATTCCTATCTTGCGCACATCAAAATGCTGAAAGCTGATCAGATCCATGATAACTTCTTTAATTAACTTTTTTTCTTTATTTTGAGTATAAAGCTAACCAAGACACACTTTATATTGTCCAATTCATACTTGATCAATGCCCTCTTCAATGACATGCAAGCTGAATTACTACATTCAAAATATGTTACGATTAAATCATAATTAAATAAAATTTTATAAAATATAATAATCAAATTGAACTAAAATAAGACTTCTATTTATTTTATAATGATTATACCGCGATTAATATATACAATACCTCTAAAATCTTGAAACAATTTATTATTTGATTAATAATTTTTGTAAACTAGAGACGACTTCAAAAACAACTTTTATCATTTTAATAAAAAAAACTTTTAATAATTTCTACAATTATATTTGCCTTAAATAGTTTTATTTTGTCAGTAGATTAAATGGCAATAACTATCAAAAATTCATGCATTATTTTTGTTATTATCTTGATCGTAAGAGTCAATTTAGTTAAACCCTAACACACTTATACTTCAACAATAATAATAATAATTTTACAAACAAATAAATTAAACATAATTATATATGTCGGTATCATATCACTATATCAGTGTCCAAAGTGACATAAACACGAACACTCGGTGTCGATGTTTACCAGGTTAAAGTATCATTTTCTATAGCTATGCGTTCTTCTTTGTTTAATAAAAATAAAAGTGAATAAATGTATGATAGAGTTGAAATGGACAAAAGGGGAAGACAGATTGAAAACTAGGTACAAGAACTCTTATCTATCTGAATTATATGTGGGATACCCCCCAAACTGTCTCAGAATGTATATATAGGTCAGGTTTCAGGTGGACATATATGAAATTATTCCAGACAATAATTCGATATAATTGTTTGCATGCGATATACTTATTCTCTCTTAGATCAAAAAATATATACCCTTTTTATGATGTTTCTCAGTTTTGGACTGAGATGAAATAAAGTTGAAAATAATGTTTGGAATATATATATATATATATATACTTTAACGTTGGAGTCATAAATCTTTTTGGCAAGAATGAATACTAAGAAACCCGTGGCCTTTTGGTAATAGATAATTCATAATAAAGAAAGTTTGGCTCATGAGGTAAGCATATATTATATTACACAAAATGCCACTTATTCATAATCTATAAATAAAGGTCTCCAATCAGAATTGAAAGAAAGAAAATCACACGGAGATAAAAACATTTCAAGCTCAGAGTACAACTCCTCACTTGAAGTTCAACTCATTGATACAATTCCATTTTCTCTTCATATTTGTGTAAAACTAGTATTGCGTAGTGAAATCATGAATTTACGAAAGGTTGAAAATGAACTTTGCGAAAAGGTTTATTATACATTGGTTATGGTTTTTCAATGAACAGATGGGTGCATGCAAACTATATATATATATATATATATATATATATATATATATATATATATATATATATATATATATATATATATATATATATATATATATATATATATATATATATATATATATATATATATATATATATATATATATATATATATATATATATATATATATACCACGTGAGAGGGCCGCTAACCGGACCACGAGGTCACATGTTGATGAAACTTCATTTGATGGTTCACAATGCCAAAGTTTCCAACCATCTAGTGCACAGGTGAAACATACTGTTGATGCCCCTTTAGAGAGTTATCTAAGAGACCCACATGACTCCTTCTTACTTCATCTATATGCGGACGATGCTTCTAGATAAGTTTCGAAAGGAGAGGTATATTTATTTACTTTTGCAATACGTATACTTTAAATTATTTAAATCGAGACTGATGATGATATTTTTTTATATGAGCGTCCGTATTTAAAATCGGTAAACCATAACAAAAAAATATTGGAGTTGGTATAGCACGATGCTGATTGGTTCAGGGATGTTATTCGCTATTCTGATTTTGTCGGTTTATGTGTTGTTGCGTACATGACCACAAACCAGTGCATGCTGACGACATTTACTTAGTGATGACATTCAAAAATACCATTTTTCCACCTTCCTATTGGAGACATGACCATCACCCTAGATGATGTGACATGCCTCTTGCATCTCCCTATCATGAAAAAATTACTAGGCCGCGAAAGGATCTGTCGAGAGGAAGTTAGTGAGATACTGATTGTATGCACCACCTGTGGTGTGGTGTGGAGGCCGATGGTGATGATATGCAGGTTGAGTACCATCAGACTTATGCATTAAGGTGTTATCTCTGGTTCCAAGTTGACACATCCATTTTTGTGGATAAAAGTATAACCTACGTCGATGTGGTCTACATTAGGCACTTCATCGACTTGACGGTGATTCACAAGTACAACTAGGGGGTCACCCGTTTGGTCTACATGTACTTGAAGTTGGGTGAGGATTGTCTTTGAAAGACAAAGCAAATGACAGGAAGCTGCATGCTACCTATGGTAATTTTCTGTTACTAATATTTTTATAATTTATATGCTACATTCAAATTAAAGTGTATCTTATACTCCGAATAGTTGGTATGTGGGTCAGGTCCGATGTATCCTTATTTGTCTGAGTAAGTGATGTACAAGTTTAGCTATTTGTAGATCTTGATGTGATACTTGAGGATTTTGAGAGTTACTTGGTAACAGATGAGTATCGCATGATCCCAAATCTTGTACAATGGACTTATGCAGAAGACTATATGACATGATTCTATAGAATGTCACACCCTATCATGACACTAGACGCTCTCAAAAGACCACCTAGTCCAACTAATCAAGAGTTAGTTAAGGCTAAGGAAGACCACACCGATGACGTGTTGACATTGTGTTAGTGTATTATGGAGATGTGGAGATCAAGTATAGAGGCGAGACTCTTTGAGGAAGGCAATCCCTAGTTGGCTTTCTTAGAAGGCATGATTGTCGATGCACGAAATGTCTTGCTGTAAAGGCGGATGAGAAGTCGTATGGTTTGACAGACTCAATAATTTATGTTTGGTTGGATTTTTATTTTTATTTTTTTTGTTGTGTATTTATTAGACATTTTAATTTTACTTTGATTAATGTGTGGCTCTTTTAATCATGATAATGAAAATCGGACATGACCGACGATTCAACCGATTGGACCTAATCGAAACTCTAACCAATTAATTTATACCTGAAAATTTGTAAGTAGAAGAACCAGGATTTAAACTGGAAAATCGATCTAAAATCAAAAAATCAGATCAAAATTTTCTTTCAATTTAGAAAAGCATGATAAAGAATTTCTTTTTGAATAAAAATATTATTTGATTTAATATCGGTCTTCTTTACAATCATTTGAGTACACATTAACATAGAGAAACCAAATAAAAAAAATCAAAAGTAAAAACTATTCCTAATTTTTTTTATAACAATATAAAATACACAAGTATTAATTTATTATTATAATTATATTAAAATGAAATTTTTGGACATACAAAATATTTTGTCTCATCAGGTAAATTTTTTCTTATCTTGTGTAAAAATTAAAATTAATTTATTAATTATAGAATAAATTACATTTTTGGGACACAATGGAGGTTTAAGACATTTTAAATATTGTGTTATTTTATTTATTGATAATTTTTAAATAATTAATGTAAAATGCTATAAAAAAATCAATAAAAACATTGATGTATACTATTTTTTAGATATGTGACATATTTTTTGTAACTTTGTATAAGAAGAAATAATTATTCATTGCATTTTCGACGATTTTTTATTCTTTCAGTCGTCTTCTCTGATCATTTTCTTGGTCTTCTTTCTTTCTCGACTATTTCATTTGTCTTCTTCATTCACCAAAAAATATTCTCTATGTTCTCTCTTGTTGAGAAAGTATGTCACATATAAAAGAAGTGACACATCAATATTTTTTAGATGAAAAATGGACATTGGGGATCAAAAGTGTTTAAAAAATAAATATAGAGAGTGATTTCGTAAATTGACCAAAATAGAAGGATCAAAACTATAATTTAAATAATTTTTTATATTATTTCAAAAATACAATTATTCTTGTGCATCATTAATTTTATATATAAAAAAATTATTTATTTATAAACCGTTTAACAGGGGTCCAACCTTGATGCAATCTTAAAACCTTGAATCCATACCTATACTAATTTGTTGTTCGGTCTAGTTTTAATTACCTTGTTTATAATACATGTTTGAATCAATTAGTGTATTGGTTTTTTAATTTATGGTTTAAAATTATTTAAAATATGAGTTGGTTTAAAAAAGAAAAGTGCTGGTGTCTTGAAAGCATATAAGAGATTTTCAAATATACATCTCTAAAATATTTCATATCATTTGCATTTAAATGATTTTAGAAATATTTTGGAAAAATATCTTCAGATACACCTAAATAATATTCAGAGATACATCTTCAAATCATATTTTATTTAAAATAAGGTGAGTATTAAAAAGACATAGATTCGTGCCATTTTAAATGTGATTTATGATTTTCATAGATATGGAGCACATCCGTGAAAAAAACACCGTATTTTATTTAAAATAAGGTGGATATAAGAAATATATAAGTTAGGATAATTTTAAAAGTTGTGTTTTGAAAGGTGTAATTTCAAGGTATGAGAAAGACAGACACTTGTTTGTTCTGATTAGAGACTCTGAGCCATATTACATTGCAGCATAGCTAGACTTTGTTTTCTTCTGCTTTGTTTCTCATACATGCATGCTCTTACCCCCCACCCCACCAATTTGTCCATCACTCATCTTGTTATCAACAACTCAGCTGAGCTTTTTGCACATCAATTATTAATTCACTTACTATGTTTTATGTCTCTGTGTGACCATCTTTTTGCTACAAAAAGGCTTGTCCTAAACACTCTAAATTCAACAGAATTTTATTCAATTTAAATTATTACTTAATATATTATAACCAAAATCGGATCTCTCAATAACTATGAGAAAACCAAACTTAATTATCTTTAAATAGTATTCTTACTTATTTAAAGATGCCACCACTATTAGAATATTAATAATAATTCATATTTAGTTAGTTGTACTATTTTCTTAGCCCCTAAGTTTGTTAGTGGGTATTTTAGTATTTTATCTTATTCTAGTAACCCTAGTTTTAGCTTATAAATAGGGTGACAATCATTGTAACTCTTAATCCTGTTTCTTTTGCCGTCATTCTCTTTAATAGAATATTTCCCTATTTTCATCATTTATTCTATCTTTGCACCAACAATTGGTATCTAGAGCTCCGGTTCGGATTCATTGGGAAACACGGGAAACACGAGTGAACGTGAGGTCTTGTGTGTTTGATTTTGATTCTTAGATTCGTGTTGAATCTTGAACAAAATCTGATCAGAATTTTATTCTGTGGGTTGGGAAACACTGTGTGAGAAATCTGAGTGTATTGTGCAAAGTAGAAGATGAACGGAAACGGCAACATGAACACCAAACTTCCAGTATTTGATGGTAAAAACTGGAATCGTTGGATGATCCAAATGCGTGTACTATTTGGTGCTCAAGATGTTCTAGATCTTGTCACTGATGGTTATGTTCCAGTAGCAGCAGATGCAACCGATGAACAGAAAAACGCGCAGAAGGAAGTAAGGAAGAAGGATCAGAAAGCATTGTTCTTCATTCATCAATGTGTGGATGTAAACGTGTTTAAGAAGATTGCAGACTCTACAACAGCAAAGGCTGCATGGGACACTCTGGTGAGATGTTATGGTGGTGACGCATCAGTGAAGAAGGTGAAGCTTCAGTCCTTGAGAAAGCAATATGAGAATCTCAACATGAAGAATAATGAGAAAGTTTCTGAATACATCTCCAGAGTGATTCTGATCACTAATGAGATGAAGACATGTGGAGAAACTCTTTCTGAAGAAACAATCATGGAGAAAGTATTGAGATCCCTTACTCCTCAATTTGATTACATTGTGGTAGCAATAGAACATTCCAAAGATCTGAGCACAATGAGAATTGAAGAGCTGCAGAGCAGTTTAGAAGCGCAAGAGTTGCGTTTGACTGAGAGAACTTCTGAAAGGGAAGTAGAGCAGCAGGCTCTGAAAGCAATTTCTGATAGGAGGTATCAGAAGCAGTCAGAAGCCAAGAGAAGATCTGATGGTGGTCAGAAGTCAGAAACCTCAACCTCTGATAGACAAAAGAATGCTCAGAAGGGAAAAGAGAAGTATGACAAGAAGAAGATCCAATGTTACTGTTGTAAGAAGTTTGGTCACTTTGCTAGAGATTGTTGGTCAAACAAGGAGAAGAAATCAGAAGAAGCAAATATAGCCAGAAGTTCTGATGACGAATCTGTGCTATTGATGGCCTCTGAATCTGATGATCTGACAGACTGGTGGTATATGGACACTGGCTGTTCAAATCATCTTACTGGAAACAAGAAATGGCTGGTTGACTTTGACTCTGAAAAGAGAACAAAGATCAGATGTGCTGATGACAAATATCTTAATGCAGAAGGTATGGGAAATGTCAGAGTGACTCTGAACAATGGGAAAATAGCATTGATTCAGAATGTGTGGTATGTACCTGGCATCAGAAGCAATCTGATGAGTGTGGGACAATTAATTGAGAAAGGTTTCTCAGTTACCATGAAGGACAATCTTCTGAAGCTGTATGACTGTAATCAAAAGTTGATTATGGAGTCAGAACAGGGAAGGAATAGAACATTCAAGGTGAATGTCAGAACTGCAGACTCAGAGTGTCTTAGTGCAACAAGTACTGAGAAGGAGAGTGAGCTGTGGCACAGAAGATTTGGTCATTTGAATTTCAGAAGCTTACAACATCTGAATTCAAAGAAATTGGTACATGGAATTCCTGCAATTAAGAAGCCTGAAAAGTCATGCAAAGTTTGCATGGAAGGAAAACAACCAAGATTGCCATTTGCATCAGAAGTTGCTCCAAGAGCAAAACATGCCTTGGGAGTTGTACATTCTGATGTGTGTGGTCCATTTCCAGTAGCATCAATTGGAGGGAACAAATACTTTGTGTTGTTTGTTGATGAATTCACAAGAATGACATGGGTATCCCTTATTAAGTTCAAACACGAGGTGTTTGATGAATTCAAGAAGTTCAGAATGAAGGCTGAGAATCAGAGTGGTCAGAAGTTGAAGATTCTTAGAACTGATGGTGGAGGTGAGTATAACTCCAAAGAGTTCCAGAAGTTCTGTGAGGAGAATGGAATTGAGCATGAGGTTACTGCTCCTTATACCCCTCAACACAATGGTCTTGCTGAAAGAAGAAACCGTACTTTGCTTGATATGGTGAGAAGCATGCTAAAGGAGAAGAAGCTTCCTCAGAAGCTCTGGGGAGAAGCTGTTGCCACTGCAACGTATGTACTCAACAGATGTCCTACGAAGAAGTTGAAGGAAATAGTTCCTATGCAGAAGTGGACTGGAGACAAGCAAAGTGTTAGTCATCTGAAGGTATTTGGTTCTGTTTGCTATAAACATGTTCCAGAAGCCAGAAGACAGAAGCTGGATGATAGAAGCAAAGTGATGATTCTGATAGGGTACCACAGTACAGGTGCATACAAGCTCTATTGTCCAGAAACCAATAAAATTGAATTCAGCAGAGATGTGATTGTGAAGGAATCAGAAGTTTGGAATTGGGATAAGTCTCAATCTGATTCTGATGTTAGAACATCTGAAGAAAGGGAAGAGTTAAGAATTTCTGAAGTTGAAGTAAACCCTGATATTGACTCTGACTCTGATACTGATTCAAACTCTGAAGAAGACTCAGAAGATGAAGGTGACCCAGATGACCCAGACTCTGATGATTCAGACTCTGATGGCAATCCAGATCTTGGTGGCAATTCAGACTCTGGAAATATGCCAGACTCTGAAGATGGTCAAAGCACTGGAGGTCAATCATCTGAAGCTAGAAACTCTGAAGCTCAAGACTCTGAACAAGTTCAGAGACCACAAAGAATCAGAAGCGTTCCCAGAAGATTTGCAGAATTTGACATGCTGCAAGACACTGAAGTAGACTCTGAAGGAGAAGTTATTCAGTGTGCCATGTTAGTAGACTCTGAACCTATAAGTACAGAGGAGGCTCTTAAGCAGAAGCTCTGGCTGAAGGCCATGAAAGAAGAACTTGATGCTATAGAGAGAAACAAGACTTGGAAGCTGACAGAACTTCCAAAAGACAAGAAAGCCATCAGCGTCAGATGGGTTTTCAAGCAGAAGTTAAAGCCAGATGGCTCAATTGGCAAACATAAAGCAAGGTTGGTAGCCAGAGGATTTCTACAGAAACCTGGGCTGGATTATTCTGAAGTGTTTGCACCTGTAGCAAGACATGAAACAATCAGAATGGTGATTGCAATAGCTGCTAACAGGAATTGGCCTCTGATGCATTTAGATGTAAAATCTGCATTTCTGAATGGTCCATTAGAAGAAGTAGTTTACGTGTCACAACCTCCTGGATTTGTGAAAAAGAATCAGGAAGGGATGGTGTACAGATTATACAAAGCTCTATATGGATTGAAACAAGCGCCCAGAGCTTGGAATCAGAAGATTGATTCATTTTTCAAGAAGCAAGGCTTTCAGAAATGTGAGATGGAGTACGGTGTCTATGTTCAGCATACTTCTGAAGGCAATATGACTCTGGTATGTTTATATGTTGATGATATACTATTGACTGGAAGTTCTGAACAGGAGATAGCCAAGTTCAAGAAAGTTCTGATGAATGAATTTGAAATGACTGATCTAGGCAAAATGACATACTTTCTAGGGATGGAGTTCAGATATTCTGAGAAAGGTATCATTTTGCATCAACTCAAGTATGAATTAGAACTTCTGAAGAGATTTGATCTGAAGAATTGTAAGATGGCTGTCACACCTTCTGATACAAATCAGAAATTGGATTCAGACTCTGAAGGAAAGGATGTGGATGCTACAACCTTCAAACAGTTGGTTGGTTCTCTGAGGTATCTGTGCAATACCAGACCTGATATTTGCTACTCAGTTGGGATGGTTAGTAGGTTCATGAGTAAACCTAAGTGGTCCCATTACCAAGCTGCTGTCAGGATTCTGAGGTATATCAAAGGAACTCTGAAGTATGGAGTGTTATTTCCCTCTGGAGGAAATAATGAGTCAGAACTTCTGAGTTATTCAGACTCTGATTGGTGTGGAGACAGAGTTGACAGAAGAAGTACATCTGGGTACTTGTTCAAATTTCTGGGAGGTCCTATTTCTTGGTGTTCCAAGAAGCAACCTGCTGTGGCGTTATCAACCTGTGAAGCTGAATACATTGCAGGTGCTGTTACTGCATGCCAAGCTGTGTGGATTCTGAATCTGTTGCAGGATCTGAAGATTAAAGTAAACAAACCTCTGAAGCTGATGATTGACAACAAGTCTGCAATCAACCTTGCCAGAAACCCAGTGTTGCATGGGAGAAGCAAGCATATTGAGACCAAGTATCATTTTCTGAGACATCAAGTTCAGAGTGGAGTGTTAGAAGTTGTACACTGCAGCACTCAGAAGCAGTTGGCAGATGTTCTGACGAAAGCTATCAAGACTGATCAATTTCTCAGATTAAGGGATGGAATTGGTGTTACAAGTTTTGATGGAATATGAATTAAGGGATGGTATTAGAATATTAATAATAATTCATATTTAGTTAGTTGTACTATTTTCTTAGCCCCTAAGTTTGTTAGTGGGTATTTTAGTATTTTATCTTATTCTAGTAACCCTAGTTTTAGCTTATAAATAGGGTGACAATCATTGTAACTCTTAATCCTGTTTCTTCTGCCGTCATTCTCTTTAATAGAATATTTCCCTATTTTCATCATTTATTCTATCTTTGCACCAACAACCACAAGCAAGTGGAGGGGTTCCTCTGGCCATACTACCTGAGTTTTCCATTTTTCGAATATTTTCAATTAATCTTTATGCCATTGAATCATAACTAATTTCTAGCATGTCAAATTTTACTAATGGTGTGAATTGTTGAACAAGTGAATCCATGAATAAGATGGGGAGAGTGAATTTTGACATTTAAAGTTCGTGATTAATTTAAAAAATTACTTACTTAAAACAACAATTTGTGTTGGTATTGAAAAGGCATAGATGAAAACAAGAAATAAATAATAAAATAAATGAAAGAAATTAAAAAGATAAGGTTGGATAGATGACACCGAGGTTTATACAGGTTCGGTCGAATGTTGGCCTACTCTTGTCCCAAGATTTCTTTTCGAGAGTTTTAATAATAATTTTGAACTTTTATAAATTATGCCCACGAACCTTCGTTACAAGTGAATCGAGAAATTTAGACTGCATTATCTCCCAACCAAAAAGAACTTTTTCATGGGATGAACTCACCAACCAAATAGAGATTTTACCGGCTAATCTCAATAACCAAATAGAACTTTTACCATGTTAAGTTCTAGAATCAAACAAAGATTTTCATTGGTTTATCTCTAGAACCAAACAAGGACTTTTATGAGAATCACACTCTTGAAACAAACAATGGCACGACAATAGTACAACACTTTTCTTAAAATTATTTTTCACTCATAAAACACTGAGACAACTTTGGTGAAAGAAAAATATTAAGGAGAAAGAAAAAGAGTAATAAGAAGGTAAGAAATAGGAAAAATCTAAATTCTGATGTTATTTTGAATGAGGTGAGACCCTCCTTTATATAGGAGAAAACGTGGCTCAAAAAGAAAACAATTGATGGTTCATTTTAGTGAGATATTGGATTAGCCTAATCAATTATTCAAACAAAAATGGAAGGTTTTTATATGTACGTAGCTGTTACCAATCATTAAGAGGTTGTCCCAATCGATTATAGAATCAACAAAGGGAAAATAATCAATTAGGTCATTAGGTCTAATTAATTACTTAGTTGACAAAAAGTCTTCAAATTATCAAACACTCCCCTAATAAACTAGCTAGGCCCTAAAAGCATTTTAGGTGATTTTATCAAATTAGGAGAGAGCATAAAAACATTTTAGGTGTGTGTGTGTGTGTGTGTGTGTGTGCGCGTGTGTGTTTGCGTGTGCGTGTGCGTGTGCGTGTGCGTGCGTATGTGTGTGTGTGTGTGTGTGTGTGTGCGCGCGCGTGTGCGTGTGCGTGTGCGTGTGTGTGTGTGTGTGTGTGTGTGTGTGTGTGTGTGTGTGTGTGTGTGTGTGTGAGTGAGTGAGAGAGAGAGAGAGAGAGGTTCTTAGTATCTTAGAAGTTACTCTCCTAATTTCATAAGACTATGGTCACTCAAACAAACATGATCAGACGAGCTTTCAGAGTTCCTCTCTTTCACAACTTTGAAGGTTTCAAGCTCTTTTGGCATATATATATATATATATATATATATATATATATATATATATATATATATATATATATATATATATATATATATATATATATATATATATATATATATATATATATATATATATATATATATATATATATATATATATATATATATATATATATATATATATATATATATATATATATATATATATATATATATATATATATATATATATATATATATATATATATATATATATATATATATATATATATATATATATATATATATATATATATATATATATATATATATTAGCATTTTTCTAGAACCATGAACCTTATACTTGATGAGATTTGAGAAATGTTAAAGTTAATCACCATCATAAAAGAGTTGGAAACATATCACCACCGACTTCAACAAGCATCAATTATGTCATCATTAAAACATCAAGATAGTCAACAATATCAGAATCATTAGCTTTATACCTTCAAGCTCATAGATCCATATTCTCCCTTTTTTTATGATGACAATGCATCTCTCAAAGAGGTGATAAAAGAGAAAATAGAAGGATAAAATTTGGATTCGTCAAACTCCCCCTCACATGAGTAGAGAGTATACTCAACTCTCCCTAAGAGTATACTTATCACCTTTGGAATAATTAAAAAGGTGGGGAAAAATATGCGATAAACAAGTGCAAGCACATAGATCACATTACTTCTCAAGTAAAAGGAACGAACTACCTGATAAAGAGATGAACAAGAATAACCCAGAGTGAGACACAAATAAGAAGGACATAAGGTCATACTTCTCTTCACTGAAGGCAACATCCGACTTTGAGATAAAACAATAAGTAAGCTTTGGAGAACTTCTTCCCTTTATTTATTTCCTCCAATAGAACTCAAATGTCTTTGAAGCTTTCTAAATCGAGAGGTAATTTTGGAATCTACTTATTTCATGCTGAGTTTTCTTCCAAGAGATAGTCATTTCCCCTTAGAAAATATTTGGACAACCTCTTTTTATTCTCTTTGGGTGTTCGAATAATATTGGGCTACAAATGTATTACGTTTGACGCCCATTTTATCCAAACACTTAAAAATCAACCAAAGTTTAGTAAAAATAAATTTAGTTGACTAAGAAATTAATAAACCACTTAATAGCGAGTTAAATATGAGTGTTTTGAATTTTTAACCTCTATTAACTGTACTATCTTAAAACCTCAAGATAACTAGAGAAAAACTCCCCCTTTCGAGGGAACAACAAACTACCGTCGATTTTCCTTCTTTGCAAACTGTTCGATACGAGTGTTCGTCCAAAGAAAAGATTATTACTTCCATTTCAAATTTATCACCTCAACCTTCTAAGAGGTTCCATGATCACATCCGTTGAATGATATCATCAACATCAACACCTTGAACACATCCGTCAACTCCTTTATCAGACCCATTGAAAAATAACATCAATGTCAGCATAAAAAACATCAAGATTGGAAAATTCCAACAGGTAACCATTTCTTCTTGTATACACATACTTTTCACATCTTTATTGAATTCACAAGGAAGGATCCTTTAAAGCTGCAAAGCATTCCTTTTTTAATCTTTGATGGTGGAGAGATTTATATTTATTTATACATTTATTAGGTGAATATGTTAAAGGAAGCCTTCCTATGATCAATAAATTTGTATCCCTAGATAGTAATGAAGCTCTCCCATCTTTTGAATTTAATCTATGCCATATTAGAAACGTATTTTCACAAAGAATCATTGGTAACACCGAATTGACAAAAGCATGCACATGAAAAAGTTAGCTCAGTTTGAATAATAATTGTATCATTCTTCCTTCTTAGAATTTTTTTTTTCAAGCAGAATGTTGCACAAACTATCAAACCAAGCTCTAGGAGCTTGTTTCAGATCATTGAGAACCTTTTCATTTTGAGTAAAACCAGGAGGATGATACACTTCATTTTGGATGTAATTGTTCAAGAACTAAATCTGTACATCCATTTGGAATATTTAAAAAAAAAATATAATGCAATAGAATGCTATAAGCATCCTCATGTATTTTAATCAAGCTATAAGGGCATACATTTCGTAGAAAACCATGTCTTCCTATTGATTGCATCCTTTCATAATGAGTCTTTATTTATTTCTTAAAACATTTCCAAAATCATCAAGCTTGTTGCAAAATCCCCATTAAAGAACCAATCAATAGACTAGCTGAAGCTTTAGGAATAAGTTCCCAAATGTTGTTTCTCTCAAATTGATTTAACCTTTCTTGCATAGAAAGAGATTAATGTTCTTTGATGATAGCTTCATCAATTACCTTTGTCTCAATTTGTGAAACAAAAAGCCACAATGTTACATACCTTTCTAAGTGACTGTTGAGATGTAATTCCCTTAGAAATATCACTAATAACATTTTGGATGGGATGGTACTTAATGGTCCTCCATTCTTTGGATAGACTTTGGTTCTCTAAGTTGACTTCTTCAAATTTAGTATCTCAATATGGACTTTTACCTTACTCTTGACTTTGATATTTATCTTTCTCTTGATCATCATCTTGAAAGGATGTTCTTTAAAGAATACTCACATAATTAACAACCCCTACTTCTACCTACCATGGGTTTGTTCAATAAAGGTAATAAGTATGAGTTCTTCTATAGTAATGGTCTTTTTGAAAATATGTTTTACAATAGGAAGATGATTTTATTTCAAGGTTTTTAATGAACTTTCATATAGAAGAATTAAACATACTTTATTACCTTTGTTATACAACTTACTTAATACTACTTAACTTGTGTAGTAAAGCTTTAATCAATTAGAACAACTCAAAGGTAAGATTAGAGATCTTACCAAAAATCAAAGATTCAACAATTTTTCCTTGCTGTTATTATGAAAAGAAACTTCTCTTCTCATAGATGCAATCTCATACCCCGATTTTTCCAACCATCCATTCACTTTTAATCTATTACATTGCATAATACTAATCACTTTTGTCATACCCTAAATTTTACCCTTAGATCACTGATCATTTTGCATTTCATTTTGTTCCGTATTTCATTTTAACTAACCGTTAACTAGTTTGCCTAGTTTTTTTCATTTGGCAGGTGAGTCGAAAGTAGTCTTGTGTGTCTGTTAAGTCAGTCTGAATCTACATGGATATAAAAATCTTAAACGGTTAAAGATTTGTCATCAACATCGTCCTAAGCCTCGATGTGAAGGTTCTCGTCTCGGTTTCCAAGATTTGGAATTTCATATAAGCAGGATTCTAAGCTCCAATGGTTCAGAGTGTGCGGTTTAATGGTAAACTTGTGGATTTAGAGGATTAGGGTCTAAAACAAGATTGTCATTTCTTTTGTTGAGTTCAAGCTGACGTGAATACCAGTTTTAAAGAAAATTCAAGATGCAAGCTACGATTTTATTTCTTCTCTGGTTATGGTTTGGGCCAGGATTGAAGGACTGCGTCAAATTCATAATGGGCGTTATCTGGTTTAAATAATTACGAGTTTTCATATGCCTCAGATGTGAATTGCAAATCTAAAATTTGCTCGTAACGAGAGTTGGTTTGGAATTAAATTCGAAAAAAAATTAAGTTCATATTTTATCAAAGATTTGAATTTATATACATTTTTCAAATCCAATTTCCATTACAAAAATTAGAAGGTTACATTCTTTTGATTCAAATTACAAGTCCTAAATTATAAGTCATATGCTATCCTCAAGCTTCCAAGTTCTTCAAACTTCCAAATCTTCAAAAACCTGGAAAAAAATAAAAACAGAAGTGAAAGAGAAAAGCATTTGATTTACTTTATTCTGGACCCTCAGAGTAATGTCATCATCGGGTCCGGGAGGGGCAACAAGAGATTGCTATCGAACCCCCATTCTACTTCCAACGACCTCAGGCCCAAGATCCAGGTAATATCAATTCTGTCCGGAAAAGAGAAAATTGAATTTTTAGAAAGAAAAAAAGTGATTTCTCTCCAACAACCCATAAATCTAAATCCGGAAAAATCACAAGGGAAATAGACAACAATATTCTCAAAAATTGAACATATCACCACCATCAATGAAAAAGTTCCGCAAATATCATCATCAACATTAATCAAATCCAATCAGGATAGTATCATCATCAATGATTCCAAACAAATCCGAAAAATAATATGCCATGGAGATCCGTCCAAAATCAAATCCATCACCAATAAACAGATCCAAATATCAAAAATCACCATCAACAGGATCCGAAAGTGGAAAAGAGATAAAATCAAATCAAATCAAAATTTTAACCCTTCAAAATCCGTTTTAAGAAAATATAAAAGGAGCCAAAATCATCAACAGAAAGACGGATCTGAAACCCTAAGAATAAAAATCACCAAAATCCGGAACATCACAAAAAAACGGACAAAAACCCTCATCGGATCCCAACCAACCAGACTCAGAAGACGAAAAGGATTCGTCATTCATCATCGTCCCCACCACGAACCGCAAATCCACTACGCCACAAACTGTCAACAAAGCCATAACCAAAAAACACAAAGTCGTCATCAAGAAAACCCAAAATCACACAAAACCAGCCAGCATCAACGAAAGAAAATCGGAAAAATCAAAACTATCGCAAAATCCCTCGGATTTAATGTAAGCTAGCATTTTGTTAACTCTTTTTCGTGATTTTAATTTTGTTTACAGGAAAAATAAGGAAGAAGTATCAAGAAGAAGAAGAGGACGTTTTTTCGCGGCCAAAGAGAAAGAGAGACAAAGAAATTCGCGCATGCAAAGTGGATAAGATAGGAGAAGGTGGGAGAAGATGAGAGAAAAGGAGAGAGTGGAAGTGGGAGAGCGGCGGACAGAAAAAAAATGGGGGGGGAGGAATAGAATTAGGGTTTTGATGTTTTTATATATTGTAAATCTGGTAGGTGCACGCCCACTGTAAGTACCACGCACCCTCACGATCACAACCGTTGAGCTCATCACAGAAACTAATCACACGCTCAGATCCGCACGTCCACAGTGCATCCTTACATACGCACCCCCACAGGATCATCCGCCCCACTCATTAACCCACTAACCTTTCATTAACCAACTTAATCAGCATTATAACCTAATTATAATCTAACCTATTTAGTTGATTAACCCTTTATTTATTCATT
Source organism: Lathyrus sativus (assembly GCA_963859935.3). Classification (NCBI taxonomy): domain Eukaryota; kingdom Viridiplantae; phylum Streptophyta; class Magnoliopsida; order Fabales; family Fabaceae; genus Lathyrus; species Lathyrus sativus. The sequence goes on along the minus strand of OZ012738.1, from coordinate 650,557,619 downwards.
TATTAACTAATAACTAAGATGTTTCTAATTTAATTAATTAATATTTCATTTGGTTTTTTTTAATCAGCCTTAATTAATAAAACCAACAATAACCTTTTTTTTATTTAATAACCTTTTTCTAACTAGTTTATTTAATTTAATCCATTTTTTAATTAGAATTTTTAAAATTTATTTTCATTATAAAATATAACCTTTTTTCTTTTATTTAATTTAAGATTAACCTTTTTTTCTCTAATACCCTTTAATTTAATTATAATTCAAACCTTTTTTCTCAAAAATCTCACAAAATCATATTTTATTTAATTCTAACTTTTGTCTAATTTTCACTCAATAATAAAATTCTCAAATTACCACCTAACTTATAATTTTCATCAATTCTAATTTCATCAAACCATTAATCACATTGCATCTCTATCGTCAACTATCCATGAGCCTGTTTGCTAACCTTTTTTTTCATTATTTTTCTAACATTATCATTGCTATTCACATTCCATTGCTATCACATGTATATTATTTCACTATCCTCACTACTTTTCAATCTTCTTTATTTTATTATATGTCGCTTGTCCCTCTGAAGGAAAGGTTTAACGGTTTAACCGCCGCGTCGATATTCCTTTACCCTCGTCCATCCTAGCCTTAGGATCCGAGTCGCCGTACTCGTGCTTAGGCGTCCCGCCGTGAACATACCCTTTACCTTTCCAAACCTTAAGACTTTGAGTCGTCGTACTCATGCTTAGGCGTCCCTCCGTGGGCATCCACCCCTTCATCCTAGCCTTAGAATCAGGAGTCGCCACACTCCATGTAAGTTTCCGCCGTGGAATACTTACTACACCCTTTTCAATTCAACTTACAATGTAGAATTCGAAGTCTCCGCACTCCACGTAAGAGCTTCCCTATGAACGTTTACACCCCTATGGAACCTTGACCACAGTCAAGAAGTTCCTCTTCCTCCCTCTGTGAGGGGAACTACGGTTATTCTAATTCCATCCCCTACCTCGGATACGTAGGACTAACCCCACAGTCAAATCTTGGCGAGTATACTTAGGACTAACCCCTTAGGTCTTTCTCTCTACCTTTAACCCTTAGCATAACCATTAGCAAATAGCACATTAAAACAAGAGGTTCTTGTAGAGTACTACATAAGTTTAGGATGTTAATACCTTCTTTAAGCTTAACCAACCCCCTAACCTTAGATCTTTCTCCGCATTGTGTTTATGATGCAAAATAGGTTTTTCCTTTCTTTAATCTTTCCTTCGGATAAATCAAAGACCGGTTGTGAATCTAAGATTGTGATTCAAATTAATCAATAATTTGATATATTATTCTCACCGCAACAACTTTCATCTGTATTCACATGTGCATTCATAGCAAACCATTTGGCCTTGTACATGGTTATTAATGTTTAGGCTTTGTGTTTGGCTATATTTAATAATCCTCATTTCAATTTTCTTGCACTTCGTCAAGTTTTAAGCTTAGTTTAGGTTCTCATTTGAATTACCATGTTACTTCCACTTACACTACAAGAAATATTGCCTTTTCCCAAGTGATATTCACGTCACTAATGTAAAAATCACTTCACTAGCCAATGGTTGCGACGTGGGTAAAACACGCCGGAAATGCAATGGTGGGAACTTTTTCCCACGTGGAAAACACGTCACAAAGTTGTGACAGGATTACCACGTCGCAAATCACAAAATAAAGAAGAAAATTTCCCACGTGAAAACCACGTCACTAATTAGTGACGTGAAAGACATGTGGGAACTTACCTTTACCAAATTGCTCTGCACGCTTTCCTGACACAAAGTAAATTTAGTACCCATGTGATTCCCACGTCACAAAGTTGTGACCTTGTTATCACGTGGGAAACCTCACAGAATTAATATTCTTCCCATGTGATTCCCACGTCACTAATTAGTGACATGGGATTCACTTCACTATTAAATTTAATTATAAAAATAAATAAATAATACTAACTGAAAGCTACTATAAAATTAAAATAAAAATTAAATATTAAATATAAATTTAAAATTAGAATAATTTTTAATTAAAATAATATACATTTAAAATATATAAATATTTAGTCACATGAAATTCACGTCACAAATACAAATAATAATAATAAAAGTTGTGACGTAATATTCACGTCACAAATAAAAATACTAATAAAAAAAATTATTCTTCGCCACTAAATAATTCATCTTCGTTTTGGTCATCATCTTCGGGAGAATAATTCGACCTCGAGGCAAAATATTTTCGCATTTGTGCCTCCATGTCTGATTGCCGCTTCCTCATTTCCTCTATTTCAGCATTTTGTCTATTTCTCATATCATCCATTTCGGCCTTTAGGGCCGCCTCACGTGTCTCCGCCTCTCGTCTCGCCTCAGCTAGAGCTAACTGTCTCACTGTTGCCAACATTTCTGGTGTCAATTCTGCCGGACGCGATCCTCCTTCCCCATCATCGAGTCTTTGAAATAAAGTTCGGTCCCCTTTTCTATAATCACCAACCAAAGACCCCAGACCAAAAAAACATCCATTAACTCTCTTCCCGCCTACGGTTAAATTCCAAATATAAAGATCAACGCGTGGATCAAGCGGTGCATCCCCAATCGGCGTATATTGAGGATTTTCAGTTAGAAATTGGGCAAGCAATGTCTGGTACAACTCCTACACACACATTAAAAAAAATTAAATTAAATATAATTTAAACAATTTAATTATATAGTAATTATGAAATTAAAAGAATTCAACTAAAATAAACAAGTTACCAAGGTTGATTTGGAACGACCGTCAACAAAGTCGCCCGATTTTTTGGTTCGAGTCTTCACAAATAGCTCATTAATTCGTGGCTCCCTCCCCAAGTCCTTTTTCTAATTAAAATAATGAAGCTTAATTAAATATATATAATAATACAAAAAAAAAACTTTAAAAAATAGTTATAATTACCATTCGTCGACGATGTTCGCCGATACTGATACTTCCAACTGTATTAAGACAGCCACCTGCTTCAGATGCCCTCATCTTTTTAGCATGTTCAAATCTTCTCTGAAAATCTTCTGTCTTCCACCACTCAACAAGTTCACCAAATATTTCCTCGCCTATCCAGTTAGGACGAGTGTGATCTCTTTCCCAACGTTGTCTAGCATTCCTAAGCATGTCAGATAATCTGCTAGATACCTTACTTTTGAAATTTTTTTTAATTTTGAACTCGTCAAATTTCTGCCAAGTACACCTTTCCTGCAAGTTATATGACAATCAAATAAAATATTAGATATATATAACAAAAAATCGTTATAAAATAACATAACTATATTAAAAATACAATTTACCTTGAACTTATCAAACCATATATCTTTCTCCTCATCTGGGAGCTCTCCGAAAGACTTAATGAGTTTTGTATACATCAATTGAATGACCCAGTTTACAGCTTTAGCAGCAGGACGACACGGATCAAAACTAAACAACAATAATTTGAACGAGTATTAAACATAAAATGACAATATATAGCTAAATAAATATTATAAATTAAAAACATACCCATATCCCTCAGGCCTAATCAGATGTCGTCCTTCAACCACCAAATGCTCCTCTGCAACAGGATTTGTCTGCTCCTCATGAACATCGTCATCCCCCTGAACAGTGTGGTCATCCTGCTGCTGACTCGCAGGTATATGTGTGGGGTGTGGAATGCGGGAGCCAGATCCCTCTGGCTGGTGCGTGGAGGGTGTCGGCTGAGGAAAACTAGATCCTGAAGGCTGCGGCGTGAAGGAATACTGTTGAGGAAAAACAGTTCCCACAGGCTGTGCGAAGTGAGTCTGCTGAGGAAAACTAGATCCCCCAGGCTGCGGCGCGAAGGAATACTGCTGAGGAAGAAAACTAGATCCCCCAGGCCGAGGCTTCAACTCCAACTCTTTTCTATCACACAAAATTTCCATGTCCCTTCTAGCCTTCTCATTATCCTTTGTTTTTCCTTGAACATCCATCACTGTGTTAAATATATTATCGAAGAAATTCTTTTCAATATGCATAACATCAAGATTATGTCGCAATAAATTATCTTTCCAATATGGGAGGTCCCAAAATATACTTCTTTTTGTCCAATTGTGTTTGACCCCATATCCTTCAATTCTGTATGCTTCACCGTAATCTGTAAATTTGGACAGTTCAGAAACTCGATTCCATATTTCCTCTGGTGACAATCGCGGAGGAGGCAAATCTTTTACTCGTACATCTTTTGTGAAATCAGTCTTGTTTCTTCTAAATACATGGTCTCGTGGTAGGAATCTGCGGTGACAGTCAAACCACGAACTTTTCCCTCCAAATTCCAAAGTAAAAAGCCTTTGTAAATTCCATGCAATGTGGACATCCCATTTTGCCATGCGTACCCCAACCAGATAACATTCCATAAGCGGGAAAGTCATTAATAGTCCACATCAAGGCAGCTCGCAAAGTAAAGTTTTGTTTGCGAGATATATCATAGGTCCATTCTCCAATCCACAACCTCTTCAAATCATCTATTAAAGGTTGCAAATAAACATCGATTTCGGATTTAGGACTTGACGGTCCTGGAATGAGGCAAGTCAAAAACATGTACGGTTTTATCATGCACATCTCAAGAGGGAGGTTGTAAGGGGTTACAATAACTGGCCAACAGGAATATGCAATTGCAGATGCTTGGACGTATGGAGTAAAACCATCAGAGCATAGTCCGAGCCTGACATTTTTAGGTTCTGCAGCAAAATCAGAATGTACCCTATCAAAACGTTTCCATGCCTCACCGTCAGATGGATGCCGCATAATGCCTGAAGATGTTTTGTTTGTATGATGCCATGTCATTTGACTTGCACTATGCATTGAAGCAAACAATCTTTTTAACCTTGGTATTATCGGCAAATAAAACATGGACTTCACTGCTACACGTTTTTGTTTACGGTTAATGGCTTTACTACGAACTTGATATCTCGGACTCTTACAGAACTTACATTCCTCCAGCGCCTCATCATAAATACCAAACTCATTGTCATAAAACAACATACATCCATTTATACAACAATCAATCTTTCGTACTTCTAAACCCAACTTCGACACCAACCTCTTTGCATCATAATAACTTGTAGGCAAGTTGTCTTTCGTAGGAGTCGCATCCAACATCATTTTTGCAAAGTATTCCAAACACTGATCAGGAACATTCCAATTTGACTTTGCAGCCAATAATCTCACACACATTGATAATTTTGAATCTGCCGACCCCTCAAACAACGGTGTATTCATTTCTTTCAACAATTGGTAAAATCTTTGTGCTTCCTCATTCGGCAACTCTTCACCATCAAAATCCTGAGGTTCATCATATGTCACATTTACTCCAAATGAATTCCAACCATTTCATCGATCAGATTAAATTGTTCATCAAATTCCATATGTGATCGACTGCTTGATGCGTCTGTATTAGTTGTCTTTGTATGTACGTTACTCGGCAATTGTTCTCCATTATATGTCCAAACCCAATAATTTTTAATGAAACCCTTCCTTCTCAAATGACGTTCTACTTCTTCTGGGTCACTAATTATACGTCTACATTCACATTTAAGACAAGGACATCTCACTCCTCCTTCACGTCGACAACATTCTTGTGCAAATACCCACGTGATAAACCCCTTAACTCCTTTCTCAAAATTTGGTGTAAGTCCACGTCTCCCTGGTAACGTTCTATCGTACATCCAACTACGATAGTAACGAAAATATTCCATACTGCACATTAATTAGTACTATCATTATATATCATTTTAATAAAATATGTAATTTAAATATATTTTTTCTATTTCGACACCATTTTAATAAAGTATAATATCATTATATATCATTTTAATAAAATATGTAATTTTTTCTATTTCGACACCAATCTATTTTTTCACTAAAATAATATAAATTCATTATTTTTAAAGTATAATATATATTTATTATTTTTAAAATATAATATATTCATTAAAGTATAATATAAATTCACTATATATTTTTAAAGTATAAAATATTTAGTAAAATAATATATATTCATTAAAATACTTAAATATTATGTTCATTAATAACTATATATTATGTTTTAACGTATAATATTTAAAGTATAATATTCATTAATAACATATTTAATGAATATATATTAAAAACATATATAAAGTATAATATTTATTAATAACATATTTAAAGTATAATAACTATATATTTAAATATTATGTTCATTAATAACATATTTAAAGTATAATAACTATATATTTAAATATTATGTTCATTAATAACATATTTAAAGTATAATATATATTCATTAATTTTAATAATCTGTTTTTCTAAAATAATATATATTATGTTTACTAAAATATAATAACTATTCAATAATGTAATATTCTATAATATATATAATTGATTTACTAAAAATAACGCATTTAATACATATTCATTATTTTTTAATTAAAATACTTTTTCAAAAAATAATACATTTAAAAATAACACATTTTAAATATAATACATATTCTTTATATTTTTTAAAAATATATTTTAATTTTTTCTATTTACAATTTTTTTTACTATAAATATTTTTAAAAATTCTACTTTTTCTAACATAATATATATTCTATTATATTATTTTTGTAATATATTCTAATATATATTATAACATTTAAAAATTCTAATACATTCTAATATATAAAAATTCTAATATATTATAACATAATATAAAAATTCTAATATATTCTAACATAATATATAAAAATTCTAATATATTTTTTTTCTTTCTAATAAATATTCTGATATATAAAAATTCTAATATTTTTTTTTTGTTTCTAATATATAAAAATTCTAATAAATTCAATAATATACATATTCTAATATATTTTTAATTCCTTATCAAAAAATATTCTGTTTTTTTAATTAAAAATCACATAACATATTATTTTTAAAATCTAAAATAATATATTTTTAAAATCTAAAATAATATTAAAAATCACATAACATATTAAAAATCACATAACAACAACCAACACAATACATATATATATATATATATATATATATATATATATATATATATATATATATATATCACTAAAATCTAAAATTTTCTAAAATCTAAAATTCTCAAAACTTCCAATAAAATTTCAACAACAACAACAATAAATATAAACAAATTTAATTGCTGAAATACCTCTTTACAAGCTTTTAAAACTTCCAATGAAACTTCTTAAAAATCAATGTTAGATCTGGAAAAAAAATTAACAGTTAATAATAACAAATATATAAAATAAATGGTAACATAAAAGAGTCACAAAATCAACAAATACTTCACCTTAAATCTTGGTCTTATGAAATAAAAATGGAGTTGAGGGAAGGCAGCAAGCATAAACGCAGAAAGGGGAAGAAGAAAATAGGTTTTGTGTTCTTCAGTTCATACGAAATGTGCCAAGACAAAATTCTGGGATTTGCATTTATAAGGGAGGTTGCGACGTGGATCCCACTTGGGAAGTTTGCGACGTGGCATCTGAATCGGAAGTTTGCGACGTGCAATTATGGTCGGTAGTTTGCGACGTGTAATAATGGTCGGTAATACTCCCCTAGAAAAATGTTTCATTTAATGCCAACTAAAATTTAAAGTTGCGACGTGGTATTTATTTCGGAAGTTTGCGACGTGGCTTTCAGGTCAGAACATTCCCCCCTTTATTTTATTATTACCGTTGCCCACTAAAAGCCAAAGCAACGGTCAGAAAATAATTAATGTGAGTGTGTTGCGAAGTGAAACACATGTGGGTATTTTCTGAATTATGTTCCCTTGTGATTTTCATGTCACAACTGAATTTTAAAAAAATTCAAACTTCCCTCCCTCTTAAAATTCCAAAATTTCGTTCCATATTTTTAAACTACACAATTTATTAATTAAATATGTTAGTGACGTGGTAATCACTTGGCAACACTTTTTTTTTCCTACGTGTTTCCCACGTCACTAAATCACTAGGAAAAATGCACATTTTCTTGTAGTGTTAGGGCACTTGTATTTACCATAACATTTTACATTTCATTGATGTATGAACTTGTTTTAAAGGCTCCTTGTACTCCTAATACTTTGGCTATATAATTTCATCATTGTTTTGATTTTAAAAGCACAAGTAGTGTTTTCTTAGCATAAAAGAATTGGCTTTAGTGATGTTGTGTATATGTGTGAGTTTCTTCACCAATTTTTGTTAAAGTCTTTAGCTCATTTTAAATAAAATTTCCCAGATTTGTATTATTTTGGTGTTAGAGTAAAATAAACATTTGATAAAAGAGTTTTTATTTACTTTTTCATAAGTCTTTACATCATATATTACATCACTTTCTAAAAAAGGCATACAAAATGAGAAGAAAATGTAAAGTTTTAAGTATGCAAAAAGAGTGGTTTTAATTCCTTTGGTCCCCATTTTGCCTCACTCATCTTGTACACGCATGACCATTCACTATCATCTTGTGAAAATTCTTCATATCCTTAGCCTACCACATCTCATAGCATCTTATGTACATCATTGTTTTGTGTATAACAAGCCTTGCAAAAAGAGCATAAACATGTTAGAACAAGATTTGTTCAAGACGTATTTTTCTTGGGTTTTGATGATAACAAAGTATTGAAAGAACAATGGTTTATTTGATGTGTGTTACATGTGTGCAGGTTCTAATACTTGTAAATATTATTTTTAGAATCTATTCTACATTAAGCACACTTTGAGAGTTGCTGCATTGCTAGCTTCTGGTGGCAAAATCTGAAGAACACTTGCTAAATGATGTATGGCGAAGACTCGAAGCTAAAGCTCTCAACATCAGAAGAAGCAACATAATTTTCTCTATACTTAGTGGATGCAAATTGGCTTCTGGTACCATTCAGAGTTGGTGATAAAGTTGGAGTTGTCAGTACTGCTAAAGCAAGTTATTTTGTCAAATCAGCTTATCAGCTAGAGTCTACAGATTGCAAGACTCAAAAAAGGCTGAGATGCTTTATGGATATCTACTCTCAACGGCTCTAATAATACATAATCTCTTGAAGACTCAAAGGTTAAACATGTTACACATTGGATTAAGATCTTCTAGTATATCTATCTTCAACGACTCTTGTACTATGGAGTAACAACAAAGACTCTTGATCAAGTTACCTCTTCAACGACTAGTTTCTAAAAAGGTTATAAATATGGATGAAGCTTCAAATTGAATCTTTAACAAGGATTAACCAGAAGAAGGAGTAACAAGATCATCAATTAACAACTCAATGATATGCATATTTTTCTGATGTAGGTTGTAATTGTAAAAGCCTTAATATTTCTTACACATTGAATACCTTAGAAATATTAAGTGCTTTAGGTCTTTGTTATAGTGATTTCTCGTACCTTTGATACTTTTATCATGTACACCTTGTTCTCTACTCTGCTGATCTTGTTCAACAGTTTAGATAAAAGTCTTGTGTCATTGGGGTACAAGAAAGGAAGTGTCGAGCCAAGATGCTTGAGCCACATAAGCCTCTTACTATATGCTTGAGCTGTGAAAATATTAATTAAGTGGATTGATTGATCAGGAGTCTTGTATCATTAGTATACAAGCAAATAAGTCTTGATCCAAGATGTTTGAGCCATGTAAGTCTCTTGCTATGTGCTTGAGCAGGAATGCTCAGTACACAAAACTGGAGCAGTAAGTCTTGACCTTACAGGTGAAATCAGAGAGACTTGTTTCATAGGATTTGGAGCGGAAGTTTTGGGCTGAGGTTCTGAGCAAGGAAGTTTTAGACATGGGCCTAAGAAAGTGTAAAATTCTTATGTAGAATGCATAAGCGATTGTAATCATTATTTGACTATAGTGAAAATCTCTTGTGAAGAAAGGGGACTGGACTACTCTCAATTAAGGGAGGGACCAGTATAAAGTTTTGTGTCTTCTGCTATTATTTATTTGCTTCTGTTAACATTCTGCTGCTAAGAATTAACCAGAATCTAAATAGCAGTTTAGATTCTGAACTCTGATAAGATGCAAACTAAGAAAACGGAAAAAACAATTCAACCACCCATTGTTGTGTATTTTTCCCACCTTCAATTGGTATCAGAGTTTGACTGTGCTTAACACTTAACAATGGCGCAGATAATGGTCCAATAAGAAAAACATGTCAGTCAAAGACTTTCCTTCAAGAAGGAATCAAGTGTCACATGAAAAATATTATACTGTTTTTCCTACCATATTCAAAGGGTGATTCCACTGAATTTAAATGATGGAAAAACAAAACATATTTTTAACTCATTGGTCTTGATAAAAGGGGTTCTGAAGATCTATAGAATATCCTTTCAAAAGGTATTACTATAGAATTTGATGGTGTAGAGATAATCTATTTGAAAGTCTCTATCACTAGCTCAGAAGAAGCTTGTTGAATATCTTCAGAGGTAGTTGAATTTTGGTAGGTGATCTATCTCACTTATGAGTATGTCAACATCATTGATATGTCTGATACTCAAACTATCTTTGAATCCTTGTTCTCAGATTTGTTGGAGTCGGTTTTGAAGCTTGTCTAGTTACATTTCATCTGATCTTTCAAGCAAATTCTGAGAAGATTGGTTTAGATTCAAACTTGAGGTCACAATTATTCAAGAAGTTATACAACTTGAATTTATTGTGGCCTTTTGGTTTGTCTTGAAAATCTTCAGAGAAAAGAAATAAAATTAGATGATGAAAAGTTATCTAACAGATCACCTTTCCTAAATCTTAGTTCTTTTGAGTGTTTAATGATAAGGAACTTATATTTCTTGTCAGAAGTACTTCTTAACCAGTTGGATGGGTTGTAATGTCTGTTGATAGGAGAGTAACTTCAGAAGCTTCTGAAATACTTGTATTTCAACTGATTCACCAGATCTTAAAGCAAGGAGAAACACTACCAGAACCTAATGTCGGTTAGTCTTCATTGTATATTCTTTTGAAGATGACATTAGTGCAGAATTTAGATAAAAGAGTAATATGGCTCTGCCAGTCATGACTGCTTTTGAAGAAGCATTTGACTCCTAAAATAAAAATCAATTATTGAAGAGAAAGAGACTATGCTAAACCTATCTTGCTTCAATATTTAATAATAAGGAGTCTGCTCTTTAAGGTGATATCTTAAGAGACTCCATTGCTCCTTGATTTAGGGTCATCATGGAATTTTTATTAAAGGACAAGTCTATGAGAAACTTTCAATTTTTCTCTATGTTTTACGAGAAATTAGACGACAGTGGTTTAATTTTTTTATGCCATTCTCTAATAGCTAACATCATCTGGTTCTTTACTTATCAAAGAACTCAAAATCTTGAGTCAAGACAATGAAATTAATGATTCTTCTAAGAACAATATCTTGTTCATACTGTGTTTTATTCTAGACTGATACTCTGAAATGAATCATGGTACTGCTATCATAATGTGGCATAAGGCGAAGGAAAGCCTATCTGAACATTTATGTATGGTCTCATAGAAATATGAGTGTCATGATTTAAATGTATTTGCTGCAGATATCAAAGAAAGGAGCAAAGGCATCTTCCATGGCATTTATCAAAGGTAGTTTACAACATTTGATGGAAGAAAAGCCCATAACTTAGACTCAAGTGCTAGAGGTACTGAGTTTGGCGAGAGTAGTGGATTCATTGGTTTAACAACCATTGAATCAAAATCCACTCAAAGCGGTGTTCAGACTCTATGGTTAAGTCTGTATACTGATACGAGTCTGATTGAGAAAATAACAAAAAAAAGAGGCATGCTTGTTCTTTTTTGGCTTACCTTTTGATTCAATTAGATATTTGTGTAGGTGTAAATACAAAGTTTCTGTTAGATTTCTAGAAAAGATCTTTTGAAAGGATCTTCGGAAATCTTTAAGAAGAAACTCTGTTGTATTTATCTATACTGAATATTTCATTAAGGTAGATGATAATCATATTTATGGAAACATTTTCCTCACTTTTTGTGATGTTACTGCTATTTGTTAGTTGTCAAAGGAAACAATTCAATATTCATCTATCACTCATGACTCTTGTTTCAAGAGGAAGTGTTGGTTCTGAATAGAATCTTGGAGACTTATGATTGACAGAAGATATCTCTTTCTCAGTCTAGTTCTACTAGAATCTGATGGGTAATAGCTTTTAAAAGTTGTCAGATTCTGAGATTTAGAAGAGGAATCTTTACTTATGATAAAGCAGTTTAAGTAAAAGGTTTTCCAAGACTTTTCTAATACTTAAATTTTTCATAAAGGTGAAATTCATTTAGTGGATTCAAGAAATCTGCTGGATAAGAACCTTTGGGTAATGATGTTTTCTTTTTGGATACTTATTGTCACCATCCCCTATCTTGTGAAACATCATTTTTTCCTTCTTCTAAAAAGATTCTTATTCTTTTAGGAATCTTATTTAGTACTTTTTCTTTTTATTTTCTCTGTGGTTGTGTGTTGATCAAGCCAAACATGAGATGAGTTTCCTAGTTAATTCTTCTTTGAATCAACTGGTAGTCATCAATGAAAAGTTTGTGAATTTTGATGAGTTGCTTAAGTTAGGATTTAACTTCTGGAAGATTGTGTGTGAACAAGGATTGAATGGATACTTTGAGATGCCCTATGGTTTTACTTATCTAGATCTTGTCAAAGAGTTTTGGATTAATACTTCCATTGTTGAGCTGAATTTTGAGTGTGTTATTCTCTCTAAAGTAACTGGTGTTTCTATAACAGTAACCTCTAAAGTGATTGCTAATGTGATCAATTGTGAGAAAATTGGAGAAATCCCAGGAACTCTTATTTGGGAACACTATCTTTCTACTTGGCGTATCTTTGTAGATCCATCTAATACATCTGTGTACTTAAATCTTCATCATGATGTCGTTGTTTGGAATCAGATTCTAAATTCAAAGTTACTTCATAAGGATAAGGATTTAGACCTTGTGGACCCTATTGAAAAAAATATGTTTCTACTTCTCAATTTAGACTTGCAGATTGATCTTCATCAACTTATATTTGACTATTTGAAGAAGACCCTTTCTTCCTTTCACAAGGGAAAGATTTTATTCATTCCTTTTGGACGAGTTCTTTTAGAATTACTTGTTTTGCAGGGAGTTATCATAAGTTCAGAGACTGATTTGTCTAAAATATGGAGAGACAAGTTTGAATTTATCTATGAAAGACTCTGATGTTAGATTTCTGCATAGTTATGCCTTGTAATTGTTAGAACCTTTGTATTAAGTTACCTTATTGTTAATTCAAAGTTTGTTCATGTTGTTGTTCAATTAACTTTTGATTATATTTATTTATGGTTGTTCAAAAGAGTTAAAAGTAATGGGAGTAAGAACTTAATGTTTATAACTTTTATCATTAATAAGATGGAAGGTATTACAAATTACTTAGACATTCTAGTATGTTGGATTGGCCCTAAGGTATTCCCTAGGATCATCTGACGTGTCTAGATTATCTAAGTAATCTTGCTATTCTTTCTTGGCAAAATCCAAAGCATCCTTTCTCAGTTGATTTTGGTGTCTGGACCTAGAAGATCTTCTTCTTCTGTGTGTCTTCATAAAGAATGATGAAGAGGTGAGAGCTTCTGAAGTTATCTTCTTGCTAGTAGATCTTTCAGCTGCTGTGTTGCTTTCACTTGCCTGAGTTGTTGTATTCAGTATGGATGTCTTTCTGAAATCTCTCTTTGGAACCCATATTTGCTTCTGTTTGTACATCTTGGTGTTTTAAGGGTTAAGTGATTATGAAAGTAAGCATGCTATGAGTTCTTATATAGACGTGTTACATACATTATTCCAAGTATCTATTGTTTTAATATTAATTAAGTCTTATCAATATCTTAAATGATATATCTTGGAAATGGTATCTAACTGTCTAACCTATTAAAGATTATTTAACAATTATGAATATTATAATTGACTCGTTTAATTGTTGTTTTTAGTGTCAGTTTTACTTCATTAATGTGTTTCAGTAAATCTAAGGGAAGTTATTGAAAGTATTTGCATGCAATAAACAAAATTTGGTTTAAAAGGTACGTTTTCATTAATTGAAGTAGAGGATTACAAAATATTCATTCATAAGGAACTGCTAGTGTTTATTATAGATCCATATCTAAGTCATCATGAGCCTTATGACGATAACAGTTTTCATACTCTATGTCTAGACCATTCTCATCAACTTCTTCCTCTTCTGCCTCTGGGAATAGACGGTAGAACATCTTGTTGGACTGTATTCTCTTCTTTGATCTGTTCATTATCTTTATTTTGGGCTTCATCACAGCTTCTGATGAAACTACTCTCGTAGGTTGTGTTAAAGTTGCTGACCTTACTTCTTCAGATGTGAGTCTTGCAGAGGGCACATGCCCAGTGATAGATGATTCAGAAACAACTTATTTCTGAATGCTCTGGACATTTTATCTTGTAGAGTTCTTAGAGATTTTTGTTACTATGAAAGTCTTATAACTCTCATCTGATGCCTCCATGACTCTGGTGGATGTTGATGAAAATGAACTAGGATTGGACTGCTTTTATAATGAATTATGAGCAACTTAAACGACTGATTTAATCCTGCTTGATTCTTCGAACATTAACGACCACTAAAAAATTAAAGCATGCACTATACAATCCTTATGACCCCATGCTACTTGATCGTTTTTCAATTCATTGGAAACTGATCGTGTAATGATGTTTGGTGATACATTTATGACTATAATTCTTTTCGTCTTCTCTTTTTATTTCTTTTTGATGTGACAAAAGGAGGAGAAATAACGATAAGTATTTAATTAGAAATTGAACCCATTGAGTACCTATTCACTTGTACATATTGGTCATTTATAATTTTATTATTTATATTTCTGTTTTATGGTTATCTTGCCCGAGCGACACATTTTAACTTTTTTGTACATTAATCTAAAACCTCGTATTCTGATGTTGCCAAAGGAAGTTAAAATATTATTTTTGGTTTTCTTAAATATGGAACTAAGGGGGAGCTTACAAACCTCAATCTTAAAATTGTTAGACTCAGGGAGAGCTTACAAACCTCAGACTCTGATGTAACTAAGAAAACTAAATTACTTTTTCTTGAGAGTAGTACCTAGTATTATATCTACAGAACTCTGCTTTGGACTAGTAAACTCAGGGGGAGCTTACAAAAGTCATACCCTGATGTTGCAAAGAAAATTATAACTTCCCAACATTTTCCTTTAAATACTTGTGTTTGTCATCATCAAAAAGGGGGAGATTGTTAGAACAAGATTTTTTCATGACATATTTTCCTTGAGTTTTGATGATAACAAAGTATTGAAAGAACAATGGTTTATTTGATGTGTGTTACATGTGTGCGGGTTTGTTCGCACGCGAACAACCTTTAGCCTCCTAACGCAAGTTTACTTGCAGGACTGGCCAAACAAGTCCCTAAACAATTTGGTCAAGTTTATGCAATGTTGGTATAATGGTTTTTGTTTAGAGTAAGTCGGAAACAAACTTGAAGAAAAAGTGTACACAAATTGATAAACAAGCAAGTAAACAAGTAAAATGCAAGATATCTTAATATTTGGTAATGTAAACTGCTTTAAAAAAATGTGGACACTATTATACATTTTGCAGGAGTGAACTCTTTTCTCTTAACGCTTGGTATTCAGAGTGTATTCCTTTGACAATGTTACAAAATGCGACCCCTTAAATGAAAATGGACATTGCTTTAAATAGAAAAGGAAAATAACTGCTTTTCTCTCAATGTTGGTTATGGTGGTGACACGTGTTGCTCCACCATCTTTGTAACTTCCCCATGTTCTCAGCCTTTCAAATTTCTTTTCGCTCAAAGGTTCCCACACTTTATGTCGGTTTCATTGGCCATCAATCGACACCTTCGATGATATAACTTTGGGTTGACTCACAATACATCTCCTGTTGGCGTTGACTTGCGATATATCTTCTGCTGGTGTCAACTTGGGTCTTTTCCTTCACCATCTTTTTGACTTGTCGACCCACATGTTAGCCTTTTCGTCAACTCTTCTCATTCAAAATCTTCCAGCTAATATGGTTCTAATACTTGTAAATATTATTGTCAGAATTTGTTCTACATTAAACACACTTTGAGAGTTGCTGCATTGCTAGCTTCTGGTGGAAGAATCTAAAGAAAACTTGTTAACTGATGTCTAGCGAAGACTCTGAAGCTGAAGGTCTCAACATCAAAAGAAGAAACATAATTGTCTCTACACTTAGTGAATGCAAACTAGCTTTTGGTACCATTCAGAGTTTGTGATAAAGCTGGAGTTATCCGTACTACAGAAAGCAAGCTGTTTTGTCAAATCAGTTTATCAGGTAGAGCCTACAGATTATAAGGCTCAAGAAAGGCTGAGATGTTTTATAGATATCCATTCCTAACGACTCTAATAGTACAAAATCTCTTGAAGACTCAAAGGTTAAACATGTTACACATTGGATTAAGATCTTTTGGTGTATCTATCTTCAACGAATTTTGTACTATGGAGTAACAGCAAAGACTCTTGATCAAGTTACCTCTTCAACGACTATTTTCTGAAAAGGCTATAAATATGGATGAAGGTTCAAACTGCATCTTTAACAAGGATCAACCAGAAGAAGGAGTAACAAGATCAACAATTATCAACTCAATGTATATGCAGATTTTTCTGATGTAGGTTGTAATTGTAAAAGCCTGAAGATTTCTTACACATTGAATATCTTAGAAATATTAAGTGCTTTAGGTTTTTGTTATGGTAATTTCACATACCTATGATACTTGTATCATGTACACCTTGTTCTCTACTCTGCCGAGCTTGTTCAGTAGTTTAGATAAAAGTCTTGTGTCATTAGGATATAAGCATATATGCTTGAGCCACGTAAGTCTCTTGCTATGTGCTTGAGCTATGAAAGTCTTAATCAAGTGGATTAATTAAGCAGAAGTCTTGTATCATTAGGATACAAGCAAGGAAGTCTCGAGCCAAGATGCTTAAGCCACGTAAGTCTCTTACTATGTGCTTTACTAGTGAAAGTCTTAATCAAGCAAATTGATTGGCAAGAATGTCTTGAGCTAGTGTGGTTTGAGCATGATAGCTCGGTTCATGAAAATTGGAGTAGTAAGTCTTGACCGGTGGGGTGCAAGCAGAAGCTCGATTCATGGAACCTAAACTAGAAGTCTTGAGCCTGACGGGCTTGAGCAGGAATGCGCAGTACATGGAATTAGAGCAGTAAGTCTTGACCTCAAAAATGCAATCAGAGAGGCTTGTTTCATGGAACTTGGAGCAGAATTCTTGGGCTTAGAGCCTGAACAAGTGTAAAAGTCTGATGCAGAATGCCTAAGCGATTGTAGTCATGATTTGATTATAACGAAAATCTCTTGTGAAGTAAGGGGACTGGACTACTCTCAGTTAGAGGAGGAACCAGTATAAATATTTGTGTCTTCTTCTATTATTTATTTGCTTATGTTAATATTTCGCTGCTAAGAATTAACTAGAATCGAAACACCAGTTTAGTTTCTGAACTTTGATCAAATGAAAACTAAGAAAATGAAAAACACAATTCAACCCATCCCCCCTTCTTATGTACTTTTCTCACCTTCACAACAAACTTGAGAGAAGCAAACCATTCACATAATAGCATCACTAACATACATCTACATCCATGAATTAAAAAAGAAGCCAAATGAAACGAGAAAAAACAAGGAAGTTGCAACCAACGCATACACCATGGAATTCATCGAGTATCAAAACATGCATCATCAGTCACGATTAACATACTACACCATACCATTAACATACACTATTGGATTTGAATTTAAAAGACAAACAAATCAAAATAAATTAACAAAGTAGATAGCAGTGAAAAACATGTGATACTATCCCATTAACCATCATCCATCAATAACAATCAACACTCATACATAAACTAACACAATATTTTGCAAACTAACACTATACACAACTGAATTTCAATCCAATTAAATCTCAACCCTCCCGCTCACGTTTCACATGGATTGTAGTAGGATCACATGGATTAACACATTTTTTCTTCCCTCTAATTCCTCTAACAACTATATAATTTTCCCTCCCCTTTGTAATCATAATCTCCACTCACTCCCTATGAAATCAAGTTCTCTTGTTGCACTTATCACACGCGAAAAATCCTTCACTGAATCTCTGCAGAAATTAGAACCTAACCTCACATCAAATATTTCACCTAATACGCTTTAGAGCTTCACACTAAAGCTCTAAAAGAATAGAGCTAAGTCCCATCCTATTTCACTCAAACTTGTATGCAAGACACAAGAAGGAAGAAAAAGCAACAGAAAGGAGAAGGATGAAATTCTAAAAACAACAAGCAGTTGCAGTATAGTAAAGAGGAAGGGTTGGAGCGCATACATGAGGTAACTTAGTCATTAAAATCTCATCGGAGTTGCTAAGCTCAGGAGAGGCCTCTCATTTAATTGTTTGCTTCATTTTGAGTTCGTTCCTTGTTGTGCTGTTGATGTCATGCCTTAAATTGTTATTTACTGTTTGATCTGTTGAAGTTTGGGAACAATTTTGAAATTAGGTTTTGTTTGGTTTCGATTTTGATTCAACATCTTAAATGATTATTTGATGACATTGAGCTTAGAATGTTGTTTAGGATGAAATTTTAGGATAGGTTTGTGCAAATTATTTTAAGTTTTGAGGTTGTTCGGTGGAATCTGGGCACGAGGGTGACAGACACCATATGAGTTCTTCACTCCTTCTCCATGCCAGCTAAGTTGTGGTAGTTATATTTTTGTTGTGAGTTATTTGGAGGGTGAGCCGACCATTGAGAGGGAGATAGAGGAGAAGGATGTTGGCCAGAGAGAGAGAGAGAGAGGTTGGAGGATCTGAGCCCTCACGTGGGGGCTCCCTCCTTTCTTACTTTTTTCTCATTCACTCAGGTGTGACACATGTGTGTTATGTGGCGTGTTGCTGACCACTTAATGCACATACTATCTAGTTGACTAATATGATGTGTAACATTCCCACATGTTATCAGTTGCAGAGCTATCCCTTGCCTTTGGATCTAAGGTCATCAGGTCAGAGGGTTTGGGTTGAGTCAACGAAGGTTGACTCTCCCCCCCCCCCTCAGGGCCTTTACCTGCGCATGGGCTCCTTATTGAACCTCGATTTCTATTAACACCCCTCTTATTTATTAACTCTGATCTTTTTTTTACTTATTTTTTTCTTCTGATTTGGCCTTATGCCAATTTCAATTACTATCTCTACCACTCCCATATTTCCGTGTTACCAAATTTTTTTTCTTTCTTATTTCATTATAATTTCTATTTATCTTTTATTCATTTTATTTTATTAATTAAATAACTAAGGAATATATGAGATTAATATTTTCAACAATTTAAAACCCTTGATCCAACGTCAAGTAGTAATTTTTCAAAAACTCGTTCCTTTTCGATTAATTTCGAATTAACATGAATCAAACCCCGATCTTTATTGAGTTATTTCCTTAATAAAATTAAATATCTATTATCTTATTTTCACAATAAATTGGATGAAAAGGGATTAATCGGGTGTAGACCTTGTTATTCCTCGTGAATTTGGACACTGGCTGTAGAGCATGTTGTTCGAAGACTTGTCATCCTGATTAAAACACAATAATAACCGAATTTAGTTGGTTCTCATATAAAAGAAAAAGGATTGATTGGGTGTAGACTTTCTCTTTCCCCCGACTATTTGGAGACTGGTTGTAGAGTTCGATGTGTAAATAATCGTCTTATATTAATGAACCTTGACTTAATTTGTTGCACATATTTCATATTAACTTGGATAAAAATGATTAATTGGGTTTAAACCTCTTTTCTCCTCGAGTATTTGTGCACTGGATGTAGAGCTCACTATGCGGATACTCGTCTTCTGCTTAAAAAACATTCAACACATCAAATTATTTTCTTTCCCTCGTGCGATTGAAAACCTTTTCAAACAAACAATGTTTAGTTTGTTGTACCGTGATACAAACAAATGCTTTAAGCCTCCAATTACAAGGACATGAAACATTTAACTACTAAAGCGTGACCTAAATAGTCATTCAATAAAATCAATCATCCAATACATAGTTTTCTAAAAAGAACTGCATTGCATTGAATTCCTCATTGTACCAGAGGATGCGTATGAGCGAGAAACGCAATCTCGTCAAGCACCCTAATAAAAACCTTTTTGTGACCCTTTTCCTTTTCCTTTTGAACTTTTAATCACTCAAAGAAAAAAATTGCATAAGCTAAAATCCTAATCACAAATGTAACTAAGTGGTTCCCGTTGAGTACAACAGACGTGAGGGGTGCTAATATCTTCCCCTAATCGACTCCCAAACCTGAATTTGGTTGTGATGACCATTTCATCATTCTTTTAAGGGTTTTATTGATATTTTCTTTTTCCTTATTTGGAATGAATAAAGTTTAGTGGCGACTCTGTTCAATAATTACATGAGTGTGCGAACGCTCGTAGGTCGTATTTTTCGCGATGTGACAGTTGGCGACTCTACTTGGGACCATTGCACCTGTAAGAGAGAGTCAAGCCTAATTTGGTTGATTTTGAGATTAAAATGCTAGTCTTATTTACTTGTTTTCTTATATTATTTTTTCTTTATCTCATTTTTATTTCCATTACTTATCTGCTGCTTGTTCATCTGATACTATGGGGCTCCGTGATTATTGGGACTTCATGAGATAAGATTTATGCTAGAGTCTGAAGGAAACTTAGGATTAAGATGGTGGTTGCATAGTGTTCGGCCTGCAAGACATAGGACTCGTTGGGTTGGCCTGAAAACCCCGCCTAGAGTAGGTCCTATTTGAAATATTATTGGTTAACGAGTAGTTGTTATAGCGATAATATTTTCAATGGCGACCAGTGACTCTAGGGACCTTTTTGGAACCTTGGAGTAAATGGTTGAGTATTATGGACCTGCGAGACTTAGGACTCGTTAGGTCAATACGAAGACCTCACCTGGAGTATATTCTCTTAGATAAATGGTTGTCTAACGAGTAGTTGTTGTGGCAATGATATTTCCAAGAAAGGTCCGTGAATATGGGAACCTACCACCATAGAGCCAACCCTTGGGAATTCCATTAATAAGAGACACATATACTCCTATTTGTTATCTTGGTTAGCTTAAACATGAAATTCTTGCGATCCTATGCATGTGCATTACATTATCATTATCATAACACTTAGCATTTACGTCTTTGTTTCCAGGGGATCTAAAGAGATTACAATTTTTACAAGCATTGAGAGGCATATGTTTAGATAAAAGAAGCACATACTCATTCAAGTACAAGTCTTCCAAGCTAGAAGGGTTGAAAGAACTACACTCCAGGATAATCACCATCAACAAAAATGACTTCAATAAAACTTATAGGAATCTCTTGGCTTTACTTAATGAAGAAATTGATCCCCGAGCCTTATTGACTTTGTCTCAGTTTTACGATCCTCCCTTTAGATGCTTTACATTCCAGGACTTCTAGTTAGACCCAACACTAAAACAAGTGGAGTGCATCATGGGTCTCTCCATGAAGGATAACCCGTTTTTCTCCTGTTTAGGAGAGTTCCCATAACCTAAAAAAGTAGTTGTTGCTCTCTATATGGATAAAGAAGAGGTGATTGCAAATATAAGATCTAAAGGAAATACCCTAGGCTTTTACGGAAAATTCCTAATGGAGAAAGCTTCAACATTTGCAGATGCAAAGAAGTGGGATGCCTTTAAGGAAGTACTTGTATTGCTCATTTATGGGATCATCTTGTTTCCCAACATTGTGACTTCATTGATATGTCGACCATTTGTATTTTCCTGACCTAGAATCTAACACTAAGATTACTAGCAGACATCTATTACTACCTCACCTTCAAACATGAGAAGAAGGGTGGGGCAGTTTTGTGTTGTGCTCTATTGCTACACAAATGGTTCTTTTCCCATTTGTCAAAGAAGGGAACCTTTGTGGAAAATAAAGTTAATCTCAAGTGGTCTCAAAGAGTGATGTCTCTTACTATAGAGGATATTTCTTGGTACTCACGCAAGTACAAAGGTGTTTAAATTGTCTTTTGTTATGGTGACTTCCCAAATGTTCTGCTCATATTGACTAGAGGTTACATCAACTACAATATTGTGTTGGCACTCCGACAACTTGGATATACCATGATAGACAAGCTAGAGAAGAGATTGGTAGAGGGTTTCATCTTGTATGAAAGGGTTGAAGATTCTGATATACTAAAGAGAGTTAGATAAGCATGGAAAAAAGTTAACCGTAAGGGGAAGGAACTTGGCAAGAAGAATCGTATTGCCAAGGAGCTATATGCATAGTGGGTTCAAGAGAAAGTCCTCATAGTTTAGCTGCCATATCCTTATGAACCTCCCATGTGTTCAAGTTTGCCTAAGCTCACTCATATCCCCACAGAGGAAGCAAAGAAACTCAAAACTACCATCTTGAAGCTTGAGAAGGAAAATGAGGAGTTATATCTAAGAATTGACAAAATCACTTCAGAAAGAAATGAGCTTAGATTTGACCTTGGCCAGAAAGACAAAGAGCTGGGAGAGAGGCAGGAAACTCCTACAAAAGAAAAGGGAAAGTGGATGAGGGTTAAACATTGCTTAAATGGAACAGGCCTTGAGCTTGACCATAGAAACTAAGAGCTCCAAGATTTTAAGAGGAATAATATGGAGTGGAAGATTATGTGGGATAGGACTTTGGAAGAACGAAAGGCGATGGGAGAAGGCCTCGAAGCCCGAATTGAAGATCTAACTCGACTACTCCGAGAGGCTCAGAATTATGATGCTCATGAGACTCAGCTCAAAGAAGAGATGGAAAGGACCTAAATAAATCCTCATACTAAACTACATAAAAGCCTTAGCAGAAGTTGAAAGACTTATGGCCTACAACCGACACCTGAGAGATTCCAAAGAGGTTGTTGATGATTTCTCGGCAAGTGTATCAATAGTTTCGCAGTAATAAAAGATCGAATCCACTGGAAGTCTGTTCAAAACAGATAATAATTGTTCAATGTAAAAGAAAACAGTAAATAGGGGGTTCAGGTTTCAGAGCAAAAAACAAAATACGAAATTTAAAGAGAAATACTAAGATGGTCATGTTGTGTATCAAATCCTATTATTCTCTCTTGTTAATGTATGATGCCTTGTATGAATGATCTTATCCTTATAATCTCACGTGGAACTAGCAAAACCGTTATGCCTGATCCCTCACGAAATAACTCACTAATCACTACCTGGAGCTTCATATCCCTAGTACATCAGCGTAAGCAGGATTAGGAGATGTATATGACGTTAATTCCATATGCCACTACTCAGGGTCTCATATCCCTAGTCAACCAACGTAAGTAGAACAATTGCCCTAGGTCCAACACATAGGCTAAGGGTCAATAATCCCTATGTGTCCAAAATCATATTAATAAAGTTTCTAAAATAAAAAGTATTAAGATCAATAAACACCTGAATAAAATTATAATTCAAAGGATTCATACAAAGTCAAATTAACATATAATTCAACAAGATTGAACAAGATTCATCATAACACAACCTAACCTAGAGGAGCTTAGCTACTCATAATTCGGATAACAATACCATAATTGATAAATGAAAATAACATATAAAATCCCTTGAAGTAATGGTCTCCAATGGCTTCAAATGCCCTAAAAATAACCCTTGATGCTTTCAAAATCACGCTTTTCTCTCCAATTTTTGTAACCCTTGTCAAAATACTGAAAATCCCCTTAAAAAGAGTTCAGAACGGGTCAAAATGCATCAGAAAAAACCCAGAAAAATGCTTATCATGCACATTATAGGTGTATCGCACGCAATGTAACTCATACATCCCTATCGCGTGCGCGATGTTGTACGGTGGTGCGCATGATTATTTCAGTAGCTGCACCAAAAAAGCACCATTTTCACCTGAATTTTCATTAAGTCTCATTCTTCCATAGTTAGCTATTGTTCACTCATTCTTGGGTCTTTCTTCTTCCTTTTGGCTCATATTTTACTTGTTTTTCTTTGATTCTTCGCCTAATTACATACAATGACAGACTTCCATCACAACCCCAAACCTGAATCTTTGTTTGTCCTCAAGCAATCCGCCTGCAACTGCATATTTCAACAATCAACAAGTCGTATAACAAAAAATTAACATCACCATATATTTTTTTGTTACCCAACCATTGTTCCAGCTTCCAACTTCCATTCGAAAAATCCAAGAAACGTCCTTAAACATTGATGAGTACTCAACCTGTCTCTCATCTCAATTTACTCACTCAATGGATAAGGTCATCTCTCAATCAACATGAAAAATAAATTATACTTAGCTTGATCATGTTCTAATATTGTTCATCATAAATATCATAACACACACATCAGAGGTCTTTTTGGGTTGTAACTTGGCTTATGTTCGGGTAGGATATTTTCGAAAAGTAGGTTTAAACCGTTGGAGTTACCTGCCTAGTTCTCCTTCTATTCACATACCCCTTTGTTCATTCTTTTCGGTACTAGAGATTTGGTCCTTATTTTTACTTTTTCTCTTTTTTTGAAGAAGCTTCTTTTTCTACTTCTTATACCTAAGTTTTGAAATTTGTGACCAATTATCTCTGATACCCCAACCCCAAACTTAGAACTTTGCTCACTTCCAAGAAAAACCCCAAACTTTATCTTTTTCATACAACTTAAGAACTAAAATTCTATCTAACTCTAAAGAGAGGGTGGAAAGAAAGAATATTTCAAGTTATATGGTTAAGAGTTGTAGGCTACGTCACTAAAATAAATGTTTAGGCTCAAAGTGGCTAGCAAAAGGATATTTATATTACTACAGGGTGGTTGCAAAGGCTCTAGCCTCAGTGTGTGTCTATCAAACTAGAAAACTTAATCAGAAATAAGTCAAACTAGATAAAATAAAATTGCATGCATACACTTAAAAGAAAGAAAAGTGAACACTGGAAATTATTTAGGCTCAAACCTTTCTAGATGAGGTATCTGAAAGTTAAGTACAAGTCCTTTGATTCTTTTCTCTTTCTTTACCTTCAAGTCGTCAGTTGCTTTCATCATGATCAAGTCCCTTTTTTTCCTTGGATAATTTATTCAATGTTATAGTTAGAACTTGTAAATCTGAAGAAAAAAATAGCTAGAAACTTGTTTATTAAAAACAATTTTTGATAATAAAATGGGAAGGGGAAGAGCACATGAAACAATATGGCTCTTCTCTAGGTACATCATAAAAAAATAAAAATAAACTTAAAGTTTTCTAAAAATTTGAAAATAAACCACGTGTCTTTTCACATATCATCATCGCGGAAAAGAGAATGTATTTTGTTCATGGTGTTATTGAAGTCATTGTTCTATCAAGTCCATCCAGTGTGTATGTGGTATCTCCTTCTTGCTTTCTCTTGATCTTGGTTGATGAAGTAATTCTCCATGTCTTCAGTTGATGCAAACTGAGATCTTAAGCTTTGAGCCGACATATGGTCTTCTTGTTGGTTGTAGAATTCTCTTAACACCGGAACGAATCTAGGAGGATCAGTGTATAAAGTAGAAGAATCTTATTCAATCCACCTTGTAACCTCCAGAGTATGAGCTTCCATCCTTCTTTAAAATTCTGACGTCATCTGACCTTGCACTTACTGTGGTTGATTTTGCAGTGGTGGTTAGTTGAATTCTGACGTCATTTGTCCCTGCATTTGCTGCTGTTGATTCTACATTAGTGGTTGGTTGAATTCTTCATCATTTCCAGCTTGGTTATCATTTTGATCGTTTTGAGCAGCTTCTCCTTGGTGCATGTTTTTGAATCTCCTTATTGTCAAAGTGTTAAGGCATGCCTTCGGAAGATTAGCCTCATATTTTGGGTACTTGGGTACAACTACTCTCCTATATAATTCATTAATAACATAAAAATTCCCACAAGCTCGTTGTACAACGTTAGCCATATATTTAATATTTTTAGCAATGAGGCACCCCAAGTCAATATGTTACACCCTCAAAAGATCTAACAGACTTAAGCACTACTTCACAATGAATTGTTATTGATTAGATTCATCTTCCATAGTTTGTACAAAATAGATGCCCACACCCTAGGAATTTGGCGGAAGTTGGTGACTTCAAGACGTAACATTAAACCATGCTCCACTGTCTACTCTGTCTCAGGCCTATAAAAAAGTTCAACTATTTCGTGGCTTAATGCCTTATTCATAACTTTACATTCTTGCCTATAGTTCCTAAGGGTGCACACATGAGAAGATTCTAAATTAAAAAGAAGATTAATAGAAGTAGGAGAGTAGTCAGTATACTTACCCCACACGTAGGATTGATAGGTTCTTATTACGCAAAAAGAAGAATTAGCGTAGAATTCTAACCCTATGGCTTTGTTGGTTTCATGAATCAAATTATTAAAGCTTACCCATCGCCTTTGTTGAAGCACCTTGATCACCTCCTCAAAGCCTTTTAAGCCTTCACCAACGAAAGCCCTTTCTCTCACAATGTGGTAGTCCACCATTTTGAGATACTTCTCAGCATGAGCCTTGGACAAGAACTTGTGGTTGGGGTAGGTAGGAGCATTTGGAATGGGGTTAGCCCTTGAAGAACATCCGCGTACAACTCTTACTCTTTTTGGTGCCATGGTACCTATAACAAACACACAGAAACACGTACAGAGGAAAAAAGGAGAAAATTTGCCTAAATTGCTCAAAGAAGTATGTTAGAAAGTAGAAGGGGCGGTGAAAAAGTTGTGAGAAAAAGATAATGAACCATTCCTTATATATATTACTCCTGGATGTTGCTCATCACGCGCATTATAGATGCATCACATGCACGATAGCAACAACTTCTACTTAACGTCTCTTTATAACAATCATATTGTGTGCATTATATGGTCATCACGCACATGATGTCAATGTTACAGACCTAATGTCTATATCGAGCGTAATATACATATCGCACGCGCGATGCAAGACTATCACGCGTGTGATATCCTGTGTGATTATTCTAGGGGCTTCCTATTTTTTTCTTTTCTTTTCTCCTCTTCTTTTCCTTTCCTTTTCCTTTTCTTTCTTTTTCTTCTTCTACCTTGTTTTCCCTTTTGACACAATAACAACATCCAAACGTGACATGTTACAAAAAAAAAATTTAAAAAAAAATTTAAAAATAATTTCTTACCAATGGGTTGCCTCCCATCAAGCACTTCTTTTTCGTCACTAGTTTTGTGGCCCATGCCTAAGGCTAGTCAGACGCAAGGGAAACCCTAACACTGGTTAATTTGGTTGTTGTCATCCCTTTTTCAAACTTGCTACCCATTTCTTCCAGATGGTAGCATGTATACAAGTCTTCCACATACGGTGTCCAGTCATACACCTTAATAATCACTTTCTCTTTGTTAAACTTCAAGATAAGTTCAGTTGTCTCCATATTTGTTTTTACTTTCTCAGTTTCCAAGAATGGGCGTCCGAGAATTACTAAGTCTTTTGAGTCTCCTTTCAAGTCTAATACCACAAAATTTGCAGAAAAGACTAAACCATCGACATGTACTAACACATCTTGTATAACACCAACCAGGTGAGTAATAGATGAATCAGCTATAGCAAGAGTTATATTGCTCGGTGTGATCTCCCTAAGTCACACTCCTTTACTTTATCCAGTGGTATCACATTCATACTCGAACCTAAATCATATAAAGCATGTGGGATCTCCACTCCACCAATAGTACAAGATATATAAAATATACCTGGATCCTTTAGCTTTGGTGGCAATGTTATAGGCATGAGATTGTCATCTTTTCAGACATGTTGATTCATGACTTGTCCACTTTTTTCTTAGTACCCTTTAGTAGTGCCTTCATGAATTTATCAAATTTAGGAATAATTTCTAAAACGTTGTTGAAAAATATACTTACCTACAGTGTCTTGAGCATCTCCTTAAACTTGGCAAACATTCCTGCCTCATCTTCTTGTAGGGGTTTCTTCTTTATTATTGAATACGATGCCCTAATGTAATAAGGTAGCGGGGGATTTGGATCATTAAGGATTTTCTTCTTTATTCTTCTCAATGGGAAGTTTTTGTCTATTAACTGATCAATGGTGATTCTTCTCTCTTCTTGGTTACCCTGAAAATCACTATCTTCTCTTTCCTTTCTCAATTCACCCTTTTCCATTGTAACATCCTCAATTATCTCATCCACATCCTTGCTAGATTCATTCTTATGATTATCTATAGTATTACCTGAGAATCCTCCACTCGAGCTTGGTAAAGCAGTTATTTGTTTAGACATCTGACCAATATGTGTTTCCAAATTTTTTTTATGGAGGCATCATGGTCTCATGATTCTTATTTACCCGATCCAAGCTACTTTAAGTGACCTTGATGAAGTTTTGTAAGGTTTCTTCCAATTTTGAAGGTTTCCTTTGGAAAGTAGAAGCTTGTTAGTTTTGTTGTATAGCTTGGTTACCACTTTGGTTTCGGTTGTTGCTCCAATGGAAATTTGGATGATCCTTCCATCCCGGATTGTAGGTGTTGGAATAGGGGTTGTTCTTTTGAAAATTTTCAAATTGGACCTCTTCACTTGACCATTCCAAATAAAAATTTCTGTTTTCATGTCCTCCTCCATAAGAGTCACACCTAAGTACTTGTACCTGGCTCACGTAGCTTTGTTTAAGCTGCTTTCAGCTAGCTGCTTATTTAACAATTCAATTTGAGCTAACAATGCAGTTTGAGTATCAACAATTAACATACCTTTAGGTGTCCATAACGTCTCAAATTTTACTGACCTTTTGCTCTTAGTTCGGTACTCATTCAAGAACATCTTCTCAACTAGATCCTTGACTTGTGGTTCAGTCATTTGCCTAAATGTGCCTCCCGTGGAAGCATATAGCAACATACGTGTCTGACTCATGGGGCCTTTAATGAAAATTTTCATCTTCTCCATGTTATTCATATTATGATTGGGGCACTTATGTAGCAATAATTTGAACCTCTCCCATGAGTCATATAGTTACTCCGTATCTTGTTGCTCAAAGTTCACAATTTCGGCCCTTGTCTTAGTAAACTGGTTGGTGGTGAAAAACCTTTCCAAGAACTTATCCTTTAGCTCCTTCCATTTTTGAATGGTTCTATTTGGAAGGTAAAATAACCAATCCTTAGCCCTTCCAATGAGTAAGAAACCAAACAATTGTAGCTTCACTTGATCCTGTGTGACATCATCTGATTGAACATTGAAGCAGTTTCGTAGAAACGTGCAAGATGAGTCCACAGATCTCCAATAGAGTTTCCATCTGTTGCACCCCAAAATTTGCCCTCACAATACAAGACTTTGTGTTCCAAGAAGGTTCACAAGGTTCACAAAATTCATAATTGGTCAGAAGAGTTGACAATTCCCTCAGACAATGCACCTCCTAAGCAGTGCATCCAAAACTAGGGTTTTGACTTTAATCAGGCTAAATGGACTTCCAAGACTTCAAGTGAGCTTCATAACATCTTATATGTGTATAAGAACCCCCATGTCAAGTTTCAAGACTTTTCTCAAAAGTTTGCTCAGTCAGATGATCAGATAAGTCAAAAGCAGTCAATGCAGTTAAAAGGTCAAACTGAGGTCAACTGTGGTCAAACCAAAGTCAAACTTCATGATTTTTTTTTGCCAACATCAAAGAGAGGTTGGGTGAGAAATATTATCATAATAACTGTAATACCCCAAATTTTGCCCTAAGATTTGTCGTCGCATTTCATTGCATTTAATCAATTACTAACAAATTTGTGTAGTCGTTTGACTTTTTGCAGGTAAATATCATATGGCATGCATTTTTTTTCTAAAAAGTAAAAATGGCACAATTGGCAGGAGGACATGTGTAAGGAGTTATGAGTGTGAGAGGTTGAGAGTTCGAATCTCACCTTTGTCATTTTTTTTGTTTTTTATTATTTTTACTCTAAATTTTTCTATCTTTCATTAAAAAAATAACAAAAATAGTTTTTTATTATTATTTAATTATTATTTTCGTATTTTAATTAAATCATTTTTTAAAATATTATTTTTTTCACTTTTTTCTAAATTATTCATAAAAATATCCAAAAAATCATAAAATAAAAAATATTGAAAAAAATTTTGTTCTTTTTATAATATTTTTTATTTTAGGAATCAATAGGATTATTAGTTTTTATTTTAAGTTTATTTTAATTATTTTAAATTATTTAAATTTTATTTTTTCTTAACTAATTATTTAGTTTGGGCTTTAAAATGGGCTTTAGGGACATTATTGACAATTTGGTGTTAAACCCTAATTTGTTCCCTATATATACATGTGTTGCCTTGTTGGAAAAGGGGAGAGAATGAAAAAAACCTAAGAGGAGTGAGTGCCGTTTGCCGTTATTTAGTTTTCTTCTTCATCCATTACTATTGTTTCTTTTTCTTCATCGTTTACCGTTATTTCTTTTCCTTCATCTATTACTGTTGTTTCTTTTTCTTCATCTTTTACCGTTATTTCTTTTTCTTCATCTATTACCGTTATTTCTTTTTCTTTATCTATTACTGTTACGTTTATATATATATAATTTTTTAAATTGTTAGAGTTTATATATATAAGATTTTTGATCGAATTATGTCGATACGATGTTTGCACATTTGTGTGCATGACGCGTGACATTTGTGTTAGTTCGATCTGGTTGCGATGATCGCATTTTTGTGTGAGCAATAATACTATTTTTTGCTTAATTTCTTTTTCTTTGCGATAAATTTTGTTTCGTCCGATTTAGATCTGGTTGCGATGAGCGCATTTCTGCGTTAGCAACATTGTTGGGTTATTTGGCACATTTAAAATTCATTATTGCTTTATTATTATTATTATTATTATTATTATTATTATTATTATTATTATTATTATCATTATTTATTATTATTATCATTATTATCATTATTATTACCATTATTATTATTATTATTGTTATCATTAATTAAAATTTGTTATAATATAAAAATCTGTTTTTTAAAATAAATAACATTAACATCTTTTCCAAATTAATATGAAAACCTATTATTTTTAAGAAAAACTTTTTTTTTAGATAAATTTAAAATAATAACCAAAATCTTTTTTTTAAAAATAATAACTAGAACCGTTATTTATTTTATTTTATTATTGTTCAATTCAAATTTCATTATCATATTGTATCTGCTCCTCTCATGTAACCTCGCGAACTTAACAATCGCTCTTTAAATTCTGCCTTTAAATTTCTGCTTGCATGGTTTAAATTATGACATTATCTCTCTGTTTGCATGATTCAATTATCTCACGCGTTTACTATTATTTCTGTCACATTGCACACATCCGAAGGTTAGGTCTAACTGTTTGGCCGCCGCGCCAATAGTCCGTAAAACTTCACACATTCAATTTCAAATCCTCAAAACTACAAACTACAAACCCTAATTTTCACAAATGCCTCGCCGCAGGCAAAATTACAATTTTACCCTTAGCATTAGGTCAAAGAGCCGCCGCGGTCGTTTTAGGGTTTCCCGCCGTGGAATCCCTAATTTAACCCTAATTACAACTTAACATTTCAACGTAGAGATTTGGAGTTTCTACACTCCACGTAAGCGTGTCCTTAAGATGCGTTTATTCCCCTTGAGACCTTGACCACAGTCAAGAAGTTTCTAACCTCCCTATTGAGGGGAACTACGATTACTCTGATTCCACTCCCGTAAGGATACGTAGGCACAAGATGCGATGTCTTGCCGAGTAAACTTAGAATTAACCCCCTTTATTATTTATTATTGCTTATTTATATTTCATTTAATTATTTTGCTTATTATTTTGTAATTGTTTCTTGGATGTAAAGTTGTTTAATTATTTAATTATTATTATGGTCAGTAATTAGGGAGTGTAACAACATGTATGTAATATTAAAATAAATTTAGATCACTTTTAAATAAAGATAATTAAAATAAACACGTCACACACGTAAGTCGATTTTAATCGCCGCCTCACTTCCTAAGGATATCCCTCAAGTTGCCTACGAATAATGGTTAAGTGGGGTGTATAAAGCAAGTCCCTCAAATAAAAAAATCATCAAAGTCCCTTATGGTTGCCTTTACGAATCAAGTCCCTTTCGAAAAATGATGATGGTCCCTTATATGTGCTTATTACATCCCACAATGGCCTTCAAAGTCAAATTGTCCCTCACATGTCCCTTAACATCCAAAGTAAGGACTACCTACTCCATTATAGTAGGGATAGTCTTACTAAGGAAAGGATAAAGAATAAGAAAGACCTTAAAAAATTAGGGTAGGCTACTCCTAGATACTCGCTCACTTCAAAACTTTTTCACACTTAAACAAATTTCCAACAAAATTTTCAAACAAGTTTTTTTTCACATCCACACACGGATTATTATTAAACTATTCTGAAATTTTTTGCTATTCACACACTACACTTTCAAAACAATTCAAAAGTGAGTTTAAGTACCTAAGAGCCCATGGATAACCATGGATGAAAAGGGTGCTAACACCTTCCCTTTTCATAACCTACCCCCCGGACCCAAAATATTCTCTAAGGTCTTTCCTGTTCTTTTATAACCTTTCCTTATGGATAAAATAAAAGTCGGTGGCGACTCTTGCTATCCGCAACATTGTTTAAAGTCAGTTCTCCCACCGTGTTACAGAACTGGCGACTCTGCTGGGGACCTATTTAAGAGGGGTACCCTTAGGAATTAAGATCACTTTAAATTGTTTGCCTTGTTTGCTTTATTATTATGTTGTTAGGGTGCTCTTATGTGTGAAAGGTCCTAACCCGGATCTAGTGTACCTTAGGTAAATGGCAATAGACCAAGGAAACTGTACGACGTATATCGATACGGTTGATCTGGTGGCCATAGTTAGTGCGACTTCTTGGTTGGTGCTTATATTCTTTAAGTCAAGTTGAGGATAATATTGAGGCTGCCATATGTTGTCAATGCACTAACTGACTTTTAGAACCCTAGTTAACTCATCTTGGCCTTTAGAAAGTAGTGAGGTAACCGGCTTTGGTGCAGACTGAAGTTGGTTGACACTCGATGCTACGCTCATTGAGATCTTAAACTTGGAGGGTTTTGGTTGGCAAGTAAGTTGCCTTCTGATCAACCACCCTTGTGAAGGATCAATGATATTGAGATCCCTTAGAACCCGGTTACTTTTGTAGGACAGGATGAACCATCTAACTTCAGGGGAGGGTACTTACCTTTAAACCTCATGCAAGCCTTTAAACCTAGGGCAATTGTGTGACTTGTTTGTGTGTGCCACATGTTTGTGATTGAACATAACATCATGACATCATCATGCATCATAAGCATATCATTTTCCCTAACCATTTCAAGGACCAAAGGATTTATCTTTGTTCTTTGTTGCAGGTCATGGCTTCTGCTCGTAGAAACACCATCAGGATCAACTTTGTAGGGATACCTCCCAAGCTCAAAGAGTTGGTTTCCCTAGTGCCTGATCATTCCCAGTTCAACAAGAGACATGGTCACTTATTGGATCTAGTTACTTCAGGGTTCAGTGAAGACATGATGAGTGTGCTGTTTCAGTTCTTTGACCCTAAGCACCATTGCTTTACATTTCCTGATTATCAGCTGGTTCCAACCATGGAGGAGTTCTCTAAACTTCTGGGTATACCTGTTCTTGATCAGAAGCCATTCACAGGCTTAGAGAAGGAGCTTAAACCAGAAGTTATTGCTGCAGCTCTACATCTGAAGAAGTCTGACATTGTTCTAGAGACGAGAAGTGGAGTTAAAGGTATTCTTGCCAAGGTATTAGTGGATAAAGCTCAAATGTTCTTGAAGGCTATGAGCTACGATGCTTTTGAGGAGATCTTAGCCTTATTGATTTATGGCTTAGTGTTGTTCCCCAATCCTGATCAGTTCATAGACGTTCATGCCATCAACATATTCCTGAG
Organism: Lathyrus sativus; assembly: GCA_963859935.3. Lineage (NCBI taxonomy): Eukaryota > Viridiplantae > Streptophyta > Magnoliopsida > Fabales > Fabaceae > Lathyrus > Lathyrus sativus. The sequence goes on along the minus strand of OZ012738.1, from coordinate 650,523,714 downwards.
TCACAATCCAGTGCCTACCTTACTTGGAGACATCCTACATTCTCTTCACACCCGTACTACAAGGGCAAGAGGAACTTTGATGTGCTGCATACCTTTACTTTCTAGGTGGTTTATTTCTCACCTTCCTCGCTCAGTAATGAAGAATGAGCAAGGGTTCAGATGGTCCAAGAGGATCATGTCACTTTCTCACTCAGACATCCATTGGTGCTCCAGATCTATGGAGAATGTCACCATCATTGACCGTTGTGGGGAGTTTCCTAATGTGCCACTTCTAGGCATAAGAGGAGGCATCACCTACAACCCATCTCTAGCTTTACGACAGTTTGGTTACGCCCGGAGCGATGGTCCACATGACATGTTGATTCAGGGCATTGTGTTTGACTACGACAACGATCTTCAGGGTTACCGTCAGAGGTTCATCCGAGCTTGGGGAAAGGTAAACAGGATTGACAGCAAGACACTAGAGCCTAAGTACACCATTCCTATGGAGGCTTATCGCAGATGGGTACGATTTCGTGCTCAGACACTCATGATGCCATATCCTGCCATCCTACCAGTTACCATGGAACCTGTTGCTGAAGGAGACACAGCTTATACCATCCTTCACCCAGACATGCCTACTGATATGGAAGACTTGCAGAGATCATGGATCCAACTGAAAGAGCAAAGGGATACTTTCGAGGCTCATTACAAAGCAAGCCAAGCAAGGAGCCTAGAGCTAACAAAGCTACTTCATGAGGAACGAAACCTCAACTCATACCTCAACACAAAGAGGAAACGTCCATGGGAGACTTAAAACCCCATCTTTTGTACTTATTTCGTTTTCATTGTTTGTAAGCCTAAAAGGCAAGACAAGTTATTACTAATAAAAAGTTACTTTCTTGTTTGTTTAAGCAAATTTAAATCCTGCGGTCCTTGAAAACATTGCATATGCATTCCCATATCATTGCATCACAGGTTTATAATTGTGCACAGGTTTCTCATCTCCTCGCTGTTTATTTCAGCAATGGCTCTTGAACAATCAGTTAAGGATCTCCAGGCACAGAATGCACAGTTCCAAGAGCTGATCCTGAACCTATCCAAGGGACAGGATGAATTGAAGACACTGCTGGCCAAGAAGACTAAGAAGGCTAGAAGGTCTGCTGGGTTGCTCAACATGGGAAGAAGGTTCAAAGGTCCTGACAAGACCAAGGAACAGGTTGAAGACTATGAATCTGAAGAATCTGAGCAGGAGAGAGGCAGTCTCCACAACACTATGGGGGACTCTGATTCTGAGGCTAACTACTACCATGAGCCTAACGAAGACAAATTCAAGATGCTGGTGGATAGAATGGATGCTATGGAATTACAGAAATCATCTGGGCTGGATTTTGAGGATTTGAGCTTGATATCTGGGGTGGTCATACCCATTGGGTTCAAAGTTCCTACATTTGTTGTCTATGATGGGGTCTCTTGTCCCAAATTGCATCTGAGGTCTTATGTCAGAAGAATTCAACCCCACACTGCTGATAAAAAGTTGTGGATCCATTTCTTTCAAGAGAGTTTATCTGGAGCTCGGCTAGAGTGGTATTATCAGTTGGAGAGTGTCAACATCAGAGATTGGAATGACCTTGCTGAAGCTTTCTACAAGCAGTATCAATACAATGCTGACTTAGCCCCCACTCGCATGCAGCTTCAAAGCATGTCTATGGGTGCCAAAGAAAGCTTTAAGGAGTATGCTCAGAAGTGGAGAGACTTAGCTGGAAGAGTTCAACCCCCTTTGACTGATAGGGAGTTGGTTGATATGTTCATGTGTACGCTGAATGGTCCGTTTTACAGTCATCTCATTGGAAGCTCATCATCTGGCTTCACTGAGTTGATCATGACAGGAGAGCGAGTAGAGAATGGTATCAAGAGTGGTAAGATCCAAGTGGGCACTTCTTCATCAGGTGCTGCAAAGAAGCCTCCCACTGGGAAGAAAGAATCTAATGCTGTGTATGGTCAGCCTGATCGTAACAGAAGGCATCAGTCTGTTAGTGCAGTTCATATTTCAAATCCAACTCCTGCAACAACAGAGCAGCCTCAAGGCAACCAACAGAGGGCTAGAAGACAGTTCACGAAGATCAACATGTCAATGGCTCAGGCATTGCAACACTTGTTGAAGGCTGAACTTATTACCCTGAGGGAGGCTCCTCAGAATCCCAATGTTACCTCTCCCAAGTACAATCCCAATGCACGATGTGCATATCATTCAAACTGTCCAGGACATGATACTAATAACTGCTGGGTCTTGAAGAACAAAATTCAGGATATGATTGATGCTGGAGAAATTGAGTTTGATCCACCAGGTACTCCAAATGTGATTACAGCTCCAATGCCAAATCACGAGAAGACTGTCAACGCCATTGATGAAGATATTGATGAAGATCTGCATGTCTATTCGGTTATGGAGTTGAGCACACCATTGTCTGTTATCAAAAAGAGGTTAGTACAAGCTGGGATCTTTCCAGGTTGTCGTGAAGATTGTTTGTATTGTACCTATAAGCCGGATAGTTGCTTCATTTTGAGAGATGGGATTCAACGTCTCATGGATAAGTATACTATAGTGTTTGAAAGAAGACCATCATCTGTAGAAAGTATGGTAGATCATCTGACTCAGGGTAAGAAGATTGAAGAGGTTGATATGGTTGACAAAGTACCACTAAGAATCACTTCAAAGGGTCCCATTAAAATCACTCATCAGGGCCCAATCAAGATTACTGCTGAAGGTCCTGTGAAAGTTGTCACTGAAGCCAGAGTAGCTCCTCTGATCATTACCACTCCTGGTCCTATTCCTTATACATCTGACAAAGCTGTGCCTTGGCACTATGGGTCTGATGTTTACATCCATGGTGTCAAACAGGAGCCTTTACCTGATATGCCTGTTGACATTGATAATATTGCCGGATCTAGCAAGATCACTCGTAGTGGAAGAGTCTTCTCTCCTCCAGTTGCTTCTAAGAGTGCGGTTACTCCTGCTGTTACTTCCACCACTGATGCTCGGGGCAAGGGTCCTGTTATTGAGCCTGTATCTACTGATGTGCCAGCTGCTGATGACCTCTCTAAGCAGATGGAAGAAGTATTGAAAATCATTCGCAAGAGTGATTATGATATTGTTGATCAGCTGGGGCATACTCCCTCAAAGATTTCTATGCTCTCCCTGTTATTATGTTCTGAGGCTCATGCCAAGTCATTGATCAAGTTTCTAAAGATGGCTCATGTACCCAGTGCAATTTCTGTGGACCAGTTTGAGAATTGTGTTGCTCACCTGACCTATGACAACGGGTTAGGATTTTCTGATGCTGACTTGACCCCTGCCAAGAGGGATCATAACAGGGCCTTGCATATTTCAATTGAATGCAGGGGCACTACCCTGTCTCATGTGCTGATAGACAATGGTTCCTCTCTGAATGTGTTGCCTAAGGAAGTCCTGAACAAGCTGAGTCCTGAAGATACGGTATTGAAGCCCAGTAATATTGTGGTAAAGGCTTTTGATGGTTCTAGAAGAGTAGTGCATGGGGAAATTGATCTTCCAATCAAGGTTGGCTCTCAGGTGTTTACTGCTACATTCTATGTGATGGATATTCGTCCTTCGTACTCATGTCTGCTTGGTCGTCCCTGGATCCATGGGGCAGGTGCGGTGACCTCCACATTACATCAAAAGTTGAGATATCCGGTGAATGAAAAAGTTGTTACTGTCTTTGGAGAGGAAGAATACTTTGTCAGCCATGTAAACACTTTCAAGTATCTGGAAGTAGAAGGTGAATACATTGAAACTCCATGTCAGTCATTTGAAGTGGTTCCCTGGGCTGTTAAGGATTGTGTGACTCCTCCTGCTGTGAAGAAGGTTCCTGTGGTCATCAGAAACCCTCCAACAATGGCAATGGCCTCTCTCAATGATGCAAAAGCTGTGGTGGAAGAAGGGTCCCAGAAGGCTGTCCGTCGTGCCCGTGCTGTTCGTATCACCAATCAAGGGGTTATCAATGTTGTGGGAGATCAAGATGAAGACTACGACTTGGAGGCATGGATTTTTCCTACTGTGGGTGCTGGACTCAATAATTGGAAAGCTGAAGATGTTATCCCTATCTCCTTTAGTCAGGAGTAAATACTATTACTGTGTTATGTTTTTAAATTTGCAATTTCTGGAACAATTAAAACTTTCAAGCCATGTGCCTTACCCGGGGCACAATGGTGTGCTTGTTACGGGTTGTCATTTCATTTGCATACTTCATTCAATAAAATCAGTGGACGTTTCGTTGTCGTAAATATTGTGTTCCTTGTCTTTCTTTTTCTTTTATTTTTGCTTTATCAGCTATGTGTTCTTACACACACCCACGTCACTAAAATGCAAATCCTCATCCACTCTGGATCCAGTTGATAACAGTTCTACTATTGCCAATTACAATTTCGAGAATCCGATCTATCAAACTGAAGACGGAAACGAGGACGATTGTGAAATACCTGTAGGGCTTGCTAGGTTGTTACAACAAGAAGAGAAAGCTATACAGCCACTCGAAGTTGTGAATCTGGGAACTGAAGAAAACAGAAAAGAGGTCCAGATAGGGGCTGATTTAGAGGACAGTGTCAAGAGCAGGTTGATTCAGATGCTACGTGACTATGTGGAGATCTTTGCTTGGTCTTATGAAGATATGCCAGGGTTGGATACAGACATTGTGGTTCACCGTTTGCCAGTGAAAGAAGATTGTCGTCCAAAGAAGCAGAAGGTTCGTCGTATGCGTCCTGAAATGTCAGAAAAGATCAAAGCAGAGGTAATGAAACAGTTCAATGCAGGGTTCTTGGCCGTAACTTCTTATCCTCAGTGGGTTGCAAATGTGGTACCAGTTCCTAAGAAAGATGGTAAGGTACGTATGTGTGTAGACTACAGAGATCTGAACAAGGCTAGCCCTAAAGATGACTTTCCACTTCCTCATATTGATATTCTGGTAGACAACACTGCTCAGCATAAGGTATTCTCTTTTATGGATGGTTTCTCTGGTTACAATCAAACCAAGATGGCACCTGAAGATATGGAGAAGACTACATTTGTGACACAGTGGGGCACCTTTTGCTATAAGGTAATGCCATTTGGTTTGAAGAATGTAGGGGCAACATATCAGCGTGCTATGGTGGCTTTGTTTCATGATATGATTCATCATGAGATAGAGGTATATGTGGATGATATGATAGCCAAATCTCAGAATGAAGAGCAACATCTTGATCATCTGCACAAGTTGTTTGAGAGGTTGAAGAAATACAAGTTGAGATTGAACCCAAACAAGTGTACTTTTGGAGTTAGATCTGGAAAACTCTTGGGTTTCATTGTCAGTGGAAAAGGTATTGAAGTGGATCCTGCAAAAGTGAAAGCTATACGAGAGATGCCAGCTCCCCGTACTGAGAAGGAGGTTAGAGGTTTCTTGGGACGATTGAACTACATTGCAAGATTTATTTCCCAATTAACTACCATCTGTGAGCCAATCTTCAAGTTGTTGAAGAAAGATCAGGTGATGGAATGGAATGATGAGTGCCAGACTGCCTTTGATGAAATCAAGAGATATTTGCTAGAACCTCCAATTTTAATGCCACCAGTTGATGGAAGACCCTTGATTATGTATTTAACAGTATTAGACAACTCAATGGGGTGTGTATTGGGGCAATATGACGAGTCTGGTCGAAAAGAGCAGGCAATATACTACCTTAGCAAAAAGTTTACCGACTGTGAAACAAGATACTCACTGCTCGAGAAAACTTGCTGCGCTTTGGCATGGGCTGCTCGCCGACTAAGACAGTATATGTTGACCCATACTACCTTGTTAATTTCGAAGATGGATCCAATCAAGTACATATTTGAGAAACCTGCCCTCTCCGGAAGAATTGCAAGATGGCAAATGATCTTGACGGAATATGATATACAGTATACTACTCAGAAGGCCATTAAGATCCCCTCCTTGAGAATTATGAAGGATGCAGGCTTGGATGAAGATGAGTGGATTCAGACTCGACTTGACCAGATAAATTTGATTGATGAGAAAAGGTTAGCAGCAGTTTGTCATGGCCAGATGTACCAGAAACGGATGATCAAAGCTTTTAACAAGAAGGTTAAGCCAAAGGTATATCAGGCTGGTGACTTGGTAATCAAGCGTATCATATTACCACAGGGTGATCCTAGGGGCAAGTGGACTCCAACATATGAGGGACCATTTGTAGTCAAGACAGTGTTCTCAGGAGGTGCCATGATACTGACTACAATGGATGGTGAAGACTTCCCACAACCTGTAAACGCAGACATAGTTAAAAAATACTACGCATAAAAAGAGACCCGCTAGGTTGACAGGCCTAGGCAAAAATAAGGGCATCCCGGCAAACCAAAAGGGTTTGGGCAAAAATTAGGGATATATATAAAAAGATGTACACCCGGCAAGTCGAAAACCTGAAAAGGCGGCTTGGGCAAAAAAGGGTATCCCGGTGGATTGAAAACCTGAAAGGGCAATCCAGGCAAAAGTTAGGGATTAAAGCGTATGACTATGTCTCGTTTGGATCACTCATGAAACTGCAACCAGTTGTACTACTTACTCAAGCTCAAACAGATAAAGCTCAATCCAATCGTTTCCGTCTCAACAGCAAGAAGATGAGATACTTGAGTGGCAATAGTAGAATTGAAACTCAATAGGATTATTTCCCACATAGCTGATTCTTTTTGTAAAACTTCATGACAAAATTCTCTTACTAGGGTTTATGTCTCCTTGTACAAACTTACCCGTGTATGGGTCACTTTTGATATAAATAAATTCCATCTTTTGAATCCAGATTTACTTTTACCCTATTTACATAAGCGAAACGTCCATTGGTTGTGTTTGAATGTATGTATGCCTTTGAATATGATTGATGTTTACCAGAAACGCATGTATGCTTTTAATATGATTGATGTTTACCAGAAATGCATGAAAATGCAGTAATAGTATTTACTAAGGACGAACGAGGGAAGGATTTCAACGAAGCTTCGCCGGTTCATCTTTACAAGACAGTTACAAACCATCAGTAGGACTAATCCATTTTCACAAAGTCTAATCTCCCCTGGAATTTATATCCATCTCTTTTATCCTCATACGGATATACGGGAAATTACTTTCCAATAAGGGCACGATGAACGAAGACGGGATGTTATACTTATCCTACTATCAAACGAAAACGAAGGTTATCTATACCCTACTATCCCCAACAACGGGAGGTTATCTATACCTTGTTATCCCCAACAACGGGAGGTTATCTATACCTTGTTATCCCCAGCAGACGGAAGGTTATATATTCTTCAACAACGAATCGGGATTTATTTTCCTTGGCCAGCAGTTGTTATACAAGGATATCCAGACACTTCCAGCAGTGTCATAGCATACATACATCATTTACATCATACCATAACATATATGCCTATATGTTGCACCCTAAAATTTGACCAACCAATTCTCCTATCTGACTCATGGTTTAATTTCATATTCACAGCTCAGATGTATGATTTTTATGCACAAGCAGGGGATATCAGAGTTTACAGCTTGATTTTTGTCTATCAGATATGGCAGACCCAGTCCAGATTACCAGGGTTTTATTTTCGGGAAATTGTGCGCTCCTCGGTGATTTTTCAGTGATTTTGAGGATATTCTGATGCCCGGGGATCTCTGTTCGATTCGATCTGGTCTCGTGTGCGCCTTTATGGCGGTCATTTGCATTCATCTGCATTTTTAGGGTTTAATAGGCTTTTGTGAATTTTTAACAGGCTTTATAGATTTTTCTGGAATTTAAATAAAGTTTTGAATATTTTAATAGCTTAATTCTCTTTTTTAGGATTTTTATAGGATTTTATAAGATTTTAAATAGTTTTTAGAATAATAAAGAAAAAGGGGAATATAGTTTTTCTTTTATTGCTAATAGATAATAATAGTTTAGAATTTTGTAGGTTTTTTAAATAGGTTTAATTGCTTTTTAAATCATTTTTAGAATTTTCTATAGGTTTTAAATAGATTTTAATGTTTTTTAGATAATATAGAAAATAATATGGTTTTTCTTTTATTAATAGATATTAAATAATATTAGATTTTTAATAGAAAATTAGATTGATTTGGAATTAATTAGGTTAATTGATTTTTTAGAGTTTAATTAGGATTAATTGAATTTTTAGAGTTAATTAGAGGTTAATTGATTTTTTAGGGTTAACTAGTATAATACAGAATTAATTAGGTTTTAATGACTTTTTAGAGTTTAATTAGGTTAATCATGTTTTAGATTTAATTAGATTGATTTAGAGTTAATTAGACTTTTAATAATTGATTAGAGTTAATTAGGTTTAGTTAACTGTTTTTTTTATTCAGTTTTTCTTATTCATTTTCGAAATGGGCCATAGTCCAGTTTTTGTTAAGGCCCAGTTTGCTTTTTTGTCCAGGAATTATTCAGAAGTCCAAAAAATGGTCCAAGATTCGTCCAAATCTTTCCAGCGAAGCCTGGAAGTTTCCAGAAGTGTCCACGCATTTCCAGGGTATAAAAGCTGACACGTGTTGGCCATGCAAAGGCCCACACGTTTCTTGCACTGATCACGCCACACGTTTACTCAGAGACCCACACACGCGTTTGCCACCTGTCCCCACCACTCTCTCTCCCTGCGCATGCGCGCCACCTGGCTTCCTCTCGTCCTCGCCGGAGCCCCCTTACCGCCGGGCATGCAAACGCCCTAGCAACCAACCGCCGGCGACCCAACCAACTCCGGCCACCACCGGAATCTGCAAACACCAGAAAATCACCAGATTATCTTCTTCTTCCTCCGATTGTCCCTCCGTCACCTTCATCATCGTCGCCGGAATCATCAAACCTTCAAGCAACATTTTTCCAGAAACGCCATCAACCTTCATACCTCCAACCACATTTTCCAGAAATCACCATTGAAACTCAAACCTTCATCCCCTAATTTCCAGAAACCAGAATCAACTTCATACTCCATCAAGATTTTCCAGAATCAACTTCATCCGCCATCAATTTTTTCCAGAAACTAAACCTTCATACGCCATCAATTTTTTTTCCAGAATCCTTCGTTCACCAACACCAGATCTTCATCCTCCTCAAGCAATCTTTTCCAGAAACCCTAAACATTCATCCTTCAAGCAATAACAACTCAGAAACTTCAAATGGCGTTCAATCCTCAAGCAAGATCTTCAACTTCATCAACCGATCCTAGTTCCTCTCGCGCGATTTTCCTCAAGGATCTTCAGAGTTCACCAAATTCTTAAAGAGATCCATCCGTTGTCAGAGTTCTTCATAGGCGCTCATCAGAACTCCAGATTCTGAGTTCTCTTCAAGGCGACTCAAGACCTTCGTGTTAAAGGCTCCAGAAGCTTCAAGATTCGCTCATCCAGGTGCGTGTTCCTTCGATCCTTGTTTGCATCTTGTTTGATTGTTGAAGCGTATGGAGTTAATTTTGTTTTGAAGAAGATTTAGTTTGGATGTAGGACTGAGAGGGGAAAGATGGTGAGGTGTATTAGGGTTCAGTTTAGATTGTTGTGAGGATTCGTTTGATGTCTGAGAATTGCAGAGAGGAGATAGATTGAGGGAGACGAACGAGAGGGAGCGGCTAGGTTAGATGAGTGAACAGTACCCGAGCGTGTGAGGAGGGAGATGGTTTTGTGTTTAGGGTTTGTTCAGATTAGGTTTGGGCTGGGTTCAAAGCCCAAGCGTATTGCTGATACACCATTCCAATTTACTTCCCCCCCCCCCCCTTAGCGTGAGAGACCTGAGTGAATTGTAGTTGGGCCTTAGGCCCTATTGCTTTCTGCACCCCCTCGTTGGGGCCCATAGGGGATAACAACTGAGAATTACTAAGTCAGCACCCCCCTGCGCCCAGCTCAGCCTTTTTTTTGTTTTTTCTGGATAATCAACATGGGCCTGCGCCTAATGACTATTGCCACCCCCAAATCAGGGCCCAGTGAATTAATAAACTGAATATCTTGCTAATTGAACCCCCTCCAGTATTTCAATTTTTTTTGTCTTGTTAATTTCTTTTCATATTTTCATATTCAATAATAAATGTAAATAAATGTTTTTTCAACAATTCTTTTTTCAACCATTTCATGAAAAATGTTAAGAAAATTAAATAAAAATAAAAATGGCATTTTATTTTTATTTCCTATTTTTGTGCATATTTCCCCAATTAATTGATTTTGTTTAATATTTTCAATGCATGCATATCATTAGAAAATTCATAAAAAATGGTAGATTTAGTCAAATAATTCCGTTCTTTTTTCTGTAGACTCGTAATTCAGTGTAGGATTTTATAGTACAAAAACATTAGCTTAATCATGCATTTTCATTTTAATTGCATTTTTTCACTGTTATTGATGTTGAATAAACTGGTCTGTTGATATATCTGTGTTGCTGATTTTAATTCTTTCATCTGGTGTTGAATTTTGTTCTGATTTTTCAGTATGTTATCCTAGAGCCATGTAGGTCTCCCCATAGATTTTTGATAGATTTTCATAGGCTATTCTGATAGGATTTGTCTGAGCCTGAAAATAGGAGAAGTCTTGATGACTTCTGACTTTGAAGTTCAACTGTGGTTGAACTTCTGAGATAGTCTTTTGTGGTTTGTTGGCCTATGGTTTCTTCTTAAGGTGGGAGCTGATTGAAGTCCTGTTGGAGCCTGCAAGGACGCAGTTGGATTGAGGCTTAGTCTAGGAGCTTGTTGTCTGTTTGTGAGGTTCGAGATCCTGAAGTTTGAAGGGAGTTTATGGTACTTTCCTGAGGAAGGCACTATGAATGACTTTCATTCTTTCTTCTCACCTCTTTCGTAAGTATCCAATGATGTCGGAGCCGACTTGTGAGTTTAATTCCTCCTGAGGAGGGATGTAAACTGATCACATGTTGTTGAGCCACATGGGATACGATTCCTAAGTGGAAGTCTCCTAGTACTTTCCTGAGGAAGGTCCTATGGGTCTATTCACTTAGTTCCATTAGTTTATCTAGGATTTCTTAAGTATCCAGTGATGTAGGAGCCAACTTGTGAGTTTAATTCCTCCTGAGGAGGAATGTAAACTGATCACAGTTGTTGAGCCACGTAGGATACGATTCCTAAGTGTCAGCCTCCTAGTACTTTCCTGAGGAAGGTCCTATGAGCCTGTTCACTTAGTTCCCTTAGTGCATATAGGTTCTTTCCCAAGTATCCAGTGACGCCGGAGCCTTCATGTGAGTTTAATTTCTCCTGAGGAGGAATGTAAACTAATCACAGTTGTCGAGCCGCATAGGATATGACTCCTGAGTAGTAACCTCCTGGTACCTTCCTGAGGAAGATACTATGAGTTTGTCTGCTTAGCTCCCTTTTCTCTGGTAAGCTTGTTCTGAAGCTGGGAGACTGGGATTGATTCCTCTTGCTTAGGGTTTTGATTAGATTTTGGCTTAGATCCCTGCTTAGGGTTTTGTATAGAGTTCTGTTTAGGAGATAGATTAGGAGTTTGTTTCAGGTTTGTTAGAGGCCCTGCTTAGGGTTAGTTTCTTTGTGTTGTTTGACTTGTGTGATGTTATGTTGCATTAGACTTAGGTGTTCATCCAGATAGTTCTGAATAGGTGCATCTTAGAAGTAGACTTTGTGTGCATAAGAAGTTGAGGTGGTCCTCCTTCTGCTTGTTTGTTATTGCATGGCTTTGCTTGTTGGTATTTTGTAGAGCTGAGCTCCCTTGCCTTTGTGGTTTGCGGCTCTCGCGCCTTGTTTGTTTAGTTGTTGCATTCATGCATGTTTTCAGTATTCATTTACTTTGCAGTTTCTTGTTTGTAGCTTAATCCTGATGCCATGATCCCTTAGGAGCTCTGACTTCTCCGCTGCGGAGTTGTTATGATAGACATTAAGATGGTTAACCAGGTGTGATAGCAGTATATAGATTCCCCTGTTTCTCAGCTATAGTTCTAGAGTTTCCCTTTCCTTTCTGTAGGAGCTTTTGAGTAGCTTGACCCGTAGTTAGCTGAACTACAGCTGCTCTGATTCTTCGTTCCAGACGAAGATATGTAGGCATAGGATGCGATATCCTAGCGAGCACACTAACGACTAACCTTTGTTCTCTCGCGGCTGTGCGATCGAGACTTTTCCCGCTAACGACTAATTGCTATCCCTTTCTCTTGCCCGAGTGCATTTGAGACCAGATCATAGTTGTAGGTTCCCGAGCCTTAGAGACCAGTTTGTTTTCTCACTGCTGTGTGAGAGCCCCTGTTTACCCGTAGTTAGCCGAACTACGTTTGCTCTGATCTTTCATTTCAGATGAAAGTACGTAGGCACAGGACGCGATGTCCTGGCGAGCAACCTTTCCCCCGTTTAGACGTAGGCAGTCGAACTACGTTGACTCTGACTTTCCCATTGCACGAGGGAATACGTAGGCCCAGAACACCGTATGTTCTGTCGAGTCCTGTCCTTTTATTTTCTCTTCAGACCAGCCATTAGCGTAGATAGATAACACACCCTTTTACCTATAAACACCAAGCGTGGATCCCATCGAGTACGATGGACGTGAGGGGTGCTAATACCTTCCCCTTGCGTAACCGACTCCCGAATCCAGGTTTTGGTTGCGATGACCATACCTTTTCCCGTCTTTGCGAGGTTTACTTCGAGCGTTTCCTTTCCCGCTCTGAGGGATAAATAACGCACGGTGGCGACTCTCCTGTCAAGCCGGCGCCGATTTTCGCAGTAGCGACAGCTGGCGACTCTGCTGGGGATATATAGCATCTAGGGACTTTTCCCATCCCTTATGCTGGGACCGTTTCCCATCCCCTACGCGAGTCAATCCTAGCGCTTGGGTGTTTATTTGTTGGGTGTTGTGCATATTGTGTTTTACTTTTCTGCACTTTACTTTTCTGTACCTTTACCTTTCCGCATTTATTTTCCAGCATTATTATTATGATTGTTGCTGTGGGCAAAGGGAGGTTACTGTGAGTGAAAAGCCGGACCTGGGCTTGAGTACACACCTAGATATAGTTGTGGAGAAGTAGTAGACGTACCTGTCTGCTGAGCAGGCACAGTTCCCTACGAAAATCTGCGCTCAGACGAGATTCTTGCAGAGGTGCTCCTTTCCGGTCCTGAGGATCTGAGGGGAGTCCAGACGTGAGGATTGTCGACTCTGGGGACCGATCATTTGGAAGTCAGCTAAGTGAGGCCTCTTCATGATTTGATGATGCCACTCCTTCTGGGAATCGTATCGTCACTCATGAAAGTCTGTGACGCTGATGACCGCATAGGATGCCGTACCTTTGTCCGTGGATTAGGTTTATCCTACCTGTGAGAGGGACTGGGTTATTGCAGGAAAACTGGCCTTCAGAAACCATGGTTCAGTATTTGTCAGATGGTGTTCTTGATTCATCTCCAGGTGTGTTGTCTGGGTCAGATGGGTTTCTTATCTGAGGTTGAGGCTATTATCAGATGGTATTTTCGTCAGATACAGAGGTTCAGATGGTTTTCTTACCAGGGGATTGATATTTTGAGTATCAGATGATAGTTAGTGGCATGAGGTTCTGATGACCGTGTTGGTTTTCTATTCTTGATCACAGAGATATTCCTCTTCCAGCTACAGCATAGCCCCTGTGTTCGCAGATTGCATTATTTATCATATTGCATCATTGCATTACCATCTGCATTCAACTAACGTGTGTGTATTGCAGGTACATATTTTCCCTTCCAGTTCTGGTGTTTGTTCCTAGCAAGACATGGAAAACCTGAAGAGAGTATTGCCCTATAAGTTTCCGTCGCCGAATATCAGTCTATTGTTAGAGTTGATTGCTATTGCTAAGAAGAGGGGAATGGGTGACTTCAGAAAGAGATATGGGAGGATTCTGACCTACGTTTATCAGCCATCTGTCTACGAGACCAGCGGCATCTATACTCTGTTACAGTTTTACGACGCGGAGCTCAGGTGTTTTGTATTTCCCGACTTTGTTTTGGCTCCTACCTTGGAGGAGTACTCTGCACTTCTGGATATACCGATCCGTGAGCAAATGCCTTTTTATCGTCCGGACGCTGAGCCTAAGCTGGCTGAGCTTTCTGCCATCCTGTGCTTGAAAGAGTCTGAGCTGTCTGGGAAGATGATCAGAAGAGGAGACGTATGGGGATTTCCGTTGGATGTTTTAGTGGAAAAGGCTCGAGAGTATGCCCAGAAGGGTAGCTGGGACGTTTTTGACGTTATCCTTGCTGTATGTGTGTATGGCGTCGTGTTATTCCCGAATATTCCTGATTTCGTTGATTCTGATGCCTTCTATATCTTGGCTGCGGGAAACCCAGTTCCTACTTTGCTGGGAGATATCCACCATTCGACTCATTATCAGAATGAAAAGCGACGAGGAAGGAATGTGTCTTGTTGTGTCCCTCTCCTATGCAGGTGGTTCACCAGTCATTTGCCTAAGTCAGGCCCGTTTGTCACGTCTATCAATTCTCTAGGATGGCCCGAGCGCTTAATGGGATTAACTGCTGAGAACGTGGTATGGGTCATTAAAGAAGTATTTGGAGCTGAAGTCATACTCAAAGGCGAAGGATTCCCGAATGTTCCGTTAATAGGAAGGAAAGGTTGTGTCAACTATAACCCGTCCTTATTGATCAAGCAATTTGGGTACATACCTCAAGGAGCGCCAAAGCCCGAGGAGATATAGGAATCTCTGTATCTCACCGGGGCAATAGGGAAAGAGATGCTGACCAAACTTGAGAAAGCCTGGAAAAACTTGCACAAGAGAGGGAAGCTTTCAGGTAGCAGAGGGGATACTCGAGGTCCTAGCCTATATGTAGAATGGATTCGTGAGCGAGCTGTGAAGTTCCTTATGCCGTATCCAGCAGTTCAGCCATTGCATCCTCCTCCGGTAGAGGAGCCTACTACTGTGGACATTCAGGTTTACAAGCAGCTGATGGCGGAGAAAGAAGAGCTAGCAAGGGCTAAAGAGGCTTTAGAGCAGGAGAATGCCCAGCTTCGGCATGAAAATATTGAAACAGGATATATTTCTAAGCAACAGGATGAAACTCTGAAACATCTGAAGACTACGCTATTGGAATTGACTGAAACCAAGAAGCGTCTGGAGTTAGATGTCGACTCAGTTAGTAGTGTGTTGGCCACCAAGAAGCAAGAGCTGGAAAGGGCCTATACAAAGCTAGCCAAGTTCAGAGAACACTGGGATCTCACTATGACCAAGCGCAAGGAGCGAGAAGAAGGGTTGAAGACACAGGTAGCTCAGTTAGAAGAACGGGTCAAAGTGAAGAACGAAGAGCTTGAAGAAGAAGCCTGTCGCCGATACGAGGCCGAGCGCAAGTTGATAGATGCCATGAAGAATTTGGAAGATTTCCAGCATAGAGCAGATGCCAAGAGACCCAAACCTGGGGATGGTGCCAATGATAAGGCTTGGGAAGACTTTGTCAGAGACATCCAGGGGACGGTCAGGAAGAGGGATCGACTGATAGAAGGTTTGATTCATCAACCAGATCATGCAGAGACAAAGAAGATGGTCGAGGACTTCCGCAACCGTACCCGTATTTGATTTCTCTTGTATTCTGTATGTTGAGATCACCACCAGGCATGTTGGCTGGGATCCTCTTTGTCATATCAGCTGTACGGAGCATAGTTGTGTAACTTCTTGACAAGACTGTTTTTCTGATCAATATATGAGGGTTTTTCCAAATATTGTCTTTATGGTTTATCTCGTCTCGCTACCACTGACACTGGAATTGAAGGGAAAATATCTCCAATGCACGCATGCACGTTAGCATTTTTGTATTTCTGTTTGCATAAATCATATTGCATAGCATTTAGCAGGTCAGAGCACTTATCCAGCCTTTGTTTCACCAGACCGTGATTCTCGGGGAATTGTTTGAGGCAAGAGTAGAGTGCTGAAGACGACCAAGGGGCTGAAGCAGATTTGAGCAGAATCAAGCAGTGTAGTCCGTTGCAGGTAATTGGCAACTATGTCTGAAGGCAATTTCCAGGCTCCTGACACCCAGGCAGGGTTTACTATGGCGCCCAACCATCAGTATGATTCTATGGAAGGCTTCCCGCAAGCAAACAATTTTACTGCAGCCCAAGTTGTGCAGCCAACTGTTGAGAACCGAGATCAGCATGAGCAGTTTGTTGCCCGAAATGAACGTTATCCTCCTGTTAACAAGCAATGTGTTGCTTTCCCTGTGATGAGTTACCGGAGAGATATTCCAATGACTGGGGTGGTAGATCCAAGAAGACTCCGAGTGTTGGAAGAGCAAATGAAAGCCTTGGAAGCGAAAGATGCCGTTAACCTGGATGCTGTAGCCATGTGCTTGGTCCCTGACCTCGTGTTGCCGTACAAGTTCAAAGTGCCGGAATTTGAAAAATACACAGGAGATAGCTGTCCGAAGTTGCATTTGATGATGTTCTGCCGAAGGATGACTTCGTTTGTGCGAAATGACAAATTGATGATCCATTGCTTTCAGTATAGCCTGACTGGGGCATCGTTGAGATGGTATGTGCAATTAGAGAGTAATCAGATTCGATCATGGGTGGATTTAGCCAGAGCTTTCATAAAGCAGTATGATTACAACCTGGATTTGACTCCTAGTCTCGTGGATCTACAAGAATTGTCTCAGGCGGAGAATGAATCATTCAGAGCGTATTTGCGAAGATGGAAGGAATTGGCTGCTAGTGTTCGACCACCGCTTCCGGAAAGAGAACTGGTTGACATCTTCTTGGGTACTCTGAAAGGCCATTATTTTGACAAATTGTTCAGTTGCACAAACTTTGTGGGCCTGATGAGGCTGGGAGAGATTGTTGAGAGAGGACTCAGGAGTGGAAAGTTTCGAGATATTCCTTACGTCCCAGTTAATAAGATTGAGTCAGTTGTCAGTTCTCAAGAAGAGTGGGAAGGAGATGACGTCACCTCAGAATCTCTAGCATCTCAGGATCAGTTTTCAGACATTTCAAGTCAACGGTCATCCTATCGCCGATCGCGTCAGCATGCTCCACGAAGACCAAGGAAGCCTGAAAGGCAGTTTACTCAGCTACCGGTATCGTACAGTCAGTTGTTGCCAGATCTGGTCAGAAGTAGATTGATAGTGCCGAAAGAGACTAAGCCGGTGATTCCACCGTATCCTCCAGGTTTTGACGCCAGCGCCCGCTGTGAGTACCATGTTGGGGCACAGGGGCATTCAACAAATGATTGTAAGGTGCTTAGAAGTCAGGTTCAAGATCTGTTAGACTCCAGCCGTATTTGCATCACTTCTCAGGGTTGTGTTCAGATTAATGATTTTCCATCTTCCAGTTGTGGGGGTTCGTCAGTTAATATCATGGAAGACTCCACAGGAAGTGTGTGCTCCGAAGATTGTCAATCAGAGAATTCAGTTGAATGTGGGGGGAATTTCTAGAGGTTTTCGCGTCGGATGCCGCATCTGTTTTCTCTGCCTAACCCGTTTAGCTTTTGTGCATCAGTATTTGCTGACCACCACCAGGATTGTTGGCTGGGGTCATTGTATTCGTACTCATTTGTGCTTACCTGCTGATTTTGTTGGTTGTACATGTGTGGGAGATGTTTGTCTGTGTGCTTATAGCTTGAGTTTCTCTGTGTCTCGTTGTGAATATGTGCTTGCTTTCTACGCTGCATTATCATTTAGCAGGTATATCAGAACCGTGGGCCTTATTTCCTCATCATCCAGTTTGTTGCAGGAACTCCTTCAGAGATATGGAACAGAATCAGTTTGAATTGACTGAAGTCCGAAGCCAGCTGGGGCAGATGATGAGAGACATGCAAGAGATGCGTCTGGAGCAGAAGATTCTCAAAGAGGAGAACAGTCAGCTGAAGACCCAAATGAGTTTGATCATGGAGGTAGTCAAGAATGTGCTTAGGAAAGAAGACGATCAGCTATTTGAAACCGCAATGAAGAAGCTCGTGCCACCTGTGCATGTGGAACCTGAGCAGCAGCAACAGAAGATACATCCGGCTCAGCGGAAGATCCAGGAAGGAAAGCCAAGGAGAATGTTTGAGGCACCACCTATGACATATGCTGAGCTCTTGCAGATCTTATTGAGGTTTAATCTGGTTGAGAAGAGAACGTTGACACAACCAACGAAAGCGTTTCCTCAAGGGTACGATGCCAGCAAGCAATGTGAATTTCATTCCGGGGCATTCGGACACGACATCGAGGGTTGTCATGCTTTTAAGCACAATGTTCAAGACCTGATTGACTCGCACGATATTGAATTCACGCCGGGCGGCGTAGCTGTGCATATTGCTCCTGTCTCAGTCGATGCTAAGATGACAGATGTTTCTAAAGCTGCAGTGGGTCAGAAGCGTATCCTGGACTCCATGGTGTCAGAATCTCCAGGCCCACAACTGTTGCCTATTCCTGGGGCAAATCTGAGAAAGAAAATGGTTAAGCATAAGGAGAGTGTTCAGCATATTGAAGATCAAGAAACCAATGTTGCATTTGATACAAAGGGTGTTCAAGGGTCAACCCGATACCGGCAGCAGCAGCCTCAGCAGGGGGCACAGCAGGCTCAACGAAGATTCCAGGGTGGCAAGCCGAGAAGAGTGTTTGAGAAGCCTCCCTCGACATATGCCGAGTTGTTGCAGACATTGTTGGGATTGAATCTAGTGGAGAAAAGAACTCTGGCACCAATAACGGGAACTCCCCCGTTCGGCTACGATGCGAATAGACACTGTGAGTTTCATTCTGGAGCCCCGGGTCATGACATCGAAGGTTGCCATGCTTTTAAGCACCAAGTGCAGGATTTGCTTGATAGTGCAGCAATCAGCTTCGGGCCAAGAGGTCCTAGGATCATCTGAATGAAGGAGAAAGGGCTCTATAGTTTGGTTGAGTCGTCGAAAGCAGATCAAGGATAGCATCAAATTGTCTCTAAATAACTGATTGCGAAGATAGCTGGTTCAGCAGCAGGGCAGATGCAAAAGCCCAGTTCTCAGAAGCTAGCATATTTTCTTTGTTTTAGCTTGTCATTTCTTTACATTTGTAGTTGCTTTCCTGTTTGAATTTGTAAACTTGTTTGTAAAACTTGTTGTTTTCATTCAAATTGATGATGATGAAATAAATATGCATGTTTTGTTTTGATCCATTCGTGTTCACTAACTGTTTTTGCAAATATCCACTGCTTGGTCAAGAAGAATTTGGGGAGGATGACGAAAATGACCGACATGCAACTACCGATTGTATGCTTTTGAAATAAAACTTGCTGATGATGTACAGGCATTGTTTCACATCCCTAAACACCGGAGATATAAGGAAGATAATCCCTTGTCAACCCCTTTGAGCCTTGTAGTAGGAGTTTCTTTCTGAAAACGAAAAACCCTCAATCATAACTTGGGGCAGGGTAGGTGTTAGCTAATTTGACCAAGCGTCCAAATTGCAAAAGGAGTGTCCGTTCGAGGATTAATCACATCCCTAGAGGTCGTGCCTAAAAGACCACAATGGGTCAATCAAGAGTGGGACAGCCACAGCATTCCCAAAGAGTCAAACAACCAGTGTCACACGACTTGTTCGAGAAAAAACGAAACAAAAAGAGTCAAAAGCCCGCTAAGTCAAGAAAACTTCAAAACAAATGACTTAGGCAAAAAATGAGGGCATCCCGCTGGACTTAAAACAACATCAAAAGAAACTCACAAGGAGTCAGTCCAGGCAAAAGTTAGGGATATGAAAAGAAAAAGACGAAAAGGATCAAAAGAAAAATCTTCGAAGGAAATACGAGTCGTGTGACCACAAATGTCAAAGACGAAAGAGTAAGTGGCTGTCACTCCAAAATCCAAGAGTTTCCCGAACTATCATTCCTATTTTTTCAGCCTCTGAGAGGTGAGCGCTAAGGTCAAATTAGTTGAACATAGGATAGGAGAACATCAAGGAGAACGGGTGGGTTAAAAATAAATTTTGAGCCTTTACCCTTTCTTTCAAAACCATGAACCTGACCACGTTACAACCTTCAAAAGTCCTAATTGAAGCAGGTTGTTTCGAAAGCATACTCCGGTAAAGGTCGCGTCGATTCTGACTCCTAAAAAAGGTTCCTCTTACCATGTTGGTACCGATGTTGATAAATGTTTTGTGCATTATGTGCTATAAACTTATTTTCCCTTTCCCAGTGAACAGATTGGATGTCAAAGCTGTCATATGTGTTGCATTAATACATCTTTTATGCATAACAACTTGTTTTACTTGCAAGTAAGCGCTTGACAGCAGAAAAGCTTCCTACAATGGAAAGTATGGTCAAGATAGAATGCAGAACGCCCGAATGTTCCGAGAACAGGGGCAAGCTTTTATTGTAATCCCCAGTCAGGTCAGCTTTTCGAAGTCAGTTATTCTGGGGCAATCAGGTTGAGATCAGGCGAATACGGTCAAGAGCGCTACTCTGAATCAGATAATCGGGGCCAAGTCATTGCAGTCAGGGGCAGACCACCTTAAGCACGCAGAAGTTACGCGAGGAGCATTCAAGGTGAAGTATCTCTCAAGAGTTCAGAACGCTGAGGCATATTATATCAGACCATCAGGGAACAGATTTGCAGATTTCCTTTCAAGGACTATCCCCGCAGAGATCCCGTAGGCTGGGGCATATCAGAAGAGAAAGGATTGGTGTTCTCCGTACCTACAGGGTCATTCAGAGTTATTCGAGCAGATGCAGTCGAGTTTCGAGAGCGAGATGAATGCGGGAAGTCGTGTCACTATCCCTTGACTCTTCACTAAAAGGCTGTGTATTCAGGAAGAATGTTTCCCAGCGGCAGTTGTATCTGACCCAGTAAGATAGCTTAAAAGTTCAAATCCATGTCTGTGATTACTGTGAAACACATCCGCGTTGGCGCATCAATTTCCAGATCCGAGCTTCATCAGAGCGCAGGAAGACTCCCTCCATTGTCTCCAGCAAGGACCAATTTGTCATTGGTATGGGTAAGCTATTCCCAGAGGAGTCTAATCATATTCAGCACGTCTGCTATTTCACAGTGGAGTCATATTCACCAGCAGAGTATTACTTCGTCGAGGTATTCGGTTAAGTCCTCAATATCCCCAGCATGGTTGATTTCACTCTCCCAGCATTTATTTTGCTAGGACGATTCAGTGATATCCGGGTTTATCCCCAGCGAAGTTGGCCTCGCCTTCAGCATTTATTTTGCTGAAGTGGTTTCTGTACCCGGCCTTCTCCGGCAGCTCGAGCCTGCTAGCATATTGCATGCATCATCATATTTGCATCATACTTGCATATCATTGTCAAAATGCGTAGCATTTCTATCCAGAATGGAGCATTACGCTGTAGAAAGATTAAAGCATTTGCATAAGCATACAAAGCATAAGTCAGACTTTCTATCAGCCTCATATGGCGCGTGGATTACTCTGTGATCAGTTCAGGGGCATTTATCCAGCAACAGTATTCAGACAGTTCAGCAGATTATTTGTATCTCAGGTCATACAACGATTGTGCTTTAAGCAAGCAGTCATCTGATGTTGACAAGCTTTTCTTCCCGTCAATTCATATTGACGATGTGTTCCTCCAATAAGTGGATTTCTCCGTCTATCATTAGACGTCTGGAGTACGAATGTGGTCTTCTTTCCGTCTATCCATAGACGATGTGAAGTTGCGGGTGATCACAGTAGGGCTGCCAGAAGGGGTTTCCCCAGGATATGCTTTCCTTTCCGTCTATCAGTAGACGATGTGAAGTGTTGGGTTGATTTTCAATAAGGTTCAAAGCAGAGCTTCTCTAATAAGTGGCTTTTCTTTCCGTCTGTCAGCAGACGATGTGAAGTTTCGAGCTATTGTCCAGCGGGTTTCTTATTGCCAGATCATACATATGATGAGGTGTTTCCCCAGCGAGTCTTCTCCGGCTATCCTTAGTTGTTGAGGGGTTTCAAAGTGATTTTGGATATTGGTTCTCTTTCTGGTTATTGGATATGATGACGTTTAAGAGGGACTTTTCTGACCATCAATCCTTATTGATGGCGAGGCTCTTCGAAGAATGTTCAGTTTGCGTGATCGTTGATTCTTATTGACGACATGTTTCTTAAAAGGTGGTTTTTCTTCCCGTTAGTCCATACTGACGATGTGGCCCCTTCAAAGATGTTGATCTTTCCATCAAATTCCGTAGACAGAAGGATTCTGAAATTCAAAGGATGGTGTTGAATTGCGTTATGGTGACTTCCCGTCTATCTTTAGACGGTGTGAACATGGAGATAATGGTGTCTTCCCGTCTACTCTTAGACGATGTGAGTTTGGAGATTATTCCTTCCCGTCTACTCTTAGACGATGTGAGTTTGGAGATTATGAATGTCTTCCCGTCTATCCTTAGACGATGTGAATTGAGTTGTTTCATCAATCAGGATGATCCCGTCTATCCTTAGACGATGTGAATATGGAGAATATTTCTTCCCGTCTACTCTTAGACGATGTGAATTGATTTGTCATCAGTCAGGATGATCCCGTCTACTCTTAGACGATGTGTGTATAGAGATTATTTGATCCCGTCTACTCTTAGACGATGTGAGTTTGGAGATTATGAATGTCTTTCCGTCTATCCTTAGACGATGTGAATTGAGTTGTTTCATCAATCAGGATGATCCCGTCTATCCTTAGACGATGTGAATATCGAGATTATCGCTTCCCGTCTACTCTTAGACGATGTGAATTGATTTGTCATCAGTCAGGATGATCCCGTCTACTCTTAGACGATGTGTGTATAGAGATTATTTGATCCCGTCTACTCTTAGACGATGTGAGTTTGGAGATTATGAATGTCTTTCCGTCTATCCTTAGACGAGGTGAATTGTTTTGTTTCATCAATCAGGATGATCCCGTCTACCCTTAGACGATGAGAATATTGATTTGAATATCAATCAAGGTAATGCCGTCTACCCTTAGACGATGTGAAGATGGAGATTATGGTGATGCCGTCTACCCTTAGACGATGTGAAGATGGAGATTATGGTGATGCCGTCTACCCTTAGACGATGTGAATATGGAAATTATGGTGATGCCGTCTACCCTTAGACGATGAGAATACTGATTTGTTCATCAGTCAGGATGATCCCGTCTATCCTTAGACGATGTGCATATGGAGATTTATGGTGACTTCCCGTCTATCCTTAGACGATGTGAATATTGATTTGTTCATCAATCAGGATGATCCCGTCTACCCTTAGACGATGTGAATATGGAGATTATGGTGACTTTCCGTCTATCCTTAGACGATGTGAATTGGGAGATTAATGTTGTTTTTCCGTCTATCATTAGACGAGGAGAGTATTCAATCAGGGTGTCTTCCCGTCCATCTTTGGGCGATGTGAGTGTATTTCTCTTCCTGCCTATCAGTAGGCAATGTGAAAGAATCAGGTATGTGTTGCAGCCCTCAGGGTTTTGTTATATGGGGTATCACAAGCAACGGGTATTCAAATCAGGAGTTCTCTATCAGATGATTAATCAGTTTGGTGCCGCAATAACTGGACTCGGTTTTCTGGACTTCATTCCCCAAGCAGTTTACAGTATATGCTCGCGGTTGGCAAATTTTCGGGTTTTATTTGTATTCAACCGTCTCGTACCTCTGAATGTTTGAAGGCTGAGCGCTCTTCAAACCCTTCAGGTCCAAGTCGCTTGAATAGGGGCAGCTGTTGCACCCTAAAATTTGACCAACCAATTCTCCTATCTGACTCATGGTTTAATTTCATATTCACAGCTCAGATGTATGATTTTTGTGCACAAGCAGGGGATATCAGAGTTTACAGCTTGATTTTTGTCTATCAGATATGGCAGACCCAGTCCAGATTACCAGGGTTTTATTTTCGGGAAATTGTGCGCTCCTCGGTGATTTTTCAGTGATTTTGAGGATATTCTGATGCCCGGGGATCTCTGTTCGATTCGATCTGGTCTCGTGTGCGCCTTTATGGCGGTCATTTGCATTCATCTGCATTTTTAGGGTTTAATAGGCTTTTGTGAATTTTTAACAGGCTTTATAGATTTTTCTGGAATTTAAATAAAGTTTTGAATATTTTAATAGCTTAATTCTCTTTTTTAGGATTTTTATAGGATTTTATAAGATTTTAAATAGTTTTTAGAATAATAAAGAAAAAGGGGAATATAGTTTTTCTTTTATTGCTAATAGATAATAATAGTTTAGAATTTTGTAGGTTTTTTAAATAGGTTTAATTGCTTTTTAAATCATTTTTAGAATTTTCTATAGGTTTTAAATAGATTTTAATGTTTTTTAGATAATATAGAAAATAATATGGTTTTTCTTTTATTAATAGATATTAAATAATATTAGATTTTTAATAGAAAATTAGATTGATTTGGAATTAATTAGGTTAATTGATTTTTTAGAGTTTAATTAGGATTAATTGAATTTTTAGAGTTAATTAGAGGTTAATTGATTTTTTAGGGTTAACTAGTATAATACAGAATTAATTAGGTTTTAATGACTTTTTAGAGTTTAATTAGGTTAATCATGTTTTAGATTTAATTAGATTGATTTAGAGTTAATTAGACTTTTAATAATTGATTAGAGTTAATTAGGTTTAGTTAACTGTTTTTTTTATTCAGTTTTTCTTATTCATTTTCGAAATGGGCCATAGTCCAGTTTTTGTTAAGGCCCAGTTTGCTTTTTTGTCCAGGAATTATTCAGAAGTCCAAAAAATGGTCCAAGATTCGTCCAAATCTTTCCAGCGAAGCCTGGAAGTTTCCAGAAGTGTCCACGCATTTCCAGGGTATAAAAGCTGACACGTGTTGGCCATGCAAAGGCCCACACGTTTCTTGCACTGATCACGCCACACGTTTACTCAGAGACCCACACACGCGTTTGCCACCTGTCCCCACCACTCTCTCTCCCTGCGCATGCGCGCCACCTGGCTTCCTCTCGTCCTCGCCGGAGCCCCCTTACCGCCGGGCATGCAAACGCCCTAGCAACCAACCGCCGGCGACCCAACCAACTCCGGCCACCACCGGAATCTGCAAACACCAGAAAATCACCAGATTATCTTCTTCTTCCTCCGATTGTCCCTCCGTCACCTTCATCATCGTCGCCGGAATCATCAAACCTTCAAGCAACATTTTTCCAGAAACGCCATCAACCTTCATACCTCCAACCACATTTTCCAGAAATCACCATTGAAACTCAAACCTTCATCCCCTAATTTCCAGAAACCAGAATCAACTTCATACTCCATCAAGATTTTCCAGAATCAACTTCATCCGCCATCAATTTTTTCCAGAAACTAAACCTTCATACGCCATCAATTTTTTTTCCAGAATCCTTCGTTCACCAACACCAGATCTTCATCCTCCTCAAGCAATCTTTTCCAGAAACCCTAAACATTCATCCTTCAAGCAATAACAACTCAGAAACTTCAAACGGCGTTCAATCCTCAAGCAAGATCTTCAACTTCATCAACCGATCCTAGTTCCTCTCGCGCGATTTTCCTCAAGGATCTTCAGAGTTCACCAAATTCTTAAAGAGATCCATCCGTTGTCAGAGTTCTTCATAGGCGCTCATCAGAACTCCAGATTCTGAGTTCTCTTCAAGGCGACTCAAGACCTTCGTGTTAAAGGCTCCAGAAGCTTCAAGATTCGCTCATCCAGGTGCGTGTTCCTTCGATCCTTGTTTGCATCTTGTTTGATTGTTGAAGCGTATGGAGTTAATTTTGTTTTGAAGAAGATTTAGTTTGGATGTAGGACTGAGAGGGGAAAGATGGTGAGGTGTATTAGGGTTCAGTTTAGATTGTTGTGAGGATTCGTTTGATGTCTGAGAATTGCAGAGAGGAGATAGATTGAGGGAGACAAACGAGAGGGAGCGGCTAGGTTAGATGAGTGAACAGTACCCGAGCGTGTGAGGAGGGAGATGGTTTTGTGTTTAGGGTTTGTTCAGATTAGGTTTGGGCTGGGTTCAAAGCCCAAGCGTATTGCTGATACACCATTCCAATTTACTTCCCCCCCCCCCTTAGCGTGAGAGACCTGAGTGAATTGTAGTTGGGCCTTAGGCCCTATTGCTTTCTGCACC
Organism: Lathyrus sativus; assembly: GCA_963859935.3. Classification (NCBI taxonomy): domain Eukaryota; kingdom Viridiplantae; phylum Streptophyta; class Magnoliopsida; order Fabales; family Fabaceae; genus Lathyrus; species Lathyrus sativus. Next base: position 650,497,719 of record OZ012738.1, on the reverse strand, counting down.
CCCTCGTTGGGGCCCATAGGGGATAACAACTGAGAATTACTAAGTCAGCACCCCCCTGCGCCCAGCTCAGCCTTTTTTTTGTTTTTTCTGGATAATCAACATGGGCCTGCGCCTAATGACTATTGCCACCCCCAAATCAGGGCCCAGTGAATTAATAAACTGAATATCTTGCTAATTGAACCCCCTCCAGTATTTCAATTTTTTTTGTCTTGTTAATTTCTTTTCATATTTTCATATTCAATAATAAATGTAAATAAATGTTTTTTCAACAATTCTTTTTTCAACCATTTCATGAAAAATGTTAAGAAAATTAAATAAAAATAAAAATGGCATTTTATTTTTATTTCCTATTTTTGTGCATATTTCCCCAATTAATTGATTTTGTTTAATATTTTCAATGCATGCATATCATTAGAAAATTCATAAAAAATGGTAGATTTAGTCAAATAATTCCGTTCTTTTTTCTGTAGACTCGTAATTCAGTGTAGGATTTTATAGTACAAAAACATTAGCTTAATCATGCATTTTCATTTTAATTGCATTTTTTCACTGTTATTGATGTTGAATAAACTGGTCTGTTGATATATCTGTGTTGCTGATTTTAATTCTTTCATCTGGTGTTGAATTTTGTTCTGATTTTTCAGTATGTTATCCTAGAGCCATGTAGGTCTCCCCATAGATTTTTGATAGATTTTCATAGGCTATTCTGATAGGATTTGTCTGAGCCTGAAAATAGGAGAAGTCTTGATGACTTCTGACTTTGAAGTTCAACTGTGGTTGAACTTCTGAGATAGTCTTTTGTGGTTTGTTGGCCTATGGTTTCTTCTTAAGGTGGGAGCTGATTGAAGTCCTGTTGGAGCCTGCAAGGACGCAGTTGGATTGAGGCTTAGTCTAGGAGCTTGTTGTCTGTTTGTGAGGTTCGAGATCCTGAAGTTTGAAGGGAGTTTATGGTACTTTCCTGAGGAAGGCACTATGAATGACTTTCATTCTTTCTTCTCACCTCTTTCGTAAGTATCCAATGATGTCGGAGCCGACTTGTGAGTTTAATTCCTCCTGAGGAGGGATGTAAACTGATCACATGTTGTTGAGCCACATGGGATACGATTCCTAAGTGGAAGTCTCCTAGTACTTTCCTGAGGAAGGTCCTATGGGTCTATTCACTTAGTTCCATTAGTTTATCTAGGATTTCTTAAGTATCCAGTGATGTAGGAGCCAACTTGTGAGTTTAATTCCTCCTGAGGAGGAATGTAAACTGATCACAGTTGTTGAGCCACGTAGGATACGATTCCTAAGTGTCAGCCTCCTAGTACTTTCCTGAGGAAGGTCCTATGAGCCTGTTCACTTAGTTCCCTTAGTGCATATAGGTTCTTTCCCAAGTATCCAGTGACGCCGGAGCCTTCATGTGAGTTTAATTTCTCCTGAGGAGGAATGTAAACTAATCACAGTTGTCGAGCCGCATAGGATATGACTCCTGAGTAGTAACCTCCTGGTACCTTCCTGAGGAAGATACTATGAGTTTGTCTGCTTAGCTCCCTTTTCTCTGGTAAGCTTGTTCTGAAGCTGGGAGACTGGGATTGATTCCTCTTGCTTAGGGTTTTGATTAGATTTTGGCTTAGATCCCTGCTTAGGGTTTTGTATAGAGTTCTGTTTAGGAGATAGATTAGGAGTTTGTTTCAGGTTTGTTAGAGGCCCTGCTTAGGGTTAGTTTCTTTGTGTTGTTTGACTTGTGTGATGTTATGTTGCATTAGACTTAGGTGTTCATCCAGATAGTTCTGAATAGGTGCATCTTAGAAGTAGACTTTGTGTGCATAAGAAGTTGAGGTGGTCCTCCTTCTGCTTGTTTGTTATTGCATGGCTTTGCTTGTTGGTATTTGGTAGAGCTGAGCTCCCTTGCCTTTGTGGTTTGCGGCTCTCGCGCCTTGTTTGTTTAGTTGTTGCATTCATGCATGTTTTCAGTATTCATTTACTTTGCAGTTTCTTGTTTGTAGCTTAATCCTGATGCCATGATCCCTTAGGAGCTCTGACTTCTCCGCTGCGGAGTTGTTATGATAGACATTAAGATGGTTAACCAGGTGTGATAGCAGTATATAGATTCCCCTGTTTCTCAGCTATAGTTCTAGAGTTTCCCTTTCCTTTCTGTAGGAGCTTTTGAGTAGCTTGACCCGTAGTTAGCTGAACTACAGCTGCTCTGATTCTTCGTTCCAGACGAAGATATGTAGGCATAGGATGCGATATCCTAGCGAGCACACTAACGACTAACCTTTGTTCTCTCGCGGCTGTGCGATCGAGACTTTTCCCGCTAACGACTAATTGCTATCCCTTTCTCTTGCCCGAGTGCATTTGAGACCAGATCATAGTTGTAGGTTCCCGAGCCTTAGAGACCAGTTTGTTTTCTCACTGCTGTGTGAGAGCCCCTGTTTACCCGTAGTTAGCCGAACTACGTTTGCTCTGATCTTTCATTTCAGATGAAAGTACGTAGGCACAGGACGCGATGTCCTGGCGAGCAACCTTTCCCCCGTTTAGACGTAGGCAGTCGAACTACGTTGACTCTGACTTTCCCATTGCACGAGGGAATACGTAGGCCCAGAACACCGTATGTTCTGTCGAGTCCTGTCCTTTTATTTTCTCTTCAGACCAGCCATTAGCGTAGATAGATAACACACCCTTTTACCTATAAACACCAAGCGTGGATCCCATCGAGTACGATGGACGTGAGGGGTGCTAATACCTTCCCCTTGCGTAACCGACTCCCGAATCCAGGTTTTGGTTGCGATGACCATACCTTTTCCCGTCTTTGCGAGGTTTACTTCGAGCGTTTCCTTTCCCGCTCTGAGGGATAAATAACGCACGGTGGCGACTCTCCTGTCAAGCCGGCGCCGATTTTCGCAGTAGCGACACTATAGTACATTACCTAAGTGCATCATGTCATACATGCATACATAAAGCATAAACTAATGTTGTTATACAGAATGCTACCTTGTTTTCAGGTTAATTATCCAACAAACAATCTTATGATCTTTGGGACTGCTTTATTGTAACCTCAGGGTTACTTTATCCTCCTGATGAGCTTCTTATTACTTTGGGACTGCTTTATTGTAACCTCAGGGTTATTTTATCCTCCTGATAGCCTCTCATGACTTCGAGACTGCTTTAGAGCTACTGATTGCTCTATCCTCCTGAAATCATCCTATTACTTCAAGACTGCTTTAGAGCTATTCATTGCTCTATCCTCATGAGGTCATATTACTACTTCAAGACTGCTTTAGAGCTATTCATTGCTCTATCCTCCTGAAGCCATCTAATTATTTCAAGACTGCTTTAGAGTTATCCATTGCTCTATCCTCCTGAAATTACATTATTATTTCAAGACTGCTTTAGAGCTATCCATTGCTCTATCCTCCTGAAATCATTACTTCAAGACTGCTTTAGAGCTATTGATTGCTCTATCCTCCTGAAGACATATCACATTATTATTTCAAGACTGCTTTAGAGTTGTTGATTGCTCTATCCTACTGAAGCCATTCTATTACTTCAAGACTGCTTTAGAGCTATTGATTGCTCTATCCTCCTGAAGCCATTATTACTTCAAGACTGCTTTAGAGCTATTGATTGCTCTATCCTCCTGAGGTCAGATTTATCACTTCAAGACTGCTTTAGGGTTATCATTATTGATTGCTCTATCCTCATGAAGACATGCTGTTACATCAGTATTACTCCAGACTCCTGACAGTTCTCATTATACTACTGAAGAACTTTCCCCTAGTGGCATCTTTAAGCCCACTCAATCATGTTCAACCAACCATCAATATCACTCCATGCACTGGTGAGTGCAAATTTTTGGGCTTTTGTGTTCAATCCCCTTCAACCTTCCAGGTTACGACTGGCAAATATACCAATCTAACCCCTCAGGTTTCAGAAAATTGAACAGGGGCAGCTGTTGCACCCCAAAATTTGCCCTCACAATACAAGACTTTGTGTTCCAAGAAGGTTCACAAGGTTCACAAAATTCATAATTGGTCAGAAGAGTTGACAATTCCCTCAGACAATGCACCTCCTAAGCAGTGTATCCAAAACTAGGGTTTTGACTTTAATCAGGCTAAATGGACTTCCAAGACTTCAAGTGAGCTTCATAACATCTTATATGTGTATAAGAACCCCCATGTCAAGTTTCAAGACTTTTCTCAAAAGTTTGCTCAGTCAGATGATCAGATAAGTCAAAAGCAGTCAATGCAGTTAAAAGGTCAAACTGAGGTCAACTGTGGTCAAACCAAAGTCAAACTTCATGATTTTTTTTTGCCAACATCAAAGAGAGGTTGGGTGAGAAATATTATCATAATAACTGTAATACCCCAAATTTTGCCCTAAGATTTGTCGTCGCATTTCATTGCATTTAATCAATTACTAACAAATTTGTGTAGTCGTTTGACTTTTTGCAGGTAAATATCATATGGCATGCATTTTTTTTCTAAAAAGTAAAAATGGCACAATTGGCAGGAGGACATGTGTAAGGAGTTATGAGTGTGAGAGGTTGAGAGTTCGAATCTCACCTTTGTCATTTTTTTTGTTTTTTATTATTTTTACTCTAAATTTTTCTATCTTTCATTAAAAAAATAACAAAAATAGTTTTTTATTATTATTTAATTATTATTTTCGTATTTTAATTAAATCATTTTTTAAAATATTATTTTTTTCACTTTTTTCTAAATTATTCATAAAAATATCCAAAAAATCATAAAATAAAAAATATTGAAAAAAATTTTGTTCTTTTTATAATATTTTTTATTTTAGGAATCAATAGGATTATTAGTTTTTATTTTAAGTTTATTTTAATTATTTTAAATTATTTAAATTTTATTTTTTCTTAACTAATTATTTAGTTTGGGCTTTAAAATGGGCTTTAGGGACATTATTGACAATTTGGTGTTAAACCCTAATTTGTTCCCTATATATACATGTGTTGCCTTGTTGGAAAAGGGGAGAGAATGAAAAAAACCTAAGAGGAGTGAGTGCCGTTTGCCGTTATTTAGTTTTCTTCTTCATCCATTACTATTGTTTCTTTTTCTTCATCGTTTACCGTTATTTCTTTTCCTTCATCTATTACTGTTGTTTCTTTTTCTTCATCTTTTACCGTTATTTCTTTTTCTTCATCTATTACCGTTATTTCTTTTTCTTTATCTATTACTGTTACGTTTATATATATATAATTTTTTAAATTGTTAGAGTTTATATATATAAGATTTTTGATCGAATTATGTCGATACGATGTTTGCACATTTGTGTGCATGACGCGTGACATTTGTGTTAGTTCGATCTGGTTGCGATGATCGCATTTTTGTGTGAGCAATAATACTATTTTTTGCTTAATTTCTTTTTCTTTGCGATAAATTTTGTTTCGTCCGATTTAGATCTGGTTGCGATGAGCGCATTTCTGCGTTAGCAACATTGTTGGGTTATTTGGCACATTTAAAATTCATTATTGCTTTATTATTATTATTATTATTATTATTATTATTATTATTATTATTATTATTATTATTATCATTATTTATTATTATTATCATTATTATCATTATTATTACCATTATTATTATTATTATTGTTATCATTAATTAAAATTTGTTATAATATAAAAATCTGTTTTTTAAAATAAATAACATTAACATCTTTTCCAAATTAATATGAAAACCTATTATTTTTAAGAAAAACTTTTTTTTTAGATAAATTTAAAATAATAACCAAAATCTTTTTTTTAAAAATAATAACTAGAACCGTTATTTATTTTATTTTATTATTGTTCAATTCAAATTTCATTATCATATTGTATCTGCTCCTCTCATGTAACCTCGCGAACTTAACAATCGCTCTTTAAATTCTGCCTTTAAATTTCTGCTTGCATGGTTTAAATTATGACATTATCTCTCTGTTTGCATGATTCAATTATCTCACGCGTTTACTATTATTTCTGTCACATTGCACACATCCGAAGGTTAGGTCTAACTGTTTGGCCGCCGCGCCAATAGTCCGTAAAACTTCACACATTCAATTTCAAATCCTCAAAACTACAAACTACAAACCCTAATTTTCACAAATGCCTCGCCGCAGGCAAAATTACAATTTTACCCTTAGCATTAGGTCAAAGAGCCGCCGCGGTCGTTTTAGGGTTTCCCGCCGTGGAATCCCTAATTTAACCCTAATTACAACTTAACATTTCAACGTAGAGATTTGGAGTTTCTACACTCCACGTAAGCGTGTCCTTAAGATGCGTTTATTCCCCTTGAGACCTTGACCACAGTCAAGAAGTTTCTAACCTCCCTATTGAGGGGAACTACGATTACTCTGATTCCACTCCCGTAAGGATACGTAGGCACAAGATGCGATGTCTTGCCGAGTAAACTTAGAATTAACCCCCTTTATTATTTATTATTGCTTATTTATATTTCATTTAATTATTTTGCTTATTATTTTGTAATTGTTTCTTGGATGTAAAGTTGTTTAATTATTTAATTATTATTATGGTCAGTAATTAGGGAGTGTAACAACATGTATGTAATATTAAAATAAATTTAGATCACTTTTAAATAAAGATAATTAAAATAAACACGTCACACACGTAAGTCGATTTTAATCGCCGCCTCACTTCCTAAGGATATCCCTCAAGTTGCCTACGAATAATGGTTAAGTGGGGTGTATAAAGCAAGTCCCTCAAATAAAAAAATCATCAAAGTCCCTTATGGTTGCCTTTACGAATCAAGTCCCTTTCGAAAAATGATGATGGTCCCTTATATGTGCTTATTACATCCCACAATGGCCTTCAAAGTCAAATTGTCCCTCACATGTCCCTTAACATCCAAAGTAAGGACTACCTACTCCATTATAGTAGGGATAGTCTTACTAAGGAAAGGATAAAGAATAAGAAAGACCTTAAAACATTAGGGTAGGCTACTCCTAGATACTCGCTCACTTCAAAACTTTTTCACACTTAAACAAATTTCCAACAAAATTTTCAAACAAGTTTTTTTTCACATCCACACACGGATTATTATTAAACTATTCTGAAATTTTTTGCTATTCACACACTACACTTTCAAAACAATTCAAAAGTGAGCTTAAGTACCTAAGAGCCCATGGATAACCATGGATGAAAAGGGTGCTAACACCTTCCCTTTTCATAACCTACCCCCCGGACCCAAAATATTCTCTAAGGTCTTTCCTGTTCTTTTATAACCTTTCCTTATGGATAAAATAAAAGTCGGTGGCGACTCTTGCTATCCGCAACATTGTTTAAAGTCAGTTCTCCCACCGTGTTACACCATCGAACAAATTTTCTATTAGACCTGAAATCCCATAATTCTTAATATCAAAGTTAGTAGGGTCTTCCAATATAAACCCTCTAGAAACCTGTCTGACACCGGTCTTTTTACAGTAATCCCCCATAGTTTTGGGTACTGGTGCTGCCATGTTATCCTCCTCTTTAGTATCCAAAGAAAGCAATGGTGGATTTTATGGTTGGTATCCTTCAGTCATAACTGCTTCTAGCTACTTTTCTGAGAGCATGTGTGGTTCTTTGAATGTCTGGATTAAGTGGTAGTAATGCTGATTTTGAACTACGCATACAAAAATAGTAAATACCTTAGTAGAACTATGATAAACAAGAAAATAAATAAAAAAACAATAAAAATTAAAATTAAAATAAAATGTTGCACAAAGCGTTGCCTTGTTTCAATCAATAATCCCTGACAACGGAGCCAAGAACTTGATGAATTCTCAGCAAGTGTACCGATATTTTTGCAGTATTAAAAGATTGAATCTACAGGATTTGTGATCGAACAAGACAATGATTGTGCAATGTAAAAGAAAATAGTAAATAAGGGGTTTTAGGTTTCAGAAGAAAAAAAAACAAAATAAGAAGTTTAAAGAGAAATATTAAGCTGACTAGGTTGTTTATTAAATCCCCTTATTCTCTCTTGTTGATGTATGATGCCTTGTATGAATGATTTTATCTCTATAATCTCATGGCAAATTAACAAAACCATTATGAGTTATCCCTCATGAAATAACTCACTAATAACTACTTAGATATTCCCATCCTTAGTCCAACAGTGTAAGCAGGATTAGACGATATATTGAACATTAATTCCCTATGCCACTACCCGGGGTCTCCTATCCCTAGTCAACTAGCGTAAGTAGAACAATTGCCTTAGGTCCAACACATAGGCTATGGGTCAGTAATCCCTATGTGTCCAAAATCAGATTAACATAGCATCTCAAATAAACAGCATTAAGATCAATATGCAACTGAATAAAATTATAATCCAAAGGATTCATACAAAGTCAAATCAACATATAATCCAGCAAGATTGAATAAGGTTCATCATAACATAACCTAACCTAGAGAAGCTTAGCTACTCATAATTCAGATAACAATACCATAATTGATAGATAAAAATAACATATAAAATCCCTTAAAGTAATGGCCTACAATGACTTCAAATGCTTTAAAAAGCACCCTTGATGCTCTCAAAATCGTGCTTTACTCTCTAATTTTTGTAACCCTTGTCAAAATGCTAGAAATCCCCTTAAAAAGAGCTCATAACGGATCAAAATGCTTCAGAAAAATGCCCATTACGGGCACTATAGATGTATCACGCGCGAAATGTAACTCACACATACCTATTGCGCGAGCGATGCTGTGCGTGTTTATTCCAATAGGTGTACCAAAAAGCACCCTTTTTCACCTGAATTTTCACTAAGTCACATTCTTCTATACTTAGTTATTTTTAACTCATTCTTGGGTCTTTCTTCTTCATTTTGACTCATCTTTCTCTTGTTTTTCTATGATTCTTCACCTAATTACATGCAACAATGGGCTTTCATCAGCTATAAAGAATAAATGGGGTTTAAAGTCAAACAGAAGGAAATCTTGTCACAAAGAGATCGAGCAGACACTTACAATGCACGTCTAGATGCTGGAAAATGGTTTGGGAGAGAATGTAGTGGAGCTTGCTAATAGTCTGTTGCAGACTTTGCTTTTGAGATTGAGAGACGCTTTTGAAGAGATGACACCGGAGAACATTTCTCCGATTATCTATGATTTCATTATTTTCTATAGGCTCATGATTAGAAATCTCTAAGAGAAGTTAACACATATTAAAGAAGTGTTGGGAGCTACTAGTGGCTAAGGAACTTTGTATTTGTACTTCCATGTATTGTATTTTGTTTTCAAATGAATGAATGATTTTGTTGGCATTATTTTCTTTCATGCTCTTACACTCTTGAATGCCTAACAACTAAAAAACTCAATGATTCCCTGCAAATAAAATCAATCAAAGCAAAAATGTTTTGCATGCATTAGCATCAATTCATATCTTCAAGCATTCCATTCCAAAACCAAAAAACTCATACACGTCTCCCTCTTATCCAAAACCAACACTGACTTATCGATATCGGTACGAGACGCACATTAACTACAAGAAAATAGTGGAACAGGTGGAAGCTAATTAAGCTGCTATGATGGAGGAAATAGACGCAATGCACGGAAAGATGGACCGATTATTGGAAGCCATGATGGCCATGGCTAGAAAGGATAATAATCCTCAGAAACTGCTAATGCTATAAACATTTCCTTCTAGTTAGGCTTTTCCTCACTTCATATTCTAGAAGTGAATAACCCTGAGCTTGAACTGCCTTAGGGGTATACTCATCCAGAGGAGGTTGCTTCTCCTCCTCCTATCAGAATATATGTGTTCAACTTGGTTGCCCAAGATCACTCTGCAGCCTCAGCAAGGCAATGATCCTTGTATGATGTGGAGGATCCAAGAGATGCTTACTTCATGCCTCCTTAAATGATGCCTACTATTTGTACTCTCCCTGATCTTGTGATTGAAAGGCTCCACACCCTCAAAGAGAAATTCAAGGCTATAGAAGTGCATTCTACTCCAGGCCTTATGGTTGTGGGCATGTGCCTAGTATTTCAAAGTCCCTGACTTTGACAAGTACAAAGAAGTTAGTTGTCCTCGTATGTACTTGAGAGCTTACTATCGCAAGATGGTGGATTACACTAATGATGATAAGTTGTTAATACATTACTTCAAGATAGCCTCAGTGTAGCATCATTAGAATCGTACATACAGCTCGAGCGGAGACATGTTCAATCCTGGAGGAATCTTGTTGAGCATTCCTTAAAAATACCAGTACAATACTGACCTGGAACCTAACCGCACTCATCTGCAAGATATTGCACAAAAGAATAATGAGTGCTTCAAAGAATATGTGCAGTGTTGGAGGGAACTTACTGCCAGAGTTCAATCACCACTCCTTTATAAGGAGTTTATAGACATGTTCATGAGAAATTTACAAGTTTAGTACCTTGAGAAGATGGTTGGAAGCAGCTTCTCAGCATTCTCCAACATCGGCATTTTAAGAGAAACGATTAAGAGACACATAAAAAAGGGCAAGCTACTGAGTACTGTCAGTGGCTCGAGCGAGGCAAAGAAGCCTTACTCTAACTTTCCTAAAAAGAAAGAGGGAGAAGCTAATTCCATAATAGGGTCAATGAGGAATAAAGGTCACCATCCTCTCCCAGTGCCCTATCATCATATTGCATCCAACCAGTATCAATAGCATATTCTACAACAACAATCGTATCAGCAACCGGCTTATCAACCACAACAATAGTACAAACAAATGCTCCACAAAAATGATAATACAATCAGCAGAGGTCTAGGAAGCCTGGACGGTAATTTAATATATTGTTAATGCCTTACCACCAGATTTTTCCATATCAACGTAAAGGTGGACTATTAACATTAAAAGAATTAAGGCTAGCTTATGCCCTTTACCCACCAGGCTATGATACCAATGCCCGATGTGATTACCATATGGGTGCGACAGGGTATTCCATAGACAATTGTAAGGCCTTCAAATACATGTGTTGCAGTGAGAATCAGATATCAAGATATTAATTAACTTGAATCACAAATCATGAAGTTCACCATCGAGCTTTGATTTATCTAAAGGAAAGGGTAAAGATCGAAGAAAACCCTAAGTGTGCTACATAACAACAAAGCTAAGAGATCTAAGGTTCGGGGGTTAGTTATACCTAGGGAAGGTGTTGGCATCTTAAGTATATGTAGTACTCTACAGGAACCTCTTGTTAATATATGTGTTTTGCTAAAGTTTGCTTGCTAAGGGAAAAGGTACTAAGGTAAAGACCTAAGGTATATACACTAAGTATGCTCACCAAGACGTAACATCTCGTGCCTACATATCTTAACAAGGATGGAATCAGAGCATTCGTAGTTCACCTAACTAGGAATGAGGAATTCTTGAATGGTCAAGGTTCCAGGGGGGAGGTAAGTATTCATAACCATGATACTTACACAGAGTTAACCAACTCTATAAGTCTAATGTGAAAACTTAACCTAACTAGGATTGACTTTAACCAAAGTCAAAGGGGAAAGTGCTATGATATGCAAGGCTAGGGTTAGGGTGAAAATGAGGGTGTGACAGATGACCCTAGTTAATCTTCTTGGACCTGAAGGTGAGAGTAATAGAGATTCTCTTGCAGTCAAGGTACAAGGGGATTAAATATAAGAATGCCCATAATTTTCAGCCGAACAGAGATGGAAAGAAAGTGATGAATTAATTGGATGGCTTGAAAAAGGCATCTGTCATCGGGAAAAGGTAATTGATTATGAGGATATGATGATATGCTTGAGATGTAATGCAAAATGAACATGAGTGCTTTGCTATACTTCTAAAGGGAGAAACCCCTGCTGAATCCCAAAAGCGTGTGGTAATATTACATCTATAATCTGAAACCTCTTCTATAAAAAGCAGAGAGACGCCTCATAATAGGAAATGATAACTGGTTGGGGAGATATTCCTTTTATGAAGGGTAGAGAGGACTCTAAATAAAGAATTGTGAGATGCTCCTTCTATAAAAGGCAAAGAGGACACCGAATAAATAATTGTAAGATACTCCTTCTACAAAAGGTAGAGAGGACTCTAGGAGTTGGTTTTCCTCTTGCAAAAGACAAGGCGGACTCCTGAACAAAAGGTTAGAAGGAAGAAAGTCTCTCGTACAAAAGTTACAGAAATCTTCTCAATAAAAGGTTAAGAAAAACATGTGGAATATCACTCCACTGATGATTTAATTTGTCGTACAAAAGGCAACGAGAACTCCTGAACAAAAGGTTAGGAGGAACATACATTTCCTTCTACAAAAGGTAGAGAGGACTCCTGAACAAAAGGCTAGAAGAAACATGTATTTCCTCCTACAAAAGGTAGAGAGGACTCCTGAACAAAAGGTTAGGAGAAAATATAATCTCTCATACAAAAGGTGATGAGATATTATCAATAAAAGGTTAAGAAAGAACGTGTGGAACATTGCTCCACTGATGATTTAATTTCTCGTACAAAAGGTAATGAGAATTCCTAAACAAAAGGTTAGGAGAAAAAATTCTTTCTACAAAAGGTAGAGAGGAATCCAGAATAAAAGGTTTGGAGAAATATTCCTTCTATAAAAGGTAGAGAGGACTCCTGAACAAAAGGCTAGGAGAAATAAGTGTTTCCTCCAACAAAAGGTAGAGAGGATATTTACAAAAGGTAAGCTGAAAAGAACTTGTGCAAAAGGCACGAGAGGATTTGCAAAAGGCAAGTTGAATCCTTTTCAAAAGGAAAAGAGGAGATATTCCGTGGAAAAGACACAGAATGACTTACAAAAAGGTAAGCTAAGGGCAATAACCATCTGTAGCACCCCAAAATTTTCCTCATCGTTTCTTGGTTTACTGGCTTATGTTTCTCTGCATTTTTCATTTCTGCATATCATAAAATTGGTTCTCGAGACATGGGATCAAGGTGTTTATGTGGCTCAGGGTTCCCTTTCGTTTCAAGAGTTCAAACAATGAGCATCAGAGGCTCCGACATTTATTTTGCCCAGCGATCGAGCAGTCGATTTTATTCTTTTCAGCAGGTTATTTTCCACTCAGGGGACGGTGCACATGCTACCTCAAGGATTCTTACGATTATAATATCCAAGGGCAAGTTTTAGAGGCTTAACGGGGCTCAGAACAGGTGTCAACGAGTGATTTTACATGATTCCCTCCATTTGGCGCCATTTTTGGATATTTTTTGAATTTGGTAAACGGTTACCACATATGGGTGATCGGTTACCCTGGGTGAAATTTGCCAAGAAATTTCAATTTTCAGCATTGCAAGTTTTCTAATCATTTTCAACCATTGATTTCACATGATCATCATGGAAGGATCTAGAATTGTTCCAATTTTCACCATTTCCCTCCAAATTTCAAACACGTCATTCCTAATTCCACTCCTAATTTCCATTCCAAATACTAATCCATATTCCAAACTATATTTTGATTCCAAACCTAGAGCTTATTTAAGTGAATTAGCTCCAAACCTCACACAATTAACCTTCATTTTCTGATTTCACACTCATTCTTGAGAATTTGCTCTCAACTTTTTCACTCCCAAAACCACCATTAAAGCTATTTCCACTTGAGTTCATTGATTTTATAATAGAATCCTTAAATTCTAGAGCTAAACCTCCATCATTCATCTCATTTATCTTCAATTCATCATTCAATTTTCGTTTGGTTTTGGATCTGAATTTGGAAGCTAGATTGTAAGTGCTTTTTAAGTCAATTTTGCTTAATATTGTTTGTTCTTCATTTCTATCATAAGAAAGCTCTTGGATCTTGAAGATTCTCTTGGTTTTTAGCTTGGATCTGTTAATTTCAAGTGAATCAACACTCACCAAAGCAAATCTCACCTTTGAAGGTTGTTGAATTCTAGATCCAATTTTGTTTTGAGATTATTAGAATAATAACAATGTAGATCCATAGCTTTTAATGCATTTTGATCCATTTTATTAATTCGGATCTTTGTGATTTGTGATTTCAATATTTGATTGTGTTTACATGATGCTTAATTACTGATTCTTGATGATAAATTCGTGCTTAATTGACTACATGTTCATGTGATTGATTGAATAAGTTGTTTGATGATGAAAACTGGTTTTGAAAGGGGTTTTCTATTTTTGGTTCAGCGATAATCGATTACTAGATATGAGTAACCGATTACCCTTCATAAATTTCACGTTCCATGCCGTTTTTACAATAGGTAACCGGTTATCTTATTACAGTAACTGATTACCACTGAACATCATGCTTTGTTTTTGCATTTTTCTTGCTTGTTTGGTGTTATTTCCATCTCAAAACTTCATGATTGATATGATACATTTATGTGGATTGTTTTTGACATATTTCATTATTCTTGAATGTTTGATCTCGATTCTTCGACACGTAGCGCCAGGTTTTTGTTTGAGTGTATAACATGTTATTGTTGCTTGATTGATGAATGATCACATGATTTTCTTGCTTATATCATGTTAATTGGTTATCATGAATTGTTTGTTTTGCTGGGTGTTTGATGCATGTTTGTATTTGTTCCCGACTCCCTTTGTTGCGCGCTTGTTTGATCGTTCGATCATTTGATTTGAATTGAAAAACATGTTGATCTTATTGATCCTTGTTGATGCAATATTGTGGATCAATTATTTTTGTTTGTCAAAGCATGTTCATACTTTCATGATATCTATCCATGATTGGTTTTGCTCTTGATTAATTGTATTCATGTTTACTTGCTGCCCAACTTTCCACAGTTGTGGTTATTCTGAACTTTGCATGTTGTCTTTGCTTGCTTGTTTGTTGCCTACCTTTTTACACCTGCTTTTATGCTAAAACATGTGTTGTTATAGGCTATCTTGCTTGTGTACTGGTTTTTATTGATGTTTTGTGCAGGAGACGCTGTTGTAGCTGTTGTTTTTACCTTGTTTCTTTGCTTCTTGCTTTGTCTTTACATGTTCCCTTAGGTTTAATCCATGCATGATAACATTAGGTTAGTCTCTTTTAACATCAACCTTAGGTCCATATTTTGCATTCTAACATTAGGATTGAATCTCCTTTCGCATCTCAACTCTAGGACCACTTTGCATGACAATATTAGGGCCGAGTTTCCCTTAGACCTTCCATGCATTTCTCTTCTTATCTCAAAACCATTCTAACTCGTCTAATAAATACAATGAACATTGTAGGCTACAAGCCTTAAGCACATGGGAAATGATGAGTTGGGGGTTCCTCCTCACTTGTCTAGAGTGTTTTGCGTATTCCCTTTGAGCGATATGCGACGCATTCGCTTCTATGTCATAGTCTTTAGTGCAACGTGAATTACAAAGCAAATTAAATTTACTTCACTAAAACCTACAAACAAAATTCAAACCTTTTTATCCTTCGGGATTTGTGTTTCAAACTCATTTTAAGAAAAGAGTACGTTACTTTTTTGTTCTGTCGTAAACAGGCCTCGTCCCTAACTACTGTAATGGAAACTTAACGTCACTCATAAAAAATCACACTTAACCAACCAGTGTTTTTGTTTTCTGAACCAAGTTTGCTCTGATTTCTCATACCATATGAGGATATGTAGGCACAAGACGGTGATGTCTTGGCGAGAAACCTTCCCCCATCACCCGTAGTTTTCTGAACTACGTTGACTCTATCTTTCCCATTGCATGAGGGAATACGTAGGCATAGGTAGGCGATGTCCTATCGAGTCTCTTTCTTTTTCTTTTGTTCTCGTTTCCGTTTAGTAGTAGCTTTTAGATAAATACACCCTTTGATTAGATAACAAGCATGGATCTCGTTGAGTACAACGGACGTGAGGGGTGCTAATACCTTCCCCTTGCGTAACCGACTCCTAAACCCAAGATTTGGTTGCGATGACCTTGTCTTTTCCCGTTCTTCAGGTTTTCTTCGATCGTTTCATTTCCCTCTCTTTGAGATAAATAATGTTCAGTGGCGACTATTATGTTTTTCCGCTGGGTGTTTTCACAGTTGCGACAACTGGCGGCTCTGTTGGGGACAACTGATTCCATATGCAACTCAATCCTAGCGCTTGTTTGTTTTGCATCTTTGGGTGTTTACTTTTGTGCAGTTATTTGCTTTTATGTACATTATCCTGTTGTATATTATTGCATTTGCATTTTATTGTTATATTATGTTGCTGCTACTGTGCTGTTGGATGGGTGGTTCAATGAGAGATAAGCCTAATACCCAGGCTTCAGTATACACATAGGATTAGTGTGTAGAGTACTGGGGACTTGTGTGGCATGATTCACGCAATAGTCCGCACGAAATTCACGTTCAGACGAGGTTTTCTTAAGAGACATCCTATCCTACAATGTAGGGCAGTTGAGGGGGTGTCGAATTAGAAAAATAACGACTCTAGAGACCGTTCATTGGAAGTCAGTTGAGACCTCCTCGATTGACCATGATGCCAAAGCAGAAATGGTGAACGTATCATTGTTTCTCGACCTGAGAGTCTGTGATACTGATGACCTGCATAGGATGTCGTACCATTTCAAGACTAGAACCAGCATGTGAGAGGGAAGAGTTTTGTAGGAAAACCTTGACCTTCGACCAACCCGGTTTTCTGGTTTTCTTGTTAGAGCGGACTTTTTATCTTGAGTACTCCAATTTTCTATCATCTCAGTGTTCTGGTTTTCTGGGATTTCTTATCATAGCGGAATTCTGATTAAGTCAACAGCACATCAACAATGTTTGATTATTGGATACCTTGATCCTATGTTTGCATCTATATAATCATCTTGCCTTTAACATTGCATGTCTATTTTTTTACAGGTTCTCGTCTTTCCCTTGATTCTGGTCTTGGTTTTCTATAGAGATGGAAGCTGAGAAAAAGAAGACGACTTTGTAAAAATTTCCGACGTCTGAGTTAGGACCTTTATTTTGTCTGATTTCTATGGCTGATCCTGGAGTTCTTGAAGTATTCAGACAGAATTATAGGAGGATCTTGAGGCTTTTTATGGAAGGTCATGAGCTACGAGCAGAGAGCCATTATCACTCTATTACAGTTTTATGATCCGCCGTTGCGATGTTTCACCTTCCCAGATTATGCGTTGGTTCTGACTTTGGAGGAGTTCGCTTTCATCTTACGTGTTCCGATCTGAGATGAGGTGTCATTCTGTTGTTCAGAAGAAGAACCCGATTTCGAGAAGTTAGTCGTTACTCTTTATTTGAGCACATCTGAGTTGGTTGATCATGTTGTCAGCAGGAATGAAGTTTCCGACTTTACTTTATCTTTCTTGGTGGATAAATATCGGAAGTATGCTGAAGAGGGTTGGTGGGTGGTCTTTAGTGCCATATTGGCTTTTTGCATTTACGGCATCGTAATGTTTCCTAATATACCAGACTTTGTTGATGTGGATTCCTTTCGTATCTTCACTTCCAGGAATCTTGTACCTACTCTCCTAGGAGATTTATATCATTCAGTACACTACAAGAACAAGAGGAGAAGAGGGAAGACCATTTCTTGTTGCACACCTCTTTTTCACAAATGGTTTATCGATCATCTTCTTGCTCAGGAGATTTTGTGGATTCAAGAAATTCAGCTGAATGGTCCAAAAGACTCATGGGTTTAATAGTTAAGGATATCTCCTGGTTCAATCGGGATCTCCTTGGTCATGAGTTCATCTTTAGCTGTGGTAGTTTCCCTAATGTGTCTTTGATAGGGAGAAAAGGGGGAATCAACTACAATCCTTCGCTGGTTGTCAAACAGTTCGATTATGCTTTGAGGGGACCTCCGAAGGAAGAAGAAGTGCAGGAATCTTTGTACTTCACCGGTGTAGCTGATCCTTGTATTCTAACCAGACTCGTTGATGTGTGGGGTAAAATCCACAAGAGGTGGAAGCTTTCCTTAGGGTAGAGTGACTGTAGAGCCTACGATTCATATATGGAGTGTATTCAGAAGAGGGTTGAGAAGATCCTTTTGCCTTTCTCCATCAAGGAACCCCTATATCCTTTGGTCATTGAGCAGCCTATAACAATCGACATCCTGAGATATAACAAGCTTTGGGTAGAGAAGGAAGAGTTGCACAAAGAGAATGAAGAGTTAAAACAAGAGATCGGTCAGCTGAAGCATGATAAAGGTGAAGTTGTTTATCTGGCCAAGACGAAGTCAGAATCGTTAACCAAGTTAGAGAAAGAGTTATCTGAGCAGATCAGGGTACGAGAGCGGATCAGTCAGGATCTGAAAAGCACCTGCATCATTTTTAAACATAAGAAGGAGGATTTAGACAGAGCGTATCGAGAGATATCCAAATTCAATGAGCAATGGAATGTTACTTTGACCGCCAACAAGAACAAGGAAGACCAGCTTCGCATGCAGGTTGATAAGCTGAAGGCGCTACTCAAAGTCAAAGATAAAAAAGTAATGGTAGAATCATCCCATAGATACACGATTGAGCAGAAATTCCATGAGACTTTGTCAGTGATTGAGGAGCTCAAGATCCGAGCAGATGTGAAGGATTATCTTCTGATATGTCACAATAGTTTCTTTTCTTCTGTATCTTAATCATCGCCAGATCTGTTGGATGAGATCAACACCTTTTTGTATTCGGATCTTTCTCTTTGTGGTACTCTTGTCCATCTCTACTGCTCTTGTTTTTTGAAACCAGGATCAAGGGGGAGATCTCCCTCTAAATACATAGAAATGTTTGCATTTTGCATCTTGCATTCTCATTTGCATCACAGGTGTTCTCAATGGCCTTTTATTCTTATTTCTGCTTGGTTTTCTTCAGTAACAAGATTGAGGAGTTCAGTTTCCACAGATATCCAACTCGAGGGAATCAACAAAAAGTAATGGATCAGGTTCAGGTTGAATTACAGGAAGTCAGAGCTCGCATGACTCAGTTTATGGAGTTGATGCAGAATGTTGTTAGTGGGCAGGAACAATTGAGAACTATGGTTCATCCGTTGATAGCACGGGTCGACGAATAGGGCATTTTGCATGAAGGACCTGGTGTTATTCCTCCACCGGTTGGTGGGTCTGTTCCATAGGATATTCCTACTATTTTCATACCTCCGGGCGGAGGTGCTGTGAATGAGAATGGTAATGTTGTTGGTGGGAGTGTGTGTGTTGTGCATGGGGCTGCTGGCCCTAATTGGGAAGATCACCAGGGTGACGTCTTTTCCATGAAGGATATGGAGGGTGGTTTGCCAACTGAAGCTGATAGAAGGTTTAAACTGATTGACGAGAAGATGAAGTCTTTCAAGAATCAGAACTCTCTAGATCTTGATATGTCAGATCTTGGTCTAGTTCCTGGGGTCAGGACTCCCCCAAAGTTTAAGGTACCAGATTTTGACAAATACAAAGGGAGGACCTGTCCTAGAGTACACATCCGAGTGTATTTCAGAAAAATGTCCGCGTACTCCGACGATGGAAAGTTGTTAATGCATTTTTTTCAAGATAGTCTGGCAGTAGCGTCTTTGGAATGGTATATGGGGTTGGAGAGAACTCATATCCGCAGCTGGGGAGAATTGGTCGAGGGCTTTGTTCGTCACTATCAGTATAATAGTGATTTAGCACCAAATAGGGTACAATTGCAGAGTTTGTCGTAGAAGAATACTGAGAGCTTCAAGGAGTCCGCCCAAAGATGATGAGATTTAGCAGCGATGGTGCAACCTCCTATGGTGGAAAGAGAATTGATCGACATGGTCATGGCTTCACTACTAGGTGTGTATTTTGAGAAGTTGATTGGTTGTATGTCGGCAGGATTTTCTGATCTAGTAATGGATGGTGAAAGAGTCGAAAGTGGGATTAAGTCTGGAAAGATTCCAAATGGTGGTGGATCCTCTTCGGGAGGAGCAAATAAACCATATTCAGCAAACCCTAAGAGGAGGGAAGGGGATGTAAATGCTATTTCTCACAAGGATAATGGTATAGCGGAATTTCATTGTCATTAACAAGTTGTTACTATGGTTATTCCGGCTGCACCTCAGCAACGAGTTAACGCACCACGACCTTATGCTGCTAGACCAAGAATGGCTGACAGGCAATTTGAGACTCCTCTGATGCCGTATACTCCGTTGTTACAACATTTGTTGTTGTTGCAATTGGTTCAGAAGAGGACTTTGACACCTCTCACTGATACACCGCCTCTTGGTTATGATGAGAACTCCAGATGCGATTTCCACTTGGGTTCCCCGGGCCATAATATTGACAACTGCAAAGCCTTGAAGCACAAAGTTAAGGACTTGCTTTACTCAAAGGCTATCAAGTTCACCAACGAGGGGTCTAATGTGAATCAAAACCCGATGCCAAATCATAGGGTAGCAAGAGCTAATGCTGTTATTGAGGGAGAAAAGATGAATTTGATAACTAATGTTGGGGATTTGAAGACTCCGTTGAGTTTCGTGAAGGCTAATTTGTTAAAGAATGTAGTATTTCCGGGGTGTTCTACTGACTGCTCAGAATGTGAAGCGCAACCTGAAGGCTGTGAACTTTTGAAGAAAGGGATTCAGATAATGATTGCTAAGGGCTATTTACAATTTGACAAGGTTGTAAGAGAAGACGTTGAGGATAAGGTGAGTAACAATGGAAGCGAAGTTGCTACAATCTCTATTCCATACCAGGAATTCAATATTTCAGCGCCTTCTAGGCCAGCGCCGGTTATCATTGATGTTCCTGGACCTGTGTCGTACGAGAGAACTAAAGCCATCCCATGGAACTATGGGGCAGAGGTGTTCTGCAATGGGCAGAAGCAGGAATTGACAAGATCTTCATGCGGGGGTTCTTCGGTTGAGAATATAGTTGGCGTCGGTGGTATCACTAGAAGTGGCAAGATCTTTTCCCCATCAGAGGTTAATACTGATAGGAATGACAAAAGGAAGGGTAAGGTAGTGATGGAGGATAACATCCAACAACAGACTAGCAATGATGTTTTTTTGAAAGACGCGGAGGAATTTATGAGACTCATTCGAAAAAGTGACTACAAGATTGTGGATCACTTAATTCAGACTCCTTCAAAGATTTCCATTTGAAAAAGTGACTACATTATTGAAAATCTTAAATTCAACATATCTACCTCAGGAGATTTTTGTTAATAAGTTAGAGGTATAGTAGCTCATGTAAACGCTAGTAATGGTTTAAGTTTTACAGACCTGGATTTAACTCCTGCTCGGAGGAGCCATAACCATGCTTTGCACATATCAATGGAGCGTAGAGGGTCCTTGCTATGCGCATGTCCTGGTTGATACAGGATCATCCCTCAATATGCTACTGAAGAAGGCATTGATGAAATTAGATACTCAAGGTTTGATATGCACGCCAAGTGATTTGGTCGTGAGGTCTTTCGATGGATCTAAAAGATCAGTGTTTGAGGAGATTACGATGCCTATTTAGGTGGGACCGGAGATCTTTGATGCAACATTTTACATTATGGATATCCAGCCAGCATACAGTTGTTTGCTCGGCCAACCTTGGATACACGCTGCGGGAGCAGTTACTTCAATGTTGCATCAGAAGCTGAAATATATGATGGAAGGGAAAGTTGTTACAGTATGCGGCGAAGAGGATATCATGGTTAGCCATTTGCCATCCTTCAAGTATATGGAAGTGGATGGGGAGATCCACGAAACACTCTGCCAGGCGTTTGAAATAGTTCAAATTCAGGAGAAGCCTCCCGTAAAAGTCAACAACTTAGAGGTTTCCATGTCACCATTCGAGGAAGCCCATGCTATCGTAGAATTCAGTTCTTCTCAGAAGTGGGGCCAAGTTCTTAATATTCCCGTCAAGCAGGACAAGTTCGGCCTGGGATACAAACCCTTCAGTTCTTCTCAAGATACTCCGAGGTACATGGGAACTGTTCAATTCACCAGCGGTGGTGTGATATTCGACAGGATTAATGCCATTGAAGACGACAAAGGTGACAATGATTGTGATATGGATGCCTGGATTCTTCCATGTACTTCTGGCTAGAAGCTGTGCAACTGGACTATTGAAGAAATCATTAATGTTACTACTGCAGAGTAATGTTCATTGTTTTGATTATGTTCAGTCCTACGTTCTGCCCAAGGCATAGTGACCCAATTTATGGGGCCCTTTTGTTATTTGCACTTTATCATAAATAAAGGACGTTTTTCATATTCAAATATTGTGATCCCTATTTTTCTTGTTTTTTTTTGCATTATATTAAACAGAAAAATGGAAATGTGTTTTGTTTGTTGCATCGCATAATAAACATAAACATCATCATGCAGGTCTTTTCTATCATATACCATCGATTCAAATTCAGCTATGGCTTCATATGACTTTGATGATCCCATTTATCAAGCCGAAGAAGAGACTGATGAAGACTGTGAACTATCCAAAGATTTAGCCAGACATCTCAAGCAGGAGGAAAGGATCATTGTGCCTCATCAGGAGAATATTGGAGTCATCAATCTTGGTACCGAAGACGACAAGAAAGAGGTTAGAATTGGGGTTGCATTGGAAGACAGTACTAAGAGAAGATTGGTTGAAATACTCTGTGAGTATAAATATATCTTCGCTTGGTCTTACCAAGACATGCCTGGGCTGGATATAGATATTGTGGTACACCGGTTGCCTCTCTGAGAAGAGTGTCCTTAGTCAAGCAGAAGTTGAGATCGACGAGACCTGACATGGCAGTCAAAATCAAAGAAGAAGTTCAGAAGCAGTTGAATGCTGGTTTTCTTGCTGTCACGAATTACCCTTCGTGGGTCACTAATATTGTTCCTGTGCCTAAGAAAGATGGAAAGGTCAGGATGTGTGTTGACTACAGAGATCTGAATAGAGCGAGCCCGAAAGACAATTTCCTGCTCCCCACATTGATGTGTTGGTTGATAACATCGCTCAATATTCTGTGTTTTCCTTCATGGATGGCTTCTCTGGATATAACTAAATCAAGATGACCCTAGAAGACACGGAGAAAACTACTTTCATTACACTGTGGGGGACTTTTTGCTATAAGGTGATGCCCTTTGGATTGAAGAATTTCAGGGCAACTTATCAGCGAGCAATGGTGACTCTCTTTCATGATATGATTCATCATGAGATCAAAGTATATGTTGATGACATGATTGCGAAGTCACAAACAAAGGAAGGACATCTGGTTAATCTTCTGAAATTGTTTGAAAGGTTAAGGAAGTTCAAGCTGAGACTAAATCCTAACAAGTGCACCTTCGAGGTGAGATCTAGAAAGCTACTGAGGTTCATTATCAGTGAGAGGGGTATTGAGGTAGATCCTGCCAAAATAAAAGCTATACAAGAAATGCCTGAGCCAAGAACGGAAAAAGAAGTTCGTGGTTTCCTAGGGAGGTTGAACTACATTGCAAGGTCCATATCTCATCTTACAGCCACTTGTGAACCAATATTCAAATTGTTGAGAAAAGATCAAACAGTTAGGTGGATTGAAAATTTCCAGAAGGCGTTTGAAAGAATAAAAGAGTATCTGCAAGAACCTCCAATACTCATGCCTCCAGTTGCAAGGAGACCTTTGATAATGTATCTCACGGTTCTTGAGAATTCAATGGGATGTGTGCTTGGTCAACAGGATGAGTCAGGTAGAAAAGAGTACGTCATCTATTACCTAAGTAAGAAATTCACTGATTGTGAGTCGAGATACTCAATGCTGGAAAAAACATGTTGCGCACTCGCTTGGGCAGCTAAGCGTTTGAGGCAATACATGTAAAACCATACAACCCTGTTGATTTCGAAGATGGATCCGATCAAGTATGTCTTTGAAAAGCAAGCACTCTCCGGAAGGATTGTCCGATGGTAAATGGTCTTAACAGAGTATGATATGCAATATGTTTCCCAGAAAGCCATAAAGGGAAGCGTTATGTCATAATATCTTGCTGAATATCCGATTGAGGATTATCAGCCGATGCAATTTGATTTTCTAGACGAAGACGTCATGTTTTTCAATATGAAAGATTGTGATGAGCCTTTACCTGACGAGGGTCCTGAGATTGGATCTTAGTGGAAGTTGGTTTTCGACGGAGCTGTTAATTCATATGGTAATGGAATCGGTGTATCATTACAACTCCTCACGATTCTCACATACCGTTTACTTCCCGATTGATATTTGATTACACCAATAATGAAGCCGAGTATGAAGCGTGCATTATGGGCTTAGAAGAGGCCATTGATCTGAGGATTAAGAATCTGGATGTATATGGTGATTCAGCACTAGTGGTCAATCAGATTAAAGGAGATTCGAAAACTCGTTAGGCCAACCTGGTGCCTTACAAGAACTATGCAAGGAGGCTGCTGCTATTCTTTGATAGAGTTGAGTTTCATCATGTACTGAGGGCTGAAAATCAAATGGAAAACGCCTTGGCAACATTACCATTGATGTATAAAGTGAATTTCTAAAATGAAGCTCCAGCTATCACCATCATGTGTCTTGACCGAGCCACCTTTGTGTTTGCAATTGAGAAGGTATCAGATGGAAAGTCTTGGTATTTTGATATCAAGCATTTTATCAAGAATCAAGAGTACTCACCTGGGGCACCTAGTAAAGATAAGAAGACTCTGAGGAGGTTAGCCAGTAACTTCTATCTGAACAAAGATGATGTGCTATACAGGAGAAAATTTGACATGGTCTTACTGCATTGATGAGCATGAAGTAGGCCTGTTGATGGATGAAGTCCACGAGGGATCTTTTGGTACACATGCCGGTGGACATGCTATGGCCAAAAAATTATTAAGAGTTGGGTATTATTGGAGACTATGGAATCCGATTACTTCAAATACGCCAGAAAATGCCATAAATTCCATATTTATGCTTATAAGGTGCATGTGCCACCGACCCCTCTGAATGTGTTAACATCTCCTTGGCCCTTTGCTATGAGGGGCATTGATATGATTGGGAAGATCGAGTTGACTGCTTCTAATGGGCATCGCTTTATTCTGGTTTCCATTAATTACTTTTTACGAAATGGGTAGAAGCAGCTTCCTTTGTCAATGTCACAAAACAGGTGGTCGCCCGACTCATAAAGAAGGATATCATTTGTCGTTATGGAATTTCGGAGAGAATCATTACTGATAATGGTTCAAATTTGAACAACAATATGATGAAGGAACTGTGCCAGAGTTTCAAGATTGAGCATCACAACTCTTCTCCATATCGTCCGAAGATGAATGGTGTTGTCGAGGCAGCTAACAAGAATATCAAGAAGATTATCTAGAAGATGGTTGTAACCTATAAGGATTGACACGAGATTTTGCATTTTGCTCTTCATGGTTATCGTACTTCGGTGCATACATCAACTGGGGCAACTCCTTTCTCACTGGTGTATGGTACAAAGGAAGTCTTACCATTAGAAGTTGAGATTCCTTCTTTAAAGGTATTATATGATGTGGAGCTTGATGAAGCTGAGTGGGTGCAAGCCAGGTTGAATCAACTGGGCCTAATTGACGAGAAGCGATTGGAAGCCATTGCTCATGGCTGGTTGTACCAGAGTAGGATGAAGAAAGCCTTTGATCAGAAAGTGTGTCCTCGGTGCTTCCAGACAGGTGATTTGGTGTTGAAAAGGATCCTCCCTCCTCAAATAGATCAAAGAGGAAAATGAACTCCAAACTATGAAGGTCCATATGTGGCAAGAAAGGTTTTCTTTGGTGAATCCTTATTATTATCTACCATGGATGGTGAAGATTTTACGTCCCCTGTGAATGCAAACGTAGTTAAAAAATACTTTGCTTAAAAGAGACCCGTTGGACAGAAAAAGAAAAGTCTAGGCAAAAATGGGGCATCCTGGCGAACCATAAAAAGGAAAAGGTTCGGGGAAAATTAGGGGTAAAAGAAAAAGAATGAACCCGCAAGGTTGAAAACCTGAAAATGCGACCTTGGCAAATATGGGTATCCTGGTGGATTGAAAAGCCGAAAGGGAGATCCTGGTAAAAGTTAGGGATTTGAAAGCAAATGACTGCGGTCTATGTTTGATCTGCAAGCTTATACAATACATGGTTATCCCGAAGAAAAGGAATCAGTCCAGTCAGTCTTTTCAGAAGGCGAAACATTGGGGAACATCGAAGACATACAGGTCATAGTTGGATCAACACATGGTGGTTGTCTGTTTCCATATTGCCAACATTTGTGTATATTCTTTTTGCTTTTTGTGCAATTACATCCTTTCAGGAACTGCATTCAAATTATAAATTTCCTATTTACAGGCCTTTTATCAATAAAGTATTCACTTTAGTCAGAAAGCTTTTCGTTCTTGTTTTTACTTTTACTATTTTGTTTGCAAAAACGTCTGATATTTTTTATGAACATTACAAGTGAAAACATAAGGCTTTACAGAGCATAATAAAAGCAATGGATTTTCTTGAGCGATAAATATCATGAATGGTAACTGAGGTAATCATTTCACATGTGGGGTATCCTTTTATTTCTTGTTTGTTATAGGATGGCATGATCCTCTCCCCGGAAGAGCTTTTCTTCCCAACAGTGAAGTTCTAACGGTAATGCATGGTGAATTATTCCTCCCTTAGCAGGAGTTTAGAGTTGTATTTCCCAGCCGAAGTAGATTCGTACTACTCAACGAGTGTTCGAGGGTTGGTTACTTCAAATAGAATGTAGTTAGACATTTGTTCAACAAAGATTGTTGTTTTCCCATAGCAGAGATTTTGTCTTCCCCACATAATCTTATTATTGAATCAGAGGTGGTGTCACCAGAGGAGGTGTGTAGCATATCTCCAGCAAAGCAGAGTTTCTGTCTCCCAAAAAGGGTAATCCCTAGTAGGGTGGATTTGTTCTCAACATATTCCTAGCAGAGTAAGGTTGAAGGATATTCCCTCGACAGTAAGGCAGATTTCAACTCGGTATTGCTCTCCAACAGAGTCTACACTCTGGCGCCTCGCCTCAGCAAGATCAGTATTCATGAACTTCTTCCCCGAGCAGAGTTTAGTGTTGATTCCCTCGACAGGTACCTCAACAGCAAATTGGTATTGCCAGCAAAGTCCAATGGTCATTGGCATCTTTCAAGATCATTTTTCGGGACGAGCTCCCAACGAATGGTTGGAATCTTCAGTAGAAGTCTCTGATATCCCCTACAGGGCGAATTGTTACTTGTATGTCCCCGGAAAGGTAGATTATTATTCTTGCATTCCAAGCAGAGTGGAATCTTCAGCAGAAGCTTGTTATCACCACCAAGTTGGATTTTTTAGTGCTATTCTTGATTCCTCACTGAGTGGAGTTTTGGTGTTTTCCCCAGCAGGGTGAAGTTTTTGGGAGAGCCATCCAGGGCGTACTCCTTAGTAGAGTTGGTTTGCTGGTCTTCTCAGCACTCCTCCGGGTTGTGTTCCTTTGCATTTGCATTTTGCATAGCATCCTCCCAAATGTGTAGCATTTCCATTTTGTATGGAGCATTACACTATTTTCAAACATATGCATTTGAAGCATAAGCCATGTTTGATACCTTTGGTTCCAGTTGTCTCTTCAATAGATGATGGTTATTCAGGAGATTTTCATGTTATACCCGTCAGGGTGGATCTTTTGGTGGTTCATCTTATTGGGTTCTTTCCTCAGCTGAGTCGTTTATTTAAACGTTATTATCTTTGGCAGAGTCATTTGTTTAAGCCTCTTTTTCCCCGTCGGAGCATTTCTTTGCAGGTTATGAGTCGGTTGATTCCATTTTCTTGCCTATTCCGGGTGTGTCATTCCAACTCTTGATTGGTAACCCCCAACTTAGTTCGTGAATTTGTATGGATGTTATCCCAACTTTTGGTTGGTAACCTTTGCTTTATTCCAACTTTTGGTTGG
This sequence comes from Lathyrus sativus, assembly GCA_963859935.3. Classification (NCBI taxonomy): domain Eukaryota; kingdom Viridiplantae; phylum Streptophyta; class Magnoliopsida; order Fabales; family Fabaceae; genus Lathyrus; species Lathyrus sativus. The sequence continues at coordinate 650,470,055 of OZ012738.1, read as the reverse complement.
TAAATTTTTGTTGATGTTATTTCAACTCTTGGTTTGTAATCTTCATTTCATGAGTGTTATCGCAACTTTTGGTTGGTAACCTTTGTTTCATTCCAACTTTTGGTTGGTAGTCCATTGGTGGTTAGATGTTACCCCAACATTTGGTTGGTAGTCTTCTTTTATTCCCCGATGGAGTTGTTATCCTAACTTTTAGTTGGTAATCCGTGGCTTGTTGGATATTGTTCCAACTTTTGGTTGGTAAGGTTTTGTTGATGTTATTCCAACTCTTGGTTGGTAATCTTCAGTTTGTGGGAGTTATCCCAGCTTTTGGTTGATAACCTTTACCTCGATCTCAACTTTTGGTTGATAATCCATCGGTGAGTTTCTTTTTCCCCGGCAGAGTTGCTATTCCATCTTTTGGTTGGTAGTCTTCATTCTTAGGTGTGATCCCAACTTTTGGTTGGTAGCCTTTGCTTGATTCCAACTTTTGGTTGGTAAATTTTGTTGACGTTATCCCAACTTTTGGTTGGTAGTCCTTGGTTTCTCCTGTGGAGTTTGTTATTCCAACTTTTGGTTGGTAGTCTTCGTTGTGGTCAGTTTGCCCTCGATCGGTGTTCCAGTGATTCCAACTTTTGGTTGGTGGCTTTATTTGATTCCAACTTTTAGTGGATAATCCCCAGCTGAGTCTAAAGCTTTGTCGATATTATTCCGACTTTTGGTCGGTAATCTGCCTTTCCTGGATGTTATCCCAACTTTTGGTTCGTAGTCTTCAGTTTCCCCTGCGGAGTCGTTATTCCAACTTTTGGTTGGTATTCTTCGTGGTGTTGAGTTCGCCTTTGTGTGGCATTCCAATGTTATTCCCACTTTTGGTTGGTAACTCTCGTTTCCTTGTGGATATTATTCCAACTTTTGGTTGGTATTCTTTGTTTTAAGTTGATGATTCCAACTTTTGGTCGGTAGTCTTCCTTTATTGGTACAAATATTGGGGTTAGTGTCTTTCTCCCTCAGAGTTCGTCTTTGGTCGGTGTTCAGGTGATTCTAACTTTTGGTTAGTAGCCTTGTTCTTCATTTTTTGAGTTGGATGTTATCCTTTGCAAGATTCGAATTGATTCCAACTTTTGGTTGGTAGCTTGTGTTCGATGTTATTTTATACAGTGATTTTAACTTTTGGTTGGTAGCTTGTGTTCAACTTTGTTCGGTGTTCGGATGATTTCACCTTTTAGTTGGTAGCTTGTGTTTATTACCTTTCATTGTATTCCGATCTTTGGTTAGTATACCCCCTGGTGAGGTCGCTATTTTCAGGATGTTATTCCCCATCATTTCTCCTTCACTCAATGTGCCGGTGATTCCAACTTTTGGTTGGTAGCCTTTGTTGTTCCAACTCTTGGTTGGTAGTGTTTGGTTTTTATCCCCGAGGAGTAACCTTTATCCCATCTTTTGGTTAGTATCCTTGGTTATTATCTTCTGGTAGATAGCCTTCCCCGCAAAGTTATCTGTTGAGGCTTATCTTCGTCCCCAGTGGAGTTGTCTTTTCCCTCAGGTTGTAAGTCCGTTGATTGCACTTCCTGCAGGTTCTTGATTTGATTTTTGTCCCCTAGAAGGTTACCTTTGGTCAAAATTCTTGTTAGACCAACTCTTGGTTGCTATTCTTTGGTTGTTTATCCCAACTCTTGGTTGTTACTCGTTGGCTGTTTATCCCAACTCTTGGTTGGTATCCTTCGCTTCATTCTAACTTTTGGTTTGTGTCCGGCGGATTCTTTCCAACTTTTGGTTGGTATTTTTTTCATCTTGGATTGTTATCCTCAGCGTGTCGCATCCTAACTATTGGTTGATAATCATTTTTTTGCATCCCTATAGGTTGCAAATTTTCCGGGTTCTTTTGGTATTCAATCACTTTTTACCTTGAATGTTTGAAAGTCGTTGCTATCACCCCTTCAAGTTCAAGTCAATTGAATAGGGGAAGTTGTAGCACCCCAAAGTTTGTTGCATCATTTCTTGGTTTACTGGCTTATGTTTCTCTGCATTTTGCATTTCTGGATATCATAGCATTGGTTCTTGAGACATGGGATCAATGTGTTTCTGTGGCTTAGGGTTCCCTTTTGTTGCAAGAGTTCAAAAAACGAGCATCAGAGGCTCCGACATTTATTTTGCCCAGTGATCGAGCGGTCGATTTTATTCTTTTTAACAGGTTATTTTCTGCTCATGAGACGGTGTACAGGCTATCTCAAGCATTCTCACGGTTATAATATCCAAGGATAAGTTTCAGAGGCTTAACGGGGCTCAGAACAGGTGTCAGCGGGAGATTATACAAGATTCCCTCCATTTGGCGCCATTTTTGGACATTTTTTGAATGTGGTAACCGGTTACCACATATGGGTAATCACTTAGCCTGGGCGAAATTTGCCAAGAAATTTCAGTTTTCAGCATTGCAAGTTTTCCAATCATTTTCAACCATTGATTTCACATGATCATCATGGAAGGATCTAGAATTGTTCCAATTTTCACCATTTCCCTCCAAATTTCAAACACTCCATTCCTAATTTCCATTCCAAATACTAATCCACATTCCAAACTATATTTTGATTCTAAACCTATAGCTTATTTAAGTGAATTTGCTTCAAACCTCACACAATTAACCTTCATTTTCTGATTTCACACTCATTCTTGAGAATTTGCTCTCAACTTTTTCACTCCCAAAACCACCATTAAAGCTCTTTCCACTTGATTTCATTTATTTTACATTGGAATCATTGAATTCTATAGCTAAACCTCCATCATTCATCTCCATTATATATGTACTTCCTCTTTTAAAACAATATTAAAACAATATATTGTACGCATATATATATATATATATATATATATATATATATATATATATATATATATATATATATATATATATATATATATATATATATAAATTTGTTGGAGGGAAAAAAAAAACAGACACACACATATATATATATATATATATATATATATATATATATAAAATAAAAATGTGTTAAAGGAGTATTTTCATTTTCTATGCATTTAGATAAACTCGGATATTTCATGTTGAATGGTTCATGGTCTAGTCGAGTAGTTTTGCTATATACTTAGCTATAGAATTATTCATTTAATATATTGACTCTTTTATTATTATAAATTAATATAATTAGATATTCGCGTATTAAAACCAATGGCATTTCCTTAATATATGTACTTGTTGTAAATGGATCCTCTTGTAAACCAATGGCATTTCTTGAATAAAGTTTGAATTTACTTGTCCGTTTCAAATTGTAAACTAAATATTTATGAAATAAAGTTCAAAAAAAAATATTTATTCACTTCTTATTCGTAAATTTTAAATATCTATGAATAATAATTCAAAAATTATTTAAATTCACCCCTTAGATGTAAATTATAAATACTTATGAATAAAGCTTCAAAAATATTTAACTCACTTCTTAGTTGTAAATTATAAATATTCACGAATGATATTCACAAATATTTAAACTCACTTCCCTTTTTGTATTGGACAATATTGTGAATGAGACCCACCCTCTTTATATTAACTGACCTTTTACCGTAACCTGATTAAATCTGACCAAAACTCAAACCGAGTTCCCGCTTTCAAAATAACCTTAGCAATATCCGCTTCCCCTTTAATCCCAAAATTACAAACTCCACGTGAAATGACCGAAATGCCCCTGGGACCAAATCTGAAGTCTTGGAAGTCCATTTAGCCTGATTAAAGTCAAAACCCTAGTCTGAGGGGATTGTCAACTCTTCTGACCAATTATGAATTTTGTGAACCTTGTGAACCTTCTTGGAACACAAAGTCTTGTATTGTGAGGGCAAATTTTGGGGTGCAACAGCTGCCCCTGTTCAATTTTCTGAAACCTGAGGGGTTAGATTGGTATATTTGCCAGTCGTAACCTGGAAGGTTGAAGGGGATTGAACACAAAAGCCCAAAAATTTGCACTCACCAGTGCATGGAGTGATGTTGATGGTTGGTTGAACATGATTGAGTGGGCTTAAAGATGCCACTAGGGGAAAGTTCTTCAGTAGTATAATGAGAACTGTCAGGAGTCTGGAGTAATACTGATGTAACAGCATGTCTTCATGAGGATAGAGCAATCAATAATGATAACCCTAAAGCAGTCTTGAAGTGATAAATCTGACCTCAGGAGGATAGAGCAATCAATAGCTCTAAAGCAGTCTTGAAGTAATAATGGCTTCAGGAGGATAGAGCAATCAATAGCTCTAAAGCAGTCTTGAAATAATAATGTGATATGTCTTCAGGAGGGTAGAGCAATCAATAGCTCTAAAGCAGTCTTGAAGTAATGATTTCAGGAGGATAGAGCAATGGATAGCTCTAAAGCAGTCTTGAAATAATAATGTAATTTCAGGAGGATAGAGCAATGGATAACTCTAAAGCAGTCTTGAAATAATTAGATGGCTTCAGGAGGATAGAGCAATGAATAGCTCTAAAGCAGTCTTGAAGTAGTAATATGACCTCATGAGGATAGAGCAATGAATAGCTCTAAAGCAGTCTTGAAATAATAATGTGATATGTCTTCAGGAGGATAGAGCAATCAATAGCTCTAAAGCAGTCTTGAAGTAATAATGTGATATGTCTTCAGGAGGATAGAGCAATCAATAGCCCTAAAGCAGTCTTGAAGTAATGATTTCAGGAGGATAGAGCAATGGATAGCTCTAAAGCAGTCTTGAAATAATAATGTAATTTCAGGAGGATAGAGCAATGGATAACTCTAAAGCAGTCTTGAAATAATAATGTGATATGTCTTCAGGAGGATAGAGCAATCAATAGCTCTAAAGCAGTCTTGAAGTAATGATTTCAGGAGGATAGAGCAATGGATAGCTCTAAAGCAGTCTTGAAATAATAATGTAATTTCAGGAGGATAGAGCAATGGATAACTCTAAAGCAGTCTTGAAATAATAATGTGATATGTCTTCAGGAGGATAGAGCAATCAATAGCTCTAAAGCAGTCTTGAAATAATAATGTAGTTTCAGGAGGATAGAGCAATGGATAACTCTAAAGCAGTCTTGAAATAATTAGATGGCTTCAGGAGGATAGAGCAATGAATAGCTCTAAAGCAGTCTTGAAGTAGTAATATGACCTCATGAGGATAGAGCAATGAATAGCTCTAAAGCAGTCTTGAAGTAATAATTTCAGGAGGATAGAGCAATGGATAGCTCTAAAGCAGTCTTGAAATAATTAGATGGCTTCAGGAGGATAGAGCAATGAATAGCTCTAAAGCAGTCTTGAAATAATTAGATGGCTTCAGGAGGATAGAGCAATGAATAGCTCTAAAGCAGTCTTGAAGTAGTAATATGACCTCATGAGGATAGAGCAATGAATAGCTCTAAAGCAGTCTTGAAGTAATAATTTCAGGAGGATAGAGCAATGGATAGCTCTAAAGCAGTCTTGAAATAATTAGATGGCTTCAGGAGGATAGAGCAATGAATAGCTCTAAAGCAGCCTTGAAGTAGTAATATGACCTCATGAGGATAGAGCAATGAATAGCTCTAAAGCAGTCTTGAAGTAATAATTTCAGGAGGATAGAGCAATGGATAGCTCTAAAGCAGTCTTGAAATAATTAGATGGCTTCAGGAGGATAGAGCAATGAATAGCTCTAAAGCAGTCTTGAAGTAGTAATATGACCTCATGAGGATAGAGCAATGAATAGCTCTAAAGCAGTCTTGAAGTAATAATTTCAGGAGGATAGAGCAATGGATAGCTCTAAAGCAGTCTTGAAATAATTAGATGGCTTCAGGAGGATAGAGCAATGAATAGCTCCAAAGCAGTCTTGAAGTAGTAATATGACCTCATGAGGATAGAGCAATGAATAGCTCTAAAGCAGTCTTGAAGTAATAGGATGATTTCAGGAGGATAGAGCAATCAGTAGCTCTAAAGCAGTCTTGAAGTCATGAGAGGCTATCAGGAGGATAAAATAACCCTGAGGTTACAATAAAGCAGTCCCAAAGTAATAAGAAGCTCATCAGGAGGATAAAGTAACCCTGAGGTTACAATAAAGCAGTCCCAAAGATCATAAGATTGTTTGTTGGATAATTAACCTGAAAACAAGGTAGCATTCTGTATAACAACATTAGTTTATGCTTTATGTATGCATGTATGACATGATGCACTTAGGTAATGTACTATAGACATATATGTTATGGTATGATGTAAATGATGTATGTATGCTATGACACTGCTGGAAGTGTCTGGATATCCTTGTATAACAACTGCTGGCCAAGGAAAATAAATCCCGATTCGTTGTTGAAGAATACATAACCCTCCGTCTGCTGGGGATAACAAGGTATAGATAACCTCCCGTTGTTGGGGATAACACGGTATAGATAACCTCCCGTTGTTGGGGATAACATGGTATAGATAACCTCCCGTTGTTGGGGATAGTAGGGTAAGTATAACATCCCGTCTTCGTTCATCGTGCCCTTATTGGAAAGTAATTTCCCGTATATCCGTATGAGGATAAAAGAGATAGATATAAATTCCAGGGGAGATTAGACTTTGTGAAAATGGATTAGTCCTACTGATGGTTTGTAACTGTCTTGTAAAGATGAACCGGCGAAGCTTCGTTGAAATCCTTCCCTCGTTCGTCCTTAGTAAATACTATTACTGCATTTTCATGCATTTCTGGTAAACATCAATCATATTCAAAGGCATACATACATTCAAACACAACCAATGGACGTTTCGCTTATGTAAATAGGGTAAAAGTAAATCTGGATTCAAAAGATGGAATTTATTTATATCAAAAGTGACCCATACACGGGTAAGTTTGTACAAGGAGACATAAACCCTAGTAAGAGAATTTTGTCATGAAGTTTTACAAAAAGAATTAGCTATGTGGGAAATAATCCTATTGAGTTTCAATTCTACTATTGCCACTCAAGTATCTCATCTTCTTGCTGTTGAGACGGAAACGATTGGATTGAGCTTTATCTGTTTGAGCTTGAGTAAGTAGTACAACTGGTTGCAGTTTCATGAGTGATCCAAACGAGACATAGTCATACGCTTTAATCCCTAACTTTTGCCTGGATTGCCCTTTCAGGTTTTCAATCCACCGGGATACCCTTTTTTGCCCAAGCCGCCTTTTCAGGTTTTCGACTTGCCGGGTGTACATCTTTTTATATATATATCCCTAATTTTTGCCCAAACCCTTTTGGTTTGCCGGGATGCCCTTATTTTTGCCTAGGCCTGTCAACCTAGCGGGTCTCTTTTTATGCGTAGTATTTTTTAACTATGTCTGCGTTTACAGGTTGTGGGAAGTCTTCACCATCCCAGCTGATCTCACACATAGATGCCATGGTGGCCAATGCGTCTGCCAACTGATTCTCTCTTCGTGGAATATGTCCAAAAGTAATCTCTTTGAAATGTGGGATCAAAGACAACACATGTTCTCTGTAAGGAATGAGATTATCATGCTTTGTATCCCAATCTCCTTTAATCTGACTTACTACCAGAGCTGAATCTCCATATACCTCAAGGAACTGAATCTTCATATCAATAGCAACTTGCATACCCATGATACATGCCTCATACTCAGCCATGTTATTGGTACAATAGAAACAAAGTCTGGCAGTAATCGGGGTATGACAACCTTCAGGGGAACTAATCACAACACCAACACCATTACCATGTGCATTGGAGGCACCATCAAAAACCATAGTCCATCGGGATCCTTGTTCAGGTCCGTCATATTGTCCAGGTTCTTTGGTAACAGACATAATGTCTTCATCAGGGAACTCAAAATTCATTGACTGGTAATCACCTACTGCTTGATGAGCCAAATGATCAGCAACAACACTCCCCTTAATGGCCTTCTGAGTAGTATACTGTATATCATATTCCGTCAAGATCATTTGCCATCTTGCAATTCTTCCGGAAAGAGCAGGTTTCTCAAATATGTACTTGATTGGATCCATCTTCGAAATCAACAAGGTAGTATGGGTCAACATATACTGTCTTAGTCGGCGAGCAGCCCATGCCAAAGCGCAGCAAGTTTTCTCGAGCAGTGAGTATCTTGTTTCACAGTCGGTAAACTTTTTGCTAAGGTAGTATATTGCCTGCTCTTTTCGACCAGACTCGTCATGTTGCCCCAATACACACCCCATTGAGTTGTCTAATACTGTTAAATACATAATCAAGGGTCTTCCATCAACTGGTGGCATTAAAATTGGAGGTTCTAGCAAATATCTCTTGATTTCATCAAAGGCAGTCTGGCACTCATCATTCCATTCCATCACCTGATCTTTCTTCAACAACTTGAAGATTGGCTCACAGATGGTAGTTAATTGGGAAATAAATCTTGCAATGTAGTTCAATCGTCCCAAGAAACCTCTAACCTCCTTCTCAGTACGGGGAGCTGGCATCTCTCGTATAGCTTTCACTTTTGCAGGATCCACTTCAATACCTTTTCCACTGACAATGAAACCCAGGAGCTTTCCAGATCTAACTCCAAAAGTACACTTGTTTGGATTTAATCTCAACCTGTATTTCTTCAACCTCTCAAACAACTTGTGCAGATGATCAAGATGTTGTTCTTCATTCTGAGACCTGGCTATCATATCATCCACATATACCTCTATCTCATGATGAATCATATCATGAAACAAAGCCACCATAGCACGCTGATATGTTGCCCCTACATTCTTCAAATCAAATGGCATTACCTTATAGCAAAAGGTGCCCCACTGTGTCACAAATGTAGTCTTCTCCATATCTTCAGGTGCCATCTTGATTTGATTGTAACCAGAGAAACCATCCATAAAAGAGAATACCTTATGCTGAGCAGTGTTGTCTACCAGAATATCAATATGAGGAAGTGGAAAGTCATCTTTAGGGCTAGCCTTGTTCAGATCTCTGTAGTCTATACACATACGTACCTTACCATCTTTCTTAGGAACTGGTACCACATTTGCAACCCACTGAGGATAAGAAGTTACGGCCAAGAACCCTGCATTGAATTGTTTCATTACCTCTGCTTTGATCTTTTCTGACATTTCAGGACGCATGCGACGAACCTTCTGCTTCTTTGGACGACAATCTTCTTTCACTGGCAAACGGTGAACCACAATGTCTGTATCCAACCCTGGCATATCTTCATAAGACCAAGCAAAGATCTCCACATAGTCACGTAGCATCTGAATCAACCTGCTCTTGACACTGTCCTCTAAATCAGCCCCTATCTGGACCTCTTTTCTGTTTTCTTCAGTTCCCAGATTCACAACTTCGACCGGCTCTTCATGTGGCTGTATAGCTTTCTCTTCTTGTTGTAACAACCTAGCAAGCCCTACAGGTATTTCACAATCGTCCTCGTTTCCGTCTTCAGTTTGATAGATCGGATTCTCGAAATTGTAATTGGCAATAGTAGAACTGTTATCAACTGGATCCAGAGTGGATGAGGATCTGCATTTTAGTGACGTGGGTGTGTGTAAGAACACATAGCTGATAAAGCAAAAATAAAAGAAAAAGAAAGACAAGGAACACAATATTTACGAAAACGAAACGTCCACTGATTTTATTGAATGAAGTATGCAAATGAAATGATGACCCGTAACAAGCACACCATTGTGCCCCGGGTAAGGCACATGGCTTGAAAGTTTTAATTGTTCCAGAAATTACAAATTTAAAAACATAACACAGTAATAGTATTTACTCCTGACTAAAGGAGATAGGGATAACATCTTTAGCTTTCCAATTATTGAGTCCAGCACCCACAGTAGGAAAAATCCATGCCTCCAAGTTGTGGTCTTCATCTTGATCTCCCACAGCATTGATAACCCCTTGATTGGTGATACGAACAGCACGGGCACGACGGACAGCCTTCTGGGACTCTGCAGTGAAACCCAAACCAAACTTGTCAGACTTGTATGGAATATCAGAAAGCTGACCCCAAATAGTACAACCACCTTCTTCCACCACAGCTTTTGCATCATTGAGGGAGGCCATTGCCATTGTTGGAGGGTTTCTGATGACCACAGGAACCTTCTTCACAGCAGGAGGAGTCACACAATCCTTAACAGCCCAGGGAACCACTTCAAATGACTGACATGGAGTTTCAATGTATTCACCTTCTACTTCCAGATACTTGAAAGTGTTTACATGGCTGACAAAGTATTCTTCCTCTCCAAAGACAGTAACAACTTTTCCATTCACCGGATATCTCAACTTTTGATGTAATGTGGAGGTCACAGCACCTGCCCCATAGATCCAGGGACGACCAAGCAGACATGAGTACGAAGGACGAATATCCATCACATAGAATGTAGCAGTAAACACCTGAGAGCCAACCTTGATTGGAAGATCAATTTCCCCATGCACTACTCTTCTAGAACCATCAAAAGCCTTTACCACAATATTACTGGGCTTCAATACCGTATCTTCAGGACTCAGCTTGTTCAGGACTTCCTTAGGCAACACATTCAGAGAGGAACCATTGTCTATCAGCACATGAGACAGGGTAGTGCCCCTGCATTCAATTGAAATATGCAAGGCCCTGTTATGATCCCTCTTGGCAGGGGTCAAGTCAGCATCAGAAAATCCTAACCCGTTGTCATAGGTCAGGTGAGCAACACAATTCTCAAACTGGTCCACAGAAATTGCACTGGGTACATGAGCCATCTTTAGAAACTTGATCAATGACTTGGCATGAGCCTCAGAACATAATAACAGGGAGAGCATAGAAATCTTTGAGGGAGTATGCCCCAGCTGATCAACAATATCATAATCACTCTTGCGAATGATTTTCAATACTTCTTCCATCTGCTTAGAGAGGTCATCAGCAGCTGGCACATCAGTAGATACAGGCTCAATAACAGGACCCTTGCCCCGAGCATCAGTGGTGGAAGTAACAGCAGGAGTAACTGCACTCTTAGAAGCAACTGGAGGAGAGAAGACTCTTCCACTACGAGTGATCTTGCTAGATCCAGCAATATTATCAATGTCAACAGGCATATCAGGTAAAGGCTCCTGCTTGACACCATGGATGTAAACATCAGACCCATAGTGCCAAGGCACAGCTTTGTCAGATGTATAAGGAATAGGACCAGGAGTGGTAATGATCAGAGGAGCTACTCTGGCTTCAGCAACAACTTTCACAGGACCTTCAGCAGTAATCTTGATTGGGCCCTGATGAGTGATTTTAATGGGACCCTTTGAAGTGATTCTTAGTGGTACTTTGTCAACCATGTCAACCTCTTCAATCTTCTTACCCTGAGTCAGATGATCCACCATACTTTCTACAGATGCTGGTCTTCTTTCAAACACTATAGTATATTTATCCATGAGACGTTGAATCCCATCTCTCAAAATGAAGCAACTATCCGGCTTATAGGTACAATATAGACAATCTTCATGACAACCTGGAAAGATCCCAGCTTGTACTAACCTCTTTTTGATAACAGACAATGGTGTGCTCAACTCCATAACTGAATAGACATGCAGATCTTCATCAATATCTTCATCAATGGCGTTGACAGTCTTCTCGTGATTTGGCATTGGAGCTGTAATCACATTTGGAGTACCTGGTGGATCAAACTCAATTTCTCCAGCATCAATCATATCCTGAATTTTGTTCTTCAAGACCCAGCAGTTATTAGTATCATGTCCTGGACAGTTTGAATGATATGCACATCGTGCATTGGGATTGTACTTGGGAGAGGTAACATTGGGATTCTGAGGAGCCTCCCTCAGGGTAATAAGTTCAGCCTTCAACAAGTGTTGCAATGCCTGAGCCATTGACATGTTGATCTTCGTGAACTGTCTTCTAGCCCTCTGTTGGTTGCCTTGAGGCTGCTCTGTTGTTGCAGGAGTTGGATTTGAAATATGAACTGCACTAACAGACTGATGCCTTCTGTTACGATCAGGCTGACCATACACAGCATTAGATTCTTTCTTCCCAGTGGGAGGCTTCTTTGCAGCACCTGATGAAGAAGTGCCCACTTGGATCTTACCACTCTTGATACCATTCTCTACTCGCTCTCCTGTCATGATCAACTCAGTGAAGCCAGATGATGAGCTTCCAATGAGATGACTGTAAAACGGACCATTCAGCGTACACATGAACATATCAACCAACTCCCTATCATTCAAAGGGGGTTGAACTCTTCCAGCTAAGTCTCTCCACTTCTGAGCATACTCCTTAAAGCTTTCTTTGGCACCCATAGACATGCTTTGAAGCTGCATGCGAGTGGGGGCTAAGTCAGCATTGTATTGATACTGCTTGTAGAAAGCTTCAGCAAGGTCATTCCAATCTCTGATGTTGACACTCTCCAACTGATAATACCACTCTAGCTGAGCTCCAGATAAACTCTCTTGAAAGAAATGGATCCACAACTTTTTATCAGCAGTGTGGGGTTGCATTCTTCTGACATAAGACCTCAGATGCAATTTGGGACAAGAGACCCCATCATAGACAACAAATGTAGGAACTTTGAACCCAATGGGTATGACCACCCCAGATATCAAGCTCAAATCCTCAAAATCCAGCCCAGATGATTTCTGTAATTCCATAGCATCCATTCTATCCACCAGCATCTTGAATTTGTCTTCGTTAGGCTCATGGTAGTAGTTAGCCTCAGAATCAGAGTCCCCCATAGTGTTGTGGAGACTGCCTCTCTCCTGCTCAGATTCTTCAGATTCATAGTCTTCAACATGTTCCTTGGTCTTGACAGGACCTTTGAACCTTCTTCCCATGTTGAGCAACCCAGCAGACCTTCTAGCCTTCTTAGTCTTCTTGGCCAGCAGTGTCTTCAATTCATCCTGCCCCTTGGATAGGTTCAGGATCAGCTCTTGGAACTGTGCATTCTGTGCCTGGAGATCCTTAACTGATTGTTCAAGAGCCATTGCTGAAATAAACAGCGAGAAAATGAGAAACCTGTGCACAATTATAAACCTGTGATGCAATGATATGGGAATGCATATGCAATGTTTTCAAGGACCGCAGGATTTAAATTTGCTTAAACAAACAAGAAAGTAACTTTTTATTAGTAATAACTTGTTTTGCCTTTTAGGCTTACAAAAAATGAAAACGAAATAAGTACAAAAGATGGGGTTTTAAGTCTCCCATGGACGTTTCCTCTTTGTGTTGAGGTATGAGTTGAGGTTTCGTTCCTCATGAAGTAGCTTTGTTAGCTCTAGGATCCTTGCTTGGCTTGCTTTGTAATGAGCCTCGAAAGTATCCCTTTGCTCTTTCAGTTGGATCCATGATCTCTGCAAGTCTTCCATATCAGTAGGCATGTCCGGGTGAAGGATGGTATAAGCTGTGTCTCCTTCAGCAACAGGTTCCATGGTAACTGGTAGGATGGCAGGGTATGGCATCATGAGTGTTTGAGCACGAGATCGTACCCATCTGAGATAAGCCTCCATAGGAATAGTGTACTTAGGCTCCAGTGTCTTGCTGTCAATCCTGTTTACCTTTCCCCAAGCTCGGATGAATCTCTGACGGTAACCCTGAAGATCGTTGTCGTAATCAAACACAATGCCCTGAATCAACATGTCATGTGGACCATCACTCCGGGCGTAACCAAACTGTCGTAAAGCTAGAGATGGGTTGTAGGTGATGCCTCCTCTTATGCCTAGAAGTGGCACATTAGGAAACTCCCCACAACGGTCAATGATGGTGACATTCTCCATAGATCTGGAGCACCAATGGATGTCTGAGTGAGAAAGTGACATGATCCTCTTGGACCATCTGAACCCTTGCTCATTCTTCATTACTGAGCGAGGAAAGTGAGAAATAAACCACCTAGAAAGTAAAGGTATGCAGCACATCAAAGTTCCTCTTGCCCTTGTAGTACGGGGGTGAAGAGAATGTAGGATGTCTCCAAGTAAGGTAGGCACTGGATTGTGACTCAGGAATATGTTGATGGCATGAACGTCTATGAACTGATCAGGATTGGGGAACAACACTAAGCCGTAAATCAATAAGGCTAAGATCTCCTCAAAAGCATCGTAGCTCATAGCCTCCAAGAACATTTGAGCTTTATCCACTAATACCTTGGCAAGAATACCTTTAACTCCACTTCTCGTCTCTAGAGCAATGTCAGACTTCTTCAGATGTAGAACTGCGGCAATAACTTCTGGTTTAAGCTCCTTCTCTAAGCCTGTGAATGGCTTCTGATCAAGAACAGGTATACCCAGAAGTTTAGAGAACTCCTCCATGGTTGGAACCAGCTGATAATCAGGAAATGTAAAGCAATGGTGCTTAGGGTCAAAGAACTGAAACAGCACACTCATCATGTCTTCACTGAACCCTGAAGTAACTAGATCCAATAAGTGACCATGTCTCTTGTTGAACTGGGAATGATCAGGCACTAGGGAAACCAACTCCTTGAGCTTAGCAGGTATCCCTACAAAGTTGATCCTGATGGTGTTTCTACGAGCAGAAGCCATGACCTGCAACAAAGAACAAAGATAAATCCTTTGGTCCTTGAAATGGTTAGGGAAAATGATATGCTTATGATGCATGATGATGTCATGATGTTATGTTCAATCACAAACATGTGGCACACACAAACAAGTCACACAATTGCCCTAGGTTTAAAGGCTTGCATGAGGTTTAAAGGTAAGTACCCTCCCCTGAAGTTAGATGGTTCATCCTGTCCTACAAAAGTAACAGGGTTCTAAGGGATCTCAATATCATTGATCCTTCACAAGGGTGGTTGATCAGAAGGCAACTTACTTGCCAACCAAAACCCTCCAAGTTTAAGATCTCAATGAGCGTAGTATCGAGTGTCAACCAACTTCAGTCTGCACCAAAGCCGGTTACCTCACTACTTTCTAAAGGCCAAGATGAGTTAACTAGGGTTCTAAAAGTCAGTTAGTGCATTGACAACATATGGCAGCCTCAATATTATCCTCAACTTGACTTAAGGAATATAAGCACCAACCAAGAAGTCGCACTAACTATGGCCACCAGATCAACCGTATCGATATACGTCGTACAGTTTCCTTGGTCTATCGCCATTTACCTAAGGTACACTAGATCCGGGTTAGGATCTTTCACACATAAGAGCACCCCAACAATATAATAATGAAGCAAACAAGGCAAACAATTTAAAGTGATCTTAATTCCTAAGGGTACCCCTCTTAAATAGATCCCCAGCAGAGTCGCCAGTTCTGTAACACGGTGGGAGAACTGACTTTAAACAATGTTGCGGATAGCAAGAGTCGCCACCGACTTTTATTTTATCCATAAGGAAAGGTTATAAAAGAACAGGAAAGACCTTAGAGAATATTTTGGGTCCGGGGGGTAGGTTATGAAAAGGGAAGGTGTTAGCACCCTTTTCATCCATGGTTATCCATGGGCTCTTAGGTACTTAAGCTCACTTTTGAATTGTTTTGAAAGTGTAGTGTGTGAATAGCAAAAAATTTCAGAATAGTTTAATAATAATCCGTGTATGGATGTGAAAAAAACTTGTTTGAAAATTTTGTTGGAAATTTGTTTAAGTGTGAAAAAGTTTTGAAGTGAGCAAGTATCTAGGAGTAGCCTACCCTAATGTTTTAAGGTCTTTCTTATTCTTTATCCTTTCCTTAGTAAGACTATCCCTACTATAATGGAGTAGGTAGTCCTTACTTTGGATGTTAAGGGGTATGTGAGGGACAATTTGACTTTGAAGGCTATTGTGGGATGTAATAAGCACATAAAGGGACCATCATCATTTTTCGAAAGGGACTCGATTCGTAAAGGCAACCATAAGGAACTTTGATGATTTTCTTTTTGAGGGACTTGCTTTATACACCCCACTTAACCAATATTTATAGGCAACTTGAGGGATATCCTTAGGAAGTGAGACGGCGATTAAAATCGACTTACGTGTGTGAAATGTTTAATTTAATTATCTTATATTAAAATGATCTAGTTTATTTTTTTAAATATCATACATATTAGCACTCCCTAATTACTAACCATAATGATAATAATAATTAAATAATTACAATTTACATCCAAGAGGCAATAAAATAAATAGTAAAATATAATCAAAATAAAAAAATAACAAATAAGTAAATAAAATATTGGGGTTAGTAAATAATAAGAAAAATTAAATAAGGTTAGTAGAAATATAAAGTTAGTGAAAATAATTAGTTGAAACAATAATAATTAGAAAAATAGACAAAGTTAGAGAAAATATTCAATTAAACAAATCATTAGTTAATTAATAAAAACGTTAGTTTTAATTTTTAGGGAAAAAAAAATTAAGGTTAACGGTGATTAGGGGTGCGTGATTCGTGATATGTGTGGTTATAGGATTTCATTATGCAGATAATAAGACAAAAAACGAAAACAAGGATTGAAACGACCGGAACCCTAGGTTCCCTTCCCAACATCAGCCGTCACTCTCGCTCCATTCTCTTAGTTTCCTCGACCTCACTCCTCTTTTATGATCGCTCCTAATTGCGTCTCTATCTCCATGGATTCTTCTTGTTTCTTTAAACCTGCAAACATAATAACAGCATTAACAGGTTCAACGATTGCTATGGAGTAACGGAATTTTACCAAAGAATAGCGACTGCGGCGCCAGAGACGACGAAGGATGCTTCGTGAGTTTTGGGCGGCGACGGTCTGAAGTAGCTTCGGAGAAGATAAGTTTCTTTTCTCGACTGCTGGGTTTTCGAATAGGGATTTTCTGTTGTGGTTTTCTTTTTTTTATCGCCCCCTTTTTCACCTGTTAGGCCCCTTCTTATAGGTTTCAAATTTGAACGTCTTGATTGGAAATTGATTGCTGTCTTTGAATGCTGATTGAATTTAATTTAGGGTTTCTTATTTGGGATGAACCAGATTTGCAAAATATTCCTAAATCGGCTGATTGCTATAATGAGCCATCAATTGATATTACAATCTTTGATTCTGGTGATTCAATTTTGGGATTGGGTTGGATTTGGTTTCTGGATAGGATATCCATTTTGAACAGGGTATATTCTTTGGTTAATTGCTAACTCAACTGCTATGTTCCGGCAGGTGCAGATAGCAGAAGGTGTTGGGCCAGGGAAGGATTAAGCGGTCCAGAAAAAGGAAGCAAGCTTGCATCTGATACGTGAATCGTTTGCTGGTATCTGACCCCAACGTGGCTTGTGCGTTTCCAACTGATAGGGATTAATGTTCATACATCCTGGATTGGTAATGTCGTGAGGATTGGGAAAACTACCAGGGTTCTTCTGACTTTGACAGGTATCTAATTCTTGGTTCTGTAGTTGGTAAATCCACTATTGGGAGCGACCCGCTACCGAGTGAGTGGAGGTTGTGCCTCACTTGAAATGATTCCTTTTGTTTGACAGGTCGAGGAAACTACAATGGCTAAAAGAGTTTTCACATTTCAACAGTATTCCGAAGTTGGTGTTGTGGTGCTCTAAACTCCGCAGCGTGCCAGTAATTTAGAAGAGACAAACTGACTTCAAAATTGTCCTGAAGATGAGTTAAAGCCTGTATCAAATATTGTGGCAAGTTCAAAGTTTCTCACAGTTCATCGCGAAGCCTTTTGCTTGATACGTTTTGGCTTATGTGATTAGTGTCAAATGATGTACGCTACTTCAATTTGGGGAGCTTCAAATTCTGTTGCCCGAAGGTTCGAATAACTGTCATTTTCTGTGTGTTGCTTGTCTCCGTCTGCGCCTCTCAACTATTTCCTTTTCTTTATGTGTGTTTTTTTGGGCAACGCAGTGCTTGAACAGCCTCATTGTGAAAGTTAGGACAGAAGGCAGACCGAGAATTGAAGTCCAACTGATGCTCATTTGTAGAGTAGATATCTCCAGCTACTTTGGATAACATCCATTAACTAGCATGATCCAATGTTGTATTAGTTGCTCCATTATTGATAGGCTTTGATGTAATGCTTCCTGCATCAGCAATGGGATATGCAGAGCTCGACTTCAACTTCTGTGCTACATTAGCCAGCGAGGTGCGAGAAGACGATGTACTGATGCTGCACAAACCAGTCCTGATGACGTTATGACGCAATCGAGCGATCAGATCATTGGTTTTGTCTGCCTTAAAAGTGGCAGCATACTTCTCTACAACAATCCGAAACAGCTCTAAATCGTCAATCCTGACAGCATTGGTAAGTTCAAAGTAAGGCCTCGAAACCTTCTCCATTTCTTTCTGCACGGGGGTAGTCTTCTCAAGAATTTCTCACAACCGCAAACGGACTACAATGGTCCACTTGTTTACTTGATGGAATGGTGTTTTAGTCTCGAATTCGTGAATCCTTTTGGCAAATCAGTTCAATCCCTATTTCTTTTACTCTTCATCTTTCTCGGCTGTCCCGTAAATAAGAACATTAACTACCTGATCTGACGCCGATGGCGCGGATTGGTAACCGGGAGTAGGATGCGGCTTTAGTCGTGCCCTCCCGACACTCGATGATGATAATGTTCTGAGAGTGTCAAACAACTTCTAACCTCTTTTCCATTCTGTGTTGTATTCTCTTTGTTATGCAGGTTAATGGAAGATTCGTGAAGAACATCGAAAGAGCATCGTGAAGATCCACTTAGACGTTTTAGGACTTAGAATTTCCTTAATATATGTACTTGTTGTAAATGGATCCTCTTGTAAACCAATGGCATTTCTTGAATAAAGTTTGAATTTACTTGTCCGTTTCAAATTGTAAACTAAATATTTATGAAATAAAGTTCAAAAAAAAATATTTATTCACTTCTTATTCGTAAATTTTAAATATCTATGAATAATAATTCAAAAATTATTTAAATTCACCCCTTAGATGTAAATTATAAATACTTATGAATAAAGCTTCAAAAATATTTAACTCACTTCTTAGTTGTAAATTATAAATATTCACGAATGATATTCACAAATATTTAAACTCACTTCCCTTTTTGTATTGGACAATATTGTGAATGAGACCCACCCTCTTTATATTAACTGACCTTTTACCGTAACCTGATTAAATCTGACCAAAACTCAAACCGAGTTCCCGCTTTCAAAATAACCTTAGCAATATCCGCTTCCCCTTTAATCCCAAAATTACAAACTCCACGTGAAATGCCCGAAATGCCCCTGGGACCAAATCTGAAGTCTTGGAAGTCCATTTAGCCTGATTAAAGTCAAAACCCTAGTCTGAGGGGATTGTCAACTCTTCTGACCAATTATGAATTTTGTGAACCTTGTGAACCTTCTTGGAACACAAAGTCTTGTATTGTGAGGGCAAATTTTGGGGTGCAACAGCTGCCCCTGTTCAATTTTCTGAAACCTGAGGGGTTAGATTGGTATATTTGCCAGTCGTAACCTGGAAGGTTGAAGGGGATTGAACACAAAAGCCCAAAAATTTGCACTCACCAGTGCATGGAGTGATGTTGATGGTTGGTTGAACATGATTGAGTGGGCTTAAAGATGCCACTAGGGGAAAGTTCTTCAGTAGTATAATGAGAACTGTCAGGAGTCTGGAGTAATACTGATGTAACAGCATGTCTTCATGAGGATAGAGCAATCAATAATGATAACCCTAAAGCAGTCTTGAAGTGATAAATCTGACCTCAGGAGGATAGAGCAATCAATAGCTCTAAAGCAGTCTTGAAGTAATAATGGCTTCAGGAGGATAGAGCAATCAATAGCTCTAAAGCAGTCTTGAAATAATAATGTGATATGTCTTCAGGAGGATAGAGCAATCAATAGCTCTAAAGCAGTCTTGAAGTAATGATTTCAGGAGGATAGAGCAATGGATAGCTCTAAAGCAGTCTTGAAATAATAATGTAATTTCAGGAGGATAGAGCAATGGATAACTCTAAAGCAGTCTTAAAATAATTAGATGGCTTCAGGAGGATAGAGCAATGAATAGCTCTAAAGCAGTCTTGAAGTAGTAATATGACCTCATGAGGATAGAGCAATGAATAGCTCTAAAGCAGTCTTGAAATAATAATGTGATATGTCTTCAGGAGGATAGAGCAATCAATAGCTCTAAAGCAGTCTTGAAGTAATAATGTGATATGTCTTCAGGAGGATAGAGCAATCAATAGCCCTAAAGCAGTCTTGAAGTAATGATTTCAGGAGGATAGAGCAATGGATAGCTCTAAAGCAGTCTTGAAATAATAATGTAATTTCAGGAGGATAGAGCAATGGATAACTCTAAAGCAGTCTTGAAGTGATAAATCTGACCTCAGGAGGATAGAGCAATCAATAACTCTAAAGCAGTCTTGAAGTAATAATGGCTTCAGGAGGATAGAGCAATCAATAGCTCTAAAGCAGTCTTGAAATAATAATGTGATATGTCTTCAGGAGGATAGAGCAATCAATAGCTCTAAAGCAGTCTTGAAGTAATGATTTCAGGAGGATAGAGCAATGGATAGCTCTAAAGCAGTCTTGAAATAATAATGTAATTTCAGGAGGATAGAGCAATGGATAACTCTAAAGCAGTCTTGAAATAATTAGATGGCTTCAGGAGGATAGAGCAATGAATAGCTCTAAAGCAGTCTTGAAGTAGTAATATGACCTCATGAGGATAGAGCAATGAATAGCTCTAAAGCAGTCTTGAAATAATAATGTGATATGTCTTCAGGAGGATAGAGCAATCAATAGCTCTAAAGCAGTCTTGAAGTAATAATGTGATATGTCTTCAGGAGGATAGAGCAATCAATAGCCCTAAAGCAGTCTTGAAGTAATGATTTCAGGAGGATAGAGCAATGGATAGCTCTAAAGCAGTCTTGAAATAATAATGTAATTTCAGGAGGATAGAGCAATGGATAACTCTAAAGCAGTCTTGAAATAATAATGTGATATGTCTTCAGGAGGATAGAGCAATCAATAGCTCTAAAGCAGTCTTGAAGTAATGATTTCAGGAGGATAGAGCAATGGATAGCTCTAAAGCAGTCTTGAAATAATAATGTAATTTCAGGAGGATAGAGCAATGGATAACTCTAAAGCAGTCTTGAAATAATAATGTGATATGTCTTCAGGAGGATAGAGCAATCAATAGCTCTAAAGCAGTCTTGAAATAATAATGTAGTTTCAGGAGGATAGAGCAATGGATAACTCTAAAGCAGTATTGAAATAATTAGATGGCTTCAGGAGGATAGAGCAATGAATAGCTCTAAAGCAGTCTTGAAGTAGTAATATGACCTCATGAGGATAGAGCAATGAATAGCTCTAAAGCAGTCTTGAAGTAATAATTTCAGGAGGATAGAGCAATGGATAGCTCTAAAGCAGTCTTGAAATAATTAGATGGCTTCAGGAGGATAGAGCAATGAATAGCTCTAAAGCAGTCTTGAAATAATTAGATGGCTTCAGGAGGATAGAGCAATGAATAGCTCTAAAGCAGTCTTGAAGTAGTAATATGACCTCATGAGGATAGAGCAATGTATAGCTCTAAAGCAGTCTTGAAGTAATAATTTCAGGAGGATAGAGCAATGGATAGCTCTAAAGCAGTCTTGAAATAATTAGATGGCTTCAGGAGGATAGAGCAATGAATAGCTCTAAAGCAGTCTTGAAGTAGTAATATGACCTCATGAGGATAGAGCAATGAATAGCTCTAAAGCAGTCTTGAAGTAATAATTTCAGGAGGATAGAGCAATGGATAGCTCTAAAGCAGTCTTGAAATAATTAGATGGCTTCAGGAGGATAGAGCAATGAATAGCTCTAAAGCAGTCTTGAAGTAGTAATATGACCTCATGAGGATAGAGCAATGAATAGCTCTAAAGCAGTCTTGAAGTAATAATTTCAGGAGGATAGAGCAATGGATAGCTCTAAAGCAGTCTTGAAATAATTAGATGGCTTCAGGAGGATAGAGCAATGAATAGCTCCAAAGCAGTCTTGAAGTAGTAATATGACCTCATGAGGATAGAGCAATGAATAGCTCTAAAGCAGTCTTGAAGTAATAGGATGATTTCAGGAGGATAGAGCAATCAGTAGCTCTAAAGCAGTCTTGAAGTCATGAGAGGCTATCAGGAGGATAAAATAACCCTGAGGTTACAATAAAGCAGTCCCAAAGTAATAAGAAGCTCATCAGGAGGATAAAGTAACCCTGAGGTTACAATAAAGCAGTCCCAAAGATCATAAGATTGTTTGTTGGATAATTAACCTGAAAACAAGGTAGCATTCTGTATAACAACATTAGTTTATGCTTTATGTATGCATGTATGACATGATGCACTTAGGTAATGTACTATAGACATATATGTTATGGTATGATGTAAATGATGTATGTATGCTATGACACTGCTGGAAGTGTCTGGATATCCTTGTATAACAACTGCTGGCCAAGGAAAATAAATCCCGATTCGTTGTTGAAGAATACATAACCCTCCGTCTGCTGGGGATAACAAGGTATAGATAACCTCCCGTTGTTGGGGATAACACGGTATAGATAACCTCCCGTTGTTGGGGATAACATGGTATAGATAACCTCCCGTTGTTGGGGATAGTAGGGTAAGTATAACATCCCGTCTTCGTTCATCGTGCCCTTATTGGAAAGTAATTTCCCGTATATCCGTATGAGGATAAAAGAGATAGATATAAATTCCAGGGGAGATTAGACTTTGTGAAAATGGATTAGTCCTACTGATGGTTTGTAACTGTCTTGTAAAGATGAACCGGCGAAGCTTCGTTGAAATCCTTCCCTCGTTCGTCCTTAGTAAATACTATTACTGCATTTTCATGCATTTCTGGTAAACATCAATCATATTCAAAGGCATACATACATTCAAACACAACCAATGGACGTTTCGCTTATGTAAATAGGGTAAAAGTAAATCTGGATTCAAAAGATGGAATTTATTTATATCAAAAGTGACCCATACACGGGTAAGTTTGTACAAGGAGACATAAACCCTAGTAAGAGAATTTTGTCATGAAGTTTTACAAAAAGAATCAGCTATGTGGGAAATAATCCTATTGAGTTTCAATTCTACTATTGCCACTCAAGTATCTCATCTTCTTGCTGTTGAGACGGAAACGATTGGATTGAGCTTTATCTGTTTGAGCTTGAGTAAGTAGTACAACTGGTTGCAGTTTCATGAGTGATCCAAACGAGACATAGTCATACGCTTTAATCCCTAACTTTTGCCTGGATTGCCCTTTCAGGTTTTCAATCCACCGGGATACCCTTTTTTGCCCAAGCCGCCTTTTCAGGTTTTCGACTTGCCGGGTGTACATCTTTTTATATATATATCCCTAATTTTTGCCCAAACCCTTTTGGTTTGCCGGGATGCCCTTATTTTTGCCTAGGCCTGTCAACCTAGCGGGTCTCTTTTTATGCGTAGTATTTTTTAACTATGTCTGCGTTTACAGGTTGTGGGAAGTCTTCACCATCCCAGCTGATCTCACACATAGATGCCATGGTGGCCAATGCGTCTGCCAACTGATTCTCTCTTCGTGGAATATGTCCAAAAGTAATCTCTTTGAAATGTGGGATCAAAGACAACACATGTTCTCTGTAAGGAATGAGATTATCATGCTTTGTATCCCAATCTCCTTTAATCTGACTTACTACCAGAGCTGAATCTCCATATACCTCAAGGAACTGAATCTTCATATCAATAGCAACTTGCATACCCATGATACATGCCTCATACTCAGCCATGTTATTGGTACAATAGAAACAAAGTCTGGCAGTAATCGGGGTATGACAACCTTCAGGGGAACTAATCACAACACCAACACCATTACCATGTGCATTGGAGGCACCATCAAAAACCATAGTCCATCGGGATCCTTGTTCAGGTCCGTCATATTGTCCAGGTTCTTTGGTAACAGACATAATGTCTTCATCAGGGAACTCAAAATTCATTGACTGGTAATCACCTACTGCTTGATGAGCCAAATGATCAGCAACAACACTCCCCTTAATGGCCTTCTGAGTAGTATACTGTATATCATATTCCGTCAAGATCATTTGCCATCTTGCAATTCTTCCGGAAAGAGCAGGTTTCTCAAATATGTACTTGATTGGATCCATCTTCGAAATCAACAAGGTAGTATGGGTCAACATATACTGTCTTAGTCGGCGAGCAGCCCATGCCAAAGCGCAGCAAGTTTTCTCGAGCAGTGAGTATCTTGTTTCACAGTCGGTAAACTTTTTGCTAAGGTAGTATATTGCCTGCTCTTTTCGACCAGACTCGTCATGTTGCCCCAATACACACCCCATTGAGTTGTCTAATACTGTTAAATACATAATCAAGGGTCTTCCATCAACTGGTGGCATTAAAATTGGAGGTTCTAGCAAATATCTCTTGATTTCATCAAAGGCAGTCTGGCACTCATCATTCCATTCCATCACCTGATCTTTCTTCAACAACTTGAAGATTGGCTCACAGATGGTAGTTAATTGGGAAATAAATCTTGCAATGTAGTTCAATCGTCCCAAGAAACCTCTAACCTCCTTCTCAGTACGGGGAGCTGGCATCTCTCGTATAGCTTTCACTTTTGCAGGATCCACTTCAATACCTTTTCCACTGACAATGAAACCCAGGAGCTTTCCAGATCTAACTCCAAAAGTACACTTGTTTGGATTTAATCTCAACCTGTATTTCTTCAACCTCTCAAACAACTTGTGCAGATGATCAAGATGTTGTTCTTCATTCTGAGACCTGGCTATCATATCATCCACATATACCTCTATCTCATGATGAATCATATCATGAAACAAAGCCACCATAGCACGCTGATATGTTGCCCCTGCATTCTTCAAATCAAATGGCATTACCTTATAGCAAAAGGTGCCCCACTGTGTCACAAATGTAGTCTTCTCCATATCTTCAGGTGCCATCTTGATTTGATTGTAACCAGAGAAACCATCCATAAAAGAGAATACCTTATGCTGAGCAGTGTTGTCTACCAGAATATCAATATGAGGAAGTGGAAAGTCATCTTTAGGGCTAGCCTTGTTCAGATCTCTGTAGTCTATACACATACGTACCTTACCATCTTTCTTAGGAACTGGTACCACATTTGCAACCCACTGAGGATAAGAAGTTACGGCCAAGAACCCTGCATTGAATTGTTTCATTACCTCTGCTTTGATCTTTTCTGACATTTCAGGACGCATGCGACGAACCTTCTGCTTCTTTGGACGACAATCTTCTTTCACTGGCAAACGGTGAACCACAATCTCTGTATCCAACCCTGGCATATCTTCATAAGACCAAGCAAAGATCTCCACATAGTCACGTAGCATCTGAATCAACCTGCTCTTGACACTGTCCTCTAAATCAGCCCCTATCTGGACCTCTTTTCTGTTTTCTTCAGTTCCCAGATTCACAACTTCGACCGGCTCTTCATGTGGCTGTATAGCTTTCTCTTCTTGTTGTAACAACCTAGCAAGCCCTACAGGTATTTCACAATCGTCCTCGTTTCCGTCTTCAGTTTGATAGATCGGATTCTCGAAATTGTAATTGGCAATAGTAGAACTGTTATCAACTGGATCCAGAGTGGATGAGGATCTGCATTTTAGTGACGTGGGTGTATGTAAGAACACATAGCTGATAAAGCAAAAATAAAAGAAAAAGAAAGACAAGGAACACAATATTTACGAAAACGAAACGTCCACTGATTTTATTGAATGAAGTATGCAAATGAAATGATGACCCGTAACAAGCACACCATTGTGCCCCGGGTAAGGCACATGGCTTGAAAGTTTTAATTGTTCTAGAAATTACAAATTTAAAAACATAACACAGTAATAGTATTTACTCCTGACTAAAGGAGATAGGGATAACATCTTTAGCTTTCCAATTATTGAGTCCAGCACCCACAGTAGGAAAAATCCATGCCTCCAAGTTGTGGTCTTCATCTTGATCTCCCACAGCATTGATAACCCCTTGATTGGTGATACGAACAGCACGGGCATGACGGACAGCCTTCTGGGACTCTGCAGTGAAACCCAAACCAAACTTGTCAGACTTGTATGGAATATCAGGAAGCTGACCCCAAATAGTACAACCACCTTCTTCCACCACAGCTTTTGCATCATTGAGGGAGGCCATTGCCATTGTTGGAGGGTTTCTGATGACCACAGGAACCTTCTTCACAGCAGGAGGAGTCACACAATCCTTAACAGCCCAGGGAACCACTTCAAATGACTGACATGGAGTTTCAATGTATTCACCTTCTACTTCCAGATACTTGAAAGTGTTTACATGGCTGACAAAGTATTCTTCCTCTCCAAAGACAGTAACAACTTTTCCATTCACCGGATATCTCAACTTTTGATGTAATGTGGAGGTCACAGCACCTGCCCCATGGATCCAGGGACGACCAAGCAGACATGAGTACGAAGGACGAATATCCATCACATAGAATGTAGCAGTAAACACCTGAGAGCCAACCTTGATTGGAAGATCAATTTCCCCATGCACTACTCTTCTAGAACCATCAAAAGCCTTTACCACAATATTACTGGGCTTCAATACCGTATCTTCAGGACTCAGCTTGTTCAGGACTTCCTTAGGCAACACATTCAGAGAGGAACCATTGTCTATCAGCACATGAGACAGGGTAGTGCCCCTGCATTCAATTGAAATATGCAAGGCCCTGTTATGATCCCTCTTGGCAGGGGTCAAGTCAGCATCAGAAAATCCTAACCCGTTGTCATAGGTCAGGTGAGCAACACAATTCTCAAACTGGTCCACAGAAATTGCACTAGGTACATGAGCCATCTTTAGAAACTTGATCAATGACTTGGCATGAGCCTCAGAACATAATAACAGGGAGAGCATAGAAATCTTTGAGGGAGTATGCCCCAGGTGATCAACAATATCATAATCACTCTTGCGAATGATTTTCAATACTTCTTCCATCTGCTTAGAGAGGTCATCAGCAGCTGGCACATCAGTAGATACAGGCTCAATAACAGGACCCTTGCCCCGAGCATCAGTGGTGGAAGTAACAGCAGGAGTAACTGCACTCTTAGAAGCAACTGGAGGAGAGAAGACTCTTCCACTACGAGTGATCTTGCTAGATCCAGCAATATTATCAATGTCAACAGGCATATCAGGTAAAGGCTCCTGCTTGACACCATGGATGTAAACATCATACCCATAGTGCCAAGGCACAGCTTTGTCAGATGTATAAGGAATAGGACCAGGAGTGGTAATGATCAGAGGAGCTACTCTGGCTTCAGCAACAACTTTCACAGGACCTTCAGCAGTAATCTTGATTGGGCCCTGATGAGTGATTTTAATGGGACCCTTTGAAGTGATTCTTAGTGGTACTTTGTCAACCATGTCAACCTCTTCAATCTTCTTACCCTGAGTCAGATGATCCACCATACTTTCTACAGATGCTGGTCTTCTTTCAAACACTATAGTATATTTATCCATGAGACGTTGAATCCCATCTCTCAAAATGAAGCAACTATCCGGCTTATAGGTACAATATAGACAATCTTCATGACAACCTGGAAAGATCCCAGCTTGTACTAACCTCTTTTTGATAACAGACAATGGTGTGCTCAACTCCATAACTGAATAGACATGCAGATCTTCATCAATATCTTCATCAATGGCGTTGACAGTCTTCTCGTGATTTGGCATTGGAGCTGTAATCACATTTGGAGTACCTGGTGGATCAAACTCAATTTCTCCAGCATCAATCATATCCTGAATTTTGTTCTTCAAGACCCAGCAGTTATTAGTATCATGTCCTGGACAGTTTGAATGATATGCACATCGTGCATTGGGATTGTACTTGGGAGAGGTAACATTGGGATTCTGAGGAGCCTCCCTCAGGGTAATAAGTTCAGCCTTCAACAAGTGTTGCAATGCCTGAGCCATTGACATGTTGATCTTCGTGAACTGTCTTCTAGCCCTCTGTTGGTTGCCTTGAGGCTGCTCTGTTGTTGCAGGAGTTGGATTTGAAATATGAACTGCACTAACAGACTGATGCCTTCTGTTACGATCAGGCTGACCATACACAGCATTAGATTCTTTCTTCCCAGTGGGAGGCTTCTTTGCAGCACCTGATGAAGAAGTGCCCACTTGGATCTTACCACTCTTGATACCATTCTCTACTCGCTCTCCTGTCATGATCAACTCAGTGAAGCCAGATGATGAGCTTCCAATGAGATGACTGTAAAACGGACCATTCAGCGTACACATGAACATATCAACCAACTCCCTATCAGTCAAAGGGGGTTGAACTCTTCCAGCTAAGTCTCTCCACTTCTGAGCATACTCCTTAAAGCTTTCTTTGGCACCCATAGACATGCTTTGAAGCTGCATGCGAGTGGGGGCTAAGTCAGCATTGTATTGATACTGCTTGTAGAAAGCTTCAGCAAGGTCATTCCAATCTCTGATGTTGACACTCTCCAACTGATAATACCACTCTAGCTGAGCTCCAGATAAACTCTCTTGAAAGAAATGGATCCACAACTTTTTATCAGCAGTGTGGGGTTGCATTCTTCTGACATAAGACCTCAGATGCAATTTGGGACAAGAGACCCCATCATAGACAACAAATGTAGGAACTTTGAACCCAATGGGTATGACCACCCCAGATATCAAGCTCAAATCCTCAAAATCCAGCCCAGATGATTTCTGTAATTCCATAGCATCCATTCTATCCACCAGCATCTTGAATTTGTCTTCGTTAGGCTCATGGTAGTAGTTAGCCTCAGAATCAGAGTCCCCCATAGTGTTGTGGAGACTGCCTCTCTCCTGCTCAGATTCTTCAGATTCATAGTCTTCAACATGTTCCTTGGTCTTGACAGGACCTTTGAACCTTCTTCCCATGTTGAGCAACCCAGCAGACCTTCTAGCCTTCTTAGTCTTCTTGGCCAGCAGTGTCTTCAATTCATCCTGCCCCTTGGATAGGTTCAGGATCAGCTCTTGGAACTGTGCATTCTGTGCCTGGAGATCCTTAACTGATTGTTCAAGAGCCATTGCTGAAATAAACAGCGAGAAGATGAGAAACCTGTGCACAATTATAAACCTGTGATGCAATGATATGGGAATGCATATGCAATGTTTTCAAGGACCGCAGGATTTAAATTTGCTTAAACAAACAAGAAAGTAACTTTTTATTAGTAATAACTTGTTTTGCCTTTTAGGCTTACAAAAAATGAAAACGAAATAAGTACAAAAGATGGGGTTTTAAGTCTCCCATGGACGTTTCCTCTTTGTGTTGAGGTATGAGTTGAGGTTTCGTTCCTCATGAAGTAGCTTTGTTAGCTCTAGGATCCTTGCTTGGCTTGCTTTGTAATGAGCCTCGAAAGTATCCCTTTGCTCTTTCAGTTGGATCCATGATCTCTGCAAGTCTTCCATATCAGTAGGCATGTCCGGGTGAAGGATGGTATAAGCTGTGTCTCCTTCAGCAACAGGTTCCATGGTAACTGGTAGGATGGCAGGGTATGGCATCATGAGTGTCTGAGCACGAGATCGTACCCATCTGAGATAAGCCTCCATAGGAATAGTGTACTTAGGCTCCAGTGTCTTGCTGTCAATCCTGTTTACCTTTCCCCAAGCTCGGATGAATCTCTGACGGTAACCCTGAAGATCGTTGTCGTAATCAAACACAATGCCCTGAATCAACATGTCATGTGGACCATCACTCCGGGCGTAACCAAACTGTCGTAAAGCTAGAGATGGGTTGTAGGTGATGCCTCCTCTTATGCCTAGAAGTGGCACATTAGGAAACTCCCCACAACGGTCAATGATGGTGACATTCTCCATAGATCTGGAGCACCAATGGATGTCTGAGTGAGAAAGTGACATGATCCTCTTGGACCATCTGAACCCTTGCTCATTCTTCATTACTGAGCGAGGAAAGTGAGAAATAAACCACCTAGAAAGTAAAGGTATGCAGCACATCAAAGTTCCTCTTGCCCTTGTAGTACGGGGGTGAAGAGAATGTAGGATGTCTCCAAGTAAGGTAGGCACTGGATTGTGACTCAGGAATATGTTGATGGCATGAACGTCTATGAACTGATCAGGATTGGGGAACAACACTAAGCCGTAAATCAATAAGGCTAAGATCTCCTCAAAAGCATCGTAGCTCATAGCCTCCAAGAACATTTGAGCTTTATCCACTAATACCTTGGCAAGAATACCTTTAACTCCACTTCTCGTCTCTAGAGCAATGTCAGACTTCTTCAGATGTAGAACTGCGGCAATAACTTCTGGTTTAAGCTCCTTCTCTAAGCCTGTGAATGGCTTCTGATCAAGAACAGGTATACCCAGAAGTTTAGAGAACTCCTCCATGGTTGGAACCAGCTGATAATCAGGAAATGTAAAGCAATGGTGCTTAGGGTCAAAGAACTGAAACAGCACACTCATCATGTCTTCACTGAACCCTGAAGTAACTAGATCCAATAAGTGACCATGTCTCTTGTTGAACTGGGAATGATCAGGCACTAGGGAAACCAACTCCTTGAGCTTAGCAGGTATCCCTACAAAGTTGATCCTGATGGTGTTTCTACGAGCAGAAGCCATGACCTGCAACAAAGAACAAAGATAAATCCTTTGGTCCTTGAAATGGTTAGGGAAAATGATATGCTTATGATGCATGATGATGTCATGATGTTATGTTCAATCACAAACATGTGGCACACACAAACAAGTCACACAATTGCCCTAGGTTTAAAGGCTTGCATGAGGTTTAAAGGTAAGTACCCTCCCCTGAAGTTAGATGGTTCATCCTGTCCTACAAAAGTAACAGGGTTCTAAGGGATCTCAATATCATTGATCCTTCACAAGGGTGGTTGATCAGAAGGCAACTTACTTGCCAACCAAAACCCTCCAAGTTTAAGATCTCAATGAGCGTAGTATCGAGTGTCAACCAACTTCAGTCTGCACCAAAGCCGGTTACCTCACTACTTTCTAAAGGCCAAGATGAGTTAACTAGGGTTCTAAAAGTCAGTTAGTGCATTGACAACATATGGCAGCCTCAATATTATCCTCAACTTGACTTAAGGAATATAAGCACCAACCAAGAAGTCGCACTAACTATGGCCACCAGATCAACCGTATCGATATACGTCGTACAGTTTCCTTGGTCTATCGCCATTTACCTAAGGTACACTAGATCCGAGTTAGAATCTTTCACACATAAGAGCACCCCAACAATATAATAATGAAGCAAACAAGGCAAACAATTTAAAGTGATCTTAATTCCTAAGGGTACCCCTCTTAAATAGATCCCCAGCAGAGTCGCCAGTTCTGTAACACGGTGGGAGAACTGACTTTAAACAATGTTGCGGATAGCAAGAGTCGCCACCGACTTTTATTTTATCCATAAGGAAAGGTTATAAAAGAACAGGAAAGACCTTAGAGAATATTTTGGGTCCGGGGGGTAAGTTATAAAAAGGGAAGGTGTTAGCACCCTTTTCATCCATGGTTATCCATGGGCTCTTAGGTACTTAAGCTCACTTTTGAATTGTTTTGAAATTGTAGTGTGTGAATAGAAAATTTTCAGAATAGTTAATAAATAATCCATGTAAGGATGTGTTAAGAACTTGTTTGAAAACTTGTTGAAAATTTGTTTAAGTGCGAAACAGTTTTGAAGTGAGCAAGCACCTAGGAGTAACTTACCCTAATGTTTTAAGGTCTTTCTTATTCTTTATCCTTTCCAAAGTAAGGACTACCTACTCCATTATAGTAGGGATAGTCTTACTAAGGTTAGTCCCTTTTTTGATTAAATTTGGAGTAGAGTAGACATTAGGGGTTTAATCCATGCATGATAACATTAGGTTAGTCCCTTTTAATTTCAACCTTAGGTCCATCTTTTGCATGCTAACATTAGGATAAAATCTCCTTTCACATCCCGACTTTAGGACCACTTTGCATGACAATGTTAGGGCCGAGTTTCCCTTAGACCTTCTGTGCGTTTCTCTTCTCATCTCAAAACCATTCTAACTCGTCTAATAAATATGATGAACGTTGTACGCTACGAGCCTTAAGCACATGGGAAATGATGGGGGGGGGGGGTCTCCTCACTGGTCTAGAGTGTTTAGCGTATGCCTTTTGGGCGACATGCAACGCATTCGCTCCTATGTCATAGTCTTTAGTGCAACGTGAATCACAAAGAAAATTCATTTCACTTCACTAAAACTCACAAACAAAATTCAAACCTTTTTATCCTTTGGGATCTGTGTCTCAAACTCATTTTCAGAAAAGAGTACGTTACTTTTTTGTTCTATTGCAAGCAGGCATCGTCCCTAACTACTGGAATGGGAACTTAACGTCACTCATAAAAAAAAACACACTTACCCAACCTGTGGTTTCGTTTTCCGAACTACATTTGCTCTAATTTCATATACAAGATGAGGATACATAGGCATAAGACGAGGATGTTTTGGCGAGCAATCTTCCCCCTATCACCCGTAGTTTTCCGAACCACGTTGACTCTGACTTTTCTAGTGCACGAGGGAATACATAGGCATAGGGCGAAGATGTCCTCTCGAGTCTCTTTATTTTTCTTTTGTTCTCATTTTCGTTTAGTAGTAGCTTTTAGATAAACACACCCTTTGATTAGACAACAAGCGTGGATCCCGTAGATTACAACAGACGTGAGGGGTGCTAATATCTTCCCCTTGTGTAACCAACTCTCGAACCCAAGATTTGGTTATGATGACCTTGTCTTTTCCCGTTCTTTAGGTTTTCTTCGAGCGTTTCCTCTCTCTCTCTCTCTCTTTGGGATAAATAACGTTCAGTGGCGACTCTTTTGTTTTTCCGCCGGGTGTTTTCGCAGTTGCGACACCATATTCCTGCAAAAGGCAGAGGAAACTTGCATAGGGTATCAGAACATTATTTGACCTCACAGGCACAACGGCGAAGATGACATTCTCAGAGTACAAAGAACATTTAGCTCTTGACCACACAGGCGTCAAGTGTCAAAATTAATCGAAATGGGAATATATTATTCGTCTATTCCTATATTTGTACCCAATAAAAAGTTCTTTAGCTTGCGAAAGGCAGCGAGAAATGCTTACTAAAGGAAAGCGAAAGAATAATATTTTACAAAAGGTAATGAAATCCCTTACAAAAGACAATGTGACTCCTATGCAACAGGCGGGAAGGAGATACTTCTTGAAAAAGACTTACAAAAGGTAAGTGAAGAAGGGGTAAATACCCTGAGAGAATCCTGACAGGATGTCCACAGGAAATTCGTGTCTTTGAGAATGGCTAGCTAAGCGTGCAATGATGATTTATGTATGCAAAATGCAAGTGTAAGCTCAAGTTGCTAGGGATATGAGGATATAAGGTTTATGGGTGATGATTTGTGCCAAGTAGTTAGTTTTTGGTTTGGGGTGTCAAGCTTAACTTCCTGACATCCCTGTAACAAGATTTGGATCACCTCAAGTTGGTTTTAACAAACAATTTGTGTTGATTGGCTAGATTACCCCTGACTCGGTCGAGTCTAGGTGACCTTTGTGATTTGACGATGATTTGTGTACTGGTGCATCTATTTGAGATCATGGTTATCCTTTATACTCCTTAATCGGAGAGTAACTTTGTGTTTTCTTTTGTTGTTTATTATCGTTATCCCAAAATTCTCAATGCAATGTTTATTAAGAATGAAAATTCCGCTTTCGCAAACAAGCAGTATAAGTGAAAATGTAAAGCACGATTTGATGAAAGAGATTTTATTGATGATAAAGTGACCCATAAATGGGTAATTTACATAAGGATACAATTCCTAAAAGAGGTAATTGCAAAAATATGACAAAAGGTACATTGGCAATGAGAAAAAAAACTCGGATTTCCACTGAGTTCCAATTCTGCTATGATCCTTATGGCCTCGAATATTTTTGTATACTGCTTCTAAGGAAGATGGTTGGATTGTGTTGCACCCTAAAATTTGCTCAACCTTATTCCTTGGGTTCATGTTTTAATATCATTATCATTAGCATTTAGAGTCATGTACATAGACTAACCATCTGCATAGCATAAGCATAGCAAGTCATTCAACAGGGGACCAATCATTACTTCCATCTCTAGAGGCCTAGCAAGAGGTTATCATCATAATTCAACCTCATTCAAGTCATCAGGAAAGAATTTGAAGGCAAAGAGTTCAGCAGATCAAGCCTTGGGATCATCTCCTAGCTGAGGGTATCTGAGGGTCAACAAGAGGGTTGTGAGCTGTGGATTGAAGGCATCTAGACATCTTGAGAGACTTACAAAGTCATTTGGAGAAGAAAACAAGTCATTGATGAAAGCACAAGAGCTATAGTTGAAGACAGTCAACTAGGGTTTCATCTGGGTCAACCCTAGGTCAACCCTAGGTCAATTGACTGACTTAAGAGGGCATTCAAGTCTATTGGAGAGATGTGGGGATCAACATTTGATATATGAAGAAGGATATGGAGATATGACAAGGAAAATTCAAGAGAAATCAAGGAGAAGAGGAGTTACTAAATTAGGGTTTCTCTGTAAAATCCCCTAGTTTAGGTCAAATTTCCAAGCAAGATAAGTCAAAATTCAAGCTTCAAATGGATCCTTGGCCAACATGAAACTTGTAGAGGATCTCAATACCTTTAATTTGAGTGGTGGAAGACCTCAAGGAGATTTATAGAACTCAAGTTATGGTCCTTACAAGTTACAGGTCATTTGGGGTGTCTGAATTTTTGTCTGTGAAAGTGACTTGACTTCCAAGCTAGTTTTACCCCTCAAGGAGATTTCAAATGAATTCTTGGTCAACATAAGAGTTGTTCCTCATTGTCTTAGCTTTCTAGAATGGTATGGCATGCCTTCATATGATGTGGAGAACTCAACTTATGGTCTTGACAAGCAAAGGGTATTTTGGGCATTTGTGAATTACAGGTCATTTTAACCTATACCCAAAACTCATACAAGGAGGCCTCAAATGGAAAAACTTACAACATCAAACTTGCTCCAAATGGGATTTTAAGTCTAGAAAGAAGGTCACAAGTTATTGGAGAAGCTCATAGCATGGAGTTGCATGATTGGTCAAAATATGAACTAAAAAGGCTTATAAAGTGAATAATTTCAAGTTGGAAAATGGTTTGGGAGATTTACAAGTCCAAATGGAGACTTCCAATATATGATTTTGAATGGAAAAACAATTCTAAGAACAATGGTTCACCCACTTTTTTGAGTTTAGAAGGAAAAAATGAAGTTATCCATGGTTGCTTATCATTTAAGAAACATAATCAAAAATGAGCCAAAGTTTGAAAACAAGGGAATGTGTAAGATGGATCTAGAATGTTCATTTGGGGTCTATATATTCATGAAAGGAGAATTTGGCAAGGGTTGGCCTCATTTGCACCAAGAATTCCACAAAATTTCACACACTTTTTCATTGGAGTTTCATCACAATTCTCTCAAAACCTTCATCAACTTTCATCAAAATCAACTCAATCTGACTCCATCATCATCATAGATCATAATTGAAGCAAAGTTTTGGTGTGAATCATCCATTTTCGAGCACTTTTGTTCAAGAGCATCAAGATTGAAGTTGCAAGTGGACAGCAAAATTCAAGCAAGGAATCACCAGAATATTGCATACAGAATCACATACACCAAGGATAGATCAAGATCCAACACCTAGAAGCTTCAGATCATCAATCTCCATAGCTGTTTGCAAGATTTTGCACAAGGTAAGTTTTCAATCACACAGCTCGATTCAGTTAGTTAGGCATGTTGTTGTTAGTTTAGAGATGATCTAGGTGGTTAGGAGATTAGTTTAGATGAATTTGGAGAGGTTTGGTGATGGTTGTGAGCAGGTGCAATGAACTGTTAGGGTGAAGATCTCTTAGGTTAAGCCATTAGAATGTTAGTTGGATAGCTCAGGTTAATCTCCATTATGTGTAGATTAGTTTAGGTTAAGTTTGATTGAGAATTGTGATGATGCTTATCAGTGTATATCCATGGTGATCAGAATTTGCCTCGATCGGGTTGAGAGTTTTATTGAGTTTCAGATTGATCTAAGGTCATAGGATTGAAGAGGGAGAGGTTTAGAGCAACTTTCATGTTTATAGCATGGTGATTCGTGGCCTGGATAAGGAGAACAGTTGAGTTGAACTTGCTCGTGCATGGAGGTTTCATGGTGAAACCCTAGTTTCTAACAGAGCCATTGGGGAAGACATAATCGTGGCCATACATCTTGCCTTGGACCCTTGACTTGGAGAGCCATCGTGTGGCTATTATTTGATTTCAGATTTGGAGGGAATTGACTGGGTGCCAAACGCACCGTTTCATTAATTGAAACGGGCGGGCCTCAGATTCTGTTGCTAATCCCACCCCCAGTAATAGGCCCATTTCCAATTTGAGCGTGTTTTCACTGCTATTCTTACCCCCAGCGCTTCTTATTGTTTTTCACTAATGCTGAGTGTTTTCCTGGGCCTAGTGTAAACGCTACCAACACCCCCCATTATGAGGCCCATCCAGATTATAACTGCGCGTAGCTTCTTTTAACACCCCTCCTGCATTTTAATTCCAATTTTATTTTTCTTAATTCCATTTTATTTTACCATTTTCATAAAATCATAATAAATTCATAAAAAATGCATTTTAATCCATTCTTTTTACCATATTTTCATTAAAATGTCTAGAATATTATAGGAAAATAAATTTTCATTTTTAGTTTTATTTCATATTTTTTTTCATATTTTCCAAATAAATAGCCTTTTAAATAGTTTCATTTCATATGTGATTTTGTTAATTTTTGTTCTATTAGAGGCTTTAATATTTTTTGCCCATTCTTTTTAGGTTGTTTAATTTAGACATTAAGCTTGTAGAAATATTTTAGTTCCCATTTTTGAGAGTTAATTTTAGGTGATTAATAAATGCTTGAATATCATGAACAAAACTAGGGTTTTAGGTGACAACTTAGGAAGTTCAATTTTCTCCCTTAGGACTTAGGGTTTGAATAGATTAGTTATGGGACTATAGGGGGCTATGGGTAGTTATTAGATCCCTTAGAGAACAATTAGGATTCCCCTACTGCTATTATTACTGTTTGTATATCTGCTGTCTGGTGTGGTGTGCCCTCTGGGGTTTATTGATTGTTTGTTTGGGTATTGGGTTTGTCTGGGGCCCTGGGGAAGCTGAAGATTTGTGGAGATGAAGCTCTTGGAGATTCAAAGATTGAAGATCAACTGTCAGAGTTGAGGAGGAGTTTCTTGCTGGCAGATGCTGAGGAGACTAGGGTTTAGGAGCTAGGCAGAGCTCTAGATTAGAATGATTGTTTCTCAAACATGGATGGCCTTGTCTGCATCCATTCTTCTCTGTGATTCAGAGTCTCTCTAAGACACTCACCCCCTTCCTTTGGAAGGCTTGGTGATAGTGTCTATGAGATAGAACTCTTGAGAGAAAATGCCTCTTGTGTTAGAAGCAGTCTGTTCACCACCTTTGGTAGTCAGCTGATCGCTTAACACTCAATTCACTCTTGTGACTGATCCCTCATCCTGGAGGTTTGAGCTTGAAGAAAAGCCATTGCAGATGGAAGACTGATGATCAAAGCCCTTGTCTGAAGGCCATGAAGATGGAGATTGATGCTTGTTGAAGCCTGTAGTTGATTGGAGATTGCTTGAAGCTAGTTGCTGACTCAGAGCTGCTGAAGCTGTTTGTTTTATTGCTGTATTTCATTTGTTGATGTATTGATTGGTTTTCTGAACTGTATTGTTTGCTGTTTACCCTGCTGGGTTGAAAGTGAAGCCTGTTCACTTTTGCCTATTGTTTTCTAGGTTCGAGGTTGAGTGGGACTCCCTTGCCTCGCTTGTACTGTTGCATCCATGCATTTTACTGTTTTACTGTATATATCTGATATTGTTTCTGTTTCTGCCTATCCCGTAGGATCTCTGTTTCTCTCTGTGCAAGAGAGGAGCGTGATAGACACTAGGTCTCAACCCATGCATGATAACATTAGGATAGCTTGTTTCCCTTCGCAACCGTAGGTTAGAGTTCTGTCTCTTTCTTTCTCAAAACAAACAGAAAAACACATAAAGATTTCAAACACAATAAAAGACACTTCTTTCGTAAAAGAATGTGAACTCATCAAAGCGTCATTTTTGTCCTCTTGGACTGTTAATCAGAAAAACCTTTTTCAGAAGGAATAAAATCAATCAAAACAGACTTGTGTCGTGCGTGGCCCGAACTACGTTTGCTCTGATCTTTCATGCTGTATGAAAGTACGTAGGCATAGGATGCGATACCCTAGCGAGCAACCTTCCCCTCCTTTCCAGTAGGTAGGCGAACTACGTTGACTCTGATTTCTCGTTCCAGACGGGAATACGTAGGCATAAAGTGCGATACTTTGCCGAGTCATTTTATTCTCATTTTCTTTTATTTTTAACCCTTGACCTATAGTTTAGATAGAATAACAATCCATACCCGAAAACAAGCGTGGATCCCGTCGAGTACGACGGACGTGAGGGGTGCTAATACCTTCCCCTTGCGTAACCGACTCCCGAACCCAGGTTTTGGTTGCGATGACCATACCTTTCCCGTGTTGTGCGAGGTTTACTCTGAGCGTTTCCTTTCCCTCCCGTGGGATAAATAACGCACGGTGGCGACTCTTCTGTTCAGCCGGCGCCGATTTTCGCAGTAGCGACAGCTGGCGACTCTGCTGGGGATCCAACGTCCCCTGGCTGCTAAGGACTGCGACGGTCCTTATGCATTTGGGGATCCAACGTCCCTTGAGAGAGTCAATCCTAGCGCTTGTTTTCCCGTCGAGGATTTTGTATGGAGTTATTGTATATTTCTAACCTTGTATTTTCAGCTTTATATATTGTTTATTATTGCTGTATCTGGGGTGTGACGGGTGTTCTGATATTGAGAGATAAGCCGGACCTGGGCTTGAGTGCACCTAGAATTAGAGTAGAAATTAGTGGGCGCCCGCTTGCTTTGCTTGCTTTGGTGTCCCATGAAATCTACGCTCAGACGAGGTTCCTCTGGTTGGCCTCCTGCCCCTTCCTTTGGTTGGCGTGGGTTGCTGGTTAGTTGGATTGTCGACTCTGGGGACCGATCATTTGGAAGTTGGCTGAGTGAGGCCTCTTCAGGAATTGATGATGCCACTCCTTCTGGGAATCGTATCATTAACCCTGAAAGTCTGTGACGCCGACGACCGCATAGGATGCCGTACCTTGTGCCAGTTATAGGGCCACCCACCTGTGAGGGGATCTGGGGCTATGCAGGTAACTAGACCTCCAGACTACCGGTTATTTCTTGATCAGAGATCCGGGTTATTTATGGAGAGTTATGAGGTCTGTCAGAGACCATTGGGAGAGTTATGAGGTCTGTCAGAGACCATGTGGAGATTTATTCTGAGGTCTGTCAGAGACCATGTGGAGATTTATTCTGAGGTCTGTCAGAGACCATGTGGAGATTTGCTCTGAGGTCTGTCAGAGACCATTTGGAGATGTATTATGAGGTCTGTCAGAGACCATGTGGAGATTTATTCTGAGGTCTGCCAGAGACCATTTGGAGATGTATTCTGAGGTCTGTCAGAGACCATTTGAGAGGTGTTTTGAGGTCTGTCAGAGACCAGTTATGGATGTGATTTGAGGTCTATCAGAGACCAGGTGGAGTTATGGTTTGAGGTCTGTCAGAGACCAGTGTTGGAGTTTTATTTTAGGTCTATCTGAGACCAGGGTTTGATGACTTCTGGATGGTCTATCTGAGACCTTTCTTGATTGGGTTTAGGCTATTCAGCTGCAGCTTTGGTCCCCGTTGAATGTTACTTGCATTGCATCCCTGCATATACATTATCATTTGCATTTCACTAACGTGTGTCTGTGCTGCAGGTGCATTTGCATTTCCCTAGTTCTAGTGCCCAGACTTCTGAGTGTTTGATCATGACTAGCCTACGGAGAACGGTTGCTTACAAATTGCCTACGCCTGATATTGTTCCTTTACTGGGGTTGATCTCTCTTGCTGATGAGGGTGTTCGTAGGAGTTTCCGGATGAGTTATGGTAGATTATTGAGATTGGTGTGCAAACCTACAGAGGTAGAGTTAGATGGGCTGTATGCTTTGATGCAATTCTATGACCCTGCTTTGAGGTGTTTCACGTTCTCTGACTTTATTATGGGACCAACTCTGGAGGAATACGCTGAGTATGTTGAGCTGCCTGTGCAGAACCAGGTTCCGTTCATCCATTATGATGCCAAACCCAAGCCGGAGGAATTGGCAAAAGCCTTGCATGTTGATGCTTCTGAACTTGTGACTACTGTTTCCCGTGGAGTTCCAGGCTTCTCATTTCAGTTCTTAGTTGGTAAAGCCCAAGAGTATGCTAAGAATGGGTGCTGGGTTGCTTTCAATGCTGTGTTGGCCTTGTGCATTTATGGCATAGTACTATTCCCCAATATACCGGATTTTGTGGACTTCGATGCTTTCTACTTGTTCGCCGCTGGTAATCCTGTACCTACCTTACTCGGAGATCTCTACCACTCACTGCATTACAAGAATGAGAAGGGCAGAGGGAAGAATGTTCATCTGTGTGTACCCTTGTTGAGTATGTGGTTTGAGAGTCACCTTCCTAAGAGAGGATCTGCTGCAGAGACTACAGCTCCAGTTGGTTGGCCGGAGCGTTTGATGAGGCTATCGTCGGACGATATGGAGTGGTTTGATAGAGACCTGTTGGGATCTGAGCTCATCTTTAGCTGTGCTGGGTACCCTAATGTGCCATTGATAGGAAGAAAAGGGTGTATCAATTACAACCCTTCTCTATTCATTCGCCAGTTCGGATATGCGCTGAAGAATCCACCTCAGGAGGAAGAAGTACAGGAATCTCTGTACTCCACCGGTGACGTGAAGGGGGAGTTATTAGCCAAGTTGCGACATGCTTGGACGCGTATTAACCGCAAAGGGAAGCCGTTGTTGGGAAAGAATGACTGTCAGGCCTATGCACCTTATAGAGCTTGGATTCAGGAGAGGGCTAGTCAGTTGAAGATGCCGTTTCCAGAGGCACCAATTCTTGATCCTATTCCGGTAGAAGAGCCGACCACTGTTTCTAGGGAAGTCTATGAACAAGTTGTGAGGGAGAAAGAAGCCTTAATGAAGATTAATGAAGGGTTAGAGCAAGAGCTAGCCCAGGCACGCAGTGAGAAGAACAAGGCCGTATATGCTTTCCAACAACAGATTGAGCTGGTAAACAGGTTAGGAGCTGAGTTGACCGAGGAAAAGAAGAAGCGTGAACGTCTGGGGCAAGAGTTCAGAAGTTCTCATGACATGCTGGAAGCCAAAAAGAAGGCGCTTGACGCAGCACACCGAGAGATATCTTCTTGCAATAAGACTTGGAATGCTACACTCACCAACAACAAGCAGAGGGAAGATAAGCTAAAGCAGCAAATTTCCGACCTCGAGGAGAAGTTGAAGTCTAGCATCAAGAAGTGTGAGGAAGAAGTGATGAACCGGTATAGTGTCCAGCATGCACTGAACAAGGCAATCAAATCCAGAGATGAAGCAGTGTCCCAGAAGCGAAAGCTAGAAGATTGCTTCGGAGAAGCGGCATGGGAAGAAACTGCTGAAGACGTACGCCGTGTTCTTAAGAAGAGAAACCAGCTTGTTGAAGGGCTGCTCGATCGACCAAGCCATCCGGAGACCAAGAAGTTGATAGAGGAGTACCAAACTTTTGGGAGGATTTGATCGTTCCATTATTTGTATGCTTTATTTGCATAGTGCTGACCATCACCAGGATTGTTGGTTGAGGTCATGCCATCTTTGTACTCTCAGTGATATTGTACCCTGGGCTTATTGATTCTCTCTGTTATATATGAGGCTTTCTATGATCCAGCTCCGATATTCCTATTGTCAACACTGTCACCGCACCGGCACCTTCGCACTAGAACTGGGGGAATGAACTTCCCTAATGCACAGACACATTGCATTGCATTCATATTCATCTTGCATAACAGGTAATCTTTGAATGGTGTCTTATCTCCTGCTTTGATTCAGGTACTTAACAGGATTCCAGATCAACATCCGCACCGCTATTCTACACGATCCAACTGTCGGAAAGTCATGGACCAGATTCAGAATGAGATGCAGGATGTACGCGAGAAGCTCGCCCTCTTCATGCAGACCATGGAGGCTATAGCAAAAGGGCAAGAGAATTTGCAGGCCATGGTTCAGCCTCTATTGGCTCGCAACGCTGGTCATGGTAACGAAGATCATCAGTCTGTCCGGGTTGATATTGCTCATGGAGACGGCACTCCCACGCCGGTGGCTCCGCCTGTCGTCAATGTGAATGCTGCTAACGTCAACAACGCTACCACTGCTGTGAATGGTAACGTCGGAGTTGGAAATGAAACTGCTGTCCACAACGCTGGGCTGGGTGATGTCAATGTAGGAGATAATCTCGGAGGCAATGGCTTTGTCAACGCTGGGTTCGGGTTCAACGATCAGGGATTCGACAATACT
The DNA here is from genome assembly GCA_963859935.3 of Lathyrus sativus. Taxonomy (NCBI): domain Eukaryota; kingdom Viridiplantae; phylum Streptophyta; class Magnoliopsida; order Fabales; family Fabaceae; genus Lathyrus; species Lathyrus sativus. The sequence goes on along the minus strand of OZ012738.1, from coordinate 650,427,781 downwards.
GGCAAGTATGGCTTTAATGCCCAGGGCTTTGGGCAAGATGGTTATGGTATGGTCAATCAGGGCTACGGAGGTTTTGGAAACGGAAACGGTGCTGGTTTTATGGCTGGTGGTCCTGCTGGAGGTATTCAAGGGTATGGCAACAGAGGCCGAGTTCCGGGGATGAATCAGGTCAGAGCTGGACGTAATAATGCGTATGATGGATACGGGGCTGGAAACGGTATGTGGCAAGAGGATCAACAGGAAGACGCCTTCTCTGGAGGGGGTTTTGAAGGGCCGATGGATGATTCTCAAAAGATTAGAATGCTGGAAGAGCAAATGAAGGGAGTCCTAAACCAGAGTGCTGTGGGTCTGGACATGGCAACAATGGGCTTGGTACCTGGGCTGAGGGTGCCAATCAAGTTCAAAGCGCCTGCGTTCGATAAGTACAAAGGAGATACATGTCCGAAGGTTCATGTACGAGCTTATTACAGAAAGATGTCTGCATACTCCACTGACGAAAGAATGCTCATGCATTTCTTTCAGGATAGCCTATCGGGTCCTTCCTTAGAGTGGTACATGGGGTTGGAGCCCACTGATATTAAGACTTGGAAGCAATTAGCAGAGGCGTTCGTAGCCCATTACAAATATAACAGTGACCTGGCACCCAATCGGGTCCAGTTGGCCGGGCTTTCGCAGAAGAAAGGGGAGAGTTTTAAAGAATACGCGCAAAGGTGGCGCGATATGGCTGCCAGGGTTCGTCCTCCTGTGGAAGATAAAGAAATGAACGACATGTTTGTTGGCACATTCACCGGGCTGTTTCATGATATGCTATTTCATACGTCTCTGGCTAGTTTTTCAGATCTGATTTTGATGGGTGAAAAGATTGAGCGGAACATTAAGCAAGGAAAGTTCCAAGTTGACGAGTCAGCTGCATCTGGCAGTAATAGGAAAGCTTATGGTGGGCGCCGTCAGGGCGAAGCTAGTGCTGTATTTGGAGGCCGAGGCCGAGGCCGAGGCAGGGGAAGAAATCCATATCGTCAGCAGCAGCAAGTGTCGAGTGTTACTATTCCTTATCAACAGCAACCAATCCAGCAACAACAACAGGTTCAGCAGCAACCAATGCCACAGCAGCAGCAGCCTCAGCAGGGGGCACAGCAAGCTCAGAGAAGATTCCAGGGTGGTAAGCCGAGAAGGGTGTTCGAGAAGCCTCCCTCTAACTACGCTGATTTATTGCAGACCTTGTTGGGATTGAATCTGGTGGAGAAAAGAACCTTGGCACCGATAACGGGAACTCCCCCGTTCGGCTATGATGCAAATAGGCACTGTGAGTTTCATTCTGGGGCCCCGGGCCATGATATTGAAGGTTGTCATGCTTTTAAGCACGTTGTGCAGGATCTCTTGGACAACAAGTCTATCAACTTCGGAACGACCGGTGCGAATATAGTCCAGAAACCCATGCCTAATCATGGGGCGAATGCCGTGCTGACTGAGGAAGGTCTGAATCTGATTATGAATGTTGAGGATTTAAAGACGCCGCTGAGCGAAATAAAAAGCCGACTGTTGCAAGGAGGTGTTTACCCGGGTTGTAATGAGTACTGCTTAGATTGTTGGGCCCTGTCTGGGGGGTGTGAGGATTTGAAGAAAGGCATCCAGGCCTTAATTGATGAAGGTGTATTGCAATTTGATAGAACAGCAACTGATGAGCCGGCAGGGGCAGTAGTGGATAATCGGAGTGATGTTGCCACAGTGACAATTCCTAGGAAGACGATCACTATTTCAGCACCAGCTCAGCGGCCACCGATTACTATAACTAAAGCCGGGCCAATCCCGTATGAGAGCACGAAAGCGGTCCCATGGTCATATGGGCTAGAGGTGTATTGTGACGGGATTAAAATCGATGTCAACAAGCAGTCAGCGGAGGTTGTGGATAATGTTGTGGGCTCAGGAGGCATGACGAGAAGCGGCAGAATTTTTATATCTCCTGAAGTAGAGGCCGAAAGGCTAGCGAAAGGAAAGGGGAAAGCGGTTGAGAATGTTCCGATTCAAGCAAATGAAAAAGAAGCAGCATCTAAGGATGTCGAAGAATTCATGCGCTTAATTCGGAAGAGCGACTATAAAATCGTGGAGCATCTGCAGCAAACACCATCCAAAATATCTATTCTGTCATTGCTGTTGTGTTCGGAGGCTCACCGAAATGCTTTGCTGAAAGTCCTGGACACTTCTTTTGTACCACAGGATGTCTCCGTGAATCAGCTAGAAGGAGTATTGGCACATGTAAATGCGGGCCACAGTCTGGGCTTTACTGATTTTGACTTGACTCCGAAAGGAAGGGACCATAATATGGCATTACATGTATCTGTTGAATGCAGAGGGTCGACAATGTCGCACGTATTGGTTGACACCGGGTCGTCTTTGAATGTGCTGCCTAAGAAGGCTATGATGAAGCTGGATGTTCGAGGGATTTTGTGTACACCAAGTGATTTGGTGGTCAGAGCGTTTGACGGCACGCGGAGAACAGTCTTCGGATCGATTACATTGCCTCTGCAAGTGGGGCCGGAAGTGTTTGCAACGGAGTTTTATATCATGGATATACAGCCTGCGTACAGCTGCTTGCTGGGAAGACCTTGGATTCACGGGGCAGGGGCAGTTACGTCAACCCTGCATCAGAAGTTAAAGTATATGGTCGGAGACAGCGTAGTCACCGTGTGCGGAGAAGAAGACATCCTGGTCAGCCATCTTTCTTCGTTTAAATATGTGGAAGTCGACGGGGAGATCCACGAGACGCCATGCCAGGCATTCGAAGGTTTGCGCATCAAGGACAAGAGTCCCGGGTCAAGCAAAGTGCCAGAGATAGCTGTTTCTTCGTATAAAGAGGCTCAAGCGCTAGTGAAGGCAGGAGAAGCCAAGGGCTGGGGCAAAGTATTGGACATTCCGGTGAAAATGGACCGGTTCGGACTGGGGTACCGACCGTCGTCATCAACTCCTTCCGTGGGGGCCCCTCATTTCAGAAAGTCAATCACCATCTCTGCCAGTGGAGTATGCCATGAATCTGTCAATGCTGCTTCAGAATCCGATGAAGGGGACAGCGACTGTGATATGGATGCCTGGATTCAGCCAAGCACGCCAGGACAAGGACTGTGCAACTGGTCTATTCAGGAGCTTGTTCCTGTGACTTTTAAACAGTAATGCTTTGCTTTATTAATTGTTGAATAATCTGATGTCTTGCCCGGGGCATCAGGATTTGCTTAGGGCTGTGTTGTTATAAACATTGTTTTGTTAATCATTAAATAAATGGCGTTTTTTTCATGTGTAAATACCGTAATCCCTGTCTTTCTTGTTTTGTATTTTTCAATAAAATGGCAACGCGGTTATCTGCTTTATACGCATTTTGAAGCACTTAACCCTTTCTTTTGCAGGATAACATTTTCAGATGACATCCTTGAACCACCTATGACTCGTCCCGACTTCGAGCACCCGGTATTCCAGACCGAAGAAGAGGTTGTCGAAGATAGCGACGTTCCTGAAGAACTGTCTTGGTTGGTGAAGCAAGAGGAAAGAGCCATTCTGCCTCACGACGAGGTTATCGAGATTATCAATTTGGGGTCGGAAGGGGTTGAGAAGAATATTCGTATTGGAGCCGCATTGCAGAGTGATATCAAGCGAAAACTGGTTGAAATGCTCCGAGAGTATAATGATGTATTCGCTTGGTCGTATCAAGATATGCCAGGGCTCGATACAGATATGGTTGTGCATCGTCTGCCACTGAAAGAAGACTGCCCGCCTGTCAAACAAAAACTTCGTAGAACTCGCCCAGATATGGCAATGAAGATCAAAGAGGAGGTTCAGAAACAGTGGGACGCTGGGTTCCTGGCTGTGACGAAGTATCCCTCATGGGTTGCTAACATCGTACCAGTGCCAAAGAAAGATGGCAAGGTTCGAATGTGCGTGGATTATAGAGATTTGAATAAAGCAAGCCCAAAAGATGATTTTCCGCTTCCTCATATTGACGTGTTAGTGGATAATACTGCTCAATACTCTGTATTCTCCTTCATGGATGGCTTTTCAGGCTATAATCAGATTAAAATGGCGCCAGAGGATATGGAGAAGACTACTTTCATAACGCCTTGGGGAACATTTTGCTATAAAGTGATGCCCTTTGGTTTGAAAAATGCTGGGGCAACGTATCAGCGTGCGATGACAACTCTCTTTCATGACATGATGCATAAAGAAATTGAAGTTTATGTTGACGATATGATTGCTAAATCCCAGACGGAGGAAGAGCATCTGGTGAATCTGTTGAAGTTGTTTAAAAGGCTTAGGAAGTTCAGGCTGAGGCTGAACCCTAACAAATGCACCTTCGGGGTGAGATCGGGTAAGCTCCTGGGGTTCATAGTAAGCGAAAGAGGAATAGAGGTCGATCCTGCTAAAATAAAAGCGATTCAAGAAATGCCGACGCCTAAAACAGAGAAAGAGGTGCGCGGGTTTTTGGGGAGATTGAACTACATTGCTCGGTTCATATCTCACCTAACTGCCACGTGTGAACCATTATTCAAGTTGCTAAAGAAAGATCAAGCTGTAACGTGGAACGATAATTGTCAAAAGGCGTTCGACAAAATAAAGAAGTATCTGCAGGAGCCTCCTATTTTGATACCCCCAGTGGCAGGGAGACCCTTGATAATGTATTTGACGGTTCTTGAGGGAAGCATGGGTTGCGTTCTTGGTCAACACGACGAGACGGGGAGAAAAGAGCATGCAATCTATTATTTGAGTAAGAAATTTACAGATTGTGAATCTCGATATTCAATGCTGGAGAAAACTTGCTGCGCGCTAGCCTGGGCCGCCAAGCGTTTGAGGCAGTACATGCTGAATCATACAACCATGCTCATCTCGAAGATGGATCCGATCAAATATATATTCGAAAAGCAGGCGTTGTCAGGTAGGATTGCCAGGTGGCAGATGATCTTGACCGAATATGATATTCAATGTGTCTCGCAAAAGGCAATAAAGGGGAGTGTGTTGTCTGAGTATCTGGCGGAGCAGCCTATTGAAGAGTATCAATCAATGAGATTTGACTTTCCTGACGAGGATATCATGTATCTCAAGATGAAGGATTGTGAAGAGCCGTTACCAGACGAAGGACCAGAGCCGGGGTCCAAATGGCAGATGATATTTGATGGAGCTGTGAATGCTTACGGTAGCGGAATAGGGGCAATTATCACTACGCCGCACGGGTCGCACATCCCGTTTACTGCCCGATTGACCTTTGCCGTTACCAACAATGAGGCCGAATACGAAGCTTGTATAATGGGGCTTGAAGAAGCCATTGATTTGCGAATCAAACATTTAGACGTATACGGAGACTCAGCTCTGGTAGTGAATCAGATCAAAGGGGAATGGGAGACACGGCAGCCCAATTTGATACATTACATGAATTATGCGAGGAGATTGTTGCCTTTCTTCGACAAAGTTGAATTGCATCACGTGCCACGGGCAGAAAATCAAATGGCTGACGCCCTTGCCACTTTGTCTTCCATGTACAAGGTCAATTTCTGGAACGAAGCTCCCCAAATCACTATCTCTCGGTTGGACAGGCCAGCTTATGTATTTGCCATTGATGAAGCATCCGATGGTAAACCGTGGTATTTTGATATCCTTAATTTCCTGAAGAATAAAGAGTATCCGGCTGGGGCATCCAGTCAAGATCAGAAGACTCTCAGGAGATTAGCGGGTAATTTCTACTTGAACCCGGATGGCGTCTTGTACAGAAGAAACCACGACTTGGTGTTGTTGCGTTGTGTGGACGAGAAGGAGGCAAAGCTTCTCATGGAGGAAATTCACGAAGGTGCCTTTGGTACGCATGCTGGCGGGCATGCTATGACGAGAAAACTGCTGCGGGCAGGATACTTTTGGCTGACGATGGAAACTGATTGTTTCAAATTTGCAAGAAAGTGCCACAAGTGCCAAATTTATGCTGACAAAATACATGTGCCTCCGAGTCCTCTAAATGTGATGTCATCTCCATGGCCATTCTCGATGTGGGGAATCGATATGATCGGAAAGATTGAGCCGACGGCTTCTAACGGGCATCGGTTCATACTAGTAGCAATCGATTATTTCACCAAGTGGGTGGAAGCAGCGTCTTACGCAAATGTAACGAAGCAAGTGGTGGCTAGATTCATCAAGAGAGATATCATTTGCCGATATGGGATTCCTGAGCGGATAATCACGGATAATGGTTCTAATCTGAACAACAAAATGATGAAGGAGCTCTGTCAGAATTTCAAGATCGAACATCACAACTCCTCCCCTTACCGACCCAAGATGAATGGCGCTGTCGAAGCGGCCAATAAGAATATCAAGAAGATTGTCCAGAAAATGGTGGTGACGTATAAGGATTGGCATGAAATGCTACCTTTCGCTTTGCACGGTTATCGTACGACGGTACGCACATCAACCGGGGCAACTCCGTTCTCGTTGGTATACGGAATGGAAGCGGTGTTACCATTGGAGGTGGAGATCCCTTCTCTGAGGGTATTGCGAGACGTTCAGCTGGACGAGGCAGAATGGGTAACGAATAGATTGAATCAATTGAGTTTGATGGATGAGAAGAGGCTAGCTTCTCTGGCATACGGTCGTTTGTACCAAAGACGAATGAAGAAAGCGTACGACAAGAAGATACTTCCGCGAAGCTTTCAGACGGGCGACCTTGTGTTGAAAAGGATTCTCCCGCCGCAAGCAGATCACAGGGGCAAGTGGACCCCCAATTACGAAGGGCCATACGTTGTCAAGAAGGTCTTTTCAGGAGGAGCTTTATTGTTGTCCACCATGGACGGGGAAGACTTTGCATCACCTGTGAATTCGGACGCAGTTAAAAAATACTTTGCTTAAAATAGACCCGCTGGACAGAAAAAAAAAGTCCAGGCAAAAATGGGGCATCCTGGCGAACCAAAAACAGAATAAAAGGTTCGGGCAAAAGTTAGGGATAAAATTGAAAAAATGTACACCCGCGAAGTTGAAAACCTACACTGGGCGGCTTCGGCAAAAAGGGGTATCCCGGTGAACTGAAAACCCGTAAAGGGCGGTTCACGCAAAAGTTAGGGATGTGAAAAGCAAATGACTGCGGTCCGAATTTGATTTTTCAATGAGCATCAATGCGGGAGAATATGTTTGAGGAGTCAGTTATCGGATACAACCTTTTCAGAAGTGGGGATACCGGGAAAGCATTAGAGTCGGACGAGTCATGGGAGGATCAGTTCGTGATGTTCATCTGCATCCAGTTGCCGACATGTGTACAAAATTTAATTTGTCAATATTTATGCTTCTTGTGAATACTTGCATACTTGTATATTTGCTTTGCGTAGCTTCCTCTTTTCAGGAGTTACATCCCGTGTACAAAAACTCCGCCCATTCAGGGGCCCAATCAATGAAAATGTGTTATTCAGTACTTGATGCCTGTTCTTTACTGTTTTGCGCATGATAAAACGCCTAAGTTTATTGAAGCTAGCATGAGTATAACATTACTGGCCCTTGCCAACAATTGTTAAAGCTTTGAATTAACTGAGTGTAACGTCACTAACCTGAATCGATTTGGATTGCATAGGCTTGTCGTGTTTTGTTTGTGTTGTTGCAGGTTTCATAACTGTACGAGGAAGGTGATCAAAGGATTGCAATAGTGAAAGGCTTGATCCTCACGCAGGTCATGCATGTTCTTCCTGAAGAAGGATAGAATTCCCCAGCTAGCCGTAGCTTATCCAAAGGACGTGCTCCAGAGAAGTTACTCGTCCTCAGCAGAGTTTAGTGATTCCGGGATCGTAAGGCTATATTCAGACAGGTTCATCTCCCCCCGCAGGGTCATGCATTCTCCCCCGGCGGAGTCAGTTAATTTTCCCCGAGAGAATCATCGCATCCCCAGCGGAGTTCTCTTTTCAGCGAGTGTTCTTTCCTTCCAGTGGAACTCGAAGACTAAGACTCTCCCAGGCAGAGTCGATGGTGGGTCCTGTCATTTATTTTGTCAGAGATACTGTGTGATATTATTTCACTCTCTAGCAGAGGCTCAATCATACCAGGCGCATCTGCTATTCCCCAGCAGGGGGTTACCTCCGCAAGGTATTTGGTTTGAGTTATATTCCCCGGCAGGGGGTTCTTTCAACAAGACGGGTGGTTTGAGTTCCCAAATGCCCAGCAGGGTCGACTTCATCCTATCAGCATTTATTTTGCTGGAATAATTTTGTAGCATCAGGCTATTCCCGGCGAGTCGACGTTATCCTCCCAGCATTTATTTTGCTGAAGCAGCTTTTGTATTCTAGTAGTTCGGGTGGAGAGAGCTCTTGCTCAAATAAATTACCAAACAGTCAAGATCTCGGCAGGAGATATTCAATGATAATGTCAGTTTCGGCGGTATTCCCCACAGAGTCAGCATGATGAGAGCCTCTTTGTCTCCAGAAAAGTCATTTATGCAAATGCATCTTATTTTCCCCAGCCAGAGTGGCCAGGATAAGAGTCTTCTTATCCCCAAGTAGAGTTTGTTTGTCATCAACGGGTCGCATGAATCGGAATTTCAGAGACCACCGCCGGTTATCAGAGCAGGCGTTCGATAGTTGGTTTTCAGACATCCCCAGTAGAGTCCGCCTCAAAGTCGCTGTCACGTCAGTGCTAAGAAGTTTGTGGGTGAGGATCATTGAAGAACTAAGTCCTGACGTGGACCATTTATTCCTAGAATGACGGGATTCCTTCAGAAGTGGGCGTCCTAACGTGGACAGGTTTGTTTTACCGGATTGGTAAGGTGTGTTAATCCTGACGTGGATAGATTCGGTCTTTTGAAATTTGGAGAAAGGGAGGTCATGACGTTGACAAAAGATTGGTTACTCTTCGTGTTGGTATCCTGACGTGGATCATTTTGTTTTCGGCAGATATCTTTATTCGTAATGGTGAAATGTGCGTCCTGACGTGGACAAGTTTGTAGTTCTTTGTGATGACAAGATACAAGAATCCTGACGTGGACAAATTTATCCTTCTTCGTGTTGTTGGCAAGGTGTAAGTCCTAACGCGGATATTTCCCCAGCAAGTTGAAGACGTGTGAGTCCTTACGTGGACAAGTCTTATTTCCTCAGTGAGTCGAAGACGCCTGAGTCCTAACGTGGATAAATCAAGACGAGATCAGTGTCCTGACGCGGGCAGATCAAAGAGATTATTGATTCCTAACGTGGAAAAATGAGTCCTTACGCGGACGTATCAGAAGATAGTTTCCTTACGTGGAAATGACAGTATTCCTAACGTGGAAAGATCGGAGTCCTTACGTGGACATATCAAGAGCATTCCTTACGTGGAAGAAAAATGGTTTCCTTACGTGGAAAGACGAGTTTATTCCTTACGTGGAAAATCGATTGATTCCTGACGTGGAAAGAAATGGATTATTCCTGACGTGGAAAGAGAGTTTAGTCCTGACGCGGACAGATCATATCAAGATATTCCTAACGTGGAAGAAGAAGTTTATTCCTTACGCGGAGAAATTGGGGTCCTGACGTGGACAGATTCGAGAAGTTGAGTCCTGACGTGGACAGATTTAGAACAAAAGGTGAATTCATTACGTGGAAAGATCGGAGTCCTGACGCGGACATGTCAAATGGCATTGGAGTCCTTACGTGGACAGATTGATGTAGTTCTCTTTACGTGGAAAGAAGATTGCTTCCTAACGTGGAAAGATAAAAGCGTTACTCCTAACGTGGAAGAATGTTATTCCTAACCTGGACGATTCAGTTTATGGAAATGCAGACGAATTATCCCCAGCGGAGTTGCCGAGATTTTCCTGGGTTGACAGTAAGTGGAGTCCTAACGTGGACAAGTTCAGTTGAGATTCCTTCGTGTTGATAACAGACAGAGTCCTAACGTGGACAAGCAAGCAATCTGTTATGACAGAATCCTCTTCAGAACGATGAAGACAATCCCCAGCACGGTCGTGCGAGATCAGTGGGTTACTCTAACAGTCAGATTCAGCTGACGAATGTCATTCCTCAAGCAGGAGCGCAGTTTATTTCTGCGGTTGGCAAATTTCTGGTTTCACTAGTATTCAACCGTCTCGTACCGCGAATGTCTGAAGGCTCCGGGCTCTTCATCCAATCGGGTCCAAGTCGCTTGAATAGGGGCAGCTGTTGCACCCTAAAATTTGCTCAACCTTATTCCTTGGGTTCATGTTTTAATATCATTATCATTAGCATTTAGAGTCATGTACATAGACTAACCATCTGCATAGCATAAGCATAGCAAGTCATTCAACAGGGGACCAATCATTACTTCCATCTCTAGAGGCCTAGCAAGAGGTTATCATCATAATTCAACCTCATTCAAGTCATCAGGAAAGAATTTGAAGGCAAAGAGTTCAGCAGATCAAGCCTTGGGATCATCTCCTAGCTGAGGGTATCTGAGGGTCAACAAGAGGGTTGTGAGCTGTGGATTGAAGGCATCTAGACATCTTGAGAGACTTACAAAGTCATTTGGAGAAGAAAACAAGTCATTGATGAAAGCACAAGAGCTATAGTTGAAGACAGTCAACTAGGGTTTCATCTGGGTCAACCCTAGGTCAACCCTAGGTCAATTGACTGACTTAAGAGGGCATTCAAGTCTATTGGAGAGATGTGGGGATCAACATTTGATATATGAAGAAGGATATGGAGATATGACAAGGAAAATTCAAGAGAAATCAAGGAGAAGAGGAGTTACTAAATTAGGGTTTCTCTGTAAAATCCCCTAGTTTAGGTCAAATTTCCAAGCAAGATAAGTCAAAATTCAAGCTTCAAATGGATCCTTGGCCAACATGAAACTTGTAGAGGATCTCAATACCTTTAATTTGAGTGGTGGAAGACCTCAAGGAGATTTATAGAACTCAAGTTATGGTCCTTACAAGTTACAGGTCATTTGGGGTGTCTGAATTTTTGTCTGTGAAAGTGACTTGACTTCCAAGCTAGTTTTACCCCTCAAGGAGATTTCAAATGAATTCTTGGTCAACATAAGAGTTGTTCCTCATTGTCTTAGCTTTCTAGAATGGTATGGCATGCCTTCATATGATGTGGAGAACTCAACTTATGGTCTTGACAAGCAAAGGGTATTTTGGGCATTTGTGAATTACAGGTCATTTTAACCTATACCCAAAACTCATACAAGGAGGCCTCAAATGGAAAAACTTACAACATCAAACTTGCTCCAAATGGGATTTTAAGTCTAGAAAGAAGGTCACAAGTTATTGGAGAAGCTCATAGCATGGAGTTGCATGATTGGTCAAAATATGAACTAAAAAGGCTTATAAAGTGAATAATTTCAAGTTGGAAAATGGTTTGGGAGATTTACAAGTCCAAATGGAGACTTCCAATATATGATTTTGAATGGAAAAACAATTCTAAGAACAATGGTTCACCCACTTTTTTGAGTTTAGAAGGAAAAAATGAAGTTATCCATGGTTGCTTATCATTTAAGAAACATAATCAAAAATGAGCCAAAGTTTGAAAACAAGGGAATGTGTAAGATGGATCTAGAATGTTCATTTGGGGTCTATATATTCATGAAAGGAGAATTTGGCAAGGGTTGGCCTCATTTGCACCAAGAATTCCACAAAATTTCACACACTTTTTCATTGGAGTTTCATCACAATTCTCTCAAAACCTTCATCAACTTTCATCAAAATCAACTCAATCTGACTCCATCATCATCATAGATCATAATTGAAGCAAAGTTTTGGTGTGAATCATCCATTTTCGAGCACTTTTGTTCAAGAGCATCAAGATTGAAGTTGCAAGTGGACAGCAAAATTCAAGCAAGGAATCACCAGAATATTGCATACAGAATCACATACACCAAGGATAGATCAAGATCCAACACCTAGAAGCTTCAGATCATCAATCTCCATAGCTGTTTGCAAGATTTTGCACAAGGTAAGTTTTCAATCACACAGCTCGATTCAGTTAGTTAGGCATGTTGTTGTTAGTTTAGAGATGATCTAGGTGGTTAGGAGATTAGTTTAGATGAATTTGGAGAGGTTTGGTGATGGTTGTGAGCAGGTGCAATGAACTGTTAGGGTGAAGATCTCTTAGGTTAAGCCATTAGAATGTTAGTTGGATAGCTCAGGTTAATCTCCATTATGTGTAGATTAGTTTAGGTTAAGTTTGATTGAGAATTGTGATGATGCTTATCAGTGTATATCCATGGTGATCAGAATTTGCCTCGATCGGGTTGAGAGTTTTATTGAGTTTCAGATTGATCTAAGGTCATAGGATTGAAGAGGGAGAGGTTTAGAGCAACTTTCATGTTTATAGCATGGTGATTCGTGGCCTGGATAAGGAGAACAGTTGAGTTGAACTTGCTCGTGCATGGAGGTTTCATGGTGAAACCCTAGTTTCTAACAGAGCCATTGGGGAAGACATAATCGTGGCCATACATCTTGCCTTGGACCCTTGACTTGGAGAGCCATCGTGTGGCTATTATTTGATTTCAGATTTGGAGGGAATTGACTGGGTGCCAAACGCACCGTTTCATTAATTGAAACGGGCGGGCCTCAGATTCTGTTGCTAATCCCACCCCCAGTAATAGGCCCATTTCCAATTTGAGCGTGTTTTCACTGCTATTCTTACCCCCAGCGCTTCTTATTGTTTTTCACTAATGCTGAGTGTTTTCCTGGGCCTAGTGTAAACGCTACCAACACCCCCCATTATGAGGCCCATCCAGATTATAACTGCGCGTAGCTTCTTTTAACACCCCTCCTGCATTTTAATTCCAATTTTATTTTTCTTAATTCCATTTTATTTTACCATTTTCATAAAATCATAATAAATTCATAAAAAATGCATTTTAATCCATTCTTTTTACCATATTTTCATTAAAATGTCTAGAATATTATAGGAAAATAAATTTTCATTTTTAGTTTTATTTCATATTTTTTTTCATATTTTCCAAATAAATAGCCTTTTAAATAGTTTCATTTCATATGTGATTTTGTTAATTTTTGTTCTATTAGAGGCTTTAATATTTTTTGCCCATTCTTTTTAGGTTGTTTAATTTAGACATTAAGCTTGTAGAAATATTTTAGTTCCCATTTTTGAGAGTTAATTTTAGGTGATTAATAAATGCTTGAATATCATGAACAAAACTAGGGTTTTAGGTGACAACTTAGGAAGTTCAATTTTCTCCCTTAGGACTTAGGGTTTGAATAGATTAGTTATGGGACTATAGGGGGCTATGGGTAGTTATTAGATCCCTTAGAGAACAATTAGGATTCCCCTACTGCTATTATTACTGTTTGTATATCTGCTGTCTGGTGTGGTGTGCCCTCTGGGGTTTATTGATTGTTTGTTTGGGTATTGGGTTTGTCTGGGGCCCTGGGGAAGCTGAAGATTTGTGGAGATGAAGCTCTTGGAGATTCAAAGATTGAAGATCAACTGTCAGAGTTGAGGAGGAGTTTCTTGCTGGCAGATGCTGAGGAGACTAGGGTTTAGGAGCTAGGCAGAGCTCTAGATTAGAATGATTGTTTCTCAAACATGGATGGCCTTGTCTGCATCCATTCTTCTCTGTGATTCAGAGTCTCTCTAAGACACTCACCCCCTTCCTTTGGAAGGCTTGGTGATAGTGTCTATGAGATAGAACTCTTGAGAGAAAATGCCTCTTGTGTTAGAAGCAGTCTGTTCACCACCTTTGGTAGTCAGCTGATCGCTTAACACTCAATTCACTCTTGTGACTGATCCCTCATCCTGGAGGTTTGAGCTTGAAGAAAAGCCATTGCAGATGGAAGACTGATGATCAAAGCCCTTGTCTGAAGGCCATGAAGATGGAGATTGATGCTTGTTGAAGCCTGTAGTTGATTGGAGATTGCTTGAAGCTAGTTGCTGACTCAGAGCTGCTGAAGCTGTTTGTTTTATTGCTGTATTTCATTTGTTGATGTATTGATTGGTTTTCTGAACTGTATTGTTTGCTGTTTACCCTGCTGGGTTGAAAGTGAAGCCTGTTCACTTTTGCCTATTGTTTTCTAGGTTCGAGGTTGAGTGGGACTCCCTTGCCTCGCTTGTACTGTTGCATCCATGCATTTTACTGTTTTACTGTATATATCTGATATTGTTTCTGTTTCTGCCTATCCCGTAGGATCTCTGTTTCTCTCTGTGCAAGAGAGGAGCATGATAGACACTAGGTCTCAACCCATGCATGATAACATTAGGATAGCTTGTTTCCCTTCGCAACCGTAGGTTAGAGTTCTGTCTCTTTCTTTCTCAAAACAAACAGAAAAACACATAAAGATTTCAAACACAATAAAAGACACTTCTTTCGTAAAAGAATGTGAACTCATCAAAGCGTCATTTTTGTCCTCTTGGACTGTTAATCAGAAAAACCTTTTTCAGAAGGAATAAAATCAATCAAAACAGACTTGTGTCGTGCGTGGCCCGAACTACGTTTGCTCTGATCTTTCATGCTGTATGAAAGTACGTAGGCATAGGATGCGATACCCTAGCGAGCAACCTTCCCCTCCTTTCCAGTAGGTAGGCGAACTACGTTGACTCTGATTTCTCGTTCCAGACGGGAATACGTAGGCATAAAGTGCGATACTTTGCCGAGTCATTTTATTCTCATTTTCTTTTATTTTTAACCCTTGACCTATAGTTTAGATAGAATAACAATCCATACCCGAAAACAAGCGTGGATCCCGTCGAGTACGACGGACGTGAGGGGTGCTAATACCTTCCCCTTGCGTAACCGACTCCCGAACCCAGGTTTTGGTTGCGATGACCATACCTTTCCCGTGTTGTGCGAGGTTTACTCTGAGCGTTTCCTTTCCCTCCCGTGGGATAAATAACGCACGGTGGCGACTCTTCTGTTCAGCCGGCGCCGATTTTCGCAGTAGCGACAGATTGATCTTTCCCATTTGGGGTTTCCTTGATTTTAGTGATGAGCTCAAAGATTCTCCACAGACTGCAACCTTTTACCCTTTTAATATCCCTAACTTTTGCCTAGACCGTCCTTTCGGGTTTTCAGTCTACCGGGATACCTTTTTTTGCCTAAGTTATCCCTAAGGGTTTTCAACTTATCGGGTATTGTTATTTTTTTATTTTAACCCTAACTTTTGCCTGGACTCTTTTTCTTTTTGTTGTCCACCGAGTTTGTTTTCAGGCGTAGTATTTTTTGACTGCGTCTGCGTTCACAGGGGATGACAAATCTTCACCATCCATGTTTGATAATATTAAGGCTCCTCTAGAGAAAACCTTTTTCACAACATATGGACCTTCATAGTTAGGTGTTCATTTTCCCCTTGGGTCTGTGTGGATTGGCAAAATCTTTTTCAATACTAAGTCTCACACTTCAAAGTTTCGAGGACGAACTTTCTTGTTAAACGCCCTTTTCAACCGCTTTTGGTATAGCTGCCCATGACAGATGGCTGCCATGCGTTTTTCATCGATAAGATTAAGCTGATAAAGTTTTTCCTGCACCCATTCTGCTTCATCGAGCTTGACATTAGACAAAATCCTCAGGGAGGGAATTTCTACCTCAACGGGGAGTACCGCATCCATGCCGGATACAAGAGAAAATGGGGTTGCCCTATTAGAAGTGTGTACTGAAGTGCGGTAGCCATGCAAAGAAAACGGTAGTATTTCGTGCCTGTCTTTGTATGTCTTCACCATTTTCTGAGCAATCTTCTTGATGTTCTTGTTTGCTGCCTCAACAACGCCATTCATCTTTGGACGATATGGCGATGAGTTGTGATGCTCGATCTTGAAATTTTCACACAACTCTTTCATCATCTTATTATTGAGGTTTGAGCCATTTTCAGTAATGATTTTATTTGGAACCCCATAATGACATATGATCTCTTTCTTGATAAAGCGAGCGACCACTTGTTTGGTGACATTGGCATAAGATGCGACTTCCACCCATTTAGTGAAATAGTCAATGGTCACTAAGATGAAGTGATGACCCTTTGAGGCAGTTAGCTCGATGCATCCAATCACATTTATGCCCCACATGGCGAAAGGCCAAGGTGATGTCAAGACATTCAAAGGAACTGGTGGTACATGTATTTTATCTGTATAAATTTGACACTTGTGGCATGTTTGCACATGACGACAACAATCAGTTTCCGTCGTCATCTAATAATAGCCAGGCCTCAAGATTTTCTTAACCATCGTGTGTCCACTAGCATGTGTACCAAAAGACCCTTCATGGATTTCATTTATGATTCGGCTTGCTTCGTGTCTATCCATGCATCTGAGCAAGAATGAGTCATAGTTCCGCTTGTAAAGCACATCTCCGCTTAAGAAGAATTTGGCTAAAAGCCTTCTCAAGTAATTTTTGTCTGTGATGGAAACATTTTTTGGATACTCTTGCTTTTCTTGATACCTTTTGATATCATAGAACCAAGGTTGATCATAAATTTCTACCTCAGTTTCCAGACAGTAGGCGGGCTCATCAAGATATTCAATACGGAATAGTAGGTGCCTTATTTTTCCATTTAACTTTGAACATGGATGATAGTGTGACGAGAGCGTCTTCCAATTGATTGCTTTCTTTGGGAATGTGGTTTAAAGTAATCTCATCAAAGTATGGGATTAGCTTCAATACGTAATCTTGATATGGGACTAGTTTGTTGTCACGTGTTTCCCAGTCACCCTTGACTTGACTAATGACTAAACCAGAATCTCCATACACTTCTAGAATCTTGATTTTGTGATCGATAGTGGCTTCAATTCAAAGATACATGCTTCATAATAAGCCATGTTATTGGCGCATTCGAAACATAACCTTGCGGTGAATGAGATATGAAAACTAGTAGAAGATGTGATAATTGCCCCTATGCCATTGCCTTGAGCATTTGTGACACCATCGAACACGAGCATCCATCGTGATCCTGGTTTGGGTCCGTCATCTGGACCTAATGTTCCATAGTCTCTAACAAACATGACGTCTTCATCAGGGAAGTCAAAATGCATGGGATGGTAATCTTCCATAGGTTGGTGGGCAAGATAATCAGGTAACACGCTACCTTTGATAGCATTTTATGAGACGTATTGGATGTCATATTATGTCAGTACCATCTGCCAACGGGCCACTCGTCCTGTGAGAGCAGGCTTTTTGAAGATGTATTTGACCGGATCCATCTTTGATATCAACAATGTTGTGTGAGTCAACATGTATTGCCTTAGGCGTTTGGCAGCCCATGCAAGCGCACAACATGTTTTTTCCAACATTGGGTATCTGTTTCACAGTCAGTGAATTATTTGCTTAAGTAGTAGATAACGTGTTCCTTTCTGCCTGTTTCGTCATGCTGCCCCAATACACATCCCATGGATCCTTCTAGAACGTTCAAGTATATAATGAGAGGTCTTCCTGGCACAAGAGGCATCAAAATTGGTGGCTCTTGCAGATATCCTTTTATTTTCTCAAATGCTTTCTGGCAATTGTCATTCCACATGATTGCTTGATCTTTACGAAGCAACTTGAATATTGGCTCACAGGTGGGTATTAGGTGAGATATGAATCTGGCAATGTAGTTTAATCTCCCTAAGAAACCACAAACCTCCTTCTATGTTCTTAGAGCTGGCATATCTTGGATAGCTTTTACTTTGTCAGGATCGACTTTGATCCCTTTTTGGCTTACGATAAAACCCAACAATTTACCAGATCTTACCCCAAAGGTACATTTATTTGGATTGAGCTTCAGCCTGAATTTTCTCAACCTTGTAAGCAGCTTTTCCAAGTGGGTGATATGTTCCTCCTCAGTCAAGGATTTTGCAATCATATCGTCGACGTAGACTTTAATCTCTTTATGAATCATATTATGAAAGAGTCACCATTGCTCGTTGATATGTTGCACTAGCATTTTTCAGACCAAATGGCATAACCTTATAGCAGAAGGTTCCCCAAGGGGTAATAAAGGTAGTATTTTACATGTCCTTTGGGGCCATTTTAATCTGGTTGTATCTGGAGAAACCATCCATGAAGGAGAAAACAGAGAACTGAGTCGTATTGTCCACTAACACATCAATGTGCCGCAGCGGAAAGTCATCTTTTGGGTTGGCTCTATTTAGGTCTCTGTAATCGACACACGTTCACACCTTACCATATTTTTTAGGCACATGTACAATGTTGGCGACCCATTGAGGGCAGTTTGATACTGCCAAGAAACCGGCATCAAGTTGCTTTTGCACTTCCTCTTTAATCTTAATGGCCATGTCAGGTCGAGTTCGTCTCATCTTTTGCTTTACAAGCGGACAATCTTCCTTAAGCGGAAATTTATGTACTACGATGTCAGAATCTAATCCAGGCATGTCTTGGCATGACCAAGAAAACACATCTGCATACTTCCACTAACTCTTGATGCGGTTCAATGATCTTCGATTCTTGCTTTAACAATCTTCCTAACTCCTCGAGGAGCTCACGATCTTCCTCATAGTCCTCATCGGTATGGTAGATTGGGTTATCAAAGTCATATCGAATTGTAGTAGTATCATTATCAATGGAATCTAAGGTGGATCTACATGATTGGTGATTTTATGCTTTATTTTGAGAAGATGAAAAAATAAAATGCAAGAAAACATTGCCATTTATTTATGCAAAAATAAAAAAAGAAAGACAGGGAACACAATTGAATGCAAAAGGTTCATTTCATTCATGATAAATATTAATTGAAGACATGGGGGCCCCTACAAAATACTCCTTATGCCTTGGGCAGGGCATATGATTTGAAAGCAAAACAAGGAAAATTACTCTTCGACAAAGGTGACTTCCAGTATCTCCACGACAGTCCAGTTATTGAGTTGTTGACTTGGTGCCCTTGGGTACACCATGCAGACTGCATTTAGTACAGTCTTCAGCTTCCACAAAGGTGACCTGGCCATCTACAAGATGTCCACCACTAGTGAAGATAAGCAGAGAAGCGAGCCCTTTGCCTTTGTCAGAGGTTGTCTTCTGCTGAGCTGTATGATTTCCTGGGTAACCCAAGCCAACTCTATTCTTGTTGGTAGGTAATTTCAACACTCTGCCCAACCTTCCGGGTGACCTTCTTCAATCACAGTCTTCGCGTCCTTCCAAGTAACCATAGGGGACCCAGATCTTTCTGATTTCTTCTCCTCTTTTTTCGTAGGGATCATTTCCAAATTTATCACATCAAATGCTTGAAAATGGATCTCATGGACTTCCCCTCCCACTTCAACATAGCGAAATGAGGATAAATGACTTACTATTATATCCTTTTCTCCCTTAATGACAACAAGTTGATTGTTTACCATGAAATTTTGTCTTTGATGAAGAGTGGATGTTACGACATTGGCTGCATGAATCCAGGGACGGCCTAGAAGACAATTGTAGGTTGGATAGATATTCATCACATAGAATGTGATAATGAAATTATGAGGTCTATTTTAATAGGGAGGTCAACCTCCCCTATCACAGTCCTTTTTACCCCATCAAAAGCTTTCACTATCAACGAACTAGGTTTCATCATCAAGCCCTTGATGGTCAGCTTAGCCAAAGAATTCTTTGGTAAAACATTTAATGATGATCCAGTATCTACTAACAGTCTCGACAAAAAAACACCAACGCATTCGATGGAAATGTGCAAAGCTTTGTTATGATTCTTCCCCTCATGGGGAAATTCTCCATCATTGAATCTTAGAATATGCGCAGAGGGGATATTTGACACAACTCTTTCAAACTGCACCACAGATATCTCCTGAGGGACACAAGCAGCTTTTAAGAACTTTATCAATAACTTTTAATGGGCAGGGGAGCACGTTAGTAATGATAACATGGAAATCTTAGAGGGTGTTTGGTTGAGCTGGTCAACCACCTTATAATCACTTTTTTGGATGATTCGCAAAAATTCTTCGACATCATCACCAGCATTTCCTTTCTGAGTAGAGGTTTGCCCCTGCTTAACTTTTATCTGTTTCCCACTTATTTTATCCATAGCTCCAAGGTTACTGTTTGGTGATGGTGCGGGTGCAAAGACCCTCCCGCTTCTGGTTACTCTGTCTGTACCAATAATGTTCTCTATTGAACTATTGGTTTTCACCGTATCTTCTTCCACCTTTTACCCATTGATGCAAACAGTTGAGTCATAATTCCAAGGGACATCCTTGGTGCTCTCGAAAGGGAAAGGAGCAGGCGCAAATATCACTAATGGAGCAAGTGAAGGTGAGGACAATGGAATCTCAACTTGATCATACGATATTTCCAATGGTACACAAACTTGATTACATGGAATCTGGACAGGACACCAATGATCATCACATGGTATTTCCAGAGGCGTACGAGGATGATCATATGGAATCATTAATGGTACAACATCATAGAAAATCTGCAGTGGTACACGGATTTGACGATATGGATTTAATGGTTCCTCATCATAAGGAATTTCAATTGGATCATAGGGAATTTCCAGAGTTTCCACTTCTTTAGCATTCAATATCTGTTCTACCAATATAATGCCTTGGTTCAGCAACTTCTAGATGCCCATCTTTAATTCATGACAGCTTTGAGGATCTTCTACATTATATTGACATTTCACAGTACATCCTGGAAAAATGTCCTTCATTAGTAACTGTTCTTTAATGACTGCAAAGGAAGTTTTCATTTTGTCAACCTTCGACACTAACTTCTTTCCTTTCGACTCTTCAATCATATTTGTGGCATGATTTGGCATCAGATTATTGGTGACATTGGAAGTATTCTTGGTGAAGTTGATGGCTTTAGAATTGATAAGTTCTTGTACTATGTACTTCAGAGCCTTACAATTCTCGATGTTATGTCCGGGAGCTCTAGAGTGGAACTCGCAACGAGCATTCGCATCATAGCCAGGAGGTAGAATAGTTAGAGGAGCCTTCATCTCTCTCAATTTTACCAATGAACCCTTAAGTAAGAATGGAAGCATCCTAGCATAAGTTGTTGGAATGAGGCTAAACTTTTTCTCAGGTCTCCTCGGCCTTGGTTGACCTTGATAGTAGTTTTGACGTTAAGGTGCTTGTTGTTGGTATGAGGCTTGCTGTTGAATAGCTGGTTGGCTTGCGGGTATGTAGAGAGGTTTGTGATATTGATTTGGAGTAACAGCGGCCACATGATGATAATATTCTTGGTATGCCCTAGCCTTCCCCTTATCCATCAAAGCATCATTTGTTTCGCCTTCCCTCTTCCTTGTGAAACCTTGGTAGGGCTTCTTAGGTCCACCAGAAGCTCCATCAGCGTTCTGAGTTTTCCCAGTCTTTATCATATTTTCGATCCTTTCCTCAGCCATAACCAAGTCTGAGAATACGGATGATGTGCATTCAACCAAACGTTCTAGGAAAGGTCTCTGAAGAGTCCCCATGAACATGTCCGTCAACTCTCTTTCAAGGAAAGGAGGTTGGATGCTAGCATCTAAGTCCTTTCATCTTTGGGCATAGTCCTTGAACGCCTCACTAGGTTTTTGGGTCAGTCCTTGGAGTTGTGTGCAATTAGGCATCATATCTGAGTTGTACTGGTATTGCTTCAAAAACGCTTCAGCTAACTCTTTCCATGTTCTAATATACGTACCTTCCAGCTGCATGTACCATTCAAGTGATGCCCCACTGATGCTATCTTGAAAGAAATGCGTCAACAGTTTTTCATCATCGGAGTAGGTAGCCATCTTCCTACAGTAAGATCAGATGTGTGTTCGGGGATAGCTAGTTCCCTTATATTTTTCAAAGTCAGGGACTTTGAATTTGGGAGAAATTTTAACGCCAGGAACTAAACACATATCTGCGGCATCTAACACAAACGTGTTTGGTCCCTATAGTCCTTTTCACTGTCTCTTGTAAGGCAAGCACTTTCTTTTCTAAATCAGTAGTTGGTGGCCCAAAAGCGTTCATGCCCGAGTCATCATAAGGGTTGTAGAAACATTTGTGGTCATCAAAATGGACTAAAGGTGGAATCACCTCAAAGGCGTTACAAACTGCACCACCAGGAGTAGGGAATACGCTATCAGGAATAGGAACTGCACCAGCAGGGGTAGGAATTGCGCCACCAGGAGTGGGGACCGTGCCAGCAGGAGTAAGATTTGGAGTGTTAGCGGCATTTCTCTCCATAACCTGTCTCATCTCTTCTTATCCTCTAGCCATAGCCTGGATGACTTCTATCAGGTGGCCCATCTGAGTCTTCATATGGGTCATCTCTTCCCTAAGAGTGGCTTGATTTTGTTCAATTTGATCCATTAGTAGTCTTCGACTGTCGTAGGTGTAGTAGGGATGTCGGTAAGTCAGCTTGTCTGTAGAAGGTCAAGTTTTTGTAAGTTTTTGGTTTTGTTTTGTGGAATGCAAAATGATGCATGAATGCGTATGGAATAATATTATGTTATGCGCAAAATCTCTTAGTAACCTTGTTAGTTATTGTTAAGAATATGAACATTTCCCATTGCAATTAATCAGAAGAGACATAATAGAGCAAAAACTTTCATTTTATTAAGGCTCGAAGCCAAGTTCAAATACAAACAAAATAGGAAAGATACACTTCTCAGACAAATTACAAATCAACTCTAAAAGTGACTCCTTGGACTCTACGAACCGCCTCTGAATCAGTAACAATCTCTTCCATTGTTTTCTTGCAAAACTTCACGAAGTCGAACACAGGGACAGGAGTGTTTTCTGGAGTCATCACTTGATCTACAACTTTCAACTTTTTAGGGATTTGTTGAAGTGCAAAGTTGGAGAATCCATCCATGTTCACATATTTTTTCTTCCATTCAGCATAGAGGATTTGGAGATTGTTGATGATGTTATCCCTTTGGAGTACAACAACTTCTACTTTGCGGCAACTTTCTTCCCAATAGTGGCAACTATCCTGTAGCTCTAGGTAAAACTCATCATATATTCCATCTTTCAACCTCTTGATTTCTATAGCCCTACCCAATTGGTACTCTGCCTGCAAGAAATCTTGTTGTGCCTTCTCTTTTTCCAACAACTCGTGAGCTAACTGATCTTTGTAGCCTTTGATACTATTTTTCAGCTTGTGAATCTGGGCTTCAAAGTTTTCCCTTTCATCTTTCTTCATCTGGGTGGCTACTCTTACATCATTCTTTAAGTCTCTGACCCTTCGCCACACTTGGTCCAATTTGTCATTTCGGTAATCCAAATCTGCATTAGCCCTTTTAAGTGCGCCACCAACCCATTCCTTCTTTCCTTTCTCCTCCCTATCCCTTTTCTTGCTATCTTCAAACTTTTCTTTCAACTCCTTGCTTTTGTCCTCCTAAGATTCACTTTTCTGCATAGTCTCATTGAGTTGAATTCAGAGTTGTGTGTTCTCATCCTCAGGTTCTCGTACTTTAGCCTTGAGCTTCTCCATGTCTTCGGGTAAGATCGGTTCAGTTTCAGGATTTGTTGAGAAAGCAGACGCATCAAAGACAAAAGGTAGCCTAACTTATCTTACTCTCTCTTTCACCCATTGAACATAAGGTTGACGAGCGATGATGTCCTTCCTCCTATTATCTGGATTGCTTCTAACAATTTTTGTCCATGCTCTTCTTACCTCCCTTACAACCAGATCATTTAGATCGACATTATTGACAAGGAACGACACCAAATTTTCATCTCTAGAAGGATCATCCATGGAGTGTCCAAATTGTATTTTGAGTAACACTGGGTTGTAATTTATGCAACCTCATGCTCCCAAGAAAGGCGCATCAGAAATTCTCTGTAAGAAAATATAATGTCCTTGGTTCCCCATTCCCTCTTATACCATGTGATGGAACTAGCGGAGAGTGAAGCGAATCTATGAGGCCATGAGAGTTTCTTGAAAGCAAAAGCACCTTCTTAAGGCATTTGGGTCCTTAGCCACTTATGTAGGAGTGGGGCGCAACAAAGGAATGTTCCCCCTTCCTTTGTATTCCTAATGTGAAGTGTATGCTAGAGGTCACCTAGGAGGAAAGGCACAGGGTTTCCTGTCAAGAAAATTTCCACCGTCACTTGATCCACAAATTTTTCCACATTCAAAAACATCACAATTCCATAAATCAAGAGCGCCAAAACCGCACCACATATCTCTCATTTTTCTTCTTTGGAATACTTACATGCTTGTTCTTTTAAAAACTTTCTCGAGAATCCCTTGGATCCTTTGGGTGCCCAATTGGCTTCCACATCTCCTGTAGGAATTCCTAAGGCAGACGCTACTTTCTTCAAGGTAAATTCCTCTTTAAGTTTTGGAAAAGGGTTGCAGTATTTGATGGAGAGATTCAATATCTTCTTGAACTCTTCTAAAGTGGGAGCTATTTATAAATCAGTGTAGCACCCCAAAATTTGCCTTTTCGTTTTGGCGGTATCTGGCTTTTGTTTCTTTGCATTTTCGCATTTTTGCATTTGCATAGCATTGGACAGGGGATCAAGGTTCCCGTGGCTCAGGTTCATTTTGGCGCAAAGGATTGAACAACGAACAACGAGCATCAGAGGCTCGGGAATTTATTTTTTCCTAGCGGTCAAGCGGCCGATTTTATTTTATTTTGCAGGATGACAGCAGTTCAGAAAGCAGCACTCAGGCTCATGTCAAGCATTTTTACAGTGATAACATTCAAGAACGAGATTCAGAAGCTTAACAGAGCTTCAAATAGTCGAAGCAGGGCAAATGGACAGATTTCCCTCCAAAAGGCGCCAAATTCAAATTTTGGAAGGTGTTAATCGGTTAACCTATATGGTTAATCGATTAACCAAAGAGAAATTAGGCCAGATTTGAAATTTTGAAGGCGTTAATCGGTTAACACATATGGTTAACCGATTAACCAGTGTAATTTTTGCCTCTGTACGTGATTTTTCAATGCAGAGCCATTTGGGGTCCAATTGTGATCACTTAAATTCAAATTTGTCACTTGGGAAAGATCTATAATCATTTTATAATTTCATTTCCCTCCAAAATCCCATTCCTAGTGCCAAACCAAAATTCACAAGCCAATTTCCAAGCCTCTCATTTGGATCCAAACCTAGGTGATATTTAAGTGATTCATTCCAAACCAAAGGGATCCAATTTTCATTTCTCACATTCATTTTTCAGAATTCATCTCAATTCTCTCAAATTGTCTCTCAACTTTCCAAATTCCAAAACCCTCACTCAAACCTCTTTTCCATTGAATTCTTTGATTCTTCATTGGAATCAATGAATTCTTGAGCTCAAACCTCCATCCATCATCTCCATTGAAGTGATTTCTCCATCCAATTTTCGTGCACAATTGGATCCAGATCTGGAAGTGATTTTGGAAGTGATTATTTGACTTATTTTGGATTAATCTTGAAGGATCTTCATTGCTACAACAAGAATTGGTGTGGATCTTGAAGTATTCTGGACTTCTATCATCGGATCTGTGCAATTCCAGTTAATTCAACATTAAACGAAGTAAATCTCCGCTTCGAAGGTTGGAATCCTAGATCCATAGCAATTTTGAGCTTATTTGCATGTTCATGATGATTTTCATATTCTATTGAATTTTGGTTGATATGATTTGTGTTGATGATGTTTGGATCTGCTTACATGTTGTTTGAATCATGATTTTCTGGTTTAATTTCGTGATTAAGTGATTATGTGATCATTGGTATGTTTGGAGAAGTGATAAGCTGTTGAAAAGTGATTCTGCTTTGCTGTTTTTTGCTGTTAGCACAGTGTTAATCAGTTAACGTATATGGTTAACCGATTAACCATTACAAACTTCCAGATTTTTCAAAGTTTTCAAAGCGTTAATCGGTTAACGCATATGGTTAACCGATTAACCAGTTCAAATTTTTAAAATTTTTAAAACGTTAAAAATGTGTTAACCGATTAACCCCTGGGGTTAACCGATTAACGTTGTGCTGGCAGGCCTGTTTTGCTACTTTGTTTGATTGTTTGCATACCGTTTCATCTCAAATCATCATAGATCAGTGTGATGTGTTAGGGATGAAATGTTTCTAGATATATGTCGTCGTTTTGGTTGTTTTATCAAGATTTCACCGACATTTGTGTTTTTCCACTTGAATGCATGCTTATGGATGTGGTTCAAAGTTGATGATCTCTTGCATGTTCGTTTGCTTTCATCTCTTTTACGCTTCCCCCATATTTGCATCATTCTTGCATCGCTGCTGAGGTCGAGACGCGCTTGTGGCGGCTGCTGCCCCACACATTTTTCCTCCTTCCCTCCATTCTAAGTGTTGCATTTTCATGTTTGCATCTTTTACTTGGGATTGAATTTACTTGGTGCTTTCTTGTGCTTTTTGCCATGATCCTCATAAGGTTCCTAGTCCCTCTGTTTAGGACGGGAGTAGGAGAGACATTAGGTGTTCAATCTAAGCATGCTAACATTAGGGTAGATGTTTCCCCTTTCTAATCCAAACCTTAGGACCACTTTGCATGACAACGTTAGGGCCGAGTTTCCCTTAGACCTTTCGTGCGTCTCTCTTCTTCTCATCTCAAAACAATTCTAATCCATCTAATAAATGCGATGAATGTTGCGCGCTACAAGCCTTAAGCTACATGGGGAAGTATGATTGAGGGGTCTCCTCTCGCTTATCTAGAGTGTTTAGTGTACGTCCCGTTTGGGGGCGATACACGACGCATTCGCCTTCATGTCATAGTCTTTAGTGCAACGTGAATCACAAACCGAATTAATTCACTTCACTAAAAAACACAAACAAAACTTCAAACCTTTTTTCCTTCGGGATTAATCAACTTATTTTTTTCAGAAAAGAATGTTGTTAAGCTTCAGTTCTACTGCAAACAGGCTTAGTCCCTAACTGCTGGAACGGAGGTTTAACTCTACTCGGTTAAAACACTTAATCAACCTGTGGTTTCGTGTCGCCCGAACTACGTTTGCTCTGATCTTTCATACTAGATGAAAGTACGTAGGCACAAGATGCGATGTCTTGGCGAGCAACTTTCCCCCGCCCCCTTTTTTCCCGTAGTTAGCCGAACTACATTGACTCTGACTTTCCCATTGCACGAAGGAATACGTAGGCACAAAGCGGCGATGCTCTGCCGAGTCTCTTTTCTTTTCTTTTTGTCTTGTGAGCCTTTAGCGTAGATAGTAAACACACCCTTAGATAGACAACAAGCGTGGATCCCTTCGAATACGACGGACGTGAGGGGTGCTAATATCTTCCCCTTGCGTAACCGATTCCTGAATCCGGACTTGGTTGCGATGACCTCGTCTTTTCCCTTTTCGTCAGGTTTTTCTGATCGTTTCCTTTCCCTCTCTTTGGGATAAATAACGAAAGGTGGCGACTCTTCTGTTTTCCGCCGGGTGTTTTTCACAGTTGTGACCATCAGCGAAGGTAAAACAATGAAGAGAAGTATCATAGTACTGAGCCAAAGCTGTGAGGGCTTCATATTCTGTCTTTTCTGTCAACAAATCCAAGATTCTCCCATAGGAAGCATGATATTTGTTGTGCTTAATGGGGGTAATCTTGGCACTCAGAGCTTTCAGACTGTCAATTACTGGATCTTTGTATTTGAAAGTGAAGGTGCTTTTTCTGTTGGTTTTCTTGTTCAGCTTCATTGTCCCCAAATTCACATTCATCATGACTGCTTTTGTAAAATGCTTTTATCTGCAACAAGAACAAGGCACTAAGAGTTTGTTTTTATTAAGTATACATGTATGAGTGGATGCATAAATGGATTCCAAGCACAAGGGTTCAAAAGTCTAAGGTATGGATACGACCAATACTGACTACTTCATAAATAAGGCTCTCATAAGGTGTGATCTATGGTTTAATAGGGATCCCAAAGTCATGGATTCACACGAATGTTCATCATATACGACATGAGAATGTCAAACGATGACTCCATCATATGAACCTCTTTTGGGTGATATCTTCGTATCGAACCTCACGAGAAGAACTTCTTGGGGACTCATACTACGAGACCATCGACACTGGGTTCTAGACAAGGGTTTCAGAGTCATGAACATTCTCAACTATTTGTTACATATGACAGTCATTGCTAGGCAACAACTCCATCAAGAAAGTCTCTTCTGAATGAGATCTTCGTATTGAACCTCGCGAGAAGAGCTTCTCGGGGACCCATAGTACATGACCATCAATCATAGTTGGCCAATGGTTTAGGATTCTAAAAAGGTCCTTAGAGTCATTAATTCCTAATAAAACATTGATCAAACATGCCAAAGAGCTTGATGGTTGTCAACATTCTCAAAGGAATCTACTCTAAGCAAAGTTCTTGTATCGACTTTGTTGCACCCCAAAATTTGCCCTCACAATACAAGACTTTGTGTTCTAAGAAGGTTCACAAGGTTCACAAGTTCTCCAACAACTTGCATAACCTTTCATGAAGTTCATAAAGTCCACAAGCTACTTTATGAAGGTTCACAAGGTTCACAAGTCCCACAGTGCTTTCAATACCTTTCATGAGGTTCATGAAGTCCATAGGTTGCTTCTTGAAGGTTCACAAGGTTCACAAACTTCTCAACATCTACAAGACCTTTCATGAGGTTCATGAAGTCCATAGGTTGCTTCTCGAAGGTTCACAAGATTCACAATGTTTACAAAGCTTTCCTAAGGGTCATGAGGTCTACAAAGCCACTTCATGATGTTCACAAGGTTCACAAGCTTCACAATACCTCCCATGAGTATCACAAGATATCTTATGAAGATTCACAAGGTTCACAAAGTTCACAATTGGTCAGAAGAGTTGACAATTCCCTCAGACAATGCACCTCCTAAGCAGTACATCCAAAACTAGGGTTTTGACTTTAATCAGGCTAAATGGGCTTCCAAGACTTCAAGTGAGCTTCATAACATCTTATATGTGTATAAGAACCCCCATGTCAAGTTTCAAGACTTTTCTCAAAAGTTTGCTCAGTCAGATGATCAGATAAGTCAAAAGCAGTCAATGCAGTTAAAAAGTCAAACTGAGGTCAACTGTGGTCAAACCAAAGTCAAACTTCATGATTTTTTGCCAACATCAAGTATATGAAGTAAAATTCATCATTTTATCAAGGGTTGATCATGATTCATCAAGGAGATTCCAGATCATCAATAATCAGGAGTTTCTAAATTAGGGTTTCCTCAGTAAAAGTCAACTGAACTTTGACCAGGCATAACTTTCACATACTTCATCACCAAGTCTCCATACAAAGCTCATTTTGAAGGAAATTGAATTCTCTACAACTTTGATGTTGAAGGTTAAGCCCAAAAATGATATATTTGAAAGATATGATCTAAGACATTATAGGTCATTTCAAAAGTCAACAAAAAGTCAACAACTTCAAAAGGGCATAATTTGAGATTGGTAAATGATATGGACCTGAAACCAATGGGGTTGTTTAGAGGACTCTTCAAGCTTCCCAAAAAGTCCAAGAACACCATCATACCTTTAAAATTGAGAGAAATGTGCCCTTGCAAAGTTGGGCAATTTTGTGATGGTTTATGTTGAAAATGGAGGCTTAGAAGTATTTCTTTCCAAATGGGCTGCCTAATTTATGACCCAATCCATCTCATAACATGGTGCACGACCCAATTGACCAAAATTCATCATTTTTATTATTTTTTATTTATTTATTATTGATTTAATTCATAAAAATCATTTTAAATAAATAAAAAATATAAAAATCTATTTTTGGGTGAAGATTTTGTTTCTAGAAATTCATAATCATTGATTGAATTAGAATGAGAAGGAAATCATGTGATCTCTCCCAAATTATTATTTTTTATTTATTTATTATTGATTTAATTCATAAAAATCATTTTAAATAAATAAAAAATATAAAAATCTATTTTTGGGTGAAGATTTTGTTTCTAGAAATTCATAATCATTGATTGAATTAGAATGAGAAGGAAATCATGTGATCTCTCCCAAATTATTATTTTTTATTTATTTATTATTGATTTAATTCATAAAAATCATTTTAAATAAATAAAAAATATAAAAATCTATTTTTGGGTGAAGATTTTGTTTCTAGAAATTCATAATCATTGATTGAATTAGAATGAGAAGGAAATCATGTGATCTCTCCCAAATTATTATTTTTTTATTTATTTATTATTGATTTAATTCATAAAAATCATTTTAAATAAATAAAAAATATAAAAATCTATTTTTGGGTGAAGATTTTGTTTCTAGAAATTCATAATCATTGATTGAATTAGAATGAGAAGGAAATCATGTGATCTCTCCCAAAATAGCAAGCACTCATGATCAAATATTTGAAATTTATACAATGATCTTTTTGAATATTTTTTGGATCAAATATCCACACAACACATCAATGTTTCTGACCTAAATCCATCACACATATATACTAAGCACAAACATAACCCTAGGGAGGAATTTGGCAGCAGCCTAAAGGTAAGATCAAAAGCACAAAAATCTTTCAAAAAGTCATATTCGGGTTCTCAAATTCAGAGCATTGCAAGGTATTTGGAAGACATAGCAAGCTTCCTTGGACTCTTCTGATCATAAATCATCATCCATATGCATCATATACGCACCCAATTGCTCAACCCGAGTTCATCTTGACCTTGAATATTTTGTTTTCGAATCCATTGATTTATCATGTTTAAACTGTTTTTGATTGTTGTAGGATGTTTAGAATGAACTCTAGAACGATTCTGGGTGGTTCAATTGGATTTTCATTGCAGGAACAAGAATTCACCATGATTAGGGTTTTCGGCCCTCTTTAGGGTTTCACGATTTTCAAATGATAAATGGATTTGAAAAACATAGGACGATTGAAAAACTCAGTAGCAATACAATGGTGCAATCAATTTTGTGAAATTTTGCCGTTTGGATGAAGTTTGTGTTTCGCAGGGTGGAAGAACTCGTAACAATATTCGTAGGAGAAAACGTTGCAAAATCCGCAGGTAATGGGAGGAAGAAGAAGGTCAGTTCGCGCCTGTTTTCAAATTCAAATTTTATTAAAAAAATAATATGAATTGTTCCTGGATATATTTCACAATTGTATGTTTAGCCTGATGGTTGTTGTGCTTCCTGGAAATCAAGCTGGCCTGGGTTCAAACCTCAGCCAGGTAAGTTTCCGCTTTTTTTTTTTCTTTCCTTTTATTTGATTTAAATATTATAATATTAAAAATTAAATATATTATGTATATTTCTCAATAATAAATAAATAATAATAAAATATGTCTGTTTTCTTTAATTTTAAAAAATATGTTTTTTTTTTACAAATTTTGTTTCTATATTTTATGTCTAAATTGTAATATGTATAAATTAGAAAATTTTTGTATATAACTAAATCCTATTTTTTTTATATAAACCCTAAAAATTTATTTCTCATATAAACCCTAATTTCATAAAACTCTAAAAATATTTTTTAATACAAATCTAATCCTATTTTTTTTTTAATGTTATTTTCTAATATAATTATTATGTATGTATGTTTACTATAATTCTTACAAATTTTTTGTAAATATACTTATAAATATTTTTTTACATAACTTTAGTTTTTAAATAATTGTGCTTATAATAATTAGATTTTTGTAGTAACTTCATGATTAAAATATAATTTAATAATTTGTAAATTAAAACAATTGTTTATTCATATTTGTTTTTTTTAGTTGATTATATTAAAAATTGTTAATTTCTTATTATTATAATATTTGGATTAATTCTGTTTATTCTTATTTACTAACCCATTTATATTCTAATCATGCTTATTATTTTGTTAAATATTGCTTACTAACCCCCTTTATTATTTATTATTGCTTATTTATATTTTATTTATCTTTGCTATTTAATTATTTTGCTTATTATTTTGTAATTGTTTCTTGGATGTAAAGTTGTTTAATTATTTAATTATTATTATGGTTAGTAATTAGGGAGTGTAACAACATGTATGTAATATTAAAATAAATTTAGATCACTTTTAAATAAAGATAATTAAAAATAAACACGTCACACACGTAAGTCGATTTTAATCGCCGTCTCACTTCCTAAGGATATCCCTCAAGTTGCCTACGAATAATGGTTAAGTGGGGTGTATAAAGCAAGTCCCTCAAATAGAAAAATCATCAAAGTCCCTTATGGTTGCCTTTACGAATCGAGTCCCTTTCGAAAAATGATGATGGTCCCTTATATGTGCTTATTACATCCCACAATGGCCTTCAAAGTCAAATTGTCCCTCACATGTCCCTTAACATCCAAAGTAAGGACTACCTACTCCATTATAGTAGGGATAGTCTTACTAAAGGAAAGAATGAAGAATAAGAAAGACCTTTAAACATTAGGGTAGGTTACTCCTAGGTGCTTGCTCACTTCAAAACTGTTTCGCACTTAAACAAATTTTCAACAAGTTTTCAAACAAGTTCTTAACACATCCTTACATGGATTATTTATTAACTATTCTGAAAATTTTCTATTCACACACTACAATTTCAAAACAATTCAAAAGTGAACTTAAGTACCTAAGAGCCCATGGATAACCATGGATGAAAAGGATGCTAATACCTTCCCTTTTCATAACCTACCCCCCGGACCCAAAATATTCTCTAAGGTCTTTCCTGTTCTTTTATAACCTTTCCTTATGGATAAAATAAAAGTCGGTGGCGACTCTTGCTATCCGCAACATTGTTTAAAGTCAGTTCTCCCACCGTGTTACAGAACTGGCGACTCTGCTGGGGACCTATTTAAGAGGGGTACCCTTAGGAATTAAGATCACTTTAAATTGTTTGCCTTGTTTGCTTTATTATTATATTGTTGGGGTGCTCTTATGTGTGAAAGGTCCTAACCCGGATCTAGTGTACCTTAGGTAAATGGCAATAGACCAAGGAAACTGTACGACGTATATCGATACGGTTGATCTGGTGGCCATAGTTAGTGCGACTTCTTGGTTGGTGCTTATATTCCTTAAGTCAAGTTGAGGATAATATTGAGGCTGCCATATGTTGTCAATGCACTAACTGACTTTTAGAACCCTAGTTAACTCATCTTGGCCTTTAGAAAGTAGTGAGGTAACCGGCTTTGGTGCAGACTGAAGTTGGTTGACACTCGATGCTACGCTCATTGAGATCTTAAACTTGGAGGGTTTTGGTTGGCGAGTAAGTTGCCTTCTGATCAACCACCCTTGTGAAGGATCAATGATATTGAGATCCCTTAGAACCCGGTTACTTTTGTAGGACAGGATGAACCATCTAACTTCAGGGGAGGGTACTTACCTTTAAACCTCATGCAAGCCTTTAAACCTAGGGCAATTGTGTGACTTGTTTGTGTGTGCCACATGTTTGTGATTGAGCATGACATCATGACATCATCATGCATCATAAGCATATCATTTTCCCTAACCATTTCAAGGACCAAAGGATTTATCTTTGTTCTTTGTTGCAGGTCATGGCTTCTGCTCGTAGAAACACCATCAGGATCAACTTTGTAGGGATACCTGCTAAGCTCAAGGAGTTGGTTTCCCTAGTGCCTGATCATTCCCAGTTCAACAAGAGACATGGTCACTTATTGGATCTAGTTACTTCAGGGTTCAGTGAAGACATGATGAGTGTGCTGTTTCAGTTCTTTGACCCTAAGCACCATTGCTTTACATTTCCTGATTATCAGCTGGTTCCAACCATGGAGGAGTTCTCTAAACTTCTGGGTATACCTGTTCTTGATCAGAAGCCATTCACAGGCTTAGAGAAGGAGCTTAAACCAGAAGTTATTGCTGCAGCTCTACATCTGAAGAAGTCTGACATTGTTCTAGAGACGAGAAGTGGAGTTAAAGGTATTCTTGCCAAGGTATTAGTGGATAAAGCTCAAATGTTCTTGAAGGCTATGAGCTACGATGCTTTTGAGGAGATCTTAGCCTTATTGATTTATGGCTTAGTGTTGTTCCCCAATCCTGATCAGTTCATAGACGTTCATGCCATCAACATATTCCTGAGTCACAATCCAGTGCCTACCTTACTTGGAGACATCCTACATTCTCTTCACACCCGTACTACAAGGGCAAGAGGAACTTTGATGTGCTGCATACCTTTACTTTCTAGGTGGTTTATTTCTCACCTTCCTCGCTCAGTAATGAAGAATGAGCAAGGGTTCAGATGGTCCAAGAGGATCATGTCACTTTCTCACTCAGACATCCATTGGTGCTCCAGATCTATGGAGAATGTCACCATCATTGACCGTTGTGGGGAGTTTCCTAATGTGCCACTTCTAGGCATAAGAGGAGGCATCACCTACAACCCATCTCTAGCTTTACAACAGTTTGGTTACGCCCGGAGCGATGGTCCACATGACATGTTGATTCAGGGCATTGTGTTTGATTACGACAACGATCTTCAGGGTTACCGTCAGAGATTCATCCGAGCTTGGGGAAAGGTAAACAGGATTGACAGCAAGACACTGGAGCCTAAGTACACTATTCCTATGGAGGCTTATCTCAGATGGGTACGATCTCGTGCTCAGACACTCATGATGCCATATCCTGCCGTCCTACCAGTTACCATGGAACCTGTTGCTGAAGGAGACACAGCTTATACCATCCGTCACCCAGACATGCCTACTGATATGGAAGACTTGCAGAGATCATGGATCCAACTGAAAGAGCAAAGGGATACTTTCGAGGCTCATTACAAAGCAAGCCAAGCAAGGATCCTAGAGCTAACAAAGCTACTTCATGAGGAACGAAACCTCAACTCATACCTCAACACAAAGAGGAAACGTCCATGGGAGACTTAAAACCCCATCTTTTGTACTTATTTCGTCTTCATTTTTTGTAAGCCTAAAAGGCAAAACAAGTTATTACTAATAAAAAGTTACTTTCTTGTTTGTTTAAGCAAATTTAAATCCTGCGGTCCTTGAAAACATTGCATATGCATTCCCATATCATTGCATCACAGGTTTATAATTGTGCACAGGTTTCTCATCTTCTCGCTGTTTATTTCAGCAATGGCTCTTGAACAATCAGTTAAGGATCTCCAGGCACAGAATGCACAGTTCCAAGAGCTGATCCTGAACCTATCCAAGGGGCAGGATGAATTGAAGACACTGCTGGCCAAGAAGACTAAGAAGGCTAGAAGGTCTGCTGGGTTGCTCAACATGGGAAGAAGGTTCAAGGGTCCTGACAAGACCAAGGAACAGGTTGAAGACTATGAATCTGAAGAATCTGAGCAGGAGAGAGGCAGTCTCCACAACACTATGGGGGACTCTGATTCTGAGGCTAACTACTACCATGAGCCTAACGAAGACAAATTCAAGATGCTGGTGGATAGAATGGATGCTATGGAATTACAGAAATCATCTGGGCTGGATTTTGAGGATTTGAGCTTGATATCTGGGGTGGTCATACCCATTGGGTTCAAAGTTCCTACATTTGTTGTCTATGATGGGGTCTCTTGTCCCAAATTGCATCTGAGGTCTTATGTCAGAAGAATTCAACCCCACACTGCTGATAAAAAGTTGTGGATCCATTTCTTTCAAGAGAGTTTATCTGGAGCTCAGCTAGAGTGGTATTATCAGTTGGAGAGTGTCAACATCAGAGATTGGAATGACCTTGCTGAAGCTTTCTACAAGCAGTATCAATACAATGCTGACTTAGCCCCCACTCGCATACAGCTTCAAAGCATGTCTATGGGTGCCAAAGAAAGCTTTAAGGAGTATGCTCAGAAGTGGAGAG
This sequence comes from Lathyrus sativus, assembly GCA_963859935.3. Lineage (NCBI taxonomy): Eukaryota > Viridiplantae > Streptophyta > Magnoliopsida > Fabales > Fabaceae > Lathyrus > Lathyrus sativus. The sequence goes on along the minus strand of OZ012738.1, from coordinate 650,392,248 downwards.
ACTTAGCTGGAAGAGTTCAACCCCCTTTGACTGATAGGGAGTTGGTTGATATGTTCATGTGTACGCTGAACGGTCCGTTTTACAGTCATCTCATTGGAAGCTCATCATCTGGCTTCACTGAGTTGATCATGACAGGAGAGCGAGTAGAGAATGGTATCAAGAGTGGTAAGATCCAAGTGGGCACTTCTTCATCAGGTGCTGCAAAGAAGCCTCCCACTGGGAAGAAAGAATCTAATGCTGTGTATGGTCAGCCTGATCGTAACAGAAGGCATCAGTCTGTTAGTGCAGTTCATATTTCAAATCCAACTCCTGCAACAACAGAGCAGCCTCAAGGCAACCAACAGAGGGCTAGAAGACAGTTCACGAAGATCAACATGTCAATGGCTCAGGCATTGCAACACTTGTTGAAGGCTGAACTTATTACCCTGGGGGAGGCCCCTCAGAATCCCAATGTTACCTCTCCCAAGTACAATCCCAATGCACGATGTGCATATCATTCAAACTGTCCAGGACATGATACTAATAACTGCTGGGTCTTGAAGAACAAAATTCAGGATATGATTGATGCTGGAAAAATTGAGTTTGATCCACCAGGTACTCCAAATGTGATTACAGCTCCAATGCCAAATCACGAGAAGACTGTCAACGCCATTGATGAAGATATTGATGAAGATCTGCATGTCTATTCAGTTATGGAGTTGAGCACACCATTGTCTGTTATCAAAAAGAGGTTAGTACAAGCTGGGATCTTTCCAGGTTGTCATGAAGATTGTCTATATTGTACCTATAAGCCGGATAGTTGCTTCATTGTGAGAGATGGGATTCAACGTCTCATGGATAAATATACTATAGTGTTTGAAAGAAGACCAGCATCTGTAGAAAGTATGGTGGATCATCTGACTCAGGGTAAGAAGATTGAAGAGGTTGACATGGTTGACAAAGTACCACTAAGAATCACTTCAAAGGGTCCCATTAAAATCACTCATCAGGGCCCAATCAAGATTATTGCTGAAGGTCCTGTGAAAGTTGTTGCTGAAGCCAGAGTAGCTCCTCTGATCATTACCACTCCTGGTCCTATTCCTTATACATCTGACAAAGCTGTGCCTTGGCACTATGGGTCTGATGTTTACATCCATGGTGTCAAGCAGGAGCCTTTACCTGATATGCCTGTTGACATTGATAATATTGCTGGATCTAGCAAGATCACTCGTAGTGGAAGAGTCTTCTCTCCTCCAGTTGCTTCTAAGAGTGCAGTTACTCCTGCTGTTACTTCCACCACTGATGCTCGGGGCAAGGGTCCTGTTATTGAGCCTGTATCTACTGATGTGCCAGCTGCTGATGACCTCTCTAAGCAGATGGAAGAAGTATTGAAAATCATTCGCAAGAGTGATTATGATATTGTTGATCAGCTGGGGCATACTCCCTCAAAGATTTCTATGCTCTCCCTGTTATTATGTTCTGAGGCTCATGCCAAGTCATTGATCAAGTTTCTAAAGATGGCTCATGTACCCAGTGCAATTTCTGTGGACCAGTTTGAGAATTGTGTTGCTCACCTGACCTATGACAACGGGTTAGGATTTTCTGATGCTGACTTGACCCCTGCCAAGAGGGATCATAACAGGGCCTTGCATATTTCAATTGAATGCAGGGGCACTACCCTGTCTCATGTGCTGATAGACAATGGTTCCTCTCTGAATGTGTTGCCTAAGGAAGTCCTGAACAAGCTGAGTCCTAAAGATACGGTATTGAAGCCCAGTAATATTGTGGTAAAGGCTTTTGATGGTTCTAGAAGAGTAGTGCATGGGGAAATTGATCTTCCAATCAAGGTTGGCTCTCAGGTGTTTACCGCTACATTCTATGTGATGGATATTCGTCCTTCGTACTCATGTCTGCTTGGTCGTCCCTGGATCCATGGGGCAGGTGCTGTGACCTCCACATTACATCAAAAGTTGAGATATCCGGTGAATGGAAAAGTTGTTACTGTCTTTGGAGAGGAAGAATACTTTGTCAGCCATGTAAACACTTTCAAGTATCTGGAAGTAGAAGGTGAATACATTGAAACTCCATGTCAGTCATTTGAAGTGGTTCCCTGGGCTGTTAAGGATTGTGTGACTCCTCCTGCTGTGAAGAAGGTTCCTGTGGTCATCAGAAACCCTCCAACAATGGCGATGGCCTCCCTCAATGATGCAAAAGCTGTGGTGGAAGAAGAGTCCCAGAAGGCTGTTCGTCGTGCTCGTGCTGTTCGTATCACCAATCAAGGGGTTATCAATGTTGTGGGAGATCAAGATGAAGACTACAACTTGGAGGCATGGATTTTTCCTACTGTGGGTGCTGGACTCAATAATTGGACAGCTGAAGATGTTATCCCTATCTCCTTTAGTCAGGAGTAAATACTATTACTGTGTTATAATTTTAAATTTATAATTTCTGGAACAATTAAAACTTTCAAGCCATGTGCCTTACCCGGGGCACAATGGTGTGCTTGTTACGGGTTGTCATTTCATTTGCATACTTCATTCAATAAAATCATTGGACGTTTCGTTTTCGTAAATATTGTGTTCCTTGTCTTTCTTTTTATTTTATTTTTGCTTTATCAGCTATGTGTTCTTACACACACCCACGTCACTAAAATGCAGATCCTCATCCACTCTAGATCCAGTTGATAACAGTTCTACTATTGCCAATTACAATTTCGAGAATCCGATCTATCAAACTGAAGACGGAGACGAGGACGATTGTGAAATACCTGTAGAGCTTGCTAGGTTGTTACAACAAGAAGAGAAAGCTATACAGCCACATGAAGAGCCAGTCGAAGTTGTGAATCTGGGAACTGAAGAAAACAGAAAAGAGGTCAAGATAGGGGCTGATTTAGAGGACAGTGTCAAGAGCAGGTTGATTCAGATGCTACGTGACTATGTGGAGATCTTTGCTTGGTCTTATGAAGATATGCCAGGGTTGGATACAGACATTGTGGTTCACCGTTTGCCAGTGAAAGAAGATTGTCGTCCAAAGAAGCAAAAGGTTCGTCGTATGCGTCCTGAAATGTCAGAAAAGATCAAAGCAGAGGTAATGAAACAGTTCAATGCAGGGTTCTTGGCCGTAACTTCTTATCCTCAGTGGGTTGCGAATGTGGTACCAGTTCCTAAGAAAGACGGTAAGGTACGTATGTGTGTAGACTACAGAGATCTGAACAAGGCTAGCCCTAAAGATGACTTTCCACTTCCTCATATTGATATCCTGGTAGACAACACTGCTCAGCATAAGGTATTCTCTTTTATGGATGGTTTCTCTGGTTACAATCAAATCAAGATGGCACCTGAAGATATGGAGAAGACTACATTTGTGACACAGTGGGGCACCTTTTGCTATAAGGTAATGCCATTTGGTTTGAAGAATGCAGGGGCAACCTATCAGCGTGCCATGGTGGCTTTGTTTCATGATATGATTCATCATGAGATAGAGGTATATGTGGATGATATGATAGCCAGGTCTCAGAATGAAGAACAACATCTTGATCATTTGCACAAGTTGTTTGAGAGGTTGAAGAAATACAGGTTGAGATTAAATCCAAACAAGTGTACTTTTGGAGTTAGATCTGGAAAGCTCCTGGGTTTCATTGTCAGTGGAAAAGGTATTGAAGTGGATCCTGCAAAAGTGAAAGCTATACGAGAGATGCCAGCTCCCCGTACTGAGAAGGAGGTTAGAGGTTTCTTGGGACGATTGAACTACATTGCAAGATTTATTTCCCAATTAACTACCATCTGTGAGCCAATCTTCAAGTTGTTGAAGAAAGATCAGGTGATGGAATGGAATGATGAGTGCCAGACTGCCTTTGATGAAATCAAGAGATATTTGCTAGAACCTCCAATTTTAATGCCACCAGTTGATGGAAGACCCTTGATTATGTATTTAACAGTATTAGACAACTCAATGGGGTGTGTATTGGGGCAACATGACGAGTCTGGTCGAAAAGAGCAGGCAATATACTACCTTAGCAAAAAGTTTACCGACTGTGAAACAAGATACTCACTGCTCGAGAAAACTTGCTGCGCTTTGGCATGGGCTGCTCGCCGACTAAGACAATATATGTTGACCCATACTACCTTGTTGATTTCGAAGATGGATCCAATCAAGTACATATTTGAGAAACCTGCTCTCTCCGGAAGAATTGCAAGATGGCAAATGATCTTGACGGAATATGATATACAGTATACTACTCAGAAGGCCATTAAGGGGAGTGTTGTTGCTGATCATTTGGCTCATCAAGCAGTAGGTGATTACCAGTCAATGAATTTTGAGTTCCCTGATGAAGACATTATGTCTGTTACCAAAGAACCTGGACAATATAACGGACCTGAACAAGGATCCCGATGGACTATGGTTTTTGATGGTGCCTCCAATGCACATGGTAATGGTGTTGGTGTTGTGATTAGTTCCCCTGAAGGTTGTCATACCCCGATTACTGCCAGACTTTGTTTCTATTGTACCAATAACATGGCTGAGTATGAGGCATGTATCATGGGTATGCAAGTTGCTATTGATATGAAGATTCAGTTCCTTGAGGTGTATGGAGATTCAGCTCTGGTAGTAAGTCAGATTAAAGGAGATTGGGATACAAAGCATGATAATCTCATTCCTTACAGAGAACATGTGTTGTCTTTGATCCCACATTTCAAAGAGATTACTTTTGGACATATTCCACGAAGAGAGAATCAGTTGGCAGACGCATTGGCCACCATGGCATCTATGTTTGAGATCAGCTGGGATGATGAAGCTCCCAAGATTACCATTGATAGATTTGAGAAGCCTGCATACTGCAATGAGATTGACACTGAAGGGGCAGAGGAGAAGCCTTGGTTCTATGAAGTGAAAAACTATCTTGAAGCTCAGGAGTTCCCTGAAGGGGCATCTGTCAAAGATAGGAAGTTCCTGAGAAAGTTTTCTGCTAAGTTCTTTCTGAGTAATGGCATTCTGTATAAGCGTAATCATGATTCAACTATGCTTCGTTGTGTGGATAAGAAGGAAGCTACAGAAATTATGGAAGAGATGCATGATGGGACCTTTGGCACTCATTCTAGTGGTCATACCATGGCAAAGAAGATTTTGAGAGCAGGTTACTATTGGTCTACCATGGAAGCTGATTGCTATCAACACTCCAGAACATGTCACAAATGTCAAATCTATGCTGATAAAGTACATGTACCTCCATCTCCATTGAATGTGTTGACTGCTCCTTGGCCCTTTGCCATGTGGGGCATTGATATGATTGGTGAGATCAAGCCTACTGCTTCTAATGGGCATCGTTTCATCCTGGTTGCTATTGATTACTTCACGAAGTGGGTAGAGGCAGCTTCATTTGCATCTGTGACTAAGAATGTTGTGGCTCGGTTCATTAAGAATAATCTCATATGTAGGTATGGTATCCCTGAAAGGATTATCACTGACAATGGCTCTAATCTGAACAACACTATGATTACTGATCTCTGTACGCAGTTCAAGATTAAGCATCACAACTCTTCTCCGTATCGTCCAAAGATGAATGGGGCAGTTGAAGCTGCTAATAAGAACATTAAGAAGATTGTACAGAAGATGACTGTTACTTACAAGGATTGGCACGAGATGTTACCATTTGCTCTGCATGGTTATCGTACTACAATACGTACTTCAACAGGGGCAACCCCATTCTCCTTAGTCTATGGTATGGAAGCAGTTCTGCCTATTGAAGTTCAGATCCCCTCCTTGAGAATTATGAAGGATGCAGGCTTGGATGAAGATGAGTGGATTCAGACTCGACTTGACCAGATAAATTTGATTGATGAGAAAAGGTTAGCAGCAGTTTGTCATGGCCAGATGTACCAGAAACGGATGATCAAAGCTTTTAACAAGAAGGTTAAGCCAAAGGTATATCAGGCTGGTGACTTGGTAATCAAGCGTATCATATTACCACAGGGTGATCCTAGGGGCAAGTGGACTCCAACATATGAGGGACCATTTGTAGTCAAGACAGTGTTCTCAGGAGGTGCCATGATACTGACTACAATGGATGGTGAAGACTTCCCACAACCTGTAAACGCAGACATAGTTAAAAAATACTACGCATAAAAAGAGACCCGCTAGGTTGACAGGCCTAGGCAAAAATAAGGGCATCCCGGCAAACCAAAAGGGTTTGGGCAAAAATTAGGGATATATATATAAAAAGATGTACACCCGGCAAGTCGAAAACCTGAAAAGGCGGCTTGGGCAAAAAAGGGTATCCCGGTGGATTGAAAACCTGAAAGGGCAATCCAGGCAAAAGTTAGGGATTAAAGCGTATGACTATGTCTCTTTTGGATCACTCATGAAACTGCAACCAGTTGTACTACTTACTCAAGCTCAAACAGATAAAGCTCAATCCAATCGTTTCCGTCTCAACAGCAAGAAGATGAGATACTTGAGTGGCAATAGTAGAATTGAAACTCAATAGGATTATTTCCCACATAGCTGATTCTTTTTGTAAAACTTCATGACAAAATTCTCTTACTAGGGTTTATGTCTCCTTGTACAAACTTACCCGTGTATGGGTCACTTTTGATATAAATAAATTCCATCTTTTGAATCCAGATTTACTTTTACCCTATTTACATAAGCGAAACGTCCATTGGTTGTGTTTGAATGTATGTATGCCTTTGAATATGATTGATGTTTACCAGAAACGCATGTATGCTTTTAATATGATTGATGTTTACCAGAAATGCATGAAAATGCAGTAATAGTATTTACTAAGGACGAACGAGGGAAGGATTTCAACGAAGCTTCGCCGGTTCATCTTTACAAGACAGTTACAAACCATCAGTAGGACTAATCCATTTTCACAAAGTCTAATCTCCCCTGGAATTTATATCCATCTCTTTTATCCTCATACGGATATACGGGAAATTACTTTCCAATAAGGGCACGATGAACGAAGACGGGATGTTATACTTATCCTACTATCAAACGAAAACGAAGGTTATCTATACCCTACTATCCCCAACAACGGGAGGTTATCTATACCTTGTTATCCCCAACAACGGGAGGTTATCTATACCTTGTTATTCCCAGCAGACGGAGGGTTATGTATTCTTCAACAACGAATCGGGATTTATTTTCCTTGGCCAGCAGTTGTTATACAAGGATATCCAGACACTTCCAGCAGTGTCATATCATACATACATCATTTACGTCATACCATAACATATATATCTATAGTACATTACCTAAGTGCATCATGTCATACATGCATACATAAAGCATAAACTAATGTTGTTATACAGAATGCTACCTTGTTTTCAGGTTAATTATCCAACAAACAAGCTTATGATCTTTGGGACTGCTTTATTGTAACCTCAGGGTTACTTTATCCTCCTGATGAGCTTCTTATTACTTTGGGACTGCTTTATTGTAACCTCAGGGTTACTTTATCCTCCTGATGAGCTTCTTATTACTTTGGGACTGCTTTATTGTAACCTCAGGGTTATTTTATCCTCCTGATAGCCTCTCATGACTTCAAGACTGCTTTAGAGCTACTGATTGCTCTATCCTCCTGAAATCATCCTATTACTTCAAGACTGCTTTAGAGCTATCCATTGCTCTATCCTCCTGAAATCATTACTTCAAGACTGCTTTAGAGCTATTGATTGCTCTATCCTCCTGAAGACATATCACATTATTATTTCAAGACTGCTTTAGAGCCATTCATTGTTCTATCCTCCTGAAATCATATCATTGCTTCAAGACTGCTTTAGGGTTATCACTATTGATTGCTCTATCCTCATGAAGACATGCTGCTACATCATTATTATTCCAGACTCCTGACAGCTTTCATCATACACCCATATTTTGAACTGCTCCCCCCCTAGTGGCATCTTTAAGCCCACTCAATCATATTCAACTAGCCATCTGTACCACTCTAGTGCACTGGTGAGTGCAAATTTTTGGGCTTTTGTGTTCAATCCCCTTCAACCTTCCAGGTTACGACTGGCAAATATACCAATCTAACCCCTCAGGTTTCAGAAAATTGAACAGGGGCAGCTGTTGCACCCTAAAATTTGCCCTCACAATACAAGACTTTGTGTTCTAAGAAGGTTCACAAGGTTCACAAGTTCTCCAACAACTTGCATAACCTTTCATGAAGTTCATAAAGTCCACAAGCTACTTTATGAAGGTTCACAAGGTTCACAAGTCCCACAGTGCTTTCAATACCTTTCATGAGGTTCATGAAGTCCATAGGTTGCTTCTTGAAGGTTCACAAGGTTCACAAACTTCTCAACATCTACAAGACCTTTCATGAGGTTCATGAAGTCCATAGGTTGCTTCTCGAAGGTTCACAAGATTCACAATGTTTACAAAGCTTTCCTAAGGGTCATGAGGTCTACAAAGCCACTTCATGATGTTCACAAGGTTCACAAGCTTCACAATACCTCCCATGAGTATCACAAGATATCTTATGAAGATTCACAAGGTTCACAAAGTTCACAATTGGTCAGAAGAGTTGACAATTCCCTCAGACAATGCACCTCCTAAGCAGTACATCCAAAACTAGGGTTTTGACTTTAATCAGGCTAAATGGGCTTCCAAGACTTCAAGTGAGCTTCATAACATCTTATATGTGTATAAGAACCCCCATGTCAAGTTTCAAGACTTTTCTCAAAAGTTTGCTCAGTCAGATGATCAGATAAGTCAAAAGCAGTCAATGCAGTTAAAAAGTCAAACTGAGGTCAACTGTGGTCAAACCAAAGTCAAACTTCATGATTTTTTGCCAACATCAAGTATATGAAGTAAAATTCATCATTTTATCAAGGGTTGATCATGATTCATCAAGGAGATTCCAGATCATCAATAATCAGGAGTTTCTAAATTAGGGTTTCCTCAGTAAAAGTCAACTGAACTTTGACCAGGCATAACTTTCACATACTTCATCACCAAGTCTCCATCCAAATCTCATTTTGAAGGAAATTGAATTCTCTACAACTTTGATGTTGAAGGTTAAGCCCAAAAATGCTTTATTTGAAAGATATGATCTAAGACATTATAGGTCATTTCAAAAGTCAACAAAAAGTCAACAACTTCAAAAGGGCATAATTTGAGATTGGTAAATGATATGGACCTGAAACCAATGGGGTTGTTTAGAGGACTCTTCAAGCTTCCCAAAAAGTCCAAGAACACCATCATACCTTTAAAATTGAGAGAAATGTGCCCTTGCAAAGTTGGGCAATTTTGTGATGGTTTATGTTGAAAATGGAGGCTTAGAAGTATTTCTTTCCAAATGGGCTGCCTAATTTATGACCCAATCCATCTCATAACATGGTGCACGACCCAATTGACCAAAATTCATCATTTTTATTATTTTTTATTTATTTATTATTGATTTAATTCATAAAAATCATTTTAAATAAATAAAAAATATAAAAATCTATTTTTGGGTGAAGATTTTGTTTCTAGAAATTCATAATCATTGATTGAATTAGAATGAGAAGGAAATCATGTGATCTCTCCCAAATTATTATTTTTTATTTATTTATTATTGATTTAATTCATAAAAATCATTTTAAATAAATAAAAAATATAAAAATCTATTTTTGGGTGAAGATTTTGTTTCTAGAAATTCATAATCATTGATTGAATTAGAATGAGAAGGAAATCATGTGATCTCTCCCAAATTATTATTTTTTATTTATTTATTATTGATTTAATTCATAAAAATCATTTTAAATAAATAAAAAATATAAAAATCTATTTTTGGGTGAAGATTTTGTTTCTAGAAATTCATAATCATTGATTGAATTAGAATGAGAAGGAAATCATGTGATCTCTCCCAAATTATTATTTTTTTATTTATTTATTATTGATTTAATTCATAAAAATCATTTTAAATAAATAAAAAATATAAAAATCTATTTTTGGGTGAAGATTTTGTTTCTAGAAATTCATAATCATTGATTGAATTAGAATGAGAAGGAAATCATGTGATCTCTCCCAAAATAGCAAGCACTCATGATCAAATATTTGAAATTTATACAATGATCTTTTTGAATATTTTTTGGATCAAATATCCACACAACACATCAATGTTTCTGACCTAAATCCATCACACATATATACTAAGCACAAACATAACCCTAGGGAGGAATTTGGCAGCAGCCTAAAGGTAAGATCAAAAGCACAAAAATCTTTCAAAAAGTCATATTCGGGTTCTCAAATTCAGAGCATTGCAAGGTATTTGGAAGACATAGCAAGCTTCCTTGGACTCTTCTGATCATAAATCATCATCCATATGCATCATATACGCACCCAATTGCTCAACCCGAGTTCATCTTGACCTTGAATATTTTGTTTTCGAATCCATTGATTTATCATGTTTAAACTGTTTTTGATTGTTGTAGGATGTTTAGAATGAACTCTAGAACGATTCTGGGTGGTTCAATTGGATTTTCATTGCAGGAACAAGAATTCACCATGATTAGGGTTTTCGGCCCTCTTTAGGGTTTCACGATTTTCAAATGATAAATGGATTTGAAAAACATAGGACGATTGAAAAACTCAGTAGCAATACAATGGTGCAATCAATTTTGTGAAATTTTGCCGTTTGGATGAAGTTTGTGTTTCGCAGGGTGGAAGAACTCGTAACAATATTCGTAGGAGAAAACGTTGCAAAATCCGCAGGTAATGGGAGGAAGAAGAAGGCCAGTTCGCGCCTGTTTTCAAATTCAAATTTTATTAAAAAAATAATATGAATTGTTCCTGGATATATTTCACAATTGTATGTTTAGCCTGATGGTTGTTGTGCTTCCTGGAAATCAAGCTGGCCTGGGTTCAAACCTCAGCCAGGTAAGTTTCCGCTTTTTTTTTTCTTTCCTTTTATTTGATTTAAATATTATAATATTAAAAATTAAATATATTATGTATATTTCTCAATAATAAATAAATAATAATAAAATATGTCTGTTTTCTTTAATTTTAAAAAATATGTTTTTTTTTTACAAATTTTGTTTCTATATTTTATGTCTAAATTGTAATATGTATAAATTAGAAAATTTTTGTATATAACTAAATCCTATTTTTTTTATATAAACCCTAAAAATTTATTTCTCATATAAACCCTAATTTCATAAAACTCTAAAAATATTTTTTAATACAAATCTAATCCTATTTTTTTTTTAATGTTATTTTCTAATATAATTATTATGTATGTATGTTTACTATAATTCTTACAAATTTTTTGTAAATATACTTATAAATATTTTTTTACATAACTTTAGTTTATAAATAATTGTGCTTATAATAATTAGATTTTTGTAGTAACTTCATGATTAAAATATAATTTAATAATTTGTAAATTAAAACAATTGTTTATTCATATTTGTTTTTTTTAGTTGATTATATTAAAAATTGTTAATTTCTTATTATTATAATATTTGGATTAATTCTGTTTATTCTTATTTACTAACCCATTTATATTCTAATCATGCTTATTATTTTGTTAAATATTGCTTACTAACCCCCTTTATTATTTATTATTGCTTATTTATATTTTATTTATCTTTGCTATTTAATTATTTTGCTTATTATTTTGTAATTGTTTCTTGGATGTAAAGTTGTTTAATTATTTAATTATTATTATGGTTAGTAATTAGGGAGTGTAACAACATGTATGTAATATTAAAATAAATTTAGATCACTTTTAAATAAAGATAATTAAAAATAAACACGTCACACACGTAAGTCGATTTTAATCGCCGTCTCACTTCCTAAGGATATCCCTCAAGTTGCCTACGAATAATGGTTAAGTGGGGTGTATAAAGCAAGTCCCTCAAATAGAAAAATCATCAAAGTCCCTTATGGTTGCCTTTACGAATCGAGTCCCTTTCGAAAAATGATGATGGTCCCTTATATGTGCTTATTACATCCCACAATGGCCTTCAAAGTCAAATTGTCCCTCACATGTCGCTTAACATCCAAAGTAAGGACTACCTACTCCATTATAGTAGGGATAGTCTTACTAAAGGAAAGAATGAAGAATAAGAAAGACCTTTAAACATTAGGGTAGGTTACTCCTAGGTGCTTGCTCACTTCAAAACTGTTTCGCACTTAAACAAATTTTCAACAAGTTTTCAAACAAGTTCTTAACACATCCTTACATGGATTATTTATTAACTATTCTGAAAATTTTCTATTCACACACTACAATTTCAAAACAATTCAAAAGTGAACTTAAGTACCTAAGAGCCCATGGATAACCATGGATGAAAAGGATGCTAATACCTTCCCTTTTCATAACCTACCCCCCGGACCCAAAATATTCTCTAAGGTCTTTTCTGTTCTTTTATAACCTTTCCTTATGGATAAAATAAAAGTCGGTGGCGACTCTTGCTATCCGCAACATTGTTTAAAGTCAGTTCTCCCACCGTGTTACAGACTTTCACGAGATGAGCATCTCGGAAGCCCATACTACTCAACCTTTCCTATCTCAATTTTACACTCTAGACTCGGGTGTATAGTCTTTCTCTCAAAGTTTTCCACCAAAGTACCCAATCCATACCACAACATTAAGAGCTACTCAAGATAAGATACAAATATATAAACAAAAGGGAAAGCAATAAAGCAAGTGAAGAAATAAAGAGAAAACACCCAAACATGCGAAAACAACCTAGATTAGGCTTAACTTGCTTAGGATGTCCCCAACAGAGTCGCCAGCTGTCACTACGCAAAAAATGACACAGAGTCGTCACCGAATTTTATTTATCCCAAAAGGGAAAGGGAAATAACGATAAAACCCTTAGGGAAAGAACATGGTCATCGTAACCAAGCTTCGAGTTTGGAAGTCAGTTATATGACGGGAAGGTATTAGCACCCCCTCACATCCATCGTACTCGATAGGAACCATCTAAGTTGTCTAGCTTGAATGGGTGTTCTAATTTAAAAGTCTACTTGCTAAAGGGAAAGAGGGTTGTTTTTTTTATTAGGATGCTCGCCAAGGATTGGGGCCCTTGTGTCTACGTATCCTTATTTAAAAGAAGTGAAGAATCAGAGCTCCGTAGTTTGGAAGCTTAAGAAATGATTTTGGGTTGGTTGATATTATACCCTGAAAAAGGGTTTTCGGATGATGTCTTAAGGAGAAAAAGAAGTTTGGTGAGTTGATGTTATTTTTAGGGTTTTGAAAGAAAGTTGTTCTTGATTAGGATCACACTAAATCCTATGGATAGAGGTGAATATTTCAAACAACCAAGTTGAGCGCCTTGTGTTAAAAATACACAGAATGAGTGTAGGAAGGATTCCATTCTCGCTCATTCTCCACCACTTAAGGCTCGTGGCGCGCTATCCTTATTGTATCTTATTGTGTTTTTTGAATTTATTGTGAAAAATGCCACTTGATGTTGGATCAAGGGTTTTATTGCTTATTGAGAAAAAGTTTGAAGTGATGCGAATAAGGTTGATGGCGATGCACTAGGCAATCGACTTACAAGTTGGGTTATGGCTTGATATGTGGATCAAGAATGCTTTTTTTGGGTACGATCCTAATTCCTAACCTGGATAACTTACGAAACAAAGGAAAACAAAGTAATAAAGTACATCAAATGGGGGAGGTGAAGGTGAGAAATAAACACAAGAAAGAGGGGGATTGAATTGGGTTTATGCCTAAATAAAAACTTTTTCCTTTTCTTGTCTTCTTCTTCACTTGATGCTTTATGCGCTTATATTAAATACATTGCGGAAGCATAAATAATAAAGCATACTAAAAGTAAAGAACACAACATATATCCTGGTTCACTTGAGCAACTCCCAAGCTAATCCAATCCACCCTTCCAAGGTGATTTCGCCTTAATCAATTAAGTGACTAACAACAGATCAATGAAACGTTCAGGAATCCCCAAGGATATAACGTTCATTAACATCTAATAGAATTCGATCACTAAAGATCTCCTATTAGAAAACCACAAATGACTACTGTCACTTGTCATCTCAAGTATACTGATCTTCACAAGATCACTTGAGGAACCACTAATTCTAAAATAGAATGTTGTGTTGCCGGAGATTACAATGGTGCTTCCTAGCAAGCTAATTACTCCAAGTTTAGCACATAGCAAGTAATGAGCAACAACTCCTTGCTTCCTAATGCAGAAACTAATCTAATGATGAATCTCTAAGAGATTGTAAGAACATAGTTTCCATATTGCTTAAAAGCTTTTTTGTGTGTGAGCACTAAGGCTTCTTTTCATTTAAGCTTTTCTTCTTTCTTTCTTTCTTTCTTTCTTTCTTTCTTTCTTCCTTTCATTCTTTCTTTACTTCATGCTTACAAGCATGGTAACATTTGAATGAATCAAATGTTATTTCTTATAGTGCAGCTTAACAGCAACAACGTTGCTTGACTCAGCAACCCCACCATTTTTGATCAAATGATTCTTCTTTTTATATTGCAGCCAATAGAGTTGTTGTGAGGATATAGTTGTCTTTTCTCATTCCAACGGTCATATCCCAACGGATAGAATAATCTCACGTGTTGGAACAGTGACCTAGCTTCTCACATGTGCTTCATGACGTCACACTAAGTAATTACATAAGTTACTAGCTGCACAAGTTGCTTCTGTTTGTTTGGTCTAATATATTTAATTTAATATGACCTGCACATAACAAACATTAAACCATAAAATGGTTCTTTCACAAATACTCAATTGTTATCATCAAAACATATAGATTATCCTGTAGAGACAAATCTTGCTCTTACAATCTCCCCCTTTTTGATGATGACAAAAATATGTATTTTGATAGAATATTTTATACAGTGTAATCACCAAGAATTAACCTATTCAAAGTTCTAAGCAACTGTTCCCCCTGAATGTGTTAACCTTTAAAACATTTTTATGCTTGTTCAGAGACATACTCTGATCCCAAGACTTACAAAAAATAAATTTGATAAAACATAATCAAATAGAGTAGAATAGAAGGAATACTTCCCTACGATATAAGATAGCACAAGTCTTCAGCATCTGGACTAGTTCAACAGAACTTCCATCTTCAGATCTTTAGAACTTGTCTTCTCTAAGCATCGTATCAGAGTCATATAACTTCAGAATCTTCTAAAGCATTTTCTCTTGATCTTCAACACATCTATTTATCTACAGATGAGAAACTCCCCCTGAGTTTCAGACTGGGTGAAAATCAAATATCCTGACTTGTGAACCTTCCTGGGAGAACTCCCCCTTATTACAGTATGTCAGATATTTGGATCTTCTGATCTTGATACAGTCTTGATTCTTGCTTTCTCAGACTTGCTTTCTTCTCAGATTTTTGATCTCTTGAAGCAGTCTGATACCAATAGAAACCAATAGAATGTTTACTTCTGAATCTAATTCCAATATTGAATCTGAGTCTGATACCCATGTTGGTTCTTAGTCTGACACCAATACATGATACTCATGATTCTGATTCTGAATCCAAATCTTGCTTCTATGAAGATTTCTGATTCTTATGCTCTGATTATCATATTCACAGATAGACAATTTACATCTTCTGAACATTCTGATTCCAGATGACTTTAACTTTCAGATCTCTGAACAATATTGGGTCCATATGATTCTGAATCTATGTTCACGAAGTGTATAACTTCTATTATATGAACACCAGTTCATTTGAGCTCATATTTCTTTCAATTATCCTGTTTAGAATGCCTAGTGAACTTGTTCAGAGTTCCTCGGAAAAACATCAAACACACATTTAGTAATAAACACAGTTTATATGTTTTGCATTCTCTTTCAGGTTATAGAATATATCAAAGCTATATTCTATTTCTCAAAAACATTTTCCATTTCTCCCCAAGTCATTTTCCCTGTTATATACTATTATTCCAGATTATATCAAAATCATCTTCATTTCTCCCCCTTTTTGACATCATAAAAAAGTTAGAGTTTTTCATTGAAAAAATAGATTTTAAGAAAAAATATTTCTCTCTTTTTAATGTCAGAAATTAAAAAGATAGGAGTTGAGAGATAGCACCTGAGAACTTAATCATCTTTCATTTCTCCCCCTGAGAACATACTTCTTACAGGTTGATACCAATAAGGTAGGTTGATATCTTTTCCAGATTTCATCTTCTATATCTCCCCCTGCTTCTTGGAGAGTGACAACTCTTCAGAGTTTGTAGAAGCATGCTCTGACGAGGATTGTTGACAAGTTTCTGATCAGCAGATCTTTCTCTGACAACTTGTACATCCTTCATAGCTTGTTGATCTCCTTTATACTTACTAATGTCACGTTCTCAACGTACAAGATTAATTTCAGAAGAAGAATCAACTATAACAATTTGCTTAGTCTTCTTAGCATCTTCAGCTTCTTGTACCTGCTAGATTTAGACAAGAAAGTTAAAATTCCTTCTTCCTTCTGGCTTGATCTTGATATCAATTATTCTAGTCCTTAGAACAACTTGAAATATATCCAATTTCAGAGTCTAATACCAATTGAAGAAATATCTCAAGAATTCTCAAGTTCCAGAGTTAAAGTGCTTGTTCTGGCCTTGCTTTGATTCTTTCTTTTGAAAGGTTTGATACCCAATTAAAGGTGTGAAATAATGAAACTATTTCAGCTTGTTTCTTCAACATCAAAACACTATACTTCAGAAGTATCAACGTTTGATTTGATAAGCCATCTTCTAATTGAATCTTTTATCCAGATCTCCAAATGATCCAAAACTTCTGATAGTCTACGACTTTAGATTTGCTCAGATCTTTAAACAGCATCTGATATCAATTAAAGGTGATGTGCCAACAATTTGCATTTTGATCCTTCAATCTTATGGAAATGAATGTCCTTCATTTGATACTTCATCCAGAGCATTTGATACTTCAATCAGCATCAGCAGTATTTTGCTTTTGTAGGGGAGAGTGCTATTCAGAGGTACTTTTGCAGCTAGCTCTGTCTACAGTAACATCAACATAACAGAAACCCACTTAAAAATAGTTATCTGGTTTTCTGCAACACAGATTCACGTTAGTAGTACCTTTCAGATACCTCAGAAATCTCTTAACAATTGTTAAGTGATATTCTTCAAGATCTGATTGGAATCAAGCACATACACATGTGCTGAAAAGAATGTCAGGTATAGAAACAGTAAACTACATAAGAGAACAACTCATACCTTTGTATAACTTCTGATCTACCATTTTACTAACCTCTTTCTTTCTTAGAGTGTACGTTGATGCATGAGAGTCTTAGCTGGCTACTCTCTAACAGATTAATCTTTTGTCTGTTACATTCTTCATAAGATTCTTCCTTAGGTCTTCATTTTCTGATCATTCACTGATCACGCCTCTATATCTTCCAAGATGACTTGTTTCCATATGAGAGCTATATCTTCTTCACGCCTCTATATCTTCCAAGATGACTTATTTCCAACAGAAGGAGTAGAATCTTCTGCTGAATCACCTTAGACTTCTGAATCTAAGCTTGTTATCAAAACTTGAATCTAAGCAACAGTCCTTCATTAAAGAATACTTGATACCAATTGAGACTTTCAGAAACAATATGCATCATGAGAGATACGAATTGCATCTGGTACTGATCAATCATTCTGACTACAATATTGAGTACTTTTA
Organism: Lathyrus sativus; assembly: GCA_963859935.3. Taxonomy (NCBI): domain Eukaryota; kingdom Viridiplantae; phylum Streptophyta; class Magnoliopsida; order Fabales; family Fabaceae; genus Lathyrus; species Lathyrus sativus. Next base: position 650,374,645 of record OZ012738.1, on the reverse strand, counting down.
TCAATCATGATTACCAACATTTCCTTTAATAATTGTTCTACCTTTAAAGTCTGAACTTGAAAATGAAGAACTAGAACGTTAGAAACATCTTTCCAACAGATTAATTTCAAACTTCCACTAGATCTGAGGAGTTCAGAGAATGGTGAACAGCAACTGATACACTCATGTATCAACATCTTCACTAAACATTTTCATTTCTGAATTAGCTTCAGAAACCTTCAAAGCTTCTACTTAATCTTCTGACGAGATTCTTTACAGCAGACTTTCTAATCATAACTATTTTTGTTATGTTAGCAAGTTCTTCTGATTATCAACAATCAACCTTTGTCCAAAAGTGCTTTATCAACAGATGTTAGCTTAGTTAATAACGTCAAACCCATAAGTGCTTCTTCAGAAGGTTGGAGACTAGTAAGAGTCTGATACCAACTTTATGATATCCAAAGTATTTTCTTCTGACAATGAGGTTGCAACCTAACTTATCTTGATCAACATCTATTGAGTGAACAACTAAATGTGAAATGAACAACTATAGAAATGATTCCTTGCATTAGATCCTTAGCTTCAGATCTATGTAGCTTAGCTCTAGTGAATGTTTCAGCAAACAGTTCATCTAGAGGTATGCTTCAGATCAAACTAGATCTTCAATCTTGATTCCTTGTTATCCAGAAGTGAGTTGTGTTACTGACATATCAACCAACTGCTCAGAGTCTTTTGTAGAGTTGCTTCTCTGATTCTTCTGACATTTGCCTCAGTAGCTTGTGTACCTTGCCTCTGTAGCCTTTCTTCTAAATCTATACTGATACCAAATGAAAGTGTCTACTGCCTCAGTTGCTTTGCTTCTGATGCTTTACTTCAGTAGCCTTGCTTCTGTAGCTTCGCTTCAGAATCACCAACACTTGAAGGAGAGATGTCTTGATTGATAGAGCCTCTGCAAAATCAGTGTTACAGAACCTTCTGTACGACCACTGATCTGACTTCAATATCCTTTTCTAGAATTCTAGTTTTAGCTACTTCCTGCATACACTCAACAAACTCCTCTCCAAGTGAAGTATATGTTTCTAAAGAAAATATCATTAACATAAATCTGACGGATTTAAAATATCTTCCATAATAGTCTTATGAAAAGAGTAGTATAAACTTTTCTTTTGTCAAAAAATAGTTTTCAAAAACTGGGAAGTTGATGAACACATATTACTTCTTCAAAAACCATTTAAAAATTATTTTCAATATTCATCTGATTTATATGATGTTATACTGATCAACAAAGGAGATTGACAAGAATATGAATTCTAACCTTGTCACAGAAGCACCTATCTTTTGTATAGTCAAAAGCTTCTTGCTGACAAGCTTTGAGAAGAAAGAATCATGTTCTTCTGGAATCATCCTTCTTTCCAATGAACGTCTCTTTTGGAAGAGAAGATTTGATTCTGGGGGGAACTTTTCAAAGTTGACTCTTCAGAAGCAGCTAATTGAATAGCATCTGGGGTAGCTTCTGATTCTCCAACGTCTTCATTAATCACAACAACAATCATCTGATTCATGAGAGATATCCTCAAAGCACAAATATTCTGATCTTCATGAGTAGAGAGCATCTAGCTTCCATCAGGCTTCATCTTCTGAATTTGTCTACTTGAAACAAATACAGATCCAATCTAGATACAATTATCATCAAACTCAGATGTATCAAGAGACACAGTCTGACTGACAATTTTGCTCTTACAATGCTGAGCTAACTTGTAAAGAGTTAGATCAACAGAGTTTAATAGAAACATCTGCTCTTGAAAAAGAATATCTACTGACTTATTCAGATTGAATAACACCAGAGACTTAAATCCTTTTTACCTTAAACAGAATGACTATTGTCCTTGTATCTTTCCATACAACTTTATTTCTCAAAACATTCATCAAGAATCTCTGAAAAAATAATGCCTGAAAACATCTGATCAATTACAGTTTGTTCAACTAAGATGACATCTCAAGTTAACAGAACTTAATTGTTCATGCTTCTTCAAATCAGATCTTCTGAATTTCATCATATCCAGATGAGTTGATAAACACTGCTTATCTTGAAACCTCTGCAGAATTCTTTGAAACTTCTTCAAGCATAGCAACTTTCAAATACTTTGAATCTGAAGAATCATTTCTTCCAGATTTGAACATTCTTCTGAACTTGCCCTTTTCTGCAAACTACATTCTGGAGTTCTGATGACTAAACTTCACCAGCCAGCAATATATTTTTTCTTACTTAAGATAAATCCCAATGAGTTTTCATGAGAAAGTCAAGTGTAGACTAGTCCGTTTCTTGAAAACATCTCATACTCACATAGAGTTAATCTTTAGAAAGCTTGATTTATTGCTTGCTGAAGATTTGAACTTTGAGCAACTACGTTGAAAATCCAAACGTATTTGAAGATCAGTATTCAACAGATATATCTACTTATCTGATGAATCTATCTTGTCAGCTGATTCTTCATTCTTCTTTCATAATCTACTTGAGGAGATTTGTTGTTGAAGGCTTCAACACTTCAAACTTCAAACTTCACAGGATCAGTGACTTGCTCAAGTAACCAAATAGATTACAATTTTAGAACTCATCATCCTCAAAAACTGATGTGAGGCTGAAATTGTAAGAACGGTGAAAAATCCCCAAAAGTATTTCTTCACACAACCTATGGATCTTTTTCTGACACTGTTAGGTGTTTGATATCCATCAATAACAGAACCGGAGCTCTGATACCAATTGAAGGTGAGAAATAAACATAAGAAAGGGGGGGATTGAATTGGGTTTATGCCTAAATAAAAACTTTTTCCTTTTCTTGTCTTCTTCTTCACTTGATGCTTTATGCGCTTATATTAAATACATTGCGAAAGCATAAATAATAAAGCATACTGAAAGTAAAGAACACAACATATATCCTGGTTCACTTGAGCAATTCCCAAGCTAATCCAGTCCACCCTTCCAAGGTGATTTCGCCTTAATCAATTAAGGACTTAATCCACTATAACGGAACTGATTACAGATGCACAAGCTAACTGCAAGTGACTAACAACAGATCAATGAAACATTCAGGGATCCCCAAGGATATAACGTTCATTAACATCTAATAGAATTTTTTCACTAAAGATCTCCTATTAGAAAACCACAAATGACTACTATCACTTGTCATCTCAAGTATACTGATCTTCACAAGATTACTTGAGGAACCACTAATTCTAAAATAGAATGTTGTGTTGCCAGAGATTACAATGATGCTTCCTAGCAAGCTAATTACTCCAAGTTTAGCACATAGCAAGTAATGAGCAACAACTCCTTGCTTCCTAATGCAGAAACTAATCTAATGATGAATATCTAAGAGATTGTAAGAACATAGTTTCCATATTGCTTAAAATCTTTTTTGTGTGTGAGCACTAAGGCTTCTTTTCATTTAAGCTTTTCTTCTTTCTTACTTTCTTTCTTTCTTTCTTTCTTTCTTTCTTTCTTTCTTCCTTTCTTTCTTTCTTTACTTCATGCTTACAAGCATGGTAACATTTGAATGAATCAAATGTTATTTCTTATAGTGCAGCTTAACAGCAACAGCGTTGCTTGACTCAGCAACCCCACCATTTTTGATCAAAATATTCTTCTTTTTATATTGAAGCCAATAGAGTTGTTGTGAGGATATAGTTGTCCGTTCTTATTCCAACAGTCATATCCCAACGGATAGAATAAGCTCACGTGTTGGAACAGTGATCTTAGCTTGTAGCTTCAATATATTTAATCCTTGGAAACTACGCTTGAACAGTACCAACGTCTTTACCATATTTGAATAATTGCATACGTTGTGCTTCAATCTTCTTGATTCTTCTGATGATTCGTCTGATGAGTAGTTCAGAACTACTTTGTTATAAAAGCTTCAGGATCAGAGTTGTTAAATCAAGCACATGATTTATCAGATTTGAACAACAATAACTTATCTGATATAACCTGTCTTGCATCTGGATGAATCTTCTTCTGACACAATCTTCCACTTCAGAATCCAGTCTTCAGCACTCCAAGAACTAAGTTTCCTCTGAAACAATCTTGAGAATCTTCATGACTAATTCTTCAGAAACCATGTCTTCAGAATCTTCAGAGCCTTGACCTTCAGAACACTTCTTCAGAGTCTTGGCCTTCAGAACCTGTCTTCAGAGTCTTGACCTCAGAGTCTTCAGAGTCTTGACCTTCAGAACCAGTCTTCAGAGTCTTGACGCACTTGGTCTTCAGAGACTTCAGCCTTCATAACTTCAAGTCATCAGAGTCTTCAGCACTTTGTTCTTCAGAGGACTCACTCTTCAGAGACGCTCGTTAGCTTCCAGATCAGATGCATAAATCAGAGCAGAATCTATAGATGCATTGCAACTACAATATCCAACATCCTTAATTCTTTACTGAACATGATCAGATGTAGAAACAAACTTGCTTCTTCACTGAGCTTCATTTGCTTTCAGATCAGATGCACTTCTTCAGATCAGAATACACAGGAGCATTGCAACTGCAATATCCAACATCCTTGATTCTTACTGAACGTGATCAGATACATAAGCAAACTAGCTTCTCACATGCGCTTCATGACGTCACACTAAGTAATTCCATAAGTTACTAGTTGCACACGTTGCTTCTGTTTGTTTGGTCTAATATATTTAATTTAATATGACCTGCACATAACAAACATTAAACCATAAAATGGTTCTTTCACAAATACTCAATTGTTATCATCAAAACATAGAGATTATCCTGTAGAGACAAATCTTGCTCTTACAGGAGGGATACATGAAAAGTACAAAGGATAATCAAAGCGAAAAATAGAGAGTAAACTATAAACAAGTTCAAAAGATCGCAAGCGATGCAACGACAACCACTTTACGAATTAAGATCGCAAATCTCAAATAATGATTCAATGTCACGCCTAAGTCACACATGAGGTCCAAAAGGTCCTTGCAAATGTTCTCATTTCTCAAATTAAACCTAAGAACTAAATATATTTTTTTTGTATTTTTGATTTTATCATTTTTTTTTCACTGTTAAAAATTAAAGGTTACTAATCAAAACCTCTAATCCCTAAATTAAAATCTCTAATCTTAAAAATAAAAATAACAATCCTAAAATCAAAATTTATAATCTTAAATTTTAAAATAACTAGCTAAAGACTTTAAAAATGCTAAACTAATAAAACTTTAAAATATTTCTCTTGAAACCCCTTTTTTAAAAATAAAAAAGAATAGCAAAGAAAAAAAAAAGCAAAATGGGCTAGTAACAAAGCCCAGAACTGAAGAAACTAAAGGGGGTGGACCATATGGGCCCCGGTCGGACCAGTTGGCTCCGAACCCGGTTTGGCATTGGTTAATGAAAGAGGGTTACTTGGAACCCTAGTATAACACATGGCTGCTCATCAACAACAACATACATTATGAAATTAGAACACGACTAAGAAGACTTCAACCGCTCCTATTCTTCTCAAAACACGATAATTGAAACACGACCAAACAAGGAAAACTCAAGAAAAACGCTTATGTAACCTCATAACCTCAAATCGATTTTCTCCTCTCGACCCTTCTCAATCGCGGCCTCTCTCCTCACTCAATACTCTTTTCATCTCATGGTATATCACTCTCGAATCCTCTAAGTCTTGCGTCACTTTTTACTAAAATTTTTATTTCCATAAAAATAAAGAAGACGATGGTTTGAAATGGAGTATGAAAACAAGTTCAGAAAAATGAAGAAACTTTCACCTTGGGTATGAAACTACAACAAAAAATTAGTGAAGAAAGAGCGGAGGGTGCAAGGCATGTACCTCTCTGATCGTTACCAGCGTGAAGAACTTCCAGATGAAAAAAATCCTTTTCTGCTTCTGTGTTGTTGTCGTTGTTTATCAGTTAGCTACTAAGGTTTCTCTCTTTCTTTCTTTTTTTAATTTTGGATATGGTTTGTATTACTGCTCAATATATTAGTATGATGGCTAAGGTTTTTGATTGATGTTGAGTGGCTAGGTTTTTGTGTTTGAAGTTCTGGAGCTGCTTATGTCAAAAAAATTTCTCTAGTTTTTTGTGTTAAAAAAATGGTTGCTCGGTTTTCTGATAGATGATGGTTGTCCTTGTCGCTACTGCGAAAATCGGCGTCGGCTGACAGAAGAGTCGCCACCGTGCGTTATTTATCCCACGGGAGGGAAAGGAAACGCTCGAAGTAAACCTCGCAAAAAACGGGGAAAGGTATGGTCATCGCAACCAAAACCTGGGTTCGGGAGTCGGTTACGCAAGGGGAAGGTATTAGCACCCCTCACGTCCGTCGTACTCGACGGGATCCACGCTTGCTTGGGTTGTCTAAAGGATGCAAAAACAATCTATCTACGGCTGCTAAATCTAAACGGAAGGGAATTGACTCGATAGAGCGTCGCACTCTATGCCTACGTATTCTCAAGAGAGAAAGTCAGAGTCAGCGTAGTTCGGGACTACAGGGAAAATTGGCTCGCCAAGACCTCGTGTCTTGTGCCTACGTACTTCCACACTGTATGGAAGATCAGAGCTTTACGTAGTTCAGGCTAGCTACTACTAAACAAGGTATTCTCACACAGTAGTGAGAAAATCAACTGGTCTCAAAAGGTACGGGAACCTATGGGCAAAACTATGGCTTGGTCTCAAATGCACTCGGGCAAGAGAGAAAAAGGGTTACATCAGTCGTCAGCGGGAAAGTCTCGATCGCACAGCCGCGAGAGAACAAAAGGTCAGTTGTTAGTGTGATCGCTAGGATATCGCATCCCATGCCTACATATTCTCGTCTGGTACGAGAAATCAGAGCAGTTGTAGTTCGGCTACTTCGGGACCACAACTCAAATCTCGTTTTATTAACATTCTGAAAAATGATTACAATGATTGAATACTGAAAATAAATCTCCTAGGAAATACTATCCTATCCTATCCTGAAAAATCGAATGGAAAATAGTCCCCTAACAAGTGGACTTTCTAAACTACCTCTAAAATAAACTCCTATGAAAAAAATACACTCTAAAATATTACATCGACGCTAATATTTTTTCTCTTTTTCCTTCTCTTATTTTCAACTATTTTCTCCTTTCTTTCAAAATATTTTTCATATATTTTTCATATTTTTCTATGTATTTCTCTCCATATTTTCCTTTTTTTAAAATATTTTTCTCAATTTCTTTTCTTTTTCTATTTTTCTTTTTTAATATTTTCTCCATATTTTTTTCTCACTATATTTTCTTTTCTTTTTCTCACTATATTTTCTTAATATTTTTTCTTTACTATTCACATTTCCCTTTTTTAAATTCAAAGAAAATAAGAAGAAAAACAAAATACAAGGGAGGGGGTACATTGCAGTTTACAGGGGGTATACAAGAAAACATTGGGCCCAGCCCAGAAAAACAATCAAACAAAAAAAGAAAAAAACTGGGAGGGGGTGTGGAGTTGAACGGAGGGTGTAGGCAAAAACACACGTTGGGCTCAGGCCCAGAGTTCATCCAGAAAAACCTAGAGGGGGGTGTTGATCCAAACCCGAGGGCGTAGCAAGCAAAACAATCCAATGGGCCTTTGAGCCCAATCCCACACGACCCTATCTTCAGCAAACCAAAAAAAACCCTAAATCTCCTAATCCTCCCTTTCACTGTTCATCGTCTCCCCCAGCGCCGCTTCCAACTCCTCTCTGAGCCTCCTCTGTCAACCTCACTTGCTCACACCACAAACCAGGAAAAAAAACCATAATCAAGCACTTAATCGAAGCAAGAACTCTGAAGATCTTCGTACGAATCCCTTAGAGGTTTTGAAGCCACCTGTTCTTGCAAGGGTAATACTTGAAGAACTGAAGAATGGATGATGATTGACGTTGAGTATCTGGAAAAGATACTGGAGGTGATTGAAGTTGACCGTTGAAGCGTGATATTTCTGGAGTTCGTTCCTGCTCTGTTGAACGATGAAGCTTGAATGGAGTTCTTGAAGAATTTCACTGAAGACTCGTTGAAGTTCTTGACCATTGAATGGAGATCTGGATAGTGTTGATGAAGGTTGGAGATTTGAAGGCGAATCATCCATGAGACCGATGTAGATCTTGGGGCTTGTTGCTGGAAATCTGATAAGGTTTGAAGAAGATGAATATTGGATGTGAACACTGGTGATGAGATCGAGGATTCCCTTGTAGTTTCTGGAGATTTGCATGTTCTTATTGTTGATGAATGTTCTTCTGTTGAAGTCTTGTTGAAATCATTTTCTGGAAAACGTAGGAAGAACCATGAACATGATGAGGAGAACGACGAAGCTCCTGGGGGATCTTGATGCAACTGGAGAGTTCTTGAAAAATGGCGAATCTGATGAACAAATTGTATGAACACCGATGATGATGATGATCAGAAAGAGAGAGGATGATTGTGGTTGATCGATCGGAGATGGACAATCGGAGAAGATGATGATTGAACGGTGGTTTCTTGAAGGTGATGACCAAGGATGAAGAAGATGGATGGGAGGAGATGAAGATCGACCGGAATCTGGGGGTTTTGGGTGTTCCCGGTGAACTTCACGGCGGTCGCCGGCCATGCATGCCGGCCGGTGAAGTTTCCCGGTGAGGACCGGTGGAGGAGACGCGTGGCTGCGGCTGGTGGAGGAAGTGCACGCATGCAGGACGCGTGGCACTAGCGTGGCAGATAGATGGAGAAGAAAAATGTGATGTGGCGTGTGATGGTGCTGAAATGTGGGGCCTCCTCTGTTGAACACGTGGCTTGGCTGATTATATAGGCTGGGATTACTCTGGATCGTTCTGGATTCTTCTAGAAACTGCTGGAAATTTGCTGGAAAAATTCTGGACAAAAACTGAACTTCTGGACTGCGAATTTGGGCTTTGGATGACTTATGGATACTGGCCCAACGAAATGGATGATAAAACCCCCCAAAAAACTGCATAATACTGATCAGCCCAATTACATTACTTAACCTAAACCTAATTAACTAAACTAAACTCAATTAATTTCTATTAATTAACAAACTCTAACCAATCTACTAATCTAAAACTCTAATAAAACCTATATTAAAATTTTTATTAAATTTCTAATAACATCTAATAAAAACTATTAAAAGAAAAAAACTATTTATCTCTATATTAAAAAAGCTATTAAATTCTATACTATTTAAAAGAAAATTTATTTACTAATAAAAGAAAAAAATCTATTATTATTCTATATTATCCTAAAATAAAATCTATATTATCCTATTAAGAAAATGATAGAATCTATTTAAAATCTATAATATTCTAAAAATGCTAAAAAAATGATTTAAATCTATTTATTATATTCTAAAAATATCTATTTTATCCTAAAATGATTAAAAATCTATTTAAACCCTAAAAATAGCCAATAAAATCCAGAAAAATCACAATAATTCCCAGAGGAACAAAATAAGCACCGAACGACACATAACACCGCGAGAGCGCATCAACATAGCCGGTAAAGATCCATAGACACCGAAACATCCTCAAAAACACGATTCTACTTATCTAAACCGATTAAAAACACCTGAGACGCGAGACGAGAGCTGTGATCCCGATAAAACCAAAATAAATGAAAGATGCACTGTATGCGATATGCAGATGCGAATGCGGTCATGCGTCGAAACATCGAGCCATACGGGACCCGGTTGGTCAAATTTTAGGGTGCAACAGCTGCCCCTATTCAAGCGGCTTCGACCGGAATGGGTGAAGAGCGCTCAGCCTTCAAACATTCAAAGGTAGATGACGGTTGAATACAAATGGAACCCTGAAATTTGCCAACCGCAAGAATATACTGCAAAACTGCTTGAGGAATAGCCTCCAATAAACTGAAGTTCGGTTGTCACGGCAACAACTGGTCAATTTTGATAAAATTTTCTTCTCCTTTGCCACCACCAATCACCTGTGTGACGCCACAAGTATTGGAATAATGCTTCAAAAAAGCAAACACCTTGATTCCCATCTCTCTCTCTCATGGGATCAAATCCGGTCAACTCACAGTTCACTGCAAACTTGAGGACAATTCTCCTGGGGAATTCTGAATCGACTGCTTGGCACCTATTCCGTCAACAGGCCGCAGCTTCAGAAACTTGATATATGATAGTCTCTGTTGTTGTTTTTTTTTCTTTCGATGCTGACGTAACAACCAAATGTGAAGAATCACTCTGCTGGGGAAGACGAGAAGCTTAACCACATAACTCTGCAGGTGAACAAATTCGAAATCCAATAGGTAACCCAACCTGGTCCATGTTTCGAAAGGCGTATGTCTGAGAATGATGCAATGCCCTATATGACATGTGAATGCTATGCGCTCTGTTTGAAAATGTGATGCCCAGACGGCGTGGATATACTATATGCTTGACAAATGCTATGACGATATATGCAAATGCTAATGCAGGCTCAAGCTGCCAGAGAACACCAGGTCTGAAAACCACTTGGCAAAATAAATGCCGAAGGTAGACGTCAACTTTACTGGGGATGAACTGAAGTCACAGAACCATCTCAGCAAAATAAATGCTGGAAAAGGGAGATCAAATCCGCTGGGAATAACCGTCCTGCTGGAGAAATGGAAAGGCAACCCTGCTTGGCGACTTCACTGGGGAAAGAAAAAAGCAACTCTGCTTGGGGATGCTCCCTTCAAACCATTGGCAACTGATTGCTCTGCGGGGATTGATCACAAACTGGGATTGATTGCGCGCGGCACACTGCTGGAAATGTCCCTACTATCAAGGATATCAATCTTAATCTGCTTAGGATACTCCTGACCCTACTCTGATACGGGGTAAAATACAATCTCGACCCTTCTGGGGATAATACGCAACTTTTGTCTGCTGAAGAGTGGCGATTCTGATTTAACAATATCCATGAGGAATTCAAACATTACTCGGAGCACTGGTATCCTTCGAGCTTCGTATCGGGAAACAGGACAACTTGCGAGTCATCGGGAATTACTGTGTCAGATACCTTTAGGTTTTTGTTTTTTCTGGTTTAGGATAAACATGGATTATGTACACAGTGGAAGATATGGGAAATACTAGACGAGAACTAGCATTCAAAGGTAGACTACCAGACGAGAACTGATAGGAAAATAGGTTATTGGAAAATTGAACGAAAATTGATTTGGTTTGGACGTCAGACGGGGCTGACTGGATAACAGACTGAGGCATAGACAACCAGGCGAGAACTGGCTGAAAGCTGACGTACACCAGACGAGAACTGGTATAACACATAGGTTAAAACACACGACGACCAGACGAGAACTGATTACGCGATGACATGTACCAGACGAGAACTGATACAGCACTTGAAGAAACGGTGACCAGACGAGAACTGGTTACAATAAACTACACCAGACGGGAACTGATGCTTACGGAAAGGTGGGCCAGACGAGAACTGGTTACCGGTTTGCCAGGCGAGAACTGAACTTTGTAAACGACTGGTTACTGACACGCAACAGGTTTAGACTGTAGGATAATGATCCAACGACAGCAAGGCCTTTTTAAGGATGCTAAGGTTTTTGATAAGAGTAATGACATGATTCCCCGATACTCAACTCCGGTTGGGGATAAACAAACTGGCTTGAATAACCTGCTCCAGTGCTGGGGATAAAAAGACTGGCTTGCACAACTTGCTCCAGTACAATCAACTTGCCCCAATCTAACTCTTGGGAATACCTGCTCTGAACAGCTTGCTATGAGACAACCTTGAGAATGTTTGCCCCGGTATCTGTACGACAACAGAATTCGATCTCCATTAAACCCCTATCAACCCTGTTGGTTTCAACACTCTCTGCATTAACTTGCCCCTGAATGAGCGTTCTAGCGACTTAACCTGATCTGATTATCCACTGGAAGTATCTGCTTTCAAATCTCCACGCTCTACATAATTGCCCCTGATTGGGTCTCGAGAAGACTCATTCCTGATCAACTGCTTCTCAAATAAACTGCCCCCTGATCAACTGAAGCTTCGGGACTTGTCCTCAGACTAACTGATTCCGAACTCACTGGAAATCAATGCTCCTGATTCACAGGTCTTCACAACATACACCATTCTGGTTCAGACTACTGAATTACTCAGTCCTGCTTGATTATTCCTGCTGGAATTTCTTTCATGCCAACTACTAACCTGCAATTAAAATTGTCTGTCTACGAATGGTAATCTTAATGCAGTGTTTATGCAGATTTTGAAAAAATTTGAGCTGTCACTCATTTACATGCATATGATTGTGAGTGACGAGTGAACCGTAGTGCTTACGTGGTCAGTGAAAATACAACAAGGATGTGACTAGCAAGTCAAGAAGGAGTCAGGTTACTCGACCTTATCGTAATGCGCTTCAGACTAACCCTACCTCAATTAGGTCTTTTAAGGGTTGTATCGTGGTCGGGTTCACGGTTCGTGAAACAAAGGATATTTGGCTCAACTTTTGATTTGTACCCACCCCTTCTACGTGATGATCTTCGATCCTAAGGTTCAGTTAACCTGGCACAAGCGCTCGCCTCTTCAAGAAGTATGTTGAATGGTAAGACCCATAGTTAAGGAACTCATAAAGCTTTTCTTCTAGAGTGATAGTTACTCCTTCTTCGCTTTCGGTGTCTGTGTACACGACTTTGTGATTTGCTGGGGGAAAATTTGTATCCCTCTTTTTCATTCTTTTGATTCCCTAATTTTTGCCTGGACTGACTCATTTTGAGTTCTTTTCGATTTTTTCTTTTTGTAGTCCAGCGGGATGCCTTGATTTTTGCCTAAGTATTAGCTTTCTAGCCTTTTCTTTCTTTTTACTTAGCGGGCTTTCTTTCTTTCTTTTGGAACAAAGTCGTGTGACACTGGTTGTCTTGATTGCTCCGAAAGGATTGTAACTGTCTCACTCCTGATTGGTGAGGTTTGACCTCTTGAAAGGTATAAACTGATATTGGTCCTCGAAAGACAACACTCCTCTGTAAGACTTGAATGCTCGGTCAAGCTAACTGACAACTACCCTGCCCCGGGTTAAGATGTGAGGGTTAAAAAGTCCGAAAAAACTTCTACTTCCTGGCTCGAAGTGGTTAACAAGGGACTAACTCCTTATATCTCCAGTGTTTGGGGAATTTGAAACAATGCCTTGTACGTCATCGGTAAGGTCTTATCTGAAAGCATACGATCATCGGTTATGAGTTTAGTTTCGTCATCCTCCCTCCGATCTTTGCTAGTCACAATGATAAAGTGGAGTGAATAAAATGCAAGTGTCAGTGCAATGCAGTAAATGAGCGACAGCGACATGATTAATTCAGAAAAATGCATAGTCACTTTATTAATATTACCATTCGAAACATACAATGCTTAAAAGCAAGTAGTAACTAACAGAAAAGAAACTACAAATGCAAATGATATAAAGGTCTGAGGACTGCCAATGCTGAGGTGCCTGCCTGTCTGGATTACTGGCTTTTGCTGGGGAATACTTTCCGAATCTACGAGCTTAGACAGCTGAGCGGTTAGGATGAACAAACAGAAATCCTTCTCGAAAGGAAATGCGATCTTGGTCAATCAACTGCTGTACTTTCGCCTGAAATGCTTTACAATCTTCTGTCGAATGCCCTGGAGAGCCACCATGGTAACCACACTGAACGTGGGGATTGTACCCAGGAGGGTAAGGTTCTGGAACTGGCTTAAGAGCTTTCGGCTCCACCAAAGACTTCTGGATCAAAGATGGTAGCAGCTGGCTATACGGCATAGGCACTGGGTGAGAAGGAGCTTTCCTTCGTTCCAAATTGTTGCGAGGTCGATTCTGATTCTGACGCTGAGTCTGATAACCTTGACCACGAGTTCGCTGCTTTGCAAGGGAAGCGACATAAGGTTCCTGATTGGGTGCCCCAGGCACGGCTGTCTGTTCAGTATAACAAGCCACAGGAGGTACTGATCTTTGATAAGATGAAGAACCGACAAAATTCACTGATTCGCTTCGAGGGTATTCAACCTTCGGCATGACTGCATTGATCACAACTTCTTCTTCACTCTGATAGTCATAAGGATATTCAGTTTCACCAGCTTGATCATTTGAAGCAATCTGAATTTTCCCAATTCTTATGGCATACTCAAGGCGTTCTCCCAATGCTACCACGTCAGAGAAACTTGACGGAAGTCCGAGCAATCTTTCGAGGTACGGATCTTGTAGGGAATCTACAAACATGCTAGTCAGCTCTTGGTCTAACAACGGCGGATGCACTCTAGCAGCAAATTCTCTCCATCTCTGAGCATATTTCCTGATAGGTTCATTGTCCTCTTGAGACAACTCTTGCAAATGCATGCGATAGGGAGCTACGTCTAGGTTATAATCGTACTGCTTCAGAAAAGCGCTGGCTAAATCCATCCATGACTGAATCTGATTTCTCTCTAACTGCATATACCACCTCAAAGATGCCCCAGTCAGACTATCTTGAAAGCAATGAATCATTAATTTGTCATCTCGCGCAAACGCAGTCATTCTTCGACAGAACATCATTAAATGCAGCTTCGGACAGCTATCTCCCGTGTACTTTTCGAATTTCGGCACTTTGAACTTATAAGGCAACGCCAGGTCAGGAACCAAACACATGCCTAAAGCATCCAGGTTAACAGCATCTTTGGCTTTCAAAGCTTTCATTCCTTCTTCCAATGCTCGGAGTCTTCTATCCTCTTCAAGAGCTCTTGGATCTACCATCCCGGCCATTGGAATATCTCTTCGGTAATTCATCACAGGGAAAGCAACACCTTGATTGTTAGCAGGAGGAGGACGTTCATTTCGGGCAGTAAACTGCTCATGTCGACCTCGGTTCTCAACAGAAGGCTGTACAACTTGGTCTGCAGCAGCGTGGTTCACTTGCGGGAAGTCTTCCATAGAATCATACAGAGGGTTGGACGTCATAGTGAACCCCGTCAAGGTGTTAGGAGACTGGAAATTGCCTTCAGACATAGCTACCAATAGTCTTCAGCTGACTTCAATGCTTGATTCTACTCAAATCTACTCAACCCCTAGGTAGGTCTCTGACAATCAACAGTTGCTCAATCCAAACTCCGGGTAATCACCTTCAGGAAACAAAGGCTGGATCAGAACTCTGGCTAACTGGCGGATGATATGCAATATGATGCAACACTGATATGCACATGATATGCAAGATGCAGCAAACAACGGGACCACAGCCCCCACACAAATCTCTGAATACTACTGCACTGCTGACGAAGTACGGTTGCTCTGAAGAGAGGACCAAAATAATGGGTAGGTTGGAAGTCAAGTTTCCTGCACAAAAAAACCCCCCCACTCACAGGTGTGGGCCTATATCTGACAAGGTACGGCATCCTATGCGGTCGTTAGCGTCACAGACTTTCAAAACTGACGATACGATTCCCAGAAGGAGTGGCATCATCGGGTCCTGAAGAGGCCTCACTTAGCTAACTTCCAAATGATCGGTTCCCAGAGTCGACAATCCTCACGTCTGGACTCCCCTCAGATCCTCAGGACCGGAAAGGAGCACCTCTGTGAGAACCTCGTCTGAGCGCAGATTTCGTAGGGAACTGTGCCTGCTCAGCAGACAGGTTCGTCTACTACTCTCCACAACTATATCTAGGTGCATACTCAAGCCCAGGTACGGCTTCTCACTCAATCATAGAACACCCGTAACACCCCAACAACAACAGATAATATAAATAAATAAACCCCAATAGACAAGCAAACAAGCGCTAGGATTGACTCTCTCTTAGGGGACGTTGGATCCCACATGCATAAGAACTATCGCAGTCCTTAGCAGCCAGGGGACGTTGGATCCCCAGCAGACTCACATAGGGAACTATCGCAGTCCCCAGCAGAGTCGCCAGCTGTCGCTACTGCGAAAATCGACGCCGGCTGACAGAAGAGTCGCCACCGTGCGTTATTTATCCCACGGGAGGGAAAGGAAACACTCGAAGTAAACCTCGCAAAAAATGGGGAAAGGTATGGTCATCGCAACCAAAACTTGGGTTCGGGAGTCGGTTACGCAAGGGGAAGGTATTAACACCCCTCACGTCTGTCGTACTCGACGGGATCCACGCTTGCTTGGGTTGTCTAAAGGATGCAAAAACAATCTATCTACGGCTGCTAAATCTAAACGGAAGGGAATTGACTCGATAGAGCGTCGCACTCTATGCCTACGTATTCTCAAGAGAGAAAGTCAAAGTCAACGTAGTTCGGGACTACAGGGAAAATTGGCTCGCCAAGACCTCGCGTCTTGTGCCTACGTACTTCCACACTGCATGGAAGATCATAGCTTTACGTAGTTCAGGCTAACTACTGCTAAACAAGGTATTCTCACACAGCAGTGAGAAAATCAACTGGTCTCAAAAGGTACGGGAACCTATGGGCAAAACTATGGCTTGGTCTCAAATGCACTCGGGCAAGAGAGAAAAAGGGTTACATCAGTCGTCAGCGGGAAAGTCTCGATCGCACAGCCGCGAGAGAACAAAAGGTCAGTTGTTAGTGTGCTCGCTAGGATATCGCATCCTATGCCTACATATTCTCGTCTGGTACGAGAAATCAGAGCAGCTGTAGTTCGGCTACTTCGGGACCACAGCTCAAATCTCGTTTTATTAACATTCTGAAAAATGATTACAATGATTGAATACTGAAAATAAATCTCCTAGGAAATACTATCCTATCCTATCCTGAAAAATCGAATGGAAAATAGTCCCCTAACAAGTGGACTTTCTAAACTACCTCTAAAATAAACTCCTATGAAAAAAATACACTCTAAAATATTACATCGACGCTAATATTTTTTCTCTTTTTCCTTCTCTTATTTTCAACTATTTTCTCCTTTCTTTCAAAATATTTTTCATATATTTTTCATATTTTTCTATGTATTTCTCTCCATATTTTCCTTTTTTTAAAATATTTTTCTCAATTTCTTTTCTTTTTCTATTTTTCTTTTTTAATATTTTCTCCATATTTTTTTCTCACTATATTTTCTTTTCTTTTTCTCACTATATTTTCTTAATATTTTTTCTTTACTATTCACATTTCCCTTTTTTAAATTCAAAGAAAATAAGAAGAAAAACAAAATACAAGGGAGGGGGTACATTGCAGTTTACAGGGGGTATACAAGAAAACATTGGGCCCAGCCCAGAAAAACAATCAAACAAAAAAAGAAAAAAACTGGGAGGGGGTGTGGAGTTGAACGGAGGGTGTAGGCAAAAACACACGTTGGGCTCAAGCCCAGAGTTCATCCAGAAAAACCTAGAGGGGGGGTGTTGATCCAAACCCGAGGGCGTAGCAGGCAAAACAATCCAATGGGCCTTTGAGCCCAATCCCACACGACCCTATCTTCAGCAAACCAAAAAAACCCTAAATCTCCTAATCCTCCCTTTCACTGTTCATCGTCTCCCCCAGCGCCGCTTCCAACTCCTCTCTGAGCCTCCTCTGTCAACCTCACTTGCTCACACCACAAACCAGAAAAAAAAACCATAATCAAGCACTTAATCGAAGCAAGAACTCTGAAGATCTTCGTACGAATCCCTTAGAGGTTTTGAAGCCACCTGTTCTTGCGAGGGTAATACTTAAAGAACTGAAGAATGGATGATGATTGACGTTGAGTATCTGGAAAAGATACTGGAGGTGATTGAAGTTGACCGTTGAAGCGTGATATTTCTGGAGTTCGTTCTTGCACTATTGAACGATGAAGCTTGAATGGAGTTCTTGAAGAATTTCGCTGAAGACTCGTTGAAGTTCTTGACCATTGAATGGAGATCTGGATAGTGTTGATGAAGGTTGGAGATTTGAAGGTGAATCATCCATGAGACCGATGTAGATCTTGGGGCTTGTTGCTGGAAATTTGATAAGGTTTAAAGAAGATGAATATTGGATGTGAACACTGGTGATGAGATCGAGGATTCCCTTGTAGTTTCTGGAGATTTGCATGTTCTTATTGTTGATGAATGTTCTTCTGTTGAAGTCTTGTTGAAATCATTTTCTGGAAAACGTAGGAAGAACCATGAACATGATGAGGAGAACGACGAAGCTCCTGGGGGATCTTGATGCAACTGGAGAGTTCTTGAAAAATGGCGAATCTGATGAACAAATTGTATGAACACCGATGATGATGATGATCAGAAAGAGAGAGGATGATTGTGGTTGATCGATCGGAGATGGACAATCGGAGAAGATGATGATTGAACGGTGGTTTCTTGAAGGTGATGACCAAGGATGAAGAAGATGGATGGGAGGAGATGAAGATCGACCGGAATCTGGGGGTTTTGGGTGTTCCCGGTGAACTTCACGGCGGTCGCCGGCCATGCATGCCGGCCGGTGAAGTTTCCCGGTGAGGACCGGTGGAGGAGACGCGTGGCTGCGGCTGGTGGAGGAAGTGCACGCATGCAGGACGCGTGGCACTAGCGTGGCAGATAGATGGAGAAGAAAAATGTGATGTGGCGTGTGATGGTGCTGAAATGTGGGGCCTCCTCTGTTGAACACGTGGCTTGGCTGATTATATAGGCTAGGATTACTCTGGATCGTTCTGGATTCTTCTAGAAACTGCTGGAAATTTGCTGGAAAAATTCTGGACAAAAACTGAACTTCTGGACTGCGAATTTGGGCTTTGGATGACTTATGGATACTGGCCCAACGAAATGGATGATAAAACCCCCCAAAAAACTGCATAATACTGATCAGCCCAATTACACTACTTAACCTAAACCTAATTAACTAAACTAAACTCAATTAATTTCTATTAATTAACAAACTCTAACCAATCCACTAATCTAAAACTCTAATAAAACCTATATTAAAATTTTTATTAAATTTCTAATAACATCTAATAAAAACTATTAAAAGAAAAAAACTATTTATCTCTATATTAAAAAAGCTATTAAATTCTATACTATTTAAAAGAAAATTTATTTACTAATAAAAGAAAAAAATCTATTATTATTCTATATTATCCTAAAATAAAATCTATATTATCCTATTAAGAAAATGATAGAATCTATTTAAAATCTATAATATTCTAAAAATGCTAAAAAATGATTTAAATCTATTTATTATATTCTAAAAATATCTATTTTATCCTAAAATGATTAAAAATCTATTTAAACCCTAAAGATAGCCAATAAAATCCAGAAAAATCACAATAATTCCCAGAGGAACAAAATAAGCACCGAACGACACATAACACCGCGAGAGCGCATCAACATAGTCGGTAAAGATCCATAGACACCGAAACGTCCTCAAAAACACGATTCTACTTATCTAAACCGATTAAAAACACCTGAGACGCGAGACGAGAGCTGTGATCCCGATAAAACCAAAATAAATGAAAGATGCACTGTATGTGATATGCAGATGCGAATGCGGTCATGCGTCGAAACATCGAGCCATACGGGACTCGGTTGGTCAAATTTTAGGGTGCAACAGTCCTCTTCTGAGAGTTGTGATGGGGTTTATATGGTACAGAATTCTAGGGTTTAGGGTGTTTGAATTGTTATAGAATTTCTATTCTTGCAAGTTCTGCATTTTCTTTCATAGATGCCCAAAAGTGTTTTGCCAAAAGGATGAATCTGCCTTGCTGTACCTACTGCCCTTTTATCACCTTGTGTATGGACTATTCTTGTGGTCCCTCTTTTTCAATGTGAATTTGAATTGGCTTGGTTATGATATGAAAACACAGTGTGAATTTAGAATTGTGATGGATGGTTGTAACATGAAATGGTCTTGAAATATGACATGAATTAGGATGATGCCAATGTTGAATTTTATGGTTGACTTTTGGAAGGAAAATGTTTGGATTGTGAATTTGTAGATTTGAACTTTGAATGATAGAAATTAGTTTGGTTTTGTTGTTTTGAATTGTTTTTTATTATGGTTTGGCATTTTGAGATTAATTGGTTAACTCATTGGTTGCTTGAATGTGTAGGTTCAAAATGAACATGTAGCATGGCTAATGGAGTCATGGAAGTACTATGGTGAATGTGATCATGGAGATGGATCATAAGTGAACTAAAGGTTGAAGGACAAGTTAGATTTTATTATAAAATTAGGAACCTTGTAAAAAAATTCTTGTGTAATGATTCTCTAATTCCAAAACTTTTTTTTGTAAACTTTGATCTTTTTAGAATAAAATTATAACATGAACTTATGCAATCTTGGATGGACTTATTTGAACATTGGTGTGATGATTTTTTGTAAGACTTGAGATATGAATCGAAGTTCATGTTAGTTTACGATTTGTGTTTGGTACATGACATGGAGAATAAATTGTGGCATGGATTGAAAAGTGAACTTGGCTTGAAAGTTTGAATGATAATTGGAAATGGTTTGGATTTTGAAAGTTCTTTTGTATTGTGGCACAATTGTGGATTTGAACCTTGGACTTCAAATTTGAACAAAAGGTAACTTGGAATTTTGAATGGAACTAATGATATTTGAATTGGACATGAAATTGGAACATTATGTTCACTTTGTAAACCTTGGAATCCTAGATTAACTTGGGGATTAATTCCCTTGACCAAAGAACTTCCGTGGTGATCCTTGAATTATTGCCACTTTTGAAGAGGTTTGACAACAAAAATTAATCTTGAATCACTTGAAGCGTTTCTTGAAAAGGAACTTAAATCATGGCCTAAAATCTCTTGAGATATGGCTTTAAAATCAAACTTGAAACCTAATGATCATGCATTTGAATTTCAAATAAATCACTTGCCCAAAAGTCCATTTGAATGCATCTTCGAACCAATCTTGACAAACTTGATTAGACAAGATTCGAAAAACTCACTATTCCTTAATGAATCCAAACCAAACTTCACTCTCAAGTCCAAATTGACTTGTACTTTGTAATGAAACTCAACTGAATGACACTTATCCAGCTCAAATACCGAAGGTGAGGAACTAGGACCATCCTTCCTTGAATGCATATTGAGGAGGCAGTGACTTGAAAACCCTAATTCAAAACCTTTTTTATTAGAATGATAATGAAACCCTGAACACTTGGTGACATTGAAGGGTATAGGATCACGTAAACTCCTGACCAATAGTCCAAACTATGGCTTTTGGACGTGACTGGTGAAGAAGAAATTAGAATCATCCCTGGATAATGAAGAGGGTTTCACAGGCATAGAGAAACCACAGCTTGCATAGAATACCTGGGTCCCATGCCTTTAGGAGCTCAGTGGAACACAAGATGGATTATGACCTAATGGGCTACATGGATGATGAAAATTCTATGATATGCAAGGCTAGGGTTAGAGTGAAAATGAGGGTGTGACACCTACTAACTAACATAAATTAGTATTCAATCATTCACATACTTAGTCATGCACACACAATTAGTTAGTAGTTGATATTAGAATATGCAACGAATACTACTAACACAAATAAATATGTTTTCATAGATACAAGGACAAGGACCAAATGTCCTTCCTGATGCTCCAGCATGGAGCATAACATTAGAACTTCCTAAACAGTCAATACTAAACAATCACTAGGTTTATCTTCACACAACAGATACACCAGATCATCTCATTACTCCCTTTTTTTTGCCATAATTTAGAAAAAGGGTTAGTCCATTCAACGAAGTAAATATGCATAATGAGAGAAAACTATCAAAACCAACATTAACAAATGCATAACATTATTTAACAAACTAGTCTTTAAGGAGATATGGAGCCCTTAAACACACAAAAATAACACAAATACAAGAGCCAAAAGAACCACTTGAAAACTTGAACTTATTCTTCAATCCATCCTCTACAGTTCTTGTGAGTTATCCATTCTACATCAGCCTCTAAGTCTAAATCATGTTTCTTTTTCACAGACTTCCTCTTGGTAACAGTCTTCTTGTCAGGTGTAGATAACATTGCATCTTCACCATATGCAGAAGGGCAAACCCCTTTAATCTTTCTTTCTCTCATCATTATTTTAGAGGGTATTAAAATTAGAGATACCTCACTCATTTTGAAATGCATATGTGAAGGTAGCAAGAGAAAAGTAGCATAAGATTAAGATCCTTATTTGTAACATAGGTCCATATAAAAGGAGGTATAGAAATAAGCAAATTATGTATTGTTTCATGTGTAGCACAGGCCTGGTGAGATATAAACTCCCCTACACGCATCCCTAGCATTGAATTCTATTAATTCTTACACTCGTGTACATTAAGAGTATCACTTAATGCCTTAATGAGTCTGCTCTCTAACTATTTTTCAGTTGCCATGAGTACAAGAGCTTCTTCCTTTTCTCAACAAGTTCACTAATGAAGTGATGACACTTGTCAAGATGTTCATTTCTGCTTTATTGACATGGAATTGTAAAATACATTATAGCCCTTAGGATGTTCCAGAATGATAACATCTTGTTCCATATTATTCTCCTTTGATACTAATATCTCGAGCAACAATTTACCACTTCTCTAAGATGTTGTATGATCAACTTCATCAAAAGAGAATATTTCGCATCTTTCTTTCAACAGTTGTACCACTTCTTTAATTCTCAAAACTTCTGTTGACATCTTCCTTTCAAGGCTTATCCTTTTTTGATACAACCACGTCCCCTTCAACATACTTTCTTCAACCAAGTAAGACACTTTGAGAGTGAAAAATTTGTTGTCATTCAGCCTTTTCACACTAGCCAAGGCATTTGCTTCAACATATGCCTTTGATTTTGGCCTTCTTTTACCCCATAGACAACAAGACTAGCTTGCTCATTCTTCATCAGATTTGGGAACTCATTTACCATTTTGTCACCCATGATGTCTGTCACAACTTGTACAACATCCTCCTTATCAATTTTGATAACATCTTTGATCATAGGATTACTCCATCTAGGTTGAGTTCAACTACTTCCTAGGCAATCACATGGGGAATTCTTCATTTTCTCTTCTTAAAACTCAGGAAGGTAGCTCACATCTTTAGTCATGCTGAACTCATACACTGTTACCCTTGGTTGAACACCTTAAATTGTTCTACTTCCCACAATTGTGTCTAACAATGGATCCTCACTATCTTTTAAGATGACACTGTCAGAGGCGGCACTCACGAACCAGTTCTCATCTATTTTAGCAGATATCAAGAAAACAATATTTTTCTCACTATCTCCACTTGTGGACTGATCTACATCATTCTGAGGGAATATATAAATACTTGAAGTACAAACTAGAATAATGCTTTCATCCTTACATATCACACTTTGACCATGTATCTTCATATATTTGAATGCATGATCATGACTATAAACATCAGTTATAACACTATCACCCTTAATATCTTCATGACTAAGATCATCAAATTTCTTATACACTTGATACTCATCCAACATGTTAGACATGATGACTGGCACATCATTATCACCATCAATATTTGTCAAGCTGGTTTCCTGTGGATATTCACCAGAGGACAATTAAATTTCATGAATATTTCTCATAGGCCCAGACCTGAGTGAAAGAGTATTCATATCTCCATTTGCATCTAGGCCATCCTCAACATCAAGAGATTTTTATGGAGCAAATTATCAAAATCATACTTCAAGTAGCTCAATTTTAATCCATTACTTCCATCTTTACTAATCAGACTTGAGTCATAACCATTGTTCCTCGTAGGATTTTTATTCTTAACCAATGTAGGTTCTTCAAAGTTGGGAGGATCTCCAGCCTGACCATCAACCTTCCCTTCAATGGCAACTTCTTGCTTAAGTCTATAAATGTTCTCAAGATATTAATCAGGCTCTTGAGACAGATGTTGAAACATTTGTTCTAACATCTTGGTAGAGCTTTCTTCTTCTTATAAATTAGCTTTATCAATCCCGGGGTCTTTCTAACTCATTATGTATTTTGTAGATATGAACTTCATCAAAAGAAATTCTTAACCCTTGTTGGTTACATCACTCTTAAAGTTCATATTCTTCCTTTAAATACACAGTTGGTTCACATTGGTAGATAAGTCTTTTCTCATTGGAACCTCTTTCTGACTGGGATTAAATAACTTCCTTATACCCTTGATTCTTCCTTTTACTCAATTTCCATTAGTAATCTTATCTTTGGCTATGTGAATTGTACCATACCATTCTTTCCTTGAGAAACCTCTGTGTTCTGTATGAATTATGGAGCTGGTTGATGCAGCATTAGATTTCCTCTTCTGTTGATAGCTGTAAAGCGACAAGCAAAAATTAAGTTTGGAATAATTTTGGGTTTTATTGTATCCATAGGGATCACTGCAAGGGGTCAAATGTCGTTCAAAAATCTCTATATTTCTAAGCTTTATTTTAATGGTTTAAAAGAGTAAAAAAGAGGAAAGTAAGACATATGAACAAATAAATAAAGTACAGTAGAGAACTCGTCAGGAATGACGTTCATTCACCTATCTAATATAAAAATCTACCAATCAGTTGTACACAACCTAAATCACTCTTCATATCATCACATACCACTCACAATAGGGTTTATGTCTAAACTTCCGTCGAGAGTTCAACCATATTGTCTCATCGATGATGTCTCACGTAACTTCACAACACGGAGCATTAAGAATAGATACCTACACGAATGTTAGATCTAAATCTATGTCTAGAGTTTAGAATCTAACAAATGTTCATCCTAGTTCCGGATCTGAAGAGTGTATGTCTATAACGGTTCAAATCCAAACATAAAGCAAGCAAACAAAGATGACATGATATAGATTCATAAAATAGATCGTATACAACGCCATGATCAATAAATATACATAGTATCAAAGTAAACTTACATACAAAATCCCAACAAGAAAGGTACAAAGAGAAGAAAGAAGATGAAGAAGAATCTCTCGCCATGTCCAGTAAAGTGACACAATTCTAACTCCAGATCATTGCTATGCAACCTCTAATGTTGTTTCTAAGCTACTCTACACAAAGGATTTGGTTGATGGAGTTGGGATTAAAAGTTCCCAAAACCATGACCTAAAAATATGTGTAAAAATGAATAAATAGGGGCTGAAAATAGTGAATCCCGCTCAGCCACATCACAGGGCGCTCAACATGCAGCTCATTTTGGTGGCGCTCAGCCAGACTTGATAGATTTTTTTTCTTGTTTTGGCCATAACTTGCAAGCTGTAACTCCGATTGACGCACGGTCGGAAGCGTTCGAAAGCTTATTCAATGTTCTATATTACAATGAATAAATAACATGTTTTTCCTTTGATTCCAATGCTTAAATATACATCAAAACCTACAAAAAGAGATTAAAATAATTAAAACAAATGATATTTACACGATAACGCATGGTATATACAATATGTACATATTTACATATAAGTTGAGGTTTATTGAAGAAAAGAAAATGAATTAAGTCAATGAGTGCTAATAATTCACACCCAAATTCACAATAATTTAGCACTCATCAGCTTCTTCTTGGCATAGTCTTCCTTTTGTCCTTTGATGTTTAACTTAAGCCACTCGAAACAATAGAGCTTTGTATGACCATATTTTCAATAGTGGTGACATATCATAGGTTGCTTCTTCATCTTCCTGTGATGGCACGCCACATTTTAAGCACGATGTTGTGACATGTGGTTAAACCTTAGATCTTTAGTCTTTTATCCATAAATAGAAACCTTTTTTGGGGGAATCCTTTTGTTTGTATCTTTCACGCATGTCCTTTCATGCTTAGTTATCTCTTCAAACTCTATTTTTTCATCATGTAAACTTAAATTCTTTTTCAACGTACGTTCAGAATGAATCAAGTTTTCCAGTTTGGAATTTAGAGATGAAATCTCTTTTTATCCACTTGAGATGGTTGAGGCAAGTTCCTTTGATTCCTTCTGGAGAGCACCAATGATTTTCTCTTGGATGTCTATAGATGAACATGATTATTTCCCCTTGTTTAAAGAAGTACCAAGCTCTTCTTCATACATATCTTCAATATTGGTCTCTTCTTCAAACACATATTTTCTAGAATATGTTATTACATTATTGGAAGTTTCCCGTTCACCTTCATTTTCAGAATCAGACCAAGTGATAGTTAATCCCTTTTTCTATTTCGTTATATAGTTAGGGCATTCTGGTCTAATGTGACCATAGCCTCCACATTCAAAGAACTAAGTACTCTACTCATTGTTGGGATCTTCTTCATTAATGTCTTTTTCTTTGGGAAGAATGTTGGACTTGTTGTTTGGGACATTGGTCCTTCATTTCCTGTCCAGATATTTCAAGGTATTGTTGAATTTTTTCCTAAAAAGAGAAATATCATCTGCCTAGCTCTCTTTGACACCTTGACTTCTAACTTCCTCAGTGTTTAATGCAAAGGTTATACCTTTTTCTTCTTTTCTGACCTTTCATTGATGGACATCTCAAAGGTTTATAGAGAACCAGTGAGTTCATCAAACTTTATACTACTTAAGTCCCGAGCTTCTTCAATAGCAGTCACTTTCATATAAAACCTCTTAGCTAATGATTTGAGAATCTTTCTGGAAAGTTTTTCTTCAAACATCTTTTCACCTAAGGAAAAGGATATGTTGGCAATGTCACACAATTTGATATGGAACTCACTCACAGTTTCATCTTCGTCCATCCTCAAGTTCTCAAATTATGTTATTAGGAGTTGTAACCTTGACATATAAACCTTGAATGTGCCTTCGTATGCAATTTTCAGAATCCCCCATGCTTCTTTGGCTTTTGAGCATGTGTTGATAAGCTTTGACATGTTCTTGTCCACACCATTGAAAATTGTATTCAATGCCTTTAAGTTCCCAAGGGCTTGGACATCTTTAGCATAAATCCAATCTGACTCTGGTTTTAGGCTAGTTGTACCATCTTTAGAGGTAATCATTGGATGTTTCCATCCCTTCACCAGAGATTTCCATGCTAATTTGTCAAGGATTTGAGAAAAACCACCATCATCACCTCCAAATAATCATGATTTGTGCCATCCAAAACATGTGGTTTGTTGACTGATCCTCCATCTTTAATTGTTTCCATTTGAGCAGAATTTATCTTCTTTGGAGCACACCCAGTAGACTAGGATGTTTGCTTTGATGCTAATTGAAATTATGTTCCTCAAGGGATAGATGTCGAACTCGATGCTTTGACAAGCGATTTGACAAGATATATTAGAACTACTACAATAACAAGTACTAGATGATAGAACAGAAAAGCAATAAAGAACAAAATCAATTTTTTTACCTAGTTTGGTGAAACTAGACCTATGTCTAGGGGTTGAGTCACCAACCCAAGAAAGGAAATTCACTATTAGTAGCTTAGTACAATTAGACTTATAAGCAACAACAATCCCTATGTTGTTCAATTCCTCTTACTAACACTACTCAATGACTTTCTATTTAGAGTCTTCCCCTAAATATGATAACCCACTCACTTTCTTCTCTTCCACAAAACTAGTGACAGGGGAAAATAACCACTAAATCCTAGTGATCAACTTCAATCTTAACAAAATAAAATAATGTTGAATATTACAACTCAACTAGACAAACCTTCTATGCCAAGTTACTGAAACATAGAGGTGTACATAACAATGTTGAATTTACAACTCAACTACACAAACTTTCTATGCCAAGTTACTAAAACATATAGGTCTACATAAAAATTACAAGGACTATTGTAAACCCTAGAACTCTAAAGTCTTGAATTGGAATGTTTTCTTTCCAATGTAAGTTTGAGCTCCTTATATAGAAAAATAACTTTGGGCTTTTTCCTTGTGGATCTACAGTTGTTTTTGTCTAGAATCTTTTCATAATCGACTAGATATTTGATTTTCTTCATGAACATCTCCAAAAAAAAATATGATTTAGTTTATTACAAATTCAAATTTAAATCTATTTTAAATATTATTTTATCTTCATAGTTGTCCAACAAATCATAAAATCATAATGCTAAACAAACAATATTAAAACATAACTGAATCTTCTAAAAATATTCTATTAAAATGCAACAATCTAGCGCTTGTTGCACAAGACCCAGATGTCGTACCAACATGTTAGAGCATCGCGTCCAGCATGTGTCCCTTTTGCAGCTTCAACAAGTTAGACTAATCTTGAACACTTGGACATTTCTCTAAGTTCTTGTTTTGTTAAATGTAGCAAATCCAAATAAATTATACAATAACAGCTAATGCTCATCTACGTCAGTATATGCAACATCAGCTTAGTGAACAACACAATAATAAAAAGAGGGTTAGACTAACCTTAAATTTAACTCTAACAACTCCAAAAACTTACTCTAAACTGCTCAAAAACTTAAAAATTTAACACTTTTGGATTGACAGCCTTAAACAAATAAAAAATATTACTCAAAATCAGCTCTAAAATGTCAAAAGATACCAAACTCAGCTCTAGTGTATCATATACCCTCAACTCCAACTCTAAACCTATTAAAGGACTCTAAACAAATAAAAATATGACTCGAAACTCATCAAAAGGCAAGAAGCAATCACCGATCTCAAAACTAATCGAAACTCACCGAACTGGACTATGAAACTGCCATCACTGAACCTCCGCCCACCGTAGACACCCGTCAACCTCTAACTGACATGCGCACCACCACGCACCTCCATTGACCGCGACTATTGTTGACGCTTCACGACCCATTCCGGCACCTACGTAGTCACTGCCTTAGGCCGCCGCTTCGCGACCCCTTGTCTTCGCAGATCAAATGCTGCTTTGCATCGCGCTCACATGGGCTACTTCCAATTAGGTGCAACTTTTGGCCACTTTCGATTCGGTGCGGCTCTGTCCCTACTCGATTCAATTTTCCAATTTTTCAAAATTTCTCCTTTTTAGAATTTTTTTAGGTTTTATGGTTCATCTAATTTTTTACCTAAACGATCCCATCAGGCCCAAAAATCACCAAGGACAAACAAGCACAAACAATTGAAATAAAGATTCAAGTAAAAACAATTGAAATAACATTATCACAATAATAAATTAAGGAAGTTTTGGACAAACCTTTTTTGGCCACAAACATACAACATAATCACACAAAAATCAAGAAGAAGAAGAAGAAGAAGAAGAAGAAGAAGAAGAAGAAGAAGAAGAAGAAGAAGAAGAAGAAGAAGAAGAAGAAGAAGTTAGGAGGGTAATGATCTCTCACTATTCGATTGCCTAAACACCCACATGTGAATAGTTTTCCCCCTTACCTTGAATTTGTGGATCGATGAAGCTTTTGCCCCTTGAGATTTCTCTATGCTCCTTCTAAATGATCGCTCTAAGTTATTCTGCCTCTTTGCCTCTTTTTCAAAATGTTCACGTTCTCCCTCATGTTCCCCTCAACTTATCTATATATTTACCCTAATTTGTTCCATTCTCCTCTCACCCCTCAATTCTCCTTACACACCTACTCTTTCTATTTTCCGAAACTCTATTTTCTATTATTTCATTTTAATTCAAATAATACTCTAATTAAATTAAAATAATATAATTATCTAATTATAATATTTCCAATATTAATTGAAGTAAATAAATTATCTATAATTCAAAGAAAACATATGTATCACTCAAATAAATAAAATAACATAATATAAATGTAATTAAAAATAAATAACTAAAGTTAGGGTATTATACCAAACACTACGATGATTCTAACAAAAACTAGAAAGTACACAATTTTTTATTTACAAATACCTTTTACCAAACCACAATGATTAAAAATCAATACATGCACTCTGTATATAATTTTGAATAATTTTGGTCTTGGCTTGATTCCTAGTTGAATATTTTGATCTTCTCTTTCTGAGTATTTCAGTCCAAGATATTGAACTTTAAGTGCTCATAATGTATGAAGAAACTTTTTAATGATTTGAAATTGATGCAAAAAGTTCCAACACTTAAAAAGAATGAAGACTTAGAAAATTTATTTAAATCACTACTATAAATAACACATGTTATGTCGAACGCGAAATGAATATTACCTCGGTTACAATGCCGAGGTAACAAAGAGTGACATAAAAAGTGGGAACTTTACCCCTCGAATTATAAATAGATGATGGGTTAGTTTAAATGGCCATGAGTTCGAACCCCAACAATAGCTTTTTTATATTTTCCAAACTATCACCATATATCTCTTGGTTTAACAATAAAACCGAGGGGAAAGATATATTTTATTTAAATACTCATTGCGTTGTTTACACAAAATATATCATTGGGTTCAGATTGGTCCCTTAATTTTTTTATGACAGATTAGTCTCGTAACTCGTAAAATGTGTCATGTTAGTCCTTTTTGTCTGATTAGCGACAAATTTAGCGATCAATTTTTGAATTTTTCCGTCGCTAGTTAGACAAAAATGACACATTTTAAGAGTTAAGGGATCAATCTAGCCAGAAAAAAATTAAGGGACCAATCGGAACCCAATGATACAATTAAGGGAACAAAAAAGGTACTTTTCCTTAAATAGACCTAAATTTTTTCTGCTCTTGCAATCTATTACATTGATACTTTTACTACGTAAAATCTCATGGCGCTCTAATTAAACATAGAGCATTTCACAACAACGTTTGATTTTTTTGTGGATTCACTACTATCAAATATACTATATTTAGAATGCTTTTATAATGAGGGTTTCACGAAGATCACTAATGACAGTGTCTTGATCGTTGATACTTATTAAATGGACGACAAAGACTTATTTAAGGATGATGAATAAGTTGAATAAATAGCTTATATTTTACCTCGGTTATCACTCAAAATTGAGGTAAAATGTGTTTCTTTTAAATTTAAAAAAAAACAATAAAACATGTACCAACCCAAGGTACATACCTCTCAGATTTTGTTAAAAATCGAGGGGGAAAACATTTTTTTTATATTTATATTATTTATACAAAATATTAAAATAAATTACTTAAGCAAATCAAGAGTTTGGAAATGGATTTTTGGAGAACAACTCAAAGGAGATATCTGTTTCAAAGAAGATAATTTTTTTATACTTACATTGTTTTCAGATTTCTGAGAAGTTATTTGTTTCAACCAAGAGAATTTTTTTTTGTACTTGCAATCCATTCTAGAGAGATTTTATTATCTTGAGAAAATGTTTTCATGACAAATATTTTTACATGAAAGAGAAATGGATGATTGTGTTTAGTAATAAATTTCTCAATTTTGTCAATCGAGGAAAGCAATAAATTTCTCAATGTTTTCTTTGATTGACAACATAGGAAGGTTATTACATAAATACAATATATCAACATCAATATTTGAGATATATTGCAAGGATGGAAAAAAATATTTTGTTCAAGATTGAAGAACATTAAATATTTTTTCTATCTTACAATCCATCCCAAAGAATCATGCGTAACACTTTGAAGCAGCTAAATATAAATTAGGTTTAGGATAAAATCTGATTAACAAGTGCTTTTATAGTAAAATATGATAATTTAATCTCCCGGTTATTAAATATAACCAACGGAATAGATCATTAATTTAAAAGTTAAAAATAAAACAAAAAGAAAGACACGTCTTTAAAGAAATAAAAATATAAACGGCTAATGTTGGGATTCGAAGCGTGTACTGAAATATTTTTCTCGTCAATTTTATTTTGTAACCGAGGGAATATGTGGTGTTTATTAAAAAATAATATAAAACATGGCGCGCCTTGAGTTATGACCTCGGTTTTTGGTAGGGTGGGGTAAAAGTTTTGTCATGAAATGTATTATTTGTAGTAGTGAATTAATATGAAAATATTTTTTTTGGAAAGAAGTTTGATGTGTATACAGTTTTATATACATCCTAAAACACACTTTTGAAATGACGCATAAGTTTATAATTGAATTATGAAGCATTGCAATGAGTTACACACATTCTAACTTTGAAAAATGCAATGTTTCAAGCTAGTAGTCGAATACCAATATGTGATAGTCGAATACTATTGCCTCAATGTTTATATTTTCAAATTTTAAACACTAGTAGTCGACTATCAGAATATGGTAATCAAATGCCACAACTTCCAGACCTTAAAAATGCATATTTTTTTAATTGGTAGTCGTATACCATTTCTTGGTAGTCGACTACCACTTTGCCTTTTTACTTAAAAATGAATTTTTATTGCATGGCTTCATGAATGCTTATGAATGATGATGCAAGAAAGGTCTAGGTAAAGTGAGAGATGATTTTTTTGAGCAATTGAAATTTTTATAGAATGGATTCCAATAAGTACCTTAGTTATGCTTTCTTGTCTCAAACTTCACTTGAATTCGAATGTTCATACAATCTTGATCGCCTTCATTTATGATGCACATGATTCTTTTTTATCCTTTTTCTTCTTTGATAACGATTGTTGACTTTCTATTTTTCTTCTATTGTTGATGTATTTATCTTCATCAAAAACATATCCAAGGTCAAGGAGAGGATCTTCTTTATAATAACAGCTACGACCGAACATTTTGATGTCTTGCAAATTTTGATAGACGATGGTACCTCGTGCAATTTCATGTAGGCATTCAATGGGCCTCGAGAGAGGAAGTTTATGGTCGTACAAAGGCTCAAATTTGTAGGCATTCAATGGTACGACGACCCATTCATGGGGGTACGTCAAACTAATAATATATGTGAGAGAAGGGAAAGACGATTGGTCAGTCAGCTCACATATCCTTGTAGTCCCCTAGAGAAGTGTTTAAAATTGCATTCTCATAAGGCTCTTTGTAGCCAAATCAAACGTTGTAGCTTCACCAGTTCATCTCAAGCTCAAATATCATAATTTTCAAGAAGAGCCAATCAAATTCGATGCTAATCTTAAAGGAAAAAATATATTAATGCTCAAACGAGACCAAGGAGAGGGCAAGGAAATGGAAATTAATGTAGCATCTTTAACTTGCCATCTTAGGAACATGAATATCCCACCTCTCAAAAGTGGCTAATAAGGCAAGATAGAGGATAATAAGAATAAGCGGAGGATACTCAACAAAGTTATCTTGTTTCAATTTGCATTTGATGTTATTCATCGGAACACTAATTTAATTATAACTCTAAATTCACGTTTGATGTTGCTTTCAATCAATTTTCTCTCAATTATATTATGAACTTCTAACTATTAATGAAGAAGTCACAAATTATGAAATATCTATTTTATTTATGGTTGTATAAGGTAACGACGAGTCCGGGGTACGACTATAAGGATTGAAGCCCAACACAAATATTCATAGGTGATGTCATAAATGTCGCACATGTGCAACCACAACAATAAAAACCCCACAATGTTAAGCACACATACAAAGAAAGCGGAAAAACTACTAAAACTTCAATAATGGTCCACCCTCTCCATCCTCTAGCCATACTATAGGTCGCAGTGGGTTAGACATGCATCAACCTTAGACTGCGTTTTCACCTGGGCAGGAGAAGGGGAACCAACCTTTGCTCGGAAACGGCCCCAGATATATCCAACGAAATTTGAGGGAAGACCTTATAAGTTCACACGCAGTCCAGAGAAACATACTTAGGATCAAACATACATACCTCAAATATGTTTAAACAAAATTATATATATTTCTTCAATACAAATATACTTTACACGCGTGATGTAAAAAAAAATTTAAGGAAGGCTAACCCATCAAGGGAACAACCTTCCCATCTTTGAGCATATTTGCCGACCTAACTTACTCCTTTGAAATACACAAATGATGGTGAAAATGTTCCACTTGCTACAAGGCATTCTTAAAATCCTATGAAATAGCCACAAGGCTGTAGTAGAACACTCAATTAAACTTTGAGTTAAAGAGGCATTTTCAAGACGCAAAACCTCTAAATCTCTTAGAACCACATAAAGAGACGACTGAGTAGACTTCAAAGTAGTACGTGCAGAAGCTAGATATTTATCCTTCCTCACTTCACCCACACCAAAAGAGTTACTTGGTCAATGAGATATCCAAAAAGGTTGAGTGGACTTAAAGTGTCACCTACTTCGGTGAGGGTGCCATATGCTTTATGCATTTCTTACATGTACATATCTTGGTGAACCTTCAAGCCATAAATACTTTCTTCCAATCGCTCCCTCTCTTTGTGGTATAGGTTATACATAAATTATTTCCAACTAACGGCCTTACCAATGGCCAGAGTAGCAGACGCACATCGAATGTAACACGCTTAAGTGGACATAGAGCACGCTCGATCAAGTTGGCCAGATAAAAATAGACATCCTATAAAGGAGATGACCGATGATCTCTTATAAGGTGAAGGCTTAGTCCTGTTAATTACGTAGAAACTCCAGGCTCTAGCACACGAGACGGTAACTAGGGGACATTCATAGCACCCACTGTCTTATAGGATTTTAGGGATGAAGAAACTTTGGTCATCCTTGATTTAGTTGAAGGGTCCAATGCAGTTTGCACCATCCATCTCCCCCATCTCAAAAGACGCAATGCCTCTTAATCTCGAAGAATGAGCATCTATCACTAGGAAGGTGTTGATGAGTTGTTTCAAGCATTTTTGAAAAGTTTCATCTCGAAGAATGATGCCCCCGAAATAGCTCATATCTTTGATGAAACTCATCAGCCGTTTCTTTAGATAGAGATCTTCTTGAGAAAGGTCGTCCCCTTTGTAGACGTATAAACTATTTTCCATCAATAAATGGCCATCATTCCAACACTTGGGAAACAATTTGGTACACCCCCCCCCCCCACTCCATATCCAATACCACATACTATTGCATGAGTCTTCGAGTCGATAGGGGTAACTAGGAATAATCAATCTTCAAAATGCTTCAAGTTCTCTAAAAAATCTCTAAAGCCACGAAAGGTTGGAACCATGGAAACTAAACAAGGACCTTGTTCCTAACTCGGAGGGCCACGTTGAACTTTAAAGAGATGTAAGAAAAGGGTTATAAAAGGTTTCCCATCAAAATATTTGCACCAGTAGTGAAATACTTTTACATATGCCCAACTTTTAAGATGAAGCTATGACAACATAACCATCAGATGTTTAAGAACTTCCATTTTGAAGCTATTGAAGGGATGGCACAATCACCATACTCGCTGCACATTCTTTCATTCTCTTCATGGATCAAGACTTCCCAACCCGCCGATGGACCAAAATCCATAACGGATCCATCAAAACTACCCTCTCGAGCAAAGATAAAAACATTTGAGGAGTAAAGAGAATCCGCCCACAAAGCGCGAACATCTTCTTTTGACTTTTAACTAATGATGAATATGATTTTCTCCAAGAACAAGAACATGGAAATATCGAAAGAAAGAGTTATTAATAGAACAAAAAAGACACCTCAAAGAAATGAGAATTTGACTCTTCAAAAATCATGTGATGGCATAGTAGACTCTATCAACGCTTCAAATCACTTACATGTAACACTCAAGTGTTCTAATTTCAAAGGGTCATTATAAGGGTACCTCCGAAAAGACATTTGAATTGTGGGGAAGTAAAGGTGTGAACTCCAAAATAGTAGTAACGCCTTCTCTCGAACTTCCAGAGCATATGAAAAGAATGGTTAGAAGACGAAGCAGGTATGACAAACCATTGCACTAACATAAAGAAACAAGGGCTTAGAGTTAATTGTTCTAGGCCGAATTTAATAGTCATTGACCGACTATCCAAGAGGAGCTTCAATTCGTCTAGAACATTTGCAGCACATGAGAACTACCCTACTGAGTAGTACATTAAATCCAAGTTCCAAAGGAATCCAATGAATCCTTGCATTACACGCCTAACAAATAGTGAGTTATTATAACCTATCCATTATATAAATAGAAAGAGTGTCAGTTTTAGGTACACAATTTAAAGTTTCATTCACTCTTATTACTCACATAATAAATTGAGCATTGGAATGCTAACCTTGCTGGTCATCCCCTCCTCCACTGCACCGGAAGCTCCAATCCACCATTATATATCGCAACTACTAATTCACCAATCAATTTTGGTTCCACAATGTAAAAAATATAATATGTTTCTCTTCTTAGTAATATGTTTGAATATTTGAACAATGTTATTGCATTTTTACAATTATGTCTAGCACTTTTACCTGCCTCTTTGATTATGAAAAGGGGTAGAAGTATACTCTCAATTGGAGTAGAGTATATTCTCTACTCATGTGAAGGGGATTTTAACCACTCCAAACTTTATCCACCTGTTTTTTATTTTACCACATCCTTAAGAGATGTGTTGTCATCATAAAAAAGGAGGAGAATGTGGATCCATATATTTGCAGGTATAATCAAGAGCTTGCCAAAGATGTTAAAGCTCGTGGATAGCAAAACTCAAGAAAGAAATTTCTTAGCTTTGATGATAACATGGTTTAATGATGACAACACCTGAAGTAGTAACAACACTTGAAGTGGTTTTGATTATAACAATGCACAGAGTTAATAAATTATTAAACATGTCTCAAGCGGTCAAAGATACACAAGGTGGATGATCAAGATCAAGCTGTCTTTCTAAATCAAACAAAATTTATCTCAAATGAAGACTTAGGGTTTATGATCACCGATGATATATTTATAAATATCT
Organism: Lathyrus sativus; assembly: GCA_963859935.3. Taxonomy (NCBI): domain Eukaryota; kingdom Viridiplantae; phylum Streptophyta; class Magnoliopsida; order Fabales; family Fabaceae; genus Lathyrus; species Lathyrus sativus. The sequence goes on along the minus strand of OZ012738.1, from coordinate 650,338,262 downwards.
AATGATGGTGATTAACTTGAAGATATCTCAAGCCTCATCCAATATAAGATTTAAGGTTCTAATTAAGTGCTTATATGATTTGTATACCCAGAAAAGGAACTTGAAAGGTTCAGAGGTTTTGATATCTACCCGGTAAAAATCTCAATTCGATTCATGGTCAGCTCGTGTAAAACCTCGTTTCAGTTCATAGGATAGCCAACTCAAAACTCCATCATTGTTCGAGTTCATCATGTGAAAAATCTCAATTTAGCTTAGAGAATAACCGCTTAAAGCTTTGTTCGTTGTTTGATATGTAGAATAACCGCTTCATTCCTCAGTTCATTGTTTGGTTAGAAGTTAGCTTAAAATTTTAATTCATTGTATAACGGGATATATATGGGTTTAACTTCTAAAAGCTCTCAAGTAATAATGGATAATATCAAGATCAATTCTTGGGGGTGGGGGGAATACTAGGTCACTTCTTTAAGACCAAACATCTATAAATTCCTAGTGACGTTCTCTCTTCCCTTATCTCTTTTATTTTCAACTACATTTCTTTACTTTTATTTTCTACTGCATATTCAAATGTTTTTTTGAAAAATGGTTTCAAAACCTTATTTAGATTTTTTTTTTTAATTAACAATTTCAAACCTACAGAATCCCCCCCCCCCCCCCTCCCTTTGTTGATAGAAAAATAATTTAAAAACCTCTCAAATGAAAGAAAATAAGCATTGAACAACAAGAACAATAAGCTTATATGGGTCAAAAATGTTTTCACTATGATGTTCCTGAAACACACTCAATTGAAGATTTACTTAAGGACATCATAAAAAGACTAAATGAGACTAATGAGAATACCACTGATGACAGTCGTCATTACGTGATTTTTACTAGAAAATTCAGGTGAAAAAATTGAAATAATGAGCAAAATTCACACCAAAGTGTGAAGAATAATGCAAAAAATACAAATAGTGGAAGAATTGGGACTTAGAAAAATTCTTAAGAAAAAGAGAACAATAGAGAAACTTTGGCCCTTGGATTTCACATGCACGTGATGCATCATATTGTAGCATGATACAAGTCTCATCTTGGCGCAATACATCTCATCATGCCGCGATGTTGCGATAATTTTTGTCACGCTTTACAACTTTAAATAGAGAATGTTGGCTACTTTTTAGGGTTCTAGATTTGATAGAGAAAGTGATGACTAAGGATTATCAAAGTGACGACTTTGAGGGTTTTGGAAGCTATTGAAGACCTCATTCTTCCTTGATTTTCATGTTCTCTCCATCTAAACACACGGTAATTTTTATAATCACTATGAGTAGGTAGATTCATTAGATTAGGTCTTTTTAGACAAACCTTCTTGTACTTGTTAGATCATATGGATGTTTGATGTTAATTGAATTATTTTATGTTATTGTTATTATTTAATTGTTCTTGATTTTAATGCTTTATATGTATTGACGAATACATGAATTGATATCAGATGAGTTAGAATTTATGACCATTAGTCTACGGATATGTTCTAGGGAAATTATTCAACTTAGTAATTAACTAGGAATAGGTACTTAAAATTTGTGTCTTTTAATTTAACGAACTTATAATGCCTAATTTAACTCTGAATTGGCCTAAGGAATTAGGGAATTATTGTGTAGATTAGTCAGTTGTACACCAAAGAATTGGGGTGCAGTGGTCGTGTTAATTCGCCGTAATACTTTAATAGATTATAAATTTGATTAATGCACAGTTTATCAACAAGTATGAGAAGGGGTGAGAAAGAAGATCTAATTGCCTTTAGTTATTAAAGTCTTGTCAGAGGGATTCAACTAATTCCTCACCATAAGGATTCAACTAAAGTATCACCTGAGGGGCTCAACAAAAGTCTCCCTTGATGGACTAAACTAAAGTATCGCTTGATGGAATCAACTAAAATCTCGACATAGGGATTAAAATAAAGTCACACATGAGGGACTCAACAAAAGTCTCACTTCAAGGACTTAACTAAAGTCTCGCGTGAGGGACTCAACTGAAGTCTCGTCAGAGGAACTTAGCTTAAGCCTCACTTAAAATACTTCATTTGAGGTTCCCTCTAGGACGTCGGAATGAAGGAAATAAAGCTAAATCACTTCGCCATTTACAAGCACTAGTGCTTGAGGGGCTGTATATTGGTATCTTTTAAAATGCCCCACAAGGGGAGAGACAGAGGAAATGGATATGGCATATCTCCCATAGTGCCTTTTGGTCGATTGTTTCTTAATTTAAGCGTCTATTTTCTAGATATGTCACCCATATCCTCCATAATTCTCCAAAAGCGTGTGATCATGGGGTGATGTCTCTAGTCCACCATGGTGTATAGGAAGTTGTGGAGAAACTGACCATACTCCCATGAATAATGGAAGATTAACTTTGTACTCCCACATTTTCTCAAAAGTTGTTGTTATTCTCAATGGGGCATGTGATCTAACCCCAATACAACTTCAAATATCTCAACCCAGACATTGAGAGAACAGTCAAACATTCACATAAAAACCAGGAATATATAGCTTCCCACCTCCTTATGTGAGCTAGCTCTAAACTTACAACAAGTCCTAAAGCCTTTAACAATCCTTAATCGCTACGGGTTGTCACGTGTTGTACTTTTTGCAAGTACAATTCAATATCTTGATTTTGGAATTAGCAGCCAATTGAGAGATACCTCTACTTAAAGCTTCTTCTTCCAGACAAAAAAAGAAGTGGGGAGAGAGGGTCACCAAGTCCCCCACGTCTTTCACAGTTGAAAAAGCTTATTTGCTTCCCATTAATGGATATAGAGAGAAAAATAGATTGAAAGATCATGTGTGTCAAATGAGAAAATTTTCTACTAAAGCTAAAAAAATTGAAGACCTTGAGCAGAAATTGCCAATTAAGAATGTCAAAGGCTTTTGAAATGTGAATTTTACCAGTTAGGTTTCACCTGAAACATTTATTGTTTAAAATATTGGTGGCCTCATTAGGTCAAGCAAATGCAATCTTTGATGCTTCTACCGTTAATGAAACCCTTCTGTTCCTAATAAATGATGTGAGACATGACAGAATCCAACTTATTTGCAATAATATTAGTGACAATCTTGTGCTTGAAAATTGCTAGAGCAATGGGTATGAAATGTCAAATTATGTTGGCATTGTGAACTTTATGAGGAGAAACCAATTATCTATATAAAAAAATTGAATAACAAATATGTCATGTACTTTATCAATATGAAAGTAATGCCTTAATAATAAAGTGTAATAAAAAATTAAAGCTAATTGAGCCACAATTTATACATTTGGTGCCACATAAACCCTTTTTATTTAACAATCAAAGTGATAGAGACAATATAGAAAGAAATCTAACGTCCTTAGTGATGTTGGTGTGTATCTAACCAAGAACTCATTCTTTCTAATATTCTCTTATTCTAGACTGCTTTTGTTGATTTATTTATGCATTCTTTAGCTAAAACTAAAACAAAAGAGAAAGAATGAGATCGATCCATGACATTTTTATGGGGATCAGTGTATAAAGAGAGAGTGTGGCAACAATGATGGCCTAGGTTGTCATTTGTCTTGTATATGCAATACTATTGAATTTGAAAGAAAGAAAGGAACATACTTTCATAAACTTTACTTTTTTTTTCTTACCCTTTCACTTTCCTTTGCTTTATTATGGCCATTCACTTTAGTCACTGATTTCATCTCATTTATTTATTTAGAAAACAGTAACTAAGGTTGCCTTTGAATATACCACCATGGTCAGTGAATATTGTAAATTGAATGGAGCAGAATAAATTAGAGAATAGATTAGAGCAAAAGTGGAATGAAATATGGGATGCAATAGAATAAAATAAAATAATTATTTTATTAATTGGATATTTCATGATGAAATAGAATAATTTTGTCATTTTGTATAAATTAAAAAAATACAAATAATGATAGAAAGTTATAGTATGAGATGGATGCATTCCATTAAATTTCAATTTATTCTATTATTTTCTAATCAAACCAAACGATGAAACATAATTTTATTCAATTTCATTATATTTTATCATTTCAAACATAGTCTAAAGATGATAAATTTTAGATTTTATTTTAAATATAGAAACTCTAAGATAGTTAAATAGTGTTTATCTCTCGTGAATCCAAGCATGTCTGCAAAATATGTGTCAACCTAGATGCATAACTACCTTCATCATAAAGCTTACACTTAGTTAAACAGATATGTTGGCAGAAATTCTGGCCATATGATTGAAGGAAATGATTAACCACTTGATCTTTTTTCATGGTAGATTTGTAGAATATTACAAGGTCATTTATAGAAAAAAAACATGGCTAAGAATGATTGCCTTGTCGACTAATATGCATGCCAGTTTACTCTAATCCACCAGCATAAATAAGTACCTACTAAATGTCTCTTCAGCAATGTATAAGAGTAAAAGAGATAGAGGATCTCCTTGCCTCACTCCTCTGGGGCAAGAAAAAAATCATGCAACTTTCTCATTTATCATGATTGACAATTTGGTTGAGTGGAAATTGATAAGAGTCCAATCAAAAATCTTTTTCATCAAAACCAAATTGAACAAGAACTTTAATAATATAATGTCAATCTAAAATTCAAAGTCTTTTCTGATGTCTATCTTCAAAGTCATACTACCACTAAAGAATTTTTTGTAAAACAATTAATGACTTATAAAGTAATCCTCATGCACACATAAATATGGCTACCCCTAATGAAGCCTCTTTGGTATTTTGAAATATTTCTAGGAGCTAAGAGGACCAATTTTTCTGCAATGATCTTAGTGATGATTTTAAATTAAAAGTTTTCAAGTGAAATATGTCTATATTTCTTAATAGAATTGAATTCATGTTGTTTAGATATCAAAGTCACATTGAATGAATTGAGATTAGAAAGGACTCAAGCTTGTCCAAAAAATTGATTCACTAAATTGATCACATTTATCCCTATTATATCCCAATAGGCTTGGAAAAATTACTCCCAAATCTATTGGAGTGTGGAGTAGAATTACTATCCATATTGTGCATTACATACTTAATTTTCTCTAACTAGGGCATTCTAGTGAGATATTAGTTATATACATGAGTTATAAGTTGTGGGATAGTTTTCTCCACTAGATCACTACAAATACAATTTTTTTTAATTGAAAAAATTTTCTTAGAATTATTAACATGATTATCTAATTCAATGTCATCCTCTATAGATATATTGTCATTTGTAAGTCTAGTTATTTTTTACTAGATAATCTCAATTTGATTGTGTTGTAAAAACTTTGTATTTCTATCTCCACCCTTCAACCACTTGTTCCTCCATAACTGATTTTGCATATGCAATGCCTTATCTAATAGAAGTTGATAATTTTTCATTTCAATCCAATATTATCTTTGTAACCTACATCATTAATCAAACCTTGTATTTTGTTTACTTTATCAGTAGCTTGAGTGATATTAAGATGGATATCGCCAAATGTATCTTAACTCCATTTCTTAATACAACAATCAATTGTCTACCACTATCATCCATAGTCCAAACCTTAAGAATTTTGAATGGCCTAATCTAATCAAACCTACCTTTGTCACAATGGAGAAGAGTAAGGTAATGGTCTGAGTGGTTTTTTTTTATCAAAGTGGAGCGATTTGAATACAACTCCAATGAAGAATTTAGTTTGATCTAATTTTATAGAAAAAGTTACATTTTGTTCACACAAATTCAATATAGAGGGATTCATATTAATTGCACAAAAAAAATCATAGCTATGAATCGTGATTTTTTTGTCTAAAATTTAATACAAGTCTCTTAAGTCTGATTTGTTTAAGACACTCAGTAGGAAAATGAAAATAAGGAATCATTGGTTCACCTATTAAAAGCAATTTAGGCTTTTGATGATCACAAAAAAATTTAGTAGCCAACCTAATATCAAGTTTTTCTACTCCTCTAGAATTTCAATAAACGACTTTCATTGAGTGATGTTGTGTTTACCCGACTTGGCTCAGGTGTTGATTTCTTTTATAGGCTAATTAAGTTTATGCCTTCCCCTGCCCTTTTTCTTGACCAAAAATAAATTCTTCATGATGTGGCTCAGGAGGATTATATTTATCGCCCCACATGTTATTATTCTTCTCCAAATGTACATCATCACAGGAATCTCACACCAAATGCTTACCACTATTTTACATAAACACTGGATCATGATCAGGTTGCTCCCTTTAACATCAACCTACTATTTCTCAATCACCAAGTTCTCACTCAAATTATTAGCATTCTCTACTACTATTTGATCTTCATTCAGAGAGATTATTTTTTACAAATGTTTTGCATTAGCATTAACCTCATTCTCCTCCTGAATGGCCACAACATAGTCATCCTTCTCTATGTCATTATCAAAAGTATGATTTTTTCCTTATTTAAATCTATAGAGTCATCATTCACTATGACATTTACATAATCATCACTCTCTATGTCCTTCACACTATCATTAACTAGTATAGTCTGTTTGGACATTTTAGGCATTTATCTCGTAGTTTCTTTAATCAGACACTTTTCAACATCCTTTCCTTTCAACTTCCAACATTTATCAATACTATGTAAAACACACATACTGTGATAAAAATATAGGTAAAGTTTTATATTCTCATTCAACAAGAATCCATAACCCTATTATTCCACCAAAATACAATCATGCAAAATGCCCCCAAGTTCTTTAGTAAGCTTGTCAATCAATAAAGTAATGTTTATACTAGAATAAATTGAAAATTAAGCAGGAGGTTCCTAATACTGTAGGAAACACCATGCATCCTTAGCCACACTTGAGCATGTGTAATTCTCAAACTTTAAGGTCTAAAATTTAGTGTCCACACAGACAAAAGTAAGATCAAGGGCTTTACATTCCATATCCCTACACTCCAAATTTTGTTGAGATCCTCCCTTGATTTAAATGAAAATTCAAAATATCCACGTTCCAAATGAATTAAATCTCAGTTAGTGACTAGAATCCATAATTTTATGAGTTTGTCACGTGATTTTGATGTATTCAATAGAACATTACCTTTTCTAGTGATCAATCTCCCATGTAAACTATTTCTGCAGTGTTTAAGTCCTGCTCTGTAAGCCTCTTCAGGTATCTTGATCGCGAGATGGTTACCATTGAGGAAAGGCTTGAAAAAATTAAAATCGATATGTCACATGTATTTTGAATAGTTTGTGCAAAGGATCTATTTTATGCTTTGGTTTGGGATGGAGACAAATGAGTCATTCAAAAAAGAGGAGCCATTATAGACGGTCTTCTTGCTGATGGGCGGAACCTAAGAAGTCCACTAAATGGAAATAGAGAAGTCATTAAAGAAATCAGAGCCAACCATAGAAATTTAATGACAACTCAGCGCTCACGTGCATGTTTATTCCTCGTCTTCTATAAAACTCATTAAAGTGCTATGAAACAACCTCTAGGTATTCACCAAGCTTAACCTCAAATCCCATGGATTGTTATTATCATTAAGGAATTCACTATCAGATGATGAATGAACAAAAACATCATAACATTCTAAAATATATAAACCACATATTTTAGACCATTTACCTATGACCACTTCACAATAGGAAATCTTCAACACCTCATATTCAACTCTAGTAAAATATCCTAGATCATCAAACATGTTTATGGATAAAAAAAATTGAATGATTTTGGAACATACCTCATGTTGTGAATAGAAACTCATTCTCATCAAACATTTTAAGTCTAGATGTACCATACCATGAACCTTTCAAACCTTATTGTTACCAATGATGACATCTCCACATTGCTCCAACTTTAAACTCTCAAACTATTTTTTTATTGGATACATGTGATAAGAGAAACGTAATTCAATAACCTAACCCACTTCAGTATCCAAAATCGACATCACTAATTCACCAGCACTCTCATAACCATCCTCAATGGAAGCAACTACAAACTGAACAAAATCACAATTTTCCTTCTTTCTGGGACGATCACTCACAAAGTAACCAATTTTACAACAAGTGAAGCATTTTACCTTTGAATTGCCAAACCTTTTTTATTATTACATCCCTTTATGCTCATTTCCTCCTCCTGAGGCACTCAAGCCTTCACCATTATTGTCAATATTCAAATATTCCACCTTTGGAAATTCTTTGGATCTCACAATCGTCTGAACTACATCAAAAGTAATAGTATACTTCTTACCATAAATAAGGGAATTTTTAAAGTTTTTAAATGATCTGGGTAATGAGCTCAACAAAATTAGATATTTATCCTCATCTTTAATCTTCACCTAAGTATTCTAAAAATCATCAATAATCTTGTGAAATTGTGTCAACTGCTCCACTATAGATTTTTTCTCTACCACTCAAAATGAGTAGATTGGTTTTTTCAAACACAACCTATGAGACAAAGACTTGGTCATATATAATAATTCAAGTTTTTCCCACATCGAAGCTGCAATCTTCTTCCTAGCAACTTTTCTTTGAACTTTATCTCTGAGGCACAAGATAATGGCACTTTTTCCTTATCCACCATCTCGGTCTTCTCTGCTTTTGTTAGGCATTCATGCACTGATGTGTCACTCTTAAATGCTTCAATGTATTTCTCTTGAGTTAAGATTGCTTTCACCTTCACTTTCCATGACCAAAAATCGTTTTCTGCAAAAACCTCTCGATCTTCCATTTAGAACCCCATGGTACACACTTGTAAACAAAACACCTTTCCCTACGATGAGCACCATGTGAAAAACTCGTAGAATAATAAAAAAAAATACTTCAATAGAATTATTCAAAGTTCAATCACACCAAAAAAGTTAATGTGTGGGGATAAGAACAATAACAACCAAAACAAATGTCTTTCATATGAAATTAACTCTTTATGCAATAAAAGACCAATTTAACTTAACAAAATAAAATAAAGTAAAAAAAATAAACACAATAACGAGTTTACCTTGTTCTATTAAATTATTTGTTCCAGGGAAGATAACAACTCTCCGATTCACCATACTTCCAAGAATTGTTACAAAATATTACATATGAGTTACAAGAAAATAGTCACCTAAGTTCCCAAGAACAAACCATATTTTCTACCCAAGTATTTCTCAACCTCTCTAACTCTTTATATATGAATCACACAATCCCAAGGTGTTTAGAAGTGTTTCTCAATCTCCCTTAGATATCTTCAAGGGTCTAAAATTCCAAGAATACACTCTTAAGTATATATCATTGTCTCTCTAAAATTACCATTAGAATTCCTAGACCTATCTCTCTATTTTAGATCTAAAGTTTGAAGGTTATGAAGACAATAATGATGGAGATACATATTTATAACTACTGAAATCCAACGGATCCTTAACATAGCCAAAACACAATCCATTAATTTTAAAATAAAAGTATTATAAATATCTTATTATGTCTTTTATATTAATTTAGAGTATCTCTTTGCATCTTAAAGCATCTCTAAATTAATATAAAAAATTTATAATACTATAACATTAACGAACAAATCCTCTAATGCAACTGACCAAATACAAGACATGTGAGCTGCTTGGATTGGACTCGTCGCCCATCAGACTTGTTTTTCAACTTCAACATCTTATGTCGACATTCTTTTTACTTTTTTTCGACTTTCTGATTTCTAAAAATCTCAAAATATGTTTTATTTCTCTTCATCACTCAAAGGTTTTAAGAAATACTTTTACAAGATGAACATTTGAAAAGGATTAAAGACATTTTAATTAATTAAAAATACTTGAAGTGTAATTAGGAAAAATCAGTTTTTCTGTGCATATCAAACTAAACGATTACATGGATTGTTATTACATTTGATTGGCGTTATTTTATAGGCAACATGTGAAGCAAGGTGTTATTCCAATATGTGAGACATCCTATCTCTCTGTGATCAAGACATTTCTGTAAATAAATAAATAAAAAGCAACATGTTAAGCATAATGTTCGTCATTCTGTGAGACAACTTGTCTCACCCTGAGTTGCTTTGCGCAAAAGATAAATTGAGTGATTCTCATGTTGTTTAAGGATTTTGTTCCCTTTTTAATCTTATTAGGTCTTAAAACTTTGTATGCTCTTTGGAATAAGGAAGTTTTCTCATAATCACTTTTAACAAGATTAAGATTGAAGTATTTTGATATGTTCAAGATTTAATCAATCAAAGATTTTCAATCAACATTATTAATTATTGGTTGCTTGTGCATTTGGGACGTTTAAAAGTGTTCAAGACCAAAACCCTAATGGGCTTTTTGAAGTTTTACCTTTGTTTATATTTAAGGAGACAGTATCTTTTTTGAAGACTCAGACCATTCATAATCAAGCTTTGCATGTTTAATTATTTTAATGTCTTGCATTTGTTTGTGTGATACTATACTATTGAATCTTATTCCTATATTAAAGGAATTGAGTATTTCAGTTGTAATATTATTCCTTCGTTCATAATCTCTTATAATTGTCCAAACACTTAGAAGAGTGCTTGAGTGAAAGTGAGGGGAGTCTCATATTCAGGTGGAATCCTTAATAGAAGTTCCCAGGTAGTATTAGGAAAAGAGATATTGAGCTAGGAGAATTCAAAGCATACCAATTTTTAATTATGATTATTAAGAGTGAACTTACTCTTATTTGGTTAACTCCCTTCAGACATAGGTGGCTTTGCATCGAACTGGGTTACCAATTCTTGTGTTATTTTGCTTAATGCATTTATTATGCTAGTCACACATTATACTTGTCATACACATTATTGTAACATTCTGTCTAACATCTTGTTATCTAGAGAATGAAATTTGAATTGGAATTAGAGCAAGCACCTTTCTTTAATGTCAATATTCGTCTTAATCTTTTTCTTATCTTCAACCTAAGAACTTCAGTCTTCTTTTGATCCCAACTTCAGAATTTCAGTCTTATTTTAAGAACAACTAACCTTCTTAGAGGCCTTCTTAACCTCTTTCTTACCTTCAACCCCAATCATTCCATCAAGCAAGTTTGAACTCTTTTTCAAATTTCTTTCAACTTGAATCAAGTTTCCTAGATTAAAGTTTAGTGAAGACGTCTGTTTTTCTAAAATTGTAATGGCAGAAACACACTCTTCTGATTCCTTTTAAAGTGTGTCTAAGTTTTTCTTTAGGTTGTTTGAGGATAAGCGTGATTCTTCCCACTTGGTGAGTACAAGATTGTATGCTTCGAGAAGTTCTCCTCTAGTCAGTTTTTCGGTGTTGACCTCATCTTCAGATTCATCTCTTTTACAGTATTCCATCACAATGTTATCAGTCTCCCTTTCACCTTCACTTTCAAAATCATACCAAGTGGTGTTTAATCCCTTTTTCTATTTTCTTAAAATGTTAGGGCATTCTAGTCAATGTGTCTATAGCTTCCACATTCAAAGCACTGAGTGCCCTTCCCATTGTTGGGATCTTCTTCATTACTGTGTTTGTTTTAGGGACTAATAATGTACCTCTTTTCTGGGACATTGGTCATCCACTTCTTGTCCATATACCTCAAGGTTTTGTTGATTTTTTCCAAATAAGAGCAATATCATTTGCTAAGCTCTCTTCTTTTACATTTTTACTTCCACCTTCCTCAGTGTTGGATACAAAGGCTACACCTTTTTTCTTCTTTTTTTACCTGTCATTAATGGACATCTCAAAGGTTCGTATGTAACTAATGAGTTCATAAAATTTTATACTACTTAGCTCCTGAGCTTCTTCAATAGCGGTCACTTTTATATCAAACCTCTTAGGTAATGATCTGACAATATTTCTGGCAAGCTTTTCTTTAGACATCTTTTCTCCTAACGCGAAGGATATGTTGGCAATGTCATGCAATTTGATGGGAAACTCACTTATAGTTTAATCTTCATTCATCCTCAGGTTCTCAAATTTTGTTGTTAGGAGTTGCAACCTTAACATAAGAACCTTGGATGTGCCTTCATGTGAGCTTCTCAGAATCCCCCATGTTTCTTTAGCCTTAAAACATGTGTTGAGTTGCATGAATATGTTCTTTTCCACACCATTGAAAATTTCATTCAATGCCTTGGATTTCCCAAAGGCTTCATCATCTTTAGCATCAATCCAATCAGCCTATGGTATTAGGTTGCTTGTACCATCTTCAGAGGTAATCATTGGATGTTTCCATCCCTTGATCATAACTTTTCATGCTTTGTTTCCAAAGGATTTGAGAAAAGCCACCATCATCACCTTCCAATAATCATAATTTATGCAATCTAAAATAGGTGGTTTGTTGACTGATCCTCCAACTTTAATGATCTCTATTTGAGAAATATTTATCTTCCCTGGAGCTCTCCCAATAAGTTAGGGTGCCTTCTCTTATGCCGATTGAAATTCTATTCCTTAGGGGACATATGTCCAACTCGATGCGCCGACAACAGGTTTGACAAGATACACCATAACCACTATCAATTATTTACCCAGTTCGGTGAAACTACACCTACATCTAAAAGCTGAGTGCACAACCAAGAAAGGAAATTCATTATTAGTAATTTAGTACATTTAGAGTTACAAGCAACAACAAACCATATGTTGTTCAATGCTTCTTCCTAACAATACCCAATGACTTTCAATTTAGATCCTCCCCCTAAATATGAGAACTTACTCACTTTCTTCTCTGCCACAAATGAGCGACAGGAGCAAACAACCACTAAACCCTACTGATTAACTTCAACCTTCACAAGATGAAAGAATGTTGAATAATACAATTCAACTAGACAAGCCTTTTATGCTAAGTTACCGAAACATAGAGGTGTACATAAACAATGTTGATTACAATTCAACTAGACAAACCTTCTATGCCAAGTTACTGAAACATAAAGGTGTACATAAAGATTCAACATTAATCCTATTAGGACATTAGCATGAATACACAACATAATACCTAACACTCTAAGATCTTCAAAGGGACTGCTTGTTTTCTAATGTAAGTTTTGATATCCTTATATAGAAAATAAATCTAGGATTTTTCTTTGTGGATCTTCAAATATTTTCGTCCAGAAATATCTGCACAATCTATTGGATATTTGATTTGCTCCTTAAATATCTCTAACAAAAATAAATGATTTGGTTTGTTACAAATTCAAATTTAAATCTCTTTTAAATTTGATTTGATCTTCCAGCTATCCATAAATCATATAATCATATTTCTAAAATAAATAACAATAAAACATAACTGAATCTTCTTAAAAGATTATGTCATAACGCAACAATTTGGCGCTTGTTGCACAAGGCCCAAATGTTGAACCCACATGTTGGAGTATCTTCTCCAACATGTGCTCTTCATACAACTTTAGCAAGCTAGACCAATCTTGAACACTTTGGACACTTCTCCAAGTTGTTGTTTTTCTAAAATGTAGTCAATCCAAAGGGCCAATTCAATAGGAACTACAATGTCAATAACACGAGTATTGACAATACTGATAATGTTGATTCGACTATTAATAATAGTGAAACCAAAAGATCCAAGAAAAGAGTTGAGAAAAAGAAATTGGTTTTAAAATCCAAGAAGAACCCAACCAAAGAGTCCATCACACCAACCAAGAAGAAGAAAACTCCTAAGAAAAAAGAGGACGTTACTAAGAATAAATTTGAAGGAAAGAAAATTGTTGTTTAAAATTCTAATTGCAAGAATAAGTATGCACTTAAAATGAAAAAGGCTCTTGAAGTAGAATTTATAAAGGAAGATGTTAACAACAACTCGGATGACATGTTAATTCCTTTGAACAAGAAAAGTAAGAAGATTATGGGAGGTAAAAAGTTTCCATGCAATGTTCCAGTTGTACCCCTTGACAATGTCTCATTTCACAAGGAAGAAAGTGTATTGATGTGGAAATATGTGTACCACAAGAGAATTTCCCCTGAAAGAGACGTAACTATATAAGAAAACATTGAAATGTTGTGAGATCATGGAACTATTAGAGGATGCATAGGTCAAGAAGATTGTGTCAAACATTGGACCTTTTTATCCTAAGATGGTTAAAGAGTTCATAATGAATCTGCCAAAAGGATTTAGTGATGCAAAAAGTAGCAAGTTCACAAAGGTGCATGTGAGAGTCTATTGCTTTGGATTCTTCCCAGCCATCATCAATGATTATCTAGTAAGAGATAAACTAATAACCGCTGATCATATTCCATCATTGAAGATTATAGAAAAAGAGATAATTGGGAATGTCCATGATGAATGGCTTGCTAAGAGCTTGCTATCTGCTACAAGTTTGAGTGTCAAGCATATTATCCTTAACAAAATAGGAATATTCAATTAGGATCCTACCAATCACGGTTCAGGTATCTCTCTCTCTCTCTCTCTCTCTCTCTCTCTCTCTCTCTCTCTCTCTCTCTCTCTCGTTAGACTTTTGTATCAGATAGGAACAAGAGTTGTGTTTAATTTTTGTAAGTATGTATTTGATCATATTTTAAAGAAAGTTGAATCATTTGATGTAAAGAGGCCCATAGCCTTTCCATCTTTGATTAATGGTATTCTTATGAAATAAAAACCAGATATTTTGATTGCTGAAGACATTGTCAGAGTTCTTTATGGACCCCTAAGTCTTAGTTACAAGTTTTTTTCTAAGAAACATGTCTCAGACATTGTGCTCCCCAAACTTCAAACTTTGGTGAATTTGCCTAATGTCTCTCCCATGCCAGGAATAGAAAGAGGACATATAATGAATGAGCTTTTGTAGGTCTACGAGACTCTTCAATAAATTACTACTACCTCTACAATCAGGAAGAGTAAGATTGATACCCTCATTAATACGATGAATCCCATGGTTGTAGCCTCCACTTCTCAAGTTGTAGGACAGGATGCTGAGAAGGATGTCGAGACAACAAGTGAAGATGAAGAGCAAGTCTATGGTGAAAAAGGTGACAATGTTGAAAGTGTGGAGTATGAATTTGTCTTTGATGGTGACTCTCAATAACTATTTGATGCAATTTAAATTTTTTTATTAATTAATTATTGTGTAAGACAATCATTTGGCAGAATTTTGTTTTTCTTTTCTCTACCCTTGTGTAGTTCATTTGATTCTAATGGTATGATTTCCCTTCATGGGCCAGATAATGGTTCTTTTTTTCCCTCTATTGGGTTGGTTCTTATGGTTTTATTTTGGTTTCCCTCTATGGGATGTAGATTTATTTTATACCCCATTTCCATTTTGGTGAAAATAGGGGAGATGATTACAAGTCTTGTGGAAGTCATGTTGCTTTTATATGGTGTGTTAAGATCTTTTATTTTATGTTAAGCTTATAAAGATAAATGTGATTTTAGTAACATGTTCCTGATTAGTTTTGTTACATTCTGATAATTTGACATCTTGCTTTGAAGAATGTTTGTAAGATGGTGTATCACATCTTGCATACTGTATTTGCCTAAAAATTGGCCAAAGGGAGAGTTTGTTGTTACATATGATTGACGTTATTTTATAGGCAACATATGAAGCAAGATGTTATGCGAAGATGTGAGACGTCCTATCTCTTTGTGATCTAGACATATCAGTAAGAAAACAACATGTTAAGCATAATGTCTGTCATTCTTTGAGACAACTTATCTTGCCCTGAGTTGCTTTGTGTGCAAGATAAATGGAGTGATTCTTTCGATGTTTAAGGATTTTGTTTTCTTTTTCTGACTAATTAGGTTTTAAACTTTTGTGCGCTTTTTGAAATAATGAAATTTTTCTCATAATCACTTTTAGCAATATTAAAATTGAAGTATTATAATATGTTCAAGATTTAATCAATAAAAAAATTTTTAAAAAACATAACTGAAGATTGGCTGTTTGTCCCTTTAGGATGTTCGGCCGCATTCAAGGCCAAAACCCTAATGAGGTTTTTTTGGAAATTGGACCTTTATTGTTATTTAAGGAGACAATCTCCTTTATGAAAACTCAGACCTTGCATAATCAAGCTCGACATGTTTAATTGTTTTTATGTCTTGTGTTTGTGTTTGTGTAGTACCCTATTTTTGAGTTTTACTCCTATGTTAAGGGAATAGAGTATTTGAGTTGTTATTCCATTCCTTCATTTATAATCTCTAGTGATTGTCCAAACACTTGAGAGAGTGTTTGAGCGAAAGTGAAAGAGACTTCATATTCAGAGGTCCTAAATAGAAGTTCATGTGTAGTATTAGAAAAATAATTATTAAACTATGAAAGTTCAAATCAAACCAATTTATACTTCTGACTATTAAGAGTGAATTTCCTTTCATAGGATTATCGTCCTCTAGATGTAGGTGATTTTGCATCAAACTTAGTTACCAATTTATGTATTATTTTACTTACTGCATTTATTATGCTAATTATGCATTATCTCGTCATTAGAGCTGTCAAAATGGACTACTCAGCCCTAAACGACCCGGCTCTGGCGGACCTCGGGGTTTTTAGAGTTGTGCCAAAAAAAATTCTGTTGTAAATTGGACTAAAAAATTACTATCCGAGTTCAGTCCTAGATGGATTTCAGGCTACCCGACCCTAAATGGTTTTTTAATAAAAAGTTAAAATAAAAACTCCATAAGTGTTATATTATCTTTTATAAATAGTATAATGTGTTTTAAATATAATACATATTTAAATTGTATAAAATAATCCTCAAATATTCAACATAAGAGAAACTAATAGAATATTGTATTGATTGTATTAATATATAATATTTAAAAGATAAAGATTGAAAATAATAGAGATAAAATATTTTGTGATATGAGAAAAACCAATGTGTTATTTGAAGTAAGACAATATAAATATTAATATAATTTTTTAAAAATTTGTAGTTATATGGACCTAACGGTCTACCCACGGCCCATACAGACTAACTCTAATGAGTAGCGGATTTTTTAGAGTTGACAAAAAGACTAAAAAATATAGACTTTAATTTTAAAGCTCAAACGATTTTTTAGACCTGACAAACCAATCTATATGAAATAGCTCATTTTAACCGTTCTACTTGTTTCAAGTCTTGTTAACTAAAATGAGAATTTATGGATTATCAAATTAATTTGTTATACTTCTCTCACTAAAACGTTCTTAAGACCCAAAAAACATCACTTTTATAATATAAGTGAGCCTGATTTATCTCTGTTAATAAACCCTCTAAATTTAACTTGATGCTTTATTGAACATATGTCAATGAACCAAATCATTCCTTTGAGTTGCACAACAGGATTTATTCTTGGCCAAATTTATATACACATAATAACATACGACACATTCTCAATTAATTCCATAAAGGGATACTTTTCTTCCAAGTAGAGAAATTCCAATCCTAATGGTTTCTTCACTTTTCAAACGTTCAAATATAATGTTCCAATGATTTGATTTTTTTCTTCTTCTTGTTTTGTTAAAGGAAGTGCATATTGATGACCCTCAAAATGAGTGAGCCTCGTTATTATCTACTTAGTGGTGTTT